>JADMNL010000036.1:58100000-60500000 GCA_016271365.2 Neoceratodus forsteri | reverse complement strand
GGGGGATTGGTCCTATCTGACATAGATATGGCTTTGGACTTTTTCATTAGGCAATTTAATTCAGCATGTGACATTTTTGCCCCATTTAAAAAATGCACATGTAACCCCCCTACAAATGGGGGTTCCCAAAAAGTCTTCCTTGAGCTTGTCTAAATGCTCACTGCCAGGTTGGTGTCCTGCGTTTTTGCAGTTTAAATGTGATTGCCAGAGAGTGCCTATATAGCCTCTGTGTACTGTCTCTTTAAGAGCTGCCTGGATTGCAGTCATAATTAATCTAAAAGGGAGCTCTGTTAGAAGATGTGCTTGTTTGCTGATCATTAGTTAGAGTAGTAATAATATTGCAGTTTGTTCTAACCTGCCTTGTTTGCAGCATGGACAGTTCTGTTTGTTTCCATCATCTTGGTCCTGGACTGCTGAAATGGGCCAATCAGTACATTTGGGACTCTAAAATGGAGCCTGCCTACAGGGGCTTGGTGGGGTCAAAATTTGTAGGAATTGTAGTTTGGGGCTTTTAGCACCTAAAATAACCTGGAGGGCGAGCCCTTGTTGTGACTGACAGACAGATCAGCCAACCAAACTTTTTGGATCTTGGAGAAGTCCCAAATTGCTTGCAGTTTCAATTAGATCTAAGTTGGGAAGTGAAGAAGTAACAGCTCGAGATAGTTCGAGCAGCAATCCATAGTGGATTTGCGTGGGAGAACTGTGGAAAGGCCTGAGTTTTGGCCTGCATTTCTGCCTGCTGTCCCTGAGAGGGAACTTGTGCCTTTTTCAGACTGAATCCGAACTTGGAGGACGAAGTAAGCCACTGAATTGTGACCAGGCTCCTACCTCAAGAAGACTGAAGATTTGCTGAATGTGATCGGTCTGTCTGGACTTCCAGGCATTTCTGAACTCCCGGATTGTGCAGAGACTCTGTAATTGTGACCGGAGAGCCTTTTGCCTGGTACAGTGGAATTTCCTTACATGTGAATGTATTGTGTGCTTATAGTGGGTTGTGATTTGGTTCCCCACTGTGGTTTGAATTGTATTCTGCTTGCTGGAAGCTGCATTAGAATTTCCTTATGTGTAAATGTGCTGTGTGCTGCTAGTGGGTCACAATTTGGTTCCCCACTGTGGTTTGAACTGTGTTCTGCTTGCTGGAAGCCGCATCCAGCCCCACGGACTGAATCCAAAATCATCTCCATTGGGCCTGGGTCTTGCCACACTGGCCCAGCCTGACTACCCACTGCACAGAGAACGCCATCGATGATAGACCTGTCTGGGGATCAGCCCCCTGCTCAACACTTGAACAGGAATGGCACCTCGGTGATTCATGTGGGCCATGCTTCTCTGGGCACTCCAGCTCAACAACCTGCAGTCTCAATTTCATCCTGCCTGTGTCCAGTATTGGGTATCATGAGTAAACATCAGGGTAGCTCCCTGCAACAACAGCTAAATGTAAAGTGTTGTCATCTGATTGTCTTGTTGCTTTTTCTTTCACAAACTGAGCCCCCCCCCCGGCTCCGGATTACAAGTAGTGTGTGTTGTGCATGTTGCTTTCTTCCATCACAGGGCCCCAACCAGCTGCAACGTTCCTGGCTAGCCCACCATTTTCCTACCTGGGTACCCAGAGGTGTGACTGTGTGGGGACTTAAAGTGCATGCATGACTGTTTGATTAATATAGCCTTTAAGCCAATCAATCTGATTATGCCCCTTCCTTGTTCAAGTCCCCTGAATAAATCAGATCTGACTCTTTTTTTTTTTTTTTTGCTGCATTTACCCTGACTGTGGTTCCAGTTTGGGCCAAGAGTACTGTACTGTTGCTATTTGCTGTGCATAACCTTGTTTTACAGGGGGTCCCCAGGGTTGAGCCAGAGGAGCCAGCCCTGGTGGTAAGTGCAAACAGTGTGGGTACTGGTATGGTGTACAAGGGGTACTGTGAAAGTGATTATCGTATATTGCTCAGACCACTAGAAGGGAAAGAGGGGGGTTACAGGGTCCTGGAGGGCTGTGCCCAGGTTAGGTCGAACACTACTAACCCTGACCTCCAGGTGGAGGAACCCGTTTCAGAACTCAGGCCCCTTAACCTGCTACTAGCCACGCAGGGGGATAGTAGCCCTTGGGATAGCGCCACCTAGGGGTTACATCTTGGAGGCTCACCGCTGGGATTTTGTGCCTTCTAGTGGCCAAAATTTACGAATTATTGTTAAAGATTAATGGCTACCCCAGTAGAAATGGCTGTACACTAGTTGGTGGAGTGGTGTACTGGGCAGGAGATCGACCCCCCAAAATGCTCTGCTTATACTGGATATTCCCCTGGGTACCGGTAAGGGCACTGTAAAGGGAGCACTCTCCAAAGCTGAATGTTTAAAAAACCCTGTGGTGGTGGGTTGACAGGCTGATTTGATCGCCCAAACTTTCATAGCCTTGGTAGAGTGTAGTGACCTCTTGGACAGCTCTAAAGTGCCACAGACTATTGTCTCAGAAGGGGTTCTAGCCACCTAGACAGTGATAACAAAAAACAGTAAAGACCCTGGGGAGGATGAGCTCCCACCATTATCTGAGACTTTTGAGGAGAAATTTGCTAAGTTGTTGCTAGAGGAAGGGAAAACCATAGAGGACTTTAAGAAACTATTCCTGCTACCTGGGGTGTTCCTTTCCCAACACACCCTCCCACTCCAGCACCAGTTACTGCCCCACCTTCTGTGCCCATGCCAATGCTGGCCCCTATATCTGTGCCTGCCATTAGTCACGACTGGTATCGCCGGCTAAGGATGTTTTCAGGCACCCTCCCCACACCTCAGGGGGCGGAAAATTGGGAGACTTGGATAGACTATGTTGCCCCTCAAATCCGAGAATGGCAATACCCCAAACCAGAGAAGAGGAGAAGGGTGGTTGAAAGCCTCAGAGGCCCCGCCCAACTTACTATCCATGCTACACAAGCTAGTAATCCAGAAGCAACTGCTCAAGATTTTTTGAATGCATTGGAAAATGTGTGTGGGAGTCCTGATTCAGTGGAGGACCTGTGGGGTAGGGTCAAAAACACTCAGCAGTACCCAGGGGAGCCCTTATCTGTGTATGTGCTTTGACTCAAAGTGGTGCTACAGGAATGCCTAAAGAAAGGTAGCATGGCCCCAGCTAAGTTAGATCGGAATAGGTTGCACCAACTCCTCAAGTCAGCCCGATTCTCTGAATTATTGCTGCTCCAACTACGCCTTGCTGCTCAGTTGGATGTGCCTCCTACCTATGATGGACTGATGAAGGAAATTCAGAGGATTGAGAGGAGGCAGCCACATGGGGGAGGGGACCTCCTGTATCTGCTGTTGCTGCTGCCCAGATGCCCGAGGATGCACATGTGAGTGATGCTCAGGGGTGAACTACAGTGCCAGTTGAACACTGGGAGGCTAGCAGAGACACTCCACCCTGGGGCGAGATACTGTGAGAGGTCCGAGAAATAAGGGCTATCATTTCCCTACAAGCCCATTCCAGAGATACAATGGGCCCAAGCCCCTCTCAGAGTGTGTCCGCTATGGGGGTGGGGTACACTCCCAGGCATCCCCTGTTGACAGCAGCTCAAAGATTGATGAATTGACTATGGAAGTGAGGGAATTACTGAGGCATCTCCCCATGCTCACCACACACCAGACAGAGGTTGAATCATGATTTTCTGTTGGTGGTACCCCCGCCTCAGCCCCCAGTGTGATGCCTCAGCCATGCCAGACTCTAGAAGGCATACTCTTTTATAATTGTGGGAAGGAGGGGCATATGAAGAAAGAATGCCAGTCCCCAAAAGACTTAGATAAGGTTGTATACAGACTTCAAGGGGCGCTCCAGAAAGTGAAACCATGACCGAGGGGTGCTGGAAATGACCACAGTGAAGGCTCAGGAAATCCCATCTCCAACTCCTTTGTGGCTAAGTTGTCTGTACTGGCCCCTGCTACTGTCCATCCAGACTGGTCCAAGATAGTGGGCCCTTCAGTGGAGACTAATGTGGCTATGAATGGTATTCCTACTCGGGCTGTGCTTGACAGTGGGTCGCAAGTGACCACTATGTTTCAGGACTGGTATGACAAACACTTATCTGATGTGCCCTTACAACCCCTGGAAGGCCTACATGTGTGGGGTCTGAGCAACAAGTCTTATCCTTCTCTAGGATATGCCCACCTCCGGTTGTCTTTCCTGCAACTGTCACTGGCGTAGAGGAGCAAGTAGAGACATTGGCCCTAGTGTGTCCCTTCACCAGACTGTATGATGGGTTCCCCTGTTAACTGGAACAAATGCCCACATGTTTGGGGGGCTAGCACAACTCTGCCATGAGAAACAAGGGCAGCTGACTGGACGGGCTCTAAGAATCCCAGCCTTAGTAAAAAGGGCTTATGACTGGCAATAGAAACCCAATGAAGAGGACCCAGATGAGCCAGTGGGGATAGTGTGGAAAAAGGAACCTGACTCCTTGGTATTGGCCCCAACGCCCAGTGCACAATCCATGGAGAAGTCCACCTAAACAGAGACGTAAAGAACAAAATATTAATGTTGGATGCACCTGGAGATGGAAAGTTGCCAGAGGGATTATTGGTCAAACCCAGCATCTTGGGTGCTTGTGCCCACACCTATGCATGACAAGTGATGGTCCAGATTCAGAATGTGACAGATCGGGACATTCGGGTGAGCAGAGGGTGCACCCTAGCTACAGTACACTGCACCAACACTGCTGTATTGCCCAGCAACAAGTGCTCTGGTGAGAAGGAGAGAGTGACCCCGGACTTATTTGACTTTGGTGACTCCCCATTGCCAGCTGAATGGAAGGCTAGAATTAGCAAGAAACTCGCTCAGAGGGCCCAAGTGTTTTCATTAAAAGAATGGGACTTGCGGTGTGTCCAGGGTGCAGAGCATCACATACGCCTGCATGATGACGGCCATTCGAGAGAGATCCCGACGTCTCACCCCAGCAGACATAGATGATGTGAGGAGACACCTGCAGGAAATGCTTACTGCTGGTGTGATACAAAATCAAGGAGCCCATATGCCTCTTCCATTGTGGTTGTGCATAAGAAGAATGGGTTGGTAAGGATGTGTGTTGATTATTGAACCCTGAACTGGCGGACCATCCCCGATCAATACACCATGCCCCGTATACAAGATGCCCTGGATTGTTTAAATGGGAGCAAATGGTTTTCGGTATTGGATCTTCACAGCGGATACTACCAGATCCCGATGGCCGAGGAGGACCATGAGAAAACAGCCTTCATCTGTCCTTTGGGGTTCTACGAATTCCTGAGAATGCCACGGGGGATTTCAGGCACCCCGGCCACCTTTTAGCAACTGATGGAACGTGCAGTAGGAGATATAAACTTGCTGGAATGCCTAGTGTACCTAGACGATGTCATTGTGTTTGGGTGCACATTAGAGGAGCATGAGGCCCGACTGTTTAAAGTGCTGGACCGATTGGAAGACTTCGGCCTCAAGCTGTCCATTGACAAGTGCCAGTTTTTTCAAACCTCCATGAAGTATGTGGGGCACATAGTATCTGCAGAAGAGATAGAAACTGATCCCAGTAAGGTTGAATCACTGACTACTTGGCCTCAGACCCATAATTTGAAAGAACTACAATGTTTCCTGAGGTTCTGTGGCTACTACCGCAGGTTCATAAGACTATTCAAAAGTGATTCACCTGCTCTTGAATCTTACCCAGAGTTACCCTCCTACCAACCATAAACATAAAAAAGGGGCCATCAAAGAACCAGAGAAAGTGTACTTCCGCACAGGTGAACTTTTTGGGCCCCGCTGGACACCTGAATGTGAAGCAGCCTTTCACAAAGTCATATGCCAGCTCACCCATGCCCCCATCCTCGCCTGTGCTGACCCCACCAAGCTCTATATGCTGCATACAGATGCCAGTCTGCAGGGTCTAGGAGCTGTGCTGTATCAAGCCCATGAGGATGGTTTGAGACCAGTGCCTTCGCCAGTAGGAGCTTGACCCCGTCAGAGTGAAACTACCCTGTGCACAAGCTGGAGTTCTTGTGCTAAAATGGGCCATTGTCAACCAGTTTCACGAATACCTCTGTGGGGCAAAGATAATGGTGAAGACTGACAATAACCCGTTAACCTATGTACAGACTTCAGCTAAGTTAGACACCACTGGGCAGTGATGGCTTTCTGCCTTATCAACCTATGATTATGCTGTTGAATACAGACCAGGACTGAACCATATTGATGGTGAGCACCTTGTCACGAAGGCCAGTTTCCAAGAGTGATTGGGTCAGGCTGTCTGAATCTGACATCCGAGCCTTGTGCCAATAATTTGACCGAGTTGAACAGATGTCTGCGGACACAGTGGACTGTTTAGTAGATTGCTTGGGCCCTCCTGATACCTGCATACCAGCTTCCTAGTGCCACTTTTCTGCTCTAGATATTAGTGCACTACCTCAATTTGACAGTGACAGCATTCAGTGGGCTCAATCCCAAGATCCTATGATTCAGCCTACACTTCATGCCCTGCATGCAGGGAAAGATGTGTCCAAGTTGCTTTCCCCTGACTTGCGAACTGCTCTATTGTTTAAAGAAGGCCCCAGGCTGAAGCTACTCAATCAGTTGTTGTACAGAGAGACAGTGGATCATGGTGGTCAAGTAGACAGGCAACAATTGGTCCTGCCTACGGCCTGTAAAGATTTGGTACTGAGGTCCCTCCACAGTAACATGGGGCACCTTCGTATTGACAGAACTCTCAACTTGGTACGATCTTGTTTCTACTGGCCCAAGATGGGGGCTGATGTTGAGCACCATGTAAAGACTTGCAGTCATTGCCTACAAAGGAAAGCCCTGCCTCAGAGGGCTGCCCCCCTTGTCAATATTACTACCAGTACCCCCATGGAACTGGTCTGCATAGACGTTTTGTGTTTAGAACCTGATCAGTGGAATATTGGCAATGTGTTAGTGGTTACAGATCATTTCACATGGTATGCGCAAGCTTTTCCAACTAAAGATCAAAAGGCCTCTACCATGGCCAAGGTGCTAGTGGAACATTTTTTCGTCCACTATAGTGCTCCTCAGCAGATCCACTCTGACCAAGGCAGAGATTTTGAAAGTCAGCTAATGAAAGAAATGCTCTCTCTAGGCGGGGTGCAGAAGTCAAGAACCACCCCTTATCACCCACAGGGGGACCCTCAACCAGAATGTTTTAACCACACCCTTCTAAACATGCTGGGCACCCTCCATCCCAAGAACAAGCCTAACTGGAGCCAGCAGATTAGCACCTTGGTCCACGCATACAATTGCACAAAAAATGACGCTACTGGGTTCTCCCCCTACCGCCTCATGTTCGTGAGGGAGGCCTGACTGCCCGTTGATGTCTGCTTTGGGGTCTTTCCAGATGGGGTCTGAGATGAAATTTACCTACACACAGTTGGAGGCAATTGTGCTGAATTGATCACCCTGGCTCTTCTTGCTCAGATGCAACACAGAGACAACCTGTCGCATCAGGTCAGAGCCTCCAAGACCCAGGGGGACATTCAAAAGTATATGGCTACCGGAAACAAATGTACAAGGGACCTCAGGCTGGCAGAGGAAGCCTACTGCAAGAGTAGGCAGGCACACTGCTGGAGTAATGGTAAGGACTTTTGGGACAGCCTGAAAAACCTGATTGGGGAGGCTGACAAATCTCAGGAAGTAATGCTCAGTTATAATGGTGTAGTCACCATGGACCCAGGGGAGATAGCTAACACCTTTAATAAGGTGTTCACTGATGTTAATCCCATTCTCACCCCTAATGTCTTCAAAGAGGAGAACCCCACTGACACCATAGAAATTTCTACAACTGCCCCTGCCTCTGACAATCCTAGATATTTGCAGTTCTATTTCTGACCCGTCTCCGTCTCTGACACTATTAAATATGTAATGTGAGTACTGGGAAATACAAGAATGGGTAGCAACTCAGTGGATGTGAAACTAGTTGCCCCCACTCTAAAGGACCTGGACCTCCCTCTCAACAACATTTTCAGTCTCTCCCTCTGCCGCTTGCAATTCCCAGAGACTGGGAGTCATGGAAAATGGCACTCGTCACACCCACTCACAAAAGTGGAGACCGAACACTAGTGTCCAATTACCGGCCTAAATCAATCCTGTCCCCCTTATCCAAAGCACTGGAGAGGATAGTATCCGACCAACTAGTTGAACATCTGTGGAAGTATAGTACCCAGTGCCCCCGACAGCATGGCTTCAGAAAGCTGCGTAGTACCAGCACTGCTTGGTTAGAATATACCAGCTTCTTGCATGAAGCCTTAGCTAGAGGTCCGCTGGTGGGATCCATTTATATAGACTCGACAAAAGCCTTTGACCTTGTCAACCACTCTCGCCTACTATCCAGACTCCTTACCCTAAGCTTCTCATTAGATAAAATATCGTGGTTTAGAAGCTATCTTTCCAACCGCTCCCAATGTGTGAAGGTCAATGGCACAGAGCTAGTGTACTGCCAGCAATTAATAGTAGCTTTCAGAAGTAGTCAGCTATCATTTCTTACAGCTGAAGTATTTTTAACTTTCTGTTTTGCTAATTAGATGATTTTCTAGCTGACAATACTAGGTGTGATGTGTGGAACAGCACTCTACCTGGAGGCTGACATGTTCGGTTCCCTTCCTCCCTATACATCAGCAGCTTTGTGACCTCACTCAAGGCCGGACTTACACAAACTACTCCTGTACATAGGGCCCTGTGTTCTGGGGGGTCTGTTAAGCTAAGTTTCCTTCATTGCAGGCACAAAGCAGCGTGTTTTTTTTTTTTTTTTTTGTGTTGCTGACATGACATTGGGTCCTGTGAATGAGTGACAGGTGGGGGAGGGTCCATAGGGCACTCGCCACTGAAACTTGGCCTGCCTAGGTGGCATAAGTCAATGGTTGTTCTTTTTTCAGGTGACTCTGCCGCTCCAACCAGTAATATTGTTTTCTCCCTCCAAGGACCTGCCCTCCCATGTCCTGCCCGCTTGCCTCAATTTTCTTGGTGATTGTTGAAAAGCGAAAGTTGTGCTCTGCGCGTTTGTCTACCATGAAGATGACTGACATTGGGAATTGCTTGGTTTTGGTGCCATTTGCCTGTCATCTCGTGGTGGCCTGTGGAACTAAGAAGACATTTAAGTTTTTTTACATTGGAGCTAGAGCTGAGGAATGGACAGAACGACTAGCTGGGCTGACCCAGGAATGACTCCATGCTGTGCACGGAGTGACCCAGGAATGACTCCGTGCTGTGGACGGAGTGACCCAGGAATGACTCCGTGCTGTGCAGGGAGTGACCCAGGAATGACTCCGTGCTGTGCAGGGAGTGACCCAGGAATGACTCCGTGCTGTGCAGGGAGCGGGGGAAGGGAGGCAGCCAGCCAGCAGGGTTCATTTTACCAGTCGTCACCGGGAGAAGATGGACTCGTGCAGAGTCCAGCATGCTCGTAGGAGGAAAGGGGGGAAGGTCCCATCCATGACCCAGCACTCAGAGGAGAGGTAGCAGGAATGAAATGGATGCCACCGCCATCTCAGTTGGCCTCAGACAGCTCCAGGCCAGACACAGCAGCACTAGACGAGTGAGTCCGCAGCAGCAGCAATAAGGTATGCCTGTAGTGGGTTCTGTTAGTGGAGGAGGGGAGGCATTAGCTGCTAGCCAGCCCAGGGTCAGTCAAATTGATAGAGGGATGGGGTGCTGTGTGTCCAAGCCAAGGGACAGAAGGTCGAGGGAGGCAAGCAGCTGGAGCGGACTGGGTTATTGTGACTTTGTGACAGAATGTGTAAAAAGTGATAAAAGTTTTTATCACACATTCTTTTAAAAGGACTTTGTAATACAGTCTACTCTGAAAATGTTTGACACTTCAAATCACATAATTACCAAGCTAGCACCATTGCTGGAAATCTCTGCCCCATGGGTCATGTCTCCCTCCCCTAAGGCGTGCAGCCTCACACAATGGAGATCATTAATGGTTATAAATAGCAATATATTAACAGGAAAGTAAATAGAACTGGGTTGCATTGCACTGAATGTATTTTGTGATGGATTTGCATTTTTTAATTGTCATGTTTTTTATTTGCTAATCTCCCTTTGACAAAAGCGTGGGCAAATTGTTATGAGGTTTCATATTCCATTTGATTGTACCCTACAAAGACATCACAACTGAACCTTGTCTCACCACCTTCTTTGAGGGACCAGGACCAATACTCCTCCCCCCCCCACACACACACACACCAAGCTGGCTTCCTGCTCAGTCCACCATCCCTACTGCTTCACTTTATCTCCCAGGACTTCTCTGCTGCTCACCGGAGTGTACCCTGGATTGCCCCCCAGGGTGGGGCCACTCAAGGAGTCATCCCTGTTACTCCCCTAATGGTGCCGTGGTGATGATCCAGCGGCAGAGTGCCTTGAACGGCTGCATGGGGCTCGGTGTGAGACACGTTTGTCCTCTATGCTTTAGCCATTTTCCCCCCCTTGATTTGATGGGAGGTGTGTCATGCAATGACATAAGGGCACATACACACCGACTGTCAGCTACCAGGGTGAATACTTTTATTTTCTGTTTTTTTTTTTTTTTTAAGTAACAAACCTAGGGAGAGATTGAAATTGTTTTGTTACTGAGATAAAGTGCTGCTGGCAACGTGAGAGTGTGTGTGTGTGACAACTGTAATACATCACAAGATAAAATGACAGGCATGCATTTGTGTGGAGAGGCCTATCTGGTGTTGTGCATTGGGCCCATGGCCATGTACATCCAGCCCTGGCCTCACTGACTGTGACATCTCCAGGAACTAAGAAGAAACAATCTCCTGTTGTTTGACTGGTAACTTGTGACACAGATTACCAGTCAGGCAGTAGAGCTTGTGATGTAACAATGAGTAAGATCACATACTGATGCTGTTGTGGGAGGAACAGAACTAGACATGTCTGCTTCCAGGTAAAGCACTGGTTTTCACATGACACCCAATTCTATTAGGTAGAAAACCATCTAATGGGCAAGTAGAAAAGAAAAACACTTAAGAAATAAAAAGTAATAAGGATATACGTTTAACAAGCATTTGTCAGTGCTGAATGTTGGCTTACTGGCATTGGCATTGGTAGTGCAGGAGCTAGAGAGATGCGTAATAGGAATGGCAGTGAAGTATGGAACTGACACCAACCCCACTCCACCCTGCAGAGACTGACAAGCATTAAGGTGTGCCTTTGGGTCATCAGCCATAACACTCATGACGTTTCACCTCACCCTACCCTGCAGGCTCCAACAAGTGTTGCGTTGTGCCTTGGGGTCATCGGGTCTTACGCTCACCCTATTCCATAAGGAAATATGTTGAGATGGGTGCAGTATAGGAGAATGGGGTGAACTTTGGGGCCAAAGAGTCAAAGGCACACCTTGATGCCTGTCATTGGCTGCAGGGTGGGGGTGGAATGGTGTGAGCATTACAGCCGACAATCCAAAGTCACACCCCTGATGCCTGTCAGTCTCTACAGGGTGGGACGTTATGGTGAGAAACCCTAAGTCCCCAGGCGTTTGTTGGTATTTGCACTCCAGGGCCTAGATATTCAAACTGCACCATTTTGTGGCGCAAGCCCCTGCGCCGCTCAAAATAGTTGCGCAGGAGTGTGGCCAGAGTGATATTCAACGGAGTTGCACTACGGCGCAACTGCTTTGAATATCGCCCCCCTGGCCACCCCCGGTGTGCATGGCACAGTGGAACTGCGCTAGCGCAAGTGGTCAGAATGGAGCATTGAGATGTGGTGGCACAAGTTCCATTGCGCCATGCACAGCACCTGCGATATTCAAAGGGTGACATGCAAATGGGGCCTAATTATGCAAGGCGCACAGGGGGGCATTTGCATCTGATTACGGACCCATTTGCATGCCATTAGCATGCAGGTGTGCCAATCTCCGACGACTTGCACCTGGCGCTCTGCCAGGCAGCAGCCGTCTGGGACCGACGCCCCCTGCAGCCCGATCATGGGACATCCCGTAAGGGACAATGAAGGGCTCCAATCCCTGGTGGTCCAATGGACCGCGATTAGCCCGATCGTGGGCATAACTGTATGTCTCCTCCCCACCCCCCATGTAGCCCGATTGCGGGCAGTAATGTACGCCCACCCCGAGTAGCCCAATCGCAGCAGTAATGTACCCCCACCCCTGAGTAGCCCGATCGCGAGCATCAGACCTCCCCCAAAGTCCAATATACCTGGTGGTCCAGTGGACTGCGAGTAGCCGATCGCTGGCGGCATTCCTCACCCCCAAGTCCAAAAGCCCTGGTGATCTAGTGGCCCCCACCCCACACACCCACGGAGCCCCACCACCCCGCCTCCCTCCCGCTGGGCCGGGGCGGCAGCACTTCACCCACCTGCTGCTCCGCCCGCCCCACGAAAGTAGGCTGCACACCTATTGGTTCAGAGCATGAGCCAATGGGCGTGCAGCCCATACCATACAAATCAGTCCAGATATGACTGGGGAAGGAGCATGCCAACAGGGGGATTGGGCACCCCCGACTTCAGCTTTCTAGGAACTGTGAGAGGCAGACGACGGCAGCCACTGCCATTGTTATTGAACTGTTTTGGCAGGCAAGGCACGCCCTGTAATGATGGGGCACTCCCTCATTGCAGCAGAGAAATTCTTTCAAGTTGGTGGCATGCTTCTGAATTGATGTCATAGACAGCGTGCTCATTCATTGCTGGCACAGAGACCAGCCCATAAAAGCAGTGGCACCATTAGCCACAACACGGTCGCACCTCTAGAACCTGCTACTCCACCAAGCTGTCACAACATGTTGCTTGCGCTGCGCGCACAAGACAACATAAAAATTACTACATTTTTCTGCCTGCTGTATTTTGTCACTGCTAGCACTTGAAAGAGAAACTCTCCACTTCGGCATGCACTTTTATAAACATAATCGCCCCAGATCTTCAAAGCCTCCGGAACTGTCACAAGTGTCAGTTATGCTGATCATACGGCACACTGGGCTTGAAGCAGTCTCCTGGCTGGTGATTGGGATTTTCACTCCCGTGCACCAAGTGCTGCACGTTAGGCCAACTCCCTCCTGGTCTAACTTGCAGCATTCAGCGGGCCACTTTCACAGGGCCCGTGCCACATATTTGGCACAAGCTGCCGTAAGGTGAGGAAAGTGTTGTAACTGTACTTAAGAATATAAAATCCAGTGCAGTTGTGGAACAGGTGTTTGGTGTAGCTGTACCAAAAATTGGGTTTGATGCAGGACTAGATGCAAGTCCTGCATCCCCCTTTGATAATCTGGCTCGGTGTTTCAGCTATTACAATTTATGAGAGGAAACTTTTTTTATTTTCAGCTTTCCTTTCCAAGTTTTACAACACTGCTCGGTAACCAGTGTAAGACGTGTGTGGATAAAATAACGTGCCTGTCCCCAGCATACCTCACAGTGTCTTTGTTTTATGACATCATGGCACTCACCATGACAGCAGATTGTGATGTCACAAACAGCAGTTGTGGGGTTAGCTAGTGTCAGTCAGCTGTTTTATAGTTTTTCAGCAAAATATGTGCTACCTTATCTGAAGTGTTTAAACAGGCCAACAGCAGCTGAAAGTACACAAAGACGAGCAAAGACTGAACATTTTGTGACATGTTGCCTGTCTATGACAGAGGGGAGGATAGGGTACCCTCTACCAAGAGCTTTAACCAATGGCTGAAGATTGGTGCAGAGAGGAGGGTTTCAGCTACACTGGGGACTGGGGTCCCACCTGGAGGGATAAAGGCCTATACAGGGTAGATGGCCTACATACATCTGGGAGGGGAGCCACAGTCCTCAGTGGATGGTTTAAATGCTACATTAGCAAGCATTTAAACTAGCCAAAGGGGGTGGCAGAAGGAATCAGGGAGACATGAACTGTCCACCCCCACAAGCTGAAGTAGTCAATAGGGAAAACCCTAAAGGAGGGAAATCCCCAAGGGTTTCTAATAGCAGGACAAGCAGAATGGGAGAAATGAGGAGGGGTGGGAATGAAAGCAGAAGGGATAAGGAGAGTAGGCAAAATGGAGAAAGGGGGACTGACAAGAAGGGTGATAGAAGAATTTGGGAGGCCATGTGTACAAATGCTTGAAGTCTGGGAAATAAAATCCCAGACCTTGTGGCCATTATGGCGGAGGCTGGCCTGGACATTGTTGCCATCGTGGAGTTATGGTGCAATGAGAACCATGACTGGGTTATAGCTATACCAGGCTACACTCTGTTCAGGAAGGACAGGATGGATAAGAAAGGGGTGGAGTAACTCTATATGGGAGAGACAGCATAAAAGCTACAGAGACACATGGACTACAGGGAGGGGCGGAGGCACTGTGGGTTACCCTAGAGACAGAAAATGGTACTGCTGTTCACACTGGTGTAATCTACAGACCTCCAGCATGGGGGGGGGTAAGGTCCTGGTGGAAACCATCCAAAAGATGGTGACCAGGTCCAGGGGGGGAGGTGCTGCTGGTGGGGGACTTCAGTCTCGCGGATGTGTATTGGAGCATCCCAGCTGCAGCTTCTGCAACGAACAGAGACATCCTGAACTCCCTGCAGGGGGTATTCCTTAGGCAACTAGTAAGGGAGCCCACTCGTGGGGCAGCAGTGTCAGATCTGGTATGCACCAATGGGGACAGCACTGAGGACGTCGAGGTAGGTGACAACCTGGGGTCCAGTGATCACCGTATGGTGTGGTTCAGTATAACTACTGAGCCAGAAGTGAACCACACTAAGGCGAGGGTCTTGCACTTCTGGGGGGACAACTTTACAAAGATGGGGAATGCCTCAGGGATGCCCTGGTGGGGGGAGAGGGGAGGGACATGGGTGGAGTGGAGGAACAGTGGGCAACACTAAATGGGGCCATAGGAAAGGCAACAAAGCTCTGTGTCAGGCAAGTGAGCAAAAGCAAGAGGAAAAAGAGACTGCTATGGTTCTCAAAAGAGGTGGCTAGGACGGTAAGGGCAAAAAAGTTAGCATTCAGGAAGAATATATAGAATGCTAACTGTTTTGCCCTTACCGTCCCAGCCACCAGAGACCATACGAGGAGAGACTAAAGGACCTTAATATGTACACCCTGGAGGAAAGAAGGTAAAGGGGGATATGATAGAGACTTTCAAATATCTCACAGGTATAAATAAGGTACAAGAGGGAAGCATTTTTCAGGAAAAAGAACAAGGGGACATGCTATGAAGCCGGAGGGGGGGGCATACTCTGGGGAAACATAAGGAAGTATTTCTTCACAGAGAGAGTAGTGGATGCCTGGAACAGACTTCCAGCAGAGGTGGTGGGTGCCAAAGCTGTGGTGAGATTCAAGAAAGCATGAGATAGTCATAAGGGAACCTTAGTCATTAGGGAAAAGAGGGCTAAGCCAGAGATCAAGGGTTCAACCTTACTGGTGCGACAGTCATTTTTTCAACACCGATATGGGTGCAGGCAATATGCTGCCTGGCTCTGCACTGCCCGGCATTGTGGCTCCCTTGAGGCAGGGTGCCAAAGCACCATCCAGGAAAACATTCCTGTTTTGCAGGGGATTTACACCCGCCCGCCCACAACTAAATATAACAAACTCTGGGGCATTCATGCCCCGAAAGGAAGGAAAATTGTTATGGTGCTAAAGACTATGTGAGTGTGCGGGCCGATCAAAATCAGGATCGCCCCTGTCACTCTCGCCTTTGTTGTGGCACCCTAATTGCTGCACCAAAATTCAGTCACCATGTTAATGGCTACCAGATCAAGTAGGATTTCACAGATTTCATAGATGTATTCAAGCAATCAGACTTGCATCCTTAATGCTTGCCTTTTTTTATTATTATTTAATTTAAAACTTGTATACTACATCCCCAAACTGTAAATCCAAGTTATCCTTAAACTGTTTCACATTCTCACTGTTAACTACTATCACTGGTAGAGCATTCCGTGGTGTAACCACCCTCTGGCTAAACCAGTGCCGTCTTGAGTTATGCTTCCAAGTAGATAGTATCAGCTGTTTATTGTGTCTTTTGCTTCCATATTCATCTGTCTTTTGAATAATTCCCAAGTCGATCTGACCGTTAACATCTCCCATTGCTTTGAACAGTAGGCACATATCACCCCTAAATCTCCTATAACCCAACGAGTATAGTCTGAGGGACATCAATCTGTCTTGACATGTTTTCGTTTTCAACCCATCTATTGATTTAGTAAACCTCCTCAGGACAGACTCCAGCCTATTAATATTCTCCTTGTTTTGAGGTGCCCGTACCTGAGCCACGTACTCCAAATGAGGTCTCACCAGTGCTATATAAAGTGGGATCATTACTTTTGCATCCCTGCTTGCACTATATCTTAATATACAATTCAAATTTTGGTTGGCCTTTTTTATTTGTTGTTTACAGTGGGAATTGAACTTGAGTTCAGAGCTAATTATAATACCCAGGTCCCTTTCTTCATTAGTAACTGTAAGTTGTGAGTTAGCAAGTGTGTAATTACTACATTTATTTGATTTACCCATATGCATTACTTTACATTTAGTAGTATTAAGCATCAGCTTGTTGCTAATAGTCCAGTCCAAGATATCATTTATTGTGTTTTGTAATTCAATTATTTCTTCCTGAGTATTAATTACTGCCCCCACTCTGCAGTCATCAGCAAACTTGTACAACCATATCCTAGGATTGTTTACTTGTAGAGAAGCTATATATATGTTGAATAAACTAGGTCCTAAGACGGAACCCTGGGGCACACCACTAGTGATAGTTCTACATTTAGACAATGTACCCAGAATGGAAACCCTTTGTTGCCTCTCTTGTAACTATGCTGCCACCCAGTTGCAAATATTTGGATTTAAGTTAATATCCTCCAACAATTTTATTAATTCTATATGAGGCAATTTATCAGATGCTTTCGCAAAGTCTAAATAAATCACATTGACTGAATTTCCTATATCCAGCTCCTTGCTGACTTTTTCATAAAAAGCCAATAAGTTTGTCTGGCATGATCTGAATTTGGTGAACCCATGTTGTGATTGGTCCACTAAACTATTATCCTCCAAATGCTTTATGACCAAATCTTTAATTACGCCTTCCAAGACCTCACCCATTAATGATGTTAAACTCACAGGTCTAAAATTTTCAGGTTTGGATCTAGCCCCTTTTTTAAAATGGGAACCACTGTTGCTGTTTTCCAATCCCGGGGTGCTTTTCCTTGATCCAATGAGGTCTGAAAAACATGGGTAAGCGGTGGAGCTAGAACACAAGCCATTTCCCTTATGGTATTACAGTAGGTAGGGCAAAATGGGCAGACTTGATGGGCCAAGGGGTCCTTATCCGCTGTCAATTTCTATGTTTCTATAATTGTTCTTACTCTAATATTTCCAACTATTTTATTTTAGTAGAATGATGATCTCTACACAGTTTCTAATATTACTACCTGCTAGCAGTAAAAATACAATAACTTATATTTTAGCTGTACAATTGTCTTTTTTTTTTTTTTTTTTAACTCTATTTATGGCACCTCTGGCTTGGCAGGGGACAACGCCTTATCCCCCCCATCGGCCCTGTTCCGTGGACTCTCAACTCCCTCCAGCGTGGCCTCTGCCACAGTGGTGGATGGGGAGGACCATGGCTTGCCCCTCATGGAGGGTCCCCCCCGGAGGGTGATGGGGGAGACTGATATCACCCTGGACCCCACCTGTTCACCGGGCTTTTAGATCCAGGAGAGGGAGTCCATCATGGGCTTCCTAAGTGCTTTGGCCAGAGGGTTTTTTCCTTGAGTTAATCCTTGGGGTGCGGATGTGCAATGATGTCCGGTGTACAATGAGTGCACTTCCCTGCTCACCCACAGGACATCTGCTGCTGCCTCATCCCCGTTACCAGGTGTCCATTGCTGCAGCACCCCCAGTCTCCACTGGGGATCACAGGTGCAGGAGACACACAACCCACCCCTCCCCAGGAGAGGAGAGCAGTCCTCTGGAAACTCGATGACCCGAGCAGGCTCCCAAACCCGGGTCGCCTGCATGATGTGAGGTAAGGCGTCCAGTGCTTCAGCCCTCAGTGCCACCAGGCTGGCTTGATGTTCAGTTATCTTTAAGGTACAGAAACAGATCTATCGGAAACATATATCATATTACATGCTTGCAGTAAACTTTTAAGAGGCTGATGATTTATTACGGACCATAAACCTGCTTGAACAATATGCACTACATAAAGGAATAATGTATGGGTGACCATACACAACAAGCTTGTGTTTCCGCCAAGGGGCTGAGATAACAATATATGGACCTTGAGAGCAAAGTCAAGAGGTCCATGCTGTTATCTCGACCCCAAGATAGAAACACAAGGCGAGTTGTGTATGGTCACCCATATTTTATTTTTTATAGTACATGGTTTTTAAAAAAAAATATAACAATAAAGAGAGGACAAGTACTGAGTTTACAATAAGTTTACTCAATGAAACTGCAGTAAAGACATTACAACAGGTTACATTTTTCATTTGCTAGCATAAGTAGCAGTCTGATATTCTGTTAAATGTTATAACTTGCTAACTTGCAAAACTTATTCTTTTAAAAATTAATTCAGTCCTTTTGACTGTCCTTTAATAACTCAGCCACGCTTCACCCACTCACAGCTGAATTAGCTGTTCACGTGCTGTTTACCTGCTTATGGTTGAGTCAGCTTACCGTGATCAAAACAGCGTAGTTTGCCATTTACAGCACGAGGCATGGCTGCAGTTTAAATCAAACCACATGTTTAAAAAAAAAAAAAAAAAAAAGGTTTTGGATGACAGACCACCAGTACCAGAGGCTATAACACTAACTAACTAACTAACTGAGCAGGACCCATGGTAAGAAACTGAGACTGACTCTGAGGTAGCCGCTTTGACAGTGAGACGAAAACATCAGCCAAAACTGATGGGACACAGCATGAGGCAGAGCACAGCTGAATGGGTAATTACAAAACATGCACAACTTTTAGAACATGCACAACAATCTTTAAACTGTGCACAACTTTTGAGAAGTGATCGATTCTAGGCATGTGGATATGTTGTTCTATCCACATTTTCTGGCATATCCTTTCCCTTTAAGAATCTTGCCAGGAGGTCTAAAAGCTGGCTCCTCCCACCCACCCAGGTGGTATAACCCTCGGCCACACCCCTTGACACCAGATCTTCCTTTCCGCTGGAAGATTCAGGTTCCCTCCTTACCGCTCCCGCGTTGAGTTGGACCTGGCGCTTAAATCTTCTGATCAGTTACCTAAATTAAAACTCATTAGAGTTTCTTTGCATCACTTCACGATCATGACCATGATGGAGGATAAGTCCTCACTGGGTTCTGCCAGCATCCCTGCAGACAGAAAATGTCTCATACCAACCCGCATGCCAAGTGCGTCTGTTGCCTGGGCCATGACCATGATACCCAGGCTTGCAACTTTTGTCACTCGTTCCAGTCTAATGTGCTGGATGATCGCATTGCACATTTGCAACTCGGACAACCAGAAAAACAGAACCCGCTGGTCAAATCAAAAGAGGCTCATTGGGTGGTCTCCATGGCTGTGGGGTCCACTGAGCAGCTTGAACAGATGAAGGCCTCGGAAGAGGAGGTGGCTCAGGCCGCCAACTGATCCTCTTCAGCATCGGTCTATATATCACAATAAGTCTGGGCTCTTCCTTTACAGGCTCCTTCAAGGAATTGTGCCAGTCCCTCCCTACCAAAGGGGAAGGCCCGTTGACTTCGCAAGCCCTCATTCCTGTAAAAAGGAACTTAAGGAGTCGAAAGGCAAGTCTCATCAACATCGTTCTTGGAATCGAGAGAGGTCTCGGTCCCAGGAACTGCCGACTTTGGTCAAAATTGCAGCTTTGGCTGCCAGCTTCACAGTGCCCCCATCAGGCCAGCCAGCCAAGATGTGGGATGAAGACCAAGCCGAGTTTATTCTCGACCCCGTTGACCCATTGTTGACTGATGAAGCTGACAATTCCTTGTTCAGGACTCCAATCCTGTCTGGACCTACTGAGGAGGAATCCCAGCCTGCTGGAAACCTCCCCATAGTCCTGACCCTGGCCTGAAGGAGCTGAAGTTTTCCCTGGCTCCTTCTGAGCACTCCCGTCCATCCCTCCGATGGTCTAGGTTGAGGTCTCTGTCCTCTTCATCTGGAAGGTCGAGAAAAACTCACAGATTCCATTCTGGGCATTCTAAGAAGCAGCACCGTCGCTATTCATCCTCATCCTCCTTGGAAGAGGAGAGGCTTCAGTGCAAGTTACATCAACGCTACAAGGATCTTATGTGGCAATAGTTGGTGTTCACCAGTCCGAAGTTGGCCCAGGCTTCCACACCGGCCATCACATGGCTTTTGCCATCTAGGCCAACACCAACTCCTCCAGAGCCAGCCGACACCGTCCCTCTGTCCACTGAGCTGGTGACAGCCCTCCTGCCTCGGCTAAAATGGTCTCTCCACCAATAGTGGTGGAGCCACCACCTAAACAGCCCCTGTCTGGAGCTCCTGTTAAGGAGACTTTCCCAGTATAGGCTGTCAGTCACTCTTACTCCTGATCATCCGCAGCAGGTCAGCAGTGACATGGGTGGTTGGCTGATCTACCCAAACTCCTCCTTGCACTCTCGTCAGCTCAGTGAGGCTTCACTGGGGAGTCTCTTGATGGA
The DNA here is from genome assembly GCA_016271365.2 of Neoceratodus forsteri. NCBI lineage: Eukaryota > Metazoa > Chordata > Ceratodontiformes > Ceratodontidae > Neoceratodus > Neoceratodus forsteri. The sequence continues at coordinate 60,479,415 of JADMNL010000036.1, read as the reverse complement.
GGAAGGTCCCACATCTTTCATGGGCATTCTCCGTCTCATTTCTGAATCCACGGGAATGAAATTGGAGTCCATCCAGAAACTGACTCAGTATCCCCTAATCGACATTCTGTCAAAAGGGGATTCTCTGATTGAGGCCTTTCCAGTGGCCGAGGCCATTACTGGCCCGGCTCTGGAGCTGTAACAACAACACCCCAACTCTTGTCCCACACCATCGGCCCGCATGGCCTGCAAGTATGCAGTTCCCATCTGCACCCTATCTGGGTACAGTGAGCACCCCTCGGCTGAGGGGTTGGTGACCAAATCTGTGTTTCTGTGCTTGGGAAATTCAGGAGACACTGACAGACCTCCAGATAGAGTCCAAAAAACTGGACCATTCTGCCCGAAAAGTCTATGCTGCTTCTTCGCTCAGTCTCCATCAGGCAAGCTCGATGGTCATCATGGCACACTTCTCCCATGCCCTCTTGGGCACTCTAGATGAGGTGCTTCATCATCTCCTGGCAGACCTTCAGACTACGGTCAAGCAGGTTCAGGATCAGGGTTGAGCTGTTACAAAACAGCCACTCCAGATGGCTCTGAACATTGGGAATTCCTGTGCCCATTTAGTGGCTGCCATGGTCACCATGCACCACAAGGCCTGGCTGGGGATCTCGACCTTTACGGTGGACACTCAGCACAGGCTGGCAGATGTTCCCTTCCTGTTTACCAACTTGTTTGGTCCAGGAGTTGAAGGTCAACCCCAGCATATTGAGAAGTCCAATACCACCTTGGACTCTGTTACATCCACCCAGGAGGAACCCCAGGGTTCTACAAAGTTGAAGTGTAAGCCCTTTCGGCCTTCTGCCCCTGTGGCCAAGCAGTCCCAGTACCAATCGGGGCAGCAGCAGCAGCTGGCCTAATCTTGGCACCCTCAGCTTAAGTCAGTGGCTTCAGTGGTCCATAAGCCTGGAGGGAAGGGTCCCAGTGGTCCCGCATCTGGACCCTCCTCAGTGACTGGATGGGGTTCTCCACCCCATGCCCATTGCACTTACTCTGGGTCCTCCCATGGGGGACCAGCTCCACCACTTCCTTTCCATCTGGTCTGCTCTCACAACAGACATGTGGGTTTTGGAAGAGGTCGGCCAGGGTCAGCCTCTGGAATTTGAGCAGTACCCACCAAGCCAAGCCCACACCCCATGGGAGGAGAAGTTATCTGTGGACACTCAGTCAGCTCTCCGAGATGACATCACCCAATCCCTCCACAAGAAGGTAGTGGTCAGAGTCGCAGATCCCCCTGTCAACCCAGGGTTCGTTTCTAGGTACTTCCTGGTCCCGAACAGATGGGGGGCTGGTGCCCCATTCTAGATCTGCACAACCTGAGCAAGTTTCTCAGGTCTCACACCTTCAGGATGGTAACTTTGTCTCAGATCATACCATCTCTCAAGTAGAACATGTGGTTTTGCTGTCTGGATCTGCAGGACATGTTTTTTTTTTTTTCACATCCCAATCCATCTGTCTCACCCAAGGTTCCTCCACTTCTGAGCAGAGAGAACCCTCTACGAGTTCCAAGCCATACCATTTGGCCTGTCATTGTCCCCCAGGGTCTTCACCAAATGCATTGCAGTGGTGGTGGCCCATCTCAGGTATCAAGGGGTCGGAGTGTACCCCAATCTTGATGATTAACTCATAGCAAGTCCCTCCCAGCAGGAGGTGGAGAGGTCCAGGGATCTGTCCCTCCAGACTTGCATTGACCTTGGCCTCCTGGTCAGTGAGGCCAAGTCAGAACTCGTGCCCTCGAAGGTGATTTGCTTCATCAGGGCAGAACTCGACTCTTGCCCAGCCAGAGCCAGGCTCCTGACAGACAGGACAGAGGTTCTCTCCTCCTTTGCCCGCCCGATCATTTCTGGTTGGGCACTTTCTGCAACTTCTGGGCTACATGGCAGCCTGCACCTCCATGGTTCAATGGGCCCAGTGGCATATGTGCCCCTTCAATGGAAGCTGGCCAGCTAGTGGACTCAACATCTTGGTCTTTCCGACCAGCTGGTCATGGTAACCCAGAAGATGTGGGATGCTCTCCAGTGATGGACAATCCTGCAGCATCTTCAGGAAGGAATCCTGTTTGTCCATCCTGAGACGATGGTCATCTTGATGACCAACACCTCTGTCATGGACTGGGGTGCCCACATGGAGGACCACAGAGTCCATGGTCTCTGGACCCCTGAGGAATCCCGATGTCACATCAACCTTCAGGAACGCCATGTAGTCTGGCTTGAGCAGAGTGTTTTCACTCTGTTCCTTTGGGGTCAAGTGGTTCAAGTCCAGAAGGACAACAACACGACCATGTATTATCTCAACAAACAAGGTTGCATGCACTCCCGACCTCTGTGCAGGGAAGCTCTCCACATCTGGACCCTCATGAGCCAACTGGAGGGGGATCTCCTAGCCATTCACATGGCAGGAGCTTCAAATCATCTAGTGGATACCCTCAGCCATGTAGGCGAGGTATCCCACGAGTGGTCTCTCCATCTAGAGGTAGTACACTGCCTCTTCTCCCTGTGGGGCACCCCTCAAGTGGATCTGTTCACCTCCAGGGAGCATGCAAAGCTGAGGCTGGTTTGTGCCTGCCCCCCTCAGAAGGGCTCACTGCAGGGGATGCCTTCTCAAGGCCATGGACCCAGGCCTCTTTTATGCTGTCCCTCCACTTCCCTTGATCCACAAGGTGCTCCTCAAGGTCAGGAGGGACAAAGCACAGGTGATTCTGATGGCTCTGGACTGGCCCTACCAATTTTGGTACCCAGATCTCCTCAGCCTCAGCAACAGGCTCCCAAGGCATCTTTCAGCATGCATGAACCTGGTCTCAGTCAATCAGGGGAAGGTCCTCCACCCAAACCTTCAATCCCTGCACCTGACAGACTGATCCCTGAGTGGCTAGAGTTCCAGGCTTTGGGTCTCTCTGATGATGTACTCACTGTAAGTTGAGGCATCTAGATAGGAGTCAACCAGGAAGTGTTATGCCTTCAAGTGGAAGAGATTTTCCATCTGTTGTCAGAGCACGGGGCTGGACCCTTTATCCTGTCTGGTGGCTAGCATCCTTGACTACCTTTGGTCTCTCTCCAAAGGGGCTCTGTGGTCTACAACCCTTAAGGTGCACCTGGTAGCCATCTCTGCTTACTGGGCATGGGCCAGTCAGCAGACGGTGATACAGGAGAAGGTGATCTGGTGCTTTTTTAAAGACCTTGACCTTATTTCCCCTCTGGTGCATGAACCACCGTAGGATCTACTGCTGGTACTGGCAAAGCTCATGGGCAAGCCATTCGAACCAATACACAGGTGTGAGATGTCACATTTGTCATGGAAGACCACTTTCCTGGTGGCTATCATCAACCAGAAGGACTGGGGGGATCCAGGTGTGCTCTTTCTAGTCTCCCTATCTGGTCTTCCACAGAGACAAGAGTGTCCTGCACCCCAACCGGAAGTTCCTCCCGAAGGTTGCATCAGAGTTTCACCTGAACCAGGTGATGACTCTGCTGGTGTATTACCCCAATCACACCTCAGAGGCAGAGTACAGGCTCCATACTGTGGACCTGAGATGAGTGCTCTCTTATTATAAAAAGTGCACGGTTGGAGTTCAGGGAGAGGTTTGCCAGCTGTTCGTCACCTATGCAGAAGCCGCACCTGGCAGATCTGCAGCCAAGCAGATGATTGGCGGGTGGATCACTTTCTGCATTGATCTCTGGTATAGGTTGGCAGGCAAGGAGCCTCCCACAGGGTTAAGAGCTCATTCTACCCGCTATACCACTGCATTGGTGACTGCTTCTAGGGCTGTCCCTATCCAGGAAATCTGCAGGCCTGCTACCTGGAAGTCAGCAAACACCTTCATTTCTTATTACCACATTGGCCTAGAGTCACACTGGGATGCTGGTTATGGGGCCTCAGTTCTCCAATCTCTTTTTCCCCAAGTAGGGGGTGCGTGCCTTGCCTTCCTCCTCTGAGAGAACTGCTAGGAGGCTGCCAGAAAGTGTGGATAGAACCACATATCCACATCCCTAGAAACACAGATTACTCACCTGTAACAGTAGTTCCAGGAGTTGTATATGTTTTTCATTCACACTGACCCACCTGACCTCCCTGGCTTCAATGCACAACCTCTGCTTCCAGTGGGCAAGATCTGGCATCAAGGGGCAGAGCCGAGGGTTATACAACTTGGGTGGGTGGGAGGAGCCAGCTTTTAGACCTTCTGGCAAGTTTCTTAAAGGGAAAGGATATGTCAGAAAGTGTGGATGAACAACATATACCACTCCTAGAAAGATCAGTTATGCTAAGACTTCTGCTGTAACAGTAGATCTTCTAGGAATGTCTCTTGCAGTAAGTCATTACCTCTGGGAGTTCCTGATAGGTGGCACTCTAGCACGGAAGTTTCTTCTAGCAGTCTCCATACCAGGGACCACCCACACGACCTCACTTCCTGGGCTGTGCCTATAAAAGTGGGTGGTCCCTGGTAGTCTCCGTTCCCTGCCGGTTTCAGCTCGGGAAAGCGAGGGACCGTGGGGAACCGAGGTACCAAAGCCTCCCAACCCTATATTATTTTCCCTGTTACAGAATGGCAGGGGGACAGAGGGAAGGAAGCTACTTACTGCAAGAGACATTCCTAGAAGATCTACTGTGATGGCAAAAGTCTTTGTGTAACTGATGTATCTTCCACGGAATGGTCTCTTGCAGTAAATCATTACTTCTGGGAGATTCCCAAGCAGTTACGTGGCAGTGGGGTGGCCAGATATGGCATTCTGCCATACATATAGTGTGATGTTAGGACCGATAGGTGCTGAGAGTAGTGTATCAGCATAAAAAGAGAATTTTGTATTTTAGTATTCATTATAGGGTTATGGCGGAAAAGACAAGCCAGACTAACGATTATTGAAGCGGTTGTCAACCCAATTAGGGATTGCATATAAGATCATGTGAAAAATCAGAAGGATTTCAGTCATACAATAGAGTACTTGGTCGGTCTCAGTGGCATGCACTGGAAAAGACAGTATAAGTCAAAGTCTATTGGGTTCTGAGTTTTGAAGAGTAACCCAAGTGATACAATGTTATTATTTTTAGTGCTACAATGTAGCAAGTAAATACAATTTTTTTTGTCTGTCAAGTCATTATAAAATGTATCAATTTTTGGCCAAAATAAGCTACATAAGTAGCAAAGAATGATGTGAAATGAAACAATGTATCTATTTCATAATGGAATCCAGTGGCTGTTAGTCAGTAGTATTGTTATAGTCAATCTTGTACTCTTTTTAAGATAAAGACCTGGAATGCAACATGTGATGTTGTCAAGTACATCGTGCATTAGTAATCTCATTTGCAAGGGGGTCCCATGCATTGCAGGGCCTGCAGCCTTGTTGGATGTAAACCTGAAATGTTAGTGTATTTATAATATATGTACTCACCCTTGTATTAATTTTCTCAGCATGCGAGTAGTAGCAGGCCCTGTTCGTGGGAGGGACACCATGTTCCGGCACACAACAGGCCTAGAGGCACCCTGATGGAATGACCATAATGGTCTGTAACAGTGATACCTCAAAAGTGGCTAGATGTATAAAACTTTGTGGGAAAGGCCCCAGTATAATTTTAAGTCAGAGCCCCAGAAAATGGCCCCCGAGGCCTAGAAGAGGAGGTCGGGGCATAGTCTGAAGTTTTTTAATGAAAGGAAGAGGCACTTGGCCATCCCGAGGGGCAGCCACAGGTCGGTTTAGATGTGTTCCTTGTCATTGGTTCTTTGCCTTTAAAGTTTTCTCTCTGGTTATAGTAATTTCCAGTTTTATATGAATAATTATACTGAGGGCGTGGTTTGTGGTACATATATTGTACTGTTTTTAGTTGCCTGTCTGAGGCTTGTAGGTTGTCCAGTATTGTTTGTGCCCCTGGGCCAAAAAGATGGTCACCAGAAAAAGGGGCATTAGCCACTTTTTGTTGAATATCAGGTGCTAGCCCTGAGAGTCGGAGCCATGCCTGATGGTGTATAAGAATACCAACTGCAGAGGTTAACATACTAACATACCAATTGCCAGCAGATTAGGCCTTATGGTCTATCGAGTCTGCTCAAACTTCAGATCCCCTGTTGGGAACCAAGGCCCTCCCTCTCTTGTGTTCCAATGCCCCTTTCTGTATCTGTCCCACCCTCTCTTGAAGCCCTCCACATTGGAAACCTGGACCAGCTCACCAGGCAGTGCATTCCAAGGATCCACTACCCTCTCCTTGAAAAACCTCCTCTTCTTGTCCCCCCCCCGATCCTTCCTCCTTCTTCCAACTTCAAACCATGCCTTCTGGTGATACCTCCCTCCCTCCCTCCTTTAGTCTAAAGATCCCCTCCATGTTTACCCTATTGATTCCCTTGAGGTACTTGAAGACCTTGATCATGTTCCCCCGTCTCTCCTCTCCTAGAAAATATACAGGCCAAGCTCCTCAAGTCTGTCCTTGTACATAAACTCCCCCAGTCTTTGAATCATCCTGGTAGCCCTCCTCTGTACCCTCTCCAGGAGCTGTATGTCCCTCATTAAGTGCATTCTCCAGTACTGTACACAGTACTCGAGGTGTGGCTTCACCAGCCCATTGTATAGCGGCAGAATCACTTTCCTGCTCCTAGAGGTGATCCCCCTTACAATGCATCCCAACATCCTGTTTGCTTTGCTAGCCACTCTCCTGCACTGCTCAGTTATTCACACATGCACTCACTATGACCCCTAGGTCTTTTTCCCCAGATGAGGCCTCCAGCACCACCACCCCCAGGGTGTACCTGTATTTGGGGTTTCCCCACCCAAGATGTAACACCTTGCACTTGGTTGTATTGAAATTTAACTTCCCTGTGAGAGTCCAACTTCCCCGGTGTCCAGATCCCCTTGCAGGGCCAACCTCCCTTCTTCCCCCTCAACTACTGCTCCCACCTTGGAATCGTCAGTGAAGAGACTCATCTCACACCCTGTACCCACCCTGATGTCAGATATGTATGCATTAAACAGGATCAGACCCAGGACCGAGCCCTGTGGAACTCCGCTACAGGCCTCTCTAGGGTTCAAGAGCTCCCCACAAATCACCACTCTCTGTGTGTGTCCAGCTAGCCAGTTTCCTATCTAGCTGACCATCAAAGAGCACACTCCCAGCCCCATCAGTTTCTCCACCAGCCCATTGTGGGGGACCGAGTCAAACGCCTTGCTGAAGTCCAAGAATATTATATCCACAGGCTTACTCCTGTCCAGTTCCAATATTACCCATTTGTAGAACTCCACAAGGTTGGTTTAACATGATCTACCTGGCACAGATCCATGTTGTCTACTGTCCAGCCCTCCCTCCTCCTCCAGGAACACCCCTAGTCGTTCCTTTAGTGTACTGTACATTACTTTTCCTACTACCAAGGTCAAACTGATGGGTCTATAGTTACCTGGTACTTCTCTCGACCCCCCCCCATTATGGATTGGCACCACATGTGCCTCACACCAGTCTCTTGGTACCTTCCCTGTCTCAAGTGACCTGTTGAAGAGCTCCACCAGGGGTGCGGCCAGTAGGTCTGCCAACTCCCATAGTACCCTCGGATGAATGCCATCCAGCCCAGGAGATTTATCTTTCTTCAGGGCCTTCTGGGCTTGCCACACCTGTTTGGTGAAGATAGCTTCGTCTGTCGCCCCCCATCCTTGCTGGCCTTTCTAACCTTATCCTGATGTGAAACCCCAGGGGTGCCTCTCCCTCCCTTATGCTCCCTTTCTATTACTCCCCCTATCCTGCTCGATTTTTGCTTCTATCCCCGTCATGCCTTGCTTAGCAAATATCCCATCCCCCTCCCTAGTGAACACCGAGGTGAAGTGCTCGTTTAATACTGCCGCCTGCTCCCTCACCTCTTCCACCCACCCACCATCTGTTTTCAGTCTGCCAAGCTTGCCCTTAGTTTTTCTCCATTCCCTGATGTACTGGAAAAAAACTCTTTCCCCTCCCTGAATCCCCTGTGCCAGCATCTGCTCTTTACTGGCCTTTGCCCCCCGCACCATCTGGGTGACTTTTCTAGATGCAAGATGGTACGTTTCCCTTTCCCCTTTCAGTGTTTTGTATTTTTTGTAGGCAGCCTTCTTCTTCCTGACCACTCCCTGAACTTCACTGGTCTACCAGCATGATTTATGTGACCTTGCTCCCTTGTGTTTCACCTTAGCACAGGTCCTGACTGCCTCTTGAAGTCCCCATTTTATGACCTCCCATCTTTTTTCCACATTCATCGTTGTTGTAATCCCTTTCATGTGATCCTTTAGAATATTTCCCATGCCCATAAAGTCTGCTCCCCTGAAGTCCACTGCCAGTGTCCTAGATCTCTCCCCTCCTCCCCCATGTTAATTTGAAACCAGACAATGTCATGGTCACTCCCAGTAAGGGGATCCTCTACAACCAGGTCCCTTACCAGATCCCCATCCACCAAAACCACATCCAGAACATGGCCCTCCCTCATGGGCTCCCTCACATGCTGTGTTAAGAACACATCCTGGAAACCATCTAGCAGCCTCTGCTCCTTGGCCACCTTAGAGGACATGGTTCCCCAGTTTGTCCCTGGCATATTAAGATCCCTCATCAACCCCACTCTTTCCCCTCTTGGGCCACATTGGGCAATAATGTTGTCCAGCAAACCATCCTCCAGAACATCACCCATCCAAGGGGGCTTCTATACTACACCCAGCTTGACCTTACCTCTTGTCGGGGTTCGTAAGGTGGCCCATAAGGCTCCACATTTCCCTCTGCCTCTTCTACCCTAGCAATTTCTATACCTTCTCTAATGTACATAGCCACTCCTCCTCCTCTGCCCTCCTTTCTATCCTTCCTGAGCAAAGAGTATCCCTTCACGTTTAGGTCCCAGTCATGGTTATTGTTGGCCCACGTTTCCGTGACTGCTGCCACATCCACCTCTCCCTCAAACAGCATGGCCTGGAACTCTGGTAACTTGTTACCCAAGCTCCTGGCATTTACTAACACCACCCCCACCCCTTGTCCCTGATCCCCTTTGTTGAACCACACCCAGGTTCCTTGTGCCTTCTGCCACCATCTGCTCCTCCTGGACCCTCCTCCCCCTGACTAATTTCCCCTCCTCCCCTTGGGTTTGAAGGCTACTCCCCTGATCTGGAGGAGGGGGCTTCAGGCCAGCCCCTCCCATGTCCCTCCCCCCTCACAAGTTTAAACCCCACTTTTCTTGAATGTAGTCTGCCACTCCCTGTTTAAGGATTTCCTTCCCTAACGGGTTAAGGTGAAGCCTGTCCTTGGCATACAGTCCCTTATCCTCCCAAACCCCCTCCCAGTTACCTAACACCCCTGACCCCCTTTCTTTCCCCCACTTCCTGAGCCAGTCATTTACCTCTGTGATCTTCCTTTTGTTCTCCACTGAAGCCCTAGGTACCGGCAATATTTCTGAAAAGGAAATGTTACATCCATTATCCCAACAGACTCTAGCAAGTTCTCAGAACCTTGCTTGGATTTCCAAGACACTGTGCCCCTCTATATCGTTAGTCCCCAAGTGCACCAGAAGATCTGGTTTTCCTTCAAAATCCATTACCAGCTCGTACACCATGAACTTAGCTCTGTGCGCTATCAGCCCAGAGATACTCAGTACCTTCACCGGTTCTGGCATCCCACCCCCTGTCCCTCCCATTGGATACCTTTCATCATTGAGTCACCCCGTAACAGAACCTTAACACCTCCATCATCCTTGTGGTTACTTCCACTACCTCTCTGCGCCTCAATCCCCCCATCCAAGATCCCAATGTTGTGGAGTCTTCCTGCCTTATTATGAGACTCCTTGTCAACCTCCCCTTTCATCTCCTTTAACATTTTGCCCACTTGGCTCAAACTCTCGTATAGGTGTCCCCTTAATCCCATTCATTTCCTGGCCTTGATCATATCCCTTCCTCCACACCGTCATCCTCACCCCTTATAATGGTACCCCTACCTCCAGAGGCCCCCTGTGGGACCCATTCACCTAGGTCACCATCCTTGGGACAGGCCCCCCTCCTAAGGGGGGGTCCCTCCCCCACCTCCTTGTCTTGTAGATTCTCTCCAGTCCTGCATTCCTCCCTCATTTCTGCTATATATTGCATCTCCCCTCTCTGCTTCACATTGAGGTTTCCCCTTCTCCCCTTGGGACTATTTCTATCCTTTCCTTTTCAGATCTGTGATGCCCCATGGGAATACGACTCCCTCCCCAAGGCCTTTGTCCCAGTTTCCTCATTTTCACTAACCCCTTCCTCCCACACTAGGTTACTAAGGAGCTCAAATTTATTATGACACTCTATACCAGCCTCCATTACCTGATCTGAGTGCACCCCAACTGACCCTCTGAGCCGCCCCTGTTTCTCCTCTCTTGCCCTATCCACCTTTGGAGCTCCCTTCCCGCTGTCTGCTCTGCTAGTCTTCACCCCAACAGCCTCTCCTGATTCTTCCCCCTCCACTCTCTAGCCAGGCTCTAGCTCTAGCCGAAGCTTTGGCAATGTCGTAGCCTGATCAATCAATCAATCAATCAAAATAGTTATTTATCCAGGCGAACATCATTGAGCAGAGCTCATTTGCAAGATGGACCTGGTTATGTTAAAATGTCAGACAAAATACAAAAGATGAGGGATACATATCTAATGACAATGGGACAATTTGATATATTTAGGTCATAGCATACAAGACATCAGCCAATAGGATAGAACAAACAATGTTGCAGCAGTCCTGATCTTAATAAATGTCAAGAGAGGAAAGTAAGTGTGTTTATTATTGATCTGAATTGCTCTTTTTCAGGGGATGTAGGTAGTTTACTTATAATGTCCCCAGCAGGGGTGCCCACTATACACTGATATTTCAGCATATGTTCCATGAGGTTAAGTATTCTAATATCTAATGTATTTAGAGCACTTTCTTCCCACTATAATCAAAATGTTTAGAGTCTTTTTCAGGAGGTACTGTACTTGTATGTCTGGGTTTGCCAGTGCGGTTGTGAGCAGCTGCAATAACCACACAGAATCCGCAGTGTGAATATTTGTTAAATATTGATAATCAAGGGGAGCCTGATAAAGCCCATGCACTTTTCTAGGTAGCTCCTGTGCCGCTATGAGTTGACTCCATGCTTCAGTAATTGCGTTTCTGAACATTGGTATAAAAGGAGGGACTGCCCGGATAGGTTCTTCTGAGATGTCAAGATATTCTGCTGTATCTTTACTTAATTTATCTTGTTCTGTTGTTGTAAACCCCATTGTTTTTTGTATTCATAGCATCATTTCTGGGAAAGATGGGTCATCTGGTAGAGAAATGACCTTTACTGGTTGTAATGTTTCTTCATCTCAGTATGATGGCACAGAACATGGGGACTCGTACCCTCTTGTAGTAGGGGAACCATCATCATTTGTGTCTTTGGAATGTTCTGAAATTATATGAGGATCTGAAAAATAGTCCTCAGAATATTCATGAAGAGGCAGAAATGGTGAACGTTCTGGCTCTGTGTGGGCCTGTTTCGATGGAGGTGGAGACACAGTCTGTGATTGAGGTTTTTTTTACTGGAGTGGGTGGATAGTCAAAACCCATAGAATTTAACACTTTATTTACAATTTCTTCTATGTTTGGCACTTGTGAGGATGGAATTGCCATGTAAGCGGGTTCTGAGCCTTGTGTGCATGGTGTCGGGGGATCAATTTGTGCCTCCCGATAAAGTGATCTGGCACGTCTTTGAAGTTTTTGTTCATCATGGATTGGTGTCTGAGCACCATGTAGGAGTGCAAATGAGGCAGGTTTGCCTCTGCTTTCTGTGGTACATGATCCTTTACTTTATGAAGATGCAGCCCCATAAGTATCTTTTGATACTGTTTTGTAAGAAATGTTATGGTTTTTCATGGTTAAATTTTTATGAGGGTCTTCCATAAATGCATTATATGCTGGTAAAGGTGCTGTTCTATGATTCAGGGGCTGCTCCGTCGATGGTGGGATCATGCTCGTCAATGGTAGAGGAATACAAGCATGCCTCTTCGACATTGTAATGTGTCTTATTGATGACTGATAAGTGAATGCATGCTCTGTCGATAGAGGAATACTCCTTGTTGACGATGGAGAAGTCGGTGCATGCTCCGACGACTGTGGGATGCTTGTTGTCGATGATGGAACATTAGGGACATGCTCCGTCGATGATGGAAAGTGTGTCATTGATGATGAGAAGTTGAAAGCATGCTCCATCGATGGTGGCAGGTTTCTCGTTGATGATGGAGGTTGAGGAGCATGTCCTGTCGACAAGGGAGGTAGCCCCATAGATAATGAAGCATGTAGAGTATGCTCCGTCGACAGAGGAGGTGTTTTCATCAATGAGGATGTCTTGTGAAGCCCTCCCATCAATGGGGGAGTGTGCCCTGTTGACAACGAATGTAGCAGGACCTCCATCGTCGATGGTGGATGTGGTTTTGTCGACGGGGGAGCTGAGGAATAATGCCCCATCAACAATTAGCGTTCCTTTCTGTGCGAGGTTGAACTTCTATGTTCTTTTGATGAAGAAGTGCCTGCCATCAATGGGGGGATATGGCCCATCGATAAAGAATGTTTTCTTGATGATCCATGTTTAGGAGATATGACCATTGAAAGGCGGTCAGGCAGGACTTTAGGTGAGGGTATTTCCTTCCCTGTTTTGCTTCTTGAAAAGGACTCTGATGTTTCAGAGCCCTTTGATTGAGTACCCTAAGTCTGTAGCAGGGAAACCTCCATTGTAAAGCTCTTGGATGAGCACAGGAATATGATGCCTTCTATGAAGCCCAGGCACCCCACGCTATGGGTTCAATCCACATTGTAGACTGCTGGCAGAAGAATAAGGTGCTGTCAGAGCTGAAGCCGGTGGGAAAATGAATGGAGACCTCCAGGGGCCACCCACTTCTATAGGCACAGTCCAGGAAGTGAGGTCGTGTGGGTGGTCCCTGGTATGGAGACTGCTAGAAGAAACTTCCATGCTAAAGCGCCACCTATCGGGAACTCCCAGAAGTAATGACTTACTGCAAGAGACCATTCCATGGAAGATCTATTGTTACAGGTGAGTAACCTTTGTTTTCTATACTCGATAAGCCCTATTCATACTGTGTTCTATAAATAACTTTTTTTTAAAGAATGCCCTATGTTGGCATGTTGGTTGAGATGGGCATGCTGCCAAATTGGTAATCAAGCTACTAATTCAGGGAAAACAAACAGGCCAGTTGTTCAATCACTGCTGTGCTAGATTGACCAGGGCCCCAAGTACAGATTCTTATCCACATCCCTTGGTGAGTTGGGACCTACACAGAGGGCTTCCATTTCAGGATGAGTGGGCTAGTAACTTGGTTGGCAGGCATTCAGGCTGGTCCTCATGACAGGAAATGCTCTCACCCCTCTGTCCCGCCATCAGTAAGCACTCACAACCACAGAAACACACTGCTCATAAAAGCCTTACAGACCATCAAGTCTGCCTGTTCTTGTCTAATTTTGGGACTGTGCCTTTGTCAGTCCCCCCAAATTTGCCTATTTACTTTTAAACACTCCCTGTTTAAACCCTGTTTTAGCCCCAATGACCTCCTCTGGAAGCTTACTCTACTCTGTCACCACTCTTTCTGTATAAAAGAACTTCCTGACATCCTTCCTGAACCCCTCCCTCAGTTTTAGAGAGACACCCCTGGTACCCATGTTGCCACTCATTGTGAACAGCTCACTGCTGTCCACCTTGCTTATTCCATGGAGGTACTTGAACGTCTCAGTCTTCTTGCCCTTCTTTCTCCTGTCCTCCAGCATGTACATGCTTACATCCTCCAAGCGCTCCCTGCTGGACCTACCCTGTTGCCCTGTTATCATTTTGGCAGCTGGTCTCTACACCGTCTCTTACCTGTCCCTGTCCTTCCTCGAGTACGGGCTCCAGACTTGCACACAATACCCCAAGTGAGGGTGAACCTGGGACCAGTACGGGGCTGTATTACCTCTCTCCTTCTGCTAGTGATCCCTCTCCCTGTGCACCCCAGCATCTAACTGCCTTGCCCACAGCCCTGCTTTTTTTAGCAGAAGAAAAAGGTAGCACTCATGGGGTAGACATGAAATCACAGCCACAACATCAGCTGCTAAAGAATTTATTCCATGCATCAAGGCTCAGAGGGCACTAATAAAAGCCTCAGCGCTTCGACTGTCATATGCCCTTCACCAGCAGCTGAAGTTATGGCTGTGATTTCAATTTTTGACCCTGGGATTGCTACCATTTGTTTCTGGTGGTATATTTGTGTGGGTTGGCTGCCTATGATTAGCACTGACACAGTCCTGAAAGCACTGCAATTTTTTAACCTCCCTACTATATTTTGGTGTTACCTTTATGTTGTCCAGTATTAACACCCCTGGGTCCCATTCCTCTCATGTGCTCTCCATTTCTACCCCATTCATCCTATACTCAGTTATATTTATTAGAAAAGTTTCACCAGGAAAGGCACACTGAGCTACTATAGCTCATTTCCAGATGTGTTCTGGGGGAAGGGATATGGGAATACAATTGGGGTATACATAATCCAAGACACAATAAATAAAACATCACGTGATGATATTAATTTGAAACAATTATACGTAAACCAAGATACAAAAAAATAAAATAGCATACAATGATATAGGGCTCTATTCACGAAGGAGCAGAGTGGGTACGAGCCACATAACTCGCACGAGCCCACCCCGCACCCGCCCGCACCCCTGTGTGGCATTCACTAAACAAATATGCCTCCCACACACCTGATCCTCTGTCCAGTCACGGAGCTCTGTGTGGGGTGGGCTTGGGGCAGTGCGGAAGGTACGGGCACCGCATGATTCATGAAAAGGGCGATGTGCGGAGGGGCAGTGCCTACACCATGTTGGGGCTGCCAGTCACTCGCCCCCCCAAGGATGCAGCCACAGGCTGCAGCAGTGATGGCATGGTCCAGCAGACTCTCTACTATGGACACCCCGGCATGAGGGGCACACAATGGGAGGGCCGGGGGTTGACAACTGAGCAACCCACCCCATCACTGCTTTTGGTGCACTGTGCACTGGCAACCAATGTGGCACCCCATGGGTGCAAGTGATCCACTCTGGGATCCGAGTTGGGCAGCTGATTGGCCCCATGCCTGGATCTGCCGCTCTGCACCTGACTAACCCTAAGGACCTGTGCGCCAGGGGGCGGGCCATGTACAGGAACCGTTTAGCGGCTGATAGTAAATGTGGCCTCCACATGGATCTCCCAAGAGTGCAGAGCTGCACAGGTGGAATACACGCCTTTGGTGCATAGTTTCTACTCATTTGTGAATATCCCCCATGGATCGTAAACAATTGGAGTATACGGTACATAAACCAAGATACAAAAATAAAAACATCATAAAATGATATAATCTGAAACAATTAAATCTATGTCTGGCTTAAAATGTGAAGAGGACAGACAATTAGAAAATATGATATAATATTGCACATTCAGACCTTGTGGTTGAGACCAGTCCCTTAGCAGAGACAGAGTAGATGAGGGGAAGAGAGAGGATATAGAGAGGATATAGCTAGACTGACTGAAGAATGGAGCATGGGGGGAGAGAGAGAGAGGGTAAAGGGAGGCAGACCTTCGACCCACAGGGATGCACACCCTGCAGAGGGCCGACTCGGCGGGGAGAATCCAATCCGAAGGTCAAAGGTCAAAGTTCTTGGCCTAGTGTGTATTGCCTTGCACTTTTTTGCTTAACCCATGACTTCCAATAACTCAGTATGAAATCCAAACCATCGATTGTCACCTGGACGGCCATTTTGCATCAGGTTAAGCAATGAGTTACATGTCAGCTGCTACACCATCAGACACCTGGAAGCCCAATGTAACTTACTGATTCTGATCCTATTAGAACATCATGCACTTTAGGTGCTGAAGATCTGTGAATAATACTTTTATTTCTCTTTGGAAAACACAGTGCCATTCATACCTTTGGGTCCTACCCCCCCCCTGCAATCCAGTACCAAATGGAGGGAGACTGGGTGGTGGGGTTAGGTATTGATCTTAGCCTGAGGAGGGTATGATGGCCTTGGGATGGGAGAACATGTAAATGGAAAAAAGATGTCATGTAGAATGTAAGGCCAGAGGTCTGGCTGGGTCACTACCCCACGTAATGTGTAACATACAGAACAGAACCAGAACCAGAACCTGAGCAGTGATCTCCTGCTGTGAAATAAAGCCTCACAGAAAATATTGGAACATTCAGACAGGCCAGCTGTTGGATCAATGCAATAATCTATAATCCGAGTCACTGTTAGAACAGGAATGCTTCATGGACCAACACCGAACCAGCACATGTGGACATGTCTGCCTGTTCTCGTAGTAGGTGTGAGTCGAGAAAGGCAATGTTGGCCTATCCCTTGGCTCTTCCTGGTGTGCAGCAGCACTGACAGCTGTAAGATGGTGTGTTGAATATGCAAGGCAGTGTTAAAGTGATTTATCCTGACTGTGTAACCATAGACACACCACAGTCCATCACTGCAGCTCTCTGATTAAAATTCTGCTCCCACTCTGACTGCAGCACTTTACAAATGGAATATTCTACATAATTTCCGAAAATGCTTGTTTTTATCACCGATTTCTCCTCTATCAGATGACACTCAGATTTATGGCAGATGACATGTCTGACATGGTTGCGTTTTTACTGGTGAGATTTACCACCTCCCTTAACCACTTTAGTGCCAAGCATTCGGGAAGACTGCTAATTTTTTTTAACTTTATTCGGGAAGAGGGAGCAACAACAAGAAAAGCTTTCGCCTGTACTGCTGAAGTCTTGCCTCCTGAAATACTCCTGCAGGTTCTATTGGAATTTATGAACTGGTCATCAATAGATGCTCTGTCCCCCCCCCACCCCCAGGAGAGGAGGAAGAAGGTGTCTTTATGCAAATCAATGATCTCTTTGATCAGATGATCCAGCAGTTTGAAACTGGGAACCAGTACGTCGGTTGCTGCTAGAACAATGTAGTACGACATTGTTTAGCTTCTACGCTTCACAGCTGTACTTCCAAAAGGACAGTTTAATCTCCAATCCAGCTACAACTATTTGCATAATTTTTTCTCTTTTTAAAAGAGATTACTTTTTTATCCTGCACCATGCTGGAAACTCTTTTTTCCCTATTTGTTTTACCTTCTTACTTGCTGGCTTGCCCCTGTCTAGAAAGCTTCCCCATCCCGGTCACCAGATACTAACCACATCCTCTGTCCCTTATGGCTTGCCCCATGACATGGTCTTCAGGGAAGTACTCCTCCGGGTGCCTGGACCCAGTGGAAGAGGCTGCCTGACCAGTGATGCAAGGCCTGCAGGGGCTGGTCCTCACCCTGCCACAGCCTGTGTTTTTCCCTCCATTTTACTCACAACTCCAGTCACTATGCCAGCATTTGTAAGGGGGGAGGTCCCCCTTGAAGGCGTGCAGCATCCTCCTGTCAGGAGAGCAAGTTCCCTGGCCCACCAACAGAAGTCGCTGCAGCACCACGGCTCCCTCCCCCCAGCTAGGACATGTCATCAGTAGCACTATCTCCCAGCCTGGCCACCTGATCACCTGCTCTCGAACCTGGGTCACCAACATGGAAGCGCAACATGCTTCTCTTGGGCCATCAGGAAGTCCCATACAGGACACTGTTAGTGATGATCAGCTAGTAAAGTGCCCCCCCAACCCTAAAAATGGTGTGGGACCTGAGTTGTGTAAATATGGGATCCATGGAATTCTACACTGAGTCCATCTGGGGGCCAGCTGTGCCGTGAAGGAGGGAGAGCCACTGCAAATCTATTTGTAATCCTCCCATACCATGTCTAGGGGTATCCAGGTGTTATATTGAGGGAAGGGAGGTCACAGCAGTGGGAAACTAGCACAGTCCCCCAGATAGAAAACAGTTCCGTCCTTACTGGCAGATGGCTTTGTTGATGGCCAGGTCTTCTCGCCAAGCTGACTACTACATTGTGGGGGGGCTGCTCGGCTATTGGACTTAAAAGGGGGTTAGTTACATTAACAGTGCTATGCAACAGTTCAGTAAACAGAATGTCCACACCAACTTGCAGGAACAGGGGATCCCAGTTTAATGAAATGTGGTGGCCTGACACAAACATATGTACAGAACTGATCTCCGGGTTACAAGAACCCAACATGGAGTGGGGCAATTCCTTCTGGCAGTTCTTGTGGTCATGGAGACCCCCACCAATATGTAGTCAGTCCCAGTACTGGGTGACCACACACTGGGTAAAGCGGCAGCAGCTTAGAGACTCACCAGTTCCAGCTCCTGCACCTGAAATATAGGTGCCTCACCTCCACAGCATGCTTGAAATGTGAAGATGGCAGGAAATAATCCATTAGGTTAAAAACTGTAGCCTTTGTAAAATAAGTAAACCGGGACTCAAGGACTTCACAGTTGTAAGTGCCACCCATGCTCCGCCCCGCGCTTACTAACGTGATGACAAGATGCTAGGGAGAGCACGGAGGCGTGCTTCATTATAGTCAGTGGGCGGTGGCTTTCCAGTAGGTTTGTAAGATTATAATGTCCACTTGGCAATGAAATGTGGGCACCAGACGATTAACAAGGCCCTTGTTAGTTGACCAGTGCCCACATTTCAATACCAAGTGGCCATTATAATCTTAAAAAAACTATCAGAAAGCCACCACCCATTGACTATAATGGAGCGCTCCCCCGTGCTCTCCCTAGCATTTCGGCATCACGATAGTGAGCGCAAGGGTGGAATATGGGCGGCACTTACAACTGTGAAGTCCTTGGGTCCCGGTCTACTTATTTTACAAAGGATACAGTTCTTAACCTAATGGATTATTTCTTGCCATCTTCACATTACAAGCATGCCGTGGAGGTGAGGCGCCTATATATCGGACGCAGGGGCTGTGATGTTTATCTTGGTGCATCTCTGTAAACAAGGCCAGGAACTCTCCATATGACACCAATATCTTCTCTGAATTCTGAACTTCTGCATTGTTCTGCTGGCACCTTCGGAAAGGCAGGATTGGGACCCTTTAACCTAGGGAGCTCCATGTAACCTCCCCTCCACAACTATGGCTAGTGGGTCACTCCCCCCTAACAGCCCACGGGGCGGATGTCCCCACCAGTCAGGCTCCTCCCTTAGGTTGGCTCTTCATCCTGGCTCCCTTCCCACCAATGAGGCTCTGAGCTGCATCCAAAATGACACAGGATTGGGGGGGCAGAGTAGCATACACTCCTCGAATCCCACTAGTTCCACATGCTGGCCACTCCCAATGCACAGGGTCTGGAACAGGCCCCCCCTTTCTGCATACCCAACAACTTGGGCTGCAGGTTCTAATCCAGCCCTCTAACCTTGCTTTGGAGTAAGACTCCGCTGCCAATATACCACCGCCACTATAATTCTCGATGGAATTCACAGGCTAGGAGCAGGAGCAGGCAATCTGCCCTACTCCTGAAAAACCACCAGCCGATCACTTGACACTAGAATGCCCCCCCCCCAAAAAAAAAGGCGTCGAGCCCCATTTGAAACCAACCAGCCCTGGGCCCAATCTCCAATCTGCAGAGACTCCACTCCAGGGTGGAGGCCACAAACAGCAGACTGAATGCCACCAGAATGGAGAGGAGGGAAAACAGGTAAACCCAACCCTTGGGTGGGTTACATATTTATTGTCATTATTTGCCTATATTGACTGTACTTTTTCTCCCCTTTAACCCCCTTTCCCCTCGTTTGCACCTGGAAACAAGGTTCAGCTCAGTGTGCCTCTCCCACCCATACATAAATCAGCACACCACCTGCAGCCATACAAAACAGTATCACTTGCATGGGCTATAAAGGCAGTGGTCCGCCTGCCCAGTTGGAATATGGGCACAGCTGCGGTGACTCCAATTGTCAGGAAAGTGAGCAAGGGGAAAATGGTATGGGAGTGGAACAGGAAATGCATTTCTACAGGCTCAAACCTGGCTTAATAATATGCAGTGCAGTACAACATAATACAGTGCCATGTAATGCAATGTAGTTGAACATACTGCAGTGCAGTGCAATACAGGACATAACAAACCCATGTAGTTCAACATACTGCAGTGCAGTGCAATACAGGACATAACAAAACCATGCAGTGCAATATACTGCAGTACAGTACAGGACATAAAACCATGCAGTGCAGTATACTGCAGTACAGTACAGTACATAACAAACCCATGCAGTGCAATATACTGCAGTATAGTACAGGACATAAACCCATGCAGTGCAGTATAATACAGGACATAACAAACCCATGCAGTGCAATATATTGCAGTACAGTACAGGACATAAACCCATGCAGTGCAGTACATATGTTTCAGCGTGGCTCGGTTGGTAGCACATACTCCCCTGGACATAAGGTCATGAGCCTAATATTGGAAAAGGGGCCGAAGCGGAGCACAAAAGGTTAGCGCTGTGCTTGCCTTGCCCATGACCCCCAGGATGCTGAATTCAGTGGGATAGTGCAACAGCGCCATCTGACTGAATATATAGGGCATGTTGGCACAGTGCTAAGTCAGGTAGCACTGCCCCAGTATGGATCTGCAAAGTGCAAGGAACAGCACCCCCAGACCCAATAGCACCAGAGCCCCTAGCACGATATCCAGCCAGCACCATGCAAATGATCCCATTGGGCATGCAAGGCATTATGGGGCTATATGCATGTCCATTATGGGTTCATTTGCATGGGAAGCAGGAGCAGTTTTGCGTCCCTTTGACCAGCCACATCCACTTCGATTGCCCATTCCTGTACAGGAGTAACCATTCCCTGGTGTCCAGTGGCACCCCCAACCTCCGATCCCCAGTTTCATTAAAAATAAAGCAGTGTGTGGTGTGCGGTGTCCCCCCCACCCTCTAATCACTGGCTCCATTAAAAATAAATCAGTCTCTGGTGTACAGTGCCCCCCCACCCTCCAATCACCATCCCCATTGAAAATACATCAGACCCTGGTGTACAGTGGTTTCCCCCCCACACCCTCCAATCACCATCCCCATTGAATATACATCAGACCTTGGTGTCCAGTGGTCCCCCTGTCCTCTGATCCTGGTCTTGTGAAAAATAAAACATTCCCCGGTATCCAGTAGTACCTCCCATCTTCTGATCTACATCCCCGTAGGTTTCAAGACAGTCCCTGATGTTTAGTGGCACCCCTCCTCACCCTCCAATTACTCACAGTTTTTTAAAAGAAGTCCTTGACATCTAGCAGCCCTCTGCACTGCCCGCACTGGGTACATAACCCTACCACCCCCTCTTACTACTGTTTCCAGCACCATGGGGAACCCATATGGTGACCGGCACAGCCCAGCTCTCACCAGCTCAGTCAGCCACCATATGCACTGACAGGGAAAGCATCCCGCATGCTGTAAAAGGAGCATGTGTACTGTGTACTATGGACAGTACGTGCGCTCCCTTTACAGTATGCAGGACATATGCTGCCTGTCGGTGCATATGGCAGCCAACTGAGATGGTGAGAGGAGGGCTGTGCCAGTCGCCATATAAGCTCCACGTGGTACCGGTGACTATGGTAATAGAGGATGGCAGGGTGGTGTGCCCAGTAAGGGCAGTACCACTAGACACCAGGGACTTCTTTTAAGAAACTGCAGTGAGCAATTGGAGGGTGGGGAGTGCCACTAGACACCAGGGACTATCTTGAAACCTGCAGGGATGGGGATTGGAGGGTGGGGGTGGCTCCATGTCATAATACCAATTTGCAAAATAGCGATCACTATTATGGCGAGTGTATATTGCCGAAAAGCAAATAGGCAGTATACACTCCCAGGCAACCTGACATCCCCCCCACAACCCCGGAATAAGGATTCTCAACTCCGGGGGGGGTGCATGTCGGGGAAGGGGTAAAATCCCTGCATCAAAAAAAAATTTAGTACTGCAGCCGCAGGCAGTGGCAAAATTTTCCCGCACCCGGTCCCGAACACTGTACCTGCTGCACCTGAGCTTGCCACCCACATCACATGGCTAGCTTGGTGGCAGCAGGCACACCAGTCCCCCAAAACCCCTTCCCTGTCCCTCCCCTTCCCCTCATTATCCCCCCCTTCCTGTCACACTGTAGTACCCTTGCATTCACGTAGGGTCGCTATCCTTCCAGGGTAGCCCAGGAGGAGAGCGGTGAATATGAGTTGCCATTTTGACAGTCACTCATATTCAGTTGCCATCCTCATTGGATACCGGTTGGGGTACCACTGGACACCAGCAATTTTTTTTTTTTTATCATTGAATACTTTTTCCTCCTTGGCCAGAGCAGCCCCCCCCCACTGACCTCGACCGCTGGCACCCGCACCCCCAGACCAGGTCTGTCATGTGGATTTATACGCTCACTCACCAGGCCAGCCAATGACAAGATCCCCCCTGAAGGGATCTGTGGCACAGACACCCAGTGGCTATGTCCATGGGTCCAGGGAGCAGGGCACGGCCATCAGCTGATGCGTTTGCTCTGCCATTTTCCTCTGTTAGTGAATCCTCCAAGGAGCTGGATGTGCAATGGCATCAGCGCACATACGTGCAGATGCCTGCCGCGCACCACACCCTTGTCCTGCCACAGCTTACAGTGCAACCAGCTTCCGCCAGGTGCCACTGTAGTGCGGTGCAGTGCCCTTGCCCACCCCAGAGGAAGGAGAGCAGTCATGGGATGCTCGATCCTTCCTCTCCCCTGCCAGCCCCCAGTGACCTGAGTCTGCTCCCGAACCTGGGTCACCAGCACAGCGCAAGGTGTGGCGTCCAGTGCCTCAACCCTCAGTGCCACCAGGCCAGCATCACCAGCAAATGTTTTATTTTTCACAGGACTAAGTATCGGTGGGGACCACTGGACACCAGAGTCTAATGAATTTTTAAGATAGACAGTGATCTGAGGGCAGAGGGGCCACTGGACACCAGGGACTTGATTTATTTTAATTGGGCTGGGGATCAGAGGGCAGGGGGAACCACGGGATATGTGCAACTGATTTACTTTTAATGGGGCTGGGGTTCAGAGAGTGGGCAGGTGCCACTGGACACCAGGGACTGCTTGTGCTATTGAGGGGACAAAGTTTTTGGAGGTTGGGGGTGCCACAAGACGCCAGGGAGCATGTGTGTTCCACCAACCACCAATGTGGTTGTTGGCTGCAGTGGCTCTGCCAGCCACTAGGGTTGCCCGGGGTAAGTCAGGACTTTTATCTGCAGTATTTGCACTGCACAAAGTGGCCTGTGCTAAACCTATTGCATAGTGTAAATGCACTGAATATAGCGCTGCACCTTTATTCATGTCCCCATCCCTCCCTTTGCCCACTGAGTACAATATCTTTTAGTGCACATGCTATTCATGTTGCATACGCACCTTCCGCCTTTGAATACTGCACTCACGCACAAGCTCTGTGCAAATGGTGCACAATCACTTTGCCCACGAGGACAACGTTTGAATATTTGGCCCCATGTGTTCTAGTTGCTCACCAGGATTGGGTTCTTACCATAAATGCTGGAACCCAAGTGCCTTACTAAGGGGATGCTGTAATGTTGAGGAGTGCCACCCTTTAGATGAGATGTTAAATTGAGGTCCTTTCTTCCCATCTCTGTGTTTGTCTTGGTGGATGTCTAGGTGGAAGTAAAAGAACTCAAGGCACTTTTTGCAAGAGTAAGGGAGTTTTCCCAGTGTCTTCACAAACATTCCCCTTCTCATAAAATCAGTTCACGCAATTGTCCCAAGCTGTGTCTAGGTGTTTACAGTTACTTTACTAAAAGTGTTTCATTGCTTGTAAAGCACTTTTGGGATACAATGTGTAATCATAGAATCATAGAAACTTGACGGCAGAAAAGGACCTTACAGCCCATCCAGTCTGCCCCACCCTGTAATGCAGTACAGTATTGTACAATATAGTGCAATATAGTACAGTACTGTACAATACAATGCAGTACACAGTGCAGTACAATGTAATGCAATACTATTCAGTACAGTGTAGTACAGTGCAGTACATACAGTACTGTACAACACAATGTAGCACAGTACAGTAAAATACAATGCCACACAGTGAAGAACAGTACAGTATATTACACTACTGTACAGTGCAGTGCAGTATGGTGCAGTGCAGTACAGCCCAAAACAGTGCAGTACCATACAGTGAAGTACAGAATGGTGCAATACAGTGCATTACAGTGTAGTCAGTATGGTACAATACACTGGTACAGTATAATACAGTGCAGTACAGTGCAATTCAGTACAATACAGTTCAGTATAGTACGGACGATACCAGGTAGAACAATATGTTACAATAAAGTGTAGTGCAGTATGGTACAATACAGTGCAGTACAGTATGATACAGCACAGTACAATAAAGTATAGTACAGTATCTTATAATCCAGTGCACTACAGTACTGTACAGAACATTACATAACATAACAGAGCACTATATAGTGCAATACAGTGCAGTACAGTACACTGTGCTACAATATAATGCAATGCAGTACAGTAAGTACAATGCAGGGCATCACAGTACAAAATAGAGTGCATTACAGTGCAGTACATTACAGCATGGTTACAATGCAGTGTAGTACAGTACCATACAGTGCAGTACAGTATGATACAATACAGTGCAGTGCAGAACAGTATGGTCCAAGACACTACAGTACAGTATAATGCAGTACAATACAGTGCAGTAAGTCTGGCAAAACACAGTGCAGAATAATATGTTACAATATAGTGCAATGCAGTATGGTACGCTACAGTTCCGTACAGTATGATACAGTATAAAGCAGTTTAGTATGCTACAATACAGTGCAGTGAAGTACAGTACCATGCAGTATAATGCAAATAGAGTGCAGTACAGTATGGTATACAATGCAGTACAGCACTGTGAGCACAATACAGTACATAACAGTGCAGTATAGGACTGTATGGTGCAATACAGTGTGGTGCAGTCCAATACAGTGTAGTACAGTATAATACTGTACAATGCAGTGCAGTATAACATATAACAATACAGTACTAGAGAACTTGCCTCTGACTTTGCTTCCCTCGAAGCCTGGTTCAACCAAACTCATCTTGTCCTCAATACAAAGAAAACCAAATGTATGCTAATCACCCTCCATCCCCACTCAAAGATGGCTTCCCCCCATCAGCATTACCTCCCTCAGTGGTGACAAATTAGAGTTGTTCTACTCCTTTAAATACCTGGGTGTTACACTGGACTCTGCGCTCTCTTTTAATGACCATGTTTCCAATGTTGCTAAATCTCTAAATCAGAAACTTGGTCTCCTCTATCGTATCTGCCCCTTTCTTACCTCTGCATCTTGTCTAAAGATTGCTACATCGACCCTTCTTCCTCTCCTAACATATGGTGCTCCACTACTACTACTCTCTTCAAACTCCTACTCCCTCTCTCTCCTATCCCAGGTCTACCATAGGGTCGGTAGATTTGCCTTAGGAGCCAATTTCCGAGCACATCACTGTGATGTTCTCTCCTCCCTGGGCTGGCTGCCACTAGAATCTAAACTAAGGTATTCCTCCCTGAGTATCTTATTCAAACTTGTCCACAAATTCACACCTCCTTGCCTTAGTGGTCTGATACGCCTAAGACAAGCACCACGTCCCCTCCGTTCTGCCTCGCCACCTCTGTTAGTCTTACCTAATCTGCGTCTGGCCACTACTAGACGGTCTTTCTTTTTCACAGCTGTATCTGCCTGGAACTCCCTTCCTCCCACAGTCCTGTCTTGTTCCTCCCTTTATCCCAAACCAATCTGCTTGCCTCTCTCAGTCTCTGCACCTTGTGCCTGCTTCCGCTGGTATCTCACCCACTTGCCCTCTTTTTCCTCCAGTCCCCATTCCTTCCCCCTCCCCTGCCTGTCTATGAGCTCAGTACCTGACTCTGCCTCGCCCCACATTCTCAGAAGGCCTACCTACGCTACATAGTCTAACAGACTTCTCAGAAAACTTCCCTATGCTACCTAGTCTAATAGACTTAAAATTGCAATCGTGCTGACTTGCAATAATGCCACTTTCAAAGGTTTCATTACCCATCAATGCTTTTGTATTCTCAATTCTATGTGCCTAGTGAGTATATCTTAATCAAAGTTAAGTTGCTCTGTAGTGTGCTTGTATATACTGTTATGCTTTGACTTCTCACACGTTTGTGCATATTTTTATATTTACGTGCTGTTTATCTGATGCTCTTACTACTTGTATACATTGTCATGCTGCTTGTCAGTTTCTACCATATTGTATTGCTGTTATATTCATACTCTTTGCCAGTGGTCTGCTTGTTAGTTGACCCCGGGTCGACCCTGAAAAAGGGATTGTAATTTTCTCAGTGGACTTACCCGGTCACCAAAACTCAAATAAAATAAATACTGTGTGGCACAATACAGTGCAGTACAATACAGTCCTTAACCTCCTCTTCTACTTCTTCTCAGTCCCTAACTCTTGGAAGTTGGCTACAGTCATTCTCCTTCCTAAAGGGGGCAAACCCTCTTCCCTTGAAACTACCATCCTATCTCTTTACTCCCCACTCTGGCTAAACTCCAGGAACACCTAGTTCTCTCCCATCTCTCCTTTTCTTAATTCAACTTCCTCCTTCATGCCTTTCCAGTCTGACTTCAAGATGCTGCACTCCACCGCCATCTCTCTCCTCCAGCTCAATGATATCCTCGCTGGCATTGATCAGGGCCTAGTCATCTCCACCATCTTTGTTGAGTTGGCTAAAGCTTTCGACACTGTTGTCCACCTAGTCTTTATGGACAATCTTAAGGCAGCTGGACTCTCTGTCTCCTAGCTCTACTCCTACTTTGAGAGCAAATCACAAGCTGTACATATTGGAGACTTCCTCTCCCCCTACTACCAGTCTGCTCAGGCATCCCTCAAGTTTATGTCCTTGGCCCAGTTCCTTTCTCCTTTTTTCTAAATGACTTCCATGCTGTCTGCTCCTCTGTATCCATTCACATGTATACAGTATTCTGTAACTCTGGCTGCTCTGCCCATGACCTCATGTTCCAGCTCCAACTGTATTTTAGCAATGCCCAGCACTGGTTCTATAAAAAAACAGCTTTCTAAATGCCAAGAAAGGGTCTCTACGACTTTTGGCACCAGGCAGAGGCTTGCTAGATGCACTCCTCTTTCATACCCTTGATGGTGCAGCTATTGAAGATGTCTCCTCCTTGAAGTACCTGAAGGTCTGGCTGGATCATCTGTTTTTTCTGTTCAGGTAGATGCAATCGACAAGAAGCTCCACCCCAAACTTGGTGTGCTTTGCAGGCAGATGAGGAGTATCCCTCTTACTGCCCCCAGAGAGCTCCTCTCGAAGATGATTCTCCACATTATTGACTTTGGTTACATCATTTACAGTGTTGTTCCCAAGTCCACCTTAGACATACTGGACCCTCCTTTCACTCTTTGTGTCAATTTGCCCCCAACAAGCTCCTGCGCACTAACCACTGTTTTTTGTACACCTCCCTCTCATCTTTTGATGCTAGGTGCCTTACCCACTGTGCCTCCTTTATCTTCAAATTTTGGTTTTGCTGCCTCCCATCTTATCTTGCTTCTCTCATCTCTTCCCATTTCTACTTCTTACTCCTTTCATATCAGTTGCTGTCACTCTCCCCCAATGAAATCCACTCCCAGTTGGTCAAGCAGGCTTCTCTTTCTGTTTCCCGAAAGTCTGTCCCTTTCATTCACTCTGCTCCTTCCCATCATGCCCTGTAATCTCTCCTCCATGGTTTCTCTACTCACTCCTGCAGTTGCTCCAGACACTGGCTTGCACTCCTGTCCACCACCCTCCATCTGGCACTGACACTGGTACAGCCCCCACCGTTTTCAGTCACTACCCCCTGCCCCTCATGTTAATGCACTGTTGTTCACTGTTTATTGTTCTTATTGCTCTTCTTTCTTCAGTTTATTGTACTGCATTATTCCTGCTCAGAAGCACTGCCTGTAATCACTTATTTTGTTATACATATTTCCATATATTTGTATTATTTAACACTGCACTTGGAATTTGCACTGTTCTCTCCTCTTCTCCTTCCCTCAGGATGCATCTGGAAATGAGCTGATACCAGCTCAATATGTTTGTACTGGTAAAACGTTTCAAATAAATAAAAAATATAGTACAATACAGTACAGTATGGTACAGTAAAGTGCAGTACAGTTCAGTACAGTGAAGTACAGTTCAGTACAGTACAATGCACAGTGCAGTACATAGCAAAACAGGAAAACACAGTACACTGCACTACAGCACGGCACAGCGCAGTACAGTACAGTACAATATGGTACAATGCAATATAGTATGGCACAGTACTAATCAATACAGTACAATATAGTGAAACATTGTGCAGTACAGTATGATACAATACAGTGCAAAACAGTACTGTACAGCAGTATGATACAATACAGTGCAATACAGTACTGTACAGCAGTATGATACAATAGAGTGCAATACAGTACTGTACAGCAGTATGATACAATACAGTGCAATACAGTACTGTACAGCAGTGTGATACAATACAGTGCAATACAGTACTGTACAGCAGTATGATACAATGCAATACAGTACTGTACCATGCAGTAAAGTGCGGTACAGTGCAGTGCAGTACAATACAATGCAGCACAGTATGGTATAATAGTGCAATACAGAACTGTGCAGTACTGTGCAGTACACTATAGTGCAGTACAGCACAGTATGGTATAATACAATGCAGTAAAGTATAGTACAATACAGTGCAGCACAGTGTGGGATAAACAGTGCAGTATGGTACAGTACTATATAGTAAAATAGAGTAAACTGCAGTATGATACAGTACCGTGCAATACAGTACATAACAGTACTGTACAGTACAGTGCAATACAGTATATAACAATACAGTACAATACAGTTGAAGACAATATGGTGCAGTACAATACAATGAAATACATAGAGAATAATGTATGGACAATAGTGTGTTATGAGTTTTTTACACACCAAAGGTGTGTAATACCATGGTCTGTAAAGATATCACATACCGAGGTGTAAAAAAATAAAGAAAGAAAATTAAAATAAATAAATAAATAAAATAAGATTCCACTGCTACCCGTTCTTTGTTATTTATAATTACTGGTTTAAGAGAACTGCAATGAGGAGCCGAATGAAAATGAAAGTCTATATTGTGATGTAGACAGCCAGCTCTGAGTGCTGTATCATCTTTTTTTATATAAAATGTATGACTGACTGTCTGTGCTAAAAAAAAAACCTGATGCTAGGTGTGACCTCACTCACCCCCCCGCCAGATTTCAGCTGAAAGATACAAGCCATGAGAAAATGCTGACAGCATGTGACTTCTCACACACTCAGTTTTTAGATACTATGTGTTACATGGCAGACCAGAAGCTAATTACAGACTTGTTTAGGTTAATTTTGTTAAGAGGGAAATCATAAAAAAGGTTTATGACGTTGAAGAGAAACCCAGGTTATTACACAGGGGTGCAAAGTTGTAAATGCTCCTGTGAAGCCTGTGTGAGGGAGGATGCAGCATGAATCAAAAGAGATGTCATTTGAAACATGAGTCATGCTGAAGGATTGCAAAATTGATACTTTGAAAAGACATACTTTTTTTTTTTATTAGATATATTTTTAAATATAATCTGACAGAGGAGGAGCTAGCTGACCTCACACAAAAATGGGTTGGCTAATACAGTTGTTTAAGGAATACTCTGCTTTACTACACAGATACACATTTTTATCTAGACTCTGACAAGGACACATCTTTGGAGCACTTTAAGCAAGTATTTAGAGACTAAGTACTGGAGTAGGAATTTGCACTGTTTAAACCTTGTTCTTTTAAAAGATTTGTATGTCTTGTGATATAACAGTTCTGTATTTTGTGGTTTGACATATTTTTAACTATTTTAGTAAAATTCTTTTAGAACTTACTTGGTCTGTCTTTGACTTCTTTTTAGTTGTAAGAAAAGTATATGGTTATTGCAGATACTAAACATAAGCTTGAATGGTGATACCAAACTGGAAAGAGAAGCGTTTTAAATCTGAGGTCTTTATTAAAGTTTTAAAGGATTCATCTCTGTATACCTGGTTAGGTGCCTGTAGGCAAAGATATCTGGCCCCCAAAGACAGATATATCTGATTCTGTGCATTGGGCATGCTAACAAGAGGTTAACAGTTTGAATCCCTCCAGAACTTGAGACCAAAGGTTGATCCGAACTCACAAAACAGAAAAGAGGGTTACCTTATACTGTTCACTGTTCACAAGACTGCGTTCAGAGGTTGGCACTTTAGGAGTAGAGGGCCTGACCTGCTGAGTGGGTTTGTGACAGATTGGTTGGCAGCGGTGGCATAATTTTGGTATCACAAGCTTGTATTGTTCTGTGTCAGCTGAGACCGTAAGCTCTCTTGCAAAGAAAGAAAAGAGGCAGAGTTTTATTTTAAAAAGGAAACAGAACTATATATCACTTGGCGTACAGTCGAGTTCCTACCCGTTCTTATAATTTTTTTTTTCTAAAGTACTTGCAAGTTAGAGTAGCCATAGTCAGGGAAGAAGAAGATGGCTTCCGACTACAGCAGGTACACTGTAGATTACTTAAAACAGTTGTGAGGGGACAAGGGAGTCCCATTCGAGGTGACAGACAAAAATCAGATCCTCATAGAGGCTCTGATGGTAGCAGATACCCAGAGCAGCGAGTCACTGACTGTAACTGAAAAGGACAGCAGGGCCACTGTCAGTGAAGGGCCACAGCAGCAGGGGGTGGTCACCAGTATCCTGAATCCTATCCAGAGGTACTCAAACTGCAAACTGAGTTGGGCAGGATGGAACTGGAGGCAGAGCGAGAACAGAGGGAGGCAGACCGTGAAGAGCGTGAGCACCAGCAAGCTGCAGAAGAGAAAGCAGAGCAAGAATGCAGACAGGCAGAGCGAGAACGCAGAGCTGCAGAGGAGAAGAGAGAGAAGCACCAGTGGCAACATGAACTGGAGAAGCTACGACTCTGACCAGCGGCACCAGAGCAGGTAAGTGGCTTGGGTTTAACTGGGACTGCAGAACTAGGTTATAAATTGAACTCCAAATTAATAGCAGAGTTTAAAGAAGGGGAAGGCATGGATGCCTTTTTAAATTCTTTTGAAAAAGTTTGTAGTCAGGCTAAAATTCCTAGAGAGTCGTGGAGCTTCCAGCTCTCCCCGCTACTTACCGGGAAAGCTCAGGATGCATTGGGTCAAATGGACAACGAGGACAGCAATGATTACAGCAAGCTAAAAGCTGCTCTGTTAAAAAAGTTTGAATTAATTGCTGAATCATACAGAGCTAAATTCTGTAAGCTCCGGAGAAGCCCTGATATAAGCTACGAGGAGCTAGCCACGAAACAACGTCAGTTTTTAAAATGTTAGCGAGAAGGAACTTAGGCAAACTGTTGATAAAATTGAAAATGTGATTTTATTAGAACAGTTTTATTGGGCATGCCCAGCAGAGCTAAAAACCTGGCTAGAGGACCGAGATCCAAAAACAGTGCAAGAGGCTACTGAACTCTCGGACCGCTATACCAAGAGCAGACCTGCTCTGAGAGTGAATGGGGCAGGCGTGGCAGTGCAGAAAGGGAAAATGTGCCTTCAGGGCAGCTAAAACCCTCACTACCTCCACCAAAACCAGTTTGCCCTAGGTTTCAAAGAAAATATTTCTCTGAAGTAAGAAATGCACGTTGGCTGTGTAAAGAGACTGGGCATGTTGCCAGACAGTGTCCCAAAAAGGCGAGCAATAATACACAATAGGGTGCAAGAAAAGAAGTGGGTTGTTTGTGTGTCCCTGGGAGCATGCCAGTGAACATGAGGGAACACATGCACCCCTCATAGTAAATGGTGAACAGATGCAAGGGTTAAGGGACACAGGGGCATCCCTGACATTGGTGAAAGGGGATCTGGTACAACCTGGTCAGCTTATACCCAATAAATATGTTACTGTCCAAGGGTTCACTGATGAAGAGAAAATATTGCCCCTCGCTAGTGTTCTCTTAGACTGGGGTGAAACAGGGGGATCTGTGCAACAGGTGGCTATAGCCAAAACATTAGCAGTGGATGTGATCCTGGGTAACAATCTCCAACAGGGGATAGTATGTGCAGTCACCTGTAGCCAAGCAGCAAGGGAAAATTATAGTTCCCTGAACCCCACAGAAGCCATTGTGGAAACCACTGAGAGGCTGGTTCCCCAGCCTGTGTCTTCAGATGGGGAGACTGATAAAAAGGGGGTAGAAATTCCCCCGGTAGCAAGTGACCACACAGCTACGAAAGGTTACTCTGAAGAAGGAGAGGTGACCCGTTGTCTGAGGGTTGGGATTGACAGTGATTCAGAGTGCCCTGATGCTAGTGCTAGGGACCCTAGTTTAGCGACTGAAGAGGACCTGTCTCATGCCTTGGGACTGTGTGAGGGCTTTGCAGCTGCTCAGAGGGGTGACCCTAGTTTAGAGAAACTGAGGGCTTGGGCAGACTCGGACGGCACACAGGGAGGTGACGGCAAACATAAAGTTTATTGGGAAAACAGACTTATGTATACTCAGACAGTGCAGACAGAGGGAGGGAGGGATGCTAGGCAGGCAGCTTGTCGTTCCCCAGGGGTATCGTGAGCAGTTGCTTAAAACTGCACATGATATTCCCTTGTCTGGTCATCTGGAAATCATGTGCACTATGCAGCAGTTATCCCAGAATTTCTACTGGCCTAACTTTACCCACCAGGTGAAGGAGTACTGCAGGTCTTGTCACCGGTACCAAGAAATAGGGAAGGTGGGCAAGAAAACCCAAGCCACCCTGATTCTATTGCCCATAGTGGAAGAGCCATTCCAGAGGGTGGAAATGGATATTGTGGGGCCTTTAAATACCCCCAGCTCCTCAGGGAAGAGATTCATCCTGACTGTGGTGGATTATGCCACCCAGTACCCAGAGGCAGTCGCCCTATCCTCACTGAGGACGGACGAAGTGGCAGATGCCTTACTTGGGATTTTCTCCCATGTTGGATTTCCGCAGGAGGTAATCACCGATCAAGGGAGTTCCTTTATTTCAGACCTGATGAAATGTTTATGGGAGAAGTGTGGGGTGGTGCAGAGATGCACGACACTGTATCACCCACAAGCCAATGGACTTGTGAAATGACTCAATGGTACCCTAAAGTCAATGCTCTGGGCGTTTGCTGAACAGCATGGGAGGGACTGGGAGAAATACCTTCCCCACCTGCTGTTTGCATACAGGGAGGTGCTCCAAGAGTCGACAGAATTTTTCCCCTTCGAACTCTTAAATGGATGCCGGGTACGTGGGCCCCTAGACTTGATCTGGGAGGACTGGGAAGGCAAGCATGCCACCCAGGGAACTCCCATTGTGGATTATGTCCTTAGGTTTAGTGAAAGGCTGAAGGAGCTTATGGGGGCAGTCCAGAGCAACCTGGCACTGCCCAACAGAAACAAAAAGTGAGGTACAACCACAGAGCCAGAGCTCACTCGTACATGGTGGGTCAGGAAGTCATGGTCCTTATTCCGGTCCAGAAAGACAAGCTGCAAGCTGAGTGGGCAGGACCATACAAAGTGGTTAGGAAGATAAATGATGTGAACTACATTGTGGAGTTACCTGACAGAAGACAGATTGAAAGGATGTACCATGTCAACATGATGAAGCCATATGCAAATAGGGCTGACGTGGTGTTTGCAGTGTGTAGTCATGGGGAAGGGACGGACGAAGGAGACCACTTCTGGATTTGCTGGAAGAAAGTAAGCGGGAGTCCTCTGTGGAAGCAATAAGATTGTCTCCCCAGCTGGCCCTGGACCAGGTCCAGAAAGTAAGGGAGGTTTTAGCAGACTTTGCCCCCTTGTTTAGCGCCAAGCCTGGACTAACCCCCTTAGTGACACATGATGTGGAGACAAGGACACAGACACCCAGACGGTGAACAGCATATCTGGTGTCAGAGACTGTCCAAAAGGACATTAGGAGGGAAGTGGAGGAGATGCTGGATTTAGGGGTAATCCAAAGATCCCACAGCCCCTGGGCCTCACCTGTAGTCCTTGTGCCCAAGCCAGATGGCTCAACTCATTTCTATGTGGACTATCGTGGACTGAATGCAGTCACAAAGTCCGACACCCACATGATGCCCCGGATGGACAAACTCCTGGACAAGTTGGGAGGGGTGACCTACCTTACGATTATTGACCTGACAAAGGAGTATTGGCAGGTAGAATTGACAGACAGAGCTAGGGAGAGGTCGGCCTTCATCACTCCAATAGGCTTATTTGAGTTTAAAGTAATGCCTTTCGGAATGAAGAACGCCCCAGCCACTTTCCAAAGTTGTTGAACCAGGTGTTAAATGGTGCTGAGGAGTAAGCCGTGGTGTACCTGGATGACATTGCCATCTTTAGTACCAGCTGGGAGAAGCACCTGCCCACCTTAGGGAAGTGCTGGACAAGATGCAGAGGGCTGGGCTCACTGTCAAAGCCGAGAAGTGCCCGGTGGCCATGGGAGAAATGGCATACCTCGGGCATGTGATAGGCCGGGGACAGCTCCGTCCTAACCAAATAAAGATAGAGGTGATCCAGGTCTGACCCAGACCAGAAACCCAGAAGCAGGTCAGGAGCTTTCTAGGGACAGTAGGGTACTACAGGACATTTGTACCCAGTTACAGTGCCCTGGCTGCTCCCCTATCTGACCTGACAAAGAAAAAGATGCCAAAGAAAATTTCCTTGGGCCCAGCCTGTGAAGAAGCCTTTACCAGACTAAAGGAGGCACTGTGCAGTGTTCCCGTTTTGACAAGCCCTGACTATAGCAAAACTTTTATAGTTCAGATGGATGCCTCAGATGTGGGTATTGGGGCAGTACCAAGCCAGACGTCCAGCCAAGGGACAGATCACCCAGTAGTGTACCTGAGCAGAAAGCTGCTTCCCAGGGAGCAAGCGTACACCATGGTGGAAAAGGAGTGTCTTGCCATATTGTGGGCCCTAAAGAAATTAGAGCCATACTTGTATGGGCAGCATTTTGTGGTGCAGACTGATCACAGCCCCCTGGTTTGGCTGACGCAGATGTGAAAGAACAATGGCAGATTACTAAGATGGAGTCTTGCTGTACAAGGGTATGGTCTAAAAATCGTACATAGGGCTGGAGCAAAGAACCAGAACTCAGATGGGCTGTCTAGGATCTAATGAGGAGTGAACTGATGTGGGAAGCTCATCCCATGTAGGGGATAGACCTCCCCCAAATTCAGTCTAGGTGGTGAGGAGTGTGACGTAGACAGCCAGCTCTGAGTGCTGTATCATCTTTTTTTTTTTTTAATATAAAATGTATGATTGACTGTCTCTGCTAAAAAAAAAAAAATCTGATGCTAGGAGTGACCTCAGTCACCCCTCCCCCCCACACACACATACAGATTTCAGCTGAAAGATGCAAGCCATGGGGAAATGCTGACAGCTTGTGAGTTCACATACACTCAGTCTTTAGACACTATGTGTTACATGGCAGACCAGAAGCTAATTACAGACTTGTTTAGGTTAATTTTGTTAAGAGGGAAATTATAAAAAAGGTTTATGACGTTGAAGAGAAACCCAGGTTATTACACAGGGGTGCGAAGTTGTAAATGCTCCTGTGAAGCCTGTGTGAGGGAGGATGCAGCATGGATCAAAAGAGATGTCATTTGAAACATGAGTCATGTTGAATGATTGCAAAATTGATACTTTGAAAAGACATACTGTTTTTTTATTAGATATATTTGTAAATATAATCTGACAGAGGAGGAGCTAGCTGACCTCACACAAAAATGGGTTGGCCAATACAGTTGTTTAAGGAATACTCTGCTTTACTATACAGAAACACATTTTTATCTAGACTCTGACAAGGACACATCTTTGGAGCACTTTAAGCAAGTATTTAGAGACTAAGTACTGAAGTAGGAATTTGCACTGTTTAAACCTTGTTCTTTTAAAAGATTTGTATGTCATGTGATATAACAGTTCTGTATTTTGTGGTTTGACATATTTTTAACTATTTTAGTAAAATTCTTTTTAGAACTTACTTGGTCTGTCTTTGACTTCTTTTTAGTTGTAAGAAAAGTATATGGTTATTGCAGATACTAAACATAAGCTTGAATGGTAATACCAAACTGGAAAGAGAAGTGTTTTAAATCTGAGGTCTTTATTAAAGTTTTAAAGGATTCATCTCTGTATACCTGGTTAGGTGCCCGTAGACAAAGATATTTGGCCTCCCAAAGACAGATATATCTGAGCCTGTGTATTGGGTATGCTAATAAGAGGTTAACAGTTTGAATCCCTCCAGAACTTGAGACCAAAGGTTGATCTGAACTCTTAAAACAGACAAGAGGGTTACCTTGTACTGTTCACTGTTCACAAGACTGCGCTCGGAGGTTGGCACTTTAGGAGTAGAGGGCCTGACCTGCCGAGTGGGTTTGTGACATATATTACTTTAGCTCCTGCAGTAGCTGTTGTGTCTCATGCTTGATGCAGAGTGTGAGAGGGAGGCAATTGTCGATCACACACACTCCATTCACAACACAGTGTGTGCAATGGAAAATTTTAGGTACTGGTTTCAAGTTGTAATCAACCTTAATTTTTAATTATGGTACAATACATAATAGAATATAGTACAATACAGCACAATACAATAAGCGCAATAGAGTACAGTATAATACATATAGAATAATGTATTGGTATTGTACATTATGGGCTTTATTTTACACACCTGAGGTGTGTGATCCCACATAAACCACAGTTTCAAAGCACGAGTGATTTGTGATGGTATCATACATCAAGGGGGGTGTAAAAAATAATGTAAACACCCCACAGCTTGTTTTATGGTGTTTTATTATTGGAAACAAAATTATAACTTTAAAAGCATGTAAAAGTTTGAATAATTAATTTGCATTGCAATTTACTGTCTTTAATGATGAGCATGTTGCACAAACCCATCCATTTATACAGTGTGTTAAGTCTCTGAGGAAAAAACAGACCTTTGCAAACTTCTGGAAGAGGGGGCAGCTCATTCTGAAAATGCGGCGAGTACCAAGAAACACAATTCCAAAAAAAGTAAGTCCACTAAGAGATGCTTTTACTTTCTAGTATGGCACTTCACAATTTCTGTTATAATTATTTAAAGTTTTTTTTTTTTTGTACTGATAACATAGGCTATGCAGCATGTGACTGCAAGAAATGGTGGTTTGTTTAAGTGACTTAAAAGTGCATGAAGAAAAAGGGTTTGCTTTACTTAAATGGGTTTGACTGACAGCTATTCCATAATAACTGGCCATGTATTATGGCTAAAGCCAGATATTGCAGCATTTCAAAGTGCTGCCAATGCCATCCCAGTAATTAAATAACCGAATAGTAATTATAGTACAATATATTACGGTGCAATACAGTGCAATACAATATAATTCTGTAAGTACAATACATAACACAGAGGATTATGCATGAGCAATCATACACAGCAAGGATGTTTTTCGATCTAGAGGTTTCCGTGGTAACAGAAGACCTCGAGAGTGAAGCTCGAGAGGTCTCATTACCACGGAAACTTCAAGATTTAAAAACACCTGTGTTGTGTATGATTGCTCATACAGTTTTTTTATAGTATATAGGCAATCATAAATTAATAATTTTGCCCTTACTATTCCATTTTTTTTTTTTTAGTGCCGCTCTCTTCTGGGGCCAGTTCTTACTGCTATGGCCATTTCATGAAGAGTAGAAGTTTATGTATCACACATGTGCGAACACATTTG
The DNA here is from genome assembly GCA_016271365.2 of Neoceratodus forsteri. Lineage (NCBI taxonomy): Eukaryota > Metazoa > Chordata > Ceratodontiformes > Ceratodontidae > Neoceratodus > Neoceratodus forsteri. Next base: position 60,441,735 of record JADMNL010000036.1, on the reverse strand, counting down.
AAGTTGTTGTGCTGCAGTCGCCACATATCTAGAGCAGCACAACAAACTAGATGCTGTAGCTACTGCGGCACAACAGCGTTGTTCATGGGATGGATTTCTACCTAGAACAACATTCTACCATACACTATAATACAGCATAGTGCAATACAATGCAGTTCAATATAGTGAATATACGATGCAGTGCAGTACAGTACAGAAACATAGACAGTGACAGCAGAAAAAGACCAAAAGTCTATCTAGTCTGCCCAGAGTTCCCTATCTGCCCCGAGACATATTGTCCATATGGGAGTTTATCTCTCATGGTCCACCCCTGCTCCCCTCTCTACTTCTGACCTGAGCAGCCACCAAAACCTTCACTTTGTCCCAGCCATTTACGGTCTTGGCACCCACCACCTTCGATTGCAGACTGTTCCATGGCTCCACCACCTTTTCCATAGACTAGAACTTCCTCGCATCCCTCTTAAACCTTCCCCCCACCAACTGCCACTTGTGACCTCAGGTTCGTGACTCTTCTCCTGCTAAATCGTTACCAGCAGTTTGTCTTGTTTGTTCCCTTCAGGAACTTAAAGGTCTCTGTCATATCTACCCCTCTCATCTGGTCTCCAGTGAGTACATGTTCAGTGCCTTCAGACAGTCTTCATAAGATCTGCCCTGTTGGCTTCGAATCATCCTGGTCACCCTGCATTGTACTGTCTCCTGCCTGTCCCTGTCTTCCCTTATAGCCTTTCCCTCCAGTATAGCGTAGTGGGTTAAGGCTCTGAGCTGCAGATCTGGAGACCTGGGTTTGAATCCCACAGCCGCCTAGGTGCATACTGTATGATCCTGAGCAAGTCACTTAACTTTCTTGTGCTCCCAGGTCGCATCTGGAAACAAGCTTCGGCTTAGTGTGCTACTCCTGGTTAAACAATGTTCCCTTCCCTTCCTTCCTTTTGTTGAGGAATCCAGAACTGAGCAGAGTATTCCAGATGCTGTCTCACTACTGAACTATATAGTGGTAGTAGAAGTACCTCCTTTTTCTTGCTGTCAGTACCCTTTCCAGTACACACCAGCATCTTTTTAGTACTACAGGGCTTGTTGCACTGGCTTGATTGTTCAAGGGAGTCACCAGTGATGACTCCCAGGTCCCTTTCCTCTGCTGTAGTGCTCAGTTTAACTCCTCCCATCCAGTATTCTGTCCTGGTCCTTTTCCCCCAGGTGAATAATCTTGCATTTTTTTACCATTGAATTTCAGCTGCTAAGGCTTAGACCACCTTGTAACCTATGTAGATCGCTCTACATCTACATCTACCTGATCCCTTTGTCAACCCTACCACAGAGCTTCATGACACAGTTTGCCCCAGAAGCCCTCTCCAATGTTGCTGATGAATATTCAAGTACACAGGACCAAGGACAAATCCCTTCAGCATCCTACTCGTGACCTCCCTTTCTTCCAGTTTGACCCCCATGTCCACCACCCCCTGCTGTCTCTACTTTAACCAGTTTCCTACCCTTCTATGTCCTTAGCCATACCCGAGTCCTCCAGCTTCTTCAGCAATCCTCTGTGTGGCACAGAGTCAAAAGCTTTGCTGAAATTGTAAATCCACAACATGGCGCTTATCTACTACTTTCATTACCTAGTCAAAGAAGACCTCCCTGCCACAAACCCATGCTGTTTGCTATCTGGTAGACCACTGCTTTCTAGGTAGTCTGCAAGGTTCTCTTTGATCAGTGACTCCGTCAGTTTACCCACTACAGAGGTAAGGCTGACAGGTCTGTAGTTCCCCAGTTGCTCATTATCCCCCTCCTTGTGCAGTGAGATAATATATGCTACCCTACAGTCTTTCAGAACTACCCCTGTCTGAATTGAGCTATCGAATAGCTCTATCAGTGGTTAAACCAGTGCCGCAGCCAATTCCTGGGGCACCCATGGGTGCATCCCATCTGGCCCTGTGGCTTTATTTACCTTTAGGGTTTCATTCTGCAGGTTAAACCCATTTAGAACTGTATGATGTAGTTTACACCCCTGTTCTACTCCTCTGTTGTTGGCACAATGTATCCATGTTCTATTATATAACTCTGTGACTGAGACAGACATAAACTACATCATACAGTTCTAAAATGATACTTACTAGCCGACTGTAAAGCAGAAACACCCACTAAGGTTACTAAAAGGCCTGTATAGATGGAACAATAACAGAATTTTACTCAGTACTTAAAAAAACAATTTCTACTGAAAAAATGACTCACAAGTTCAGCGCAGTTCTCCTTTAAAGCACACCTCATGGCCTTTGACATCTATGAGCCTCTCCATTCTGGTTGTAGGTCAAAGCATAGCACAGAGACTGCACTGGTCAGGGTGCACAATGACCTGCTGAGGGTAAAAGATAGAGGCGAACAGTCAATTATTGTTCTCCTTGATCTCTCTCTTTCCTCATCCTTTAATACCATGAACCATGGGCTGTTATTGGACAGATTCAGGGAGTAAGTGCGGCTTGTGGGCAAAGTTATCTGCGGCTTTGAGGCCTACCTCAGTGGCAGGACACAGAGGGTGATGTTGGGGTGAGGTTTCTCTTCATCCCCGGTGTCACTGTCCTGTGGCATACCCCTGGCTTGGTCCTTTGCCCATGCTGTTCATGGTGTATATGCTGCCTCCAGAAGGATCATTACACAGCATGGACTTGGGTTTCACTGCTACGCAGATGATACCCAACTTTATCTGTCTTTTATAGCAAGGACTCTGAGTGCTATCATCATGCTGAACAGGTGCTTGGCCGAGATCCAGAACTATATGTCACTGAGCTGGTTAAGACTTAACCCAAACAAGACTGAAGTACTGATTGTCAAGCTGGATCGGAGAGGGGGTATGGTGGCTGCTGGGCAGTGTACAGGGCTTTCGGTTGTTTCTGCTGGTCCAGTGGCTGTCTCTACAGTGAAAAATCTCTGCATAGTTCTGGACGAGGGGCTGCCATTTGAGGCTCCAGTGTCAGCAGTAGTCTAGAGTGGTTCCCACCATCTCATACACATCAGCCAGATAAAGTCCCTTATCCCCCCTGTAGACCTGTTGATGATAGTGCACACATTTGTGACATCCAGACTCTACTACTGCATTGCTCTGTCTGTACTGCAGGATCAATTGGAGGTATGTTTGGCATCTGCAGCTGGTGCAAAACACAGCTGCTAGGTTGCTGACTGGCCTTTCAAGTTCATGTCATGTTTCCCTGGCATTGCATGATCTGCAATGGGTTCAGTTACGTGGTGTATGTCCTTTAAAGTTGGCTTGCTGACTTACAGGGCCCTATGTGGGTTGGACCTGGGCTACCTGAGTGAGCTCCTGCATCCCTATCTGTCCTCATGGTTCCTCCACTCCACTGAGGAGGCCTCCTTGTGGTACCCAAGGCAAAATTAAAAACCTCAGGGGACTGGGCATTTGAGGTGGCAGGCCCGGTCCTTTGGAACTCTCTTCCAAGGGCCCTGAGGAAGGTTTCCCCGGTGGAGGCCTTTAAAGAGGGACTCTGGCCAAAAATGCTACATTGCAGAATTAGAATAAGCATGCCCCCAATAAAGCTCATACCAAATATTAGGTTTCTGTGTTGCTTCATTTTAAAGTTATGAGCTATTTTGCAACCCTGATTACGCTACTTGTTCAAAAAAGCCAGTTTCAATGAAGAGCTGCTGATGATGTCATCTCCTAAACTCACAGGCTAGTCCTCCCTGTCAGCAAGCTTATAGGACCTGTTTCTCTACGATTAAAGATCATTGTGCAATGATTTTCACAAGTAAAACAGGAAGCCACCATTCTAAAAACATTGCTATAAAATCTGTGTGTTTCAAGTTTTGTAACAAAGTTGGCAAATATGTGTTTTTTAATGTTTTTTTGGTGTGGTTCATTTCTCCAAAGTTGCAGGATGCTGAGTCAGCATGCATCCAAGCTGCTGATGCCATATGGGGTGTTACTTCACAGTGCACATTAGGAAGTTGTATTGATACAAGTGTTGTAATGTTGGTAACTTCATTGCTGTTTGTCAGTGTCTGCTTCACAATAAGTTTTAGGGGCCTCATATGTGTTAATTCCTACCAGGGGTGAAAGTGTTAATCCTGGTACAACAATCATTTTAATGTGAAGTACAAAACAGATGAGCCTGAATGCAGGTCAAGTAACAGCCTGACAGGGAGAAAACAGAAAATGAGCTCTACTCAACTGAGTATCCCATTCATTCATTCATACTCTGATGATGAATAAAATTGTGATTGATTGATTATAGACTGATTGACTGAACACTTGAGCCGACTACTGCATAGAAACTCAAAGTAAGGTTTCAGAACAGAATTACCTCTCCCACCTCCATTTACAGGGTGATGGAATAATTGTTTTAAAGGGCCATCCTGAAAAATTACCTCACTTGAATGACGTGTGAATGATCACAGCCTTTCGCCACATCAGGGAAATCCAATCTGCAAATCTCATAGTAGTGTGCTATGACTCAGCACCCAGCAACACTGGAGAAAAGGACCACAACAAAAAAGCACCAAAAAATAAACGAAAAAATACAAATTTGCCAACTTTGTTACAAAACTTGAAACTCACATAGTTTTTAAAGCAATGTTTGTTGAATGGTCCTGCCCATTTTACTGGTGAAAACCATTACATGTAATCTTTAAACTTTGGAGAAACAAGTCCTATAAGCTTGCTGACAGGGAGGACTTGACTGTGAGTTCAGGGGATGGCATCAGCAGCGACTCTTCACTGAACCTTGTAACTTTTAAACAAAGTAACTTCGAGATTTCAATTTTGGCATGAGACTGATTGGGACTATGTTGATCCATATTCTAAATGTATTAATGCTAGTAATTTTTACCATAGTCCTTCTTTAAAGTGATTCACCAATCAGATGTCATGCACCTGAAATACAGGTCCCTTACCGACACAGAAGTCCAGAATTGTGAACATTTCCCAGTATAATTCAATTGGAAAAAAAGTGTATCCCTTATAAAGTTGTTTAAATAGGGCCTCACAGACTTCCCTGTTATAATTGCCGCCCTCGTTCTGCCCCTTGTTAGTTGACTGGTGCCCACGTTTCATTACAAAATGCCCATGATAATATATAAAATGGATAGAAAAGATGCCACCCATTGATTATAATGGAGTGCGCCCCCACGCTCTCACTGGCATCTCGTCATAACGTTGGTGAGCGTGGGGCAGAACAAGGGTGGCACTTATAACAGGGAAGTCTGTGTGGCACTGTTTAAACAATTTTACGAGGGATACAGTTTCTTTCTGATTGAATTATATTGGAATGTATTCACAATTCTGAACTCCTGTGGAGGCAAGGCACCTGTATTTCAGGTGCAGGGGTATTTTTATGCATATTGGTGAATCTCTTTAAAAGGAACCTCAAGACCTTTCTTTTTCACCAAGCATTTGGGGAATAAACTGCTGCGTGTTAATTGTAATGATCCCAGCTAGGTTATTTATTTATATTTTATCTATTTATGTATCAAATAAATGTAAACTGCTATAGTAGGAATTATTTTTTATTAGTGGGGTTATTGAATTTAAGTATTTTAATATTCATTTACTGTGTTGTCCTGCTATGATCTGTTGCAATGGTGCCCTGAGCCTCTGGGTAGGGTACCAGTTATAAATAAACTCTACTACTGTCCCTGGTAAAAAGGAAAAGTTTATGGCATCATCTGCATAAAGAAAAAAGCTGACCCAGGCTATTCTTCAGGCAGATGGTTCAGAAAAATACTGAACATTAGAGGGCCCAATATGGACCCTTGAGTAACCCACATGGTATGATATATAGAATAGATATCCTTTAGTCTTACCCTCTGTTTTCTCTCAGATGTGTAATGCATGAACCAAGCACACAGTATTTGTTTTTTTCTGACGCAGAACCTTTGTAAATGAGTCCCTGACTCAAAGGTTGTAATCCTAAAGTCTGTTAAATAAATAAATAATAAACACACATTATCAGATAAGTCTCAGCATACTCAGTCCGGTTATAAGCCACTTGTTGATCACCATTTCTAATACCATAGGCACATCAATATATATAGACCACACCTGCCACACTTTCCCCAGTCCATGGCACCATGGAGGAAGTTTGTCTATATAACTAAGGCATTTACCATATTATTTGTTCTAAAACCATGCTGAAGTTACAAATTATAATATTCCAAATGGCTGAATCGTTGGTTATGAACTATTCCTTCAAGTACATAGTAAAAGAAAAGGGGCTCAAGTTTTACCTATTTCAGTAAGCATTCGGACAAGTTCCATAATGCATAGGTGCAGTTCCTTCGTTATGTTTTAGTGTGTTATATGTTTCAGGGTATTTTATCTTGGTTTTAATGGAATAAGCTGGTCATTTAAGCAATAAGGCATGACAGGGTGTGTGTTATTTTGTAATAATGTCACTCCTGGGGTGGGTTGAAGCATGAGGCAAAGCCGAGTGCTTCCACCATCCCAGGAGTGACGTCATTACACAATAACACACATCCCTGGAGTGCCTTATTGCTATTATACAATGGCTCATTTGTTAATAGTAATAAAAAAGCCTTTTACATTTTTTTTTTTGTTGAGATTTGTATTTTTTCTGTGGAAGGCATATTTTGTAAGTAAGGAGAAAAAATAGTCCAGTAGGTGGGGTTGCTGCTTCATGACTCGGTTATCCACTCCAGTGTTTCAGTGGCACTTCGTGTTCTGTGTCCCCCCCAAAACTACTAGACACAGACAGAATTCTTAGTGGCCAGGTAATTTAATTCAGCAGGTTTTGTGCTTCTGTTATTGTGGGAGTGATCCGTAGAACATGGTGTGGGCATTTGAAGTGAATGGCTTTACTGACTCACGTGATCGGCAGTTATGGTCTGTGAAGCCGCTCGCTTCGGGGGAAAATTAAAAACAGAAGAAATGAAACCTGAAGTGAACACCTACATTTTTCTGGGCACTTTGTTGTTGTTTTGGGACTGGACTGATGTACGACGTGGTTGGTGCATCTTGAAATACGCGCCGTTACGGTCTGCGCGGCTCAGTGAAAGCGAGCAGTATCAGAGCAGGAAAGCAAGCGGTATCACAGCAGAAAACCAGAAAGAAAAAAAACACAGGGCATGAGACTGTATGAGTACTGTTTTGTTTTCTATGAGCGGTTCGTTTGTTTGGGGGCAGGGAGGTGGGGAGTGAAGATGAGAGGTTCAAAACTGTCATGTTTCCCTGAGTGCACATGACGTGGGCAGTGATTCTTTTAATGGTTATGCGGTGATTTTGCTGCCTGTCTTAGATACAGTGATGTTATTGCTCAATATCATCACTGTCTCTAGCTGGTGGTAGCCAATCAGATCAAAGGAAATTTCCTTGCCGTTGTATAATATGTATTTACTAGTATTGCTGTGGATTACTGACTGTGTTTCTCTTTTATTATTATGGTGTCCTGGACCTCCAGGGAAGGGTGCCAGATAGAAATAAAGACTACTACTGATGCTGCCTTGGACAGAGAGGACAAGAGAGAGACCAGTCTGCAGTTGTCAAAATTATCAGGACAATTACCTTATAAACTGAGGCACAATTGATGTCTTCCAAGTCTAGGACCTTCTTGAGTAGTGAGGGACAAATTAACTAGTTTGGTTAGGAGGAAGGGCTAATTCTTCCAAAGCTGATGTTAGCAATTTTAAAATCTAGATTCAGTTCCCCTATTTTTGTTTTAGTATTGATGTTTTATATATTTTGTTCACTTCGTTTACTGCTACTGCCTTTAAGTAAAAATTGGGAGTTGAACTGAATATTGTTTACATCTTATAGCAGTTCTGATGCCACACCGCTGAACTGTGGCAAAAAAAAAGTTTATGGGTTATCCGAGAATGACAAGGGCCAACCATATATTATAATACAATACAGTACCGTGTAGTACAATACAGTATGGTCTGTAAGCAATAAGACATGACAAGGTGTTGGTCATACTGTCACAATCACACGCCCAGAGGCATAGTAAGGCACAAGGCCACAGGCAGAGTGTCTTCAGCCCCTGGAAGTGTGGTTGTGGCAGCACAGCCAACACCCTGGAGTGTCTTATTGTACTTATAACATGGACAATGCTTTAAGAAAATAAATTAAGTTTTGATTTATTAAAAATGACATATGTATAATTAAAATAAAAAATTGTTCCTCCGCAATTACTAGCTGGTAGCTTTGCTTTTTTAATTAGCGGAGTTTAATTTTGTTTAACTAATTCATATGGAGCAGTCCAGAAATGTAAGAAGTGAATTCTGGATAGTTTGGGGAGGCTGTTTTGAGTTAGTATCCCTAGTTGACTGGAGTTTGTAGAGCCGTCGGTTCTTGCCCAGAGTTTTCAGGATAATATGCTGCCTGCATACTTCCATCTGCAGTTGCCTGATTGAAGAAAATACTGCTGTTCTACTGCAAGGATCAGGTTAGCGTGCTGGTGAGTGAGTGCTGTCACTGCTGTTGACAGAGTTTTGTTATTGGATCAGGCAAGACAAAAATATGATGAAAAAGAAAGGCAAATCCACAATGTGGTGGAAAGCAGTGTTTTGCTGTAGAAACTGTTAAGTAGAAAGCACAAAAAACAGATACAGAGGGTGGGCAGGCCGGCAGCTGGGTGTTTGGAACTGGTACACACAACATGAAATGTGGTATTGGATTAAAATAAAGAAAAGGAACTAGTAGAACAGAGATTGTGGTGTATATTGCTGATGAATTATAGATGTGGGAGACAGTATAAAGGTTGTGGGGGATTTTAAATTTTCAGGACACAGGACAAAAAAAAAGTGGCTGTTTTTAGTTTAAAATTCTAAACCGTGTGCATGGACTTTATTGCCATGCTGCGTTTTGGTTGCCAGAACTCTTTCTTATCCATTGGTTGTGTTGTCCCAATCCAATTGGTGAGAGCAAGTGTTAGCCAATTAGAACATAGTATTCTTAGTGCCCATGTTATAAAATACAATATAGCACAATACAGTACAATACAAGACACTACAATACAGTGCAATGCAATACAGTACAATACAGTATAGTACAGTGCAATGCAAAGTAATGCAATACAGTGCCATGCAGTGCAATACAATACAATACAATAAAGTGCAACACAGTACAATACCATGCAACACAATACAATAAATACAGTGCAATACAACACAATACAGTGCAAACACAGTATAATACAGTGGAATGCAATGCAATACAATACAATACAGTATAGTACAGTGCAATGCAATGTAATGCAATACAGTGCCATGCAGTGCAATACCATATCATACAATACAATGCAATAAAGTGCAACACAGTACAATACAGTGCAATACAGTACAGTACAGTAAAGTGCAATGCAATACAGTACAGTACAACACGGTGCAATACAATGTAATACAATACAAAAAGAATTTACGGGCAACGATATACAACAGGGTTATGTTTGCCTTGAGGGCTGAGATGGCATCATAGACCTTGAGAGGTCTTTATAATGTCAGCTCACTATGAGGTGGAAACAGTAGCCTTGTTGTATGTGGTTGGCCATATTCTATTTTGTATAGCATAGGTTTGTTTTAATTAAGTTGATATTTTACTAACTCTTCTTGGAACTGTGGTCAGATAAACAATAAAAAACAAACAGGATAAGATTTAAAACATGTAATGTGATTTAAGTAACAGCTGCATGATCTGGTACCGTTTCCAGTGATCCATCCTTCAACAAAACAGTTAAACTGGGGTGTCTTCAGCTTTGCCGATATCTTCATTATGAGGAATCTGCAGTGTTGCTAAGCATGAGGAAGATGAATAGACATGCGATTCTGTGCTGTTGTACCAAAGTAGTGACATCACTAACATGGTGCAGCAGCATCTGGAAGTGTTTGGATCTCCATACACAACACTGAACCATATACTATAATAATTTGCAAAAAAAAAAAAATGCATTAATGCACCAGTTAGGTAACTTAACACCACAAAATAGGGAATTGCACCCCTCCCTCCAAGCAAAAGGAAAAACATTAGGTGTTAGGTCTGAGGCTTGGCGAACAGTGGTGGGTCTTCTTGGGTCGCTAACCCTAATGGCCACCCCATTCCATGAACAAGCAACGTCACACATGATCTCCTTTCTTCATGCAGGGCCCAGCGGGGGATGGGGGAGCATTAGGGTTCACAACCCCCATGGAAGACCCCGACGCTGATTCGCCAAGACTCTGAACTGATCTTTCTGTTGTCCAGCGTATGCAGGGACATGGTGCTGAGTATATACATATCTTCAGCGTTCTCTTCTCTTTTTCTGGCAGTATCCTATCCCTCTTACTTCTCAGCCGCGCTGGATACCTTTATCTGCTCTTATTCTCAGAATGCCATATTTCGCTACTGGAGTGGACACTAATACTGGCCTTAAGGGTGCAGATCTGTGATCTTTGCACATTTTACAAGATGTTTTCCAGTTGTTGTTTTTTTTTTCCATTTGTTAATGTTTTTAAGGTATTATTTAACCTTGTTTGTAGGGTCAAGATTGATGTACAGTGTGACCGGAGCCTATATAGTACATCTAAATAATTATTTATCGCTTTGGTGCATTCTAGTTTTTCATTTACTGCACATGTTTTACAGTAGGCTCAATAAAACTATGTTTAAAAAAAATCAGAGTCCAAGGACCAACATCAGGGACACCTCCTAAAAACTGGAGCTATCCGCTCAGGAAGCTGATGGAATAAGAGGCTTAGTGTAGAATGCATTTTCTAAAGAACAACATGCCTGCAACTCTAACATCTGGTATTATTTTATACTTACAATATCCACTGTTCAGTCACAAAAACACCAGTTTTTGGAGGGATAGGGGAACATTCTGATGCTAAATCAGGGATGCTCCTGAAAATCAGAGACAGTTAAAAGGTGTACTTGAAACCAGTGGTGGCTGAACTTATTTAGAAGAAATATATCCCCCCCCCCAACCAGGAAAGTTCAACAGTTTTAAACATGTTACCTTTTTCCCTAACAATACCTAGATTAGTGAAAAGTGATGAAAAAACGTAATTGGCACAAAGTGTTTTCCTGATCTTTCATTACTTTTAGCTCCTCCCACCGTTATTAGCACAGAGACTATTTTTGGTCTTTCGAGTTAAAAAAAAACAAACAACAAAATAACGTTTACCGCTGTGTTAGTCCTTCGAAGACTGGAGTTATTTGATACTGTAATACCTTTTATCACAGCAAGTTAAAATGAGTTAAAACTAAATTAAACTAATTAAAGGTTATCAAACCTGTTTCTTTTGCCGAGCCATTGGTGCAATGGCAGCAATACTGCTCACGTCGCCGGTGTCCCAAATTTGGGAAAGAGCCAAGGTCATCAGGGGCCGGAAGGGGGGAAGGAGGGTTGAGTGTACCAGTGGATGTTTTCCTCCTCTGGGGAGGGAGGGAGGATCACCATCCTTGCCACTATACTGCCACCTGGGTGACCACAGGTGGCAGTGCAGCTGAGGGCCCCGGGGACAGAGACACGCAGGCCGTGAGTTGGAGTGGCACAAATGCTCACCATGCATGCACACCTAGCTCTCATAATGTTTCTGCATCTCTGGGGTTGGGTGAAACAAAAGAAATGGACCCAGCCAAACGGGATGAATCTGCCGCTCCACCCTCAGGCCTCAAACCTCCAACTATGGCATAGCTCCATACAGGTACTGACTTGAATTGCCTTGAGGGGTCCATAGCCTCCAGCACTCTGATGAAAGAGCCCCACCATGGGGGTAAGTCACAGGGTGACAGAATAGAAACATAGAAACATAGACTTTGACGGCAGATAAGGACTGTTTGGCCCACCTGTTGGATAAGCTGCAGATCCTAGTTAACCAACAGCCTATGTACATATTAGCATAGATCAAAATAAGGGGAAGCTGGGAGCTACTTTCACCTGTTGGAGCATCTACAGAGCCCACGTGCAGACCCTGCCATGAAAATGGGCAGAAGTGCTCATAGGCCAACCAGATTTATTCCAAATGACTTCCTAAGGAGCTAATAGAAGCACCCTGTCAGATTTCAAGCCATGAGTCATTTCTACTGCTTCTCACATGCTGAAATTATGAGAGATGACAACAAGGATGCTGCATGCATGATACAGCAAATGGGCAGCTGCCGGTGACAAGGCAGTAACCTCATACTCCAGCAAGCAAAACAAATACTATACATTACTCACCCAGAACTGTAGTTCCTGGAGTGGTATATGATTCACATCCACACCTCAGGCAGTCTCCCCCCAATAGCTGCTGTTGATGGACAGTCTCCAAGCGGAATGAAGCCAGGTAAGTCCCAGAGAAGGAATCCGGCTATTGGAAGGGGGCACATAAAGAGAGAATACCAAAAGGGTTTCCTTTTTCCAGATTGCTGTTACACCTGATGAAGGGACCTGCATGCCTACTTAAGCTGGAGGATTGCAGAAGTCCCACTCTGCACATGCAGTGATGTCCATTCATCCCAGCTCTGGCTGCATGCCCCAGTTCACCTAGCCCCCTGCCATGCATATGGCTACGCACTCAACTGGGTGGGTGTGTGGGAAAGCGGTGGGAGCATGCATGCGTCTGATCTTGGAGTCCTATTAAGTGCCATGGAGTGCCAGTAGAGAGGGCAGAGGCTAAGCAGCCTGAGGGGCTGTCATAGCACCTAGTTGCCCCCTTTGCTCAGCCACTGGTTTCTCTCTTTGGCCTGATTGACCCCCCAATCCCATGGTCCCCTGCTTCGTGTGGCATGGGGATGCATGACAGTGCTCACCCGGGCATCTGATTAGATGCTCAGCATCCTGTGCAGCTCTGGCCCCCTTGCCACTCCCTGCCCCTGTGCTGGGCTCTGCGTGTGAGGGGTGCTGGAAAGGGGCCGTGGATGCCATCCGTGGCATACCAGCATTGTGGTGCACAGACGCTCGGTTTGAATATGCTCACATCAAGTGTATCGTGGCCATCTTTCTGAATCAAGCTCATATTCATTTAAAATTAGATCTATTTAACCAAAAAAGTTTACAAGTGCACTAAAACACTACAGGGCATATCATTATGTCAGTATAACTGCACTTCTCAGGTGCACTTAATGGCACTCAGCTGCACCTCATGCCTAACCTGAGGCTTGCCATTATCTAATGAGAACTAAACAATGGCAAGAAAATTAAATGGACTCTGTCTGGGCAGTGCCCAGCTTCAACAGTGATGTTCTCCCAGCATAGCAACACTGTATGAAGGTCAGGCACACACATGACTGCATGACATGCTTAACGTATGCTACCTCTGCCACACAGTGTTGTCCCTAGTTCTCAGGGCTGGCTTTAACTCTGCCAGCACAACGCTGACACTTTAAACCAGAAAGCACTCCCTCCCACCGCTGCAGCACTGAACACAGATCATTACCCCAGAACTCTCCATGTCCCCACTGTACTTAAGCTTGCATTTTCTCACTTTTTATAACTACTTGAAATCTGAACGTCAGCTTTTTTCTTTTTTCCTTTTAAACCACCACTGCGAGGCACTTCTCACAGTACCTCTCTCTGGCACCTGCTTGGCTTTGGGCACTCTCAGCCCCTGCTCCTTAGTCAGCTGCCTGAAAATACTCAATTGGGATGAAAAAATCAAGGAACCACGTTTGGTCCTGGTCTCAGGGCAGGCTGCAGCATCAGGCAGCTCGTCGGCACTAAGCATTAGCAATCCGTATCGCAGTTGCCTTAGCAAACAGAAACTATTGGTTAGAGCCACAGTTTCCAGGTGGCATCCCTGGGGAAAAATGAGACAGCCGGGGACATTCACCACAGCAGCAGCACCACCTACTGGCCAAAACAATAAATCAGCACTATTTTGTGTCAATGTACACCTCCCCATTGAAAAAATGGACCACAAATCTGTTTAAAAATGTATTTTGTAATCTCTTTTCTTTCTTTCTTTCTTACAAACAAGCCATTGAATATTACAATCATGTACTCCAGAGGTGTGTATCATGGGAATAGCATCATTTCTTGGATCTTGGGTGTTAGATGCACTTGAGCTACAGCCTCATGCTCAAACACCCAAGGTGAGAAGTTATCCCAGCACAGCACAGACCTCTGTCATGCATTATTGTTTAAATGTACACTCTGCAATGTTTTACATACAGCTTGCATACAATACAACCCCAAAAGGTTCTTACATGGAAACTGAGAAAATGATGTCGGAAAAAGACCACTGGTCCCTCCAGTCTGCCCATAAAACCCTAACAAACCTGGCACCTATTGCCCTTACAGCATTCTAACCCACGCTATCCACCCTCACGCTCCCCGCCTTACTACTACCACCCTGAGCAATCGCTAAGCCCTTCACTTGTCCCTGCCGTGTTGGAAACCATCGATTGGTTTGACACCCACCACATCAGCAGGCAGATTGTTCCATGCCTCCACCACCCTTTCTGTAAAATAAAACTTTCTCACTTCCCTCTTGAACTTCCCCTCCCATCAGTTTCCATTCATGCCCCCGTGTTCTTAATCTAGTACTTATGCTAAATAGTTCCTTGCAATTTACCTTGTCCACTCCTCTCAGGAACTTGAAGGTCTCTTTCATGTCTTTCCTCACTCATCTAGCCTCTAAACTCTCTGTCGTGTGGCCTTCTTAACAGTTCCTGTTTTTGAACCTTGTTTCAAACCTTACAATTTACATGCATTTATACACAATACATTACACGTACTACAGGGCACTGTACTTACTAATTTGTGTTTCAAAACATTGGAATTATTTTTTATGATGCAAGTTACTTTTGGTTCAAAATTAGCCAGGTTCTAGGAAGCTCTGTTATTTTTGGAGTAATTCTACCTGTTTCTAAATACAATACAATTTTTGCATAGAATCGTTTGCGCCCCCATGTCACAAACTTCCTAACTGCTGAGGGTCCCAACACGGAATATATGCAGTAAGTGCACAGCACATAAACAGCATGTAGAATGTTAACCTAACAAGAGCTGAGCAGTCCAGTTCAGTTTTTCAGTTTAAAGCTTTTACCAAGCAGAGAAGGGGACAGCCTTCATGGAACGGATTGTCTCACCTGCTGCCCCCCAGGTTCACAGCGCAGTCAGAATTATCAGGTGCAGAGGATTAGTGCAGCTATTGTACAAAAATTATAGCTGCTCGAAACGAAATATTTTTTTTGTAAGGTAATATTTTCCAGTGGTTAGCGTTTACGAAATATCCCTTTTATTTGTTTGTATTGCTGTCCAAGTAACTTAAACTGCGGAAAATGACATCACTTTAAACAGCACAGTAGAATGAAAACTATCTACGTAAAAAATAACTTGACCCCTGTAGTGCCACAGCTTACTTGTGTTTAGGCTACCAGAGTCCGACCTGATGTTCCAGTGTCTATTTTCCACTCCCACCCCACCTCCATACACACACATCCATTGCAAGTGCGCTCAAGTTCTCCAGGAGAGAGAAGTTACAACCCAAAGATACAAAAGGACTCTTTATACAATTTCAGCTGGACTCGCATGAGCAGGAACTTCTCAGATTCAAGTTTTTTTTTTAGTTACGTCTGGGCTGGGGCACATGAGTTGGTTTGTGGATGAAAACACACAGTAACAGTTGGTGATTATTAATATTATTATTCACTATTCATTAATTTAATTAAGATAAGCTAGTAAGCCCACATTCCCTTTTTTAAGAGTGACCCAGAATATATAACAGGCAGACAGGTGTTGTAAGACAGCATTCTACAGTGTACAGCATGTATCCCGTATATCAAGAAAAACAGTCAAATATGCAACAGTATTCTTGCAGCATTCACTACAGCCTGTACCCAACAGATCCAGAAAAATACATACAAATATGGCAGCATTCTGCAGTGTACAGCATGTACCCTATGTATCAAGAGAAACATTCAAAAATATGACAGTATTCTGCAGCATACACTACAGCCTGTACTCACGTATCAAGAAAAATATTTACAAATACCACAGCATTCTGCAGTACACAGCATGTACCCCACATATTAAAATAACCATTTGCAAATATTAGAGCATTCTGCAGTATAAGGCATGCACACCACATATCAAGAGAAACGTCTGCAAATCAAGAGAAACATTTGCAAATATTACAGCATTCTGCAGTGTACAGCAGGTACCCCACATAACAAGAGAAACATTTGCAAATATTACAGCATTCTGCAGTATACAGCAGGTACCCCACATATCAAGAGAAACATTTGCAAATATTATGGCATTCTGCAGTATACAGCATGTATCCCTCATAGCAAGAGAAACATTTGCAAATATTACGGCATACAGCAGGTACCCCACATATCAAGAGAAACATTTGTAAATATTACGGCATTCTGCAGTATACAGCATGTACCCCACATATCAAGAGAAACATTTGCAAATATTATGGTATTCTGCAGTATACAGCAGGTACCCCACATATCAAGAGAAACATTTGCAAATATTATGGTATTCTTCAGTATACAGCAGGTACCCCACATATCAAGAGAAACATCTGCAAATATTATGGTATTCTGCAGTATACAGCAGGTACCCCACATATGAGAGAAACATTTGCAAATATTATGGTATTCTGCAGTATACAGCAGGTACCCCACATATCAAGAGAAACATTTGCAAATATTATGGCATATAGCAGGTATCCCACATATCAAGAGAAACATTTGCAAATACTATGGCATACAGCATGTACCCCACATATCAAAAGAAATATTTGCAAATGTGACGCCATTCTGCAGTGTACAGCATGTACCCCTCATATCAAGAGAAACATTTGCAAATGTAACGGCATTCTGAAGTGTACAGCAGGTACCCCACATATCAAGAGAAACATTTGAAATGTAACGGCATTCTACAGTGTACAGCATGTACCCCTCATATCAAGAGAAACATTTGCAAATGTTACGGCATTCTGCAGTGTACAGCATGTACCCCTCATATCAAGAGAAACATTTACAAATATCACAGCGTTCTGCAGTATATAGCATGTGTCCCACATATAAAGAGAAATATTTACAAATATTATGGCATTCTACTGCATGTACCCCACATATAAAGAAAAACATCAACAAATGTGACAGTACTTTGTAAATATGGTAAAAGTGACTGCTCCAGGATGGGAGATGGGGAGCAAGCACTCACATAAACTTATCTGTTCAACAAAAGAACGCTGCACTCAACTAGATAAAACACTTTCACCCAGAATATAAAAAATTGGCAGCTTTATTAAAAAGTGCAGAAGTTCAAACTGTCCATTGGATTTGCAAGACTGCTCAAAATCGCCAGATGTACTGATGCCACACACAGCTGCCATTTTGCTTAATAACATATGACACGTCATCAGACTCTGAGATGTATAACAACACACAATGTTAGTTGTGCGTGGTACTGTACATCCAGTGGTTTTGAGCTGGATCCTGCGCATCTAACAAGCAGCCTGCCAAGGTGACCTCGCAATGGACAGGACTCTGTCTGTCTGTCTGTGGCCACAGCCTCTCTGGCATCTGAGCTGGTAGATCAGATTGACAGTCTGGGTCCTCCCATGAGAGGAGGGATTAGGCAGGTAGGTAGGGGTCCCCTTGGAGTGGGAAGGCTTGTGGCCAGATGGAAGGAGTAAAATGGGTATATAACCAACAGCCCAAAGGTACTGGATCCCTTTTCTCCTTTACTCTGGCCAGAATTCCCTCCCTCGCACCATCTTAAAACTTGGGTTAAGGGGCTAGTAGGAAGGTTAGGGAACCCTGCTGTCCCACTGGGGGGGGTGATCGCCTTGGGGTCAAGGAGGAATTTTCCAGTTTTTTCACAATGGGTGTTCCTGATTTTTTTTGTCTCTGTTGGGAAGTAAAATCTTGTTAGGCATAGATTTAGAGACATTGTAATCATGGGGACATGGTACTCTTGCAAGAAGTGTACAAAGGGGTAATGGTGGGGGCTCACTTCTGTCACAGACTGTTTCTCTGGAGGCAGATCGGAGGTGAGATACTGATTACCGGGTGCCCCATGGGTCCAGTCAGGGGATAGCCTCTTCAGGCTTGGCCTGCACATGAAGCACCTTCTGATGGGGGAGGGGTGCATGTCACATGGCCCAAAAGCCAGTCCTTATATCTCGAAGGTCGATGCCCCTCTGGAATTGTACCCTTTGGAAATGAGGTGTCCACCTGGAGGATCCCCACTGGGGTAGGGGATGGACCAGTATATTGCGGTGACCAACCAAAGTCTGGCTAAGTCTCCCGGGCTATATATACATCATGCTACTGATGCATGTTGGGGTATGGCTGTGGTCATTTTGCCAAATCATTGTGTATGTCTCGTTTAGTTCCAATGAAGGGGAGATAATCTGGCCTACTAGGGCAATGGACATTTTGAACTTCTGCACTTTTTAAATGAATAAGGTAAGTCAGTTTGTTATATTCTGGGTGCAAGAGTGTTAAATATGATAGCATTCTGCAGTAGGCAGCTTGCACCCCATATTTCAAGAGGAAACATTTACAAATATGACAGCAATCTGCAACATACAGGACATACACCACATACCAAAAGAAACGTTTATGAACATGACACTTCAGTTACAGCAGTGGCGGCATCTGCGTCACTGTTTTGGAGGACTGTTTATCCCGACCTCATTGCTGCCTCTCCATCATGCTACACGGGTGGCCATCACCATATCTGTGTTTGCCAAAACTGCAACGATAAATTAATATAAAAGGATACTGTTTTAAAATGTGCTGCAGCAATATTTAGAGACTTGGCAAGCCACGGTAAATCATGTATGCGAGGAAGCCTGCTACAATTAAATCCATGCTAGTCAGCTTTCAAAGAGTTTAATGTTACAGTGGCATAACTCCTTCTTTGCTCTGAAGTTTTAGAACGCCCTTCCAGTATCCGTGCAGCACTCTCAATCTCACATACACTTCCGAAAGGAGCTATACCAATACTTAAGGTCCTCCAACAGATGCATTTGTACTCACTGCCCGGCCACATGTGTCTGAGCTAGCTGTAGATACAGTAGTAATTATTCTGGCTTACCCTACACTGATCACTTAACTGCCCTTGTGGCGAAATATCAATTGCTTGTGTAACCGCTGTTGTAAATTTATGTCTGCCTGTTTGTCAGCTTGATTTACAAACACCTGGTACATTACTTGCTTAGATCTCTTTACTGTATTATATCTAGGATGCAGTTTAGTGCAGTGGTTTAAGGCTCTGAGCTGGAGACCTGGGTTTGAATCCCACCGCCCCCACTTACATACTGTGTGATCCTGAGCAAGTCACTTAACTTCCTTGTGCTCCCAGGTTGCACCTGGAAACAAGAGTCAGCTTAGTGTATCTCTCTTGGTTAAATATATATATGTGTGTGTATGTATATGTGTGTGTATATGTATATATATATATATATATATATATATATATTTACTGCATTTTATTATGTCGTACTTCACTCCATGTATGATGATTTTGTGCCTGTTCTGGTCATCATTGAGTCCTTGACTGTATTCTCCCAGATCATGCCTGCAGATTTGTTCTGCTCCTTCCGTTTGAGTTCTAGAAATCTGTCCTCCGTGATTTCTATATTCAGTCTTGCAGTTGCCCCAGACACTGATTCCCAAACTTTGTCCACTGCCCTCCACCCAGCACTGTCATCAGTATTCAATTCAGTTTTATTAGGGAATGTAACCAACCACTGAGGCGAGCTCATTCGCAATGGTGTCCCTTCAAGTACAGAACTTACATTTGTAAGTTTGTTACAGAAGTAGAAGTACTATATCCACATTGTCACCTAGTAAATACACGTCACGTGATACATTTAGCATGCATGCATCAGTATGTTATTACTTAGTCTCCGTCATATTCAGATCTTTATGTAATCACTCTCACTCCAGGGCAAGTGATACCATTTTTTTTTTTGGAGCTGTCTGCTCAAACCGTGCATTCAAGGCCCTGATGGGAGGAGTAGGAATAACATGGAACTCTGCTGTTAAGCAGTTCCAGAGCTGGGGAATGAAGTAACTGTATGACAAGGTGGATCTTTGGGTTCTGACTGTCAGAGTCTCCATCTCTAAAAGTCCTGCATTCCTCTGGGTTACCTGTTTTATTTCCAGATGCGACCTGGGGGAAGGGGAATGGGAGAGTACAGTGCAATTACAAAACATAATGTTCAGAAAATGCAATGATATATAAATAAGTACAACCAAATGAGCAGTATAGCCCCCCCACTTTTCCTCCACTACCCCTACCCCTGCTTAGTATGCCATTGTTGCACACTGCATTTTGATCATGTTGTTTTTGTTCTGCACTGTTATTGTATGGCATATTTCCCACTCAGAGGCACTGCCCGTGAATTGATCATTTTGCTGCACTTATTTACATATTATTGCATTTTCTGAACATTGCATTTTGGTAGTGCACTGTACTCTCCCTTTTCCCATCCACCCAGGATGCATCTGGAAGCAAGCTGCTACCAGCTCAGTATATCTTTCCTGGTAAAACTTTTGAAATAAATAAATGAATAAATGGATGGATGAATGAATGAATGAATGGATGGATGAATGGATGGATGAATGAATGAATGAATGAATATGGCATTTTATTGTCTAGTGTACCTACCCAGTAAACACAAACTAAATAGAAATCAGGCCATTCCGTTGGTTATGGCTGAGCAGAGACTCCATTTGATAAAGGAACAGCAGTAGTAAGGTTTGTGGGGTATTTACTACGTGATAGTGTCCCCCTTGTCCCCCGGGTGTGGTGTAGCCTGGTATCACTGAACTTTAGGTGGGCACATTTTAAAGAAATGGGGGACTATCTCATGAACTGCCTCGGGGAGGGGGGAAGGGAGGATTACCAGGGAGGATGTAGAGGCACAGTGGGCAAAAATAAGAAAGGCTATAACTAAAACAACTAGCTAACTTCTGTGTGAAGGAAGTGAGTAAAAGTAAAGGAAAGAGAGACTGTAAGGGTTCCCTAAGGAAGTGGCCACGGTGGTGAGGGGAAAAAGGTGGCATGCTGGAGATATAAGGAAACACAGAGATGGGTGGACAGAGAGTTTTACCTAGTTAAAAAAGAGAAGCAGGCAAGGCAGTGAGGGGAGCAAAGCCGGAGGCAGAGGAAAGAATTGCCAAAGGGGTCGCTAAGGGGATAAGACTCTCTTCAGATAATAAATGTGACGAGGAAAGTAAGGGGAGGGGTAGTAAGGATTAGAAGGGCAGAGGGAGACTGCACAAAAGAGGACCAAGGAAAAGCAGACATCCTGAACAGGTATTTCTGCTTAGTCTTCACAGTGGACGGAGGGGTTGACAGACTAGCAGGAACAGTGGGGAGGAGAGATGGACACAAGTCCATTTTCAGAAGAAAGAGTCTGGAAGGGACTTACAGCTCTGAAGCTGGACAAAGCTATGGGACCGGAAGAGACACATCCAAGGTTTTTATAGGAACTCATAGTTGCTAGCGGCTCCACTAACAGCCTTGTTCAACAGCTCACTAGAAACAAAAGCATGAGGTAGCAGGGCTAACACCCCCACGTATCTCCTCACTCCAGAGGCTTCACCACGAGGAGTTAGCCATGACTGACACTATATATCCCTAAGTGTCAATGTGTCCAGTCCTCATTGGTGCATTTGAAATACAAAAGTGTGCAGTGATGGATAGTGTAGCCAATAGAAGTAGTTGATATTAATGAAAAAAAGTTGAATTCAAAAGTCATTAAGCAATATGAAAAGTACAAAAGCAAGCAATATTTACAGAGATGTTATACGCATAGTCGCAGAGGCAGTAATTGCAGAAACATTTCTTATAAACAATTACCTAAAACACACCCCCATCCCTCTTTCCCCATGACCCATTCTAGTGACTGCCTACTTCTAAATCCACTTAACTAAATGTATTTACTATTAGCACCTGGCAGCTCCGCTTAAATGGTTGGTATGTGTATTTGTATTAATTTGTTTATAAGAAATATTTGTGCAATTACTACCGCCATAACTATGCGACTACCGTACATCTCTGTAAATATTGCTTGCTTTTGTACTTTTCATACTGATTAATTCATTTTTAATTGAACTGCCCTATTTAATATCAACTCTGCTGGCTACACCATCTATCACTGGACACTTTTGTATTTCAAATGCACTAATGAGCACCAGACTCGCTGGCACCTAGGGGTATAATAAAGTGTCAGTCATGGCTACCTTCCTCCCCCATGAAGCCTCCAGAGAGAGGCAATACGTAGGGGTGTTACCCCTGCTACCTCATGTTTTTCTAACCATAATGAAGTAATTGGACCTATCTGGCGTGTGCACAGTTTTGTTTTTGTTTTGTTTTTGTTTGTTTTTTATTTTACTGTTCCTGCTGTCCTGTAGCGCCTTCATTGTCACATGTTGTGCACTCTTTTTGCCTGGTTTTCCTACATAAGAGCGGCAGCCGAGAGGAGGCTAGCACTACAGGCTAGTCAGTCTTACTTCGATACTGGGGAAATTAATGGAAACACCGCTACAAGAAAGAGCAGTAGAGTATTTGGAATCCAGTGGGTGGCAAGATCACAGGCAGCATAGATTCATTGGGGGGGGGTGGAGGGCAAAGGTCACGTCAAATGAATCTG
Source organism: Neoceratodus forsteri (assembly GCA_016271365.2). Classification (NCBI taxonomy): domain Eukaryota; kingdom Metazoa; phylum Chordata; order Ceratodontiformes; family Ceratodontidae; genus Neoceratodus; species Neoceratodus forsteri. The sequence goes on along the minus strand of JADMNL010000036.1, from coordinate 60,419,181 downwards.
GTGGATTTCTTTGACTTAGTCACCAGGGAAATAGATCAGGGGAAGGCTGTGGATGTGCTCTACCTGGACTTCATGTTCACACAGGTGAGAGCATGCGTCCGGGTACCACACTGCAGCTGACTCCACACAACCGAACAAAAGTCGCTTGAAAGCAAACACGGGTGAAAGATGCCACATGAAAAAGATATGGGGCGGTACAAAATAAACCGCTAAGGAACTTGTAGTTGATAGCCCAAAACATGCCACAGATGTAGCTAGCAACCCTAATGTTTCAGCTCACTCTGGGCCTTCGTCCACCCCCTGATGAAGGCTCAGAGCAAGCCAAAGTGCCAGGTTTGCTAGACCTGTCCCTGGTTTGCTTTAGGCTATGAAATAAAAGTTCCCATAGTTGTTTGTTTTGTACCAGCCTATATCTTTTTCACGCAGTGCCTTCCACCTTATGTTTGCTATCTGGACTTCAGCAAGGCCTTCAACACTGCGCCACACAGTAGGCTGCTAAAGAAACTGAGCAGCGTGCGGGTGGGATCCAAAGTGGTGAAGTGGGTTAGGAACTGGTTAACAGATAGGATACAGAGGGTGATGGTAAATGGCACTCATTTGAATGATGGAGGAGTGACCAGCAGGGTGCCACAGGGATCAGTTCTGGGACCGATCCTCTTCAGTGTCTTCGTAAGTGATATTGTTGAGTTACTGGAATGGAGGGTATGCATTTTTGCAGATGATACCAAAATCTGCAATAGGGTGGACACTGAGAACGGGCAAGAGAGAATGAGTGGGGATCGGGGGAAACTCGAGGAGTGACCTAAACCATGACAGTTGGAGTTCAGTGCCAGAAAATGCTAAATCATGTACCCAGGCACTGACAATACGAAGGGGTACTGGTAGTCACTAAACAGGACCACAAGGTGGCAGGGCAGTGTGACAAAGCAGTGGATAGGACTAGTGGGATGCTGTGGTGCACAGGGAGGGGTATATCCAGCAGGAGGAGGGAGGTGGTGGTGCCATTGTATCACTCGCTGGTGAGACCCCACCTGGAGTTCTGTGTCCAGTTTTGCAGACCACACCTCAGAAAGGACACAGACATGGTAGCGTCTGTGCAGAAGAGGGCAACTAAAAGGGTGGTGGGGTTGCACGAGAAGCCCTATGAAAAGAGACAGAGGGATCTCAAAATGTACACCCTGGAAGAGAAGAGAGCAAGAGGTGACATGATAGAGACTTACAAGTAGCTTACAGAGGTGAACAGCGTGCACGAAGGAAAACTCTTTCAAACGAGGAGCACCAAGACCAGGCTGCATGTGATGAAGCTGGCGGGGGGTGGGAGATGTGAGGAAGTATTTCTTTACTGATATGGTGGTAGACACCTGGAGCAGGATAGACATGGGGGGTATTAGATAAATAGGCAGGGAGGAGGGAGGGTTGCTGGAGACCAGTTAGGGTCTGCGGAGACTAACTAGGCAGGGAACTTCTGAGCAGACTTGGTGGGCCAAGCGGTCCTTTCTGCTGACAAATTCTACCTTTCTGTTTAGTTATTCTTGTCACTTGCAGGGGGTTGGAACCTTCGGGTCTCAAGACAGATAGTCCCTGGGTCGTAGAGTGTTAATGGAGTCTATCCAGGTAGCACAGTACCTCCACCAAGCAGGAGCTGGCTTGCTGAAAGGAGGTTGGTGCCAGAGACTTCCTAACAGGAAACTAAAAGTAGGGTATCACCATCACCACCCCCAGTACTGAAGGACTAACACAATGGGTAACCACCCCAAAATTAACAGTTTGCCATAGAGTACTTTATAACTGTAAGCCACAATAAATGTAAATAGGCTATGAACGCAGAGGAAACAGTATACAGTACGCAGCAGCAGCACGATAGCGGTGAAAATTTTGACCTATACTTTTTATCTTGTTTTGGAGTCCCCTCTGTCTACTGACTTGTATGATACCCCTTTTCCATCATTTTGAATCTGCTTTAGTACTTTTTTTTTCACATTTGAAACAATAAAAGGAGCGCTCCTTTTAATATGGCTCAGACCAGGTTTTCATCAGTATTCTCAGCTGTTTTTTATTTGTTTATTTATTTATTTCAAATTTGATAACCAGGGATGGCACACTGAGCTGAGGCTCATTTCCAGGAGTGTCCTGGGGGAATGAATGGGGAGTAGGACTAAACAAACGTTATAATCAAGTACATTACAGTGAGCGATCATTGTACAGTCAGTTCCAAGGACAATGCAACCATTTTTACAGAAAATAATTTTAGGCACAATGAAAACAGGCAGGTCAGTGATAAAAGTGCAAGCTGTTTTTGTACACCTGTTGTCCCGAAGGTTAGTCAGTTGTTCAAAATCACTTCAGTTATGACAAAAATGAACCATCTGCAACAGGCAGTGCTCCCTGGCCTAATGGGACAGTAGGTGTTGGGAAAAACAGCTGAGAATACTGATGAAAACCTGATCCAAGCTATATTAAAAGGCATGTTCCTTTTATTGTTTCAAATGTGAAAAGAAGTACTAAAGCAGACTCAAAATGAGGAAAGACCTGCCAAGTGCGGACTTCCTCTCCTGATCCCAATGGCAGTCTCTGGGGGTCAGGAGAGTTCAGCGTGGTGCTGGCCACTGCCTTCTGTGACTTCTTTTATTATTTTTAAGCAAACATTTGGTTCCCCTATTGTAAGGTCTGGCCATTTTCTCTTGTTGCTGCCAGTTGCCACTGCCTGTCCTGAGGACCAGGAGACAGGAGGAGCATCCTAAATTACATTGCGTGCCACCCCTGCTTTGAGCCATTGGCAGCTTTGGTGTGTGTGAGGAGAGCCGTGCAGTCTTAGTCTACCGCCCTACCACTTCTGGCAGGGAGTCAGGTGTGGATGGCAGCATCTGCAGTGTTCCTCTGACCCATGCTGATGTCCTGGGGCCAGGGAGTGAAGAAGAATGGTGACTGACCGAAGGAGTGCTGGGCTCCAGATCCTGAAACCATAAAGGTAAGCCTCCCATTTGACAGCAGGATACATAGAGAATAACTAACCCCCAAGTGTGAAGAACAAGCTGGCTCTCACATGGAGTAGGTACAGTAGCGTCATAAAGACTAAGAGTGAAGCTCAAGTTCTCTATGAGGGCACTGTACCTTTGAGGCATGAGAACCAAGCTTGTGCTTCACACTCTGTGTGGGGGGGGGGGTATTTTTATAATACAACCTGAGCAACTTTTTTTCCTCTCTTTTTTTTTTTTTGCGGAGCAGTGTTTGAAGTTCCTGGTTTTCTACTGGTATTTCATCTCGGCTAAATCCTAATATTTTGTCTGGAAGAAATATCAGCTTGTCTGTTTTCGCTTTCACTTTTTAATGCTGCTATGCTGAGCAGTTCCCACCCTCAGGTGCTGCTGATTAACATTCAAAGTTATTCTCAGTATTTTAATATTGAGAATTTTTTTTAGAAACACTGGAAAAAGATGCTAAGCATATATTATAATAGTTTATTTTAAGCGTCTGCATGGATAAAACGTATTCATTACAGAATGTTAAGGTTGCTGAGAAAAAATGTAATTATCTGAGCTGTGTGAAAATTATTTTTGTAATGCTGGGAAAGTCTGAAATTAGCAAGTATGGATAACCAAGGATGGCCCCGGTCAATTTACATAATTCACAAACTAGATCGTCCATGGTATGTCCAATAGGCCATTTACCATCAGAGATTGTCCACGGATAACCATGGTTAAAATCATGAACAAACCGTGAATGACTGTGGCCACTGACCGTGATCTTACTGTATACAACCAAGGTTTATCTGTGATTATTAGAGCTAGTGGAAAGGAATTTTAATATCCTTGATTTATGGCCTAAAATGTATCAGAGCTAGCAGAAGCTTTGTTCATGATTGTTTTGCCTCCAAAACAGAATTGAAAAAAAAAATGACCTTTTATTTATTATTTATTAATTTTCTTTTTTAACTTCAGAATAATTTTGAGACACAGTAAAAATACAATATCCAGAATCACAGTCAGAGCCACTAATACATTATGCAACTCATGTACAATGTCTTGCAGTAACTCTGTCGTTATGTTATAACAATGCCATGGAACGTTTACAAATAGATATCTGAAAGCTCTCTATTTAATAATAGTCCGTGGTTAGAGAACCCATGGGTAAATAACAGGCCTCTATTAGCACTGTTTTTAATCTCAAGAGCAAGTCCTCTACAAATTGAATGGGCGCCCTCCGCATCATCTGATCCAGTCCAGAAGTCGAAAGACCGCTTTCAGTATAACATAAGTGATATCAGCAAAGAGAGGAGAAGGGAATACACAAGTAAAATAGATTATTATGGTATTGAATTATCTGTTTCCTATTATTTCCCCTCCCCCCTTATTCTGAGTCCTCATAGGCATGATGATTTAGAATAATCTAGCAGGTAACGAACTCCCCTTAGGAAATGTTAATTATTTTTTATTTAGTTTTTGTTGACCAGGAAAGCAGGACTAGACTGTCCAATTCTCGCCTTGTCCTGGGGAGGGGGATACAGATGGATGCCAACTGACATTGAACCAGGTTAAGCTGTTGGTGGTATTTTTAACATCGGGGGGTCAGCATGATGATGGTGGTGGTGGGGGATTCTGCCCCTTGTGCTGCCACAGTACATGAGGCACTGCAGCTGGTTTGGGCTCATTTACTTCCTTTCCAGCTTGCAAGGTACAGAGTACATATATGCAGAATTCGCAGGATTCATAAGAAACATACAAACAAGTGACGTTACTAAAGCCTTCGGATTGCGCTGCCATTTTACCAGTGGTTGTAGTCAAAGTATTTGGCAGGGATCTAATAATATTTATCTAACACCAGGGGTACTACATTGTTCATGATAAACATTTGGCATGCAATGGGCCAGCTCAGAATGTGCCGTGTAACTTCGCATGTGAGGGGACAGGACACTAACGCAAAAGCGGCACAGCTACTAGTGAGTTATGTTAGTTCTACCCCCTCACAAGCAAGATAAGCACCTATATAAGGTCCAGTCAGTGGTCTCTCTCTGGACATGAGTCCTCCTCCCCTACCATTGATCTGACCTCTTGTTTTTTTTTTGTCCCTCCCGAATCTACTACCTTGTAACTGTGCCCGCCCCTCATGGCCCAGTCATCCGAGCATGTGCCAGGCAAGCACATTTGACTTTTTTTAGCTAGTCTCTGAAGAGTCCCACTAGACTCCAAGGATGAGGACCAGTCCAGGACCACTCCCCTTCCTCCTCCCCTCAATGCCGCCACTGACCACCGAGTGAACACAGTTGAGAGGGAGTCCCAAAGTCTCCCCTTTCTCCCTATTCTCATGCACTGTGTTCCGCCTGAGTGTGACTCCTCCCTTGTATTGTCCGCCGCCACAACTAATGGCCACTGGACCAGAGGAAAAGTCAGACTGGATGAAAGAACTGGACTTGCACTGTTGTCAGCGGGGGTGGCGAGTGAATGCCAGCCCTCTACGGGAAAGAGGAGTGGTGACTCACTTGGTGGGGATGCCCCAGTTGTTGTTGTTAGTCATCAGTGGCATCGAGATACATGATGGAAATTTTACATTTGCCGTAAGGAAAGGAGTCTGCAGGACTCTGCTGCAGCACTAAAGGTAAGGTGGAGGGTAGAAACAAAGGCATTGGGGGAAGGAGGAAGGACTTGGGGCCAAGGGAGTTTCTACTGTTTTTACTGTAGCTGGATGTGAAATTGGATTCTGACTCCACATCTGACTTATTTTCGGAATTTAGATTTTTGGTGAATAATACTGAAATTCCAAATTCAGAAAAAACTGCCCTAAATCTGATTAATTCAATTCTGTCAGATGAATTCCAAGATACTTGTCTTTATTTCTTTTAATTTTTTGACCAGGAAAGGCTAAGCTGTAATAGCGTGTTTTCAGGTATGTCCTGGCGGGAGGGGGGGGGTTACATGGATCTGTTTTATTGATGGGGGAATGTTGTCCATGACAACAGGAAACTCCCATACTCTTCTTCAGTAAGTACCAACTTCCACTTGGACAGAGACCAGAAATGACCAGAAGGGACCTGGGTTTAATGTCCCATCTGAAGGATGGCACCTCAACAATGCAGCACCCCCCCCCCCGTACTGCATTACAGTGTTATTTATGGGTATCACCCCCAAGTGCTTGGTGAAGGAATAGAACCCACAACCTTCCAATCTTCTGGTTCCAGAAGCAGGCATTCTATGGTACTAACTGAGCCACTGACACTGATGATACTGATTAAATTGTAAAGCTTTTAAATGTATTCTTTCATTCAGTTTTTGTTGATCAGGACAGGAGGTCTAGGCAACTCTGCCTATTCTCAGCCTTGTTGATACAGATGGAAACCAGCTGAAATTGAACCAGATTAAGCTGTTGGCAGTATTTTCAGTGAATGGAGGAAATTTGGCCAAGACACCAGGGAAAATTCACCTACTCTGTTTTCAAGCATTGCCATGGGATTTTTAGTGTCCAACAGAACACCCACAAGAACAGGCAGACTTGGTTTGGTGTCTCGTCTGAAAGACAGCACCTGAGACATGCAGCACCTCCCTCGTGCTGCACTACAGTGTCAGTATTGGGATTTTACCCCAAGTTAATTGGTGTGGTGGCTTGAACCCACAACTTTCTGATCTTCCAGCTTCAGAGGCAAGTCTGCAACCCAGTGAGTTTTAATGAAGATTTATAAAACAAGTTGGAAAGTTCCTGTTTCCTAATTGGCTGAATAAGTTCTGAGATCCATATGTTAATTCCTCAGAAAGACAAGGCTGGAACAGGTTCAGATAGTAGGATTTGAAATTTGGGAAAATCTCATACAGAATTCATAGTCCATTTTACTCATCTCTGATTGCTGTCACAAACATGTGCGCCACATTTATTCACGGGACACCTTGAACAAGAAAAACAAGAAAAATCTGATGCTACTCACTGGCTGTAGGAGACAAGACAACCACCACACTGCTGTTGCGATGCGTATTTTATTTCCACAAAGGCGTGCAGCAATGTATATCCAAACAGGCACGGTGGGAGGTATGTGCATTCCTTCTTCTCATGATTCAATTTTTACACAAATGAACAAATAAAAAAATTAAAAATTACATAGTATTGACAGTTTTAATTCATGGCGTTTCTTTAGTGGCCATTAAAAATTTCCCTCCTGTCCTTAGCAGCTTGGGGCAATCTCTGCTGCTAACCCTGCCACGGATAAACCTGAAACCTTGGCTCCAGATAAGGCCTTCCTTTGTGGGTGAGAGCAGAGCCAGACATCCTGCCAGAGGAATTCTTCAGAACTTTCAACTCTTTTACTAAATAAAATGAACAAAAATTCCATGTATTGAATATGTGGAATGACATATGATTGAAAAGTTGGGAGGAATTCATTTTTACTAGTTTGTTTTAACAAAAGAAAATGTGTTTTTAATAAAAAGTTGACATTTAAAAACCAAAATGTTTCTCAGTTTACACATTTTAGAAGTGAAATAAGACACTCCAGGTCACTGATTGTCTGGTGTTAATGCATTTTTTAGGTGCTAAAAGCACTTGGTGCAAATGCCTTGTGTCTCACTACACACCTGGGTGTGTACTACCCCAGATAACCAACACCGTGTTGTAGCAACAATGTTTGCAACATTCCAGACTGAATAAAAAGATTATTTCTGGATTCCTTATGGAATATTCTATCAATACTATGGATGCCATTGTGATGAGGCTACAGGGAAAATAATAGGAGCTGCAGGGAAAATAGTATGTGTAGAACTCCAGCGACAAACAACAGGGCCGAATAACCATTTTATCTGGCCCTGTAATTCATCCCTTCCACTGCATAAATCTGCACCATCTAGGCAAAGCCATGAGTGATGTCAAAAGGTCAAAGTGCTCAAAAGTAAAATATCAGAGATATCTTCAATGGAGCATTGCATATTCCATTTATGAAACACCCCAAAGTGTTAGCTGCTTTTACTTTTTTTTTTTAATCTTTTTAAAAATGTTCCCAGTGGTTTCAGGATAGCGCAGTGGTTGTTGTGCATATTGACACAGCAATGCATCATTACAGCCATGCGTGATCCAGGAACTGTTGTGAGCGGGCATGTCAGCTGATCGGAAGGAGTGTGCAGCATGCGGCCTGATGGAGAGCCGGGGAGGAGGAATGTTGTTTGACCAGGAATGGAGCATCAGTGGTGGCTGAAGAGGAAGAGAGTGCTGGTCGCAAGGACAGTTTGAAAGTGGAGCCAGTAGAACAGTATTGCTGCTTGTACACACAGACAAGAAGGGACTGGTAAGGTGGGGGAGGTTGTTTGTTTAAACATGCAAATTAAACATTATTTTTTAAAAGAAAATTTCTGAGTGTTTAATTGCAGTTTGAAGGACTCCGGCTAAGGACTTTTGGACTGAGCGGAGGTGGTGCGAAAGTGATCTGTGGGGAGTTATCTGAAAGTGAAAGGGCACCTCGCGCTGCTGGCTCCAGCCAGTGGGCACCTACTATAGGTATATTTGGACCTAGAGTGAGAGTATTTCAATATTCTCTCTCTCTAGGTCCCTAGGAAGCAAAATAACCTTCATACATGTTCTTTAATATGGTCACTGGTGTCGCATAACTATGTGTACCGCACCATCTAACCCACCAGACAGATATTTATTTTATTTATTTATTTATTTAGATTTTGGTAACCGTGTAAGCCCACTGAGACCAGAGATCCCTTTTTCAGGGGCGACCCGGAGTTAGTTATAATGACTACATACATAGATGTAAAATACAGTAGAATTTGAGTGAAATACATATTAAGTTACAGTAAGTGCATACATAAACATTGGGGTACAGTAGATTAATAGAAGGTACAGGTCAGGGAGTGGGTAACATACATGGGGAACAGGGACAGCAGGAATCACAAGGTTGAACAGGTGCTTAAGTCAAATAAACAGTATTTTTAGCATTATTCATAGGCGATTCAAGGGGTGGAAGGCATGGGTCAGCAGACGTAGCAAGGGGGTAGGTCAAGGACGTGGTCTAGCGATTACAACCACAGAGGCTGAGTTCCAGGAGGTACGCTTTGAGGCCAGATTTAAACCCTTGGAGAGTAGGTTTGTCCAGTAGGCTTGCTGGGAAGGTGTTCCATAATTAGGAAGCCGCGTGTTGAAAGGAGCGCTTTCCTTGGTTAGTGCGAACACGCGGGATGGCAAGGGGACAACTTGCTGCGGACCAGAGGGTTCAGCAGTGGACCTTAGGGGTGAGCAGCCCACTCAGGTGAGGAGGGCGACCTAAGGAGGTGAATTTAAAGGCCAGACAGGCTGTAGAATAGGCCAGCTTATGCCATAGGGAGGGCCAGTTTAGGTCAGAGAGGGTCTCACAGTGATGCCTCCTTGGGGAGGAGTTGGTTGCAAAGCGAGCTACTCGGTGGTATAGAGTGGAAAGTTTGTTTAGCTCTGACTCTTGGAGAGACTGTAGTACAGGAAAACCATAAAGCATGGAGGGGAGAAGATTACAGTTTGCTATGGCATGTCGTGCCTCCCCGGAGAGGGAGTTTCCCAGCCGGTAGAGAAGGCCGAGCCTCTGGTGGATGGATCTAGTTAAAGCGTCGATATGTAGTTTATAGGTAAGCTCCTGGTCAAGGAGAACCCCTAGATACTTGAACTGGTCAGTGACCACTACGTTCCTCCCTTGGGCTGTATTGAGCTGGAGTAGCTTGCTTCGGTCAGTGCCCAGGCATCTAGTCCCGAACAGGACTGCCTTGGTTTTGTATTCATTCAGTTGTAGGGAGTTAGAGGTGAACCAGACCTCAAGAGCTGAGAAGCTGGCCTGAAGTTTGGAGGCGATAACAAAGGGTTGCGGGTCACTGCAGTAGACAACGGTGTCATCCGCATAAAGGATAAGGTTGCTGGGTGTGCAGTCCCTTCGATGTCATTGAGGAAGAGTGAGAATAATAGGGGGCCCAGGATCGAGCCCTGGGGTACCCCAGAGATCATGGGTCTAGTGCCAGATAGTACTCCTCTCCAACTTACTTTTTGAGATCTGTTTGTCAGGTAGCTCACAAACCAGGAGAGAGAGAGCTGATCCAGGCCCAGTCGATGAAGTTTGGCAAGAAGTACATGGCTGACCAGGCCAAAGGCCTTGTACAGGTCAATGAATAGGGCACCCGTAGGGATGCCTTGGTCCATGGCTTTGAGGATGTCAGATGTTAGACGGATAAGGGCGGTGTTGGTGCCATGGCCTTTCCTAAAGCCGTGTTGTACATTGGAAAGGAGTAGGTGTTGCTCAAGGTAATCCTGGAGTTGATTATATACAAGCCTTTCCTGAACTATCCCCAGGGGGCTGAGAAGGGAGATGGGCCTATAGTTTCCCACTCTGTCCCTGGGTCCTTTTTTGTGGACAGGGATAATGGTCATTACCTTTCACTTACTGGAGACAGTTCCTTCACAGAGGAACCTGTTGATGAGCAGGGTGACAGGGTAGGTGATAGCAGGGGTTGCAGCCCTCAGCAGCCGAGGTTCTAGAAGGTCATTTCCCAGGGAAGAGTTTGGATTTATTTTGAGTAGTAGGGGAAGTACAACTGGAGGATAGATATGTCACAATGACTATCCTCAACCTAAGAACCAATAAGGGTGCAACTTTCACAATACTGATGGCATCATAATAGCCTTATCCTGCCCCAAAGCTGGCTGCAAAATTTAGAAACGGAGAACCGTAGACGTTGATGGCAGAAGGAGACCGCTAGGTTCATCTAGTCTGCCCATTTGTTTTAGACCTATTTTGACACTAGTTCCCCTTTGTAGTCAGGGCTCTTGTGTCTATCCCATGCATTCTTGAATCCCCCCACAACCTCTTGGGGCAGGCTGTTCCAAGCGTCCACCACTCTTTCTGTGAAGAAAAACTTCCTGGTGTTGGTAAAGAACCTTCCTTCTTGCAGCCTGAGGTCATGTCCCCTGGTCCTGGAGCCCTTCTTGAAGTGGAAAAGTTCCTGTGCCTATACCTTGTTAATGCCTTTTATGTACTTGAATGTTTCAGTCATGTCCCCTCTCTCTCTTCTCTGCTCCAGGGAGTACATATTCAGTTCCCCAAGTCTCTCCTCATAGGACACGTACTGTAGACCCTGAATCATTTTTGTCACCTTTCTCTGTACTGTTTCCACCCGGTCAATGTCCTTCCTGAGGGGAGGCCTCCAGAACTGGACTCCATATTCCAGGGAAGGCCTAATCGGTGATCTATACAGTGGTAGTACCACCTCCCTCCTCCTGCTCGTGATTCCCCTCCCAATGCAGCCCAGCATTCCATTGGCCTTCAATGTTGCCTTCTCCACTGCTTACTAACCTTCAAGTCGTCTGAGATTATGATTCACAAATCTTAATCCTGGTTTGAGGCCACCAGCCTTTCACCTCCTAGGTAATACTCCTTTCTTGAATTTTTCTTTTCCATGACCTTGCACTTTTTGGCATTAAATCTCAGCTGCCACACTCCAGACCATTCTAGTTTCTTGAGGTCAGCTTCCGTCTTGCTCACTCCTTCTGAGGTGACCACCCTGTTTACATATCTTGGTGTCATCTGCGAACAGACACACCTTCCCTTCCAGTCTGTCAGCGATGTCTGCTATAAAAACATTGAAGGGAAGAGGCCCCAGCACTGAGCCCTGGGGCACCACGATGGTCACCCTGATTTTCGTTGATTGTGTTCCATTTACCTGTACCCTCTGGGTTCTGCCTTGTAACCAGTTTTGTACCAATTGGACTACTGCTGGACCAACCCCTGTGTGGTCAAGCTTCTTTACCAGCCTTCTGTGTGGAACCGAGTCGAAGGCCTTACTAAAGTCTAAGTAGACCACATCTACTGCCCCACCGTCGTCCACTATTTTTGTAGCGTAGTCAAAATCTCGAGCAGATTTGTCTGGCATGACCTACCTGCTGTGAAACTGTGCTGCTAGGGTCTTTTTTTTTTTCCAAACTCTATTTTTCACCCTACCTCTGAACTCTCTCCAGCAACCTCCTGGAACTGCAGTCTCTACCTCCCAATGTGACTCTGCTTACCCCACTAGCTCCTCTCCGGCTCCAGGCATCCCCCAGGTTTACCCTCCAGGGAAGGGCCGCCCCTGCCCTGCGTGCTCTTTCTTATAGTGTTAAGACACCGGGCCTGAGAGGGGGGGGAACAGCCTAGGGAGTCGAGTCCATATCTGGGAGTGTGGTCTGTGGAGGGAGGCGCCTTCGCCTATTGGCAGTAAGGTTTTTTTTCTTACTTGCTGTTATGCCCCTGTGGAGCCCGGCTGCCAAGGCAATGCACTGCCATGGCTCCATCCCCTAGCATATGCCACGATGCTGCTTTCGGCTACCCCTCAGCCTCCCCCAGAGGTTGTTCATTGAGCAGTCATTTCCCTAGCCCTCCCCGGGGAAGAGAGAGCCGTCCTCCGGACGCTCAGTCTCTTCCCCCCCCACCGATCCCCTGGCCACCCAGATCCGTTCCCGAACCTGGGTCGCCGGCATGACGCAAGGTGTGGCGTCCAGCGCCTCAACCCTCAGCACCACCAGGCCGGCCTGTTTAGCGTCTTGTTGGCCACTAGTTTCAAGGAATGCTGCGATCCTCTGTTTAAGTAGAGTCTCCATTAGTTTCCCTAATATAGACGTGAGGCTCACCAGTCAGGAATTACTAGCCTCTTCGCAACTGCCTGATTTGTGAGGTGGAACCACTATTGCCTTTTTCCAGTCTTTGGGTACCACTCCACTCTTCAAGGATTTCATGAATAGAAGGGCCAGAGGGGCTGCTAATTCTGCCCCCAGTTCCTTAAGGATTCTGGGGTGCATCTTGTCTGGTCCCATGGCTTTGTCTGCTTTTAGTTTATTTAGCGCCTCCCATATTTCGGCTTCTGTAAAGAGACTAGTGTCTACCCCTGGTCCTGGGGTGTTGTGTTTTTCAAGGCTGGGCCATCCCCTGGGTCCTCTTTGGTACACACCGAGCAGAAGTATTTGTTGAGGATTTCGGCTTTCTCTGGGTCATGTTCGGTGCAGTTCCCTTCTTCAGCAGCAATCTTTACTATCCCCCCATTTGCCTTCCTACATTCTCTAATGTATCTAAAAAATGATTTCTCTCCTCTCTTTGCCCCTTCTGCTATCTTTTTTTCGTTGTGTGTTTTTACCTTTCTAATTTGTTTGTCAGACTCTCATTTTTTCCTTGTACGACTCCCAGGCTTTCTCTGTTTTGTTTTTTTTAAAAGAGAAACAGTTAAATCTTTACACAGACAGCTGATTTAAAATGTATAACTTGTGATGTTGTATGAACAGAATACACAATAGCTTGACTCAAAATATACAAGGTATCTCTATTTGTGAGAGGGCAGGACTTTCATAAGTCAGTTGTGCCGCTGATACTTATGAGTTATGTTCCTGCACACCCCCTTCCCCAACTTCATGAAGAGGAATGGCATATTTTGAGTCAAATCATTGTGTATTGCCTATATATCTCAGTAGGATTAATAATGATACTATAGGTCATTCATTGTAATTCACAGTTGTGATGTCCCAACAGTAATGTTAATCTGTACATGCTCAGTTAAGCTTGTGTAGGGGCACAAACAGTGCCAACAATCTCACTGTGAGCCAACTTTGGAACCTTGGCCCTAGAAGTGGACAATGAATTCTTCCCATTTTGTAGGGGTCTCCTCTCCTCTTCCTGGTCGAAAATCGTCTTGCATGTGGCAGATCTCCCCAAACCTGGACAAGCGGCTGAAGCCTGTGGCGCTTTTAATGGCCATCAAAAATGTGGCCACCTAAAAGCTTCTTTCCAGCAACCTGACTAGACAAAGGCATGGGGGTCACACATACACATAACACACATGAACATGTCCACATTCATACATGTACGCACTCATGCATGCTCACAGTATACACAGACTCACAGTATAACACATTGTACTGGACACTCATGCATGCATGCATACATACATGGTCACAGTATACACACATGTACTGATCACATATGCATAGATGTATGTTCACAGTATACACACATGTACTGATCACACATGCATACATGCATGCTCACAGTATACATGCATGCTCACAGTATACACATGTGTACTGGATACTCATGCATACATGCATGCTAACAGTATACACACGTGTACTGATCACATATGCATATATGTATGTTCACAGTATACACACATGTACTGATCACACATGCATACATGCATGCTCACAGTATACACATGTGTACTAGACACTCATGCATACATGCATGTTTATAGTATACACACGTGTACTAGACACTTGTGCATACATGCATGCTCACACTATACACACGTGTACTGAACAATGTGCATACATACATGCTCAGAGTATACACATGTGTACTGGACACTCATGCATGTTCACAGTATACACTCGCGTACTGATCACACATGCATACATGCATGATCACAGTATACACATGTGTACTGGACAATGCGCATACCTGCACGCTTACAGTATACACACATGTACTAGACACTCATGCATGCTCACAGTATAAACATGTGTACTGGACAATTTGCATACATGCATGTTCACAGTATACACTCACGTACTGATCACACATGCATACATGCATGCTCACAGTATACACATGTGTACTAGACACTCATGCATACATGCATGTTTATAGTATACACACGTGTACTGGACACTTGTGCATCCATGCATGCTCACAGTATTCACACATGTACTAGATACTCATGCATACATACATGCTCACAGTATACACACGTGTACTGGACAATGTGCATACATACATGCTCAGAGTATACACATGTGTACTGGACACTCACGCATGTTCACAGTGTACACTCACGTACTGATCACACATGCATACATGCATGATCACAGTATGCATGCTTACAGTATACACACATGTACTAGACACTCATGCATACTCACAGTGTACACACGTGTACTGGACAATGCACATACCTGCATGCTCACAGTATACACACGTGTACTGAACAATGTGCATACATTCATGCTAACAGTATACACATGTGTACTGGACAATGTGCATACATGCATGTTCACAGTATACACTCACGTACTGATCACACATGCATACATGCATGCTTGTACTGATAACACACGCATACATGCATGCTCACAGTATACACATGTGTACTAGGCACTCATGAATACATGTATATTCACAATATGTACACGTGTACTGGACTGCATGTACACATACATTCATGTACGCTAATTTGCCCATTTCACAAACATGCCTCCTTTACAGGAATCTTCCCTAGAACTGCCATATCTTTAGCATAACTGAGGGCTGGGAAACATAAGACCACAGCCTACAGGACACAAGATGTGCTGTACTACTTAGGTCGATAGGGACTGGAACCACATACAGTACGTCTCAGCTGCCAGATGAAATGAGACAGCAGAATCCATCTCCTGTGGCGGACTAGCACCTTGAGCCAGAAAGATGTTCAGATCAGTCTCCATCCCAAAGCCAATAACAGGATGCTTCAGAGCTACACAGGGTGTGTATATATAGGAGGTCTCGGAACACCACTGCTTTTCTTTCCATTTGTCTTCCTTCCAACAGGTAAACACAAACAGACTAATGAGCTATTTGCCAGCAAACAAAGCTCTTCTTGTTCTCTTAATGATGGCCGCATTACCTACTTAGTCGGCAGAATTATCGCACAGCACAGCACACTCCATTCAAAAGGCTTGGATTTGCAGATTGCACTATAGGGGCCTCAATAAATTTCTCCCATATCTAGCTGCCTGGCAGCTACAGACTTATACGACTTGAACTCTGCCTTTTTGTTTCTCTGTCATTTGCTTTAAATGAATTTAAGGCTTATGAGAAGCAGCTGGAATCAGTGGCTTCAGAACTAAAGCCTTCTGTTACCCACAGGGCAAGTATTTTTAATATAGATGGGCAGTGTGCAGTCTTCCTTCCATGTGTCATTGCTCAGTGGGGGGGCAGAGAAGTTCACTTTTTAATTCAGGTTCTGCAAATTCCCCCGAAGTTCCAGTAAATTAGAACTTTACAAACTCTCATTTACAGTTTTTGAATATTTTGAATGTTCAGCAGCAGAGAAAAAGGAGGTAATACTGTTCCTTTACAGAACATTGGTGAGACCACACCAAGAGTACTGAGTGCAGTTTGGGAACCCTCACCTGAAAAGGACATCACCAGTTTGGAGACAGTGCAGAGGCAGGTGACCAAAATGATTCAGGGCCAACAGAGAAAGTACAGTTACATAAGAATTTACCGTAACAGTAGATCTTTGAGAACAGCTCTTGCAGCAGGTTACACCATTAGGACTGAAGCCGGGCAGGCAGCAGGACCCCACAGAAAACTTCTAGCTAGCTACATGCAAGTTGGGAACAGCCCCTGACATTGGCCCCACCCCCAGTATCAGATACATCATAAAAGGGGCGGTTCCCTAGCATCCCTCAGTTCTCCCGCTGGAGACTCCGGCATAGCGATGTGATTCTGATGAGGAGACCGAGGATCCACTTCCAGAGGAAGACCAATAGGGACTATAATTGTGAAATCAACTGACTTCCTGAGGGGAAGGTGGGTGGGAAAGTACCCTGCTGCAAGAGCTGTTCTTGAAGATCTACTGTTACGGTAAGTTCTTACGTAATTGTACTATCTTACTTCAAGAAACGTCTCTTGCAGCAGGTTACACCATTAGGACTGAGTCCCAAGCAGTGATAAAGATTACCCCTAAATGTAGGAGGAGGATAGGAGAAGAATGAAAGGGAACCCCTCATGAAAGAAACCCCTGCAGGATGGCAAGGCCAAAGCTTGCTCTGCGCCTGGAAGCAATGTCCAGACTGTAATGCCTGATGAATGTCTGCACTTTGTCTGTAGCTGCTGAACAAAATGGAATGTGTCAAACATTTCTCAGAGGCAAATGATGTTGCCATCCCTTTGGTAGAGTGACCTTACCGTCCCGCAAGTGTTTGTTTCGCTTCTGGTAGCAGAACACAAAGCAGTTTACCAACCATTTTAAGAGTTTCTGTTTAGACACCAGTGCCCCTAACATCCTGTGGGCAAAAGATAAAAACAACTGGTCAGACTGTCGGTGCAGTCTGATCCTAGTCAGGTAAAACCTGAGTATCCTGTGCACATCCAATGTGTGCAGGAGAGCCTCTCCCTTATTGGAATACTTAGGGAAGTAGACAGGTAGGTCAATATCTTGGTAGAGGGTTAACTCTGACCCCATCTTGGGTAGAAACTTCGGATTGGTTCTTAAGGACACCCTGTCCTTTTGAAAAATCAAATATGGCTGTTTGTACATGAGTGCATGGAGCTCAGAAATTCTCCTTGCAGAAGTAACTGCAACTAAAAATAACGCCTTTCAAGACAGAAGGCGTAGCTCGCAATCTGCGGCTGGTTCAAAGGGAGGTAGTGTAAGCTGTTCTAAAATGAAGAGAAGGTCCCAAGGAGGGATCGGATCTCTAATGGGTGGCTTCAAGTGGAGGATGCAATGCAAGAAGGTGTGGGACAAATCTAGTTGGGCCAAGGATTTGTCCCCAAATGGTGCATAGTACGCAGATACCACAGAAAGGTGCACCTTTATTGAGGAGTAACTCAGTCCTGCTTCTAATAAGGAAAGGAGGTATTCTAATACCGATTTCACCGGGCAAGTTAAACGGTCCAGGTCATGGGCCAAGGACCAGAAGCAAAACCTGTGCCATTTCATGGCATACGTGGCACAAGTAGAGGGTTTCTTTGCTGCCACTAGGACGTCGGCCACACTGTTTGAGACTCCGTGGTGAGACATTCCTAGGTCCTTAGGAGCCAGGCATGCAGGTGTAGGAATCTGAGATTTTGGTGAATCAGGGACCCACTGTCTTGTGACAGAAAGTGTGAGCTGAGTGGAAGAGGAAAGGGTGGCCAGACGCCAGGCCTTGGAGAAGAGGAAACCATATCTGTCTGAGCCAATACGGGGCCACCAGAATTATGACTGCTCTGTCGCCCTGCAGCTTGAACAGGGCTCTCTGGATCAAAGGGAAGGGAGGAAAGGCATAGAGGAACCTGCCTGTCCAGGAGAGGGACAACGCATCTCGCCAGAAAAGAGCAGAAACTGGGCAGTTTTGCATTGTACAGGGAGGTGAACAGATCCGATTCTGGCATCCCCCATTTTGTGAACAGAGTTTCTGCCACTGGTTGTAGGAGCTCCCATTCATGCACGCTGGATTGAGATCTGCTGAGGAGATCCACCAGCGTTTTCTGTAGACCAGGAACATGCACTGCAGACAGGGTGATATTGTGCTCTATTGCCCAATACCACACTCTCATTACTTCTTGGCAGAGTTGATATGAGTGAGTGCCCCCTTGCTTGTTGATATAGAACACTACTGACATATTGTCTGTTTGTATCAGTAGATGTCTCGGGGTTAGGTCCATTTGCAAGGCCTGAAGGGCGTAAAGGACTGCCCTCATCTCAAGGACATTTATGTAAAGGGCTCCTTCTGTCTCTGACCATAGTCCCAGAGTCTTTTTGCCACCCAAGTGGCTGCCCCAACCTGATCCCAATGCGTCTGTGGTCAGGATCCATGAAGGGATAGGAGACAGAAAGGGAACTCCTACCAAGAGGTGTTCCGGTATCAGCCATCGAGTGTAAGATTCTGAGAATAGAGTTGGGGACCAAGACCAGCTGGTCTAAGTTGTCCTGGCATTGGTCCCACTGGACCCTGAGTGGCCACTGTATGGTTCTCATGTGCAAGTGTGACAGGGGAATTGTGGCTATCACAGCTGCCATGTGGCCTAGAAGACACAACATGGTCCTCACTGGGACCTGTTTCTGTCCCATAATGTTCCTTGTCAAGCTTCACAGACATTCTGCTCTGTCTTCTGCTAGAAAGGCCCTTCCCTTTCTGGTGTCCAGTACTGTGCCAATGAACTGCAGTCTTTGGCAAGGTGTAAGGGTTGATTTTGACAGATTGATAGTGACACCTAGGGAGTCAAATATTGAATAGGTGTCTTGTAGAGCGTGATGGAGCCCTCTCTGGGACAAAGACGTCAGGGGTCAGTCATTCAGGTGGGGGAAGACATAGTGGCCCCTTCTCCTGAGTGCTGACGCCACTACTGCCAGGCATTTGGTGAACACTCTTGGAGCTGATGACAGGCCGAAAGGCAGGGCCCGAGACTGGTAATGGTGACCCTGGAATTTGAATCACAGGAACCTCTGATGATGCTTCACAACTGGAATGTGGAGGTAGGCATCTTGCATGTCCAACAATGCTAGCCAAGTGCCTGGGTGTAGCATTGGGATTAAGCCTAGTAATGTGACCATCCCGAAGTGTGTGTATGTCACAAAGTTGTTGAGATCGCTGAGGTCTTGGATGGGGCATAGATCCCCTGTCTTTTTTGGTACCAGGAAGAATTGGGAATAGTACCCTTTCCCTCTCTGGATCCACAAGAACTTTTCTATGGCCTTCCTCTCGAGAAGTGCATAGATCTCCTCTCTGATCAGTGTGGAATGTTGTCTCGAATACTGAGACCATAGTGGTGGTCTGTATGGTGATTGCCCTGTGAATTCGATAGAGTGCCCTCTTTGGATTAGCTGAAGCACACATTGATCTGAAGTGATTTGTCGCCATCCTGCTAGGTGTTTTGAGAAGCGTCCCCCAACCTTCTCTTCCCTTTGAACCAAAGGGAGAGGAGGGGTCTGCAATGTGTCAGGCAGTGGAGGGGAGGGTTGCCTGAGGAGTTTTTGTGTTCCTGGCACCTGGACCTCCTGCAGCTCGAGATGGGCCTTTGCGTTTAAAGCCGCCTCTCTGTTGCTGTCTGAATCAGGGCTGTTATCCTTGCTTCCCTTTGAATCGGTTTTGTTGTCTCCGAAATGGCTTCTACTTGGGTCTGTACATGGCTTGTACAGATCTTACTGCCTTTCTGGTGTCTTGCAGTTTTGTGATTATTTTCTCAGATTCTTCTCCAAAGAGAACCGAGCCTTTGAAGGGAACGTCCAAGATACCCTTCTGGACGTCCGGTGTAAAGCCCGATACCCTCAGCCAGGAATGACGTCTAAGGCATACACCTGATGCTGCGCTTCTTGCATCTGCATCTGCAGAGTCATACTCTGCCCTGAGTACTTGTGTAACTATGTCAGAGCCTGTTTGGAGGAGCTTTGTCAAGTTCCTCTTTTTGGTCTCCATCCGGAAGGTTTTTGACCAAGTCTTGACCCTGTTCCCACAGGGCATTTTGAAATTGGACCATGTGGGTCAGGAAATTAAGTGACCAGATGGAACACATCACTGGTGCATACATTTTCTTCCTCATGGAGTTGAGTTGTTTTGACTCTCAGTCCGGGGGCTGGGTGCTTAGGTGTTGGGGTCTTTGCAACCTGTCGTGAGTGGCCGTGATGACCACAGAGTCTGCCACTGGTTGCTCTCCTAGATAGGAATCCCCTAGAGGAGCCCTATATAGGTGGTCTGCCTTCTTGGGTACTGCAGGTGAAGAAAAGGGATGCTTCCAAGCGGCTTTCATCATGTCCTGGAAGGCATCCACTAATGGTGGGACCACCACTGGTTTGGGGTCCTTTTGCCTTAGATACTTTGCCAGACGTCGCCTTTCTGGATCTAAGTCTTCTGTGTCCCAACCCATGTTATTTTGGATATGTCGCATTATATCCATAAATGTTGGGTCATCAGGGGGTGACCTTGGCAGATCCCATGGGTCTGGTGAAGGGGCACTAAAAGGAGAGCTTGACCTTGACGACTCTGAAGAGAAGTGAGACTCATCCAAGGATGAGAAGTCTGACCTCCTATGGTGCTTTTTAGGTCTGTGCACACTGGGAGAGTGGGAAGGGGTCTGTGAAGGAGACCACAACTGCTTCTTTTCTCTATGTGACTTTTTGTCCTTAGACTGGCCCCTAGGTTTGGGACTCTCCTCTCTAGGGGGTGGTCTGTCTGGGCTTTTCTCCTTTGGAGGAGGCATGTTCTCCATCAGTGGTTTTGTGGGAACTACATCCTTCCTAATGGTTTCCCACCAGTAGGAAAACAATTATTTTACCGCTGAGATATTGAGACCTGATGTTGGACCTGGCGTCGGTCCCTTTTGAGGTACCATCTAGCCGTTTCCCAGGTCTGATGGTCTGTTGGTTGACCCACCCACCGTCTGGTCCTTGGGTGGTGTCAGGTCACATGGGAGGTCTGTGTCCTCCTTATCACCTGATGCCTGGTCATTGCTTAGCTACTTCACCCTGGCATCGGTTCCTTTGTGAATTGAACGTCTGGATGGGCAGGTGTCCAGTACACATGAGGTGACGTCCTTTTGTTGTGAATGGACCTCTGCTGGCTTAGGCCATTTTTTGGACATCTGTTCCGACGTCTGTTTTGGATCTGAAGTCCGCTTAAGGATTGTTAGATCTGAGGTCCATTTGGCAGATGTTCCCGAGGTTCCTCTCGGGGGTTGGGAGGCTGACCTCCAGTAGTCGGAGTAGCGGCGCTGGTCCAGGAAGTTAAGGCCTGTAGTGGCAGTCAACTTGGAGTGCACCTTGGAGGCGCGATCTGTAGATGCAGATCGGCCTGAGGAGCCTGAAGGCTGGCTCTGAGAAGGTTCTTTCTGCTGGACCTTAAGAGGCTGGAGGGTGGATGCAGTGCCAGTGCCACCTGACATCTGGACTTTGGTCAGTGAAGGTTGGGTCTCTGTCTGAGATGGAGACCTGTTAGAGCGGGTATTGTAATCTGAACTCCCCCTGGAGTCGGACGTCTGGATCAATGGGGAGCGCTCTTTCTCCTTTTCTCTCGATGTTTCCCCAACTTCTGGGAGGATTCTTCCCTGGAGGATGTACTTCTTTGCATTGCTGCTAATTTCTTTTGTAATAAGAAGCTCTCCAAAACTTTCTGGTGGTGGATCCACATGCCCCTTTATCCCCTTTGATCTTAGCAATACCCCCTTTTGACTTTCTCCTTTCACTAATGTATCTATAGAAAGTCTTGTCACCTTCTTTTACTGTTTGTGCTAGTGTTTCCTCAGTTTGGGCCTTTGCTTGCCTTACTGCCTTCCCTTCTTCCCTTAGGGAAGTTTGGTATGCCTCCCTATCTTCTTCTTACTGCGTTCCCTTATGTTTCCTGAAGGCCAGCCTTTTGGCTCTGATCTTTTCTGCTACTGTTTTTGAGAACCAAAGTGGTTTCCGTCTTCTTTTGCACTTCATTTTCTCTCTAGCACAGTGGGATGCTACTTCAAGTATTCCATCCTTCATGCTTGCCCACTTTGCCAGAACCATCTCACCTGTATTTCTTTTTGCCAGGGCTAGCCTAACTCTGTTGGCCATCTTATCAAAGTCAGATCCTCTGAAGTCCCATATTTTTGCCTTGGAATGAGATGATTTAGTTCCAGTGGCCAAATTGAACCATACCATGGCATGGTCACTGGCCCCCAGGTGACCTTCTACCTGGAGATCTGTGATCCTTTCCCTGTTAGTCAGTACTAGATCTAGGATAGCCCTGTCACTTGTGGGTTGTTGTACCAGTTGTTTGAAGCCCTTCCCCTGCAGGGACTCCACCATGTATCTAGTTCTTGCAGATGTTCCTGCTGGTATTGACCAATCTGTATCTGGCGTGTTGAAGTCTCCCATTATCAGAACCTCCCATTTAGCTGTCATGTTTTGTATATCTTCTAACAGTAATGTGTCTATGTCCTCCCCCTGGTCTGGAAGCCTGTACACAACCCCAGTTCGTATGGCTGTACCATTTCCTGTTTCCAGGGTGACCCACAGTTCTTCTGGCTCCTTATGTGCATTCTGAACTTCCGTAGCTTTGATATTTTCATTGACATAAAGGGCCATTCCACCCCCCTTTTGCACCTCGGTCTCTTCTGAACAGTACATAGCCAGGTACTGAAGTCTCCCAAGTGTGGTTACTGGTAAACCATGTCTCGCTAATGGTTACTATGTCCAGTTTAGTCTCTGTCATTATTGCCTGCAGGTACGGGATCTTGTTTCCCAGACTGCGAGCATTTGTGTACATGATTTTCCATTGGCCAGATTTCAGTGTGTTAGTTGTTGGGCAAGGTCTGGCATTTCACTCTTGACTGCCCTCCCCGAACCCATCACTGCACCCTATACCAGTCTCTCTCCTTTCCTTCCCTAGCAGACATGCACCTCATCCAATGCACCAATTTTCTTGCTAAATTCTGGTTCCACTCACCCCCCCATCTCTCCTCTTCTATTTCCCTCAAACTGCCTTCTTCTCACTCACTTAGAAACCTTGACCACCACACCTTTACCATCCCACCCAGGTCCACCACAGTTGGCCAGGCAGCATTCTCACACCGTTTCCCAAAAATTTGGAACACCCTCCCCCATCTATCCATCTCACTGCCTCCCTTTAGGTCCTCAACTCTCTCCGTAAGGACCTTCCCCCTTCTTGTAGTTGTGCTTAAATTTATTTCATCTCCATATTTGCCTCTGTATTCGCTTGCAGGATAGCACTTATCCTAGATTACTTATGCAATTAATAGTTTTTATAGCTTCCTAGCACTTTTCTGGGTTGTTGCAATGTAAAATATCTATTTTGTCATCCTGTTTTGATGTTTGTATCTATTGTCCATTATTCACTGTATTTTGCTGCTGTACTCACTGTATCCTCATCCCCTTTCCCCCAGGATGCATCTGGAAACAAGCATTCACTAGTCAGTATGCCTTTCCTGGTGAAACTTTTAAATAAATAAATAAATACATTTTTTATGAAAGATTTCCCTTTCAAATTAGGATTGCTGTACCCCTCTTTTTTGTGTTGAAGGCACTAAATTCAGCTTGGGCAACCCAAGATCTCAGTAACGCTTTGGCTTCCTTATCTGACAAATGAGTCTCCTGTAACAGAGCAATATCAATTTTGTGTTTCTGGTAGGTTAGGATTTTCATCCTTTTTACTGGGGAGCCTAAACCATTGACATTCCAGGAACTTACTGATAAACTGTTACATAGATACATAGACACTGTTGGCAGACAAGGGCCTATGGCCCACCCAGTCTGCCCATTTGAGCTTGTAAGTTCCCTTTACGTTTTTCTAGAAGTCTGTTGCCCCTTACCCCTGACCTCCAGAATTCCCTTATATCTATCCCATGCATTCTTAAATCTTGTCATTGTTTCAGCCCCCACCACTTCCTCTGGCAGGGTGTTCCACTTGTCTCACCCTTTCTGTGAAGAAATTCTTCCTCATGTTTCCTCTCACTTGCCCTCCCTCCAACTTCATCCCATGCCCTCTAGTCCTACTCCTGCACCCTGTTCCTCACTGTAAGGTACTTGTATGTCTCTATCATATCCCCTCTCTCCCTCCTCTCCTCCAGGGAGTACATATTGAAATCCTTCAGCCTGTCCTCATAGGACTTGTGATGCAATCCCTGTACCATCTTTGTTGCCCTCCTCCTCACAGACATTTTTAAGAAGTAATAGTTGGGAGAACGATAAGTAATACAGGAAACACACACTAGATCAAAATCAGTTACTGTAATGATAATAAGCAAGAGACCCTCTGCATTTGCCCACACCCTTACAGCAAAAAGAAAACAAAAAAAGGTAGTAAACAGACAATGCTAAACAGTAACAGCTATAGTGTGAACACACAAACAAAAAGTTGCAAAGCAACAAATAGCCCTTATGGGCTAGACAAAAGGGTGCACCAGAATTCCAGGCCAGTGTACACCAAGGTGACCTTATAGCGCTAGTTTAGTTTACCAGGTCATTCATGGCCCGATCAGCACACTCTGAAAGTGAGAATCTTTGAATTCCTTAAACCCAACTAAGTAAAAAGGAAACTACAGATGGGACTTTATGGCTGAAAACTGAATGTGATAAAGAGTAAGTGGATGAAAATGTTCTTCAGAAACTGACAATACAAAGGCATTTGGTTAATTTTAACAGAGTAATCCTTTTCTCAAAAGGAGGTTGTATATCAGGTTATAGTAGCAGCGGAGTCTCTGCCAGGCTAGTAGTGGCAGGAAGTTACAGGAGAACCATCGGCTATGCTCCGTCTTGATGTATGAGAAAGGAGCAGTGGGGACCCCCCCCAGGCTCCCCTAGAGCCCCCACAGGTGTCTAGCTCAAAAGCAGTCTGCCTAGAAATAGATTGCCAGATTGATAAAGACGTCTGAAGACCTGCACCCCGCTCACATTTATATAGACAAAAGTGCTGCAGAGTTTCAGTAGGGCTAAAAGAGAAGTGATTGGAAACAAGCCATAACCTCTGTCATGCATCTGCTATTTACACACAAGATATAATGGTCTGGAAGCCTATCAAGAGAGTCAGAATTCGTTAGGAGCATTCAAGCATTACATTATTACCCTCTGCAGTTAATTAGCAATCAGAAATTGATAAAAATCAATCACTTCAGAGAGGAGGCAGTTGAATAATGGTAAATGTTAAGTAATAATAAGGGGAGATCATTTGGACCGGACTTCATAACATTACTAGCAAGTGTTATGCTTTCCATTTAGGACATTTTTCAAAGGAAAATGCAATAAATTTTAGTATCTGTTTTAAAACAATGCAGTAACAAACCAGATCGAATATGTCCATGTAAGTGAATAAAACCAAACTTCAAAGACAGCAGAGGTAACCACAGCGCACTTTCCAACGGTCATGTAAGATTCTTACCAAGGAGTTAAAATCTAAGATCTTTATAGTAGTGTGTCCATCCAAATGTCCAAGTCAGAAGAGACTGCTGGTGAACTGACCCGGATGGAAATAGCAAGAATTTCTGGGTAATCACTGAGTTTTAAAGTAACATCTCCTCTGGGGATGCATCATAATGTGTATCTGGGTCAGGTGATCTTCAGAGAGCTGAGGAAGCAATACAAGTACTGCAATGCTCTCTGTTATGGCTCCTGTTCCATTTCTTTGGGTTATTTTTATAGCCTTGTCTACTGTTGAAGCTGGAGGGTTGGAGCAGTGGTCTGCTCTTCTTTGAAATTAGCGGGTAGGCGGAATCCACAAGTTCATGTCCTGCAGGTTGGTGACTAGAAATAGAGGCATAAGTTGGGGAAGAGGTACATTGCTGGGTGCTGCTTCACTGATGAGAGATATGCAAGCTGCAATCTGCAGCAGGAGCACACGGGGATTAGTCACGAGTTGACTCCTTGGGGGATGGTGGGTTAGTTGAGTGTTCCTGGTCATGAGCAAGCCCTTGATTCAAAACGTTGACAGTTTGTGCAGAGTTTGAAAAATGCCTTCCTAACGCCTTTAGCCCTTCAATGAGATCCCAAGCCTGGTCTGTTGTTGTGCAGTTTACAGTTTGGCCAGGGCCAATGTTAATTACAAGAATGGCTGGGTAGTTCATGATATAGGTGTACCCCTTCTGTTGTAATGCCTGTCTCACTTCAGCAAATTTCTTGCATTTATACACAATGTCAGAGGACACATCCTGGTATAAAGAAGCCCTTTCACCTCTCCTATACAGCACCCACTCCTCTCTAGCCATCCTTAATAAATCTACTTTCACTGAGAATCTAAGAAAATTGGCAATAATGGGGGCAAGGTCTGTCCCCTTTTGGAGGTCTGGGAGCTAGAGACCTATGGGCTCTCTCTATCTCAAGCGACCAGACCCATTGAATTTGAAATACCTCTGAAAAGAAATGCTGCAGGAATTGTACCATATTGCAGGAATAACCTGAATTAAAGACCTACTGGATTCTACTACGAAAGAACTGTTATCCTTTACGGATCTTAGGAAAAACTATATTTCCAGTCTGCATTTCTGGGTATTCCTACAACTGCGGGATAAAATTAAACATGTCAATCAAACATCATGTGACATAGACACATTACTGTTAGAAGATATACAAAACATGACAGCTAAATGGGAGGATCTGGAAAATAGCTCGCCTAAGAAAAGGAAGGAGTTTACTATATAAAATTATTTCAGACAGTGATATTGCTATTACACATTCTGTTATAATAGCATGGGAAACAGATTTATACTTGAGCATCTCAGATACTTCTTGGGAAAATGTCTGGAAAAATGCTTACCAAGGCAGCAGAGAGGTAAGTGGGAGACTAACTCAATTTAAAATATTACACAGATACTAGTATTCACCACAGGGACTAAACAAAATAGATACAACAATATTGTATGTTGGAAATGTGGAGCTGCCCCCCCCCCCCCCGTCAGCTACTTTAGGTCACCTTTTTTGGCTTTGTCCCCAAATAAGACCAAGGTGGGGTGAAATTCATGATATCTGTCAAACAATTCTGAAAAAAGATGTACCTCCTCCTCCCTTATCTTTATTGTAGGAGATAATTCCCCACTACAACATTTATATAGACCCCATCAGCTCTAGATTTTGTCCTTAGCTTTAGCAAATGAAAGGTTAATCTTGCGATACTGGAAAGATAGCAGGACTCCGACTAGAGATTTACTAGACTCCTTAGGAAATTTAGCCAACAATGAGCGCAACAGCTACCAATTGCTAAACAAAGTTGACTTGTTCAATGCAATTTGGGAACCATTCTTCAACTTTAAAATGGCTTCTTCTGACATCTAACTTCTACAATACACTTTTTATGTTATCTGTTTTAGATTGCTGATATAGTTGTTATTTTGTTATTAAGGTATACTTAGTAGTGAATTCAGTTTGTAAGCACCCCTTCGGGAGCTTACAGGTTAAAGGGGCTGGTAGCTGGGAAGAGAGAGGAAAGGCTGGTGCCGGTAGGTCTGGGATGTGGGCCTACCTGCTGACTGCAGGGAGACCCATCCCTATGGGTATAAATAGGGGTAGTTTGGTGTGAAGAGGGAGATTTTTAGAGGAGAGAGAGAGAGAGAGAGAGAGAGTTGGGGTTCAGCTCGTTGAGTTTGACCATGAGGGCTGTGGCAGGACTGGGGTGGACTGTCTGCCACCCCTGCCCTCCTCCCTCGAAGACCAGCAAGTGTGGTGGTTCAGGGCCATGAAGAGAACTGTGGAGCCCAAGTGGCCTGTGTAACTAGGAGTCTCACCTGTGGGTGAGTGCATCCCTGAGAGTCTGAGAGAGGACTGCAGCAGGGCTGGTTATGGCTGGAGGAGTCTGGGGCATGGACGAGAAGTGGCAGTGTGGATCGTTGGTGGGACAGTGGTGGCAGCCAAGCCCTTGCCCCGGACTGAGTGCCGCTGCAGAGTTTGGAGCTCCCATGGTATGTGCATCCTGTGGAGGCCTGAGGAGTTCTGTGTGGGGTGCAGCTGTTTGGGATCTCGGTGAAGTGGCAGGCTGCCTGTGTGCTCCGTGTGGCACTGCAGCTGGACCCCTGGGTGAAGACCTTTTCTGGACTGAAATCGCTGCATGAGCGGAAAGTGCATTGGGTCTCTGGGATTGCCTGGGATAAATGAGACTCCCTGGGATGCTCAGAGCAGGCATGTGGCATCAGTGATTGGGTGCCAGGAGGGTTTTTGGTTGGACTGTTCATGCTAAAGTAACACCACGGTTGAGACTAGAAATAGGACTGGGCAATAGAAACATCTTGTGCTGCCCCAGTTTACCTTTGATTAAGTATTTAATTGCCCAAGGAAAGGCGCTTAAGTAAGTGCACTGGTGGATGGAAAGTTTGGAAAGTTGCAAGGAGTATTTAAAGGCATTGCTGTGAAGTTTTGAAGCACAAATCTGGTGCAGCCTTTTCAGCCCACGGCAACAGTGCTGCTGCCAGGAACTGTAGCCTTT
This sequence comes from Neoceratodus forsteri, assembly GCA_016271365.2. Classification (NCBI taxonomy): domain Eukaryota; kingdom Metazoa; phylum Chordata; order Ceratodontiformes; family Ceratodontidae; genus Neoceratodus; species Neoceratodus forsteri. The sequence goes on along the minus strand of JADMNL010000036.1, from coordinate 60,390,594 downwards.
CCAGCTTAAGGAGAAGTACTGCATAAAAAAAGTCAGTCTGTTGGAAAAAGAGATTGCTGCAGACATCGGGGGATGGGGGGCGTACAAATTATTGTATTTGATATGCTGTAACCAGTGGTATGTGTTCTTAATTTGTAAACTGTTCAAAATAAATAAAAATTTTACATTAAAAAAAGGAATTGTACCATATTGTTCTCAATCCCTTTAGACAGACCAATTATTCTGATGTTGTCCCACCTGCTGCGGTTTTCAAGATCGTCTAGTTTGTTTAATATATAAGAAATTTGCCTGTCATTGTGTTCAGAGGTATCAGTCAGTTGTATGACATTTTCCTTGAGTTGGGTTACCATAGTTTCAGAGGAGTTGATGCGGGTCTTTGTTTCAGCTGACTCTTGCTGGAGCTTGGACATAGATATTTTCAGATCTGAAATGTCTAATTTTATCTCTGCCAACACCTCTTTGATCATGGTAAGTTTTGATTTCTTCTGTTGAGAGAATAAGGTTTCCGAGCACTGACCAGTGGTATGCTGTTTCATGGTGGTTGGCTTTGAACTAGGTGGTGTCATGATGAGAGATCATGAGGAAAAGTTTGTTTTGAGGAAAACATAACAGTGTCCGATCGCTACAAAACTTAAGTATTCATTAGGGTTGTTAATTCGCTACCAAATGAAGTTCAGTTTACAAACTTCAGTGGGTTTCAGAAGTGTTAGAGGATTTTATAGAGAGCGCCGGTCGGGAGGTCGTTAATCAGGCATCCATCTCAGTTAGCGCCATGCACACACTCTGCCATTGCAACTCTTGAGAGTGAAGCTCGAGTGGGTTACCTTGGCATCCAGTGTATGAGGAAATCCAGCCAGCATCATTTTGCACTCCCTGCCATCCGTTATGATGTATAACGCATGGAGAAGAATGCAGTGGTTGAAAATGTTTTTTTTTTCTCCTCTGTAAACATTCTGTTTGCTTTCAAACAGCTGAGGAGTTCCAAACTGGAAAATAGCAGCTGTAACATGTATGAGGCATGGAAGCATGTAGCATGCACCATGCACCATGCATCATGATAGCATTACACATCCATGCCGTTTATGGGGGGGGGACAGGGAAAATACAGGCAAGCAGGATGACTCTACCTATCCACAGGCCCCAAACCCAATGACCTAGCCCATCCCGCCAACTGGATCCTTGAGGCAGCGGGGGGTGGGGACCCCCCAAACATGCCAAGGGCGCAAGTCCTGGGGGAACAAGTGGCAGGTAAGTCCTGAGAGACACTGGGGTGACAGGGATGCAGTAGCCAACAAGGATCATGGCCGCTCGGAGGAAGGGGGTAAATAGAATAACAAAAAAAAGACATATCCTGGTGTATCCGACAGTGCATTATTCATGCACCCCTAGTTAGAACACATAACAGCAAATCAGAAGATCGCAGTTTCACATCCCTTCACTGTAAGTGGTTCATCACATGACCCTGAGCATGTCACATGATCTCCCTCTACTTCCATCTCCCCAGCTGTCAAACTGCAGTAGAATCAGGACTCTCACCGATATGACATTTCATCTCAGTGGGGCTGTCCTGGGTAAACAAAAATGTTTTTTTGTCAGCGGGAGAAGTGCCTGATGATGCCGACAAGGCTTTAGAGGGATGAGCAGCTCAGTAGAACAGGGTCTAGGTCATTTGGGATAACCCACTACCTTTATGCTTCATCTTTCCTTCTAAGTTTGTGTGTGTGGGGGGCTCTCTCTTATAGGTTTGAGACACAGCTGCCTTGAGCCAAATCCCCTAATGTCTCTCACTCTAGCAGAGAATGCATTTCTAAGAGCTTGCAGTTTTACTCTTTTTCAGCTTAAGAGCTTTTTTTGTAATCACTGGCCCTTGCAGTGCTCTTTTTCAATTATTTAATTAAGAGCTCCAATCTTCTGCTGTTACCTTTGTTATATAATCATTTTCAGAAACCTCATCAGCACCCGCAGTGCATTTAGAATCCTCCTGATGGCTTAAGGTCATTTCTATCTGTGCCTTGCCACTTATTTCAAGGAATAAATCCCCTGACAGAAATGTCAGCACTTCATATAGTGAGTCAGGCTTTCTATTAGCCATCATCTTGAGCTGTTACCTTACAGGTGTTTGCCATGAAAGTGTCCGCTGGTTGGGAGCAGCTCGGAGTAATGTCTCCTTCACAGCTCTCTGAGCCTGCAGGAGATGTAGTAATAAAATACGATTTATTTTTATTTATAGTCCTTTTGTAGAAATGTATCCCAACAAAATTATAACAAAAAAAACAAAGAATCAATGAGAAAGTGAAAATAATCAGTATACTACAGTAACCATATAAAACTAAAACAAGAAACAGTTCTCCACCCTCCTCCCTAGCCCAAATCCTTAAATCCAAGCCCCTGCTCCCCCGTCCTCTTTTTGGGAAACCCACTACTATCCACCTCGCCCACAATTTGATATTTTAAGTTGGAAAAACTCCCACGATGGGCAACCAGCTCACTCCACCCACCTCCACAGCCAACCGCCACTTAAACACTCGTTTGCACTTAAAGAAAACTAATCTGCCCCTGGCTGGCAGTACCCAACAACCACCACCCTCCTCCTCCTCACCCCCAGTACTGTGTTAGCTCAAGGTTTCACTATACAGAGTGAGCAGAGTGGTTTGTGGTGGTCACCTTCTTGTCATGACACTAAGATGTATGCAAGAATTGAGTGTGGGGGGGGGAGGATAGTTGGTGGGTGCTGCCAGCAGGGGATGATAAGTTTCCTTTAAGCTCAAATGAGCACTTAGATGACGGATGGCCATAGAGGTGGCTAGGTTGTGCTGGTCGCCCATTGTGGGAGTTTTTCCAACTAAAAACATCAAATTGTGGGCACTGGGGGGAAAAGGAGGGTTTGGGTTACTAACAGAGGGTGGGGGTCGGGGGGCTTACATTTAAGGATTTGGGCTTGGAAAGAGGGTTGGGGACTGTTTCTTTTTTTTATTATGTTTCCCGAATAGACAGGGAATGAATAGTGATATGGTATTCAAGAAATACTATTCATTGCTCACACCCCCCTAACAGGTGATATTCCCTCTTTGTAGTTCACTGGTAGGGTCACACCTTGAATACTGTGCCCAGTTCTGGAGTCCACACCAAAGAACAGACAAAGACAGGCTAACTATGGTACAACGTAGGGTATCCAAAATTATTGAGGGCCAGGAGGGCAGATCCTATGAGGATGGCTTAAGGCTCTGAATATTTACTCACTAGACAGCAGAAGGGAGAGAGAGAGATATGACAGAGCCCTTCAAGTTCCTGAAAGGAATGAGCAAGGCAGAGTGTGAAGAAATATTCAGCAGGACTGGTGAATCAAGAACACAGGGTTATGAGTGAAAGCTGATGGGGGATGCAGGAGGGACTTGAGAAAATTTTATTTTATACAGAGAGTGGTTGAGCCATGGAACAGCCTACCAGCAGATGTAGTGGGTAAAAGAACTATTACTGGTTTCAAACATGGCTGGGACTGGGTAAAAGACTGAATAATAACATGGGGGAAGCAGTAGGGCCGGAGGGGAGGGCAATAACCCTGACTAGACATTAGGTCCCAGGGTAGAATAGGGTAAAACAGGGCAGACTGGATAGACCAATGTTTTTTTTCTGCTGAAATTGTCTGTTTCTATACAGCAGAAACTAAAACAAGCATTTGTCAATGCTGAATGTTGTCGCGCTGGCATTAGCTTTGGTAGTGCAGTGCGGGAAAACATTTTGGGCAGGATGTGAAAAATGACAGCTGTACAGTTCATAAGGAGGTTTAAAAAAATGCCAGTGTTGAAAATGTGGCATGTAAATATAGCAAATTTGCGAAGTTACAAGGGTGCGTGGGAAATATACAACGCACGCTTGGAACACAGTCATTTTATGGGTGTTCGGCACCAAATTTTCAACATAGGCATTTTAGCACCTCTGCTCATGTACAGTGCCACTGTTATTTCCTCAAACTGTCCCAAGAAGTGATTTCACACAGCGACCACGCTATTCTGCGCCGGAAGTGCGAAAACACATTTTGGGCACGATATGTAAAATGACAGCTGTACTGTTCATCAAGAGGTGTGAAAAATTGGCAATGGTGGAAATCCAAAGTCAAAATATTACAAATGCACGACAGTATGATCGTGCATGCAATCTTCCAACGCACGCTCATAACACAGTCATTTAATGGAGTATTGTCACCAAATTTTCAACATAGGCATTTTAGGACCTCTACTCATGAACAGTGTCACTGTCATTTTCATAATCTGGCCCAAACACCGATTTCCCACAGCGACTGCGCTATTTTGCGCCGGAAGTGCGGAAACACATTTCAGGCAGGATGTGGAAAATGACAGCTGTACTGTTCACAAGGAAGTGTACAAAAATGACAATGTTGAAAATCTGGTGAAAATATTGTGCATTCAATGGGTTATGAGCCTGTGAAAGGCACCGTGCAATGCACGCTGAAACAGGCATTTGTTGGATTTTTCAAATTTAACATAGGCTTTTTGAGAGGCCACCTCATAAACACTGGCACTGTCATTTCTTAATGGGTCCCGAAGGTGATTCCATGCAGTGACTGCAAAATCACCTTCGAGGCTGATTAACCATGGCAGTGATAGAATTCATGAGGAGGATCCCAAAACCCCATGTTGAAAATTTGTGCCAAAATTCCAAAATGCCCAAGATATGCAGCAAAGTTTAAAAACCCTATTCATTCCATTATACAGCTTACAGGCATTTCCTCAGTTCATGGTCGGCTTTGAAGAGTGCAGATGTTCTGGTCCACCAAAGATTGTCACGCTGGACTCTGGAGGTAAGTATGGAGTGGGGGTGAGGGAGGCAGGGTGCGCAGTGGGTGGGTGCAGGTGGGGGCAGGAGTCTGCGATGGACTGTTTTATGTTACAGGAAGAAAGAAAAAACTAACATCGGGGACAGTTTTTTTTTTCCTAGGACTTGGCATGCTGGGGTGGGCTCCCAGCATGCCACCTAACTGTTTTGAGGGGTTGCTGCAGCCGACGGGATTGGGCACCCTCGTTGGCACACAATGGGGGTGAATTTATGCCGATGGGATTGGGCACCTGTCAGCACCACAATGAAAGCAGCGGGAGGCAAGAGCCGAGGATGGGGCACCTCGGCATATAAAATGGGGGGCTGTTTATGCCGGCGGAGGGCTCCCCTGTCGCAAATGTCAGGCCACAGTAACTGGCAGGGGATTGGGTACCCCCGAAGTCGGCCGTTGGGCTTCCACCCGCCATGCTGCTAATGTGAAGAGCAGGTAGGAAGGGTCCGCTGCATGTGACGAGCTTTGCTCGGATTGCAGCGGACCTTTCCTTAGATGTGCTCACCACATTAGTATGCATGGTGTGGCGCCGGCATGCATGCTGATTGGGGAATGAGGGACGCACCTACTGATGCGTGCCCTGCATTCACCCAACAGCGGCCGCACCTCCAAATCCCCACTGCTGCAAGATGTTGGCTGCACAAGCATGCCAACATACTCCAAATCCCCACTGCCACAAGATGTTGGCTGTGCAAGCGTCCAACATAATAATAAAAAAAGATGACTGGCTGTTGTTGCAACAGTAGAGATAGATAGATAGATAAGTTAGATGAAAATGTTTATTTTTTGACAGGGGTTAATCATTAGGACTGTTAAGCCCTATTTACAAGAAAGTCCAGTATAGATTATGGTTTCAGGTGCAGAATCTTAACATAATTGCATACATTATGAGGCAGACAACAATGTAACAAAAGCCATAAACAAAACAAATAAAAATAAAAAATACTGTGAGCTGAAACAACAAAATATCATACCTAAACAACAGCTTATAACATAAATTAAGAAAAATCACATACACATTCCGAAGGCACTAAACACATACAATTTGGTTTCCACATTGATGTCAAACTTCTCTTAAACTGACCCAAGCTACCAGCATTTCTGACATCTAATCTCAATTCATTCCAGATCTTTGGTAAATAATACCTCCTTTGCATCATACTGTATCGATTTCTCACTAATGGACCCTTCAGACCCCTATTTTGAGTTACCCTTAAAGAGTATTTATTTGTAAGCCTGAGCATGTATGGCATTCCGTTTCCATCCTTGAATGCCACATATGCTTACACTTATAACGCTAGTGACCTGGGTTCATGCCCCCCACTCGTAGTCATTAGGTGACTGATGAGAGAAGGATTAGGCATTCCAGAGGACACTTGCCTCTTCTGGGGGTATCAGACTCTGCTGCAGCACTGTCACCTGGGTGCCCCGAGGTGGAAGGACAGTTGAGTATTTGCAGTGTATGAGGTCTTACTGCTTGGCTAGCTCTGTATCAGTACATTGAGACTTACCCGCATGAACGGAACTTTCATGACTGGCACCAGTGGGGAGAATCAAGAAGGACCCCCCCCAATCCTAAAGAATGATGCTCATGGTGGTCCTCTCATTGCTCCACCCTCGCCCTGCCTCCACATTGAACACTTTCTAGTCCTCTGACTCAAAAGCTGTCCGGAAAGACTCCTGAAAGATTACTGCAAGTGGTCCTGCCAACTATGCCTTTGACATCACAGTGAAGCTGGGGTGTGCTGTCTCTCATCCGCCCATTGGATTTATGGGGTTTGAGATTTGCCAGGTTGTCAGCTTCCATGTGTGAAAAATGGTAGGTGCATCACTGGGAAAAACTCTGTGGGCACCACAAATGAGGGGGCTGACTCTCATTATAGTGGCAGACAGACAGGTTCAGGCACTCCAGAATACACTGCCAATGCCTGACAAAGGCCCAGTTGCAGGGCTGAAGTGGTGAGGACAGTACCTGTCTATTCATGCAAGTGTTTGTAAGTGTCTGACACTGGAAGAAATCCTTTTTTGTTCAATCTGCCAGAGTTCTGGATTATCTGTTTTCTGGAGTGCCTGAACCTGTCTGCTTGTCAGCTTCCATGGCAGATGAGATGTGTGTCGGCTGCATCATGAATGCCCCTGATGCCATGGACCCTCCTAGCGAGCCCCCATCCAACCAGGGAAGCCTTGGTGAACACTGAAATTATGTATTCATTCAGTATTTCAGCCATCTCCTTGGCTGTCTCACAGGTTCATAGAAACACAGACTTTGATGGCCGATGAGGACCGCTTAACCCACCTACTCTGCTTATTTTCTCTACCTACTGTAATAACTTAGACCCTACTTGGTCTGTGGCTTTACAATCCCTTTCCTAACCAATAAGGTTCCCGTATGCCTATCCCAAGCAATCTTGAATCCTGTTACAGTTTTTGCCCCACCCACCTCCACTGGAAGGCTGTTCCAGGCGTCCCCCATGCTTTCTGTGGAGAAGTACTTCCCAACGTTTCCCCTGAATCTACCCCTTTCCAGCTTTATAGCGTGACCCCTCATTCTTGAGCATCTTTTCTTTCAGAAAAATGCTCCCCTCTTGTATCCTATTTATACCTGTAAGGTATCTGAAAGTCTATATCATATCCTGTAGCCCTCCTTTCCTCCAGGGAGTACATATTGAAATCCTTTAGTCTCTCCTCATAGGGCTTTCGATGCAGGCCCTGCACCATTTTTAGTTGCCCTCCTCTGGACCACCCCTACCCTGTCTATGTCCTTCCAGAGATCTGGTCTCCAGAACTGGACACAGCACTCTAGGTGAGGTCTCACCAATGATTTATACAGCAGTATCACCACTTCCTCCTTCTGCTGGCGATACCCCTCCCTATGCACCCTAGCATCCCACTGGCTCTCCCCACTGCCTTGTCACACTGTTTGCCACCTTTAGGTCATCAGATATGATTACCCCCAGGTCTCTTTCCTGTTTGGTGGTTACCAGTACCACTCCCCCCATCTTGTACTCTGCCCCTGGGTTTTTGTGTCCCATGTGCATGATTTTGCACTTCTTTGCCTTGAAACTTAGTTGCCACACTTTTGACCACTCCTCAAGCTTTCTTAGATCTCTATTCATCACCCCCCAACAGTGTTCCTCCCTATTGCAAATCTTTGTGCCATCTACAAAAAGGCACACATTCCCTTCTAGCCCCTCTGCAATGTCACTAATAAAGACATGAAAGAGGACCGGTCTCAGCACTGATCCTTGTGGCACCCTGCTGGTCACCCTCCCTTCCTCAGAGTGAACTCCATTTACCACTACCCTCTGTCGCCTATCCCCCAACCAATTCCTTATCCAGTTTACCAGTTTTGGACCCACTCCTAGGCTGCCCAGCTTGTTTACGAGTCTCCTATGTGGAACAGTGCTGAAGGCCTTATGGAATCTAAATAGGCCATATCCACTGCTCAACCCTGATCTAATTCAGTATAGCACAGTGGTTTAGGACTCTGAGCTGCAAACCTGGAGACCTGGGTTTGAATCACACAGCCCTCACTTGCATACTGTGTGACCCTGAGCAAGTCACTTAACTTCCATGTGCTCCCAGATCACACCTGGAAACAAGCTTTGGCTTAGTGTGCCTTTTCTGGTTAAACAATTCCCTCCCTTCCCCTAATTCTCTGGTCACCCAGTCAAAGACATTTATCAGATTTGTTTGACATGACCTCCCCCAGTGAATCCATGCTGCCTCAGATCCTGTAAGCCACTGGATTCAAGATATTCCAAAATCCTTTCCTTCAGTAGTGATTCCATTAATATCCCCACCACCGAAGTCAGGCTGACTGACCTGTAATTGCTAGCCTTCTCCCTGCTACCACTTCTGTGAAGTGGGACTACATCTGCCCTCTTCCAGTCTTCTGGAACCTCTCCCGTCTCCAGTGAGTGGTTAAATAGGACTGTCTGAGGTGCAGCCAGCACCTCTCTGGGCTCCTTCAGCATCCTTGGATGTATCCCGTCTGGCCCCATTGCCTTGTCCACTTTCAGATTTGTAAGTTCCTTCAGGAGCCTCTCCTCTGTAAATGGACTTGTATCCACCTCCCTTCGATGCTCCTGTCCCTTATAAGTGGTCCCTCGCCTTCCCCTTCCTCTGTGAACCCTGAACTAAAGTATTCATTCAGGATGTCTGCTTTTTCCTGGTCCTCTTCCACACACTCCCCTCCTTAACCTTACAATCCCTCCCCTGGTCTTTCTCCTTTCTCTTACACACCTAAAAATGTCTTGTCCCCTTTCTTTACTGCCTGGACTGTTTTCTCCTCCGTTTGTGCCTTTGCGCTCCTGACCGATTTCCTTGCCTCCCTCTGCTTCTCCTGATACACCTCCATATCCTTCTCCCTCTGTGTCTCCTTACACCTCCTGAATGCCAACGTTTTTGCCCTGATCTTTCCAGTCACCTCTTTTGGGAACCATAGTGGTCTCTTTTTCCTCTTCCCTTTGCTCACTTGCCTGATGCAGAAGTTTGTTCCCTTTACTATGGCCCTTTTCAGTTTCGCCCATTGTTCCTCCATTCCACCCAAATCCTTCCCCGGCATCCCTGAGGCATCCCCCCTATCTTTGTAAAGTCAGTCCTCCTCAAGTCCTGGAACCTCGCATTTGTGCGGTTTGATTCTGCCACAGTTCTTATACTGAACCACACGATATGGTCATCAGGTTCCTTCCCTTGTTTTTAACCAGCGGTGCAATAAAGAATGTTTTTCAAAAAAAGCTGGTTTCAACTATACCCTTACAGAAATACAAGTGCACAACATGTGTTTCTGTAAGGGCAGTTATTAAAAATATTAGCTTACCTGTCAATCTACTTTTCTAGGTACCTTCTAAGCTGCGCTCCATAAGTTTTTTTTATTTTCTCGATCCTTTTACCAGGTTTATAATGGTATTTCTAAGCTAAATGTGGTGGCCATCTTTTTTTCTTGAGAAAGAAAATAAAGCATTAAACATATACAAAATATTCAGATTTTGGTGGAACTAGAAAATGTCAAATAAAAATGGAAGGCGCCTGGAATCTTTTTTACTGAACAAAAGGTAAAGTCAGTGGAGTGGGAGACAGTATAGCGCAGTGGTTTAAGGCCCTGAGCTGCAAATCTGGTGACATCCAGCAGACCAGACCTGGGTTTGAATCCCATAGCTTCCACTTACATACTGTGTGACCCTAAGCAAGTCACTTAACTTCCCTGTGCTCCCAGGTCGTGCCTGTAAAAAAGCTTTCAGCTTAGTGTGCTACTCCTGGTTAAACAACTGAAAAAAAAAAAAAGGTACAGTCAAATTTTTTTTTCCCCAGTTTCACTGCACTGCTGCTTTAATGCAGGTTATCAGTTGATCTGCTCCTGTGGTTTAATCCTTTGCTGATGTCACAGTCCTGTTTATGATATCATAATATTCCTGTAGCATCAAACTGTGATGTCACAAGCAGAAGATTCTGACTTCTGCAAAGGAGCAATCAGCAGAAACAAATGAATTCTAGGGTAAAATGATCTTGTTTCCATACAAATAATAATAAAAAAAAAAGAAGTGGAAAATAAACACAGACAGTATAGAAAATATAAACCAAAGGTTTTTATGTGTTCACCCTGATGGCATTTTTAGTGGGACTACAACAGTTGGTTGCCAAGGCAAAGCAACATTTATATCAGAGATGTATTACAATAAGGGGTACGGGGAATTGGAGACAATGTTCCAGTGCCTATCATATATGTTTTAAAACAGTCACAGCCGAGCGCATGAATTGTTATCTCTAGACCATCCACAGTATTGAAGATCTCAGAGGATGGAGGTATGCACAAGAGGACAAGCTTACCACCCCAGTTTCTGTGGTCACAAATCTCATGATGTGGCCCAGTGCTGCTTTCTCTTTCTCATGTCCTTTTCCAGTAGGGTGTTTGGATGCGCCCAGGGAGAAGACAAGCTGTTTTGAAAATAAGAAGGATCTTTGTCAAAGCAGATATCTCAGTCATGAGTAGAGAGCTTGCAGTAGGGTTCTGGGAGTCCCCTACCATCATTCTTTGCTTCATGGACACAGAGAGCTGCTTGATGGGTGCAGGGGTGTAGCCAGGAATTTTAAACTTGTACGAAAAATTGATGCACTGTTGCTACTGCCCCACCCCCGTTATGTAAAGATAAACCATAATATGTGCTGCGACACCACACCATTGCACCCCCACCCCACTAGCCATGTTTGAGTTCAAGTAATTGGTTTGCTCTTGTAATCCTCCTTCCTTTGTTTTTCCGCCTGCCTGGTACGTTGTTCTTGTTTGTGTATTTGGCTGGTGGCATCAGTGCCCCATAGCGAACAACAAAGGCAAAAGGGTCCGCAGTGTGACACAGACACAGTGTGACTCACAGTGTCCTTGCTTTCCTCTTTTTGTTGCCCCTGCCTGATTTTTTTTACTGTACTCTGCTGCGTACAGTGCGTATGCCTACCAACACCCCTGGAGGGGTGTTATAGTACAGTATATTAACCAGCTTGTAGTGGCCATCTTGCTTTAAATGGTGCACATTGTGGAAGATTTTGTAACCCACTGAGGTTCCGGGTTCAGGTTTTCATCTAGAATGTTCCAAATAGTTCTAGGGTCCTAATCTTCTGCAGAACTGAAACTCTTTTGATTATAGAACTGAAGAGAAAGAACAGATAAAGATACTCAGAAGACAAAAGAAACATAAACCCCCTGCCCTCTAAGGCAGCAATAATACCGTTTCACTGCATGTGCAGAAACGGGAAACACATTATGCCTCTCAAAATGTAAATGCCAAGCGTCACAGTTCCATGTGTTTGGCTCATCTACATACGAACAGCACATTCTCATGTTGTGTCTCTCTCTCTCTAAACACAGAAACATAGAATCTGAGAGCAGATAAGGGCTGCCTGGCCCACTCAGTTTGCCCAGTGTATTTATTTTTTCTACCTTCCTTTTTTGCTGTAGATCCAATTATACTCGGAAATGTTTGTCTACAAACCCACTGCAGACAAACACTTCAGGATGTAATTGCCAATAATTTGTTTGCTTTCTAGGCTGGCAGCTCCTGTTTTGAAATTTCTGAACAAAAAATGCATTTGTTTAGATTTTTATTTATTTATTTTTTTTTTTAACAAGTTTTGGTTAGGATAGACACACTAAGCCGAGGCTTGTTTTCAGGTGTATCCTGGGAGCACAGGGAAGTTAAATGACTTGCTCGTGGTCACACAATATGCAAGTGGTGGCTATGGGATTCAAACTAAGTTCTCCATGTTTGCAGCTCAGTGCTCTTAACCACTACACTACACTGCCTCCCCTATTTAGAACCCTTAATACACAGAACCCAGTGGTGTTCTAGTTCTAAATTAGAACTCAAACTCCTAGGTTCTTAGCTTTTTAGAACTAGTTCTGACATCCCTACTGCAGAGGCAGAAGATCTCCTTGAGGGTCTCCAAGCTGCGAGGCGGACGAATGTGGACCTCTGTCATGTACTGGGTAAACATGCCCTCCAGGCCAAAGACCGTGCACGGCGCCAATTCCTCCAACCAGAAGCATCACTGCCATGTCAGCACACTCTTAGTGCTGGTTATTTGTGGCCTCTATAATTTACTGTTCTAATTCCAAGCTACGTACCATCACCTAAATTATATTTGCCCTGGTGGGCAATGCTGTAAACATTTTTATTATGGCAATCGTGACTTGAGCTCCTGCCTGGTACTGTTCTGGGAACACCAGGCAGAAGATGGGTGCAGTGCGTCACCAAGCTAGCACACTCGGTACTGCCATTTGGGCTCTTTTCAGATGTCCATGATGTTCTATGGCGGTGTCAGGGAGTGTGGATAACACATTTTTAACGTGTAATAATGCATTTCTGATGTGTTTGGTTAGAAGAACCAGCCACTGTTGAAGACTGTGTTGTTCTGGCACATTGGGTTCGGTATGTTACGTCATGAGCCAATGGATGGCCAGAACAATGCCTAAATGAAGAGATTCACCATCTCCTTTCTTGACAACATAGCATTGTCCTAGTTGTTTTCCTCTCAGGTTCTCGGAGCTGCCTCCAGCTTTCTTTGGTGTGCACCTTACAGGGACTGCTGGAAGTGGAGCAGAGGCCAAGAGGCCCAACCTAGCATGACGCCACCAGGGCAGCAAAGACAGGTTGCCAGGGGCCTCCATCACACTCATATATAAATTGTGGCTAAATTGTAAGTTTACCAAAGTTTTTTCAAAAGAGACAACCTTACTCTGAATACCAAGAAATGACCCTTGGGGTAAACAACCTGCTTTTTATGTTGGCTTGCCATGCTTGCACGGCAGTCAACATATTGGGAGAGTGCAGCTTTGGGGGCGCGGCTGCTGTTGGGTGAATGCAGGGCACGCATCAGTAGGTGCGTCCCTCATTCCCCAATAAGCCAGCATGCTAGCGCTGACACCAACATTATGCAACGTGGACATAACTTCTAAACAAAGTGCCGCTGCAATCAGAGACAAGCTCGTCATGCAGCGGCACAGATGACACACCTCCCTTATGTGCCATCCCCCCCAACCCCGAGTACAGGGTGCCACGCTGGGAGCCCACCCCAGCATGGCAACTGATGCCATGGCCGACGGGGGTGCCCAATCCCCCGTCGGCTCCACGCCCCCCCAGCCGTCCTTCTGCCATGCTGGGAGCCCTCCCCAGTGTGGCAAACGTCCTGCATCTTCTTTTCTTTTAAACCTGTAAATTAAAAACGGTCCCACGGCGCTTCTCCCTGCCCCGCCTCCCACAACCCACACCCACCCACTGCGCACCCTGCCTCCCACCCCCCCTCACCCCATACTTGCCTCCGGAGTGCAGCGCAATGATCTTCGGTGGACCGGGAGCATGTCTGCACTCTTCAAAGCCGACCACAAACTGAGGAAATGCCGGTAAGCTGTATAATGGGCTAGATAGGGTTTTTTCAACTTTGTTGCATATCTCAGGCATTTTTTGGAATTTTTGCACCAAATTTTCAACATGGGGTTTTTGGGGCCCCTCCTCATGAATTCTGTCACTGTCATGGCGTTTATCGGCTACAAAAGGTGATTTCGCAGTCACTGTGCGAAATCACCTTTCGGGGCCCATTAATGAAATGACAGTGGTGGTGTTCATGAGGTGCCCTCTTAAAAAGGCTAAGTTCCAAATTTGTTGGAAAAAATCCAACAAATGCTTGTTTTACTAGCGTGTGTTGCGCAGTTGCTACGCAGGCTTGTAACTTGGCGCATTCACAATATTTTACTGCTGGATTTTCAGCATTGTCATTTTTGTACACCTCCTTGTGAGCAGTACAGCTGTCATTTTCCACATCCTGCCCAAAATGTGTTTCCGCACTTCCGGCGCACAATAGCGCAGTCGTTGTAGTAAATCAGTGTTTGGACCAAATTATGAAAATGACAGTGACACAGTTCATGAGCAGAGGACCTAAAATGCCTATGTTGAAAATTTGGTGATGATACTCCATAAAATAACTGTGTTACGGGCATGCGTTGACAGATTGCATGCACGCTCGTACCGTTGTGCATTTGTGATATTTTCAGTCTGGATTTTCACCATTGCCATTTTTCCCACACCTCTTGATGAACAGTACAGCCGTCATTTGACATATCATGCCCAAAATGTGTTTTTGCACTTCTGGCGCAGAATAGCGTGGTCGCTCTGCGAAATCACTTCTTGGGACACTTTGAGGAAATAACAGACACACTGTACATGAGCAGAGGTGCTAAAATGCCTATGTTGAAAATTTGGTGCCGAACGCCCATAAAATGGCAGTGTTGCAAGCGTGCATTGCATATTTCCCACACACCCTAGTAGCGTCAAATTTGGTATATTTACGCCACATTTTCAACACTGGCATTTTTTACACCCTCCTTATGAACTATGCAGCTGTCATTTCTCACATCCTGCCCGACATATTTTCCCGCACTACACTACCAAACACCCAAAGGGACACCTTAATGCTTGTCACTCTCTGCAGGGTGGGGGTGGGTTTGCATCAGTTCAATACTTCACTGCCATTCCTATGATGCATCTGTCTAACTCCTGCACTACCGATGCCAATGCCAGCAAGCCAACATTCAGCATTGACAAATGCTTGTTTTAAAGTGAGTCACGCAGATGAACTGCACATGTAGTGGAATGAGGCCAGTGGAAAAAATACTGGCACATTTAAGTAAAATAATTATTACAAATTTTCTTTTTCCTCTTGAAGGAAGCCAAGGTGTCTTCCTTAGATGAGTGGATTACATTTGTGGGTAAACTAGCAAGTAATGAAAGAATTAGCTTTCTGATTCAAGATAAAATTGACCAATCTGAGTTCATTTGGAAACCATTTCTTTCTTTGCTAAATGCGACTTAAATGGGAGTGGCAGAGCCAGAATCCTTGCAGTTTTATTCTTTCCAAGTCTTAGCAGTCGGAGGAATCTGATGTGTAAATTAACAGATCAATGAGAGGAGAAACAGCGAGTGGTTTTAGATTTTTTGTTTATCTTTTTTACTTGTATTTATTTCTGTTTCCATTAGTGCTTACGACAGACTGATTGTATATTTTAATGACTGTTTATTCTGTGTGGTCTTGTCTGTTTTGTTTTGTATTACTTAATATTATTTATTTAGTCACTACGTTTATATACACACAGTCAGTAAAAACAGTGTTTCCAGTAAACCCTACGCTGGTAACGCATTCACAAGAAAACATTGATTTCTGGGAAACTGTGTGGTTTATATGCAAATTGCATTACGGGGATATACCTGAAAAAAATGTCAGTTTCCCAGTAATCAAAACTGCATGTAAATGCAGTGATTGTTCAAATCGAATTCTTAATAAAAAGTTACAAAAAAAAAAAAAATCAAAATTTTTTTCTTAATTTGAGGTTTATGGTATCAATAATAATCCCTCAGGAGTGGGGCATTTTGGGGGAAATGAATGGCCTGTTGGGTTCCCTAGGCCCTGTGTCGCTCCCGTGGCCATTACTGGCTCACAGTGCCCTGATCACTGGTGATTAATGCACACATTTTCCTTCTCCTTTCACATTAATATGCGGTTAATTCTT
Organism: Neoceratodus forsteri; assembly: GCA_016271365.2. Classification (NCBI taxonomy): domain Eukaryota; kingdom Metazoa; phylum Chordata; order Ceratodontiformes; family Ceratodontidae; genus Neoceratodus; species Neoceratodus forsteri. The sequence continues at coordinate 60,374,695 of JADMNL010000036.1, read as the reverse complement.
GGTGTCAGGCACCTCAGCACATATAGTTATATTCTGCCTCCAGCCAGCTGTGCCCTTATGTACAATAATAATGTACAGCGTATTAACATGGGCGCTTGCCCTTTGAGTGTCTGCTAGTCATACATTAAATCAAGTAAAAATAGAAATAAAAAAAAGATATGCAGTTAAACGTCTGGAGCCTCATCAGGCTAACACCAGCTCTGTAGAGCCGATTGTAAAAAATGTTATACGCACAAAGAGCTAACCAAAGGATCGACTATCCCAACTAGAATACCAGGAGGATGGAAGGGAGGGATCCCATCATGTTTCTCTTTACCTGGCTGTAATGACCAGACAGAGTTCTGTGCAACTGCTAAGATCAATGATTTGCAGATAAATCTGCTTTCTCTCACAAGGGATTCACAGTACCTGTACTATTAGTATACAGGAGCTGCATTCACAGAGGCTTGTGTACATGCCAGATGCCACAAAGCATTACTGCCACTGGAGGACTAAACTGATGATGCACCATTGTTCCCATCTGAAATATATGATGAATAGTGAGAAAAATAAATCTAGCCGAGAGTCGGCACCATAAGCAGCAGCTCCCTGTCAATGTTAGCCAGGAGTCTGCATCGTGAACAGCAGCTCCCTGTCAGTGATAGCCAGGAGGCTGCACCATAAGCAGCAGCTCCCTGTCAGTGTTAACCAGGAGTAAGCACCATAAGTAGCAGCTCCCTGTCAACGTTAGCCAGGAGACTGCACCATAAGCAGCAGCTTCATGTCAGTGTTAGCCAAGAGTCCGCACCATAGGCAGCAGCTCCCTGTCAGTGTTAGCCAGGAGTCTGCACCATAAGCAGCAGCTCCCTGTCAGTGTTAGCCAGGAGTCTGCACCATAAGCAGCAGCTCCCTGTCAAGTGTTAGCCAGGAGTCTCCACCAGAAGCAGCAGCTCCCTGTCAGTGTTAGCCAGGAGTCTGCACCATAAGCAGCAGCTCCCTGTCAGTGCTAGCCAGGAGTCTGCATCATGCACAGCAGCTCCCTGTCAGTGTTAGCCAGGAGTCTCCACCACAAGCAGCAGCTCCCTGTCAGTGTTAGCCAGGAGTCTCCACCACAAGCAGCAGCTCCCTGTCAGTGTTAGCCAGGAGTCTCCACCACAAGCAGCAGCTCCCTGTCAGTGTTAGCCAGGAGTCTCCACCACAAGCAGCAGCTCCCTGTCAGTGTTAGCCAGGAGTCTGCACCATAAGCAGCAGCTCCCTGTCAGTGTTAGCCAGGAGTCTGCATCATAAGCAGCAGATAATAATCCCTCTTTACAAGGCACTGGTTAGGCCCCATCTGGAGTACTGTGTGCAGTACTGGAGGCTGCACCTTCACAAAGACATTAACTAAATTGAGGCAGTCCAGAGAAGGGCAACCAAAATTGTGCAGGAACTGCATCAGAAAACATATGAGGACAGATTAACGGAGCTCAATATGTATACCCTAGAACAGAGGAGGGAGAGAGGTGATATGATCAAAACATTCAAACACCTTAAGGGCATTAACAAGATGAAAGAGTCTAACATGTTTCAATATAAGAAAAACAGCAGGACAAGAGGACATGATATGAGATTAGAGGGACACTCTGCTCGCTCGGACATGCCTCGGATCCTCCATGACCCCCCTAGGACAAAGCCCTCACTCTAAAACCTCTCTTGGTGGTCCTGCCTGCAGGACACCGCCTGCTCTGATCAGCCCCACGCTAAAACTAAAGGTAATAACTGAGACCGGAGAACGGCCCATGCCACCTGCCCGGCTGTTGCTTTTGGAGCTGCTACTTGACTGAGGACTTTCAATTTTATTTGGCTCCTTTTACCCAGCCCAGCCGTTGACTCACAGCTACTGCTTCCACAGTCCCTCCCAGTAGGTGCTTGTGGACACTGCTGCAAATCTGCTTGAAATTCCCACAAAATTCTTGGACAAACCCCTGAGTTAAAGCCAGTCTGATTTTTAACAGTGTCTTGGTTAGCTCTGTGCCTGAGCTCTAAACTCGAAACTGTGGGCAAAGACTCTTGCTAATCAATTTAAGTGTGTGACAAACTGATGTTAATATTGGTTAAGTGGGAATGTTAGAGTGTTATTATTAACTTGCCCTGGCTGTTTAAAAGAGAGTCGGGGGCTGAATCTTGTTAAAATAGAGTTGTACTGTTTTCTGCTGATTGAAAGACTGCTATTTCAGAGCTTACCCGCCCCGTTCCTTTATTTAATTTTAGCCCTGCCTATTTTATCTCCCTACTTAAACCCCCTCCTTTCCTCTTTCCCCAGGACACTCTGCCTGCTCGGGTGTGCCTCCGATCCTCCACGGCCCCCTAGGACAAAGCCCTCACTCTAAAACCTCTCTTGGTGGTCCTGCCTGCAGGACACCGCCTGCTCTGATCAGCCCCACGCTAAAACTAAAGGTAATAACTGAGACCGGAGAACGGCCCATGCCACCTGCCCGGCTGTTGCTTTTGGAGCTGCTACTTGACTGAGGACTTTTGAATTTTATTTGGCTCCTTTTTTACCCAGCCCAGCCGTTGGCTCGCAGCTACTGCTTCACGCAGTCCCTCCCAGTAGGTGCTTGTGGACACTGCTGCAAATCTGCTTGAAATTCCCACAAAATTCTTGGACAAACCCCTGAGTTAAAGCCAGTCTGATTTTTAACAGTGTCTTGGTTAGCTCTGTGCCTGAGCTCTAAACTCGAAACCGTGGGCAAAGACTCTTGCTAATCAATTTAAGTGTGTGACAAACTGATGTTAAAATTGGTTAAGTGGGAATGTTAGAGTGTTATTATTAACTTGCCCTGGCTGTTTAAAAGAGAGTCGGGGGCTGAATCTTGTTAAAATAGAGTTGTACTGTTTTCTGCTGATTGAAAGACTGCTATTTCAGAGCTTACCCGCCCCATTCCTTTATTTAATTTTAGCCCTGCCTATTTTATCTCCCTACTTAAACCCCCTCCTTTCCTCTTTCCCCAGGACACTCTGCCTGCTCGGGTGTGCCTCCGATCCTCCACGGCCCCCTAGGACAAAGCCCTCACTCTAAAACCTCTCTTGGTGTTCCTGTCTGCAGGAGACCGCCTGCTCCGATCAGCCAGACGCAAAAGCTAAAGGTAATAACTGAGACCGGAGAATGGCCCATGCCGCCTGCCTGGCTGTTGCTTTTTGGAGCTGCTACTTAACCGAAGCCCGCCGGGCGCTAAGTGGCTGGCTCCCCACCCACCCGCCCACCCTATCTCGGCATGAACTTATATAGGGGTTGTATGTCAGTTTCAGCTGACGCCTTATATAGGGGTTGTATGTCAGTTTCAGCTGACTCCTAACAGGCCACTTTTCCATTAGCTCCTTATCGTTTACTACCACTAGGGGTCATCGGCTCCTTCATTGTTCTCATCGAGTGCCTGGACTTGCTGTTTATACCTGCACAGGACAGTTTCCACTCCCTTCTGGATATACTACTGTACTAATTACTACTCCAATATGACACATTAAATATTTGTCTCTAATAACCAGCCTGTTGCTCTGTTCCCTTGGTAAGCTCTCGATGCTACCCTGTTCTCTTAGTAACACCAGGCTGAAAAACTCTAATGGTAATTTTATATTCTCAAGCATGCTGGTTAGACCTGCTGTCTACCTTGATATTACTCCTATACTGATCCCAAGATTTATTAATTATCTTGTGGCCACCCACTTAGATCGTAGACTCTGGTTTAAAACTATTATAGTCTCTCCTGTCATTCATTGCAAGCTCTGGTACCTCTTGCTGCTTGCACTCCTGTTGGCAGGTGATGTTGAACTAAACCCAGGTCCATTACATTCTCAGCCTTGCAGCAATGCCTCCTGAGCTACTACTGGTGGGCTCTGCATAGTCCATCTAAACATTGTAAGCCCTGTGCGAAATTTCATGGAGCTTAAGGCTTGGGTCTCCATCTACAGTCCGGATATACTATGCCTATCTGAGACGTGGTTCAAACCTTCCACCCCCGACTCAATCTGCTCGCTACAGAACTATAGCCTCATCAGGAATGACAGACAATCTCCTAAGCAGGGTGGGGGTGTTGCGCTGTTTTACAAAACTCATCTAAACATCTTGCAAAATGGAACACCTCAATCCTCTGCTTGTGAGTCCCTTCATGCACTACTCTGCTTGGGTGTCAAAAATCTTCACATTGTTGTTGCTTATAATCCATCCCAGGGAGGACTGTCTGCCTTCATAAATTTGCTGGAGACCTCGGTAAAACTAGCAGGGCATAATGAACTGCTTATTCTTGGGGACATGAACCTAAACTGGCTTGGGCAAACACATAGCCAACTTCTATCTGCAATCCAGAATTACAACCTGCATCATGTCATTACAGAGCCCACAAGGGTCTCCCCTAAAACAACGGCTAGCACATCACTGGATTGAGTGTTAACTAATCGGGTTGACAGAACTGTGAAGGTTGGCACACTGCCAGATACTATATCAGATCACTCCCCCATTTTCTGTGTGTGGCAACACTCCAGCTCCCAGTCCCTACCCCCATGCTACATCACTTTCAGGAACTATGCTAATCTGAACCTGACCAATTTCCTTTATGAAGTCTCATTGATTGACTGGTCTTACCTGTATCAGCCCCTGTATGCACAAACAGCTCTGAACTACTTCTTAGACCAATTTCGTTCCATTCAGGATAGACACACACCCCTTCTGACCCGACCTGTGCACACGTCACCCACCAAGTGGTTACACAAAGATCTCCTGACAGCTTTACATGTCAGGGACAAAAGCTAGAGGTGTTTTAGAAAAACAGACATCACTGATGACTACCACACATATAGGATCCAGAGAAGTGGTTGCAAAAAATGGGTCAGACAAGCAAAAAGCGCATACTATAAGGGGCTTCTGCTGGGAGCAACAGGTGACTCCAGAAAATTCTGGGCACACGTAAAATCATTCCTAGGAGTCAAGAAAACTCACCTGGCAGACAATATGCTCATAAATGGGGTCCACTGCAATAACCCTAGGGCTATTGCGGAGGCGTTTAATAAAAATTTCTCTGACCTGTCTAGCTTTACAGCTGTCTTCCAAAATGGTCTGCCTTTACTCTCCTCTCCTGTCACCCCTGTCATCACCTCACACTTTTACTTTAAAGCTGTATCAAAACTTGATGTCCTACACCTGCTTAATACCATTTCTGACAACACCAGTGTAGGCTCTGATGAGATTGAACCCAAACTCCTCAAACTGGCTGCACCATTTATAGCACAGCTCCTGTCAAGGATCTTTATCCTCTCTCTTTGTAATGGTGTTGTCCCTGATATCTGGAAAATGTCCAGAGTTTCTCCAGCCTTTAAGAAAGGTGATAAAAGAGATATGGCTAACTATCGGCCGATAGCTATACTATCAGTTCTGTGTAAAATCCTGGAAAAAATTAGTATCAACTCAAGTTACTTAATTCCTATCAAAATATAACCTTCTCTCTCTGATTGGGTATGGCTTTCAGAAGGGTCATAGCACCTCCACGGCCCTGCTGCACCTTACAAATGACACTTTAACTGCTATGGACAATGGTGACCTCACAGGTGCAGTTTTTATTGACCTGACTAAGACTTTTGACCTTGTGGATCACCCTTTTCTGCTTGATAGTCTCCTAGCCCTTGGTTTCGCCCCTCACTCGGTTTCATGGTTTAAAAGCTACTTGTCCGATAGGACTCAGCTCGTAAGATTCAACTCCGCTATATCCAGCCCCAGAACTGTTAATCTAGGTGTCCCTCAGGGATCAATACTAGGACCCCCTTCTCTTCTCAATTTTCATTAATAGTATTTCACCCGAATATCCCTGGCTGCTCGCCTATTCTCTATGAGGACGACCTGGTCTTGTACTGCAGTGATAAGAATATTCTCCACATTAACCAAACCCTTACTACTGCTTTCAAGTCCACCCAGTCCTGGCTCCTCCAGCACAAACTAATCCTTAATGCTGATAAAACGCATACTATGCTGTTTGGTTCTGCAGTCAAAGTAAGTAATAACCGGGATAAATTTGAAGTCTCTGGTCTAGGTGGGAAGACCCTAACAGCAGTGTGCTCTTTCAAGTATCTAGGAGTACTCCTTGACGAGAATTTTAACTTTGGTCAGCATATAACTTCCACCTGTAAATTGGTAAATGCCAAAATTGGGGTAGCCTATAAGACCAGCTATGTCCTCACACAGTCAGCAAGACTAGCCGTAGCCCATGGGGTCCTGCTTCCATCACTATCCTATGAGGTAGTTATCTATCTCAATGCATCCAAAACTTTCCTCAGGGAGTGGGACACTACATACAACAACATCTGCAGGTATGCCTCTGCCTACCTCTGGTCAAAACACCGTTGCAAACTTTATGCCGACCTAAATTGGTTACCCCCTGCATCGGCTCGAACCCTTGCCCTTGGCTTCCTGACCGATAATATTATTAGAGCAGGCATCCCTATCTCGCTGGCCTCTCTTCTAACCCCGCAGCCCTCTTCTCACGGCCTGCGATCAGCTGATAAGTCTTTGCTGCAAATACCCAGATGTAAATCTAACAAAGGGAACCCTTGCTTTCTCTTACTCAGCTGCCAAGCTTTGGAACTCCCTGCCCCTTGATGTACGCTTAGTCCCCAGCCACGCCCAGTTCAAAACAGTTGTCGTTCTTTCCTCTTCAGCCAGATACCCTGTACCTGTTTCAAACCCCCCTGAGTTTTTGCTTTCGACCGATACCCACTTCCTTACTGCTGCAGCTGCTCTACACTTATCTTGACCATCTGGGTAGATCATTTATGCACTTTTGTCTCCTATTGTTATATTTCAGCTACCCTAAACTCAGCAGCTGTCTGCAGGATGTGATTTTTTCCTCACCGAATTTTTGTTTCTGACTATAAACTATGTACTATCTTTTGTTACCAGCCCATGTTATTATGTAACGTTGTTATAGCTCTGTGTGTATCTTGTCTCTTCCCAAATCAAAACTGTATTCCCTGTGTATCCCCATCTATTGTAATCTCCCGGGTCACGCCTGAAAATAGTCATGTCTTGGCTAATGGCACTCACCCGGTTAACAAAAACTAAATAAAATCAATAAGGGGTAATGTGAGGACGTTCTTTTTCACAGAAAGGGTGGTGGATGCATGGAACGGTCTACCTCAGGAAGTGGTGGCTATGAATACAGTGCAGGGCTTCAAACAGGCATGGGATAGGCATAAGGGAGCAATACTGATGAGTATGAATAGATAGGCCACTGACAGAGCAAAAGCCGATGGCACATTCATAAGGTAGAAAAAAAAAATGGGCAGACTGGATGGGCCTTGCGGTCCTTATCTGCCATCAACTTCTATGTTTCTATAAAATGACAGAAGGAGTGGAAAAGAGAGTCCAGCCTGGTTAGGGAAGATTTGGGAGCAGCACTGTAGACTACGTCACCATGGTCAAAAATAGCTAGGATCATTTTCTGGACCAGCTCTCGGTGAGTCGGCAATGGAATACATTCATGATTTCTGTATAGGGCACCCAGTTTGAGGTGCAGCTTTTTGTGGATGGCGTCAATGTGCCCAGAAAAGATGAGGTTCTGGACAAGCTAGACCACGGGGTACCTAAAGAAGGAGTCGTCCTCAAGTAAAGTCCCATCTATAGTGTGGAAAGAAGGGAGGGATGGAGGGATTTGAGTTGAGAGAGTTGCTGCCTCGTGCCAAAGGTCATGGAGACTGTCTTTTTGGCATTCGAAAATAACTGATTAGAGTGAAACCAGAGCTGAACTTTGTCAAAGTCATGCTGAAGTTTGGATGCTACATCAGAGGGGGAAGGGCCAGATGCATACAGTACAGTATCATCTGCGTACATGTGGATGGTGGTGAGTGGGCAGGCAGTGGGAAGGTCATTTAGGAAGATAGAGAATAGTAGAGGGCCCAACATGGACTCCTGAGGACCTCCAGTGTTGATGGGAAGGGGATTGGATTTTGTTTCACTAATCCAAACGGATTTTGTTCTTCCCACTAGGTAAGAATGGAACCGGCTGGTAGCTGCATTTGAGAGCCCTGCAGCAGTGAGTTTGGCAAGCAGGAGGGGGTAGGAGACTGTATCAAATGCCTTGGCATGGTCTATAAAGATAGCAGAGGTGATGAGATCCTGGTCCATACCAGTGAGTATGGAGTCGGTGAGCCTTAGGAGGGAAGTGGTGGTGTGGTGTTTCTGGACACCAGACTGGTAGGGCATGAAGAAAGAGGAGAAGTCAAGGTAGGAGGAGAGTTGGGATAGCACCAGGCATTCCTGTAGTTTGGCAAGAATGGGGAGAAGAGAGATTGGCCGGTAGTTTCCAGGGGAGGAGGGATCACCTCCTTTAGCAAGGGGGATAACTGTGGCATGTTTCCAGTCAAAAAGCTCCCATTATGCAGACCCCAATGGCAGATTCCAGATTCTGACTGGGACTATCAGTGGTGAACAAATCACTATTTATTTGTAACATCTATGCTCCAAATTCTAATCAGGTGTCCTTAAATTACATTGATCTAAGGCTAAGCACAAATAAATGTCAAAATCACATCTTAGGAGGAGACTTTAGTGAGGTTCCTGATCCAGTTCTTGACAGAAGTAAACCTCCTGCCTCATTGGATCCATCTGTATCTCAAAGGGCCCTGAACAAGTTTATTCATGATCTAAATTTGGTAGGCACAAGGTACCTCTTGCACCCAGATGCCATAGATTATTCATTCTATTTTCCCAGGCACTCCTCTTTTAGCAGGATTGACCTTTTACATTTTTCTAAAAACTCAGTGCCTAACCTGATTTCTTCAGAGATCAAGTAAAGAGTACTCACAGATCATGCTTTACTAAGAACAGTAATGTTGCTTAGGAACTCTCATAGTAACACCTTCAGATGTAAAATGAACGTATCTTTCTTAAAAGACCCTAATTTTACCTAATGGATAAATAGAGAGGCTGATGATTTTTATTTAACTAAATGATAATGAGGAAGTGTCCTCCTCCTGTTTATGGGATTCTTTTAAATCCTATATGAGGGGCAGACTCGTCTGCTACTCAGTTTCTGAAAAGAGGAAAACAACCAAGGAAGTAATACAGAAAGAGGCAGACCTCATTAAATTAGAATAGGATTTCAAACAAGACTCCAAGAATAGAGTGGCCCTTCTAAACAGAATTACTAAGCTGAAATATGAAGTAAATAAAATCTACTCTGCAAAGACTGAGTTTTCACTTTTCAGGACTAAACGGAAGTTTTGGGAAGCTGAGGAAAAAAAATGGAAACTTCTTGCATTTAGACTGAAGAAAAAGAGTGGCCAAAACACAACAGCAAGTATAGGAAATAGTTGCATGTGATAATAATGAGCACAAAATGGTGAAGACAAAAAACGCGATGGAAAAACAGCATGGCCACATAGAGCGAGTGCACAAAAACAGCAATTGTTGAAATGGCGAAACAGTGCCACAGTGACTTATCTGTGGGGGCTGTGCCCCCCACACCCCTATATATAACCAACTCAGGGGATGCAACTTGGGAAGGGGGGAAAGACGTAAGTCACTGAAATGGCCAGCATTGTCAATGCCACATCACCGAAATGACAAGTGCTGTTTTGCCATCATGGTTTTTGTCTTCACCATTTTGCTTTCGCTATTTTGATGGGACACCATAGGAAATAAACAAGGGAAAACAGAGGTCTGCAATGAATGGATTAGTTTAGTCTTTAAACAATTTTTGGAGTCCTTATACCTGTCTACAAACGATATCACAGATGGACATTCAGAACTTCCTAGACTCAGTCCCTCCACCGGAGCTTTCTCTTACAGAGATGGAAAGCATAAATGGACTAATCTCTCAAGATGAACTCCTGAAAGTTATAAAGGAACTCCCACAGAATAAAACCCCAGGACCGGATGGTCTCCCAGGGAATTTTATAAAGCTCTCTCCCCATCTATTAAATCCCTTCCTCTTGGGGTTCTTTCCTCTGCTCTAGCCGCAGGTTAAACCTATACAGACTTTTTAAATTATTTTAAATTATTTGCTTACTGATTGTTTACATAATTTGAATATCTTACTGCTTTGTCAGTTTTTATTGTACGGCGCCAAGAGCCTCCTATCTATCTATCTATCTATCTATCTATCTATCTATCTATCTATCTATATCTTCAGTCCCAGAGTCAGTGTCCCAGGCCTACTGTACATAACCTTAATCTTACAAGACAATAAAGAACCAATACAATGTAGCAATTACAGGCCTATTTCTCTTCTTAATGTTGATTACAAATGTCTAACTAAAATTCTAGCTAATAGACTGAAACTGCATGTAATCAAGCTTTTAGGTGAAGGGCAAGTGGATTTTGTACTAGGCAGGCATGGTTTAGAAACTGCGCAGATTTCTCAACACTATCTGGTTCTCAAACACTCTGCATCCTCCAGCTGTGGCCCTGGCTTTTGACTTCCATAAGGCCTTTGACTCCTTGGAATGGAATTACCTATTCCAAACTCTGTCCACGTTTAAGCTGGGAGATCATTTCATTTTAATGGATACAGACATTATGCCTCTCTGGTAGCCAGTGTAATAACTAACGACTACATTTCTAATCAATTCCCACTATATAAGTGCTCCAGACAGGGTTGCCCACTTTCCGTCTATCTGTTCATACTTGCTGTAGAGCCCCTAATCAGAACAATCACAAATTGCAAGGAAGTTAAAGGTATTGAGACAGGAAAAATCATTAAAGTTTTTGCTTTTGCTGACAGCCTGCTAGTCACATCCTCTGATCCGGCTTACTCAATCCCAAAACTAAAATCAATATTTAAGAATGTTGCATGGTTTTTGGGTCTTGAGCTAAATTCGGAAAAGACCCAAATCCTCCCCAACTTCCAGCTAGACCCTGGGAATCAACTAGATAAGTTACACCCTGGCTGTTGGTGTAAGGACACCCTGACCTATCTGGGTATTAAAGTTACAAGGGATTTAACAAAACTAGGGAGCACTAATTTAACTCCTGTATTTCAGAAAATTGACACTGATCTAAAAAAACCTGGGGAAACTAAACCTCTCTATCTGGGGTAAGATTAATTCCCTTAAAATGATTATGGCTCCAAAACTTTTCTATTTTTTTCAGAATTTGCCAATTCAAATAGAAAAACAACTTTTTTTAAACTTCATGCATCAGTAAAACATTTCCTTTGGGAAGACGCCCCTTCAAGACTATCCTTAGGTAAGCTAAGAGCCCACCATACTGAAGGTGATTTTGGTCTCCCACATTGGGAAAACTATCAGATTGCTTTTCAGCTCAAGCAAGTAGCTAAATATCTTGCCTCTGATCACACAGCAAAGGACCCATTATGGTTAAGACTGGAAAAGCAGCTCAGGGCCCAAACGATAAATTGCTGTTCTTTCAGATTCCAAAGCGCAAATATAATCTGCATGCGTTCCAATTTGTCAATTACTTACAGCTAAGAAAAGTCCTTCAAGATGCAGTTTTGAGCCCAAACCTTTCCTTGTCAAATCCTGATGAATGCAGCCAACTGCGTAAACTAGCTAACCTTAGGAAAGGCTATATCCTAATTTATAAACTTCTGTTAAATTCTTCCGATCACTGCCTCTTGACTTACCATGATAAGGAATAATGGAAGAAGGAAACTGGTGAATTAATTTCCGACTTGGAATGGACCTCGATCTGGGCAAATGCATATTCTTGTAGCATGGAGATAAAAGGGAAAACGATCCGGTTCAAGATTTTTTACTTTTATTATTCTTCACCTCACAAATTATATACTAAGGGTTTGCAACCCAATGGTAATTGCCTGAGAAACCAGGAAGGGTATGTTGACCTACTCCATATGCTCTGGTCCTGTCCTCACGTAAGGGAACTCTGGCACAGGATTTACAGAATATGTGAATCTGTCTTCAAAACCCAATTCCCCTTTACCCTGTAATTCCTTATTTTAGGAATCACTAAAGGGGTAGAACAGACAACTAGACCAAAGAAATGTAGAATGTGTGGCTGCCCTGACCCTAAAAATATAATTTTATCTCTGTGGAAATCTCCTTCACCTCCACCTCTAAAGGAGTGGTATAACAATATGAGTGCAACAATAAATACTGAAAGAGTGGCTCTCAGCCTTCCTGGGAAGCCTGAGGTATTGTACAAAACCTGAAACCCTTTCTTATCCCATTTAGAAAACTGAGACATCCTTCGCTCTGTGCCCCTATGGATTTGGTCCATGACTATACTATATACTTTATAGCACAGTCTAAGCATAATAATGCTATGTATTGTCTCGCAGCATATTTTAACGTCTTTTTTTGCATTAGTTAGCCATAACAGAAGACACTTGGTTTGTTTTGTTCTTTCTATGAGTATTTGCCTTCACCAGTGTTTACTATCATTTATTTGTTATGTTTATTGTATTGAAATGTTCCCTTTCTTTACTGGAACTTTCTTTGTTTTAAAAAAAAATTGAAAATAAAAATCTTCAAAGCAAATAAAAAAGAGTTGCAATGGCAAACATTTCTCTGGAACCTACAACAGAACCATTCTGTACTTCCCCCATCTGTTTTCATATTTGTACTATCCAGATGTAGTCAGTCAGTGTCAGTGGCTCAGTAGGTGGCATACTCGCCTCTGAGGCCGGGAGATCAGAGGGCTGTGTGGTTCAAGTTCAGTTGGCATTCATCTGTATCCCCCTCCCCCGGGTCATGCCTGAAAATAGGCAAGATTTGTCTAGTGCACTTACCCGGTCAACAAAAACTAAATAAATAAATAATCAGATATCCAATCTGTGCTTGATCTATCAGCTTTAGATCTGCAGATAGATCATACTGTCTGAATTGAACAGATCCTACAGCACCCTCTGTACAGCCCTAGTTCCCCACTAGCCACTCAACTGTCCTGCAACCATCCATCTCATGTTTTTTTTTCCTTTTTGCATTAAAGGGTGGGAGCATGGGAAAGGTGGAGCACCCCTAAAATTGCATTTTTCATGAAATATTTTTATATGCTCAGCCCCCCCCACCCCGTCCTCAAGATTTAGAGGCTCCCCTGTTTGTAATTATTTCTACCTGGGGAGAGATCAAGGAGAAGTTTCTATCTGGAGTTTCCTTGCCCTCTCATGTGCCACTGATCATTGGGAATTAGTTGACAGACTATAGACCCATGTGGGACTATCAGGTACTTTTCTCAAATGGTTCCAGTCATTCATTCCAGAAAGGGAGTAGTCAGTGGCGATTGTTCAACTTCAACAGTTTTTACTGATCAACTCATAAAAAGTTATTACAATACATCTTCACATTTAGAAAACATCGGCTAAAAAAATCCATTATCATACATGAATCCTTTCCCATAATCATTTCTTTACAAAAGATGTAAAATCTTAAATATTGCATTAACAAGCTATTGCACCTTAAATTTATTAAATCATGCAAGAGTCCATGTTACTTAGCTAACTCAGTTCCTATCTGAGTGTAAACAGAACTTTATCAGATTTGGATCTGGTTGCCTACATTTCCCATAGTGTATTTTTTATTGTTAATTTGTACTCCCTATTCTTAATTTGGACTGATGTCTATTCAGACTTAAAAATAATATAGGCTATTGCATGATCTAATTGTATACGTAGAACATTTGTTCGCATTAACATTCATTATTACAACAGTTTCTCTTCCACTATGTGTAACTTCTTTCCCTCTATTATCCACAGGAGGGAGACCACAGGGTTCAACACTTGTTCATTTTTTGATTTCAACATATGTGTCACTGAATGGTATGGTTCATATTCCAGATCTTTTAAAAGCTCCCCAAGTATATTTCTCTGATGATTTTCATACAAAGGGCACGGTATCAATAAATGGACACAATTATCCTTACCTAATTCACATTTACGTCTGCTGGTAGAGTTACCCTTTTCTTTTCCCTTGTTGAATAATTCATTTCTCCAATTGCTTGTAAAGCATTCAAATCTGAATCTTGTGATCAGTTTCCTACTACTTGGATTTTTCATTACCAGTAGATATGGTTCTAATTTATGATCTCTTTTGTTTTTAACCATCCATTTACTTGGTTTATACTGTTTACGTGTTTCCATGTCTTTTTGAATGTATATATCTCTCACTCTTCTTCTACTTCATTTGCAACCCAAAAATGGCATCCTAAACATTTCTGTTACACAATCTAACAAGCCAAAGGGTTTTTTAATCTTTTCTACTACTAAAATACTAGAGAAATTGTTATGTTAAATAATTAATTGCTTCTTCAATACATTTCCTGGGAAACCTTGTTTCTCACATCCCATAAGTCTTAAGCCAATAATTAACCATCCTTTGTTTAATCTGACGTTACAGCGGTACTTGACCTAATTCAGCTCTTACTAGTGCTGCTGGAGTTCCACTCGGTAACCCTAATAACATTTAATAAGATTTATTTAAACATACTTCAGTGTTCATATTTAGCTGTAACCCCCCCATATCTCTGCCCCATATAGCAATTTGCTCCTGATCTTAGCATTAATTATTTTTTTATTACCCTTCACAGATATCCCCCATATTCATATGAGAATGAGTTAATTACTGGTATAAATGTCTTTGCTTTTTTTTTCCATATTTAGTACATGTCTATTCCAGGTTCCTTCCTGAGTAACTGTTAATCCCAGATAATAGAATTCTTTCACTACCTCCAACTTTTAAATGTTAACAAAATAACTATATTTTTTATTGTTTCCTCCAAATACGAATACTTTGGTTTTTTCATAGTTAATATGCAAATCGGCTTTATCACATTCCTTTTTAAATTTGTTTAACGTTCTTTGTAAACCAATGGCACTAGTAGAAAGAAGGGCAACATCATCCGCATATGCCGGATAAGGGGACAGCCTGTCTCCTATCCTTGGCATATGAACATTAGGATCATACATTGACCGCAATATAGTGTCAAAAAATTAAATAATATAGGCAAAAGGGTGTGATCTTGTTTCACCCCACGTTAGTACAACATTTTTGACTTAAATTGTCATTCTTGTTGAATCTTATACAAGTATAATTATCATGATAAAGTTGTTGTATTATATTTATTGTGGTCTTATCTAATTTCAGCTGTTTCAATCTTTCCCATAATTTCAGTCTGTTAACCTTATCAAATGCTGCTTTCAGGTCAATAAAGGTACAATATGATTTCTGTTCTTTTATTACCTTATACTTATGGACTAAATGTGCTAGTACAAAGCATTGATATATCATCGAGTAATGTGCCTTAAAACCTGCCTGGGTCTCGTCCAGTACATTCTTTTCATTAACCCATTCTACAATTCTACTGTTTAAAATTCTGGTAAAGACTTTTTCTGTACAATCTATTAGACTTATCATCCGGTAACAACCCAGATCCTTTTCCCTCCTTTTTTATATATAGGGACTATTATGTTTGTTTTCCATCTACAGGGGGGAACCTTTCCAGTTTCAATTATAAATTTAAATAATTGGTATAGACATAGAATCCATAATTTTTAAATTTTCCATATCACATCCATGGGTGCCCCATCAGGTCCAGGTGCTTTCTGTGCCAAAAGTTAGTCTAATGCTGTAATTATCTCATTTTCTATAATTAGTTATTTTAATAGATCCACTCCGATCCTCCCCTAATTTCTTCCAATTTTGCATTGTATTTCTTATTATCATTAAAGAAGAGCTTTCTAAAATGATTTACCTGTATATCTGCTTCTATTTCTTCCTGGCAGTTAGTTTCCTTACTAACAATCCTCCAAAACCTCTTAGTGTCTTTACAGCATACTGCATTTTCAAGTTCTGTCCATAAGTTATGAATGTATTTTTCCTTATTTATTTGTAAAATGTTCTTATATTCCTTCCTTAATTTATTCATTACCTTTTATTATTATTTAAACTTGGATTGTGTTTTAATAGTCTTAATTGTTTATTTAGTTGTATTCTTGCAGACCTACATTATTCATTGTACCATAACTTCCCCTTTTTTCCCCCAATATTAACTTCTTTAGTGAGAATATTGGCAATCCTCCTCATTATACGTTCAAATTCACTAATTATATTTTCATTCTCTTCTTTTTCTATACTATTTATTAGGTCTCCAATAATACCTTTAACTTCTAATAAGGCCTTAAAATCTTTTCCTTCAATCATTTGCCATCCAATGCAATTGTTCTTTATAATTTCTATAGGCACCATTTTTATACTATTATCTTTCTTTATCTCATTAATTTCTACTTCCACATTTAGTGATGCATGCAGACTTTCTGGCCTTAACTCTATTAATACATTTCTACATTTCATAAATAAGTTATAATTTGCCCAAATGAGGTATATTACTGAGGACCCATTTTCACCTACAAATGTATGATTTCCTGTCCGATCATCACCTAAGCTACCACTCAACAAAATAAAATTCTTAACCTTCAGAAATCCATGTAGCTCTGCTCCTCTTTTAATTGTTCTCTCATCTCTTGACTCCCTGTCTGTTCTTATCCCATGTGTATTGTGTACCATCAGAAGATTCCTTAGATCATCTGGAATACCCTGTAGTTGGCCTAACTTTCATTGAAGTCACCGAGTAACATTATATCCACTATGGGGCTGTGTTGTACCATCTCTTCTAATATTGTTTATAATTCTTTTAATCATTCCTTATTTCCATAGCTGCTATTCTTAGAAGGTATATAACAGTTCATAAAAACCTTTGTTGGTATGTTTTACCTTAATTACCAGAAAACTCTTGTTACTATTGTGTATGTCTTCTGTGGCTATATTTTTGTCTAATTTACAAAATGTTGCCAACCCTCCTGCATGCCTTCCATATTTTTTATACTTCTTTGCTGATTTACTATATGCCTTATAACCATTTAAATAATCTTCCCCTTTTATCCAGGCCTCCTGTATGCAGATGTACTCAAAGTCTTGAAAATAACTTTCCAGCTTGTGGTGTCCCAGTTTATCCCCTAACCCAGATATATTCCAAGAAAACAGCCTGGTTGTGTTGCCATTTCTATTATTTTTATCACTATTTCCCTGTTTATGTGAACCATCCTCACAAGTGCTGCCCTGTGGCCTCCCTCCTGTTTCATCAACTCTTTTTGTCGCCAGCTTCTTTCTGCAAAAATATCATACCTATTAGAGGTTTCTATCACACTTTCCCATTTAGATATAACTTTCTTATCAATCTTCTGGCTTCTGGACTCTGTCTCTATCACATCATTTTCCATGCATACATATATACCCAATTCATCCAAAACGTTTTGTTTGCTCAATATTTTTTTCCAGTAAATCACCTTTTGTGAGCCACAAGGATATATGACCATCCATTTCCCATCTTACAACCTTCTTTATTTCATGGCTACAGACATGCATATTCAAAATGACAGCCAATGTATCCACAAGCTTTTCTTTGACATTCCCCTTATTCTCTCTATTCATTTGTTTTAGACCAAAATTTGATAGCAACATATTTCCTCTTCCTTTCTTTTCATTTTTGTAAACTTCAGAGAAAAGAGTATCCATTGTCAATATTTCACCCTTTTCCATCCCCACTTTTCTTAGCTCTCCAGATTTTAATCCTATTGCCCTCATTATGTAATATTGAGCAGTTACCAATGGAACCAAGTCTCAGTTTGTAATTGGTCTCATCAGGCTAATACGAGCCATAGAAAATCTGTAACCATCCAGTATATCCAACAGTATATTTTGTATCATTTTATTCAGACTTTCATCAGTCTCTCCAGGTATACACGTGACTTTATATAGGGGTATAATCTGACTGTAATGTTTTTTTTAGGACATTTTCGAAATTTCTACTGTTTCCATCATCTTGAGAATCTTTTTTTTTGTTGGAACTGGTTTCCCTTATTTCCCTGTCCTCTCCTTTCTGTTTTATTTCACTTTGATCCTTTTGGTATTCATCCTTTGGGTCTATTTGGTGGTTTCCATAAATTCCTTTACCAACCTCTACCCTTTCATCCCCTATCATTGTTGTTTTATTTTCCTGCATTCCTCTCACTTTTGGAGCCCTTTTTCCCTTATCTTTCTTCCTTGGTGAATACGTCTGTTCAGTTTTTAGTACTGATTTTTCCCCTTTTACCTTCTTACTTCCATTTTTACTATACCCTTTGCCTTTTTATTGTTCCCTTTTTTAAACCTCACTTTTTCCTCTAGTCCTTGAAGCCCTAAATCTACAACTCGAGATTCTTCTCAGTTTCTCTTTTCTTTCCCTTCCCTACTTTCTTCAGCCTTATAATCAAGTCCCTGTTCTTTTAATTTCTGTGAGCTTGGGTGTTTCTTTACTCCCTCTTGTCTCTCACCCTCTACCCATAAATCTGGGAATTGGAGCTTCCAGTCCCTACATATCCCATCATCTCTTTTGTCCATGTCTCGTAACATCATACATTCTGTAGCCTCTTCATAAGAGTAATCCTGCTCAATACTACCATTTATACTCTCTCCAAACAAAATGGACTGCTCAAAATCTTCTATTCCTACCACCAAATAACTTCCCTCATTTCCATCTTTTTAAATCTCCTTCCCTTCATTTTCTTTATTAATACTTCCCTCCTTAAACCCATCCTTGTCTATATATTGCATTATCTTCTCTGTATATTCTAATATTTTCCTATGTTCCAAGCATATTCCTTTAACAAATGATAACTCCTGTTTTATTTCTACCAATTGTTTATAAAGCAGGACATTTGCATGAAACAGGTCTCTTGGAGCTAATACCTCTATCCTTTCTACGTCAATAGATCTGAAGCTCTCAGGGCTCATTGTCCAGGAACTTTCAATTTACATTCTTGATTGTTCTTGTTCCTGTTCCTCTATATTAAATTCAAGTATGGGTGTAGGGCTATGACTAAATGAATCTCTACTACTGATACAGTAATCCTAAAACCGTTGCTTTTCTCTTTTCTTATAGATACTCTCATGCTTTGTACCTCATTATGTATTTCTGTCAAACTATTAAATACATTTGTGAGGTCAATTTTAATTCAGGTTGTTTCCCTAAATCTGTCACTTTCCTGCCATTTTTTGTTAAATCATTTGTGGTGATCTCCTTTACTGATTCCATTTCTCCAGGTTTCTTAATCAAATTAATTATTGGGGTTGATTTTTTCTTTATACTGTCTTTCACCACTTTTTTATTGGTTTTACCACTCTTTTTTTTTCTTCAATAAATTCTGCATTTTACTCAACGCTTTCAATGCCAGGTGTTTTAGAGATAATGGATCCTTACGTAAAATGTTTTTAGATCCTTGATTATTACTTCTTGTAACTGCAGGCATGTTAAATAAATCTAATCTTGTAAAAAGGTTTAGGCAGTATTTCCTTATGATAATCCCCCTAAACTATAATCCCCATAAGCTATAATAGCTGTCTCCTTGCTTGTTTGGGAGGTTGTTTCTTTCATGCTCTATCTCCGGCTACTTGAATCCCATTCTACCCTCTTCTGTGCCCAGTGAATATGCTCTATATATTTATTTTGATCCCTAGATTCACTACTGTTACAGTGCACTTTGTTGAGAATGTTACCATGTTTTTTGTTATTACTGCTTACTGTACACTATGTAAACCCTGTAGATCTGAGTTATTGTTACCCAGACTTCTGTTGACTTATGTCATTGATTTCCTAATTTTGTACCCAACATCCACTCTATGTAGTATGTCCACTGTATTTTTTTGCTTTGTTTTCTGTGTTTCTGCTGTTTCTAATTTCAATTTTGTAACCTCCAGGGTCGTGTCTGAAAATAGTCACTTCATGGCTAGCACACCCACCCGGTAAACAAAAGCTAAATAAACAGTCTATCATCACACTCAAGTTCACATGAGAAAGCAATTACTCAATAATCAATTTACACCACACTCCACCTATACCTATATCAATGGTTCATATAATTCATATGGCACAATTGAAATATAAGTATAATTATAGCATTCACTTATTCATCACTTATTTATGTAGAAGCCCCTATAACACAGGGGGACTGTAACACAGGGGGAATATAACACACAGTTTTTTAAATAGTTATAAGTGCTGTGCTGACTTTGGATAACTGCAGACAGACTTGAACCCACCCTGAAGCCATTTCCTTGCCGGTTAGGGTAGGACCACTGAGAGGGAGACTGGGTTACACCTGCAGAGACTCATTGAATGCCCATTTGGATACAGATGCATGCAGAGCAGCACACATGTTTGAATCTGACAGTTCTGAAAAACTTTGCATCTCATATATGTGATGGGCTGTGTAAATGGGGTGCAGGTTAGGCATCCTGCTTTTTTCCGTGAAACATAAGCTCCCCCAAAGGTTCCCTAGGGGAAACGTGTAGTATCGAACAATGCCACCACATCAATGCACTTTCCTGTAGGCACAAGATAAAAACAAGAATACACCAGCTTTAAGGTGCCAAGTGATGGGGCATCACTCTGGCATGTTGGCGACCTGGGTTCATGCCCCAAGCCCGGATGTCAGGAGCAGAAATCAGCAGGGAGGGAGTAAGAGCATCATCTAGATGCTTCTCCCCCCAGGAGGGTGGGCTGTGCTGGACCACTCTACAGGTGGCCCCTGGAGGTAGCTAATGGAGGTGTTTCTGGTGTGTGGACCACCACACATTGCTGAACATCCCCCCTAGGATGCGGCTGCAGCTACATGATTGTGGGAGTTGGGAGGGGCCCCAGCTAAGTGGAAATCACCTGCCTGGCTGTCAGATGACAGCCACTTTTTCCCCCCATGCCACATAGCCTCTTGCAGTGCCACTTTGATCCCCCTAGCCTCCCCATGCTCTGGTCAAGGTAGTGGAACTATCTCTCCTCCTCTGCCTCCCCCCAGTGAGCAGGCCCCCCAGCAGGGTTACACTGGGTCTACTGAGATGCAGGACCAGTGAGGATGAAGCAGATGGCAACGGGGGATGTCCCAGTGGGCAGGGGTTGCAACTCTGTGTGACCTAAAGGAGTGGTGGACTGGGAGGGCATGGGAAGGCAGAAAAAAATAAGAAACAAAAAAAATACTTATCATATGTTGTTCATGATGGTGTGTGTGATCCTTGAAAGGCTTGGAGTGAGGATGGTCCTCATTTTCTTCCTACCTTATTACCTTTACTTTCTGTAGTCAGCAACCCTCTTCTGTCTTCCTTCATCTCCTTTCCTAAAGCTCCTGTTTCCCAGCTGTCCGTGTTTTAATGGATAAATATGGTTGTCCATGGTGGACATCCATGATCATCCCAGCTCTATCACTGATCTTTGTCCACGGTAACACCATCTGCGGCTTGTCCACGATTCAGGAACAAGACTGTCCATGGTTGATGAACAAGCAAAAATGCTAGGAAAATCAAATCACACAATCAAAAGAAAGTAATACTAACATACAAAATTGCCAGCAGAAACAGGCCATGATGGTCTATCAAGTCTGCTCGGGTGTGCAGCTCAACTTTAGATCCCTGGAGCCGATAATAGAGGAACTAAATTAATTTTCATTTTGGTAAATGAAAGAAAAGAGAAGCTGATACAGTTTTAAATAATTTCAGGTGGTAGCCATGACTGTCCATGAACTGACTGAGGACAGTTGTCCATGGCAGAAAATGGCTTTCATGGTTTGTTTTTCAATTATTATATTAATCAAAATATTCTATGTTATGTCCTGTTAAAGATTACTGTATATCATGGATGGTATCCTGGTTAAATATCAACACTGCATGTATCCCACAGGTAGTTTAATCTTTCAGGCTACATGTGGTATAAATTGTAAGCATAAACTACTTCCTGTTACTGATTTAACCTCATTTTAAGATGGGTCCACTTAAGCCCTCAAGAATCTAAATAATCCGAGACACAGAAATATTGGATTTGTCAGCAGATAAAGACCACTCGGCTCACCTAGTCTGCCCATTTTTCACTGCTTATACTGTCACCGCAGACCCTACCTAATCTTCGGCTACCTCTCCTCCCCCCACCACCACCACTTTCCTACCAAGCCTGCCACTGTTTTCACTCCCACCACATCCACTGGAACACTATTCCAAGCATCCAAAACTCTTTCAGTGAAGGAGTACTTCCTTCCATCCCTCCTAAATATATCTCCTTTCAGCTTCATTGCATGCCCATCTGAAGAGGTGCCAACCACACATGTGAAGATCTAATTGAAAGATACACTCTGTATCTAGTTAGACTCTTTTTTTTTTTTTTTAATTTATGACATCTCCTGTTTCAGAAACTTACTACAAATGGCAGCCACTTAGCTTATGTTTTGTTTTCCAAAGTAAAAAAAAAATCCCAGAAAATAAAAGCAAATTGTAGCAGTATTCCTAAAATATATAGTTCATTAATAGATGATGTTTTTCAGAAATTTGTTTTGCTTCCATATGACTGCTCTTGGTCAAAGTTACTCTGGAATTCTTCAAGCATCTCCAGATTTATAGCCTTTCCCAATATGTTTTCTGAACCTTCTGGACATACCATGCCGTCCATGTCTGAGCATGGTTTAGTCACTGTCATTATGCCATATGCATATGTAATAGTAACCAGACTTGCATAATTTATTTGAGTATCACAATGCAGAATTTTGACACTTTAATATAATCACAACATTTAGATAAAATGTTGTCAGCTAAAACCCTTTCATGTCTCTGTGTCCCCCCCCCCCACACACACACACACGGTTAAGGACATTCTG
Organism: Neoceratodus forsteri; assembly: GCA_016271365.2. Classification (NCBI taxonomy): domain Eukaryota; kingdom Metazoa; phylum Chordata; order Ceratodontiformes; family Ceratodontidae; genus Neoceratodus; species Neoceratodus forsteri. The sequence goes on along the minus strand of JADMNL010000036.1, from coordinate 60,352,055 downwards.
TGTTTTGGTACCTGGACCTTTGCACGCCCCCTATTATTTATTTATTATCATCTCGGATTAACACCTTTGAGCTAGAAGCTCTTTTACATAAGTTCCATGTCAGCAGGTTTACATATAGGTTTTAGCAACAGAGCAAGAAATAAACTGTTTTACAGAGACATAAGCAGGAACAGGCAGTCAAGGTAACAGGCATTGTACAATGTATGCCAGGCAATAACTTACAATGTATATCCTAAGATAAAGACTAATGACAGACAGTGTGAAGCAGCCAAAGAGGCACTGTACTTCAGGAACTGCATAGTAGCAAAACATACAGTGGCATTTAGTTTTATGAATTTACCACTCTATTTAATGCAAACATACTTAGAGCAAAGTAATTATGTTATGACATCAGTATGGGGTGGCTATCAGGCTGTGGCAGTAAGCAAAATCAGTGGCAAAGACCCAGAATGTCCCCCCTCCAGCTAACTTGAGGAATACGTGTTCTTGCACAGGGGCAGTAATGATCACGAAGGAGAGACTGGATAGAGGGACTACAGAAGAGACAGAGGTGAGTCTTTCTATAGTAATTCTGCCAATGTGTCGGGTCACATGGCCTTTTTACATTGCCTGTGCTTCAATCATTCTTGACTCCTGGAACTCCCACGGCTGTGCATGGGACTGAGGTTTGATGTTTGCCTTTGTGTCTCTGACATTTGCTTGTTAGTTATGTTTGTTTTTGTTTGCATGCTCTTGCTTACTAACAAAAACATATTTTTCTGCATTTCAGACTTGTTTCAGATGTTACTGATGGCATGGGACCAAGGGTTTGAGAGTTAGCAATAAAATATTCATTTATTTTATAAGCAGTAGTAGACATATGTGTATTACACAGCCTGAGCCAAGATCTACTAATACTTTACAGTATGTGGTCTAATACAAATATTTATGCATGATGCTTGTAACTGTGTAGTGTTTGTAGAAAGTGTAGTACTCAGGGCTGTGTGAAATGGCAACTCTGTTTCCAAAATGCTTTTCGGAATTTTTTTTTTTTTTAATTCTACAGAATCCTGAAATAATTTCTGTGTAAACCAGACTAGTTTCCTGCAGATCACGTAAACCACAGACTAATTTTCTGTGGATTACGGAAAGAGAATCCGCAGTATATGTAAAAAAATGTTGCATGCAGAATATCAAGATCCCACCACCGACAGAACTCTGCGGAATTTTCTGAAAATTCTGTGAATTCTATTCCATCTCAAGTTGAACATTCCGCAGCACTAGTAGTGCTGTATTTGAGTGTTTGGTCCCAAATAGTATTTGTACTGCACAGCCCTAATTTTAATTGGAATGATATTTGCTGCATAGTTTATGTAACAAGGGACTCAGCCCCTTGTCTGTTTGAGTCTGGTTACTAACAGGTTAAAATGTAAAGCTTCCAGGCTCTCCACCCCACTCCTCAGCTTTGATATGTACTAGTAGTAGTAGGGTTCAGGCCAGGAACATCGCAGACGAATCAACGCGGGAAGAACAACGCAGAAACAACATCGAAAACAAAAACATTGTGGTGGACAAAACACAGCCTAGCAGAATCCTCACTGAGCCCCAAACACTGCAGAACATCACAGAAGCAGCACTGTATACACCCACATGGCCCAATATGAGGAGGGGATGCAAACATAGCTCACACCGGGAAACAGCCAGCAGTGCGGACCCAGACGGAACGTCGCTAAACTGGTCACAGAATGGAACGGCACTAGACAGCCATACAATGGACAGTGCTAGACTGAAGGAGGGGGAGGCACACGCTGCCCAGTGGGAGACAGAGCCTGCAAAATGTGCACAGGGTGACGGACGGCCCCCAAGACGGGGGGGCACAGCCACAGGTGAACACAGCACAGGTGCCCACCACTGTGCCACACTCGTTGTGTGTGCGGTGCATGTTGTAGTCAACTCCTCTGTTCTGCCCAGCACTGTGGTGTCTTGCCTTGTGGTGCACCAGCAGCGTTTTGGGTGGCAGTGTGTTTTCCACCTCTCTTGCTGCTGGCAGTGGTTCCCCCTGTGGTCTGTGGCTTGGCACTTTTGCTGCCTGCGTTCTGTTGTGCCTTCGACATTGCAGGCAGTGCTGTTCTGTCTGCTTCATTTCCATTCACAATGTTTTATCCCGCGATGTTCCTGGCCCGAACCAGTAGTAGTAAATTTTTTTGTTTTGTTTTGGGCATCCTTCCCCAAAGGCTCAGGGTGCCCTTACAGGTTTTTACATAAAACAGTACAACTACATCTCATTAAAAAAAAAAAAAACAACAAATAAATATAACATATAAATACATACATTAAAATCAGCACTTAAAATGACAGTTCTCGGTTGTACCTAGCAGTTAGACCCCAAATGCGTGATTAAACAGAAAAATGTTAAGATGCTTTTTAAAAACTGACAGCGAAGGAGCCTCATGGAGGTACCCCGGCAGCATATTCCAGAGGATTGAGGCAGCCACTTCGAATGCCCAATCCCTGGAAGATCTAAGTTTCGCTCTGGGCACCTCCAAGAGGCCCACCCCTGCTAATCAGAGAGAATGTCCTGAGGTGTAGGGGGTACAGAAGCTCACTCAGATAACTTGGACCCAGCCCGTGTAGGGCCTTATAGGTCAACAGACCGATCTTGAAAGAGATGTGCCAGCGCACTGGCAGCAAGAGCAGTTCACGCAACACCAGAGTAATATGACAGGACCTGGGAAGTCGCATCAAAAGCCAGGCCACAGCATTCTGCAGCAGCTGCAGGCACCGTATCACACCTCCACTGACCCCGATGTAGAGAGCGTTGCAGTAGTCGAGCTGTTGCAGCTTGCACAAGGTTGCATGTGTGAGGCCTATGAAAATACTAGGGAGATGCCTGCCCCTCCTCTCCCTCATATAAAGGGAAGGACATGTGCAGCAGCTCAGTTCTGAGTTCCTGAGTGCCTGCGCTAAGCTACACTCAGGGCCACTGGTAATCTGTGGCACTTTGTCCTGATTTCTGCAGCAGGGTTCCTAGGCTTCTGCAGCAGCATTTTGTGATTTACGCGGCATGATTTATTCATTTCTGTGGCAAAATGCAGTCCTGCCATTGGTTAAAATATGATGTGATATCATCAATGACATCACTTACTCTAACTGAGGTGGGTCACACGTGTGTTGAGCATGGGCCATCAAGATATGGATCTGTGCCCCAGGAGGATTAAGAAAGTTTGCCCCACGGTAAGATGGAGCCGAGGGTAAGTTTCACGGTAGCAAATTAGTTAGTGTGGTGAGTAATTGAGCTTCTTTTTCTGAATTTCTTCCACAATCATAAGAAATAACAAAAATGGAATACTACTCACAGTATATCAGAAGAGTTTTCCCTTAAAATCCTAATAAAGGATTAGGGGTCCCCTTTGGTTCTGCAAGGCTTTTCCAGTCAGGCATCCCTCAAGGCAACTTAACAACCATGGGTCCTTGTGTGGCCATTTTGGCCTTACCTGAAACTTGGATAGATGATCAGTATACTAGTGAACAGTTTTATATTTAGTTTCACAGAATTAGAAGCATTTCATAGATAAGTACATTCTTTGAGTTACAACTTGCAGGAGGGGCCCTGCTCTTTTTATCATGAGTGACCCAGGGTGGCACATGGTCAATAACCATGGCCATTCATGACTTGTACATGATTTTAGGCAAGGTTTTTTATGAACAACTACTGTCTGTAAATGACCTAGGAACAGGCAATGGATGGCCAAGATCGAACTTGCTTCAGAATCATTCAGATTGACCATGGTTTTCCATGGCTGTTGATTTAAGAAGTTTGCTGCTTTATAAAACAAATTCCTACAATGCACTGGTCATTTCTTTTCACCGAACAACCTCAACATCCTGTAATGAATATTGTTTATCCACACCTAGTTTTAAAAAGCAGTAGCTGTCTTTTGTGTGGTGTTTACCCATTTGTGTTGCTGTTCCTTATTCTAATGGAGACTTATTCATAACCGATTGATAATTTCAATTTAGGAGACAAAGAACCTCAGCACAAAAGCACTGAGGCAAGGGTTACCCTGGAAGGGCTTTAGCAATAAAGCCAAGTTTCAAAAAAACAGAAAATGGCACATACCTCAATAATGCAAAGCATCTTGGGAAAGATATGCAAATCACTGTGGACATTTAGAGTGATTCTTCTTTAAGCAAGAGTGCATGGTGCCAAACAGCTTCTCACGCAATCTGCAAAGGCAGAAAAAAGAACACACAGACACATGTTTTATTCATCTTAGGACTCATCAGTGTGCCTTTGCAGATTGTGTGAGAGGTCATACCCTCTAGGTTACCAAATTCAAAAAAGTCACAGGCACAGCCATCAGAAGTTAGTTACTTCATGCATAAACTTTTTAAAATGAAACAAATACTGCACCATCAGTTTGTATATTAAAATCTAGCAAACAAATCGGAACAAGATCCATTCATAATTTAGTTGCCCCTTGCACTCTGGACAACTCTATCTGTGAGGCCCTATTTGTGCAATTGTTATTAGGTGACACAAAATCTATTATTGTAGGATGTGTATACAACCCACCAAAAGAAGCTAATGCTGCCTTTAAGTCTCTTGCTACGGCTATTCAGGGCCTACCTCCCCTGGAAAAGATTATCCTAGGGAACTTCAACATCCACTGGGGTACCCTGACAGATTCCGATACCAAATAAACCCTAATGGACCTAAACGTGACTCAGATAATTCAAGTACCATTTAGACTTAACATGAAAACTGGCAATCACACTATTCTGGACTGGATTCTTGTCTCCAGGCTTGATAGAGTTAAACTGGCTGGCATGTTTAGTGACTCCCTTAGTGACCATATCCCGACATTTATAATTTGGAGAAATGACTTCCCTACCCACCTCCCTGAACTTTCTGAACCAGGGACTTTTCTAACTTTGACCAGCTGTCCTTCCTAGGGACTCTGGCTAAAATAAATTGGATCCAGATCAAGCAAGCCCCTACCCTGGATGCTGCCCTTGACGTCTTTATAAATTATTCACCTTGGCCGCCAACAAACATGCCCCTTCAAACAACTGAGAGTTAAAGGCCAGTATGCAACATGGTTAACCAGGGATCTAAGAACTCTTATGAGAGTTTGGGATAAGGCCTGGTGCACCTATAAATCCTCCAATCTAACTGATGATTGGGTGATTGGTTCAAACTGAGGCAGTCCAGAGAAGGGCAACCAAAATGGTGCAGGGACTGTATCAGAAAACATATGAAGACAGATTACAGAGCTCAATATGTATACCCTAGAGCAAAGGAGGGAGAGAGGTGATGTGATCAAAACATTCAAACACCTCAAGGGCATTAACAAGGTGAAAGAGTCTAACATGTTTCAATATAAGAAAAAATAGCAGGACAAGAGGACACAGCATGAGATTAGAGGGAGGTGATTAAGGGGTAATATGAGGAAGTTCTTGTTCACAGAAAGGGTGGTGGATGCATGGAACGGCCTACCTCAGGAAGTGGTGGATAGGAATACAGTGCAGGGCTTCAAACAGGTATGGGGTAGGCATAAGGGAGCAATACAGATGAGTATGAATAGAAAGATCATTGACAGAGCAAAGGCCGATGGCACATTCATATGGTAGAAAAATAAATGGGCAGACGGGATGGACCTTGCGGTCCTTATCTGCCATCAACTGTTATGTTTTTATGTTTCTATGAAATTCATGGCATTGAGGAATAAATGCAAAAGCTAATTGAAGTCAGCTAAAAAAGGTATCTGAGAGACCTGCAAACTGCAAATTTGTCTGACCCAAAGAAATTATGGGCCCACATTAATTCCCTCCTTAAGGGCAAAGCCTCCTCATTAGATGTTGACATAGTATCTAATGGGACCCGATTCAGGGATCAAGCTGACTCTGCAAAAGAGATTAATGCCTTCTTTACTGACTTTGAAAAATACAGGACTCCATTGACTGGAACCCCTTCCTCTTAACACTGAGGCACCCTCTCACTGTCCACAGTTCCACCTTTAACTCATCTCCCAGTCTGAAGTCCTTAAACTATCACTGAAGGTAAGTACTACAGGATCTGCTGGGTATGACAAGCTAGAGCCCAGGCTGTTAAGACTAGCTGCCTCTGTCATAGTATCCCCCATCACCTGGTTTTTCAACTGATCCCTTCTTGAAGGGAAGGTACCTTCTCTATGGAAAGTGGCCTTGGTTACTCCAGTCCATAATGGGGGGTCCCATGAGATGGTAGAAAATTATAGACCCATATCAATTCTCCTTACATTTAGCAAGATCCTGGAAAGGCTAATATATAATCAAATAGAAGATTACTTAGAGGGATACAACATAATGACTCCTGATCAGCACGGCTTCAGAAAATAAACATGGTCCGAAAACTGCCCTTGTTAGCCTGACCACTGCCATCCTGAACACCATAGATAAGGGCCTACTAGCTGGTGCGGTCTTTATAGATCTCACCAAAGTCTTTGATGTGGCAAGTCACCAGCTACTAATTAAAAAACTAGGATCCCTGAGACTAGATAATCCCTCCCTAATGTGGTTCTCTGACTATCTGGGAGGTAGGTCACAAATTGTGAAATGGCGGGGTGCACTCTCTGACCAGCAGCCCATCCATGATGAGGTCCCACAAGGCTCCGTCCTTGGACCACTGTTAGTTTCATTATTTATTAATGACCTCCCACTGCACACTGGAGGAGCTAAAGTTACTCTATATGCAGATGATGCAGTTCTTTACAGAACGGCCTCAAATGCAACTCATCTTAGTGAGCATCTAGGTATAGACCTCTGGCTGCTTGAAGAATGGCTTCTTGCCAACAAACTTGTTCTCAATGGGGAAAAAACAAAGGCAATGTTATTCAGGCCAGGAAGCCTTGGCACCGACTGAACTGCAAAACGTGAACTCAGTCTCTCTGATAAAACAAGCATAGACATGGTTAGCTCAATCAAGTACTTCAGGGTTTACCTTGACCAAGACTGTACGTACAAGATGCATCTCAGCTACCTAACTAAAACTATTTACCAAAAGGTGGGCCTCCTGTACCATTTGAGCCCATTCCTTATCTCTGAATCCCATTGTAGAATTCCCAAAGTACCCTCCTTCCTACCCTATTCCATGGTGCTCTTGTACTACACTCTGTTAGGGGTACTGAGCTCCAGATGCTGAGAATGCTATACCACAGGATAGGGAGGTTTGACAATTCAGCTAGGTCATTTGACCATCACTGCTCAGTGCTGAAATCCCTAGACTGGCCATCACTCAAGGGTAGACTGGCCTACCCCTCCTTGTGCTTGGCCTACAAATTAAGGCAGGATGATACCTCCCCCCAGCCTAAAAAATCTTCTGCAACCCAAACAGTGCAAAAGAACCTTAAGGTCCTCAGACCTCCAGCTACATCAGGTACCCAGAGTTAGAACCTCGTGTGGAGCTCGATCCTTCTCTTCCTTCATCCCTTCCCAATGGAATGGGCTCCCATGCAGCATCCAGTCATCAGGCTCCCTAAAGGGAACCACTGTTCCTGCTATAAATGATAATGACCAAACATGGCCTCCCAGGTACAGGCCTGTGCGCTTATGAATTGTATGTTAGAGATCCGCATTCCTCCTGAAATTATATAATGTCACATCCAAATCTAATGCACTCCTAAGGTACTGTTGTTGTCTCCTTGTCTTGTTGATAATTGATTGTGATATATGTTGACTAATAATGCTGTACTTCTTTGTATAATCTGACTATTGCTGCTTTTTTTTTTTTTTTTGCGTCTCCTTCACCCCCCTGACCGGCCACTCCTTTGGAGTGCCAGGATCTTCCCGCCACCCTCCAATCTCCTGCCACCTTCCACCAGCTCCCTATAGCGTCCTACCTGAGTAGCCCGGCATATCCCTGTGCCAGGAGGGTCCCTCTCCTCTGGGAGGAATTAGTCTTAACAGCCCAACTGTACATCTCAGGCACCGCGGGGCTGGATCCGGGCTGGCTCTGGGGCTTTGGGTGGCAGGGGCCAGGGTGCTCATCATCTGGTCAGTTGAGGGGCATTTTCTGTGTTCTGTGCCCCACCCACTGCAGTTCTCAGCCTTGCATGAGTGTGGGGTGTCCTGGGATGAGAGCATACGGGGAGGGGGCTGGTCGAGGCATCACATCCCCCCAAGCATGCCACCAATCTGCCCACAGGTCCCCAGGTTGAGCCCACCCTCCCGGGAAGGATGCTTCTGGAACCCCTCCCTGCTGGACTCTGCTCCTGGCACCCGAGCTCTGGGCGTGAACCAGGGTTGCCAGCGTGCTGAGCTAACCCTTTTGCTCAGCACCACGGAGTCGGCTTATTGCTGCTTTCTAAATGTATGATGGATGCATCACTGTATTATGTTTCTCTGTAATTAACCGTGGGTTGCCCCTGAAAAAGGGACCATTTGGTCTCAGTGGGCCTACCCAGTTACCAAAATTAAATAAAGAAATTAAGGGGCGTAGGTAAAATAACTACTTTACTGCAATCAGATAAGTATTGCTATGTTTAAGCAACTAATCCTGTTTCTTTTCATTCTTTTTACATACATTTTATTAAAAAAAACTAATTATATATACACACACAGTAACACACTCCAGGGTATGTATTGAGCTACACTGACACACTTACAGGTGGCTGTAGGCACTCAGCCTTGTGCCTCGCAAACAAATGCACCAGGGTACGCATTGTTTTAACTCACTGGACATCCTGTTGTGTATTCCTGCTTACTGATCTCCAGATGGGATCATATTGCAACTCTGTATAAAGAATGCACAATCTCTCCAATGCCCTCTTTCTAAACTAGATAGACACAACAATATTTAGTCTGTTTTCAGTTTGTACCAGTAACTTTCTGCAGCTGAAGCCTTAGAGATTTTACAAGACAAGGCAAAGACTTCTGTAATATTAGTACAGTACTTTAATTTCACAGGTTGGTATTTAGGTAACAAGTCAGTAGATGGCAGTAGCTTGTGACAGTTGGTATTTTTCTTTCTTTTTGGTTGCCATGGAGATATGTCTTAAGCTGTTTCCATCAGCTATGGGTGCACAAAAGGCTTATCAAAGACAGGCTCCCTGACTCCCACACGTTATGAATGCAGCAGGCAGCTACTTTCACCTTGAAGAGCGCTGGTTTATCAACCTGTCACTGTGACTGACTCACTCTCCAGCCTCAAGGTCAGTGGGGTCACAGAAGCACTTGTAACCTCTCAACAAGACAATGGAGATATATAAAAAAATGGTGCACCCATTTGAAATCCAGAAGAGGGGAGAGGTTGGAAATTGGGCACCAGTAAGAGGGAGATTATTTTACCATTATATAAAGCACCTGGCCGATGCCCATGTCACAAGATACTGTGTCAGCATAGTGAAAGGGGTGCAGCCAGTATGCTAATGAGGTGTGGAGCTGTGCACAGTCACTTCTTGGCCCCCCAAGTCCACTGCCCCACGCCATAAAGTGCGAGTTCCCTGTATAACTGCTGAAAGCAGTTAAAGGGCTGCCACAGATGTGCAGTAGGGAGATGATGACACCTAGGTGGTGGTGTGGGACCAAGATTGGGAGGGACCACTTCTCTTCAATATTACCAACACATGGAGGGACTGGAAATGGGAGGGGAGTTCCACTGGACTCCAGAGGAAGGACTTTGTAGTACATTTCTAGGACAATCCAAAGGTCACTGGACCACCATGGAAGAATGCCAAGGGACACTGCGACTGTAAATCACATCCACCCAGAGGTGGGCCACACAGTAGGGGCTGTGGGGTGGGGAGATGATGACTGAGGTAATAGCATCTCAAGGCATGGGCCATTGGGCATAGCAGTGTCCCATATGACTGGTGCGCTGCCACGCTCAACGGTCCATGGGTTCAGCTAGTCCGGCATTTGAGGCAGGGTTCAAAGGGTCAGCAGTGACTCAGTTCCGATTCTTACTCTGATACACTTCCAAAAGGTTCTGCTTTACTCTGATTTATTCTGGTTTTCTCCTATTTGCCAAAACAGATACATTTTCCAGACGTGCCAGGACTAGGTGAAAAGTAGATCCAGACAGATCAAAAGACAGAATCAGACTGCCCTTTTACATTCTTCATTAACCCTTTTTTATGTCATCTAATATTTAAAATAATAATTTTTTTTCAGCCAGTTTCTCATTTTTAACAGTAGTGAAGCTCAAAAATCACTTGCATCATTAGGACCAGGACAGAACCGAATCACTTGGAAATCCAGACTTGGTCAATATACTGAATTGGATCAAAGCACAGCTGAGTCACAACTGACTCTGATTTCTTGAGTCGGGTCAAGGCAGGCCATTCTGGGGAGATTCAGATCTGACACAGAGGCGGTCCACCCATCCAAGAATGTGGCCATAGACATCTGGCGGCCCTGATTTGCATTTCAACTTTGCCATCATGGAAGACTCCTCCCCTAGCAGCTAATGATGGCCTTTGTCTACTGCAGTTTTGGAGGGTGGTGGCTCGCGGAACCTCTTTGCATCCCTGTAGCCCACCACCCCCTGACTGTGACTGCCTATCTTACCCCCAAAACTTGTTTGTAAACTGAACATGTAGCCAAAACACTAACTGATTTGACAGAATATGTTTCAAGAGTATGTGGCCACACAAATAGCTCAGAAACCAGACTACCCCTGAGGAAAGCTGGACTACGACTGAAGGATCCTAAAAACTGGATGATCCGGTCCAAAACGGGACAGGTGACAAAAGTGGAACATTGCTCTTTTCAAATGCTGTGAATGAAGCCCTTAACGTTTATTATAAAAAGGGTCTGAGAAATGGAGCTTTCTGATTGGCTGCAAACATTCAAACAGCCTTATGTTAATCTTTTATTAACATACATGTAGAGCTTAACCATATGCTGAACAAGGTTTAACACTGTTTAAAAACATTTTTTATTATAATAGCAATAAGGCACTCCCAGGGATTATGTTAATGGTCAGTTAATCACCCTCTAGGGGCATGTGGCACTCGGCTACACCTTGTGCCACAGTACACCCCCAGAAGGTGATTAACAGACCATTAACATAACCCTTGGTCATGCCTTATTGCTTAATAAGAGGCCCTCAGCTGCAAAAAAATCCTGAACACTGACTGGATGCATTATTGCTGATTACTGCACTCTGTCAGTGCTGTGTGGAATTTTCAAATTGTGATGCAGAATTCTGCAGAATTTCTAATAGATTCTGCCTAATTCTGAGGAATTTCATTGGTGGCAGAATTCTAGAATTTCAAAAGCGGAATGTTTTTCATGGATTAGTAATCTGTGGTGTAGATGAACTGTGGATTCCTTTTATGTAATCCGCAGGAAAATAAAAATATTTTGTGGTTTACGTAATCAGCGGATAGCTATGCAGTGGTTTATATGGAAATGCTGTTTGGAATTTCACAGAATTCAAAAAGAAATTCAGAAAAGTATTTTGGAAGCAGCATTTCTATTCAGCATGAATTCCTCCCGCCGAATTCCACATTATGCACAGCTCTATTCTCCATACATACAGTGTCCACTAACAGAGGTGTCCCATTATGTCAATCTGTCAAGAGATCAGTTGACCCGGAAGGAAGTATTCTCTGTACATGCAATGTCCACTGTGATAGGTGGCTCATTATGTCAATCCATCAAAAGATCAGCTGACCCTGGAGAAAGTATTCTCTGTACATGCAGCGTCTACTGTGATACGTGGCCCGTTATGTCAATCTGTCAAGAGATCAGCTGACCCAGGAGAACGCTCTTAAAAAAAAAAAAAAAAAAAAATTTAACGATTTCACTCAGACTTTGCATTTTCTGCATTTGTCTTCCCATTTTCCTTAATATAAAAAAAAACCTACTGGTGAATGCCTGTGATGTTTGAGTATGTGTTTTCGTAATGCATATGTGATGTGAACAAGGGTATGGAGGGACAGATGAAATAACAAGTGTTTAGGTCATTGCTGTCTCCACTTGAGGGGGCTGTGTTGGGCCTAAAAAGGGCAGTAACTGTGGGCAATCTTTTTTTTGACAATTTATTTACCCAGGATGGGTCAGCTGAGATGTAGCATTTCGTTTTCAGTAGAATCCCGCTGCCATCCTTTGCTGCAGCTGGGTGGACTAGAACACCTGCCTTTATGAATTTGATCACATCAACACTGTACTTTGGCACCAGTCCTCTGCCAGTCAGGTCAGCTAGCTATTTAAAGAAAGTGCAAGGCGGCAATGGGCACAGGCTCCCATTGTCAGGGTAAACAACGAAAGTGAGAGCAACACTGAAGATGAGCTTCCAGTGTCGGCATGAAAAATGAAGTGAAAGTTGACACCCAGTATGGGCTCCTGGCGTTTACATTAAAAAAAGTGAAAGTCAACACAGTGTAACAGGTACAGCTGCACCATTAGAGATCACCCTTCTAGCATAGATGACAAGCACGGGATCTCGTATCTGGGTCCTGGGGAGACTTGGATGGGGGTCTCAGAGTGACATTGAGACATACCTGTAAAATAAGAATAGCAATGAGGTCACAAAGGATCTGTAGTGTTTTAGGAAGAAAACAGGGCACACAGAACTGTAAGCAGAAACTAATACATACCTGATGGTTGGGTTGGTATGGGGAAATAAATTACAGCAAGAGTAGAGACAGTGGAGCAGAAAGGTACAGGACAAGCGCACCCACCATCCTGGCCTAAGGAAGGGATCTGCTTATTCATGATCTTATCCCAGAAGAGTGGACTTCTGTATTTTTGGTGCATGGACAAATAAATTAGATAGATGGAGGAAAAGCATTAAATCATTCTCAATGTTTGATGTACTGATTTAGTTTCCTATTTCAGCACACTGTGGGCAGGATTCACGAAGATCATGAAATTCCTGCACTGCGGCAAAACGTCTGCTCTCCAAAGGGTGGCCACTTGCAGAGCAGCAGGAGTCCCGCTGCTGCGGATATTCACAAAGGTGGAGCCGGATTATGACCGGCTCCACAAATTATGGCAGCCTGCGAGTGGTGTCACCAGGGTGATCGCCACAGCTGCGGAAAGATGCTACGGCTGGTGGGAGCAGCCGTAACACCCTCCGCAACTGCTGCAGCTGTGAATTGCAACCAGCGCAGCTGCGGGTGATCTCAGTCCACAACTGCAGTTGCGGAGTGTGGGACTTGGGTCCCAATAGCTTTGTGAATCCTGCCCTGTATGTTTATCAATTTATAAATTAATCTGGTGTTTTACTATGCTATAGATACCTCTATTCTGTAAAAGAATAATGAATAAGTAAAGAAAACTCTCGGTAGCTGATTTTGTGTAATGTTAAAGGGCACCATCCATGAAATATTGCCCCATACCTTAGTGTGGGGCAGTCCCCGGTTAGGCTGTACAGTCTATACTTACTGCCAGCATGGCACTGGATCTGGCAATGACAAACCAGAGCTGTCAATACCTCCTAAACTAATGTCTTTCATACACTCTCCTGCAGCTTGTCCCTGGCTCTGACATCAGCCGCAAGTGATTCTGTGATGCACCCCAAGAGGTGCTTGTTACAAAATACTGGGTGGGAGGGACGGCATGTTAAACCATATAAAACTAAACCGTATCCCAACAACCTCCTCCTGTGTACTCCCTAAGAGGCACTGACCCTAGACTACTCCATGTCCCACTCATGCGCACTACCAAAGGACAGGCAGCTTTCAAATACAGAATCCCACAGCTATGGAACGCCCTACCCACCCCCATATGACACGCGAAAAATCCCCATCATCGTACTCGATTACTCAAGGCTCATTTCTCCTACAACTGCTCCTGTTAAGCTACCCACTCACTACCAAAATGTGTTGTACAGTCTCATGTGATATTGCATACCGGTCCCGATCTGTAAACTCCTGACTTTGGTTGTTAGGAGTAAACTTGTCTGCATCCCAATTACTGTATTGTATTGTATTGTATTGTACAATCTATATGCTATGTGCTGGGCCTCGGCCCCCAGGTCGCGTCTGGAATCGAGCATTGTTGCTCAGTATGCCTTCCTGGTGAATCTCGTAAATAAATAAATAAATCAGAGCTGACCATGCAAAGGTATAAGAAAGCAATAGTACATGACAGGGTGTGCATTCCTTGGGCAATATACACGTGCCTAGAGCAGTTGTGCCTGGCAACACACCAGAGGCATACAATTATTGGACAATATTTAAACACCATTGTGCCATAACCCTTTACTACGGGCACAGCCACATTTTGGAGATATAAATTTATGGCCATAATCACAGGTGCTGTGCTGTGTTAGTGTGCATAATAATGAGTTATTCACAACAGTTTGCCCCATATTTACACACCCTGATGGGTCTTGCTCCTTACTGTGTACAGGAACACACTGTGGGGTGTGACATTATGGTCAGTAAGAGCCTTTCTTGGTTTTGTTCAAAAAAATGCACTCAGCTACACCTCATGCCTGATAAAGCCAAGTTGTGTTATCACTGTGATAAACTGTGTGGATGTGTACGTACATTAGTAGCAGCACTTCTTGTTGTTTTAAAGGCACTTGGATATGTCTCACGCCTAAGGGCAAAACCAAGGTGTGCAAATAGCCAATATTTACACACCATGATGTCTCTTTCTAAGTACTCTGCACACTGGCACACTTTAGGGATGTGTAATTATGGCCAATATTATCACATCTTGGTTGTGTTTAAGGGCACTTAGCTAAGCCTCATTCCCAACTACAAAGCCAAGTTGTGGACATTAATAATAGATTAGCTTCACCGATAAACTATGGCCCAGATATTCAAAGGGGTTGTGCCCCAGAACGATATTCAAAGGAGCAAGTTGCGATGCGCAACTCCCAATGCACGGGGGCACATCGGTAATGTTTGCGGCGCAAGTGTGGGGAGCGTGCCCATGCATATGCAGCACATCCTGATATTCAGCCCAGGATGTGCGGTGCATATGCTGGCACAACTCCACCTTACGCCACTCAGGGGTCCTGGCCACCTATATGCAGCGGATTACAGCCATTAGTAATGCCCAATATGTGAATGAATGCGTTCATTCACATATCAGGCCCGTGTAGTACAGTATGGTCTGTATGCCCATTGGCCCATGCAGTGGACCAATAGGTGTACAGACAGTACTGTACGCTGTCAGTCGGCGGGTCAGCGAGGCGGCATGCTGGAGGGGTGCCGCCGCTGACTGGGGGGGTTGTGGGTTGTGTGGGGGACCACCAGGGATATATTCTTCATATGCCCATGATCGGGCAATGGAGAGCGGTCCACTGAACCACCAGGGATATATTCATCATATTCCCACGATCGGGCATACGGGTGTGGGGTCTGCTAAGGGACTGCAGGGCATCGGTCCCCGATGGCTGCAGCCTGACAGGGCATCAGGTGCAAGTCACCGGGAATTGGTGCACTGCATGCAAATGGGGCCATAATGACATGCAAATCACCCTATTTGCACCTTGCATGCATAATGGCCTCATTTGCATGCCCAGTGCTGAATATCGCAGTTGATGCGCCTAGCACAACCGCACTTGCGCTAGCGCATCCCCTGGCTCCCCTCCTGCCACTTGCACTGGTGCAGTGCCACTGTGCCATGCAAGAAAGCGTGTTCTCAGTGCCATATCTGTACGGTGCTGAGCCATGGCGCAGCACCGTTGAATATTGCATGGTCCATGCCCTGGTGCAGCCCAGTTGTGCTGCGCCCAGGCTTGCGCCCCTGCCTGGCATAGTCTGAATATCTCACCCTATGTGTATGGCAGATGATATGGAACAATAATTACAGATCCACAAATGAGCCATGCGATTTTTTTTTTTCCACATGATTACACAAACTGTTATTCTTGACTTATTATTTAAACACAGTTACACACTTAAGAGATGTGAGATTATGATCAAATAATTACACTTCTTGGTTGTGATTTTTGGCACTTGGCCACACCTCATGCCTAATAACACAATCAAGGCATGTAATTATTGGACCACTGTACACAACAGTGTTAAGTCAACACATCTGGAGCCCTCGTCACACAGAAAGTGCTGCCAAGGCAGTTATTATCCATCATATTCGGTGCCATCCTTTCTTTTCCTGTTTCGTGGCCTTGACCACTAGCGGTATGCATGCTACTGTGCAACATTCTTGGGACTTGGATGCTCATTAGTGTGTGGTCAGCCATGATACCAAGATCATCCCCCCCCCACAACAAGAACACTTGAAGTCACTATCCCCCCCTTCCCCGGGAGAGAAGTATTTGAAGAATGGTCTGAATCCCTCCCTGCTGGCTACTCTTGACACCCCTTCCTCAGAACTCAAACTGTTTTGCCAGCTTGATCCATAGATGCCACACTGCTCAGTGCCATGGAGCAGGAATTTTTGTCATTTTATTCTGATCTGTTTATGTCCCCATCTCTTTGTTATGCCACTATCTGCATTAGGAAACAGCACTCCACTTTGGTGCCAGGTGGGGGAGGACAGCAAAATAAACAAAATCATAATAAGGGTCTGACAAACAGAGCTTTCTGATTGGCTGGAAGCATTCTCTCAGCCTTCCGTTAATCTTGTATTAACATACATGTACAGCCTAATCATATGCTGACCAAAGTTTAACACTGTTTAAAAAACTGTTTTTTTTTTTTTTTACAATAGCAATAAGGCACTCCAAGGGGTTATGTTAATGGTCAGTTACTCACCCTCTAAGGGCATGTAGCACTCGGTTACGCCTCGTGCAACATTACACCCCTGGAGGGTGATTAACATACCCTTTAACATAATCCCTGGTCATGTCTTATTGCTCAAAAGCCTCTAAACTTATTATAAATCACCTGAGCTAAACTAACAGGACATGCGAGTAATGTCTCTCACCAAACCCTCACACTTGACATCCACTGGAAGCTCAATTCACTTACATTTTTTTTTTCAGAAATAGATTTATTGGCTTTGTCATATAAAAAATATCTAAATTGATGCCCTCATATAACTTACAAAGGGAGTCTGGCCAAAAGTGCTACATTGCAGAATTAGAATCAGCATATCCCCAGTAAGCCTCATACCAAAATATTAGATCTCTAAGTTACTTCATTTAAAAGTTATGAGCCATTTTGTAACCTCGATTTCACTCCCTGTTCAATCAAGTCAGTTTCAGTGAAGTGCTACTGTTGATGTTATAACCAGAACTCCGGTCTAGTCCTCCCTGCCAGCAGCCTTAGAGGACTTATGTCTCCAAAGTTTTAGAAACTGTAGTTGTAGTAATCATTTGAAAAGAAACTGATACAGGGTTGGGTGCAGTGCATGCATTTCCAGAATGTTCAGGTGCATGGCACTGTACTTTAGAATGCCAAAGGAGGTGGTTTTGGAATGCAGGGCTGGACAAAGCTAAGGAATGGTAAGGCGGTACATCATTTCAGAATTTGTGGGGGGGGATTCAATCTCGGGATGTGGCAGGGATGCGCAATCTTGAAATATGGTGGGGATACTCAATCTTGCAATGCAACAAGGGCACACATCTAGGAATCTGGTGGGGACTGACAGTTTTGGAATACAGTAGGGACACACACTGTTGAAATATGACAGCACACACCATTTTATGCCGAAATAGCTTATTTCTGCCACATTCCAGGATTCTGATACACCGACCGCAATTCAAAATTGCACATCTCATCCCCAACACATTCCAACATTGCGCATCCCTACCACATTTTGGCATTATGCATGCTTGTCACATTCCAAAACTGCATGTCCCCACCACATTCTGAAGCTGTGTTTCAGTGTCGGATTCTGAAATTGTGTCACTGTCACATTCCCACATTGTGTCATCGCCACGTTCCGAAATTGTGCATCCTTGCCAAATTTAAAAATACCAAGGAGTAAGGAGCTGAGGGGGCGGGAGGCCCATGAGTGCTCCTGTCCGATTACCCATAACAGGACAGAACATGCCCATCCAATATATAGGAGTCTAGTCTATTTTTGAATTGGATTTTATCCTTGCTAGCAAAGATCTCTTGTGGTAAATTATTCCATGGGGTAATTATTCTTTTTGTATAGAATGCGTTCCTTTTATTTGTATGAAGATGTTTAGGTCTTAGCTATATCAGGTGCCCTCTACTTCTTTTCTGGTCATTTTTGAATTCCAGATTTAGTTCATTAAACAGATAATCATCTTATATTATATTGTAGCATAGCAGTAAATCACCCCATATTCTTCTAGACTCTAATGATGTTAGATTCAGTTCTCTTAGCCTATCATGACAGGGAGTTGTTTTCATGTTATGTATCATTTTGGTGGCCTGTCTCTGCACTTCCATGGAGATGGGGTACCACACAGGGCTCCCATAATCCAATATTGGCCTAACGTATGTCCTGTATGGGTCTATGTGATAATGGCGAATGCCTAAAGGCAATCACCGTTATCGCTCAGTCAGAGTGCCAAACACATTTTCAGCACTCTAACAACCCCAGCGCACCAGAACAATGGTGCCAGGACAGATTTTTACTGCTTTCTAGCCCCCCCAATGCACACCCTCGTGGGGGGCTTTGCCACCCGCACCAACCTACTAAAGAATTCTTAAATCCAGGGGGGTGCATGTCGGGGTGGTGAAAGCAGAAAACGGTTCGGGCTGGGCGCAATAAAAAATCACACCAGCGCCCAGACCCGAACCCAGTACCTCAGCCACCACAGCCACTAGCCAATCCCTGACGCCATGACGCAGCTTGACCAGCAACTGCAGCACCACCTCCTACAGTCTCTCCACCCTCTCCCAGCCCACGCTTGCCATGCTCACTCCCACCCCCCAGTGCGTGTACGTATAACGACATCCTGGCGCCTAGTTCACCCACCCACCTCATCCAGTTGCCCTACCTTTCCATTGCCATGAATGATTGTGCCGGGAAGGAGTCACCGTAATGGACGGCGTCCTTCTTCATGCGCCCACTTCATGGATTATCGTCCTGTACAGTGGCATCACCACACCCTCACTTCTGCTCTTGAAAATTTCACTCTGCTGCCACATTCTGAAATTGCATGCCCCTGTCACATTCTGAAATTGTGCATTCCTGCTGCATTCTGAAGTTGTGTCACCACTACTTTCAAAATTGTGCATCTTTGTCACATTTTGAAAATGCTCATCCTTGGTACGTTCCAAAATTATGCCTTTCTGTCACATTCTAAAATGATTTTCCCAGCCACATTCCAAAATTGTGTGTCCTAGCCACATTCTGAAATTGGACCTTCCCACTACATTCCAAAATTGTATGTCACTGCCGCATTCCAAACTTGCTCGTCTTCATCACACTCTGAAAATGCACATCCCCACCATATTCCATAATTTTGCATCCCCACCACATTTTAAAACTGAGTGTCCCTGCCATGTTCCAAAATTGCGTGTTCAAGCCACGTTCTAAAACTGCACGTCCCTGCTACATTCTGAAATTGTGCATCCTAGTCACACTCCAAAAATGCATTTCCCAGCCATGTTCCAAAATTATGCATCCTACCACATTCTAAAAATGTGCATCCCTGTCACATTCTGAAACTGCATGTGATTATCACATTCTGAAACTGTGTGCCCACGCAACATTCTTAGAGTCTGTGTCCAATACTACATTGTGAAATTGCATGCTGTCACCACAATCTGAAATCGTGCATCCCAAACACATTCTGAAATAATGCATAGCCACTGCATGCCAAAATTATGCATCAGTGAAACATTACAAAATTGTATATCTTGCCACATTCTGCAACCATGTGCTTCGTACATTCTAAGACTGCATATCTCTGCCGCATTCAAGAAATGTATGACACCACCACATTCAGAATTTCAGCATTTTTGCCACATTCCAAAACAGTATGTCCCAGACTCCCTGCTACTTTCTGGGATTGTGTCATTGCTGCATTACACAGTTTCAACTTGATGGCATTCTGAAATCTCATTCCTGCAGTATTCTAAAAATTGAACATAACCATGGCATTCTAAAGCCATATTTACAGGTACAGTCCCACACCTCTTCACGTTCTTAAGGACCTTGCATCCACACATTATGAAAACACATGCTCTGTACCCACCCCATGCCAGTTTTCATTTTTTTCAAATGTTTAGTACAACTGCAGTTCTATGTAACATTGGAGAAATAAGTCATGTAAGGTAGCTTGTAGAGAGGAATAGGCTGTGAGTTCTGGTTATGACATCATCAGTAGCTCTTCACTGAAATTGGCTTTAATGAACAGGCAGTGAATTTAGGGTTACACAATTACTTGTAACTTCTAAACAAAGTAACTTAGAGCTCTCCTTTCTGGCATGAGGCTGATTGGGGATATGCTGATCCAAATTCTAAATTTACTGATACTAGAAATGTTAGCCAGACTCCTACTTTAAAATTCCCATCTATTTCTGGCTTACCAGTGGTACGTTGGGAACTGCAGCTTGTGAGACAGCAAGTTAGTGCTCCATCTTTTGAAGGGAGCAACTATACTCTGATGAATGACTGTTTACATTCTGTGATGATGACTCTGCAGACCTACAGTATGATAATACAAAACATTCATTCTGAAAATAGTGTAATAGTCAAAAAATGCATGACATGTGCCGTAATTAAATATTTGTGTAATCACATTACAAGACTGTACATTTTCCCACAAACGTCGCATACCAACACTTGCTACAACAGGTTGCCCAAACCCTTTGTTGTGTGCTATCCAGAAACAATGAGAGTCTTAACTGATATGCCGTTATGGACAATAATTGCAATTCTGCATTTTGTTTAATGCCACTTGGCTGCACCGCATGCCTCACTAGACATCAAAGCCATGGCATGTGATTATTTGTCCATGTTTATGCAACCTGCTGCATCTTACATAAGCAATAAGACATGAAGGTATGGGCACTGTGTAAGGAATAAGGCTTAGCAGAGGGGGGCTTATGTTATGTTAACATATAAAGTAGTTGACTGGAATGGTGAGCCCAAAGGGAAAGGGACTTCAACCAACATGAGGTGCATTACCATAGCATAATCCCCTGATGGAATTGTCTTATTTCACTCATAAAATGTTTAGTAATGTTAGTTTTTAGCAGTGTAGTAGCGCTGTAATTTGGTACTTGAAACAAAAAGGTAGCTCAGAACTCCATGAATGGAGCCACAGGTGAAGTGGGACACACAAATTCAAACAAGAAGCCAGGCTGCCAACATTCTATTGAATAAAACTACAATACATCAGAGCGGTTACAAAGCCATTTATTGTGCTAAATTAATAACAGTAGCACCCCCCTATGGTTGCCAACATTTCACGTCACTACTTCATGCTTTATCAAGGTGAATGCAATCAGTGATCATTATGTAAATGAACTAGTATTAACCAGTCCCAAACAAGATAAAATAAATATGCATGA
This sequence comes from Neoceratodus forsteri, assembly GCA_016271365.2. Classification (NCBI taxonomy): domain Eukaryota; kingdom Metazoa; phylum Chordata; order Ceratodontiformes; family Ceratodontidae; genus Neoceratodus; species Neoceratodus forsteri. The sequence goes on along the minus strand of JADMNL010000036.1, from coordinate 60,330,723 downwards.
AACTTAAGTGCAAAGCATAGATAATTAATTGCAACACATGTATAATTTAAAGTCCCCCACATTACTGTTATACAGAGACATCATACAAGAGAAGATGGGAGAAAGTAGAGGAAGGAGGGAAGGGAAAAGAGAGGGGGAACAAAAGGGGAAGAAAGGAAAAAAGATAATAGCATATTTCAGAGGAAGCATTGCTCAAGGACAAGGGGACATGAAATGAGGCTGAAGGGAGGAAGGCTCAGGGGGGATATCAGGAAGTACTTTTTCACAGAAAGGGTGGTGGATCCGTGAAATAGCCTTCCAGCAGAGGTGGCAGGGTCTAAAACAATATGGGTGTTCAAGAACACATGGGATAGACATAAGGGTACCCTGGAGATGGGCAGAGAAGGTGTGCCGTAGATCAAATAGGATCTGGGCTGTCAACATTGAGTAGGGAAATGGGCAGACTAGGTGGGCCATATGGTCCTTATTTGCCATCAGATTCTATGTTTCTATGTAACTAAAATCGTAGAATCAACATATCTAATAATATCATTAACCCTAGTATATCATAAATATATTTAAATAAAAATATTGTTGAAATATGACCCTATTCATAAAAACTCAAAACATAAGGGGCTCAAACAATAAACAGAGAAAACACTTACTATTCTAAATAACTAAGTAATGTTCATATTAAAGATATGGATGTAACTGAAAACACCCATTTAGTCCTGGAGCTGATAAAAGCCTCCATACGGTACTGCCAATATGCCTCTCTTTGCAAAAGCTTCTGATTCAAATTCCCCACAACAAATACTTAACTGAATCCTTTCAGGTCCTTGGAACTTAAACCGGTGACCAGGTCCTTCTTGTGCAACATAGAGCCATTGTTCATTATTTTACTTTTATTAAATTTGCTTTGGCAAATCTGCCAACTGAGGCCAATCTCATTTGTAATACATATTGGAGCACGTTAAGTGGACTATGCGCCTGTTCTTCCCAACTCTCTTTTATGAGATCCAGCATCTCTCGAGGTTGTCACCCATACAACAGTTCAAAGGATGAGGACCCAGTGGACAACTGTGGCACCTTCCGAATGGCAAACATTAAATATGAAAAGAATGAATCTCAGTTTTGTTGCCTCAGGTGACACGTATTTAGACAGCATACCTTTTAATGGTTTATTAATGCGTTCCACGTAGCCATTGGTCTGTGGGTGATACACTGATGTCCGGATGGATTTAACATTCAGTAATGCACACACCTCCCTCATACATTGTGACATAAAGTTGGAGCCTTGATCAGTTAGGATCTCCTTTGGCAGTCCAACTCGAAAAAATACTTTTATCAGTTCTGTTGCCAATGACCGGGCTGTAGTGGAACACCGGGGAATAGCCTCACGGTAGTGGGTGGTGTAATCCAATATGACCAATACATACTGATACCCAGATGTACTTTTTGCCAAGAGTCTCTCCATATCAATCCCAGTTCTTTCAAATGCGGTGTCTATTTCAGGCATGGGGATCCAAGGGACTCGTTTTATACTTCTGGAGGCCACCAACTGACACTCGGGGCTGGAAGCACAAAAGTCTGCTACTTCCTTCCATATACCTGGCCAGAAGAACTGGGCAAGTATGCATACCTCGGTTTTCTCCCTTTCCAAATGACACGCAGTTGGTATAATATGGGCAAGCCTCAGTACTTGCCTTCTTGCAGATCTGGGAAACACTAACTGGTAATGTAAAGTTCCAATTTGTTTCTCAAGTTCTACCTGGTACAAAACATAATCTTTTAGTTCAAATATTGGAAAAAATTGTGCTCTTTGTTCCTCTGCCACTTCACCATTTACCATAGCTGAGTTCTGGCAGACATTCCTAAGAACCTCATCAGCCCTTTATTCAGAAATTATGTTGGCTGGGTTTTAAAAAAGGTCTGGTCTTACCTCCAAAAGAATCTCGTGACCTCCTGTAGATGTGGATGCCATGTCCTCATCTGAATTACCTTGACCTTCCTTGAACCTGGGTCCTTGTGGTCCTCAATCACTGCAATCTCAGATGGGGGGGCCTTCCTTTTTCTTCCTCCATTTCTGACACCGAGATTTCTTAAACTTCCCTTCTGGGCCAAGAAGTTCAGAGTAAGTAAAGGGAAATACAGGATCTAGTCTCTGTCTGTTTGGCTTCCTGTGGGCACAGACTTTCAGTATTGCTCTGCAGGAGGGTATGAAACCCTTCCCTGTCTTGGCCCAAGACTACTGACCAGGGTACGGTTTAAGAAATTCCCAACTCTATTAGCTCTATCCAATTGCCTACTGTTAACCATACTGAGGCCATGGGATATTTACAGGTATCCCCATGCACACAGGCAATATTTATGGGATCTTCCATCTCAGCCAGGTTAGATCCTACTGTAGATTCTTTAACCAATGTCTGCCCAGAGCTGATTCCACTAGAGCTGAAACTGTTTTGTTCAGCACTTGTACTTCTATTGTATACAGGTTTTTAGACGTGTGTGTGTGTGGGGGGCGGGGGGGTTGGCATTTATGCATTCCACAGAATCAAAGTCCATGCAGTCACAAAACTTACTGATATGCTCCACTTTACCAGAACAAAATCGTACAATGTTACTATCAGGTCTATGACGTGCACCCCCATTTGGGTCACCAGGGAGTGGGGTCTTGGGACTGGGGGAATTATACCAGGCCCAGGGGGTTATACATTTTTGAAGTGTGGGAGTAAGCAATATTTCACCACTTCACCACTTGCCCATACCAGCATGTTTTGTCCAGTACCCCAGAGTCCTTTCTTCCCTCTTCTATGGGAAACTTCTCCTCAGATCACCACCCGAGCTTCGTCGTGGATTCCACTCTTCTTTGTGACCTCTGGTCTTTCAGCTTCCAGGCAATATTCCGTAATTTTCATTGTTGCAGCTCGAGTGGTCTGTTCATGTTGGCCTACCCAATCGTGGACACAATCTGGTGAAATTTCTGGTACTGTTTCAGTACAATCAAATCCATAATCCATTTAGTGCGTACCTCTAGTTTAAACCACTGAGTAGCTAAGTATTGTAATATTTGTGCCAGCACACTAGGTCATATTCCAGCCATGAAACCCAGGGTAAACGTTCCATCTGTAACTCTCTTCAGTTATTGCAACCTGGTCTAAGATAGCTGCTGTCACCTGATCATGGTCTCTGGTGGCAGTGGCAGTTAGGCTTCTGTATGCAGTTTGGGCATCTCCAGTAAGGTATGGTGCAGTGTGTGTATCCCAACTTTCTCATGGCCAGGCAGTTGTACTGGTACCTCTCAAAAGTGATGAGACAGGCCTCGGGGTCATCCTCAGGACCCATTTTTGTTAGCATGAGGTAAGTTCCTGCAGTGACTGGATTCACTGTGACCTAGAGCTGGGGCACACTTTCTTTGTGTGTTCACAGCACCTGCTTCATAAACTCCTCCTCCTCCTCCTCCTGCTGCTGGTTTCTTCGCACCTGCAATTGCGTTTGCTGGGCCATCCAGTCTTTTTGCATCTGGACCTGTTGTGCCAGCCATTTCAGTAGCTTCTTTGAGTCCGGGCCATCTTACCCTGTTCAATCCCACCGCTAAAGCCAACCACGTGTGACAAGGTAGAGAACCTGGCAACTTCTAGAGAAAATTCTCAGTTAAAATGAAATGAAATCTGCTTTACTTTCATCAACAAGAAAAAGAAACAAATAGCTTGTATTCAGCTTAACAGAAACTTCTTGCAGTTCAGTCTCCTGCTGTCTCCACTTGCCTCCCGCTGAAATGGAAAACTCCTTCTGCTTGTTCACATTCCTCCCTTTATAGGGCTTGGGGGTTTCTTGTTATCACTCCCTCTCCCCCTGAGAGATAGCCAACAGGTTGAATATCCAGTGCAGTGAGGCCTTGAAGGGCCAACTTTAAAACCAAATGGAGTTGGCACAAATCCCATCGCAGCCACTGCCAAAACCTGTGTTGCCTGTGTTGCAGGGTTGTGAGGTGGTTTATGGGTGAAAGCAGCATGATGGACATACACTCCATCACAGCAGTGGAAGAAGCAGGACTGTTGGTGGAAGCAGCAGGACAGGCTGGAGGACTGGATAAGTAAATGAGAGGTGGCAGAAGGATAGAGTGGTAGGAGTTGAGGGAGGGTTTGGATAGGGGCATAGGGGGCAGAAGTCATTACTGGACTGCTGTCTTCTATTATAGGTACAGGGCACCAGAGCAGCAATCGGGGGGGGCAGGCAAACTTTTTGGCAGTGAGAGGGAGTTTGTTTTATGGACGGGGAACTGGGGTAGTGATCAGGAGGTGGGTGAGATAATTGGCAGTAGGAGGAAGTTTCCTTAGGGAAGGGGTACAGAGGGAAGTGATTGGGACATGGGTGGGATAATTGACAGTGGGAGGGAGTTTGATTTACAGACAGGGCACCAGAGGAAGTGATTAGGAGGTGGGCAGGGTAATTGGCAGTGGGAGGGTGTTTGTTTTATGGACAGAGCAGGGGCAAGCGATTGGGAAGTTGGGCAGGTGGGCCGGATAGTTAACAGTATGAGGGAATTTATTTTATGGTTGGGCCACGGAGAGAGTGATCAGGAGGTGGACCAGATAACTGGCAGTGGGAAGGAGATTGCTTAATGGACAGGGCACTGAGGGAAGTGATCAGGAGGTGGGTGGGATACATGGCAGTGATAGGGAGTTTGTTTTACTGGACTGGGTTTGGGAAAAGTGATCGGGAGGTGGATGAGACAATTGGCAGTGAGAGTGATTTTTTTTTTTACGGGCAGGGACAGGGGAAGCCATTGAGAGTTGGGCAGAATAATTGGCAGTGGGAAGGAGTTTGTTTTTACAGAAAGGGGCACTTGGGAAGTGATCAGGAGGTGGGTGGGACAAAGTCGAGTGGGGAGAAACAGAAATGAGCTAGGAGCCCAAGTGAGATCCCCTCATCAGCAAAAGTCAAGGCCAGTGAGGGGAGTAGACCACAGATTTTTTTTTTTTTTTGCTACTTATTTCTGCCCCATCCCTGGCCCTGGTTGGCCCTTGTCCAGCCACCATCCAAAGCCTCCATTCCTTCAGGCCCTCACCCATGTAACTCCCCATGACTTACCCCCTGTGGAGGGATAGCAGGGACCCCCACCCACTGACAGGATCCAGTTTCAGGGTGTTGCCTCCGGAGACAGAGCACGAAGAGGATGGCCATCAAGCCGCAATGACCAGCTACCAGGGTCTTTTCTCATTTTTCTTCCCCTGTAGGAGCCAGGCATGCAATGATGCCTGCAGCGTGCATGCACCCAAGTGTGGCCCCGCCAAGCATCTGCTGTACTCCCACCCCACTTGTCTTTCGGCAGTGTAGTGCTGAGCCCCAGCCTCCAGCAGGGGTCAGGCATGTGCCAAATGCAGGTTACCCCCCTTCCCGGAGATGGCGAGCTGTCTGTCGGATGCGCAATCCATCTCCACCTTGCCGACCCCCGGCAGCCCGTGCTCATTCTCGAATGTGGGTCACCGGCATGGCACGAGGTGTGGCATCCAGTGCCTCAACCATCAGCACCACCGAGCCAGTCCACACATTTTTTAAAGTCAGGGGGAGAAACAGAAACAAGCATGGAGCCCAACGAGTTCCCATCGTCTGCAGATGCCAAGGCAGGTGAGGGAAGTGAGCTGCAGATTTTATTTAGTCAGGGGGAACAGAAACAGGCAAGAAGCCAAAGCAAGCTCCCTTCCTAGACGGAAGTAGAGACCCTTGAGGATAGTGAGTCATAGGGACGAAGAGCAGGCTGCACCTGACGGCACTCACCTGGCTGCTGGGTGGCAACTTGTAGAGGAAAGGAATCAGCTGCACTCTTATAAGTGTGGCCATCTCCTTTCAATTACACAAAGTTTCCACCCATCAGCCAGGCTGAACACCATCACTATCAACCTGCTCCTCATTGGGCTGCCAGAGGTGAGCCTCCTGCAGCCTGAGCTGCACTGGATGTTATACTGACATGCCTCTGCAGCCCCTACTCTCCCGAGTAGCCACAAGATGTTTGCTTCATGCTGTTCACACAAGCAAACATAAAAACGACTGAGAAAACCCACTTTTTTTTTTCAACTGTTTTTTGATGGGTGTTCCGTGGCTTGCCATAATATTGCTGTTCCCATATATTTGAACCCCCCCCCCCACATTATCACATATTCATACCAACATTCATTGAGGCTACTTAGAAATGATTGAATTTCATATTCATTAGAATTGCATGCAGTATTTATGGATATATTTCATATGGTTTATTCGTATGTTTAGAAATCATACATTTCTTCTAACTATCGCTTGCTGTCTCAGTTAGAAACATCAGCTGCAATGTAAAGTTAAAGCAGCAATGCAACGAATAGTTATTCCAAAAAGTTAATTTTCTGCTATGGTTATGAAAAATATTGGCAGAACTGAAGATTGGGGTTTTCTGGGTGCTTTCTATGCTGTGCACTGTACATTTGCATTTTTGTCTGGATTCTTACCCTCCTCAGGTCTTCAGTATTATTTCTATGTAAAAATGAGGTAGCCATCTTTTTTCTTCAGAAATAATTATTTTAAAACTTTAATAAAATTCTTAAATGATAACAGAAACTGAAAATTTCACCACCAAAATAAATTGGAAGACATCTGGTATTGATTAGGAAGAAAAAAGGTGGGGTCAGATTTTAGCCCATTTTTGTTGCACTGCAGCTTTAAAGTTTTAAAGACAGTTTTGCCTTGCTGCAAGCACTTTCTTTGCTGCACAACTACATTTCCCATAAGCACTTGTGTGGTAAGGGGGCCTGTATTTCAGGCCAACATAGTCTGAGTTACTTGCCGCAATGTATGCTTTTGAGCGGGTGTGAAATGTATGAGGTGTGTGGTCGGAAGCCACGACCGTGCAACTGAAGAGGGAAGACTTACACGTAATGATGTTTCAGAAATACTATTGCAGGTTATTTCTTATTCTTAGTCTTAAAGAGCTACTGACGCCTCAAAGAAAACTTTAAAAAACAAATTAGGTACAATCCTGCTTGCATTCCATTTATATTCTATATATTTCTCCTCCCCATAATTTATTACTACAGAAATGCGTAGGAATATATGACTGTTGTCCTTTAGAGTTCATTTTGAGTTCATCTGCCTGCATAGCTTACTCCCTACTTCAAGTCATAATCCTCTGTTGTGACATCAAAATCCGCTGCCATAGGAGTAACTGCGAGGTCACAAGCAGTGCTCTATGACTTCAGGTAGGGAGAAAGCAGCAGGAATAGATGAACTCTTCAGGAGCAAAGATCCTGTTTTCATGCAAATGACCTCACTTCTAAATAACAGGGAGGATGACTATAGAACTAATGGGAAATACAAGCTGGACAATGCTTAAATATTTTGTTTTGTTAAAGTTCTCCTGAATGTGTCACCAGCTCTTTAATGTTTATTTTGAATCAAAGCACCAACCTTGTAAATTCAGTTATGAAATCTGTTCCCGATATGTGAGACGGGAAGCAGTGGGGGTGCTAGCAGCACGGGGGGGGGAAGGGGGCAGGTGCTGAATTAGGAAGAAGAGACACTTTGTGGGGCTCACAATAAAGCCCATAATAACTGGATATATTTCTAACAAGAACCAACATATACGACTTACACTGTTTGGTATCATTTTTAGGGCTACAGTGGACAGGCCCTACAGACCTCTTGTGAGCAAAAAAGGCTTCACTCTGACCCAACAAAAGTGTAGGAGTCGCATCACGGTCACCTCCGTGGTCTGTGAAAGACTCCACTGTATCAATTCAGCTTTCTCATTGGCACTATTTTTCTGCCATCTGGAGGTCCCATTTGTGCCATTCCCTCGCTGCTGCGTTGGCCCAAGTCCCTCATGCTGTTTCAATTTCCATCTAGCCCCACATAACATTTCTATACTAGGATTCTATACAGTACTAGGATTTTGTAAGATGAACAGGAGGCCGGGGCCCATAACGTCCATCTCCCGCTCAGCGGGTTACATGATTTCCAAAGGACTTAACAAATGAATATCTAATCTGCGTTTAAATATTTGAAATGTTTCTGTTTCCGGTATCTCCTTTGGAAGTGAATTCCAGACAGGTATAATTCTTTGTGTATAGAAGAATTTTCAATTTTTCCTTCTAGGGAATGTCAACCTTAGCTGATAAATGTGGCTTCTTAAGGTGATGCATCTATTGTTATTAATTAAGCCTACGTCACCCATTAGTTGATTATCTCTGGCGATATGGTACTGTACATCTGTAACAGGTCACCCCTTGCTCGCCTGAGCTCCGGTGAGTATAATTTGAAATCTATTAGCCTTTGTTCATAGCTTATGTTCTGAAATCCATCTATGAGTTTTGTTACCCTCCTCTGTATACCCCTCAGCAAATCAACATCCCTTCTAAGGTACAGGCTCCATAATGGTGAACAGTAATCTAATAATGGTCTTACATACGACCTGTACAGTGGCAAAATGCAAGCCCTATTCCTTGATGTAAATGCTCTCTTTACACATCCTATAATTTTGTTTGATTGTTTTATGACTTCACTACAGTGATTAATAAATTTAAGATCATTGCTCATTATAACACCCAGATCTTTTTCATTTGTCACTGCCCTGAGGATATTTCCATCAACAGTATAGCTGTAACATTTATTTCTATCTCCTAAGTACATAACGACACACTTATCAGTACTGAACTTCATCCAATTTGCTTCTGCCCAATTTGACTAGGTCATTTCTCAGTGTTGTTCAGTAGAAACCTTAGCTGCTAGCTTGGTATCATTAGCAAACTTGACAGACCGATTTGTTATGTGTTTGGTCATATCAGAGATAAACAATGAAAAAAGGACAGGCCCCAGCATGAAGCCCTGTGGCACTTCGCTGTGCACTGGACCTTCCTTTGACAAATGTCCTTTGATCCTAACTTTCTGGGTTCTGTTTGACAGCCATAACTACACCCATTTGACAAGTGTATTATTTAACCCCATTTGTGTTAGTTTAGAAATCAGTATCTCTTGAGGAACCCTATCAAATGCTTTACTTAGATCCAGGTACATCACATCCACTGGAGTCCTGTTGTCCAAATGCCCACTAACATTCTCATAGAACACTAGATTGCTAGTGAGACAAGATCTGTGTCTCTTAAAGCCATGCTGAGTTTTTTCCTCTAGGTCTTTAGTCTGGATCTCCCGTTCGAGCCTATTTTTAATAAAAAAAAAATTCCAGCATCTTTCCTAGTATGCTAGTTAGCCTTATCGGCCTATAGTTTGCTACATTACCACAATCCCCTTTCTTAAAAATTAGTATTACAATTGCAGATTTCCAATCATGTGGAACAATACCTGTTTTAAGAGATAAGTTAAAAATTTTATACAGGGGGTTAATTAACCATGGTCCAAATTCTTTCAAGAGTCTTGGATGCAGTAAATCAGGCCCTGCTGATTTAGTTATGGTAATGTTATTCAGTTTATCTCGCATTTCATCCTTGGTATGATAACCACGACTGGAAGATGGCCATACCTGGCTACAACATATTCAGAAGAGACAGGGCAGGCAGGAAGGGAGGAGGAGGAGTGGCACTGTATGTGAAAAATGACATAAGGGCCACAGAAATCCAGGAGGAACAAAATGGAGAGATACTGTGGGTTAAGCTGGAAAGGAAAATGGGGCCAGCTATCCGCACAGGTGTGGTCTATAGACCACCAGCCCAGGAGGAAGAAACAGATATGAGTTGATGCTAGCCATCCAAAGGATGGCAGACAAGGGTGAGGTAGTACTGGTTGAGACTTCAATATTCCAGACATGGACTGGAGCATCCCAGCAGCAGCATCAACTAGGAGCAGATTTATCCTGGGCTCCCTTCAGGGTGCCTTCCTCAAGCAACTGGTCATAGAATCAACTCGGCAGAAGGCAATACTGGACCTTGTGCTCACAAACAAGGACAGTGTGATGGGGGTAACAGTGGGGGAGCACCTGGAGAACAGTGACCACCAGTCATTGTGGTCTGAAATCACAGAAAGTGCAGAACCAAACCACACAAAAACACGTATCCTGGATTTTAGGGGGGCAGACTTTGGGAAAATTGGGAGATACTTGAAAGAGGCATTAAGAGGAATGGGGCAGGAATCGGGGGTTGAGGAACAGTGAGCAGTATTTAAAATGGGGATTACAAGAGCAACAGAATTATGCATTAAGCAGGTTAGCAAAAGGAAAAGGAAGAGGAGACCATTATGGTTTTCCAAAGAGGTAGCAAAGAAAGTGAAAGCCAAAAAGATTGCATTCAGGCAATACAAAAGATACAGGCAGAAGGGGATAGGAGAAGTACCAGGAGAAGCAAAGGAGGCAGGGAGGTCAGTAAGGAAGCCAAAGCTCAGACAGAAGAACACATTGCAAAATCAGTGGGTAGAGGGGACAAAACCTTTACAGGTACATAAGTGAAAAGAAAGGCAAAGGGAGGGATAGTGAGACTGAAGGGGAGGATGGGGCCACGTGGAGGATGACAACAGTAAAGCTGACATATTGAACAGATATTTCTGCTCAGTCTTTACTGAGGAAGAGGAGGGTAATGGGTCTGAAGGGAGTACAAGGGGTGAGAATGGTGCAGAAATGGACACAAGTCCCTTTACACGAGAAAGGGTCCTGAAGGAATTGGAAGTAATAAGAGTTGATAAAGCAATGGGACCAGATGGGGTGCACCCCAGGGTCCTTAAAGAACTAAGAGAGGTGGTGGCTGAACCTCTGGCTATCGTGTTTAGCCGATCACTGGAAACAAGGGAGGTACCCAAAGACTGGAGGATAGCAGATGTAGTCCCCTTATACAAAAGTGGGAACAAAGAGGAAGCGGGGAACTACAGACCAGTCAGCCTCACCTCGGTAGTGGGGAAGATCATGGAAGCACTACTGAAGGAGAGATTGGTGGAACACCTGGTTGTCAATGGACTACAGGACCCAAGGCAGCATGGTTTCACCAGGGGAGGTCATGTCAGGCCAACCTCATTGAATTTTGACTGGGTGACCAGGGAGGTGGATCAGGGAGGGCAGTGGACATGGCCTATCTGGACTTCAGCAAGGCCTTGACACTGTGCGCCATAGAAGGCTATTACACAAACTGGGGAATATGGGTGTGGGCAGGACAGTAGTGTGGTGGGTAGGTAACTGGCTGGGCGGCAGGACACAGAGGGTGGTGGTAAATGGCTGTCACTCCACAGAGGGAAGATTGACCAGTGGGGTACCACAGGGATCAGTGCTGGGACCAGTCCTATTCAACATCTTCATCAGTGACATTGTGCAGGACCTAGAAGGCAGAATTTCACTGTTCGCTGATGACACAAAGCTCTGTAACAGAGTAGACACACCAGAGGGTGTAGACAGAATGAGAAATTTGAAGAATGGTCAGGGGTTTGGCAGTTGAAATTCAATGCAAAGAAGTGCAAGATAATGCATATGGGGCACAAAAACCCTGGCACAATATATCAGTTGGGGGGTGAGGATATAGCATGCACCAAGCAGGAAAGGGATCTTGGGGTTATCACCTGATGACCTAGTGTAGGGAAACAGTGGACAAGGCAGCAGGTAAAGCAAATAGGATGCTGGGATGCATAGGCAGGCATCACCAGCAGGAAAAGGGAGGTCATAATTCCACTATACAAGACACTAGTGAGGCCCCACCTGGAGTACAGTGTACAGTTCTGGAGACCTTACCTACATAAGGACATAGACAGGGTAGAGAAGGTTCAGAGGAGGGCAACAAAGATGGTGCATGGATTGCATCACAAATCCTATGAGGACAGGTTGAAGAAACTGAACATGTACTCCCTGGAGGAGAGGAGGGAGAGAGGGGATATGATAGAGACATACAAGTATCTTACAGGGAGGAACAGTGTGCAGGAATACACTATTTTAAGCAAAAAAGATGTTCCAGGACTAGAGGGCATGTGATGAAGTTGAGGGAGGACGAATCAGAGGAAATGTGAGGAAGAATTTCTTCACAGAACGGGTGATGGACAAGGGAACACCCTGCCAGAGGAAGTGGTGGGGCTGAAACAATCACGGGATTTAAGAATGCATGGGATAGACATAAAGGAATTCTGGAGGTCAGGGGTAAGGGGCAACAGACTTCTAGGAAAACATAAACTGAATTTACAAGCTCAAATGGGCAGACTGGGTGGGCCATAGGCCCTTATCTGCTGACACTGTCTATGTATCTATGTATCTATGTCCATTAACACTAAGTCTAAGATATTCATATTCCTGGTTGGCTTATTTACCATTTGCTGCAATCCATAGTTTGAACATAGATTTAACAGTATATGTTCCTGTTATGTAGAAGTGGTCCCCATTTCCCAGTGTATCCCTGGAGTATTTATCTCACCTAGTATGATTACATCTTTACTATCTAATCTTTTTTCAATACTGGTCATTAACTGACGATGTTCATCCATGCTTGAATCCGGGGGTCTATAGCAGACACCTACAGTTCATTTCTTATAATCTCCCCATATGATCTCAATCTATAGAAGCTCGTTACTATCCAAACTATCCTCCTCTGCTATTAATCTGGTCTCAATATGTTCTCTTATATATACTGCAACTCCACCTCCTCTCCGACCAACTCTATTGTTATGGTATGTTTTATAACCTGGGATACCAGTGTTCCAACCTGAAGTCTCTGTCCACCAGGTTTCGGTGATGGCTGCAACGTCAATATTTTTTTGTATCATTATTCATTCTAATTCATCCTTTTTTATACTATGTAGGCTTCTAGCATTTGTTAGTAAGACATTCAGATCTGTTTCTTGATGTTTTTGTATTTGATCTATTACCTTTTTGTCTGTTAACTGATGTACTCTCCCCACATCCCCTTTGAACTATTTTTTTGGTGATAAGTATTCTTATTTAGAGCGTTATAAAATATATTTCCCAGGAGCCTGGTTCCCCTTTTACTGAGGTATAAGCCATCATGATAGTAAAGACTATGGTCACCCAGAAACTTTTCCCATGTCATTATGCAGATGATTTTGTTTGTGAGACACCACCTGTGTAACCAGTTATTGTATTGTTTTATGTTGGTTTGTTTTTTCTTTCCAGCCCTAGGTACAGGTAGTATTTCTGATAATACAATTTTTGCTTTCCGTTCCCTAAGGCATTTAATAAACTGTAGCATATCCTTAATTGTTTCCTCTATCCCGTTTGTTCAGATCATTGGTTTCTGCATGTAAGAGTACAGTCTTCAGCTCTTCCACATGCCTTAGAATGCTGGGTATCATTTTTGCGATATCTTTAATAGTAGCACCACTATAGCTGCAGCTAGCCACATTCCCCTTGTTGAAAATCTATCTGAAAATGTTGCTCTAGTGACCCCAAGGATAAATATCTGTTCCGGCATTTCGTTGATGCTGCCGCTTGGTTGTGGCTCCACATTACTATTATTTCCTTCTGTCACTGGGACCTCACCAGTTATATTATTTGTTACTAATGAAGTTTCGTTCATATCATGATCTTTGGGATCTGAAGGTCCTGGGGGCTTCGTTTCCATCCTGATCTTTAGAAGGTATCTATGTGTGATCCACCTGCACTGTTTCATTCTCTTCCAAGTTTATTAATGCAAGGTACCTATTTTCTAATTCCAGGGTATACCCTATTGCCCTATGTCTCTGTTTAGATTTTTTAGTTTGTTTGACTTCAGTCCAACTATCTTTGTCAAATTCTACTGCCTCCTCATCCTCAGCAGGCCATTTCCTTTTATCTGATTTTATCATCATTTCGGGATTATTTTCATTGTGTGTACTATTAGTATGACTACAATCAGGTGTAATGGTATCACTCATACTTAATGGAATGGTTTGACCTCCTCTAAGTTTGTCAGCCATTTGGTCCTGTTGTTTTTCTAGTGTTTCAAGCCTTTTATCAATGGTAGCAATGTCCTCTCTCAAAACACTGTTGTGAACACATTTCTCACACACAAAGAGGGGGCTACAAGGTAGATTGTCAAACAACTGATACATTAAACAGTTGGAGCACTTTAGCCCCATTTCCCCATCTAGCATCATGATGGTGTCCCTTTTTGGGGTTTTGGATACAGGTGATACATTTCTGGATGTACTTGGTGTTGCGTCCAACAAAACTAAGCCGGCCACATTTTTGACAATAGTTTCAGGCAACGATATTTGGGTTTAAAGCAAATACCTGTTTGACCAATATCAAGTCCCTTAGCAATCTTATTGTAGTTTCCTGGAGGGGAGTTTCTTATGCCTATCATTTGTAAACTGCCCAGAGGTCTGTCCTCTTTCCTCCTTTCCCCACTTGACATGCTAGACACGCGTGTACAGACGTGCATGTCTCTGCGCACATCTCCACACGTGGAACCATGTGTTCGCCCACTCAAGCTCACACCACTCACTGTTGTGAGTGTTTAAATACTGTGCCAAACCTGGAAGTAACCTTCCAATCAGGTGACCTCCCTAATCCAGCTACAACACTTTGAAAGAATAAATATATAGCGCTGTTTATTTTTACCAAGCTCTAAAAGGACTACGCACAGATTACAGTTTCTCCTTATAAAGAGGGGCCAGAGGAGCTGAGATGTGGAACAGCTTGCAGCCACACCAAGAATGTGTGAGCTGGCGGTCCTCGTATGCACATTGGCATGCATCCATTTTTGTGCATTAGGAGCTCCCCCGGTGCTCCCAGACCCCGAGATTACTTAGTTGGGGCCGGAGACACAAGGGATGCAGTGCAGAATCCACAAAACTATTTGTTTAAAGACCACCAATGACCACTCTGGGACTGAACATATGCATAATAATGAGCTGCTCATGCTTATTAATGAGCCCTATTCATGAGCAACTCATTATTATGTATATAGTCAGTCCCAGAGCGGTCAGTGGCACTCTTTAAACAAATAGTTTTGCGGCTTCTGCATTACAGCCCTTGTGTCTCCGGACCCCAACTAAGTGAGCTTGGGGTCCAGGAGCAACAAGGGAGCTCCTGATGCGCTGCTGTCATGGTGAGAAAACAGTTTGCATGCCAACACACATGTGCAAACCGTCAGCTCACACATTCTTGGTGCAGCTGCAAGCAGTTCCACGTCTCTGCTCCTCCAGCCCCTCTTCCGTGACCTCGGCTGCAGCCCTACTGACTCTAGCCAGATTTTGTTTATATGTTGGTAAAGCTTGGGATGTTGCTGCTGTTGCTTGTAGTGTTATATAAAATACCCAGAGAAGGTCATTTGTCATATGCTTGGTGTACACTAGTGATCATATGTATTTGATGTTATAGACAAGAAACAAATATTCTGTGCAAATTTAGTGGTTAATTTCTATTAATTATAGCTTTTCATGTGTTGTGGTTGGTGCTTAGTGGAGAAATGTCAGCCATGTTGGTAAAGGATGTCTCATTTCTGTGTGAGAATATTGATTTCATGAGTCATCTGTATTTCAAAACTTATTTGGAAAGTAGTGCTGCCCTGTGCATTTGTTGGTTAATAACTACACAGGTAGTTTTACATCTCATCCAATCAGGACACAGAATCTTTTTCACCCATTTTATAATTTTACTTTTTATGTGAAAAGCCTTATCAGGGACTGACCCATATTAAGTTGTGGGGCAATACTTCACAGACTTTTCCCTTTAAGAGCTTGTAATAATCAACTAGCTATAAGATGCTTAGCATCTCATGAACACAATATATAGACAGACAGAAAGAGACAGCTACATCTTTAGTGGACGGCTCTTAACATATTCATATTTATTCTAAACAGTAGTAAAACCAGTCAACTAGTCACTTGAGAAAAGCATCCTTTTCAAACTCTGTTATAGTAAAATGAAATTTATGTTTACTGCGTAATTTTGGCATTCAGGAAGAGCTCAGCTGTTTTTCTATGTATGAACTATCTTTGGGTTCGCAGTGAGTTTGTCGTGACATCATTGTTCAAGAAGCACCCTATTAAGGTATTGCTTAGGATGCTAAGCTCCTTATGACGCCAATCTACGCTGAAATGACACCAAGACTTATGCTTATTTGGATGAAAATGTTTGGTCCACTAGACATTGTTATTAATTGCCACGTAAAACTTCATCATGTTTTAGACTGAAGCATGTGCTACTTTCTTCAATAAAGAGTAAAATTAATGTGTATTGCCATATTTTATTCCACTTAAGATCTGAAAGGAGTGAATAGAAATGCAAAGAAGAAGTCTGTAAAGCTGGCTTGCTTGTTAAAGAACACATTCATGTTGGACGTGTTTTTTATCATACCATTTTTAGCAATGCTGAGCATTGCTCATGGCAGAATGACCCCCTTCCCTGAGGTGGGTTGGCATATTTGCTGCTGAACGCAGCTCGACTAGAGATGTCCTCCTCTCCCAGGATGGGCAGGCAGGATCACTGACAAGCAGTGGCTCAAGTAAGAATGCCCCCTCTCCCAAGAGGGGTGGGCAGAATCACCACTGAGCACAGCATGAGTAAGGATGTCCCACTCTCCTGAGGGGGTAAGCAGAATCACCACTGTGCAGCTTGAGGGATGCTGCCCCCCTCTCTCAAGGGGGGCAGGCAAGATTGTTGCTGAGCACAGCTCAAGTAAGGATGCCCCCATCTTCCAATGGGATGTGCAAGATCACTGCTGAGCATAGCTCAAGTAAGGATGCCCTGCAATCCCAAGGGGGTGGGCAGGATATACTAGGGGGCTCTACCATGGTACATGTAGCACTAATATTCCCCTTTTCCCATTTTCCTACTCTGACCAGACCCCAGACACCCACCAGCATCCAACCCTGAGGATCAAGCTTACTCCAGGCCGAGAGAGAGAGAGAGAGAAGGCCCCTGAACCAATCAGATTCTCCTACCACCATCACCTGGTATCTTACAGCCACTGCAGTGGTTTCATTCAGGTTTATGCCTGAGAGATAGCAAGTGATCCTCCTGTGGCTGTAATTCCATGAATTTCTTGAAGCTGTGCAAAAGATTTCTTTCATCATGGCTGCTACTGATTTTTGGTAAAGGAAGTGGCGTGGCAGGAGGGGGTGACAAAGTCAGACAGGGGGCATTGGCTGCACCACATCATCAAAATGACAAAACCCAGCACACTCATTGGTACAGTGAAACTCCTTTGAAAAGTGCTTTCCAGTGGAAACCCTGCATCATCGCCAGATCAACCACCATTGGCTGCAGTCTGACTTCCAGCCACCTCATTGGCTCACAGCCTGATACACCTCCAGAACCTGATTTTTCCACTAAAGCTATACCAATATGTTTGACCAGCATTATGCAATCAGGCATAAAAAGGATTTGTGAACTAAAACTTCCTGACTGGCTGTAAACATTCATTAGGCCTATGGCAATCTTGGGTAAACATGCACTGTATGTAGAGGCTAAACAAGGTACACATCTATTTTAAAATACCGATTTTTGCTAGCTGTAATAAGGCACTCCTAGTGGTTATATTAATATTCAGATAATCACCCTCTAGGGGCATGTAGCACTTGCCTATGCCTCATGCCACATTATACCCCTTGAGGGTGATTAACTCAGCATTAATATAACCCTGGTCTTGCCTTACTGCTTAATTATTGGGTCCATTTCTATAGAAACAGGGACTGAGCCCTTTAGAGTTGATCTGTTCCAGATGCTTCATCTCCACCTGAGGTCATAATCATCTCCTATTTGTAAGTTAACATCAAAGCCATTGCCATAGGGGCAGACTGTGATATCATCAGCAGAAGATTAGCATTTCAAGTGGGGAAATGATGCAGGAATACCTAAAAGGAACATAGATCTCATTTTCATGCAAGTGTCCCCACTAATAGATAGTGGAAAGAAGAGAAATATGTGTGTGTGTGTGTGTGTGTTCATTGCCAAAACTGTGTTAATGCACCAGTTAGTGTTCAACTTAACACCAAAAAAATAAGGAAATGTGGTGTTAGGGTTTCTTACCCTAACTACCCTCAAGCCGCAAAAGGACAAGACCAACAAGCAACCACAGGCCACCATCATCAGGTAAGACAAGCAACATACAACTGTTTCCAGATGACACAAACTCAGTAGCACTAATGTGGTACCTTTGAAAATATGCATACAGTGTGCTGCACTTTAAAAAAAAGTACTCTATCTGTGCTATTTAGAAATGTAACAGTGTAACTGCAGAAGTGTGTGTGTGTTTTGCAGTATGCATGTGTATCTGTGGCTGCAGGAGCACTGGCCCCACGGGGTCTGCACGTCTGCAGACAGAAGTAGTGCTGTAATGCGGATATCGTGGATTCGTATCTGTCGCTGCAGAAGCACAGGCCCTAGGAAATTCTAATAAATAAAAATAAATAAATAAATAAATAGGTGTGTATGTCTGACACTGTGCATGTGTATCGGTGGTAGCAAAAGCACTGGCCCCTCATGAGCCTGCATTTATGTAGACGGATATAGTGTTGTAATTTCAGTATCATGGATGTTATTTTTGAGGTCAGAAAGCATACAAAAATAAAATTTTGCACAAGTTTTGTTTTGTGAAAATCATTGTTTATGGACATTTACATGCAAATTACAAACACTGAGCCTTATTCACAAAGGCTATGCACCGCTACACATGGAGCGTACAACCCCCCCGTAGTGGCACATATGTGTGGAAGTGAAGCAAGCGAAGGCCATGCGGGATGCACGAACCATGCGTGGGGATATGCGCACCCACATGGAGTGCAGCTACACATATAGGAGGTTACGTGTCCGTGCAGGGGGCGTGGCCATGTACGCCATATGCGCAAAGTGCTGGACACACATTCACAACACTCAATACATTGGAATGGCATGCCATGGAGCCATGCAGGCAGTACGCAGCTGAAAAGCAGCTGTAAGGAGGCACACGTGCCCCACACAAAGCAGGGCTGGCCAGCGCAGTGTACCAGCGTGTGTAGCAGACAGACCCACAACAGCACACACAGCCAGCAAGGCTTGCTGCAATGTGGGCCACATGGTGCATATCCAGGCATGTGCCTGGAAGGTGCCACATGCATGTGCCACCACGGCCGTATCATGGGCCCAAGCACGGCGTGCATGCTGCCAAGCCAGGCACAGCCGGCACTGTACAGCCAGCACAGTGATCCCCTGTATAAACACAACAGGCACCACAGGACCTGTAAACAGAAGCAAGACCTGTTCAACTCACACAGCACACACAGCGCTGCTCCCACACACCGTGCCTGGGCAAAGAACAAGGCACACACAGGGCATCACAGGCAAAGGCCTTTATTGAAAACAGGTGCACAGTGCCCACATGGGGCACCACATCAACAGGGCAGGGCAGCAGGCAGTACAACAGGTGGGCAGGCCAAACCCTGGCTCAGTTGGATGAATTCTCCATGGTCTCCACTGGGTTCGTTGACGGTGTCACCTCAAGGGGTGGGGTAGTATCAGTGAAGGCATGCTCCTCAAGCACCAGGTACCTCAGGTGCCCACAGTAATGCTGCAATGACAAAAGCACACACAGGGGACTATGGTCAGTACATGCCAAAGCAGACAGGGTGGCAATGCAATGATGCAACACACACACAGGGGCACACACAAAGGCATGCATACGACACCTACCTGTGAGGGGGAACGGATGTCCCACAGGTCCCCCTCATCATCCCTGTAGACCATATTGTCCATGCTCTGCCACAGGTCCATTCACAGCAGAATGTCGTGGGGTAGTCGGTGGCCAGGTGTCACCACCACAGCCAGTCCCTGCACTCCCGCCTCACACAGCTGCAGAACTAACATGCCTTATGCTGGCATGTCCCTGTGGAAATGTGAAGGCAGTGACAATGACAGTCACACCCCAGGCAGCCCCCCAGGCAGCGGGCCCACACCCAATGGTATATGACCCTGCCACTCACCTGTCTCCAGTCAGTGACCTCCCATATGGCTCCAGCGGGAACCCCGTTCTGGTAGACATTCTGTGCAACATGGTACAGGTGCTGTGGCAGGGCAAGCCTTCCACGCACCTTGCCCAGTGGCATCAGGGGAGCTGCAGCCGCCTTGACAGTTGGTGCTGTTATGGCATCCCCTGTGGCCGGCCTGCCCACAGCACATGGGCAGGCAATGCCCCATAGGGCACATGCACCATGCCACCCAGCATGCATGGGACACACACATGTGCGTGCAATTCCACTAAGTGGACGCAGTCTGCGGAACAGGCAGAGGCGAGACGATGTGCCCTGGGGCACTGCTACACGTCATACTACTGGAGGACGCCATAGAAGAGCACCATGAATAGCCCCAGCACCACCCAAGGGCATTCTGGCCACAGCTCACTGCAGGGAGCATCCACACCTCTGAATTCCTGCCGTGGTACAGGCTTGACCATGGCACACTGCGGTACGCCTCTGCACCTCGGAGGACTTACACACGCGACAGGGTGTTCCCAGGCCATGACCGTGGAGATGAAGATGCTGTGTGCACTGCAGTACTATGCCACAGGCACCTTCCAGAGGGTGACAGGGGATGTGGCAGGTGTGAGCCAGTCCTCCATCTCCAGAGCCCTGCACCAGGTGGTCGATGCCCTCATGCGCCACAGATGGCAACAAATCATGTTCCCTGTGATGGCGGCGGAGCTCAGGGCTGCCAAGGGAGTGTTCTGGACAGATATGGCATGCCCAACACAGTTGGTGCGATAGTCTGTACACATGTGCCCATACTTAGTCCATACTCACACCAAGCATGAACCAGTATGCATACTGGAACCGTAAGGGGTACCACAGCATTAACTATCAGGTGGTGTGCGATGCAATGGGCATCATCACCAATGTCCTAGCACGGTACCCAGGATTATGCCATGATGCCTTCATCTTCGGCAACAGTGCACTGCGACGCCATCTGGACCAGCAGGACAAGGGATACGGGTGGCTGTTGGGTGAGTGTCTCCCTTGGCCTGCAGCAAAGATTGTGAACTGTGCAGTACTGTGTGCCTAATGTGTGTGTACCCTCCATCCCCACAGGTGACAGCGGATACCCACTGAGGACGACGCTTCTGACACTCACCTAGCACTCCAGCATTCTGCGGAGGAGGCATACAACACAGCACATGTGTGGGCACGCGGCATCACGGAACGCACCATCAGCCTTCTGAAGATGCGGTTACAGTGCCTGGACCACACAGGGGGTATGATGATGCTTGCGCCAGGGACGGAGTGCAGTGTGTTCACCGCCTGTGCCATGCTGCATAACATATGCATCCGATGCAGTGTGCCACATCCCCTGGATGGATGCCCTAAGGAGCCCAGTGAGGAACCACCGCAGCCACCACATGGACCAGCACCACCAGGGGATGATGGCTGAACGCCACCCAGGGGACGTGATGCAGTGGGATGCATGGCGGCACGGGCCGTGAGGCATCATGTGGCCCATGGCACATTCGGAAGGTGAGCACTCGCACTGGGTGGTGATGATGACACCACCGCTCTGAGCTGTACAGTGCACAGCATACTGTGCCCATTGTGTGACTCTGCCACTGCTGGCCATGCATGCTGGTGTGCGCGGCAGGCTGTGGATGGCCAGAGGGTGGCCGCACCTACTTGACAGTGCATCCCCCATTGGTAAGCCACTGCAGTGCTGGCCCATGTGGTGCCACTGTGAACCACTATGTGGTGTGCCTAGGTGGTGCCCTGGGTGTGCCAGTGTGCTGGGTGTGTACCGGTGCCTGTCGCTGCCATCTGCACACACACATTACTGTGTGTCGGGTTCCCGTGGTGTCCCTCCGTGTCCGCACCCATGGATGGTTCCCCTGCTCCCCGTGCCAAGGGTGTTGACTGCATGGTGGACTGGGGCCTCTGTCTGCAGTGTGAACGTAGGGTCATGCCTCCTGTGCCCATTGCAGCATGCACGGCAGACTGTGCCATTGGTATGGGCCATGGGTCCTGGCCACGCAGCGGTGCCTGGTGTGTGTCGGCGGTCGGTGCCGGTGGTGTGTCGGTGGCCGGCAGTTGTTGCGGATGTGCAGCCAGGTGTGTGGCTATGGCATGGAGCACATCAGCTATCCACTCCTGCGTGTGTTCACCCGCTGCCACTGCATCTACGAGCCTATTGTAGGCATGCACGCTTGCAATGACGGCATCAGCCATGCATACCTGTGCCCACATGCCTGCGGCAACACCCTCAGACAGGCACTCCTGTGCATGCACGGATGCCTCCAGGACCCCTGTCATGCAGTGCACCACCTCCGTGCAGTCCCGTGTTGTCTTCAGCTGGTCACACTCCAGCTGGTGGAGGTCTGGGTAGTAGGCCACCAGTGACGAGCCACTGCAGCATGCCTGCCATTGCCGTGTGGGCAGGGGGCCCTCGGGGGCATGCCCGTCATGCCCTGGGGCATCCGGTAGTGTGGCATGTGCCTCCGACCCCAGGGTGAGCATGTTGCCATTGCCATCCTGCTGGCTGTTCTCCTCTGAGCTCCTGTCCGGTCCAGCCACTGTGTGGTCCTCCTCCACCTCCTGGTCCAGCGGAGGCATCTCCTGCTCACCAGCCTGGGCATCTGCGGGGGGTGGATCTGCCCCTCCTGCTGCCGGTCCTCTGTCCTGCCCTCGACACTCCTCTATTGGTCCTCCACGGGTGCAGCTGGCAGTGTGGTCTCCTCCTGTGTGGCGTCTGGGCTGTGCAGCATACCTGTGGGTGGGAGTACATGGATTAGTGCCCTTTGCATTGTGGTCAGGTGCAGTGCACCATCCTGTGTCTGTGCAGCTACGTACCTGCATCCCCTGGCCACAGAAGGGCACCGCAACCACTCCCACTCAGTCCCTCACCTGCACTGTCATCGGCGGCCCTGTGGGTGGAGTGCAAGGTTTGTTAGTGGTCATGTCTGTGCTCCCGTGCAGTGCTGCCACCCCTGGAGCATGTTCTGGCCACTCACCTGGCATGCTGTTGAGGCCCTCGGGCTCCCCATCCTTGGTGATGTCGCGTATTGTGTCCACCACCAGTTTTTCAATGGGCGTGAGTGTGGGTCCTGGGCCTGGTGGCCCGCCGCCAGTGGCAACCTGTGCCTGGCATGCTCAGCTACCTTCTTCTTCACCTGCGTCCGCAGGTCATGCCACTTGTGTTTTGTGGCAGACAGTGTGCATGCCTCTGGTCTGGCAGCATTGATGCCCGCCTGCACATCTAGCCATGTCCTGGTCTTCGTCTCAGGTGGTGTGCTGAGTGCCCGGCTTCCAAACAGCACATCATAGTGCTGGCGGACCGCCATCAACAGCAGGGTGACCCGCACACCTGTGAAGTTGGGAGACTGGAGCCTCTTTCCCCCTCCATCGCCTTTGCCATGTCCTGTGGCTCCACCTGCCTGCACTGTGGTCTCTGCTGATTCCTGGTGTGCATTCCTGGTGGCTGGTCTTGCATCCTCTATTGTCAGGTTTCCACGTATCTGCGTGTGGTGGTGCAGCGTGGTGCTTGCGCATGCCCATTTATGGTGGGGTCAAGGGGCATTCTGGGCATCTTGAGTGGTCCCAGTCCCACCCTTGCATGTTGCTGTGCACCTTGGCCTGCCCTGCTTCATCCTCCTGGTGGTGTACCATGCTTGCTCGTGCATGCCGAGTGTCGCACATGTGTTGCGTGGCATGCAGTTGTGCACCCACACATGTGCATCTTTTGCGCGTACCAGCAGCCCCTTTGTGAATAGCGACCACTGTGTGTAAAACCTCATCGCTACTCAAAAACAATTGTGCAATATCACCATTTTTGTTTATGAATGACAGTTTTTAACAAGGGCTGGCAGTATAGCTTAGAGGTTAGAGGAACGAGGTGTGAATGAGCTTGATACATCCAGCAGGCCAGACCTGAGTCTGATTCTCACAACCTCCACTTGCATACTGTGTAACTCTGAGCAAGTCACTTAACCGCCCAGTGCTCCCAGGTCAATCAGTCAAATCTTTATTTATCCAGGCAATCACCATTGAGCAAGCTCATTTACAAGGTGGACCTGCTGTTGGCAGGGACAAATGTACAGTTACAGATAAATATACATAATACAAAAGAAGCAAGATGTTTACAATAATGATAGGAGCAGTATATATACATTCCAAAGGCAAATGTACAAGTAAGATATACATAACACAACAGCAACATGATATATACAATACCCACAGGAGCAGGATGTGTATGGTTGTCATATACAAACCATGGGAGAAAAAAAGAAAATCATTTATATTCCTGTCCATCAGGAACATGTTAATGGCCTGTATGGAAGTCCCTAAGCTATGGAGGTGCGCATGACGGTGTCTAGAGCTTAGGATTATGTGACAGGAGGAGGGTGGTGTATGAGGGGTGCAGAGGGTGCTAAGTGTGAGTGAGGCAAGAGAGGGGGGTAATAGTGGCAGAGGAGGACTTAGATAAGCAGCTGCGACTAGTATGGCTGAGGAGAAAAGCAATAGTCTGGCTGCTAGGAGCGATAGAAGCAATTACAGATCTCAGCAAACATTTTGTCATAGAGGGTCTTAAACAAAGCAAGACTGACAAGGGAGCTAAGTCTCAATGATTTTTGTATCCTATTCCAGAGCATGGGCAAGACATAACTTATGGCGGCCCTTCCAAAGCGAGTGTTGACCCTTGGGACTTTGAGGGAAACCTGCAATAGACTTCTCAAGGCATAGTTCCCGATTGGACTAAGGGGGAGACGGTCAACAACATATTGTGGGAGTTTGTTGATAAGGGCTCGGAGCGTCCATAGAGCTGCATTTCTACACCGCCTGTACTGAAGGGAAGGCCACCCTACAGCTGCGTATAAAGAGCAGTGATGTGTGGAGAATGGGAGGCCAGTTATAAATCTCAGTGCTCTATGATACAATACGTCCAGTTTTGCAAGATGTGAGGCAGGGCAATGGCCATAAATGAAGTCAGCGTAGTCAATTAATGAGAGGACCCTGAAAACAGGCACTTGTGCCTAGTGGGCCTTACCAGGTTACCAAAGACAAAAATAAAAAAAATAAAAAAAACATTTACAGAAGTAGCACTGGAAGGTTAAGTGACTTGCTCAGGGTCACAGAGTGTGCAAGTTGAGGTTGCTGGAATAAAACCCAGGTGTGCTGGATGTACCGAGCTCATTCACAGCTTATTGCTCTAACTTCTAGGCTACACTGCCAAGTTCAGTTGATGGCCTCGATTTGGCTTTCCAAATGATTCTGTTCTGACTCAGTCCTAACAATGTGATTCTGGAGCTCCATTCCTGTTCAAAATGAGAAATCAGTTGAAAATAAAATAATTGTTTGAAATATTAAATGATTTTAAAAAGGGGTTATGAAGAGCATGTAGGGGTTACCTGATTCTGTCATTTGACCCGGTCCGGATCAAGTTCTGACCCAGTTCTGGACAAGTCTGAAAAATGTACCTGTTTTGCAAACCAGAGAAGATCAGAACTTTGTGGAAACAGCTCACAATCAAAACCGTGTCACGGATGACTCTCCCATCCCAAATTCGGTGTAAATAAATTGTAAAAGAAAAAATAAGTACTATAGTTTAGAAACTGTCTGTGTTTGTGGTTTCCTCTATAGCTTGATTAATAGTATTTGGAGACAGGCATGTGCTCATTTCTTGTTGATAATGTTTTTATTCAGCCTTAGTGGCTTTTGAGCTTTCTACTCATATATTTGATCAGTCCAGCTGAGATCTTCTGTCCTGCTGTGATAAAATTCTTGTGAATGAACTGATGTATTAATCACAGCTTGTGTAGTTTTTGCTTTCATTAAAATACAACAAACTTACAGCGGCTGCGTCTATGGTAATCGGACAAAATACAATGTTGCCTTACCAGGGCTAATCACTGCATCGTAAATTGCACAGCAAGCTGTGCAAACAAAGTGGAAGATTCGAGCTAAAACATTTATTTGGGCCAATAAAACAATGTCAAAGCACAGCTTTTCCGCCAGACAACTCCAGTTTTCATAAACATTTTGCCTTTCATCTGCCTGCCCATTTGGGAGTTGGAACACATTTTTTTTGCAAGGTTGTGTGGTCCTCCTTGGTGCCAAAAATGACTCCCACATCCTGCCTCTGTACTGAAGCCCCTGGCTTTTTCTCTACAGAAAAGACCTAACCATGGCTGCAGGTAGAAGCAACGGATGGTAGCATTGAACTGTTCTGACAGAGGGAATGATCAGATTCCAGCTAATAGAGCTGCTGGCAGGAGATAAGACAAGTCGACATGTCAAGATATGTTTCCCTGGGTGCCTCCCCTTGAGCCTCTTGTGTGTTTCTTATGCCCACCCTGGTATCAATGAGCACCTGGCTTAGGAACACTACCTTTGGGTTTTAGAAAAGTACTCCCTGATTTTGCAGGTGGTCGGAGTGTCAAACAAGTACAGTCACTTGCCCTCAGAGCAATTGGAAAGCAGTTTGCCTGCTGTTGCAATTCTGAAAAGGGAAGCGCTTTTAATATTAACCCTTTTGTGTCCTGTTCTGTGACCAGTTTTTAATCTACGTCATTACAGAAACTGTTGAACCAATGTTCTCCAATCTATGAACTCGTTTCCTATGTGGTAGTGTCAAAGGCTTTGCTGACGTTTAAATGAACAATGGATTCCTCTCAGCAAGTCACTTGCTAGTCATATAAAAAAAAGTGCAATGGCATTGTTCTAGCATGATTTCCCCTTACAGAATCATTATTGGGCCTTGTAGCCCAAGCAGACACCAGGGACTCCTAGAGAGACTACAGCCCCCATATTGAAACAACCAGCAAGGCGCTAACAGGAGTAGAGCTCACTAAGTAGATATAACTTGGTCAACAGTCTGGATGTGTGGCTACTGCAGTGTTCAAAGAGCCCCACAGAGTTCTTCTTTAGGTAGGGATTTCAGAACTGGGCACAGTATTGCAGATGGGGTCTCACCAGTCATCTATAGAGAGGCAGAATTACCTTTTTCTTTCTGCTATCAAAAGCCCTCCCAATACACTCCAGTATGTTGGTTGCTTTGCTTTAGACCTTCTTGCATTGACTGAATTGTTTTCAGTAGTCACTTATGATGACTCCCAGGTCCCTTTCCTTAGTAGTAGTAGTTCCAGACTTAACCTCTCCCATCTATTATTCCATCCAGAGGTTCTTATTCTCTGTGGGCATCATCCTGTGCTTTTTGATATTGAGTTTCAACGGCCAAGCCTTGGAACATGTCTCTAACCTTAGCAGGTCCCTCTACAACTCCATTACCCCCCCCCCCCCACTGTCTACTTAGTGTCTTCTGTGAAGAGACACATCTTGCCCTGTATTCCTTCTCCTGAATACCTTGAAAAGGACTGGCCCCAGAACAGACCCCTGAGGCACCCCACTCACAACCTCCTCCCTACCCCCATTTGACTCCATTTACCACCACCCTCTGCTTTCTACCCCCCAAACAACTACCCAGCCACCTAGGTCATTCACTATACCCAGATCCTCCAACTTTTGTAGCAACCTTCCGTGTGGCATCAAGCGAATGCCTTGCGAAAGTCAAGTACAGTTAATCCACTGCTTGTCCCTTATCTACTGCCTCAGTCACCGAGTCAAAGAATGTTATCAGGCTGGTTCCATGAGACCTCCGTGCCACAGACCTGTGCTGCTTACTGTCCTGGAGCACATTTCTCTCCGGGTAGTCAACTAGGTCCTCCTTGATTAATGTCTCCATCAATTTACCCACAATGGAGGTAGACTGATGGGCATGTAGTTACCTGGTTGCTCCTTGTCCCTTCCCTTATGGAGTGAAACCATGGCTGTCACTCTCTAATCTTTCGGAACCGCCCCTGACTGTAGTGAGCTATTCAATTGCCCTACCAATTCCCAGAGCACCCTCAGCTGCATCCTATCCGGCCCTGGAGCCCTATCTGTTTTCAGGGCTGCAGACCCTTTTGTGGCCCTTTGTCCCGTAAATACCTCCTTTTTCATTTCAGGGATCCCCCCTTAAAACAGCCTTTATGCCACTTTCCAGCAAAGGCCCGCTATTGCCTACTTTAAATACTGAGCAGAATAGTCATTAAGAACAAAGGCCTTCTGTTTGCCCTCTATTGCTCTGCCCCCTCCATTAGCTTAATGATTCCTATTCCTTTCTTTCTTTATTCTCTAATCTATCTGATAAACTGTTTTTCCCTGCCCTTGCCCCCCCCCTTGCAATACACAGCCTTGTGTCTGCTTTTGTATCCCTTTCTGCTCTCTTGGCCTCCCTTATTTTTACATGGTACTCCTTCCATTCTTCATCCCCCTTCTTCTCCTTCTACCTGACAAAGACCTTCTTTTTGGCCCTCACTGCCTCCCTTACCTTCCTAGAGAACCAGATTAGACTACTTGTCCCTTAAGTCTGTCCCTGCCATGAACCTTGCTATGGAACCAACGTTCACTGCCGTTCTTCATAGAATCATAGAAATTTATCGGCAGAAAAGGACCCCATTGGCCCATCTAGTCTGCCCCTGTTCACTCCCCATAGGTAGCCCTGACTCTTCCACCCCCGCACCCCACTTCTGTCTCCCCCCTCCGTTGATTCACAGCCCTTTTTCCATCCGGTTATCTATCCCTCCCTCTCTTGTTTAAACCCATGTAGTTATCCCACGCACTCTTGAATCCTCCAGCTGTTACTGCTTCAACCACCCCCTCCGGTAGCCTATTCCAGGGGCCAACCACCCTCTCAGTGAAGTAGTTCCCCCTCTTATTACCACTGAATGACCACCCTCCAGCTTCAAACTGTGCCCCCTAGTTCTTGGATTGTCTTCATCTTGAAAATACTCCCTTTCCTCACCTTGTTAATTCCCTTCAGGTATTTAAATGTGTTGATCATGTCCTCTCTCTTTCTCTGTCTCTTTCTCTCTCTCTCCTGGTTTCCAGTGGATACAGGCCAAGTTCCTCCATCCTCTCATCATATGTCCTCTGATGCATACCATGCACCATTTTGGTCACCCTCCTCTGGACACTCTCCACCATATCAATATCCCTCTGTAGGTGAGATCTCCAGAACTGAACCCCATACTCTAGGTGGGGACGGACCACTGTCTTGTATAGCACTTCTCTTGTCTCTTTCTTGTGCACGTCTTTTGTGTCTAGTACAAAAATATTGTTCCTCAAGCACGCACCACAACATTTTCTTCACCAATTTATTATTTATTTATTTATTTATTTAAAATTTGGTGATCGGGTAGGCCCACTGAGCCCCGAAGGTCCCTTTTTCAGGGGCGACCCGGGATAACAATACATATTTTCATACAGAGAAAGACTTGGGTTACAGAGTAGTTTCGGGTGTGTGAGCAGGTTACAGCCATGGTTATCAACAAGGCAGTGCATGCACGTTGTTTCTTTGCTCAGTTACTGCTGACTGGAATGTGGTGCATGTAACTGTACACAAGGGGCGTGCAGAGCCTGAATATAATTTCACAAATGACACGAATAATGGGGTCCCAAGGACTTGGGACCGAATACTGAATAATGTAATTATTTGTGGTATTTTTTTTTTTACATCTTGTTTACCCAGTATAGACCAGCTAAGATGCACCATCTAGTTTTGAGTGAGACCCTACCTTATTCATTTCCACAGCCATGGACTGGAGTGCTGCGAAGTTAAGTAACTAACTTGCTCAGGGTCACACAGTGAGTAACTGACTCTGCTGGAGTCTGAACCTGTGATCTCCCAGCTCCCACACCCATGCGCTAACCACTAGACCACACTGCCTCACATTTTTATTCATATTCAGGCCTTGTGAAAATGTTATAAAGAAAGCCCCTCTCTGCACAGGTCCTGACTACCTTGGCCCCTGAAACTGAAACAGTGGTTGCAAAAATTGACTCACTGGCAGTCGAAAATATGAGGAGGAGGCAGGAGGGCCTATCCAGGCAGAACAGAGAATCTCCCAAGTGGAGGACAGTCTAGCGGGGGTCCCAACCAGGACTGAAAAGCTCAAGAAGGAGCTGTCAGACCTCCAAGAACATGTGGATTCTCAGGGAAAATAATAAAAAATGCAATAACCTCAGGATAAGGGGGGTTCCGGAAGGGACAGAAGGCCTGGACAAACTCAGCTTCCTAGAAAAAATAGATTCCACAGGTCCTGAAAATGAATTGCCCCAAAGATAAAATACACATTGACAGGGCTGACAGGGTTCTAGAACCTAAACCAGTGCAGGACATGCCACCAAGACAAGTGGTGTTGCACTTACATCATTATCTGGATAAACAGAAAATACTCAAGGAGTATAAGAAGGCAGGCAACTTAACAGTGGGAGAGACAGCCAAATTTCTTTCTTTCTTTCTTTCCAAGATTTCTCCTACCTGGTACAGAACAAGAGCAAAGCCTTTGCACCACTGACGAATGAGCTCTGAGCAAGAGGTATGAGGTTTAGATTTGCATACCCTGCGGTGTCAACAATCCAAGTGGAAGAGCTGTCCCACCATGCCCTGCAGTGTTAACAATCCGAGTGAAAGGGCTGTCCCATCTTACCCTGCAGTGTTAACAATCTGAGTGGAAGGGCTGTCCCAACACACCCTGCAGTGTTAACAATCTGAGTGGAAGGGCTGTTCCACCATACCCTGCAGTGTCAACAATCCGAGTGGAAGGGCTGTCCCACCATACCCTGCAGTGTTAACAATCTGAGTGGAAGGGCTGTCCCAGCACACCCTGCAGTGTTAACAATCTGAGTGGAAGGGCTGTTCCACCATACCCTGCAATGTTAACAATCCGAGTGGAAGGGCTGTCCCACTCTTTTTGGGAGTTGGAGAAGGCGAAGCAGTTCTGTGGAGATAAGAAATAAATATAAGAGACGCTGAGAGGTAAACTTTGTGTGCTTGTGACAGTAGGTGACTTGGGGGGAAATGCGTTGAGATGGTGAGTGGTCCTGGGAGGCTGTCCCTGCCCCCTGCCCCCTGCCCATCAGGCTTGCTGAGGAAAAAATTGATGCTGACACTGAACACTGTGGAGGAATTGGGTTTTGTTAAGTTAGTCTCCAGGTTGTTGAAATGGCGAACCAAAATGCATTGAACTGTAAAACACTGAGATTGCACACGTGGTCGCCATTGCCCAAAAGGTTCTTGAATGAAGGCACTGCTGTTTTCTGCCATCT
The DNA here is from genome assembly GCA_016271365.2 of Neoceratodus forsteri. NCBI lineage: Eukaryota > Metazoa > Chordata > Ceratodontiformes > Ceratodontidae > Neoceratodus > Neoceratodus forsteri. The sequence continues at coordinate 60,299,763 of JADMNL010000036.1, read as the reverse complement.
GCTGCCAGGCACAGATTTTCAACAAATGAAAGGGACTTCATGAGTATTGACTCAGGGTGCTCCTACACTTCTTGGGACATTTCAGACTGAACTGTTTATAACAGGATACTTGAATGCATGTTGGGATGCTTGGGGGAGGGGGAGCAGGAATGATGTAAAATGCTTTGGAAATGGGGGCTTGGAGAACAAGGATAGTAGCCTGGAAGGCGGGGGGGGGTGTAATTAAGTGGGACCCAATGCAGGGTGGATTTACTGACACAAAGAAGGTCGGTGATAGAGAGGGAGACCAGTCGTTAGCCCCAAACAGAAACCTCAGGGTCCAGGGGGGCTACCTTGGGTACCATCACTGAAGCAGCTCCTTCCTCCTAATTGCAACACATCCAGGGATAGGAAAATGACATGCATCTCAGGAGAATGAAAGGAAATTTTATGCCTACTAAGTATGATGCAGATGGGGTAGGAGAGATACTGCTGTTATATAGGGTAGTCTCATGCAAAACAATGTCTCTGGTGAGGTGGGTCAAGAGATAGGGAAATGTGCCAGGGGGGCTGGGAGGTCAATAGGGGAGCAGCATTTGCAATAAGGTCAAAGAAGGGGAGCTAACTTGTGGCTGGTAAAGATGACATGAGAGAAGTGGTGTATGGTTATGTCTAGTAAATGTTATTAATAACTGTTTTACTGTTTATGACACACAAGAGAATATTGATAATTGTGATACACATACCAGTGGAAAAAAAAAAGGTAAATTTTTATTGTTGGGGAGGAACACTGAGATGAGTGGAGACACATCTGTGTTTGGTAGGGTTTGGCCCTCCCCTGAACCACTGCCAGGTCTATCAATGGCAGAGAAAATTACAGTGTGCACCTGGAATGTCCAGGACATTTCCTCCCTGGCAAACTAGAATAAGATCCTGAATGTGCATAACCATAGCAATGCACACATCTGCAAGCCTTCAAAAACGTGGGGGGTAGACAATCCACTGGCTTTGAATATGTTAGAGGCCTGGAGGAGAGGTAATAAACAGATGGCCACTGGGGGAGCCAATACTATTTTGGCACCCATAGCACAAAACCCAGAATGTTTGCCAGGCCTTGAGGATCATGGCTTCCAGGATCAGGAGGAAGGGAATGTCAAACACTTGGGAGACCTATATGACTCGTATGTGTTCAAAATATGTCCAAAGCTAGGTGAGGAATTGGGTGTACCCCAGAACCGTAAATCCAGCTATTTCCAAGTCAGGGGCTGGGCCCAGGAGTTGGGAAGGCTTAAGATCCAAGAATCCCCGCTGTACAGTGTAGGAGCTATGCATCATACAGGGCAGGACAAACCCTAAAGGCTTGCTGGCTAGGGCCTACCACTCACTGCATGCGGGATCCCTGCATCTCTCTCAACAGCTGAGGGCACTGTGGGAGAGGGACTTGCAGTGCCAGATTCTGGTGGAAGCTTTGACCACCCTGTCTGAAACTCACCTGGGCCTGCTGGTATGTAATAACTATAAAAAGGTTCAATATAAGTTCCTGCACCATCTATGTACCCGAACACAGTAAAGTAAGCTCAATGCAGGGGTGTCTCCCATTTGTGGTAGATGTAATGGGGCCAGAGGGACATACATACATTACTTCTGTGAGGGTCCACACTGAACACCCTTCTGGACTGAGGTTGCTCAGATGATCACTGTGATTAAAAAAAAAAAAAAGCTGTAAGGGACGAACCTCTACTATTATTGTTTGGAGTGGGGTTCCAAGAGGGGGTGGACTGGGACCTTTTACCACATGTGATCAGAATTATGCTACTTATGCTAGGGAATGCATATAGAATACGTGGGTGTTCCATGCCCCCCCCCCCATTAGCAATGTGGCAGGAGTTCCAACTTAAGGTGCTCCCAAGGGACCATATAACATATGAACTAAGAGGTTGGGCAGATAAAACTGAAAGGCAGCAGTGCACCTACCTAGCAACGTCTTCCCCTGTGGAAGCGGTATTGGTTCACATGGCTGGACAGGATAATGCAGCTCTCCAAATTTAGCACAAAAGGGGAATTGTGTGTGATTTCTGGTATACATGTGCAGATATGTTATCAGCAGCATCAGGGGCTCAGCAGGTTGCACACTCGCCTCTGAGGCTGGAAGATCAGAAGGCTGTGGGTTCTATCCTCACATCAGGCACTTGTGTTAAATCCCAATACTGACACTATAGTGCAACGTGAGGGGGGTGGTTGCACTCCTGAGGTGCCATCTTTCGGATGAGATATTAAACCGAGGTCCCATCTGCCTGTTCTCGTGGTAGTTCAGGTGGGTGTTAAAGATCCCATGGCACTTCACAAAAAAAGTAGGGGAATTTTTTATTGCTTATAACATAAATAGAACATGAAAAAGAAAGCAAAAATAATAAACTATGTTAAATCATACTAAATAATATTTACAAATCCTAAGGCAAAAAAGTATTACAAGTATACAGTACTACTATACCATAAATTTAATTTCTAATTTGCAATAAACTATTTATATTTAATAAAAATATTAAACCCCTTCCACCATAAGACCACTTTTGAAACCAAAAATGATTCCACATCTGAAAAATAATGTTTAGACATGGCTTGAGAAACCATAACCCGAACAGAATCATATGGCATCATCTTTTGATAAAGAACCCATTGATACCTGCTTTGCCATAAATAATACTTTAGTAGTAATAGTAAATCATTTTTTATTCATATACAAATAAAAGGATACATTCAATTGAGCAAAGCTCATTTTCAATGAAGTTCCATATCGCAATAAAATAAGGTTCCACATTAAAAAGACATAACATCGAATCACTAAAAGACCACATATAGATTAAAACAATTTACAATACAAGAATAAATAAGGAAAAAAATAAACAAGAAAATATAAAAAAGGAAATTAAAATACAAAACAAACAGTGTGACAAGGCAGCAGGTAAAGCAAATAGGATGCTGGGATGCATAGGCAGGGGCATCACCAGCAGGAAAAGGGAGGTCATAATTCCACTATACAAGACACTAGTGAGGCCCCACCTGGAGTACAGTGTACAGTTCTGGAGACCATACCTACCTAAGGACATAGACAGGGTAGAGAAGGTTCAGAGGAGGGCAACAAAGATGGTGCAAGGATTGCATCACAAGTCCTATGAGGACAGGTTGAAGGCACTGAACATGTACTCCCGGAGGAGAGGAGGGAGAGGGGATATGATAGAGACATACAAGTATCTTACAGGGAGGAACAGGGTGCAGGAAAACACTATTTTAAGCGAAAAAGATGTTCCAGGACTGAGGGCATGGGATGAAGTTGGAGGAGGATGATTCAGAGGAAGCGTGAGGAAGAATTTCTTCACAGAACGGGTGGTGGACAAGTGGAACACCCTGCCAGAGGAAGTGGTGGGGGCTGAAACAATCACGGGATTTAAGAATGCATGGGATAGACATAAAGGAATTCTGGAGGTCAGGGGTAAGGGGCAACAGACTTCCTGGAAAACATAAACTGAACTTACGAACTTAAATGGGCAGACTGGGTGGGCCATAGGCCCTTATCTGCCGACACTGTCTATGTATCTATGTAATACAATCAGTCTCATTACACAATAACGTACTTTAAGACACTAACAGTTATTACATGTTGTGGTATTGTGTAATACAGATATACAACAGTTCCTTAGTTCGCTTTTATTATATCTAGTTCTATTTTTTCTTAAATCTAAGGGGGATTTATTCCATAAACTAATTCCTCTAACAGGTACAGAAGATCTTCCAATATTCAAATTACATTTAATTGAGACAAATTGGGTTCCAGCATAGGAAGCATAAGAAAACAGCCAGTGTATCTAAATGATATTAACCACCTAAATGCTCATATTCTCCTAATATTAAAAAATCATATGTCATATTAGTTAGCCATGACATATTGCAAGAAAGTCCTAAATAATTCCAGAGAGCTTTAACAAATAAATAACGTTCCATAGTTTCTTCTAAATTTATGCAGTCCATATAAGGACAATTCCGTTCTTCCAAAACCTTATGTTTAGCATTTCCCCAAACACTTGTTCTCCCATACACTGATAGCCATAGGTGCTCCCACATAAAAGGGGGGATCCTAGGATTAAGGAGTTGAGTCAATGCTTTATGGTTATTCTGAGGGAGATACTTCTTAAATATAGGGGCATAAGGACAAACACTGGCCGTGACAGCACTATACAGTTTCCTGCCAGAATTTTGTATAATAAGTTGTTTAGATATTCCCCATTTGTATAGTTTAGTAACCACCAGTCGATAAAAAACAGGCACGTGAAGATATACTGACAGCCGGAGAGGGGAGGCAATCCCCCAAGCTGTCTAATACCGTGATAAAATATTCCATGTCCAAACATTATGGGGATCTGAAGAAAGAACCAGTCCACTTTTTACTGTCTGAGAGATAAATAGTGTATGGAACATACTAACAGGATCTAACATCCCAAGGCCCCCTTTTTCTCTGGGTAAATAGGTAAAGCACCTTTTAATGGCGTTGAACCTATTTCCCCAGAGCATCTGGAAAAACAAACTATATAGTTTTACCTCAAGGTTCCCAGGAGGGGGGATAAATCATTGCTACATATAGTAAAACAGGTACTAAACATTTTTTAATAACTGAAATTATTTTTAATTTGGACAGTTTCCAATGTTTCCAGCACATCACTTTATCTTCAACTTTCTGTAACCCCTTTTCCCAATTTAATGCTGGTAGATTTTGGGGCCCAAAAACAATACCCAAAATCTTTAGAGGTTCTGTGGAGAAAGGAATGCCCTCCACACAACACGGAGGTAAAAATTTGGAACCCAAAAACAACCCTTTACTTTTAATGACATTTCATTTAGAATTTGAAAGTATAGAATATTCTGAGAATTCCTGTAAGATAGATGGCAAATGAGCTGTGTCTGGAAAGAAACAGCAGACATCATCTGCATAGGCCTGTACCCGTAGCTCCCTGCCAGAGTATGGCTCTGAGATACCTGACCACAAGGGAGAAAGGGCCAACTTTTTAAGAAGGGGATCTTAAGAAAATACATATAGTAAGGGGCTAAGGGGGCACCCTTGTCTAACCACCGTGGGGACAGAAAACCCTTCAGTAATCTGGCCTCGAATTACTGGGTGTACAAAGGAAGAAGAATATAGCAATTTCATTTGAAAAATTAAATAATCTGGGATTTTACAAGCTTTAAGAGCCTTGAATAGAAAGGGCAGGTACACTCAGTCGAATGCTTTTTCTTGATCAAAGGAGACCAAGCAAGCTGACCTGTCATTAAGTGATAAAAATTCAATCGGGTCCCTTATAACCATTAGGGCAAGTTGAATTTTCTGAGAGGGTAAGCCACAAAACTGTTATGGAGATATAACTAAAGAGGCATAGGTTTTTAAACGATTATTAAGAATTTGTGCCAAAAGTTTAGTTTAAAGTCGGAATTTAAGATGGTGATAGGCCTCCAATTTTGGAGACAGGATTTCTCCCCTGATTTAAATAACAATATCAATAAACCTGTCAAAAAGGCCGGATATATTTTCTGAGTTGAGAAAAAGTATTCAAAAACAAAACTTAAACATAAAGAAAGTTCCTGGGAAAACGTTTTATAAAATTCAACAGGCAGCCCATCCACTCCAGGAGAGACACCATTTTTCTGGGATCCTATCACCTGTTCAATATCACTAGTATTTGTATAATCTTGATGTAACCCCTAGATGGCGCTATCCCAGGGGCTACTACCCCTGCCTGATTTGCCACTAACAGGTTGAGGGACCTGGATCCAATGGCGGGTGCCTCCACCCAGAGGTCAGGGTTTGCAATAGTTAAACTTACTTGGTCACAGCCCTCTGGGACACTGCAACCCCCCTTTCTTCCCACTAGTGGCCCACACAATATATCAGAATTACCTTCACAGTATACATTACCCCCAGGGCTGGTTCAGGCACTGGGACCTCCTGTAAAATAAGATACAGTGCAACAATCACAGTACAATACTTTAACATAGACAAATACCTCCGCAGTATAACTTTGCTTGAAACAAGCAGCTCTGATTTATTTAGGGGAATATAACAAGGACAGGGGAAATCAGGTTAATTAGCTTATACTTTACTCATTCATTTATGGCTCTGTGTATTAGGCCTATCCCTACCAGTTACTGTCCCTGGGTACCCAAGCCCTAGTGGCTAGTCCAAACCGTGGCAGCTGGTAGGGGCCCTTTCACACAGAGAAAAGAAAAATTAGTTAAACAGTCAGCAGTACAGTAATTCTATTTGGATTCAATGTGGCAACTCAACAGGGAGCGACCCTGAATTAGTTCTCACGACCTCCAAACAAGATAGGGTCCTTCAATGTCAGCAGGGCTACTCTTGAGCTCCACGAGACTCCTCACACATTTATATGGCAAAAGAAGTACTATACCAGGCAGGCTGCTTCTCTATCCCGATCGCAATACTGCACAATACCGGGAGAACACACAGCAGATTCAGTTCCTGACAGACCGAGTGCATTCAGCAATTTCTCCAGTTTTCTACAGGGTGAGCCTGGTTTCTACTCTTCAGATATCCTTTGATTCTCTTCACAGGAGGATTCAGTCCTAACAAGCAGTTACACAAGCTGCAGACCGGAACTCGGACCTTACATGTTTCCCGACTAAAACTGTACTGAAGGAGCACAGGGTTCCTTTCCTTCACTGCCAGAGCTAAAACTGAAACTCCAACAGACAAAACCGGCACTTCCTTGAGTTCCTCCCAGTTCTTGACTGGATTGGCTGTCACCACAATAGACTGCTCCTGTTGGTCCAAAAGGCGCAAGTCTAAACTACATCTCCCAGAGTCACTGCCCATACAATCCTCTTGTGGCTGGCTCAGATTATGAGTCCAAGTTCTGATTCGGCCCAAGGCACCATTTTAGAGCTAGCTTACCCCACACTGATTGGTCCAGTTCAGCAGTTCAAAACCAGAATGGGAACTAGGCAGACACAGTTCTGACTGCAAAGAAAGCAGGTTAGACAAACTGTAATTTCATTATTACTCTAAATGATTTCTGGCAAACAGTTACATCTTTCAGATAGGTTCCTTTGCACTCCTAGTGACTGCAAAAATGGAGTGAATTGGCAGCAGCTCGAGTGGTACTCAAACAGAGAAGCACACAGTCCCTCCATACAAACTAATTATGTCTGCAAGCAGACAGCTCTTAAAAGAGACAGTACCAGAGGCTCTAAAAACACTCACTGATAAATGGCTTAAATGCCAAACACCATTCAGGCTTGGAGCATTCAAGCAAGCTCCTGGAAGTCTTTTGGGAACCCCCATTTGCAGGGGGGTTACATTGATTTACTAGAAAAATCTACTGAATTATAACTTATATCAGCTGAATCCAAATATAATTGGATGGATTCCTCAGAAGGAGGATTTAAAGGGTAATGAGAGTGAACAAAGGATACTATAGTATGACAAATCTTCTTGGTAGAGTTTACTTCCTGCCCATTTTGGGTCTCCAGGGAGTCCATAAGGACAGTATGTTTTAAAGTTTTGCAGGCCAAAAAAGGGTCCCCAACAAGGGATTTTTTTTGTTCCGAACTGAAGTATGGCCTGTACTGAATGTGCTCTGTCATACTGGTAAACTAACATTTCTTTTTCAAAATTAGAGATTTGAGAGGAATAGTCCAATTTAGAAGTATTAGCCAGTATGAAAACTTTATATAATTGCTGTCATAAAGACAAATATTTCAGAAATTTGGTATTCACTGAGTTTATACCAAACTTATGAAACCAAGATTTAAATTCGGCCTTCGTGTCCCTCTATCATTCACCAATATCAGAATAGAGGAAACTAATGGAAACTCTAACAGCAGCCAGCCTCCCGTATTCCTGACTGAACCACAGGATCATTCAGCACAGAAGTATTAAGCTTCCAACGATTAGATCAAACAGGTTTCCCTAGATGAAGATCTAATTTAATATACAGCAACAAATGGTCTGAAAACTCGATAGGCTGACTATGAAAGGAGAAATTTGGTAAATTTCAAGATACAAAAATATGATCGATAATGATGTAAAATTTGGACCTCATATAAGTAAAGCTTGGACCTGATTTCCGAAAATCACTACCATCCACCAAATCAGTTGAATTTATAACCTGATAAAGAGCATTTGCATCACAATAAACTTTTTTTTTCCTGCACCACCACTTTTTCCAATAGGGTAATTAAAATCACCTCCAAATATAACTATGAGTGAAGTAATTAAATATGGTTGAATAAAGTGCAGTAGAGAAACCCTTTCTGCCTTCGATTGAGGCCCATAAATATTTATAAATTGAAAATGCATTTTATGCCATTCACCATCTAAAATCAAACACCTTCCTGGACTTACATCTATCAGTTTAGTTAAAGAAAAATAATACCCATTAAATAAAATTCCCACCCCATCAGCAGAATCCATCCCAAAGGACCAGTAAGAAGGGCCCCAAACCCACTCACTCTGAGAGAATCTAAGCTGGTCCTCTGAAAACATCCAAGTTTCCTGCATATAACAAATATCAAATTATGAATCATGTAAAAAATCAAAAACTGCCTGAATTTTTAATGGATTCAAAAGGCTATGAACGTCTACAGAGCATACGTTCAGTGGGATAGCAGCTTAAGCTGTCTTTTTTCTTTTTTTTTTCCTTTTTCCCATTATACCCACTAAACTCAGAAGAGGGAGGGGTATGGAGGGCCACTGGAGGGGGAACAACTGGCTCTGCTAAATCCATATCAGATCCATCCTCTTCTGAGGCCAAAACCTCGAAAGGATTAATGGGTTCAACAGAGTCTTGACGGAATAAAAGTCTGGTCTTAGAGACCCTAGAAGAACGTCTAGGAGAGGAGCTAGGCCCTTGAGAGGAGCCTTGGCAGGAACAGGATCATTGTAACACACTGGGACCAGAGGCCCTGCCCCACAAAACTCACCCTTGGAGGGAGAAGGAGGGGGTAAATCCAATTCTGTAAGGGGAAGAATGGGGGGACGGGATATGCACCACTAGAGGAGACTCAGGAGGACATGGGGGGGTGGGTCATTAGAAACTGAGGAAGGACCGGGCACCTGGTCCTGTGCATGCTGAATCAACAAGTCTGGGCTCATACATGAGGCCTTATTTTTGGCTGCCCAAGGGCATTCTCCAAAAACATGGCCAATCTCGTCACACAAATCACATTTAGTATGTGAAGAGCATTGCATGGCAATATGCCCAACTTTCCCACAATTATCTCAACGTGGTTTATCACAGGAGCTGGAAATGTGGGTTCTAGAACTGCATTTATAGCAGACCCAAGGTTGGACTGCATAAAAGCACACGCCTTGGTCCCTACCCAACATAAAGGAATTAGGAACATGAGAAATCCCTGAGTCAGACTCCCACAATTTCACCTTATATTTCCAACTTCCTGTGCAAAACTGTTCAGAATCCAAAATTGCCTCAGGAACACTTAGAACATCACATTTCTGGGAGAGCCAATAGGTAATGTCATCCACGTGGACCCTTTCATTCTGGAACATAACCATTACAAATGTTATCAAAGGTTTGGTAAGGGGAATAATTAGAAAAGGGGACCATGTGGGTGAAAATTTTACCTGATTGTACCTCTCCCAAAAAAGGTCCAGAGCATAATGAGTGTGAAAACTTATAATTATCTTCTGATGTTATGAAGGCAAAGACCTCCCAAGGGGAAAAATGAAGAGAGTCCTTCAACAAGGTTTTTCCTACATAATGTCTGTCTGGCCTGTGCTCTAGGCCCCCTTTATAACGTATTCGCATCACATTCCTTCGGGGTGCAGCTCCTTTTTTTATTTTGTCAAATAAATCACACAGCAGAGGTTTCTGAGCTTGGCGGGGGGTCCTGGGAGGGATCATCCAACCCTCTTGCACTGTCCTTACCAATCTCCTGGTTAGTAGTGTTCTTTTTACCCAAAATGACTCCAGGCTGGGACCCCTGGGTGGAGGTATGGGCACCAGAGTCTTCCCCTTGACCTGGAGCCTTTTCTTCCGGCTGTTTTTCCACTAAAATTTGAGAGTCTGGGGTATAGAAGATATGCCACCAGGGCACCAAGCAGAAGAAGTCTGGGAAAAAATTAATTTGGGATCCCAAACAGGGGTCAGGGACCCAAATCCCTTTAGAAGAAAACTTCCAACCAGCCTTCCTTAGAGCTTTTAGGGGAGACCAAGGGTCTGTTTTTGGGGGTGCCCCTTCCTTTAGAGCAAAGGCTGATTGTAATACAGCTGTAGTTGTTTTATTTAATAACCCCTCAGGAGTATTGATTATAGCTGGGCCTGTCATAGGATTAGGGACAGGTGTTAAAGAAATGTGCCTTTTAGCTAAAGTCACATCAGTCCTGCGTTCCCTCATGTCTTCCTTTACTCCTGCTGCCACACTACTTCCTTTAGTAAAAGAAAAAACTGTTGCGCCCTCCTGATTGTTTAGATCTCGCTGATAGTGAATTACAGAGGGTTTAGGAAAGGGAAAAGGTTCCATTCCACTCCCAGCCAACAAGGGCTTTAAAACAAACCTTGTGTCCCTGGATAAAGGCTGTTGCATATTAGAAGGAGAAGCAAAAAAGGGATTCTTGTCAGCCTGAAACAACCGACGCTGAGGTGTTTTTCCCTCGGGACCGGTTTCTATATTTGCAGAAGGTAATTTATCGGCTGTAGGCACCCGCCGGGAAAAGCTGATAAAATGCCATCCAGTTTAGTGTCAAACAAGAGATACTATGGGAGTAACATTTTCAGAGAGTGACTCACCCAGCCCCGCCTGGGCCAGAGCCTTTGATGCTTCTGCGTCATACGCGCTGTCATCCAGCCCTGTCAAGGGAGAGACTGAAGAAGTTCCAGCTTGAAGTTTGGAAATTAACTCCCTCGGTTCACGCTCTTTTTCTTCATGATGATTTCTCTCCATAGTTAGTTGTTGCAATAAAGAAATCTTAGCTTCAGCTAATATCGGAAAAGATTCTTCTCCGCCTGATAGCGTTATAACTTCAACATGACTTAAATCTTCCGTTGACACAAATACTTCAGGAGTTTCATTTCCTGTATTTTTTTAATTCCACAACCTGCGCTATATTGCGCTGAACCTCTAGAGCAACATAGGCAGGAGAGGAGGCTTGCTCCCCACCACAGATACGTCCATCTCCCCTGCAGGCACAGTGGAAGTGGCCATAATCTCAGGCTACATGCTCCCCCTACTGACATCAATGCAGTAGGGGAATTTCCCCGGTGTCTTGGTCAAATTTCCCCCCATTCACTAAAAAAATGGCACCAACATTAATCTGGTTCAATGTCAGTTGGCATCTATCTGTATCCCCCCTTCCCCTGGACGAGGCTGAAATTTTCCCTGTCAACAAAAACTAAATAAAAAAATGTATCAATGTAAATGGTAAATATTCTCATGTAAGTGAATCAAGTTCGAATTGCCTGTGCATGTATTGTTAATGGTTATCTGTGTTAAATGTATTCTAGATGTTGGAGGCACTGCATATGTGATTAGCTCAAAGCTTTTATGTTAAGTCAAGCCTTGCAATGTAATCAGGCAATGGTCTGAGGTGTAGTAATGAAATATTGCACATATGGGCTTATCATGTAATGTTTATGTTGTCTGTTGTATGAAAACTTTTCAACAAAAAGAAGTCTTAAAAAAAAAAAGCTCCTTCATCCCTCCCAAGATGGCCACGGCTGGTCCCTTAATTATACCTTCTCAGCCCAGTCATCACCAATTCTCCAACAGCCTTCCCGATTTCCCTTGGTTTTTTTTCTAAAAAAGAATTACAGGTTGGCTCCTAACACTGTACCATGGGCTGCCACCATCCTTAGTATTAGAAGGGTGACCAGCGGGGCACCATGAGGATCAGTACTGAGACCGGTCCTCTTTAATGTCTTTATAAGTGACACTGCAGAGGTGCTAGAAGGGAAGGTACGCCTTTTTGCAGATAACTCTAAAATCTGCAAAAGGGTAGACACTCTGGCGGGTGGTGGAAAAAATGAATTGGGATCTAAGAAAGCTTGAGGAGTGGTCAAGAGTGTGGCAACTAAGTTTTAATATGAAGAAGTGCAAAATCATGCACTTGGGGCACAGAAACCCAGGGGCAGAGTACAAGATGGGGGGAGTGGTACTGGTAACCACCAAACAGGAAAGAGACCTGGGGGTAATCATATCTGATGACCTAAAGGTGGCAAACAGTGTGACAAGGCTGTGGGGAGAGCCAGTGGGATGCTAGGGTGCATAGGGAGGGGTATCGCCAGCAGAAGGAGGGAGGTGGTTATATTGCTGTATAAATCATTGGTGAGACCTCACCTAGAGTGCTGTGTCCAGTTCTAGAGACCAGATCTCCAGAAGGACATAGACAGGGTAGGGGTGGTCCAGAGGAGGGCAACCAAAATGGTGCAGGGTCTGCACCAGAGACCCTACGAGGAGAGGCTAAAGGACCGCAATATGTACACACTGGAAGAAAGGAGGGAAAGAGGAGATATGATAGAGACTTTCAAATACCTCACAGGTATAAACAGGGTACAAGAGGGGAGCATTTTTCAGAAGAAAAGATGCTCAAGAACAAGGGGGCATGCTATGAAACTGGAGGGGGGAAGACTCGGGGGAAACGTGAGGAAGTACTTCTTCACAGAAAGAGTAGTGGATGCCTGGAACAGACTCCCAGTGGTGGTGGTGGAGGCAAAAACTGTAACAGAATTCAAGAAAGCATGGGATAGGCAAAAGGGAACCTTAATGGTTAGGGAAGGGATGGCTATGCTGGAGACCAAGTAGTGTCTGTGGTATTGCAGTAGGTAGGGAAAATGGGCAGACTAGGGGGGGGCCAAGTGGTCCATATGCCATCAATTTCTGTGTTTCTGTTTCTTTCCCCTTCCTATCCCAATGCCCCCTCCCTCAACTATCTTTAATCTGATTAGTAGGTCCCTACTCCTGATCCCTGATCCATGATTTGGGGGCCCATCACTTACAGTTCTGGTTAGCTCAGTCATCGCCCCTCCCACAGCATGCCTCATCTGTATCGTAGTAGTAGAAAGGTCCAACACATGAGTGATCATGCGCATGATCGGGCATGTTACTGAGAAGGGGGAGAGGTGGAGCAGAGTGCCCTATTAATGACAGGTACTACTGGACACCAGGAACTGCTTAGAAATGGTGTCACTGGACATCAGGAACTGGTTAGAATCAGATGGGGAGGGTTGGTGCAAAGTCCAACAGACACCAGGGAAAGCCTGAAAGAGATGGAGAGAGAGAGACAGAGTGGGAGTAACTCGAGTGCTTCCAGTGCCACTTTCCCTCGTGTCCAGTAGTTATCCCTTTCCCTCTCACCAGTCCTGTTGAACCCTTTTCCAATGTCTGGCAGTAACCCTCTCCCACTCCTAGCCCTGTGCTGTTTTCACTGGTGTCTAGCAGTCCCCAAACCCTACGCCAACCCCAAGTCCGATGCCATTTTCCAGGAGTAGGCAGAGATGCAGTGCACTTTAACTTGCCTATGAGGGATGTCTCATTCTCCAACCCCATTTTATATGTTTGTTTATGGCAACCTATACCCAGTAAATGCCATTTATTCTAAATGTTATTGCATCCATATTTCATGTGAAGTGTTTATTAAAAGGTTTTTTCAAGTTTTTTTTTTTAACTGAGTGCATATTTATTCAACGTATTTAAATTTATGGCATCATATATTGCACTCTGCTGGTGGGTACTTAACTCAGCTCCTTTGTTTTATATGTGTGGCTCCTGTATGATGAGGCAGTGTGCCTTGAGGAACTAGGAGCATTGTCCAGTTGGTGTACAATGAATATTTTTTGAGCACTACTCAGTTTGCGTTGGTTCTTTTGGATTCTACACTTCAACCTGCAGCACTGCCGATGCCAGGGCCAGCCCAATACCCCAGGACAGCACAAAACTGGATGCCAAGGACTCTGGCATGGAGAGGTTGCAGGCACCACTGCAGGCTGATGTTCGTACCATTTATACCAATAGTGCCAGAGCTCATACTGTCCACATTGCTGCTTCTGCCACTGGGAGACATTCTGCTGTAGCCCCCACCCCACACACACACAAAAAAACACTGCCTTCATAATCTGAGGACAGTGAGGTCTCAGCTAGAGAAGGGTGTGTGTGTGTGTGTGTGTGTGTGTGTGTGTGTGTGTGTGTATTATTTGTGTGTTGTGTGTAGTAGTTGTGTGGTGTGTGTGTGTGTGTATTATTTGTGTGTAGTAGTTAGGTGGTGTGTGTGTGTGTGTGTGTGTTATTTGTGTGTTGTGTGTGTGAGTGTGTGTATGTGCATCTGTGTATAATTTTGTGCAGTGTGTCTGTGTCCAGTATGCAGTGCTGTAATGTACTGTATGTTTGTGCATCTGCATTGACTGAGTCCGTGGATTGGTTGGACCATCCTGTCCTATCCTTCAGGCTTGTAGGCCCCCAGAGTTTGTCCACCCCTACAGAGATAGTCCACAGTAGGGCCTGGGAAAGCTCAACCCCAATGTCTTCAAAAGGACTGTGGGCATCTGTAGCATAATAGCTGCCTCCACTAGAAGTGTCACTGAGGCAGTAGAAGTTTTACGAATAACATCCTGTCTTCTGCTGACACTCTTGTGCCAGTCCATAGCCGACATGAACCCAGGAAGAGGTGTTCCCCATTGTATAATTGCACTCTCCATTCTCTTAGGACATAGGGCTACAGTTTATGGTGCAAGTAGAGAACATGAGGCCTAGAATCCAATAGTCTTGTCCTGGTGGCTCAATATTGTGAGTAGCAGGAAGCAATGATTGCTGCTAGAAGAACGTTCTTCTTGGTGCCATCACAGCTGAAAGAAACAGGCCCGCGGCTCTCTTTAGGGTGGTAGCTGATATTCTCCATCATGTCTCTCCCCAGATCTTGGAGACGCTACTTAAGAGAGGTGGAAGGGTTTTTCTCATCACTTTTCTTCCACAACTGCAGATATCGGGCCCGAGATGTCCTCCATGGTGAAGTCTCATGATTACAGAGGTCTGGTACTGGAGATGACGTTAGCTCAGATTATTTGGTACAATTTCTGCCTGCCTGACTCCTTGAAGATGTGCTAGGTTGTTCTGGATCTGCGCCTAAGTCACTGTCTGCTGGACCTAGCTTCTGCCTCTCTAATGTGAAGACTGGAGGAGCAATGCTGGGTCTAGCCCTTGTGAAAATCATCAATGTCTCTCTGAGGGAGTGTGTGTTTCCCAGCGGCCTTGAAAGAGGCTGTGGTGTGGCCCTTCCTCAAAAAGGCTGCCTTAGATCCTGATGATTCTATGAGCTTCAGACCAATCTCTGACTTGCCTTTTTTTCGGCAAAGTTAACAAGAAAATGGCGGTATGGTTAAGAGATCACCGGGGGGGGAGTTTTCTATCTAATATGAGCCCTTTTTACCTGATTTATGTCCTCAGCACAACACTGAGGTAGCCTTGGTGAGGGTTTTGATTTGAATGATCTGCTCCATACAAGGGACCATGGAGAGGCTTCTTTCTTGGTCCTATTGAATTTGTCATTGACATTTGACGCTGTTGAACATAGCGAGCTGGTGGAGCACATAGCGAGGATTGTTGGAACAGTGAGGATCATACTGAATTGGTTTCGTTGTTTCCTAAGCGATCGCCATCAGTCAGTGATTTTAGGGAATGCTCTATCTTCCCTTTCAGTCGTCGAGTGTGGTGCCCCTCAGGGGTTGATATTTGTCACCTCAGTTGTTCGCAGTGTCTGTGCTTCCACTCATAAAGGTGATTTGAAAGAAGAACTTGGTTCTCACTGCTATGACAATGACACCCAGCTGTATCTTTCATTTAAACCAAGACAGGACTCCCCTGTGGCTGTGTTTTGAGAGTGCTTTATATGAGATCATTCAGTGAATTCCTCACAGTGGCTTGAAGCTGAATCCCCGAAAAACTGACTTGCTACTAGTGGGATCAGATAGCATGAGGTTATCCATTTTGGAGAGTTTGGACCTCCCTAAATAAGTAAGCTTAGGCAAAATGCCCCAAGGAGTGCAAAAGCTTATTACCCCCACTATCAACCGTCGTTGCACCAGAAGCTCTACTAGCCAGATTTTTAATATACCCCGCTGTCGCACTTCTCTGGGACAAAGGTCCTTTGCCTACCGTACCCTACTATGGATGAACTCGCTGCACCATGACATCACTTCAGCATCCACCTTGGGCTCCTTTCAACTTAAACTTAAGCAACAGCTAGTTGCTGATGCCAGTTGTGACTGCTTCCAATAACCTTCCTTCTTGTGACCAGCACTTATTGTAACCTTATTCTATCCTGACCGTATGCATAACTGTTCTCAGCATGTAAATAACTGCTCTAAGTTGCTAATCATTCTCCTTTCACATTTCCTGTTGATCCCTTCTACACTTTCCCCTCAGCCTGTATGGCTTTCCCCCATCCCCCTTCCCCTGTTATATCTCCTGAGCTCCCTTGCTCACTTTAAAATGCTTTGTCCCATACCTTCTCACCTCTGACGAGGCCCCTGGGCTGATGCCATCCCTTACCCTGTTGAGTACTGGATATTAGGCTGAATCTGTTCTCATTTTCCTGAAAAGGGTCGTTTCATAAGACCCCACCCCCTCTAATATGACCCTTTGAATTCCAGGTTTTAATCAAATATGCAACATGGCATACATTGTACAATGCCACACGTATTGGAACTTCTCTAGTTATATACTCTTGTAAAGTCTTGTATAATTCCTTGTTTTGTTTGTTCTCTGTCTCATACTTTCCCAATATGTATTGTTCATCTGACGTGGAACCTATGAAATTAGCTTGTTCTCAAAGGTGTTATCCAAAATTTCAATAAATAAGTAAAATGTCTGGGGATGAGAGACTCCAGTCTTGGCAGGTGACTCGCAGTTTGGGGGTCACTCTTTATCAGGAGCATTCACGTGTATCTCAGATGTTGGCTGTGGTCAGCAGTGGCTTCTATCATTTGAAGAAAATAGTTGGATTTCACCCCTACCTTGACCCAGAAGATCTCTTAACATTAGTGCATGATTTTGTCATCTTGTACCTTGATTACTGTAATGTACTCTACCAGGGCCTTCTGGCAGGTCAGATCTGCCATCTCCAGCTGGTACACAGTGCAATAGCCAGACCTCTCATCTCCATTAGAAGGGGTGATCATATCACTCCTGCACTAAGATATCTGCACTGTCGAACTGAGACGGTGGATCAATTTCAAGATATTACTTTTGACTTACAAGGCCCTAAATAGATTGGGGCCCCTAGTACCTTAGGGAGCTTAAGGTAATTCATCCTGATATCCATGAGTTATGAGCTACTGGTGCTGGCCTCTTGGTTGTTCCAAAATCAAAATAAACATCAGCTGAGGACAGAGTTTGTTCTGTAGCTGACATCTGCTTTGGAACAACCTCCCCACCTATATTCTGTCCGCCCCATCTGTTCCTCCTTTAAAAGTAGATAAAATCAGTTGTGTTCTCCTGTCTTGAAAACATTATAGCATCTAATATTACTGCTTGGTGCACTAGATATGCACTTTCCAAGGAACGTGCCTAACTAAGTGGATACGTGTATTGCCTTGACTTGTGCACTATGGTTTACTTCTAGTCTTAGGATCCACTTATATGTCAGTATAGCATATATATGTTACTGTATTACCTATGCATGCACCAAAGTTGCATTGTAAAAGAAATAAATCAATAAAATTAACTGCAAAAAGAAAAAAAAATAAGTAAATAAAAGACATGGTTTTCAGACAGGCCTTCGAGGAGAACTGAAATAGTCATTGGTCTCTGCACTACATGTTTTATATGGATGTTGCACGCTATTAATTATCATATTTGAAATGTCATGCTTTTCAATCTCTGTTGCAGTGCCAGCGTTTATTTTGTATCTATCTGTTAATCTGACAAGTGGCCAATCAAGTGTTACTATAAGAGAATGTCATCATTCATATCTCCTGGACTGAAGACAATCATAACACCATGGGACCATGATCCAAGTCACCTGACTCAGATATATCTAATTATTTGGGTGTTATGGGGGAGGGGGAGTAGGGAAGTGTGGGTTAGTGAGTGTATCGGGTTGGGGGTCCTTTCTTGAACTGGGGGGTTGTGGCTTGTGCCAGGGTGGGGAAGGTGGGGAGGATCCTGATTTACCGCTTGTGGCGGGACTTGTTTTTTATAATAAGGATACGCACTATTATTATTATAATAAGATGTATGTGCTCACAGAGGGCTTGGAGAAAGGAGGGAGGTTGGGAATTAGAGGGTGGTTTCAGCAGGGGCTTTTGGAACAATATCAGGGTATGAGGGCTCACACAGAGTGGGGGGGGTTTTAAAGGTACATGCAATGGATTCTGAATCAGATCAGATTTTTATCTGTATCCAATTTGAACTACTGATATTTACAATTGAGAATTTTTGGCAGTTTTATCCAAATATCCTACATTTTGGCTGAAATCTAGATATCCGCTTGGCAAAATGGATATCCCAGTGACCCTCTATCTGTGTGTCTAGTATTTGAGTCTGTATATAGTGTTGTATTTTATGTGTCTTTGTATGTAGTGCAGTATATGTGCATCTGTATGTAAAGATGTGTGCGCAGTGGTGTGTGTGTGTGTGTAGTGATGTTTGCTGAGTATTTGGGGCTATATATGTGTGTGTGTCTGTTTGTAGTAGTGTAACTGAATTTACTGTGTGTGTGTGCATGCGCGTGTGTCTGTTTGTAGTAGTGTAACAATTTACTCTGTGTATGTGTGTGTGTGGTGATGTTAGCTGAGTATTTGGTGCTGTATGTATGTGTGCGTCGGTGTGTAGTAGTGTAACTGTGAATTTATTGTGTGTGTGTGCGTAGTGATGTTTGCCTGTCTGTGTGTGTGTGTGTGTGTTTATGCTTGTCTGTGTATGTAGTGCTATTTGTGTGTATCGGAGTATATATACTGCTGTTTGTGTGTATGAGTACATAGTGCCATATACGTGTATATCTATGTTTGCAGTACGGTGTCTGTGGGGTAGGGCAAAGCACAATAATATTTGTAAGCCATTGTGTATGCCTCACTTTCACTTCTGAATAATCTGCAACCCTTTTTCTCTATTATATTATTTTGAAATAATCAGTTTCTCCTGCTTTTATTGTATGACCATTGACAAAGTTAGCCCATTGGCTGTGGCCAACTCTTGTTGCTGTGTGTGGTGTATACAGTAATGTGCAGTCTTGGGCCTTGACTCATGGACCTATTTGTAAATGAGCACCAGCTAAAATGGTTGTTCACCTTCTCAAAATAAAAACAAATAACTTGAGCCTTAATAAAGAATTTTGACCCCAGCTTCATCTCAGTCATTATCAAGTCAATAAATGTTGATTCTAGACCTCAACGGTACTGCATGGGTAGGGGTGTGTAATGTTTTTTTTTTATTTTGTTTTTTACACACACTGAAGCATGTGATGCATCATAAACCCCAAGAACATAGCTCATGGGATTTATCAGGGCACCAGGGCAGCATGCACCAAGCAGGTGTGTTAAAAACCCATTACACCCCTTCCCGTAGTTTATTTTTGTAACTGAAGAACAGTTCAAAAAGTCGGGCTTCACCAAAAAGGGACAACCACTTCCAATACTTAGACCTGATAAAACATTTATTTATAACACAAATTGCAACAGAGGTACCACTTCAGGCCTTAAAAAAGTGGTATTGTTGGGCACAAAATGATCATTGGTGGCAAAAGTGGTGCCTCTGTTGCAATTTGTGTTATAAACAAATGTTTTATCTTGTCCAAGTATTGGAAGTGGTTGTCCCTTTTTGGTGAAGCCCAGGCTTCCTGCAGTGGCCTGGTACTGAGCGCCAAGTATGTCCTGTTTCTCAGCCTTGCTGCCTGTCATCGGGCTGGAAAACATGTTTTGAATTAGTGCCTAGGTGGTCCCATTAAAGATCAGCTGACGCCATTAGGACAACTTTAACAAATCATATTATTTAGACACAGTTCAGTTTATATTTCATATTAGTTCTGTATTTCTCATCCTCATTATTTATTCTTGAGGCCATTTGCATGAAAATGGGATCTTTACTCCTGAAGAGTTCATCTATTGCTATTGCTTTCTCCCTATCTGATGTCATAATGCATTGCTTGTGACATCAGAGTTACTCCCAAGGCAACAGATTGTGATGTCACAACAGAGTACTATGGCATGAAGTAGGGAGTAAGCAAAAGAGGCGATGAACTCTAAGGGATACAGAGCATGTTTCCATGCAAACTGCTCAGTAATAAGTAATGGGGAAGAGAAGTCTGTTGAATACATATGGAATGCATGCTGAATTCTACCTAAATATTGTATTTTTCAAAGTTTTCCTTGAGCTGTCAGCAGCTCTCTCCAGTCCTGCCTCTGCAGCCTGTCTTGGAATCCAGGACCTAATAATGCCGCAGGCAGCATTTTCGGCAGTCAGCGGTGGTTTGGGCACTTTTCAAAGAGCACACTCGCACTGCTGTATGTTGATTGACTGCTCTCAGCTGTCTCACACCCATCATTATAACAGCGAATTATACTACGGCTATCCAGGTGTAATCTTGCCTAGTCAGTAATTAGATATCATTAATCATTCCTCACTCTGGTTAATCCATGGCACTGCTAGCAATGAAACAACAGGTACAGTAAAGAGAAGCAGGTAACAGAAGATTACAGGACATTAGAAAACACTGACAGGTGGCATCCTGGCTGCTCCCTTTAAAGATCAAAATTAACACTGAATCCAACTCCCAACATGCAACACTGAACCCAACTCCCAGCATGCAGTGCTGCCATGTGCTGACTCTCTATAAAAACAGCAAAGAAAAAAGGAAGAACGTCCTTGGCTGAACCATATCATGTGACCATGCAGTAAGATGTGTCTAACTGCATGGCTGACTTGCAATCAAATTTAAAATTAAAATGTCTCTTTCAGACATTTTTCTGCCTAAATAAGATGTTTCATAAGAACAATAACCCACTCCAAGATTTGCATCAAGACAGCTCTTGCCACACTTCCCAGGTGGTTGAAAGCACTTGGATGTGTCTTATGCTTCACAGCCCACCTGGGGCATGTGTTAAGGTCTGTCTTGGCTCATATCTTGTGGATTACTGCATACGTATTTTTCATTCGTCCAACATGTAGCAGTTTCGCATTCTGAGTTGATGATAGCACAGTCAGCCAGCCTCAGTTACTGGTGAGTTCCAAATTCAACATGGCTGAATAATTTGCAAAACTGTAACACTGAGTCAGCTCTAGAAGGTTTTTTTTGGGGTGTATTCTGCAGCCCCAAAAAGTGCTGAAACTGAGCAGGAATGTGCAGGAAATAAATTCATTTTTTAAAACTATGTTTGTGTTGCTATCTGGATATTTCTGAACCTTCTGCATTCTGTATGCACTGTTTTTGTATTTTTCCTTTGTTTCTTATTCCTTCTTTTTTTTTTAACTTTCTTTATGCACTCTACGGCCTGAGCATCCTTCCAAGGTACTCAGTCAGCAATGCTTCTAATCCCTGCCTGAACCCCTCGCTACCAGCTTCCTCCCCCGAACACCCAGGCAGGTGTACCCCCTGGATCACCCCCCCCTGGGGTGGGCCCACCCTCCTGTGGCAGCCTTTCTGGAATTAGAGAGGCCTACCTGAGTGTCCGGTCAGCCGTGGAGTCCCCTGGAGCACTGGGCCGGCATTGGGATGTGGGCCTACCCCTGGAGTCCCCATCATCTCCGCAGTGCTGTAGAGGGATTTTTCTTGTTTTCTCCCCTTGGAGTGTGGAACGCAATGATGCCTGTGCATGGCTGCCCTGCCGGTGTCTGCCGCACTCCGCCCCCTTACGCTGGCTGGTCTACCTGCAGTAGCCCCAATCTCCGTCGAGGGCAGCCAGGACACGAAGCGACCCTGGATCCCTCCCCAGGGAGAGGAGAGCTGTCCTCCAGATGCTGTATCCTCTCCCTCCCCCACCAACCCCCACCGACCTGAGTCCATCACCAAACCTGGGTCACTGGCGTGGTGCAATGTATGGCGTCCAGCACCTCAACCCTCTGCGCCACCAAGGCAGCTTCTTAGTTTTAGTTTTTGTATGTAAAATTGCTGCACCATAGTTTATCACTCCCTGTATTATGTTACCTACCATATTATTTCTGTTATGTTATGTTACCTTTCCTAATCAGGACCTCCTTGTAAATGAGCACTGCTCACTAGAACTTGTTTCCTGGTAAAATAAACAGAAATACAGTTTTTACTAACTCAGTTTATTAACTGATTGCACTTTACTTCAGGCTGTGTCCTCAGCTTGCTTCCCACCCGAGACTCTGCTACAGGGACTGGTGCCTCCTCTTATAAGTCACCAACTTTGCACACAGCCATACAACCTCAGCCTCCCACGCCAGGTCGGGGCCCATCCATTCCAACTGGGCAGACATCAGCGTACTTGAAGACAGAAGCAGGTTCACAGCAGCCAGTCTGACATTAAGGGAGGGGATAGCCCAGTCATGTGCTATGAGGGTGTGGACAGCTATAGGTTATTCCTATCACGCTGCCGCCAATAAAGGAGTGGACTGTTCCTCTGTTTGCTTTGAGCTCTCCCACCTCCCTCTTCTGAGTGTGCTCACACATAATGACCTGGGGCAGGAACACCCGGTGATGTGTGATTCCCCGCATTGCCAAGGGTGTTACACAAGTAGCCTGCAGGGGTCGCTCAAAAATCAGAGCAGTGCAGCCACCCACCCAAGGGAGGGAAGCGCCCAACCAGACACTCTGAGCCCTCCCTGCCAGCCTCCGCACCTAACATCCCAGAAGCAGAGCAAAAGCCACGATCACCAGCATGACAGAGAGGTACACAACCACTCGGTGCCACAGAAATGAATTCCTAAACCTTTCAGCCTGAATGGAGTTTCTCTACAGCTTCCAATTGATATTGGAACTAAAGTGCCTTATTTTGTCCTTTTTATTTTTTTTCCTTTGTTTTACCAGGAGAGACACACTAAGCTGAAAGTTTGTTTACAGGTGCAACCTGGGAGCACAAGGAAGTTAAGTGACTTGCTCAGGGTTATTCTGTTTATCTCCCATTACTAGTACTGCCCTCATCTGCCCAAATGCGTCTCAGCCCTGCCCATTCCTTACCTTCTGGGGTGCCCACAGAGCAGCTCCTGCATATGTGGTGGATTCCATCAGCGGGGGAAGAGATAGACCAGTGCTGTCCTTAGGTCTATTATTTTAGAAGTGATCCGTGGGGCCCCACAGCACCGACATCATGTAGAGCCCTTTGAGGCTTTCCACCTCTGTGTGTCCCCCCCCCACACACACACACACCTGACTCCGACATCTAGGGCATCATGAAACAGGAACACATACAAGATGTGCTCGGGCTCCAATGTCAGCTGGTGTATGCCCTCCCATGAGCAACTCCGACTGCACTGCCACCTGTGGTCAACCAGGAGGCAGTATTGCAGCAGAGCCTGTTGGAAGCATCCTGTGGGATGCTTAATACAGCCGCCAGCGTGCCCCAGGCTTGTTCCAGAACCCCCGCATTTCCAGTGTCTCGAGCAGCATCACAGAGCTTGAAATTCTTGAAACTAACATAATACCATTTACTGGGCCCATAACCTGAAATCAAGCAATTGTACTGCAAAATTTTGACTGTTGTTCAACCTTTTCTTTTCAGCAATAATTCAAAACTCTAGCTTGGAGCAAATAATTTCTGTTCGGATGGAATGCATATTTTTTTGAAAGATTTATCCTCAGAGGGAAGAGCTTCCCTCTATATTTCATATTTTTTATTTTTGAAATTGCACCCCTTCCTTACCACTTACATCACTAGCTAAAGACCAGTAGACCAAAACAGGAACATTTGGGGCTGGGGGGGGAGGAAAACAGGAAAATATTTTTGACTTTTCTTCCATCCTTCTAATGAGGCTCCTCTCTCGCTGATTGCGGGCTTCCTAAGAACCTTTTAATACAGCCCAATTGTTGCTAGGGAGCTGTGTGCGAAACTGATCAGATGGACTGCATCGTGTTAATCATCCCTCAGTGGCCAATCCCACATAAAGCTGTCATTAATTTCCCTGAATTACACCAATTCCAGGGCATTTTTTATGCACAGATAGTGCAGGAGACAGTTATATGACAGTGCTTGCTGTGCTAAGCAGATGTGAGCGCTTTTCTGGTATTCTGTATGAATACTAAATTGTTTCGGTGCCAAGTTCTATTAGCTCATATTTTACTGTTTTGAAGGAAATTGCTGTGACTGAAAACATTAATATTAATATGAAGTGAAATGAAGTTGGAGGCATACCCAGCTTATCGGACGGTGTGTGAAGAGTATGTGTGTGAGTATGAATACGCAACAGTACTATTTATGAAAAAAATGACTTGGCTTCCATGGGAAATAACTCATTTGGGTTTCATGAAGCCATTTACTGGGGGCTCTGTCAAAAGATTGTAATGGCAGGTATTGATAAGAGGTGCCCCTGATGGATTGCACAGGCAGACCCAGAGGATCTCTGAAGGTGCGAGGGGAGGATACGTGCTCCTCTGCCATGCCTATGGGACTTGAAAAAGCAGCTACAGAATCCACAAGCAATGGTGTCACACGGCTCTCTTGTCGAGTGTAACATGTGCTGCCACACTGGTGACCGCACGTTCATGTGACAGCATCAGATACCCGCACTCCAACAGTCTGCTGGAGGGAGGTGCCTGGTGGTGCGTTCTTTCTCTGTCTCTCTGGGGACAGGGAGTGTGTCGTCCCGCTCTTGTGGTAGCCTTGTCAATGCTGTATCCCATAGGACATCAGGGGCCAGATATTCAAATATGTGCAAAAGCAGAGTGTAAAGGTATACGCTGTGTTTGCACTTGCGCCTGATGTGGAGGCTGCCATATTCAGTCGGATAGTGTACCGGCGTTATCCAACCGAATAGCGTCCCATATTGCTGCAGTGCTAAGTTAGGTAGTGCTGCCCTGGCATGGATCTGGGTTGTATTTAGCCCATAGGGAACTGCACCCCCAGACCAGATAGTGCTGGAAGCCACTGCGTGATATTCCGCCACAAAATGCAAATAAGCCTCTTGGGCATGCAAGGTGCTAAAGTGACGCGTTCATGCACTTTATGGGCTCATTTGCATGGGAAGCAGCAGCAGGTTTGCGACCATCCCATGGTCACTTGCCACATCAGGCATGGTGGTAACTGCCCCCCCACCCCAAATGCCCAATCCCTCAATGCAAATGTCCTCCCTGGAGTCTAGTGGCATCCCCACCCTCTCATCACCCGTCTCTGTATTGTTAGTGTTTTCTCTGGTGTATAGTGGTACTTCCCACACCCTCCAGTCACCCTGTCCTTGTATTGTTAATGTGTTCCCTGGTGTCTAGTGGCGCCACCGCCTTCCGATCACCCACCCCTGTATTTGTAGTGTTTTCCCTGCTGTCTAGTGGCACCACCCACCTGCTGAGATTGCATCCTGGAGCCCCCTCTGAGTCCCCAGTGGCTAGTGACCCACTGCACTGCCCACACCAAGCATACCACCCAGCCAACCCCCCCATACCTATGAAGGTAGTGCCATCCATACCGATGTAGGTGATGCCATGCAGAAAGCCCAGTACAACGACTGGCACAGCCCTCCTCTCACTTCCTCAGCTGGCTGCTGTATGAGATGTCAGAGAGTGTGCACACAGTATACATTGGGGGGGCCACTAGACACAAACGAAAATGTTACAAATAGAGGGACAGGTGATCGGGGACTGGGGGTGCCACTAAGCACCAGGGACAACACTAACAATGTGGAGAAGGATGATCAGAGGGCTAAGGGAGCCACTTGATGCCAGAACAGTCATTGGTTCACCAGGACCAGGTTCAGGGGGTGGAGTGGCAGATTCGGTACTATGCTCACCACCAGAGTCTTGCACTCCATTAAGCGGTGTTTGCAAAGGCAGTAATTTGTGTTGGTTTGGGTGACATTTACTGCTGGTGCAAACCTCCAAATTTGCCACTGTGCCTGTATGCAGGGGCAGCCCCTCATTTGCATGGGCACAACGGTACTTTAGTGCTCAGGCACTAACAGGTTTTGCCTATGCTATGGAGGTCTCTGAGTATAGACCCCACCTAGAAACTGAGTGCAAAATATGGTAATCACAGGCAAACACCTCTTAGTCTTTGCACTAACTTTTGAATATCTGTCCCCAAAAGCTGAAGAGGCTGCAGAACAGGGAGGGTGAAGGGATGCTCAGAACAGGGGTATTTCTAGGGTATAAAAAAGATTAGGGTCTAAATCCCTAGTCCTCAAATCCAGTAAATACAAAAAAAACAACTATGATGGGGTCAGTTTTAAACACTGGGAATATATTATTGTGGACTAATGCATAAAGATTCAGACATCCTGCCCCTAATACCCAGCTATAGTGATGCCCCCCAGCTGACAGATCGCATGTACATGTGACACTGACCCCAATGTGTGTGCACTAGCATCGGACGAACTGGTGGGAGGGTCCAAGTATGCAATTAGACAGGACAGGGTGGGCAGTGGTGGGCCATGTCCACACAACCTAGGGCACCATGAGGCCTGATGGCACAGTCGGAGAGCCTTACAGCTCCTGGAAGTGCAGGCATAGCTCAACACTGCCTACCCTAGAGTGTTTTATGGCATTTTGAACATGGGACAAGAGGCAGCTTTATTTCTTTTTGTTTTTAAAGAGCAGCTGACGCCTACCTGCGTCGTCTTTTTGATGCTCCCTTTTGTTTCAGGGCATCCAGTTTTGTAGAATTGTGGCGCAGTGCTGTTTAAAAAAACTCCCCATTTGTGTTATAGTTTATCATTTTTATGCAGCCGGGAGCATGTGTCTTTCCCGCTGTCCTTTCATTACCATGAGCAGATGTCTTAGTGTTGTGACGTCAACTAGGGGACAAGTGTTGTAGGGCAGCCACGGAATCTCTACTGTACACATCGGACATTTTTAACAAATGGAATGGAGTGAGCATTAGTCTTGAGTACCTCAAGGCACACCCCACACGTGGTGTGTTGCCTGGTGGCAGGGGGAGGGTTAGGGTTAGAAACTCTAATGCCGCAGTTCACAGCTTTTGTCACTTTGCCCTTAACTGAAGCATTAATGACATTTTTTGCAATTTATTTCCTTACTTTTTGAGATAGTATAATCATATCCTTATGTTGCTGTGGGAGCACAGGGTCCCATGGATTTAGCCATGCATACATACATACATTTGTCATATTTTATTTTGGAAACCGAAATTTGTCTGTTCTCTGGTATGCAGTGCAACCCCCCACCTTACAACTGATGTTGCTTACTCTCCTGATGTCTGTCCTGTTAGAAGATATTGCTTCATAGCCCTGTTTACATGAATTTTTATGTATATCTTATTATGCATACCTTGTTAGATGTATTTTGGCACTGTTTACTATATTCATTTACACCACCTCTGTATGTTAGCCTGACTTTCACTGGATTTCCTGTTATGATTTTCGTATGACTCACTGTCGTTTGTTCACACTGTATTTTACCATTGTTGTGCCAGTCTCTGGCCCGAGACGTAACTGAAAAAGGTTTTCGGATCAGAGCACCAACCCAGTTAACAAATGAACAAGTAAATAAATTGTGCCTTGTCCCCATTCATGTTAACTTAGTAGCCCTCAAAAAATAAATTAGCACCACCATTCCCCCGCACCCTCCAATTTTGCCCCACAGTCCCACACAAAAGATTAATAATCAAATTAACCAGCCTGGGAGTGGGTCCCAGGGTGGTAGCCTGGGTAAAACATTGGCTGGACGACAGGACACAGAAGGTAATAGTAAACGGAGTCCACTCTGAAGAAAGGGGGGTTACTAGTGGGGTACCGCAGGGTTCAGTATTGGGTCCAGTCCTTTTTAATATCTTTATAAGTGACATTGCAGAGGGACTGAAAGGAAAAGTATGCCTCTTTGCAGATGATACAAAGATCTGCAACAGGGTTGATACACATGGAGGCGTGGAAAGCATGAGAAGGGACTTGGCAAGGTTGGAGGAATGGTCAGAAGTATGGCAGCTTGGATTCAATGCAAAGAAATACAAAATAATGCACATGGGAAACAAAAACCCAGGGGAAGATTACACAATTGGGGGGTAGTAACAACAACAAAATGGAAACGGATCTGGGGTAATCATATCAGATGACCTTAAGGTTAGCAAGCAATGTGAGAAGGTAGTAGGGAGGGCTGGGGGGATACTGGGATGTATAGGGAGAGGCAGCACCAGCAGAAAACAGGAAGTTGTTATCCCTCTGTACAGACAGTTAGTGAGACCCCATCTGGAGTACTGCATCCAGTTCTGGAGACCCTATCTCCGCAAGGACAAAGACAGGATGGAGGCTGTCCAGAGAAGGGCAACTAAAATGGTGCAATGTCTGCAAGAGAAGCCATATGAGGAGAGACTAAAGGAGCTTAATATGTATACCCTTGAGGAAAGGAGGGAGAGGGGACATGACGCAACTTTTAAGTACCTCAGTGGAATCAACAAAGTCCAAGAGGGTAGCATCTTTCAGAAAAAGAGATGTGCAAGAACAAGGGGACACAATTTGAAGATAGAGGGGGGGACGGCTCAGGGGCAATGTGAGGAACTATTTTTTCACAGAGAGGGTGCTGGACGCATGGAACAGCCTTCCTGAGGAGGTTGTGGGGTCTAAAACTGTGGGAGAATTCAAGAATGCATGGGACAGACATAAGGCAATTCTTGTGGGGGTAGGAAGAAATAGGCTGTTGGTTAACTAGGATCGGCAGCTTATTCTGTAGGTAGGAAAATGGGCAGACTAGGTGGGCCAAGCGGTCCTTATCTGCCGTCAAAGTCTATGTTTCTGTGTTTCATCCCCTTTGATTATATCATTTTATCCCTAATGTCTAGTGGTACCCCCCACCCTCCAATTTTGCCCCATCCCCTTTTATTAGATCTTTTTATCCCTGGTGTCTAGTGGCACCTCCCCCCACCCTCCAATTCCCATATATTGTGCTTTTTACAGCTGCATGGGCAGAGCCCTGCAGTCATCTTGGGACCACATCACTGTAGGATAAAACCAGAATTGATCTCTGTATTCTCCTACAGTGATGCGGTCTCCTATCCACAGTGCCAAAGTTGCTGGTTATCTCAGGTGTCTTCGCTTCCCCTTCCCTCCATGGTACTCAGCCCCCACCCAGCGCACTACTTTCCACAACTGTGGAAGTGACGACTGCCTTGCGGAACATGGCGGCTCCAACGCAAACTGCGCATGTGCAAGTATCGCGCATGTGCAGATCTGTCAGAGCCACTATCTTGTGCACAGCAGGCTCTGGTCCAGCAAGAGCTCCGAGTATGTTTTTACGCACTCTCGCCACACAAAATCACCACCATTGTTCTGGACAGCCATATTGTCCGGAGCTTGTTTTATTTATATCATTGATGTCCAGTGGCACCCCCACCCTCCCATGTACGTCTGAACCTGTTAATAAGAAAATGGTCCTTCGCTGTTTTTATTATATACTGATTTTTTTTTTGTTGTAATATTGGTGTCCAGTGGTACCCCCCACCCTCCCATGTCCCTCTGAACCTGGAAGTTAGAAAACGGTCCCTCAATGTCTTCATTTTGTTTTCCCATAAACCTGTAAAAAAAAAAAAAGTCCACCGACACTCATACTAGCACCCCCACGCGACCTCTCACTGTGCACTCACCTCCCCGCAACCCCATACCCTGCCACACACCCTCACTCGCCTGACGTGCTGACACTGTGAAGATGCACTCTCCGATCAAAGACAACTCTTGCTCCTGGAACCAGCAAATGCTGTCTGACAAATACCCTTAGGGTCATAAAATCATCAAGGGACCGTTTTCTTATTAACAGGTTCAGACAGACTTGGGAGGGTGGGGGTACAACTGGACAGCAATGATACAAATGAAAAAAGCACAATATATGGTAATTGGAAGGAGGGGAGGTGCCACTAGACACCAGGGATAAAATGATATACTGTAATAAAGGAGATGGGGCAAAATTGAAGGGTGGAGGGAGCCACTGGACACCAGGAAAAATAATTAAATTTATTTAGTTAGTTTTTGTTTACCGGGTAGGTGCCATAGCCAAAAAATGACTATTTTCAGGCACGGCCCAGAAGGTTACAAGGATTACAAAGGTACAGAGTAAACAATGTTACATTATATACAGAGTAAGTATCATGAGAACATTAATGTACAAGTACAATCAAGACAAGGGCAATGAACAAGCGGCAGGGTATACAATACAGGTAAGATAATACATAGGCAGGGTAAAAAATACAGGTAAATGATACATAGGCAGGATACAATGTAAGGATAGCAGTAATCATAAGACAAAAGTGCAAATCAAGGTAATTCCTAAGGAAGATTAAGAGAAACAGCATGCAGCTTAGGGGTCGTGTAAGGTGGGAGGTAACAAGATCATGGAGGGTTAAAACTTGAGCAGGAGGCCTGGCTGCTAAGGAAGGAGTGATAATTGTTTTTGAACTGGCCATGACTAGGAGCTAGATGAACTGCTAGGGGTAGGGAGTTCCAGAGTTGGGATACCACATGGGAGAAGGCTTTACTTCCTTTGAGAGTTTTGTATCTCGGAACATGCAGGAGAGATCTATCAGCTGATCAAAGACCATGGGTGGAGGGCTGAGGGAATAACAGGGAGGCTAGAGAGACAGGGATACCAGCCCTAATAATGCTTTCTGTCAGGGAGCCAAGTGCAAGGAGTCGAAAGGAGGAGGAGGAGGATGGGGATGGCCAATTAAGGTCGGTATAGAGCTGACAATGATGTTTCAACTGAGGGGAGGCAGATGCATATCTGCAGATACTGTTGTAGGTGGTATCCCACTTCCTAAGTAGGGTATTAGATGCATTTAGATAGGTGACAGCACCACAGGAGAGTGCCGGAAGCAGGATACCATGGGCGATGGCAAGTCTAGCAGAGGGCGTGAGGACATGGCTGGTTTTATAGGCCACACCAATTTTGACGTTGACAGACTTACAAGTGGCCATAATGTGCCTATCTAAGTTAAGGTTTTCGTCAAGTAGGACTCCTCGGTATTTGAAAGGGCACACTGATCCCAGTACAGAGCCATCCATACAGGATATTTTGAACAAGGCCTGAGTAGATTTTAATTTGGCGGCACAGCCAAAGAGCATTGACTGAGTTTTGCCGACATTAATGTAACCCCCCTGCAAATGGGGGTTCCCAAAAGACTTCCAGGAGCTTGCTTGAATGCTCCAAGCCTGAATGGTGTTTGGCATTTAAGCCATTTATCAGTGAGTGTTTTTAGAACCTCTGGTACTGTCTCTTTAAGAGCTGTCTGCTTGCAGACATAATTAGTTTGTATGGGGACTGTGTGTTCTTTGATTGAGTACCACTCAAGCTGCTGCCAATTCACTTCATTTTTGCAGTCACTAGAGTGCAAAGGAACCTATCTGAAAGATGTAACTGTTTGCCAGAAATTATTTAGAGTAATAATGAAATTACAGTTTGTCTAACCTGCTTTCTTTGCAGTCAGAACTGTGTCTGCTAGTTCCCCATTCTAGTTTTGAACTGCTGAACTGGACCAATCAGTGTAAGGATAAGCTAGCTCTAAAATGGTGCTGGGCGAATCAGAACTTGGACTCATAATCTGAGCCAGCCACAAGAGGATTGTATGGGCAGTGACTCTGGGAGATGTAGTTTAGACTTCAGTGCCTTTTGGACCAACAGCAGCAGTCTATTGTGGTGACAGCCAATCCAGTCAAGAACTGGGAGGAACTCAAAGGAAGTGCCGGTTTTGTCGGTTGGGGTTTCAGTTGAGCTTTGGCAGTGAAGAAGGAAGGAGCCCTGTGCTTTTTCAGTGTGCAGTTTTAGTCAGACGATGTGTAAGGCCCAGAGTTCGGTCTGCAGCTTGTGTAACTGCTTGTTAGGACTGAATCCGTCCTGTGAAAAGAATCAAAGGATCTCTGAAGAGTAGAAACCAGGCTCACCCTGTAGAAGACTGGAGAAATTATTGAATTGCACTCGGTCTGTCAGGAACTGGAATCTGCTGTGTGTTCTCCGGTGTTATTGTTAGTAATTGCGATCGGGATGAAAGCAGCCTGCCTGGTATAGTACTCTCCTTTTTTACCATATAAATGTGTGAAGAGTCTCTTTGAGCTCAAGAGTAGCCCTGCTGATATTGAAGGACCCTATCTTATTTGGAGTCGTGAGTACTAATTCAAGGTCGCTCCTGTTGAATTGCCATATTAAATCAAATGGAATTACTGTACTGCTGACTGTTTAATTTTCCTTTTCTCTGTGTGAAAGGGCCCTACCAGCTGCCACGGTTTGGACTAGCCACTAGGGCTTGGGTACCCAGGGACAGTAACTGATAGGGATAGGCCTGTGCACAGAGCCATAGGTAGATTATTAGAGTGATAAGCTAATTAACCTGATTTCCCCCTGTCCTTGTTATATCCCCCTAAATAAATCAGAGCTGCTTGTTTCAGCAAAGTTATACTGCCTGAGGTATTTGTCTATGTTAAAGTACTGTACTGTGATTGTTGCACTGTATCTCATTTCACAGGAGGTCCCAGTGCCGGAACCAATCCTGGGGGTAAGTGTATACTGTGAAGGTAATTCTGATATATTGTGTGGGCCACTAGTGGGAAGAAAGGGGGGTTGCAGTGTCCCAGAGGGCTGTGACCAAGTTAGTTTAACTATTGCAAACCCTGACCTCTGGGTAGAGGCACCCGCCATTGGATCCAGGCCCCTCAACCTGTTAGTGGCAAATCAGGCAGGGGTAGTAGCCCCTGGGATAGCGCCATCTAGGGGTTACATTAAGTATTAGCTTATGACTGGATAACCAGGATTGAATGGAGGTAAAGGCTGAAGAAAACATTTGGTTAATCTGGAGTACATCCTTAGAGCTAGAGTACAGAACAAGGTCATCTGCATATAGGATAGATGAGCTGCCTGGGATATTTGTTGCGATCCTATTAATAAAAATAGAAAGGAGAAGCGGGCCTAGTATGGATCCCTGAGGGACATCTAGGTTAATGGACGTCTGATCAGACAGGGCCGAGTTAAATTTCACAATCTAGACTCTGTTTGATAAATAACTATTAAACAAAGCCACCCAGTGATGGAAGAAACCGAGGGCTAAGAGACTGTCAAGAAGAAGGGGATGGTCCACAAGGTCAGATGCCTTGGTAAGGTCAATGAAAACTGCACCAGTACGAGAGCCAGAGTCCAGTGCGCGTAAGGTATCATTCGAAAAGTGAAGCAGAGCTGTAGAGGTACTGTGCCCTTTTCAGAAACCATGTTGATCTGGTGACAGGAGGTTGTACTTAGACAGAAAATCCGTGACTTGGGTTGCTACTAACTTTTCGAGGATTTTACTCGGGACTGATAGTATGGCTATGGCCCAGTAATTTGTAATGTCTTTTTTATCTCCTTTTTTAAAGACCGGAGTTGCTTTCATGATTTTCCAGATGTCGGGTACATGGCCGTGACAAAGGGAGAGGGTTAGGATTTTGGACAGAGGCAGGGCAATGAAGGGTGCAGACAGTTTTAAAAGTTTAGGTTTTGAGGCCATCAGAGCCTACACTAGTGTTATCTGAGATGGAGTTTAGTAATTTAAGAACATCAGATTTGGATACGGCCCTGAAGTAAAAAGGGTGGATGCAGAGCCAGAGCGGTAGAGGGAGTAGACTGAGGAGGAGGAGCCCGGGCAGATTGCAGTGAGGATGTGAAGTTAGGCAGATCTGAGCAATGCTTATTAAATGAGTTCACAATCATTGTCAGATCATTACAATGACCATTTCGTTTGTAGAGAGAGTTTGCTTGGACCCTAGAAATGATTTCACATGGGCCCAGAATTTCCTGGAGTCGCCAGCTGCATCAGCCAAGAGACCTCTGCGGTAAGAGCTTTTGGCTAGTCTGATCTGGTTTTTACAGGTATTCCTTTGGGACCTGTAAGTATTGTAATCAGCTAGTAGACCAGAGTTTTTAAAGCACCTCCAGCTCTTGTCCCTGATGCAGATAGCCGCCAGAAGATCTTTATGGCGCCACCTAGTGGGTTTGCCCTATACACGCTGGGTGACAAAGGGTGTGTGCCCGTCTTGTAGTACTCTAAATTGGGCTAGAAAGTAGTCTAACACAGCTTGGGCATCATGAGTCTGAAAAAAGTAGGACCAGTCAATAGTTGACACATCAAAAAGGAATTTTGCCTGGTCCAGATTGGCGTAGTTCCTGAAGGTAATATAACATGGCAGCGAGGAAAATGCAACGGAGTGATTCCACACACAGTAGATAGGGGAGTGGTCAGATACAGCATCAGGTAAGGTACCAGCAGTCACACGATTTGTTAGTACTCAGTCAATCAGGTTACTAGATGTAGCATTAGAGGTTACTCTAGTAAGCATGGTTATAACTTGATGCAGGTTGTGACTTTGCACCAAGGTGAGGAGGGTGTTATGATTGGGGCCAAGCCAACTGAGATTATATCATCAAGAATAAGTGATTCATTATGCCCAGCGGTATTAACAGAGTGTTCAAGCAAGTTTAGCAAAGCCAGGTGGGCTACTGTGGGGCGGATTGTAAACACAGACTATGTGTAGCTTCTTAGCACCCATTAGGCAAAGGGTATGAAGGGATTCACAAGTGGAGATGGGGAGGGTTGGGTTAGTGAGATGGTAAGATGTGTTTTATAAAACAAAGCAGCTTTCCCACCCCGCTGCGGAGACTGTCTATCATTCCTAATAAGATTATAATTATTTAGGGAGCAGACTGAGTCTGGGATCGTGGGCTTGAACCATGTCTCTGATAGGCAAAGGATATCAGGATTGTGCAGGGTGACCCAAGCATCAAGTTCAGTGTGATTGTGTAACAAGCTCCTGATATTTAGATGGGTTATGTGAAGCTCTTTCATATTTGTCCAAGCAGCATTAATGCAAGGCTGTTTAGACAAGGGACTAGGGCTCGTTTCTACATCACCTGCTAGCAGGATAGCAAGAACCATGAGGTACCAGAGCTTTTGATGGATGAGGCGTGCCACTTGGAAAGAGTTATAGCAAAGACATTGTCTCAAGTGAATGGCTGCTAGACATACGAGAAACCGTGGAAGCACCAGGGGTGTAAAGTCCTGACTATTGGTGGATCTAACAAGCACGTTGGAGAAACGAAAGTCATGACCCGAATAAAGCTGCTGGTTGCTGGCCTAGGAACAGGGAGACAAGGAGAGCCAAGCAAGGACAATTAACAGCAAGCTAATGGATAATGAGAACAGATCTGAGAGAGCCATGTTGGAACACAATAAAAGTATAGTGTAGCTATGACTGGGGACAAAGTAAAAGGGTCAGAGAGGGTTTGAATCCCACAGCCGCCTAGGTGCATACTGTGTGATCCTGAGCAAGTCACTTAACTTCCTTGTGCTCCCAGCTCGCATCTGGAAACAAGCTTCAGCTTAGTGTGCTGCTCCTGGTTAAACTAGGTTCCCTTTGCCTTTCCCTTTCCCTTAGTAAACCACAAACTAGACAAAAGAAGGCAGGGCACAGCACCTAGCTGCCCCTTGTGGTCAAGGAGTATAAGGAGCAAATGGTGAATCAGGTTGTTAGTCACCTGACTACCCAAGACTATAAAAGTAAATACCCAGATAGGACAGGTAGGGAATCAGTTGAGTGCTCTCACAGAACCAGATTTTTTAAGTACCTGTATGATGTCCTAGATTCAAACCATCAGCATGGTTCGAGGGTCTGGCTGCTAAGCGGATCCTGGGCTTGCGGCACAAGAAGGGTCAAGTCTGGGTGGTCTCCTGCAAGCAGGACTGCAGGGGAGCTTCTAGCAGGCCGGGCAGATCTTAGTGAAGCTGCTGGAGAGGTTTGAGTCGCATCTGAGACAGGTGGGAAGAGCCTGTATGCTGTCCTAGATTCAAACCACCAGCGTGGTTCGAGGGGCTGGCAGCTAAGTGGGTTCCTTGGCTTGTGGCATAAGAAGGATCCGGTCCAGATGGTCTCCTGTATGCAGAACTGCAGGGGAGATTCCAGCAGGCCAGGCAGCTCTTGGTGAAGCCACCGGAGAGGTTTGAATTGTGCCCAAGGTGGGCGAGGAGAGCCTGTATGCTGTCCTAGATTCGAACCACCAGCGTGGTATGAGGGGCTAGCAGATAAGTGGGTCCTGGGCTTGTGGCACAAGAAGTGTCAGGTCTGTGTGGTCCCCTGCAAGCAGGACTGCAGGGGAGCTTCCAGCAGGCCAGGTGGCTGTTGGTGAAGCCACCAGAGAGGTTCGAGCCGGGAAAGCCTGTGTGCTGTCCTAGATTTGAGCCAGGTCCAAGCAGGACCACAGGAGAACTTCCAGCAGGCCTGGTGGCTCTTGGTGAACCAGGTCTGAGCAGTCTCCTGCAAGCAGGACTGCAGGGGAGCTTCCATCAGGCTTGGCGACTCTTGGTGAAGCCACCGGAGAGGTTTGAGTCTCACCAGAGGCATGTGAGGAGAGCCTGTATGCTGTCCTAGATTCGAACCACCTGCACAGTTTGAAGGGCTGGCAGCATGAGAAGGGTCAGGTCCAGGCAGTCTCTTGCAAGCAGGACCACAGGGAAGCTTTCAGCAGGCCGGGTGGCTCTTGGTGAAGCTGCCAGAGAGGTTCGGGTCGCGCCTGAGGCAGGCAGGGAGAGCCTGTATGCTCTCCTAGATTCAAACCACCAGTGTGGTTTGAGGGGCTGGTGGGTAAGTGGGTCCTGGGCTTGCGGCATGAGAAGGGTCAGGTCTGGGAGGTCTCCTGCAAGCAGGACTGCAGGGGAGCTTCCAGCAGGCCAGGCGGCTCTTGGTGAAGCTGCCGGAGAGGTTCACATCACACCGAGGCAGGAGGAGAGAGCCTGTACGCTGTCCTAGATTTGAACCACCAGCGTGGTTCAAGGGGCTGGTGGCTAAGCGGGTCCTGAGCTTTTGGCAAGAGATGGGTCAGATCTGGGCAGTCTCCTGCAAGCAGGCCCGCAGGGGAGCTTCCAGCAGGCTGGGCGGTTCTAAGTGAAGCTGCCAGAGTGGTTCGAGTCAGGCCTGAGGCGGGCAGGGAGAGCTTGAATAACAGAAATGCACTGGGAATTACAGGAAAATCCTTTCCCATGATAAGCAATCCTTTTGCCAGCGTTTTCCATTCTGGAAAAAAACAAATTTATTGTCATGGAAAAGAATTTCAGACTTAGTTTGTCCTCAATTCTTTTCTGTGAGTTAGGATACTTTTTCATGAATCCTTTCTCATGGTCATGGAGAAGGATCCCATCTCGAAAAAAAGGAATTCGGACTTGGTCTTTTTTTTAATCCTTTTTCAGGAGATGGAATAATTTTCCAAGAATCCTTTTTCATGGTTGAGCAAAAGGATCCCCTCTCGTGAAAAAGGATTTCGGACTTCATTTTGTTTTTAATCCTTTTTCATGGCATGCATACCCTTTTTGGGAACCATTTTTCGTGGTTGCAAAAACGGAAGTTAGCGAGTTGTGAAAAATAATTTAAAATGTAAAAAAAATGTATTCCAAGGTAATTTTTCAACCAGATGACCACAAAATGCACCTAAAGGAGTCCTGATGAGCAAGATACATGTACTGGTGTGTGGGCAGAATATTATTTTTGTGCCTTTTTTAATTTTTTATTTTTGATAAAACAGAAAACAAGATGGTGGCACGCGTAAAAGGAATTTTTTCTCACTAAAAAGGATTAGCCCCTCGTGAAAGAGTCCTTTTTCATGAGACCAAATTCCCTTTTCGTTCCAGGAAGCTATCCAAAAGACTGAACTGAACATGCTCAGAACATGAAAGTTAAAACTTGAATAACTTTGGAACCGATTAATATTTTTTCACCAAACCAGTGGTTGTAAAAAAAAAAAAAAAAACTCCTAATGTACAACACCCCATCCATTATTCTCTATATAATAACTGGCCATCAATTTTTTCAATGGGGACGGCTGGTTATTATTTAAAATAATAACCAACTGGTTATTACAGCAAGCACACGCCCAAATCAGGAAGCAGCTGCGCTCGTGACTCGCTCAGAGCGCAGGGTCTGTCACACAGTGGGCTGGTTTTCTTCCCACAGTTTCAAACTGGTCAGCCACCAGAGGTCACTAAATACTATTTTTAAATGATGGACTAACCTGCCAAATAAATAAACCCCCACTACCAAGAAACTAAACGTGGTCAGGCGAATCTAATTTCAACCGCAAACCAAAAGCGATCGCGCTCAGATGCAGGCCACTACTCTGTAAGTTCAGCATACCGAGTAACAGAAAAAAAAACATGGGGTCTAGTTTGGGGCGTAGCACACAAAGTGTTATGCATTATAACAGAAACGTACAGCCCTTGGTAACAGGAACTAGTTGTGGCCTCAGAAGGCAAACTCCCACACACTGCAGAACAAACATGCTTGCTTTCGGGGGGGGGGGGCGCAGGGAAAAAATTGATGGCCATAAATTATAAAAAATAAAGCATGAGGTGGTGTCCATACTCAAATTTAATTCACATCCTCGTTGTGGGATGCTACATAAACCCCAACGGCACACCACCCCATGCATTATTCTCTATTTACTGACTATATATACACATGTATAGTTGTATAAATATTGTATTTTGATGCCATGCAAACCCTTCCAGCTCTTTCCCTGTATATAGTTTTGCTTCCTCTTCCCCAGTTCCCACATGTTTCTAAGTATTTAATTGCTTGGTGAGCTCTGCCATGCACCCTTGCTTATTCCTAAACTGTTAAATCCAGCAATTTGATTGGCTGAGAACTGTCACATGGTGTCCCATTATCTTGCAACTGATTATTTAGTCAATCTATTGTTTTTTTTAATATTTCACGAGTTATTGATAAGTGTAGTAAACCGCTCTGTGG
Source organism: Neoceratodus forsteri (assembly GCA_016271365.2). Lineage (NCBI taxonomy): Eukaryota > Metazoa > Chordata > Ceratodontiformes > Ceratodontidae > Neoceratodus > Neoceratodus forsteri. The sequence continues at coordinate 60,260,919 of JADMNL010000036.1, read as the reverse complement.
TGCCCAGTCATGCAGAAATATCTGGACGTCTTAGGTGGATAAAGGCACCTGGCTTTGGAGGGAGGGATGGATAACTGGGGATCTTCTAGCACTTATAAGGGAAATGGATAACCTTTGGAGTAGGGCCAGGAACACTGGAGATAAAAAATAATGATCAGACTTATAGGGCCTCCAGGAACCGGTGCACTCAGCTCATAAGGCTTGCTAAAGCTAACTACACTGTAGAGACCAGCTGGATAGGTGCTGGGGTGATGGGAGGAGTTCCTGGGAAAACATAAAGAATCTCATCAGGAAGATGACAAGAAACACCCTACAACATTCAATATCAATGGGTTAACTGCCATGGATCCTTTCGCTATAGATGAGTCGTTCAATGCTTCCTTCACTGAGCTGAGCTCCATCCTTCCGCCCGACTACCTGAAATCTAATGAAGCATTCATTGACTGCAACCCAACCAAGAATAAGCATTCTAACTTTTATTTCATGTATGTAACTGTCAAAGAGGCCCTGTCATATGTAAAAAAAAAAAGTCCTGGGCAAAGCCAGGTTGGGCAGCGATGATATAGACATGAAACTGGTTGCCCTCGCCCTTGATGAGTGTAGTCCACATTACTAAACTGTTCAATAAATCATGACCATGGCCAAATTCCCCTCAGTTTGGAAACAAGCTCTGGTGACCCCTGTTCACAAGAGTGGGGACAGGTTCTGCAACACCAGCTACAGGCCCACATCAATCCTCTCCCTCTTATCCAAAGCACTGGAAAGAATAGTGGTGGATCAAATCATAGTCTACCTTCAGAAATACCGATTGCAATGTCAACAGCAACACAGTTTCAGAACGAATCATAGCACAGCCACAACCCTGTTGGAGTATACTGACTATGTTCACAAGACCTTGGACGATGGTAAATTGGTGAGGACTGTCTTCATTGACTTAACAAAGGCCTTTGACACGGTCAACCACGCCCTCCTCCTGGCACAACTACAGACCCTGAGGATGGCCTCCAATGCTGTACACTGGTTTCAAGATTACCTGACGCACAGGACACAGAGAGCCAAAGTTGGCCAAGCTGTCTCGGAGATTAGAGAAGTATCTCTGGGTGTTCCCCAAGAGTCAGTTCTTGGACCTCTGCTATTCAGCCTTTTATTGAATGCACTACCTGAGGCCTGTAACAGCAAAATAATCCCATACGTCGATGACGCTGTCATTCTCAGCAGCAACGCTGACATCAAGTCACTACAGAATGAGCTGCAGTCTACTTTCCATCAGCTTGAGGACTGGTTTAGAGCACACAAGCTCTTACTTAATTATAAAAACACTAAAACCATGCTCTTCAGCCCTCAACTCAAGAGGAGATATCCCACCCTAGCTATCCACAACATTGTGATGGCTCCTCTTGAGCAGGTTCACGCCTTCAAGTTCCTGGGAGTCACCATTGACGACACCCTTTCATTCGTGCAATATATTGGTATGGTGGTGAAGGCCATTAATACCAAACTTGGAATTCTATATCGGCACAGGAAAAACCTCACACCGTCTGCTCTCTGTCTCTCCATCTCCAGTTCAGTTCTATCCATTGCAGATTACAGACTGGTGGTCTACAGTGCAGCATCAGACACAGCACTTAAGTGGGTGGTCATTGCCCTTAACAAGGCACATAGGTTTACCCTTACTACAGACTGTTATACACACATCTGCATGCTATACGAACATACAAACTGGCTATCCCTGGGGAATAGAATTAAGTCCCAAACCTGTCTCCTTGCAAAGAAAGCCCTTTTTGGCAAAACCCCCCCCTGCATCACAGATATCTTCTCAGCCACCAGTACTAAGTATGAGACCAGAGATGGAGCACAGAGTCTGCTGTCTGTTCCTTTTTGAAGAACAGCCCTTGGACAATAAGTGTTCTCCTACAGGACCCCCCTTTGGTTCAGTGCCGCAGCAGCAGTTTCGCTCAATACTGAAAGTCTCCAAACCTTTAATAAGTCTGATCTGAAACAGTACCTCATCAGCAGGAGTGCATGTGACTGTTAGGCACCTGATGCCTCCCTCTGTCGTTCCTCAGACCCCTCTCTGAGTGATTCTACTCTGTTCCATTACTCGGTCTCCTCCATAAACCCTTGCCCCCCCCCATACAAAGTCACCCTATCTAGTCACTCCCTCTGCTACCCCTTGACCCTCCCTTTCATATGAACTTCTCTATTTCTTCACTTGTATTCCTCCCTGTACCCTTGACCTCACTGAACGCGAGACACCCTGTTATGGCGTTCCTTCTTCCCTCTCCCCATGGTGACCTCCATACTGCCATTGTTCCCTGACTTCCTTGTCCTAGTTCCCTCCTCTCTCAGCTCTGCCACCAATTTCTTGGTAGTCGACATCCTCTGTTTTATGCCCGCCCAGTTCTTGAGTCTCTGCCTTCCACAATCACTGTTTTCCCTTGTCTGCCACGCCACCCTCCTTTTATAATGACAAGGCTTTCTGTTTTGAGGGACTGCTCCCCAATACTTACTGGACCCCCCCCCCCACACACCAAGCTTGCCTAACTGTAATATAGCTTCTATAATCCTGCTCTCAATTTTTCGTTTTCTCCCAATAGGTGCTGTCTGATGTGATTTATTCTGTAGTACCTGGTCTGATTCAATGTATGCATTACTGGAGTTTGTGTGTCATGCATGTATTACCGGTTTTTGTGTTTAGTGAAGTGGAACCTTTGTGAAGAGCACCTGCTCAAAGGTTGTTTTCAAATCATTAAATAAATAAATACATGTTTCATGCCTCACAACACAGCCAATGCATTTGTATGGTTCAGCATAACTGCACTCCTTGCTGTGTGTTATTGCTTATATATTTAAACAGTATAGAAGATTATATTCTTTTTTTTTTATTCACACTTTCTGTTCTCCCTCTCCCCCCACCTTGGCATGGCAGGTGTACAGTCTTCCAACCAGATATACCAGCCTTCATGGAGCTATGGGGTGTGGGGGGGTACCTATATTTGTTTCCCCCACTTGTGTGCTCCCTTGTTGCTGTAGGGACACTGGTGTGTGGGATCAAGGTCCCCGACCTTATCATGCTGATGCACGCTTCGACGATATGCAGCACAGCATCCCTCCCTGCCTGTGTCTCGAGTCACTCTACAACCCATACTTCTAGAGGCAGCAGTAGCACTGCAGGACATGGCTACCCCCCCCCCGAATGAGGAGCGTGTCCTCTGGGATGCTCAGGCCTCCTCCCCCAGGCCAGTTTCGAAGACCCAAACTTGTCCCCATACACGGGTTGCCAGCATCATGAACAGTAGCACACCGCTGGGACAATGGGCAATTTCCTTACATTTAAAAAAATATATAAATCAACATTTTTTCCTCCCATAAACCCCTCCTTGCACACATAAACTAATTAAAAAAATTACTATTCACAGTTTTAATTCACGATGTTGCTTTGGTGACCATGTCAAATCCCCCTCCTATCCTTACCAGTCTGCCAGGGCAATCTCTGCTGCTTACCCTGCCAAAGCGAACACTGAGACTTTTTGGCTCTGTACTGTGCCTTCCGTTGTTGGTGTGGAGTAAACATTTTGCCAGAAGAATTCTGCAGAAGTTTAAATTCCTGTATTCCATAATAACAAACATTCCATCTATTGAATATCAGGGGTCAAAACTGTCACTGGCCCACTAGCCAAATGCTGGTAGACTTTGTATCAGGCCAGTGAGATTTTCCTTTAACTAGAACCGTGGGCTTGTACTAGAGAAGGTAAAATGTCAGTAAGTACACCAGCAGGACCAGTGGTAAAGTCTGTGGGGCTAATGGAATTTCTCAGTCACTAGCCCTCCTGGTCAATGGCTGCAAAACTTGATTTCCACCCCCAAAATATGGGGAACAGATAATTGACTAGTGGGGAGGGACTACTTTTTATTAGTTACTTCTAGCAAAAAAAAAATAGTTTTTAATAAAAACAAAGTTGTGTTTCCGTAGTTGTTTCTCAGGTTACCCATTTTATAAGCATAACAAGACACTCCAAGACATTGGTTGTATGGAGTTAATGCACTTACTGGTGGTGAAGGCATTCAGCGCATGACTTCATGCCTCACTACACACCTGGGTGTGCATTAACCTCAGAAACCAATGCACTGTTGTGTCTTATTTCTTATGTTTTTCCCACATTTGACTGATGGAATGATTGTTCACCATGGCATACAAGAATTTAACATTTTGCATAATTCTGCCAGCAGAATGTTCACTTCCCCCGTACATACACCTACAATATTTAGCATGGAATACAAGAGTTCAAGTTATGCATTATTCTGCCTGTAGAATGTTCACCCCCTCCATACATAAACCTGTATTATAAAAAGGGTCTGAGAAATGAAGCTTTCTGATTGGTTGCCAACATTCTAACAGCCTTATGTTAATCTTTTATTAACATACATGTAGAGCTTAGCCATATGCTGAACAAGGTTTAACACTGTTTAAAAACATTTTTTATTATAATAGCAATAAGGCACTCCCAAGGATTATGTTAATGGTCAGTTAATCACCCTCTAGGGGCATGTGGCACTTGGCTACACCTCGTGCCACAGTACACCCCTAGAAGGTGATTAACAGACCATTAACATAACCCTTGGTCATGTCTTATTGCTTAAATATTTATTATGGAACACAAGAATTCAAAGTTCTGTATAATTCTGCTCACAGAATCTTCAATCCACCCAGACACACACTCACAACAGAAGGCCTCGTATGGAGCCATGTTCTCAATTTAATATGTGGTAGGGTAAGCAGCAGAGATTTCCCTGGTAAATACTGTAGGTAAGAAGAGGATTTAACATAGTAAGTAAACACCACCAGAAAATAAAACTGAGTAGTAACTTCATTCTTTTAAATTTGTGTACAAGTGTTATGAGGGGATGATAAAAGAAAACATTTAATATATTTTTTTAATTGCGTTTTAGTTTATTTAAAACCTAGATGAATGTGTTTTTTAGTGAGGGAGAATTTCCTACCATTTGATCATAGACAATGATTAAAGAAAATGACATGAAGTCCATCCAGTTCACCCTGAATTTTTGCTTGTTACCCTCAGTGGCCTTCTCCTGAACAAGATCCGTCTACTTAATCAACGCCTCAGTTTCTCCAGCTGCCCCCCCCCCCGTTACCAACCTCCTTACCTACCTTTTGATATCACCAAGCCCCTGAATCTGTCCCACCCAACCTTGAACCCATTAACAGTTCTTGCCGCTCCCACCCCTTCAGTAGTCTACTCCACTGCTCCACCACCCTCTCAGTAAAGAACTTCCTAACTGCCTTCCTAAACCTCCCCCAACATGTCTCCACTCATGCTCTCTCATTTCTAGCAAACAGGTCCCCACAGCCAACATTGTTTATTCCCCTCAAGAATTTGTATGTGTCAGTCACATCCACTCTCCCTCCTGGCCTCCAGCGAGTATATGTTGAGTCTGCCAACCTTTGCTCATACATTTTATTTATTTCTGATATATATACCAGGAAAGGCACACAAAGCTGTAATAGGTTGTTTACAAGTGCATCCTGAGAGGTAGGTTACACGGACCTGTTTTATTAATAAGGAATGTTGGCTATGACACTGGGGAAACTACCATAAGAAAGAATTGCTAACTATCTATTACAAGGAACAGAAGTCTCTTCCTCAGATCATTCTGAAACAGTGGTGGAAACACACTCCCTGGGAAAACTCCCAGATGTGATTTGTGTAATAATTCTGTATGTACTACTGTTCTGTGTATAGTGTTTCTTTCTTTCTTTCTTTGATCCTGGCAATGAAATCATCCATATTGTACAATGGGCCAGTGAAAGTCCTGCATTCCGATTGGTTGTCACCTGTGCATTGAATCTGTTCAATGCACAGGTAAAAACAAGTGCAAAAAGCAGGACCACAGTACAAAAAAATCACTGTGCCATTAGAACACTGAGGTTTCCAAATGCCGCCATTTTTATCCCCATCTTAGCATAGAAACCATCCTTCAGCAAAAGCCTTCCAGTAAGCACACTTGGTACTTTTTTGTACAGCAAATACCAGCCCTAAACATATCTGTCAGTTCAAATTTAAATTAAAATACATTTACCATCTTTCCCCGTTCTGTGAGCTGACAGTTGTTCTCGGTCCTCCCCCTGCTGCCTGCCACGCGCCCGATCACTTATACGTACTTGTTCAGTCGGTGTAACTACAAACCCACTCCAACTCAGTCAAGTAAAAAGAACAGAAAGAAAACAATAATCCATATCTCATTAGAAAATGTAAATGTATTTATGATCTTGTCCCTCCCATTATCTGAGCTGAGAGTTTCTTTCACTCACCCCCCCCCCCCACTGCCCACCACTTGGACGCTCACTCCGATTACTCGGTCTGTCAGTCACTGTAGCTACAAACTGCTGCAAGTTAGCCAAATAAAAAAGAAAATCAACCATAAAAACACTGCAATACTTCCATCTTGCTAACAAATTTTTCCTGGTTTACAACAATCACACGTTATGTTCCTCCTTCCACACAGCACTCAATCTTATAGAAAACCTCATTGTCTTCCAATGCTGGCTTGGTCAGAACATCAGTAGCATTGACATAATCCAAAAGTGTGGTATCCCAAATTAAAAATAAAGTACTATACTATGGGGAGATGGGGAGAAAAGCCCAAATTAAAAATAACGTATTGTACCATTTTGGGGGGGGAGGGAGAGCCCCTGGCTGATGCTCTCAGGAAGAAACAAACTACAGCTATGGATGTCAATCAAGGACAAAATTCCTAAAGCAAAAAAAAAAAAAAAAATCGCATTACTGTCTAGCAAGCAGAAGGACTATTTTACCATTAGTTTAGCTAAATATATCTGTTTTTACATTTGGAAACATATTTATTGATTGTCAGAAAAAATATTTTTAAAAAGGAAGCCCATTTTATAAGTGCAACAAGACACTCCAGGGCGTGCATTGAACATATCTGACTGGCTGAACACACGAGGCCATTACTACGCCCCTGGGCATGCAGTCTCATCTGTTCAATGCCCACCCCGTTGTGTCTTATTGCTTACTTCTTTATGTTTCACGTATGATTATTTGTGTATTTTTTTTTTTTTATCAGTAAAAATTCCCCTACTACCCTGCAGGAAAAGGATTGACAAAAAAATCCATGCCCCGTACCTGGGATGGACAGGGGAGTTTTACACACTGTATATATACTGAACAATTATTTAGCTCTGCATTTACCTCCACCTCCGGAATAGACCCTTTTCTTCTGACCGCCACCTCCCTCAAGTACAGGAAGAGCAGATACCACTGCTAACAGCTGAAATCACCGCTAGTGAGACTATTACTGCTATTTCATCCCTTGGGAATGGCACTGCCCTGAGGAAAGATTGACTCACCAATGAACTTTACAAATTGATGTCCCCTTCTATGGTAGATTAATTGATTCAACGTTTCAGTTGCATTGTCACCAAATCCTTGTACCCAGCATGCAAGAAGGCTTGCTTCTATTTTTTATACAAAGCTGGAAATAAAAGTGACCTTTCCAATTGGAGATCAATTTGTCTCTTAAATTTTGACCTCCAAATTTTATAAAAAATAATTTCTTCCTGCCTCTCGCAGGTTGGTGGGCACCTGGTATCCCAGTCCCAGGCTTGCGCAATCCCTGGCAGGGCTATACAAGCTACGTACAATAGTTATTTTACAAGAAGTGTTGGAACAAGGCAATACTGACAGGCCAACTGGGCATTTACTTTCTCTAGACCAGCGCAAAGCTTTTGATTTAGTATCTCATGAGTCTGTATGACAGTACATCACACGTAGGGATTTCCAGCTATTTTTTTTTTTTTTTACAAATTAGTTACATCACATGTACGATAATACTTCTGTCACTCCCATCACTAATGGGTGGCTTGGTATTGCTTTCCCAGAGTTCAAAGTTGTCCTTCAAGGGATTCCTCTCAGCCCTATTCTATTCATCTTTTGTTTGGATCCCTTATTAAGAAAATAGAGTGCTCAACCTGGTGGCACTGAGGGTTGAGGCTGGATGCCACGTCTCGCGCCACGCTGGTGACCTGGGTTCGGAAATGGACTTGGGACATCAGGGGTCAGCTGGGGGGCAATCGAGCGTCCCATGGACTGCTCTCCTCCTTCGGGGAGGGAGGATCACTGAGCCACTGGCTTCTGGCAGTGGCTGGGGGCTAGTGCAGGCTCGAGGAATAATGTGTTGGCTGGCATGGGCAGGCATCGGGTGTACTGCAGGCGGGTGCATGTGCAGGAATGTCCTTGATGCCACTGCATGCTTGCACCATGGGGAGGACTAAGGGACAAAAAACAATCCTCCAGCCTGAGTGACGGAAGACTCCATCGGCACCACAGCGGACCCACTTAAGATAGTTCCCCTTCAGCCCCTGGTCTCCACCGTGTGTGGGATAAATCCCCGCTGTGAAGCAACCTGGGATGGCAGGGTGAAAAGGGTCCGAGCTCTGACTGGGTCGGGGGCAGCAGCAGTTGAGGAAGGTCACCTGAAAAAAATTGGGAACCATAGGGCCACCACCCCCAGCCGAGGAGGTGAAAAAGAAAATATCTTAAAAAAAAAAAGAGAAAAATAGAGCAGGACCCTTATATCGTCATTACAGAACACGGAAGGCTCCGTTCACTTATGTAGATGATGTTTGCCTGCTACTACATAGAAACATAGAATTTGATGGCAGATAATGACCGCTTGGCCCACCCAGTCTGCCCATTTCCCTACCTACCTACTGGATAAGCTGCAGATCCTAGTTAAACAACAGCCTACTTCTTCCTACCCCCCAACCCCTAGAATTGCTTTATGACTGCCCCACGCATTCTTGAATTCCACCACTGTTTTTGACTCCACAACCTCCTCCGGAAGGCCGTTCCATGAATCCACAACCCACTCTGTGAAAAAATACTTCCTTACATTACCTCTGAGCCGCCCCCCCTCCATCTTCAGATTGTGCCCCCTTGTTCTTGCACACCTCTTTTTCTGAAAGATGCTACCTTCTTGGACTTTGTTGATTCCCTTGAGGTACTTGAAAGTTTGTCATGTCCCCCCTCTCCCTCCTTTCCTCGAGGCTATACATATTAAACTCCTTGAGTCTCTCTTCATATGTCTTCTGGTGCAGACCCTGCACCATTATAGTTGCCCTCCTCTGGACTGCCTCCATCCTGTTTATGTCTTTGTGGAGATTGGGTCTCCAGAACTGCATGCAGTACTCCAGAGGGGGTCTCACCAGCTGTCTGTACAGAGGGATAACAATTTCCTGTTTTCTACTGGTGATGCCTCCCCATGCATCCCAGTAACCTCAGCCCTCCTTACTGCCCTCACATTGCTTGCCCACCTTTAGGTCATCTGATATGACTCACCCCCAGGTCCCTTTCCATTTTTGTTGTTGTTAGTATCTCCCCCCCATTGTGTACACTTCTCCTGGGTTTTTGTTTCCCAGCTGCATTACTTTGCACTTCTTAGCATTGAATCTAAGCTGCCATGCATTTGACAATTCCTCCAACCTTGCCAAGTCCCTTCTCATCCTTTCTTCCCCACCTTATGTATCAACTCTGTTGCAGATCTTTGTGTCGTCTGCAAAGAGACATACTTTTCCTTCCAGTCCCTCTGCAATGTCACTTATAATGACATTGAAGAGGACCAGTCCTAGTATTGAACCCTGCGGTACCCCACTAGTAACCCCCTTTTTCAGAGTTGACTCCATGTGCTATTACCCTCTGTGTCCTGTTCTCCAGCCAATTCTTTACCCAGGCTACCATCTTGGGACCCACTCCCAGGCTGGCTAACTTGTATATTAATCTTTTGTGTGGGACTGTGTCAAATGCCTTGTTAAATCTAGGTAGGCCATGTCCACAGCCCCTCCCTGATCTACTACTTTGGTCACCCAGTCAAAGAAATCTATTAGATTCGTCTGACATGACCTTTCTGCTGTGACTCCATGCTGCCTTGGGTCCTGTGCCCCTCTGGCCTCTAGGTACTCGACAGTTCTTTCTTTCAGAAGTCATTCCATCATTTTCCCCATCACTGAGGTTAAACTAACAGGTCTGTAGCTTCCTGCTTCTGCCCCGCTCCCACTTTTGTGAAGTGGAATCACATCTGCCCTCCTCCAGTCCTCAGGTACCACCCCATCCTCCCATGATTTGTTAAGGAGGGTAGTCAGTGGTGTCACTAGTTCTACCCTTAGTTCTTTTAGAATCCTGGGATGAATCCCATCAGGCCTCGTTGCTTTGTCCACCTTCAGTTTTAAGAGTTCTTTCAGAATCCTTTCTTCTGTAAATGGGCTGGTATCAACTCCTGTATCCAGAGTGTTTATGTTGTTTGGTTTAGGTATCTCCCCCTCTTCATTTGTAAATACTGAGCAAAAATATTTGTTTAGTATCTCTGCCTTTTCACAGTCACCCTCTGCCCATCCCCCTTCCTTTATTAAGCCTTACTATCCCTCCCTTGGTCTTCCTTCGCTCCCTGATGTACCTATGAAAGATTTTATCCCCTTTCTTAACTGAGTTGGCTATCTTTTCCTTGGTTTGGGCCTTTGCTGTTCTGACTGCCTTCCCAGCTTCCTTTTGCTTTAACTGATATAACTCTCTGTCCTGCTTCTTCTGCAATTCCTTGTACTTCCTGAATGCTTTCTTTCTCTCTTGAACCTTCCCTGCCACCTCCTTTGAGAACCATAGTGGTTTCTTACATTGTTTTGTTTTGTTTATTTGCTTCACACAAAGGCTTGTTGCCTCTGTGATGGCAGTTTTGATTATTCCCCATTGCTCTTCCAACCCTCCTTCCTGCCCATTTGCTAGTGCATTCCTTAGGCACTCACCCATTTTGGCAAAGTCAGCCCTCCTAAAGTCCAGTACTGTTGCCTTTGTATGGCTTGACTCTACTGCTGTGTTTATCGTGAACCATACTGTTCGATGGTCGCTAGTTCCCAGATGGCTACCCACTTCTACATCTGTGATCCTCTCTCCATCTCCATTTAAGAGTACCAGGTCTAAGATTGCTTCCTCTCGTGTGGGTTCCAATACTAGTTGTCTAAGGCATGCCCCCTGTAGGGCATCTAGAATAACCCCACTCTTAGAAGTGGCTGCTGCAACTGCACATAATGAACCTTCCATTCTCCTCACTTTACAGTGGTTCTGGCTGTTTAGGTGTTTTCAGGTAGTGCTTTCTATCTCAATAAGTGTGTGAGCAGAGTTATGGGTGATATTTCCCCACAACCTGCTTCTATTGGAGGGATTAGACTTACGTCAGAACCTCTGACTGTATTAGGGGTAAAATTTGGCTCTGGGCACCTAGCCAAATTGAACTGGGACCACAAAATTGCTATGAGTAAACAAAAGGTCACCTATTAGAATGGATGGAGACTAAGCAAAAAGAAACATATTTATGCCATAAAGACCTTCTTGGTACATATCTCTTTGTACATAAGCAAAATCCCCCCACCCAGATGCTCTTGAAGCAACTCTACTGGATATTTTTTTTTTCACGCACCCTGGGGGAGTAGGTTTAACCCAGTTAAATAGAACATCACTTATAGTCCTGTGAAACAGGGTAGCTTAACCATGTTTAAGCCAATTCATTTCTTCCCTGGCATGTTTTTGCATTATAATTTTTGAACCTTTATTCTAACTTCTGAAAAACCCCTGGACTCCATGGATCTTTAGCCTCCTTGAGAAGCCAAGAGATTAAAGGTTTTATGCACTTCTCATATAATTCCTTTATATGTGAAAGAAGCTTTTAGTATGCTATGTACCTGGAGTGTCACATATATACAGATGAATGATGTGCCCCAAAAAGCCATATATAAATTAGTAATAGAGGCCAAATTCTCAGTAGACCCTATCTTTGAGCATGCTTCTACAGTGATCCGACCTTGTGTATCATTACAACTGAATAATCTTATTTATTTATCTTATTTAACTTTAGCCTTTCTCCCTCCTCTCCCCTTCTAGGTGGCATCCCCCTGCAGCCCTTACCGGGTGAACCTGCTCTGTGGCCAGTGCTGAGGTCGCCGCCCACCTGCTCCAGCCCAATACTAAGGCACAACTAGGACCCAGCTTGAATTTTTCTCCCACCCGCTCACCCCTGTCCCTGTCACTCTTTAAATACACTTCCTGAACTTAGTGACCCGCCGCTCTCTCCATCCGGCACGCCTGAGAGGGAACAGGCACATCCTGTCTCTTAAAGGTGTAAACGCCTCTGATTCTAGTATTCCCTAGTATCAGGCCAGTGTTCCATTTGGTGGAATGCAGGCGCTCGCCTGCTCCAAAAGTGGGAAACTACGCTTGCCATTTCAACCTGCATAATCAGCAGTGCACATTATCACCCATAATGCAGAGACTTCCTAAGCTGGCACTACTAATAACCCTCGTCTTCTTGCTAGGGGTGGAAGATGGAAGGCATAGCGTAGCACCACTAAGACACCTGTCAGCACTCTCAGGCACCTCCGCACTCGAGGTGGGTACTACAAGGGGGCCAGTAACAGACCCTTACCTGGCACATGCCCTAAAACTCCCACCACAACACTGCTTACCTCCAAAAATTCCATTGCTGTATTGCATTGTTTATTGTTTTAAAAAACCTTTCAGCAAAAGCTCATTTACAAAGGTTCCCCATCAAAAAACATATTACAGATATTACATACAAATGAAACAAGCAAGGTACGTCACGCTTCATACAAAACAATGGTGCTAACCTTATACCAATGGTCAGTAAATTACAATGGAGCAACCTTTTACCAATGGTCAGTAAAGTAGTATGTACGAAACAACAGGGTGAACAGGTGTAACAGGTAGCAGCCAAATGGACGGCCTTGTCATAAGGACTAGGTGGTCGGTGTGGTCAGAGTGGCAAAGCTGGAAGGGCTTGAAAGCAGGGGCAGCAGGGCACAGATTCAACCATGAACCAGGGAATTTGCATCCGGAGGGTTAATACAGCTATGAGGCAGTGGGGGGGGGGAATTGAGGGCCCGACTGTTGGTGGAGTACCCATAGCTGCCTTGCTGTACTGCCGCACCCCTGTTGCTGCCACCAACAACCATAGGCTCACCAAGTCAAAGCAGGGCTCAACTTGGATGTTTTGGACACGCTACCTTAGGAAACTGATCCTAATACTGCTTCTACTATCTGGAAATGTGCAGTCTAACCCTGGACCACCTGACGCAGGCACCACCATCAGGCTTGGACACCTCAAGATTGTCTCATTGAATATAGGCAGCCTCCTACCCAAGCTACCGCAATTCCAGGCTTGGGTGGAGCTACACAAACCGGATATCATTGCACTTACAGAGTCCTGGCTGTCCCCTAAGATCTCTGATGTCACTGTAGCCCTAGATGGCTATACCACTTTCCGACAGGAAGACTATCTAAGCGGGGTGGTGGCTGCACGGTATACCTCAGCAATGATATCCAAGGTCAAGTACTGCCAAGCAGCCTGCACACTAAGGAGGCACAAATACTGAACATTAAGCTCGTCATGGGCCAACAAAACAAGGCATTAGTGCTCTCTACAGTATACATCCCCCCTGGTAAGCATGCAGCCGGCCTCGAGCAGTTCATTAATAACCAAAGGCAGCTCAGGCAAAATTAGAAACAGGTTGTAGTTGGTGACTTTAACATTAACTGGTAATCCCAAGATGCATTAGCCATGAGAGACCAAACAGCAGACCTCTGGTACACCCAGATGGTAACCCAAGCCACCAAATAAAACTACCGGATGGGCACAAGTACCCTAATTGACTGGCTTCTCTCCACCTGCCCAGAACATATCACTGCGGTATCAGTCTTACCAGACTCCCGCAGTAACCTTTCCCCTGTTACGTGCGCCTGGACCAACAGGATCACAAAGTACACTCCCCAGCTCCCTCGAAATTGTTCTCTGAGAACTGGACCGTTTGAAACTTTCAAACAGTACCTGAGAGAGGCTGACTGGTCCCCACTTGTCAGAGCTAAGAATAGAAACCAATCCCTAGATTACTTCTATACGATCTTTACAAATGTCTGCAATATCTTTGTGTAACCCCCAGCTACGCCTAAAACTGAGAAGGCTACTACCCCTGCCTGTATGGCTAGTTAACAGGTTGAGGGGCCTGGATCCTATGATGCGGTGCCTCCATTTTTATAAGCTGAAAATTTGGGGAGAAAGGTGTCACTCAGCATGGTGACTAGGTTTGACTACTCTGCACAGGGGCACCCAAAGTAATCCAGAGACTAGAAGCAATAACCTAATGTCCAATACCAGGAGATGGGATTCTAAAGTGTGGCTTTATTCAACAACACTGAACGAAGAGCATAGACGGACCCCCATGGGGCTACACTCCTTGTAATGCAGATAAGGTGATGACACAGATGCAATCCATTCTTGGATCCTAAACTTCCATATGTCATGGACTCTTTAACTAGTGGCACACTTCCACCCTCTACTCCGTCCCAGCGTCTGGGCACCCTCTTCAGGCACCGGACAATACCTGACAGAAAGGTGACTGGTGTTTCAAAGTGAATCCATAGAGGTGAGCCCTGTTACGCCAGATGGGGGGGGTCTCCCACCTTTTGTTCCATAGACCCATATCCAGCCATTCCTTTGTTTACACACACACACATCCTTGGCTACTGTAGTGCAGACTGTACATGGCTTTGTAATGCAGTAACTGTCTTTCTCTGAAGACCCCCCACATACATCAGTCATTACATCTCACTGTTCCATAAGCCTCTTCCTAGGCTACTATAGTGCAGACTGTACATGGCTTTGTAATGTAGAAACTGTATTTCCCTTGAAGACCCCCCACATACAACAGTCATTACATCTCACTGTTCCATAAGCCCTGGACTTGGCATCCTGACTGACCCACAGCCCCAGAGACTTATTTACTCACTGTTTTGGTGAATGACACTGGCCTTTTGTCAAAGTTTCATCACCCTCATTGTTGCAGATGCCCAAAAACTCTGAAGGAATCTCATTCCTCAAAAACTGTAGTGCTCCAGCACTCTTCATCAGGCAGCTTCTTCCTTTTCCCAGGCCAGGGGGTTGCCCCTGGGAGTTGGTTCCTTGTGCCTCTCTTATGATGGAAGCACACACCCTAAGGTCACTCTAAGTCAGAGCTGAGGGCAGGGGGGCTTGCCTCTGCAGGGCACCCCCTCCCTCCAAGGCACTGAAGGAACTACATCCTTCCTTTTCTTGTGCCCACTTCAGACTGCAAACAAAAACTAGACTGCTGACTTCAAGGATCAATTCTAGACTGACTTTGAAATTCCCCAACGTTCTAACCTAACTCCCAACTGCAACATTCCATTGTGGCTTGTGCTGCTGCACAATTCTAAATGATGTCATAGCCCCAGCTCAGCAGAGACTGAAAACAGAGCAAGACACAGTGAAATCCATTTAACTGGAGTTTCACTAGCTGCCTGTCCCTGCCTGCCAGTAGATCTAACTAGGGTTCTAGTAACCCCGGGTAACAGGGGGGTTACATTTGCCCCTTACAAGTCCAAAAAAGTAAGAGGTACTGTTAACCCCTGGCTCTCAGGCTCCCTCATCGAGCTCATGTGCTATAGAGACAACCTATGGCACAAGGCCAAGGCAACTGGGAAACAGACTGACCTCATTGCTTACAAGGCAGCCAGAAATAAATGTACAAAACTCGTTAGGATGGCCAAAGCCTCTTACTATAATGATCTCCTAAGCAGGAGCTGGGATCACAGCAGGGAATTCTAGAACTCCATGAAATACCTAACAGATAAGGTCTCCAAGGCACCACCTGACCTGATTTGTTACAATGTCAGGGATAGTACAGGAGCCTAGTGATATTGCAAATGCCTTAAACAGCCTTCACAGACCTTAGCGCTGGGCTACCTAGCGACTACCTCACCACCCTGCCACCTGGTCAGCTCCCCTTGAAGACTCCACCCCTTCCACCCCATAACGGTATACCACCATTCTACTTCAGTCAGATAACTAGGACTGGGACCATAAAGTACGTCAAGCGGGTCCTAGGTAAGACTAGGATGGGGAGTGACTTAGTTGATATGAAGATGGTAGCCCTCACCCTAAATGAACTAGCTGCTCCACTCACTAAAGTTCTCAACACTTCATTAAGAACTGGAGTGTTCCTGCACAGATGGATTTCAGCACTCTTCACCCCATCTTTAAAAGTGGAGACGGAACTAATCTGTCAAACTGTAGGCCTATTTCAATATTACCCCCAAAGCCCTGGAAGGAGTGATTTCTGATCAACACAGTGTACCTGGATAAGTACAATCTCCTATACGTACAACAGCATGGGTTTCGGAAAAACCACTCCACCCTAACTGCCTTGCTTGACTACACTACTCAGCTATATGTTGCTTTAGATAACGGTATGGCAGTTGGGTCTATATTCATAGACCTCACTAAGGCATTTGACACTGTAAACCATCAACTTCTACCAAACTGTCTTTTATCCACTGGCCTGTCCACAAGTACTGTAGCCTGGTTTGACAGCTACCTCTCCCGCAGAACTTAATGCATGAGAATTAGCAGAAAACTCTCTGAACCAAGGGAGGTGAACCTTAAAGTCCCTCAAGGATCAATACTCAGACCACTTCTATTCAGCCTTTTCATTAATTCCTTACCATTCGTCTACCCAGCATGCATGGTACTCTACGCCAATGATGCTGTCATCTCAGTACCTGGCAGAGAATTGTCCAAAATCACATCTGAACTGCAAGCCAACTTCCAAAGGCTAGAAACCTGAGGTGGGATATTCAAAGGGGTTCTACCTGGCGCAACAGGGTGTGCCATGTGCAACCGCCCCACGCAATATTAAAAGGGGTGAGACATTCTCAGCGCAACCCCCAATGTGCCAGGGCGCATTGGCAGTGTATGCGGTGCAAATGCAGGGGGCGTGCCCATGCATATGTGGCACATCCCGATATTCAGCTCGGGATGTGCGGTGCATATGCTAGTGCAGTCCCTACATGCACCGCACACTGGGGCTCAAAATTAAGCCGAAAATCACGGGCTCAAATGCTGGCCACCCACAGGAGGGCAGCTGTAGTGCAAGGTGCAACACAACAGCCACCAGCCTTGGGTGGCCACTCCCCACAGCAGGTACACCAGCCACAGGCACCCAGACCCCCTGGTAGTCTAGTGGCACCCCACCCCGCATGCCTGATCGCGGGCATCCGTACACTTAATAGCACCCCCTGGTGGTCTAGTGGTCCCTTCCCCATGCCCGATCACGGGCATCTATACTAATACCACTCCCTGGTGGTCTTAGCAGTAACCCCATGCCCAATGTGCAGCCGACATAAAGTGAACTGACATCCCTGGTGGTCTAGCAGTAATTCCCAATGCGTCTGTTAGTGGGCTGGTGATGGCAAACCCGAATTACCTGGTGGTCCCGTGGTACCCCCCCTGCCCGCCCACCCACAGGGTCCCTGCAAAGCACCCCCGTCATCGGTGAGCGGCAGCACCCACCACATGCCGCGCCCGAATGACGGTGTACAGTATGATGATCTGTACGCCTATTGGTCCACTGTGTGGACCAATGGGCGTGCAGACCATACTGTGCTACACAGGCCCGATACGTGAATGAATGTTCAAAGATATTAATCCAAAACTGAAATAAATAAAAATAAAATAAAATAAATTACAGGAGTCCTACCAAGACATGGGATACAATTTGGCTATGTTGTCATGACAAGCTCAATATAAAAGGCAACCAAACCCATAAACAACTGGTAGAAAGACTATGCTATAGACAGGGCTGCTCTGCACAGCTTGGAGCTGTGGATCACTTGCATTTCACGAGTTTCTATATCCTAGGGTTTTGGGACTTGGTGGCAGACCACTGGGCAGAACCTCTGTTCATGCACTTGATAACAACATTTACAGACATTATAGCCCTTTGTGGAAGAAATGGAATACACTGATGTTAGGTGCTGTGTTTGCCTGTTTTAAATGGCAACTGTGAATGAACAGATGTTCATTTTTCTTTACAGCAGAAGCAGATTACTGACTATGACGTCTTTAAGAAAGCTGAATTGCTGAACATTTATGTGATTAATTCTAGATCCTTACTCCCAGAAATGGTACAAGAACGTTAGCATGATTTGAATTGGTTATTTGATTAAGCAAGCCTGTGATTTCATCTGATATGGGTTTTCTTTTTCAGTTTCTCTTTTCCATCCAGGACATTACTGCATAAAACTATACCCCCAAAATAATTTTTCCCCTTCCCTTTTTACAGACCTTTCCCTTTTAGCAGTACAACAGAATCACAGCACACCTTACTCCTTACCCCCAAAGAATTGAAGCTGAAGTCCAAGTTTATTCAACCATATACTGTAAATATTTATTGCCACAATTTGTGCATAAAAACGCCATGCCTGGAGATCAGCAGCTGCAAGAAAACCTCTAACGTTTCAACCACAAGGTCTTTGTTGAAGAAGTGCTTCTCTTGTACTGCTTCATAGTTTGTCACAGAGCACCCTACCCTGGTGCGGCTCTTTTTGATTTCATTACCTTTTACTTCATCATGATGTTGTCAGATTTGTTTTCTTTATTTGACATCGTGGTATCACTTGTACTCTGTGCCTGTTTGTTAATGATTCTGTTTATTTTATTATTTCCAATAAAAAGCCCACACTCTTCCTTGCTTAGTACTACAGGATGCTGAAAGGGATAGATTTTCTTTAATTGGCCATTTATAATAATGCTATCAACCTCAGCGTCAGTCCTTCTCTGGGAAATAATGACCCATTGAAATGACATGTGCCCTCACAACTGCTCCTCAGGCCCTTCAGTTTTCCAACAGGTTATTATGTCCCAGATAAGAAGCTTAGTTTCAGTCCTTATTACTTAATTCATGTTGCATTTTGATACTGTGCAAACCCTTCCCTCATGATCCAGGCATCTTCATATTCCCTACCACCCCCAAACTGCATCTGAAAATGCACTTTTGAGCAATGTCCTCTTCTGACCAAAGTTTACAAATAAACAAATACATTTATTTTTTTTTAATTATTTTTTTTCCATATATATTTTTGCCTGGTTGGTAGCTCATCTGGCTCCAGAGACACTGTTCATGGGAATATACCCTGACCGGGCTAGGGATCCCAGCTGTTATATAGACAGCTACAAGGGTTTTCTTCCCCTGATTTCTCTCCCCAGCTCCCCTGACATGGGCGATAGCTATGTCAGCCTCGCACATACACACACACACACACACAGTTTCACCTGTGCCAGGAGCAAGCAGGCTGGCCAGTCATGGGAATCGCTGGGGTGGCAAAACCTGCAACCAACCCTCCCTGGCTGAGATGCAATGCCAGGTGGCAGCTGTCTCAACCTTGGCCGGCCTCCAGCTGGGACTGCCCAGGCTCATTTCTGAACCTGGGTCATCTAATTATTATTCTTTACTTTATTTATTTATTTTTTACCCGGGAAAGGAAAGCAAGGAAGTATTTCTCTGTTTTCAGCCCCATCCCAGGGGTGGCAGTGGTGGAGATACATTAGATACTGATTCATACTGAAGCAGGTTAAGCTGTATTTTTTTTGTTTTGTTTTTTTATTTTATTTTAATGACAGGGGGAAATGTGACCATGTCATCTGAGAAAATTGCCCTGTTCTTCTCGAGACGTGCCATGGGGTCTTCAGTGTTCACCTGCTCAACCACCAGGACAGGGAGATGGAACCGCAGTGTTAATGTTGCATCCAAAAGCTGGCCCCTCACGGCAGCACAGTGTTCCCCTAACACCATGATGGGGTATGAGTATGGTTACTTACAACCAAGCAGAGAATGATACCTGCAGCACTACACCACTTCCTGCAGCCCCTGGTGTTCATGGGAGATCTCGCAGCTGATTACAAACCTGGAACAACTCTGCTTTTAAATAAATTAGTGTGCCTTTGCAGAATAAGTGGATGTTTGCATACACATTGTGCTACCTCAGATGTGTAGCACAGGAGAGACTGCTGAACACACAACTCTTCCCTCCGTGACCTCTCCCCTGCATAACAGCATTTTCATCTCTCTGGCCCATCTCTTTTCCTGAAGCCACTCAGTTATCGCTGAAGAATGAGAATTCCGCTGTCTGCCCAGTCAGCACAAACAATATCATGGGGGGGGGGCTTACAAGGCTCCCGAGGATCAGTGGAAAGGGTCTCTTTTTTTCTGCAGTTTTATAGGGGAAAGCAGTTGAAGAAGGTCATGACCTTCCCCCTATAACAGCTGCACTCTTTGCTGTAGGCGTCCTTCCATTACAAGCAAGAGTCATTTTTGTAACCCACAAAAATAGAACAAAATTCTAACAGGCTTTTGAAAAGTCTCTGACACCTCCAGAGACACTTTAGAAAAAGCATAATTGCAGACACATTGTAACTAATATTTTGTGCATTTTTTATATTGTCACCTTTTTCCTTATAAATATGGATTTATGCAATTAGGATCCCTTTGACTGTCATCTAGACTTTATTTATTTATATATTTAATTCTGTATGTATTTTGTGTTTATTGCAGTGTTTATGCTGCTCTTAGATTGACTCCTATCTAGTCTGCCTCCCCAGCCGTCCCACCCACCCACCTTCTCCAGATACATACCCCAACATCCATTCACCATGGCTAGCCACCCATGATGGGACCTTCAGTGATCCTCTACCAAATCCCTCTGAGGACTGGAGCCCAGTGGAGGTGGGTGCTATAGTCAGTGGTGCCAGGCCAGACCAGCTGCAGTCAAGTTTCTTTCTACCATATTTGCCCATGTCCCCAGGCGGCACACGTGGTGTCGGTAGGGGACTGCCTCGTGTGCTCGCTGCATGCTCCTCCTAGGTGAGCGAGCTCCACAGCCTACCAGCAGGAGGAGCTACAGCACCAGAATGTGCCGCCTCCCATTTCCCCTGACTGGGACACACTGCCATAGGCAGTGTATTCTCCCAGCATGATCGCCGGCGTGCCAGCTGCTGAGTTCACTCCCAAACCCGGGTCGCTGGCACGGGAGCACGACCCACATCTCTTGGGCCACTGGGCAGCCCCTAGACTTTTTTTTTAACACTTCATTTACCAAGAAAGGCAATATCTTGTTTTCTATTGGACCCTGCTTTTTACCTGTTTTTATGGTCGGGGAGCTGAAGTGCTGAGAAGTGAGGAAAGTTGCTCAGGGTCACGCAGCATTAAGTGGCTCTGGTGGGATTTGAAATTGGGTCTCGTGACTCTTGAACTCTAGCCACTACACTCCACAGCCTCCAGTCAGACTCCAGACATGCTCCACTCCTGCTGCTTGTCTACACCTGACATCATAAATAGTTCTCCGCTTGTGACACCACAGTCTGTTGCTGCTGAAAAGACTATGATGCCACGTGCACAGGATTGGACAAGCAGCCAGAACAGAGGAAGTCTAAGGAACAGTAATATTATAAATAGAATAAAGTATGGGGCTATGTGTGTAACAAGAAGTTTACACACCCCGAGGTGTTAGATGCTACATAGACCCTCAGAGCGAGCTCGAGGTGTTTATTAAAGCATCTAACACCTTGATAGTGTAAACTCAAGTACTAGCGCCCCATATTTTATTTTATATAATTGTTGGGTCACGTTTTTTTCCTCAACAATTATATAAAATGTGTCCTGCTGACTGTGCCACTTAATGTGACAGAATCGACGTAGTCTTACCTTTTTGAAGCAGTTGTATTTTTCATTTGTGGTCAAAACAGAGGTTGGTAGAGCAGCAATAGCTAGTGAAATACAAGTTTTAAAAAGAATAAGTCCTTCCCGTTTGCTTGTGCGCTGTTGCTACGGCGGTTCTTCTAGTCTCTATGGTCACTGTATCAGGTGACCTGTGGAAGGAGGGGGACGAGAAGAAGCAGAGGAGGTGGTGTAAGAGATTGCCTGGTAAATCAAGTAGGTGACTGTCAGAGAAATAAAATGCCCGTTTTATGGGAGAAAACTGTGAGGAGTTCTGTGTGACCAGTGTGCGAGAGGGAGACGGCTTCAGTGAGCACAAGACAGTGGCTCATGTTTTTTCTCATAGGAAGGTGGCGCATGATTTCTGTTATAAACACTCCTTTATAACTGCAATTTACACACACCTTTTCCTATGGAAAAAAATGTGACCCAGTAATTACTACATGTTAATGTACATAGAAACATGGCAATATAGAAAACCATCAACAGAAAAGGACTGCTAGGCCCACCCAGTCTAGCCAAGCGTTCCTTCCCTATTGTACCACCGTAGACCTTCACTGGTCTCAGTTGACCCTCCCCACTCCCTTTTTCTGTAATATCCCCCTTTGTCTATCCAGTGCAGGTTTGAAGCCTGCCACCATTCTAGACTCCACAACTTCAACTGGCAATTGGGTCCATGCTTCTACCAAATTTTCTGTGAAGAAGTATTTCCTGACAACAGCCTTGAAAGTTTCTCCTTCCAATTTCATTTCATGCCCCCTAGTCCTGAGGGTCCTACCCTGCACTCTGTTCATCCCTGTGAGATACTTGAGGGTCTCTGTCATGTCACCCCTCACCCTCCTTTTAGCCAGAGTATACATATTGAGATCTCTCAGCCTCTCTTCATAAGGCTTTTCTTGCAGCCCCTGCCCCATCTTGGTTGCCCTTCTCTGGACCGCCTCGGCCCTGTCTCTGCCTTTCCTGAGGTGAGGTTTCCAGAACTGGGGACAGTATTGCAGGTGGGGTGTAACAGAGATTGGCACAGTGGCAGCACCACCTCCCTCTTCCTGCTGGTGATGCCCCTCCCTATACACCCAGCATCCCATTAGCCCTGCCCATGGCTTTGTCACTCTGCGCTGCCACCTAGAGGTCTCCTGAAATAATAACTCTGATGTCCCTTTCTTGCCAAATGGCTGCCAACATCTCCCTCCATCCTGTACTCAGCACCGGGGTTTCTATACCCTAGGTGCATAGTTTTGCACTTTCTGGAACTGAACCCCAGTTGCCATGCCTTCAACCACTTCTCAAGTTTCCCTAGATCCCTGCACACTGTTTCCACCCCTTTCTAGTTTGAAATGCAATTAGGAGTAAATAATAATAAATTATATGCATTAAAACAAACTATTATCTAGATTAAAAAGTAAAGTACAGTGGTATGTCTGGGATTACTGAATTCAGCCCTTGCCTTTCCCCTTTGGCTAGTTATATTGTGTACCTCACAGTACTGGGCATTATGTGTAGAACAGCACTCTGTCTGGAGGCTGATGTAGCTACTCCTCTTCATAACTAGGTCTGGTACGATTGCCTGACATTCATGTCCCGACACACAGTTTCCCAACTATGTCTTCCCGACTGTCGTTTGCCTGACTAGTACAAGTAACTGACCTTTAAGTTCCTGACTAGAAGAGTCTCGGGGATTTGTGGTGATTTGCATTTTCTGCTGCAGATGGTTTTCTTGTTGTCCCTACCCATCAACACTACCACACCCCGACTGTAACTTTTTAGGATGATAGTCATCAGTGGTGCAGATACATCCACATGACACGACACACAATAATTAATAGTAGACAGACTTTTAAAACAGGTGGAAATGGGACATTTTTTGTTGTTTAATAGCAACAATTTGCCCTGTATACAGCCCGCTTCCCACAAAATAAAAAAGTAAATGGTAAAATTTGAGATGCGGCACCTACTCCACTGATTAACACTGGAAGATGAAACGGTACCAGCTGTCCATCCAGTGCCCTGGTAGTTACATCTAATACAGTAAATTAATTAATTAATGATAGGGTGAGGGGAACATGGTAAAAGACGTGGAGGAGTTGTGGTGGAGAAGGTAAGAGCAAAGTTACATTTCATTTTTCATTTCAGTTAAAGAGAGCAGCATTTCAAATGTGCTTGTCGGAAACTTGCAAATGCACAATTCCAGGGCAGCGGTGTGAGGAAGCACCTTGCTCACTCTTGCCACTGACACAGAGTGGGCTGATCTGTCCTCCTGTCCAGTAGAGCACACCAACCTCCCTATGCCTCTAACTCAGTCTGTTGGTTTGTTTAAATGTAATGACATGGGGGAGGAGACTGTGCAGTATACGGGTGCGTGCATGGTAAAGATAAATGTACATGGGCCCTGTGAAACTGTAATCCTGACACACTGTAGGGCAAATGACCGGCAGTAATATTTTTGCCAGGATGTTAACCTTGTCGGTTAGTTGGTGTCAGGGAAATATTTGTCAGGTGAATGTATGTCGGGATAACGTATGGATCCCTCATAACTCATCAGCAATGTGACCTCACTTACTGTGACATCACAACTGACCAAGAAGATTCAATCATTTGCAACAAAGAGAAAGAACCGCCCTCTGATCCGGGTGCTCACAGCAAATTAGTGAAGTACAACAAAAGTCTGAAGCTGGGCACTCACCACCAGAAGAACCAGATCAGACAGAAGTCTACTTTATTTCGTGCTTTATTTGTAATCTGTAAGAAAGTGCAAAGTGCATCCAAAAAGTAAAATGCAGACCCCTCAGGCATGGAGATGCGTCGCCTGACACGTTTCACATCCAAATGATGCTTTTGCATGCGATAACGTGGACTTCTGCCTTTGATCGGGTTCTTCTGATAGTGACAGCCCAGCTTCAGACTTTTGTTAAGATTCAGTCATATGCTGCCAGATCAGGCACTTGTGATGTCATAGTGAATGAGGTCACAATACTGATGTGTCCTGTGCAGTTCCACCAAGTCGCAACGAATTAAATTTTGCTGACAACCCCCAAAGCAACACATTGCCACCAACATCCCGACACCACCAGTTCCCGACCACGAACAGGAAACAGACTGACACCTTCTCTGCAGCTCCCCACCCCCCACCCCACCCTGCAGTCCCCAGGACTTAAGGATTCTCAGCCTCGGGGAGGGTTGGATTACGGGGGACAGCGGCTTACAGCAAAGTTGTTGTATCCATTCATCGCTGCAACAACCCATTCAATACTGTGGATGTCAAATGGGTTGTTGTCGATGTAATGGATTCACTGTGAGGGGTTCATTATTGTAATGGTATACTGTCCTGTGTCAAGTAAAGCACCACTCGTCACATCAAACCTAATACTATCGGATAGAAAACCTTCTACTGAGCAAGAGGAAACTCTCTACTGAGCAAGAGGAAAAAGCAAAAATACTTCAGAAATAAATAAAAAGTAAGAACTGACTACTTTTATCCCTCCCAGGGAGGTGGGTAGGGTCTCGGCACCTGCCAGCGGATTGGTGACAAGCTTGGGGGATGTGCAGCCTTAACACGCTCCTTCTCCTCCACACCCCCACACATGTCCCTGCCACAGGTCACCACTTCCACAAGGCCCAATCAGGGGTTGAGTGGGCAGGCCACAGAAAATGAGAAAATGCCCCCTGGCTGACCAGATGATGGCCACTAGTCCCCGGCATGCCACAAAGCTGGGATAGCTCCGTGCTGTCTGCCCCACCGCCGATACCAGTGCTAACTGGTTGTACCTATGGGCACTTCTGCCCTGGGTGGAATCCATCAGATGAATGGTCACATTGGGTCACCTGGGGATCCATTAGCAGTAGTGGGTGGCAGCAGGATGGTGGCCAGCGGAGAATGGTGGCCCAAAGGAGTGGACCGCCAGGAGGGATGTGGGAGGAGCAAAAAAAAAGTGTAATAGCATTTTTCTTCCCGCTATGTTTGGTGCTACTGTCTCTTTGAAGAGCAGGAAACAACAACATAAAAGGTTTTAAACTGTTGTACAGTATTTACAACAATTATGACAATAATGTTAATGTTTTGCAGTTTCTGTTATTGGTCTTCTAAATATTATTTCCAATCATGCAACACTTCTTTCCCTCTGTCATTCAAGAAACACCTGACTGTCCCCAGCCCCAAGTGACCTCACAACTGCAGTCTGTGGCATCACAGACTGTTGCCTTGATAGCAAGCACTGTGATGTCACAAGCAAAAGCTGTGAGGTCAGCTGGAGACAATTTTGAATGCTTTTCATACAGACTTCTTGGATGAGCTACGAAGGTGTAGTAAGCTACTTGGATAGGCTATTAAGAGGACAGCAACCAAGCTGGTTATAAACATAGGAACACAGAAACATAGACAGTGATGGCAGAAAAGGACCAGTGGACTTTCCAGTCTGCCCAAATTCCTTATTTAGCCCTAAGACTTATTATCCCCTCCAGGGTCCTAGTCTAGCCCTAACCATCCTCCCCCCCCCATTCTCCTCCCAGTTTCTGCCGCCCAGATCCCACACTATATCTTTCATTCTGCCAAAACTGTGCTTGAAACCACCAACAGTTTTATTACCCACCACGTTGGCTGGAAGACTGTTCCATGGCTCCACCACCCTTTCTGTAAAATAATACTTCCTCATGTCCCTCCTGAACCTCCCTCCTGTCAGTTTCCTCCCTTGTCCATGTGACTGTGAACTAGTATTCAAGCTAAGTAGTTCCCCACAATTGACCTTGTTAATTCCCTCTAGTAACTTGAAGGTCTCTTATCATATCTCCCCTCTCCCTTCTTGTCTCCAGCGAGTACATGTTCAGTGTCTTGAGGCACATAGAAACAACGGTTGATGGCTTGGAGAATGTGGAATATGATGAGGAGCGACTGGCAGAAATCGGAATGTTTTCCATGGAAGGGAGAAGACTCCAGGGAGCTATGATTACAGTATAGAGAGCAACCAAAGTGATCCTGGGCCTGGGGGATATGACCTATGAGGAGAGACTGGAGGAGCTGGGCCTGTTCTCGCTGGAAGAGAGGAGAGACCAGGGGGACATGATAGAGGTCTTCAAGTACCTCAAGGGGGTCAATAGGGTAAACCAAGAAGGGATCTTTCAACTGAAGGAGGAGGGATCACAAGAGGACACAACTGGAAACTCGAGGGGGGAAGAGTTAGTGGGGAAAGGAGGAGAAGATACTTCACCAAGAGGGTGGTGGAACCATGGAATGCTCTTCCCAGGGAGTTGGTGCAGTCCTCTGCAGTGGAGGGTTTAAGAGAGGGTGGGATAGGTATAGGCAAGAGGTAAAGCAGGGCATGGCTACCATGGGGGGGCTCCAGGTTCAAGGATGGGAAAATTGGGATAGGAACCAGGGTGGTGGCAATGGTACCAACTAAAGGTACTGAAGCATGGGTTGACTCCATAGACTATGAGGCCTACTCTTCTGGCATCTAGTATGTTAGTATTCAAGGATCTGCAAGTGATAACACCATCAGATCAAGTGTGGCGCTTCAGGATGCACAAGGATGAAAAGACAAGGAGACACTCAATGTCACAGAAGGATGGAAGATTCACACCCTGCATCTTTTTATTTTATTTTATTCTCTGGTAACCAGACAAGGTCCACTAGGCACAGATACCTGTTTTCAGGGGTGACCCAGGAGCACCAGAGAGGTTAAGTGACTTGTTCAAAGTCACACAGTGTGCAAGTGGAGGCTGTGGAAATTGAACCCATGTCTGCTGGACATAACAAGCTCATTCACAGCTTGTTACTATAACCTCTAAGATATACTGCCAGCCCTTACCTTCTGTGGGGTTTTATTTTTGATATTATATGAAATTAATTCCTATGGCAACATCTTATTTGTATACTTAGGAATGCATTAACTAAGACCAACTAGGAATGCATTAGTCTACGCAAGACAATTTTTTGCAGAAAGCTTTATGATCCCTTGTTAGTCTCCTGCCCTCCATTCCTGTCTTGACTCCTCCCTTGTCTCGCTGGAGGTTGGGGATGGGCATGTGGGTAGTCAAAATTGGAATGGCGTGCATGTTTGTGATTCTCGCATCATAAGAATGAGCATGATACCTCTTTTACAACTACCAGGCAGTTTCTCTCTGGTATGCCTTATTTCTTTTAGATGACATTTAGATGTTTTCTTGGTGCAGTATTGGCCACTACTAAGCAATTTAAATCACAAATTGTAGTGAGAAACATCAGCCATGTGAGCCTGTAGCTCAGTGGTTAGAGCACCAGGATGATATTCTGGGGGCCTGGGTTCAATTCCCAGTAGGTCACATTATTATTTTTTTGTTCCGTTAAATACTTTGTCAGTTTTCTCCCTTAGTCCCACTCCAGCACATTCCCATTGTGACGCATGCTTGTGGAAGCACACATATGCATGCCCTAAGGGATGCCCCACCCTACTGGTCACTCCATTGCCACCTGCACCTATCACCGGACCTCCATCCGGTGAGGGCAGGATTACGGGTGGGCGACCCCCCCTTTCCCAGGAAAGGAGAGCCACTGCTCAATCCTGCTCCCACCCCCACCCCCGTGCTGGCACCCAAGCAACCCCAGGTCACTGCTGAACCCAGGTCGCCAGTGTAGCACGAGGTAAAGCGTCCAGCACCTTAGCGCCACCGGGTTGGCTAGGTCACATTATTTAATTGTACCCAGACCCCCAGAATACTGTCCCAGTGCTCTAGCCACTGAGCTACAGGCTCACATGTTGGTCTTTCTCTCTACAGTTTGTGATTTAAATTGCTTACCAGTGGCAAATACCGCACCAAAAAAATCTGATTGTCATCTTGATCATTCCTAGTTGTAGGATATGCAATACCTGAAAAAGGAAATGTGTCCAATAACCTCAAGTCCAGCCATGTGATCCTGTAGCCCAGTGGTTAGAGCATCAGGATGGTACTCAGGGGGCCTGGGTTCAATTCCCGGTAGGTCACATTATTTCTTTCTCACTACAGTTTGAAATTTACTTGTCTTACTCATTGTCAAGCTGCCTCGGGTTCTTGGTGTCTGGTCCACTGCCGGTCCACTAATATTGGTGCCCACCAGATCCAGATGCCAGGCGGACGTCAGGTGGGAGCTGCGCTGCTCTGTCGCCTTGCAGACTTTGCACATTGCTTGTTTTTCCCTGAAAGGTTTTG
Source organism: Neoceratodus forsteri (assembly GCA_016271365.2). Lineage (NCBI taxonomy): Eukaryota > Metazoa > Chordata > Ceratodontiformes > Ceratodontidae > Neoceratodus > Neoceratodus forsteri. The sequence goes on along the minus strand of JADMNL010000036.1, from coordinate 60,232,100 downwards.
GGTATTTGCAGTTTGAGTAAAGCATCCTGCCCTGATTACTATTGTTGAGTGATGGGCCTTCTTGGATTGGATGGACAGGTGCAGATATTCTGTTTCTAAATGGTTGTACTTTGCTATCTTGCACCATCACCTCCTGGTACAGCCTCTTTCTCATTCGGATAATGTTTTACTTATTATTTTTCCCATTTTCCATCTGTTACCCTCTCAGGCTAGTTACCGTCCATCCCTGATATCATTAGCCATCCAGCCAGCATCCTCCCGTGGCTTATTCCCCATGGCTGGGACTTCAGGGTGCCCCCCCCTTCACAGGTATACATCTGGTGGGCTGGGGGCTGCATAGCATAGGGCCCTGTGTGATCTTTGACTTGCCATCCTCCCCAACAGTACCCTGCACCATCCCTAATATACCATACAACATTGGCACCTTTGCCTACCCCTTGTGAAGGAGTTAGCTCCTTAGCCCATGATGACTAGGGGTTGCTGTGGTGCTATCGTCCCCCCCAACCCTGGCCTGGCTCATGCTGCCATTAGTGCTTTTCTTAGCCCTGGTGCCCTGGTTACTGGCACCTGAGTCCACTTCTGAACTCATGTTGCCTGCATGGTAGAGCAACGTGCTAGGCCACCTGTGCCACATGCTGGACCAGCAGTGATATATGCTGGGCCACAAATACCATGTGCTGGGCCACCAGTGTCACATGCTGGACAACTAGTGTCATGTGCTGGGCTACCAGTGCGACATGATGGATCACCAGTGCCATTTGTTAGGCTACCAGTGCCATGTGCTGGGCCACCAGTGCCACGTGCTGGATCACCAGTGCTACTTGCTAGGCTACCAGTGCCATGTACTGGGCCACCAGTGCCACGTGATGGATCACTGGTGCCACTTGCTAGGCTACCAGTGCCATGTGTTGGGCCACCAATGCCATATGCAGGCAGTGCCACCAGGCAGCACTCAGATAATGTTTCTCTTTTTTTATAGAGCTGTTTGTTCCTGGACTACCATCTGTGCCTGACTTCAGGCTCTCACACTGGCAACCTCCCTGCCCCATCTGCCGCCCCTCCCCCCCCCCCACTGTCAAGGCCAGTACGGAGCTGCACTGTGTGTGGCCTAGAGTACCAGAAGCCATTATACTGGTGATGCAGAGAACATTAGAATTTTCTGGTTTTCTCCCCAGTCCTCTTAAGAACTCCCACCTCCGCGATGCTGAGCGGTGCCCCGTCAGGCCTTGCATACATGAAGCAACACAGTGCAGAAGAAGGAAGCTCCCTGGCCCAGCTCAGGGGCTGCTGCAGTGGCAAAACCACAGCGCCACCCCAGCCCTCTTGGCTGCCCAACCCAGCTCCTGCATTTGTTCTTGAACCCAGGTCCCTGGCGTGAGAGTGCAATGTGCTCCCTGGATGTGCCATCAGGTAGCCTCTCAGATAATGTTTCCAATGCTTGTTTGTCTGCATAGCTAACTAGCCTCGACACCCATCATTAGCAGTCACAGAGTGTGTGTTAGCATGAGATACAGGAGACCAAAGAAAAAGCTGAGGGGATGAAGCAAAATGTATTTCTTGTGCCTTCACAAATGATAATCTTTTTCAACCGTGCTTCTTTAGACTGTTTTTTCCTCTGGCAGCCTCAAGGATCTATTACAAATGTGACCTTTGTGATGTTGCATTCATGACCTTTGACCTGCAACTAAGAAAACACTCGACCTTTGACCCCCAAAATGGTCCTAAGCAGGGCCCAGTGCACATGATCTGGCACCTGTTAGCAGGCAGGTTATAGCTCTCACAGGAATGCGAGCACAGCTGTGCCTTCTGATTTAGTAGGTTCATCATCCCAGCAACTTACAGAGGGCACCAGCGGCAACGCCCCCTTTGGATATAAACAGCTGTTTATAAATCTGTTTGGGGATTTGAAGCTCCCTAAACTCAGGCTTGCTAGCTACTTGATTGATTTTTTTTTTTTCTAAAATGGATCCATGACAATGTTTTTGTTTGCTTTCAGAAATCACAACAGCTAATTGGCAGATATTTACCACAGACAAATGGTCTTCGTTTGACTTTGCCAAGCAGTCTGGCCACATTGGATTTTCTGTCAATATTTTCAGTTTGGTTCAACTCACCAGCCCATAAAGGCCCATCTGTGTTACCATTTGGGGAGCTGTGCACAGGACTGGCGTAGATCCCAGATTTGGGGGGGAAGGTTATATTTAGCTCACAATTCTCTGGCATGAAAATTTAGGAGGCAGAATGGTCTAATGGTTAGAACAATGGCTTAGGGACCAGGAAACAGCAGGTTCAAATTCCAACAGAGCCAGCTACTAACTGTGTGAACTTCAGCAAGTTAATTAACCTCTCAGTGCTCCAGTCAGCCTAGCTGCAGAAATGGGTGGCGGCAAGACCTCACTGGGAAGGAGATGCTGCATCTCAGGTGGGCTATCATGGGGCTGACAGTATCGCCTAGAGGTTAGAGTAATGAGTTATGAATACGGTGAATAAGGAGGGTCTCTTTAAGCTAAGTGGCAACCATAACATGAGGGGGCACAGTGTTACGCTGGAGGGGGGAGGTTTAGGAGAGAGAGATCAGGAAGCACTTCTTCATGGAGAGGGTGGTGGACACTTGGAATGTGCTGCCAAAAGAGGTGGTCTTGTTGAAGACGGTGGGCAGCTTCAAGAGAGGCTGGGATAGGCAGAGGTGAAAGGTAAGGATCATGGGTAGGAAGGATGGAAAGGGTGGGAGGAGTAGCGAGGTGGTTTGGGTCAGTAGCTCAAGCTGCGGACCCTGCAATATGAGCAGAATAGATAGACCAAAAAGCCTACTTCTGCTGGCTTCTTCGTATGTTTGTATAAGCTTGGTAATTCCAGCAGACTTGGGTTTGATTCCCACAACCTCCAGTTACATGCTGTGTGACCCTGCTCATGTCACTAAACCTTTCCAGTGCTCCCAGGTCACCCCAGAAAATAGGCATTGTGCCTAGCAGGCCTTACCCAGTTACCAAACAATAAATTCAAATTAAACTCAATTCAAATAAATTGAGGGAAAATACCAACAGTGGTCAGCAAATCCTGAAAAAAAAGAGTATCGGTAACTGAAATGTTTTCTCTGTAGGTCACTTAGTCTCATCTGGGTGTATCCCTTCCTCTTTTCTGTTCCCGTGTGCATACAGCCCCTGTATTCACTGCAGTGTACTGAGCTTGTCAGTCCTACGGTAGTACACTAAGAGATCTGACTCCCTACACCTCAGGACGCTCTCTCTCTGTTCTGTGGGGGGAGTCCCTCCTAGAGGTTTCCAATGCAAGGTTAAAGTCATCGGGGGATTGGGCCTTTGCCATGGCGGCTCCAATCCTGTGGAATTCCTTGTTGGAATATCTTCGGGAGGCTCCCTTTTTAGAAATTTTTAAGAAACAATTAAAACACCATCTTTTTTCAACAGCCCTTTGGGGTTTAATTAATTGCCATTCAGAGAGCTATTTATTGATAGGCTGTGATAAGTGTTTATTTAGTATTGATTCTATTTATTGTAATGTGTGGTTAGCTTACTGTTTTTGTTATGTTAGCTTACTGTTTTTGTTATGTTAGCTGACTGTTTTTGTTATGTTAGCTGACTGTTTTTGTTATGTGTTTATTGTAATGTGTGGTTAGCTTACTGTTTTTGTTATGTTAGCTGACTGTTTTTATTATGTTAGCCTACTGTTTTTGTTGTTAGCTTACTGTTTTTGTTATGTGTTTTTTGTAATGTGTGGTTAGCTTACTGTTTTTGTTATGTTAGCTGACTGTTTTTGTTATGTTAGCTGACCGTTTTTATGTGTTTATTGTAATGTGTGGTTAGCTTACTGTTTTTATGTTAGCTGACTGTTTTTATGTGTTTATTGATTTATGCAAGGGCGCCCTTAGCTTCTGGGGAAGGGCGCCATAAAGAAATAAAATCTACTACTACTACTACCTGCCACCAGCAGTCTCTGCATAATTCCAGCTCGGATCTTACACCAGATACATCTTGCTCCTTGTAGTCAAGCACAGCCACTGGGTTGCCTCTGGGAGTCTCTTCCTAGATGAATGAATCATCTCTGCTTCTTGGCGAGGAAGATAATGTGCACCCAGGTCGTTCATTCAAAAATAAGGGCCCTTTCTTCAGGCAGAGAGAGGGCACAGGACTCCTGGATGTTGGAGCCCACAGCTGAGGAAGGACGGGGACAGGCCATAGACAGTACAGCGCAGGGTCACCAAAATGATCCAGAGTCAGTAGAGCAGGTGATACGGGGAACGGCTGTCAGACCTGATCATGTTCACGTTGGAGGCCAGGAAGAAGAGGAGAGATCAAGACTTGCACGTTTCTGAGGGGGATAAACAGAAGTGACAGCGTGGCTCTGTTCATCAGGAGCAGAAACATAGTGATGAGACGGCATGGGTGGAGATTAGTTGGGAGGAGATTTGAGAAAGACGTTAGAAGTTTTTTCTTCATTGGAAGGGTGGTGGAAAATGGAATAAATTGCCAAAGAAGGTGGTGGCGGAGATCTATAGATTGGTTTGAGGTCAGATGGGGCAGATACAAAGGGGCTGTAGTACCAGAAGGAGGGGTAGGAAGTGCAGAAGTAGAAAGTGGAGGGGGGTCAGCAGGGGGGAATTGAAAGATAATTGATCCAAGGTAAAAACCCTATTGGATAGTAGGTTCACTAAGGAATAGGTTGGAAAACGGGACAGACTTGATAGACCTTGGGTCTTTTTCTGCCATCATTAGCTCCATTTACACTGGCCATTTGTACATCAATGTAGATGGTTCAGAAAGCCACACCAGTGTATATTTGCATGTGTAAACAGGAATCAAACCAGCACTGCTGTTCTGCTCTTCTTCAGACAGAGAAGCTTAGATATAGGTATTTTCAAGTGCTGTATAAACAGTTGCCATTTTTCTCCTCACTGGCTGAGGGTAATTTAGCATCACGACACACAGGGAACTCCTTGCAGAATGGGTTCCACAGTGCAGCTGCCAAGACACTGGTGAGACACATCAGTGTGGAAGCCGATATCCTTTTGTGGTGTACATCACTGGCTTCATAGGCGACCAGGTGCAGACTGACACCAGTGGAAGCCACAGCAGTGTGTAACAGCTTGGTCAGTATAAACAGGACTATTGTCTGTGTTTCTCTGTTTTTACACAAGAGGTTAAACAGCTTGATTACAGATGATGTGTGAACTGTCAGGTCTCTTGAGTTACAGCTGTCTCTCAAGTTCTGGACTGGACTGACCTAAAACAGTTAAATTATCCCCCACCCAAATTCCCCAGTCTCAGCTTAACTGGCCATGAGGTCATCATTTGCTTCCTGCCCCATTTGATGACCTCTGCCCTGGTGTGTAAGTTTGTACCATATCTTCACATGTCCTAGATCAAATGTCCCACTAACTCTGGGTTGTCATAATCTAAAGAAGTCACATGTATCAGTGACAAAGTTTTATGACAGCTTCTCTCGCTTGTTTCCCAAACATCCGAGATCTGTAATTATTCGGCTACTAAGCCAGCATAGCACTAAAGAGAGACAGTGCTTTTGTTTTAAAATCTCTCATCTGGCTGACCACACAAGTGGTACTGGATGCAACTCAAATAGATAGTACAGCCACTAGCAGGTGTATACCACAGTGCCTGGCTACCTACGAATGCTGCTGGAGACATTCCCACCTTTGAATTTTCCTCAAATACTTTGAAAAATTCCCAAGCCAGGCTCTGTTTCTTTTCACTCATCTCTCTTGCTCTCTCTCTCTCACCTCTCAAACGCCATGCAATGCCAGCCCTGCCTGGCCTGCTTGCTCCACTTTCCACCTGTGACTGACCGGCTCATTATGGCAAGAGACACCGCAATCCACTTCATTTGCTCCATGTGTTTGGCATGCTTGCAGTGAAAAAGTTTTAAAAAGTAACACAGAAACATAAAAACAGAGAAACTGTCGGTAGATAAGGACCTCTTGACCCACCTAGTCTGACCTATTTTCCCTACCTATGTCCAAGTATCATAATAACCTTAAATATAAAGTAGAACTGCACAAAACACAACTGGAATAGAGTGTGGGGGAACAAATATGAATTAAACCAAAGAGTGACTTGAAAAAAAAAGAACGTGGGGCTCGATTTTCAAAGCCCCGTGAATGGCACAAGCTCCTGGAGTGCCGATCGTTTGGCGAGCTGGATTTGCGGCATTCACCCAGCCGGTGACCGGGATTTTTGATCCCGAGAGCCAAATGCTACAAGTTAGACCAGGTTATCCCTGGTCTAACTTGCGCCATTTGGGGGTCCCGTTTTTACGGGGCTTGCACCAAATATTTGGCACAAGCTGCCATAAATCATGGAAAGTGTTGCAATTGTGCCCAGTGTACTAAAATCAGGTGCAGTTGTGTCAAAGGAGTTTGGCGCCGCTAGACCAAAGAATGGGGTTGAAGCAGGGCTTGACACAAGCGCTGCATCAACCTTTGAAAATCGAGCCCCCTGGGTTTCAGGTTGGGGCAGACATGAAACAAGGGCGTGCCCGAAGAGAGTTCCATGGGCTCAGTATGGTTTGCGGGCTGGGGTCAGCAGAACATCAGAGATAAAAAAAAAAAAAAAAAAAAAACTAGAGAGACATAAAAGAAATAAAAAAATATGTGGCATAATCTGTTGCATATTCATAGGGACGTAAAACTTTTTTGTACATTTAAACAGAGAGACGACAAGGGCATGGGGGACTAATCTTCGTTATTCGTGCTTTTTCAGTTTCAAATGCAATTAGTGGTGAGAGGGCACTATTCATGGTCGAAGCGAATATTTGTCCCAACCCCAACATACATTCATTCTATCTGTCTATCTATCTCTATATGGGATATGCCATGCCACCAACAGAAATATATGGTGATATTTCTCCCAACTGTAGTTTGACCTTATAACATCACGAGTGACGGAGCCAGGACTGATCAAGGGTGTAGGCAGGCATAATCACTGTACACATTTGTGTACAGTTTTGTTGAGCGCCTGTCACAAACCATATGCCTTTCTGTTAACATTTTCATTCTAATCTGTAGTATTTGGGTTAGTGTAGGCCACTGAGGAGTGCCTCTCTTTAGACTTCTGTTGTTTAGGAGACAGATGCGTGTATAACTTCTTTAGAGATTAGAGAGATCATCTGACAACAGTCTGACTTGTTTGGAAGGGGGGGTCCCATTTGGAAAGGATGTGTACATTTTTTAATTGGCGGGGGAGGGTGTAACTGTTGGAGACTGTGTACAAAACAGAAATGTCTGGCTACACCACTGGGAATGATGTCAAAGTCAAAGTGCTTGAGGGGAAAAATATGGCATATTCAATTAATGCAACACTTTTCTGTTTTTTATTTCTTTTAGAAGCAGTTTCTGTACCGGTTTTTGGTTTTCTAGTAGTTTTTGGATGGCTGACCAGTGTTTACACATGACACTCGTGCATGTCGCATCATGCATCTGTGCATGTGTTCACGCACTCCCACTGAGGCTGAAAAGAAAGATGCAGCATGCTTGTATGCTGGGCACTGGTTTCTTGAGCAGCCAAGAAGAGGTGCTGCTGTTACTGGGAGAGAGAAGAGACGCTAATGGGGGAAGGAGAGCTGCAGATGGGAAAGTGCTGCAGGGTCATTTGGAATGGCTGACATGGGTAAGAGAAGGGGCAGGTAGTGACTGATTGAAACAGAGGATTGGTGGAAAAAATGTAAAGATTTATGAGCAGAATAGGAGAGTTTGGGGAGACAACGTGCCATCGGGCGTTACAGCGAAAGACTGAGAGTGGAGGAGTTGGAGCCAGCATGTGAGTCAGCAGGGCCGATTAAAAGTGAAAGAGTGCTGCTAGCACTGCTGGCTCCAACAAATGGCAACCTACTAAGAAAATATGCTTGCCCACGGAGACCTAGAGTGAGAATATTTTGATATTTTCACTCTAGTTCTGGAGTGAGCAAAAATATCACTGATGCCTGAAAGTATACTCACAGATACTTCGTGTGTGTGTGTGTGTGTGTGTGTGTGTGTGTGTGTGTGTGTGTATATATATATATATATATATATATATATATATATATATATATATATATATATAATCTTTTCAACACCTCCAGGGTATTGCACAATGTAGCAAAAGAAACATCACTGCATAAGGGTGAAGACATGCTTAATGCAGGGTATTTGCATTCATTTTCCACCTTGCCTAGCTTAGCAAGTCTTTGACAAAACCTATATCCTGACAATTAATGTCTTACTTTAATAAATGTGACAAAGTGTCACAACATAAATCAGGCTTTCGGCCGGAGGTAGACCACGAAAACAGCCATCCTGGAATTTAACAACTCAGCAGCTTCAGCATTAGGCAGCGGTGAGTTTATAGGGACAGTATTTATAGATTTCTGTAAAAAGCTTTCGACCTGATGGGCCATAACTTATTATTCTTAACATCTCTCATAGAAACACAGAAACATAGAATTTCTCAGCAAGAAAAGGCCCTGTGTCCCATCCGGCCTGCACAGCCCTACCTACCTACCTACCTATCTGTGTTGATTGTTATCAGAGCTAGGCCTGGGCAAGGAGGTAACAGAATGGTTTCTCTCTTCTTGGAAGACAACACTGAACTTGTCTGTGTTGGAAACATCACCTCTGCCTTAGTATTGGTACCCAACTGTGTCTCCTAAAGATCAATCCTGGGGCCCCACACTGCCTGTACCCCGCTATTGATAGCCAATGGTATCCCCAAGGATCAGTCTGTGCCATCATGCTTGTCTTATTTATTTGCCAAGCAGGTAATGACTGAATGTTCTCTCTAACAGAATAGCCAGGTTTGCTTTGCAACACACCTTTGTGTAATCCTATCTCAACTGGAAGGACCTTTGCTTGGGTGGAGGAGGCAAGAAATGAATGGGCTGAAGACAGATCATGCAGCCATAAACTGCTCTTCAACCCCTTATTTGCCTTCATCACCACAGGTTGCAACGCTTATGCTTATGTGATGTCAATGATATTTGTTCAATGATAGACAGACAGACAGACAGACAGACACTGTTTGATAGACTGTCAATAGATAGACAGACAGACTGACCTTTAATGATATAGATAGATGATTGATAGATAGACCTTTAATGATATAGACAGGCGATAGATAGATAGACAGACAGACAGATAGATGGATGGGGGATATGCGATGAAAGTCCTGAACATGTGCAAGTGATGGTAAATTGCTCATTTTGAGTCGGGCTACTGTATATTTGATTTATACAACAGTAGTTTACAAGTTACAGCTTTAAAATTTGCAGTTTGGAGATTTTGATGTTTTTCTTTGATTTTAAAAGCTGGCTTCAGTGCTGCACTAGGCATTGTGATGTTATCAGCATTGTGGAAGCTGCTGTTTAATTGGTTCAGTATTCCACTGTGATTACAGTAACTTTAAAAAATATCCATTGTGACACAGTAACAACATACAGAATAATGTATGGGCAGCCATACACAACAAGCCTGTGTCTGCATCAAGAGTTTTTTTACGGCAGCCAGGAAACCCGAGAGCGAAGCTCGAGAGGTTCACTGGATGCCACAGAAAGCTCAAGATGAAGACACAGGCCTGTCTGTGTATGGCTCCCCATGCATTATCTGTTTTAGTGTATGGGCATCCATGCCCATTTCGGATGCTTAGTTCCTGTCAGTGAACCGGAGGTTGGGGGAGAGGCACTTGAGGGTTGATGGCGAGCTCAACTTACAATTAAATGTGCTCCAGCTTGTTCTGTAAGATCAGGTTTAAAAATAAAAAAGCTTCCAGCTCAGTGTGATAGAGAAAGCAGTTGTGTGGCAGCATTCTAAGTTGCTGTGCTGCAGTAGCAACATCACTACTGCAACACAACATAATGATGTCACTACTGCAGCACAACAAGCATATTCCAGGCATGGAATTCCATGCATAAAAGGGTCTCACCATGCACTATATAGAGAGAGAATACTGACTGGGCAACGGTGCATAACCAGCTTGTGCTGCCACCAAGGGGTACTGATTCTGTTAGACCTCGAGAGCAAAGCTCGAGGGTCCATGAATCAAATCCTGGGTGTGCACAGGCTGTAGGTACAGATGCTCCAGCCAATATTTTTATGGTGTATAGTGATTCTCCAACAAAAGAATTAAAAAAAAATACTTCTGCCACTTTGGAAAAAAAAACGCTGCTGCTATCCTGTAACAGTTTGCTGTTTGACTTCCGTTATGTCCGCGTGGCATTTTTTTCTTTTGTTAAAGTGCTGGCTCCTGCACTTTCAAAAACAGCCAAGATGTTGCAACACAGTAGGGTAATACTGTGTCCCATGAACTCTGAACTGTGGTACAACAACATTTGGCCAGCGATGGAGTTCTATGCCGAACAACTAGTCACTATACACTGTAACATATTTTTGATATGTTGCTGTTACTGATGTCACTAAGATATCTTTTTTTATCTTGTCACTTTTAACCCTACTCCCAGTGTGTGTGTGTGTGTGTGTGTGTGTGTGTGTGTGTGTGTGTGTGTGTGTGTGTGTGCGCATGTGTGTGCGTGCGTGGTGATTGGATTTGGCACACTTAGCCAGAGCTTGATTCGAGGTGCGATCCTAGGGGAGGGGATACAGCAGGGAGAGAAACAGCAGTAACAAATAGAGACAACAACGGATGCACATACGTGAACAACAAAATCACAGTACAAGAAATCAATTCCAGAAAAAGACAAAAACAATGTAAAAAGTGTACAAAGTACATCAGTTATGGAGTTGGCCAGAATGACAGTTAAGGGAGTGTGCCACCAACATATGGAAAGATATTTGTAACAGAATCATGGTGGCATAAATTAAAATTTCAGAGTACACTGGGCAGCCCAGTTGAAGCCTCTGCACCAGTACAGACACTGTTTGCATGCGCAACGTGAGGCATTCCTGTTTGTGCACTGAACTGCCCCTAATGGAAGCCTCACTGTGCACTGCTGTGCAGAAGGGCCCGAGATACACATGGTAATGAGATGGCACCTCACTCACTGGTGGTCGCCATGCTCACTGTGCCACCTTCATCGCAAAGTATTGGTTTGGGGCTCTCCCCCTCCTACCTCACCGATCTTCTGTCCCCCTCCACCAACCAGGGTTACTCTCTTCGTTCCTGAGACCCATGATCCTTCACTGTCCCCTTACCACATTTGCAATCAGGCAAGTTATCTTTCACCTTTAGGCTTCCTGCCCTCTGGAACTGTCTCCCCCACTCAGTCCACCTCTTGCCCACTGCTGCATCCCTCAAAAAATATCTAAAACCCATCTCCTCCCACTGCACTTGCTTCCCTCTTCATCCTCCTTGAACCCCTCCTCCCTTTTTCCCTCCCTGACGTCCCATCCCAACCCCTAGCATTCTAATCTTCTGACCATTCTTATGTGACTCCATGCACTTCTCACCTTGTACTTTTGCCTGAGTGTAAAACATTGTACATTTTCATCTACACTAATTGTTTATATGGTACACCTTTGTAATATTCTTGTTACTTTATTGTATATAGTTTGTAAAACATCATGTATTTTATTGTACCTAGTGCTATGCAATCACCTATGTATTCTTGCTGTATCCCCCCCCCAACCCCGTCACAACTGGAAACGAGCTCCGGCTCAGTGTGCCTTTCCCAGTTACCAAAATTTTAAATAAATAAATGTGCACATTGGGATAATGGAAGCCTTTTACTCAAGCCAGTAGCTTGCTGGAGTAGTGCTAGTTACCACAAGTGAAAAGCATCTTTTAACACAGCACAAAGCAGTGTCCACCATCACTCAAGCCCCCGCCCAGTCGGGTGATGGTGGAGGGTGCTTTGTACTCTATTAACCCCCACACACACACAGACAAGGTAGTTTCCTGGGTGTCCAGTGGTCCCCCTCTGTCACCCAATCCCAAAACACATATAGAAAATAATACCTGGTGTCCAGTCCACCCCCATTCAGTATTGGTATTGTGCCATTTTTTTACTAAATAAAATACTTCCTCACACCCTAGTCCCAACAGTGCCAAACCCAACAGTCGCACCCTCACCCAGATCCCAGTCAGTAAACATCCCCCCTGCACACCCACTTGCACCCAGCACCCCCCTTCCCCATCACTCCAAGGAGCCACTGTAAGACCTATAAAAAGGAAAATCATCCCTTGCAGCAGTCAGGACCAACCTCTTGCATCCATTGCTGATGCACTCTGCATTTAATGTATCAGTGATGCCAGCAGTTGTAACAGCTGATTGATCAGTGTTGTCAGCCAATCAGCTGTTACTTCTACTGACATCACCAATACATTCAGTGCAGAATGAATGGATGATGGATGCAATAAGCTAGTCATGGGCACTGCAAGGGACGGTTCTCATTTTTACAGGTCGTACAGTAGATCTCTGGGTAATAAGGGGAGGGTGTGGGGAGGGGTTTAATTTAGCAAAAACTGGCAACAATACTGTATGCCAAATGTGGGTGGTTACTGGGGCAATGGGAGGGACCACTGGATGCCAGGGATGATTTTGTGTATGTGTTTGGGAATTGGGTGAGGTTTAGGCGAACAATTGGATGCCAGGGACAATTATGTATATGTGCTTTGAGACTGGGTGAGGGAGGGGAGACCACTAGAAGAAAGGGGTGTCTGCAGATGGGGATGTGGCTCCTGTGTTGTCTGTCACTTGGTGGAAAAGCACCGCTGTCGACCACAGGCTGCAGTTAGCAGCACGCAGCTTGCAGCAGTTTGGAGAAGCAAGCCTTTGCTCCTCATATTGTAATGAGGCTATACTGATGCCATGGGCAGTGTGATCATTGGCATCTCATGGTTCCATTATGGAACTGCGTGTCACAGCATCCCTCCTATGCCAGCAGGTGGCTTTGGAATCATTTTGCTCCTTTATTGCCCTGCGCTCCAATGTGATATAATGGAACAGACTTTGCATGGGCATACTTGGCTCCACCCCCGTCCCATTACACCACCCTGTGCATGTCTGACAACTTTGTTCCCAAGCAGTGGACTTTGCTGCGCACTTTGCTCTGGCTTCGACAATGCTGAGTTTTAAGCCATACAACTGAGTAAGCAGCAAAATGAATAAAACAGGTGAAATTGGAGGCAGTATAGTGCAGTAGTTTAAAGCTCTGAGCTGCAAACCTGGAGGCCTGGGTTTGAATCCCACAGCCCCCACATGCATACTGTGTGACCCTGAACAAGTCACTTAACTTCCTTGTGCTCCCAGGTCGCACCTGTAAACAAGCTTCAGCTTAGTGTGTCTCTCCTGGTTTAAAAAAAAAAACAGTAGAGGGGTGGATAGAGCAGGAGTTGTTGGAATGTGGAGAGAAGAGGAAGAAGCCTAGCTGCAGGTGCCTGCTTTTGAGAAGTATGCCAGTGCGAGTGGTTTCAAGAGTGCGGAGGGGAGAGGGAAGCTGGCCCACCGTGTTGAAAGGCGGATAGAGAAAGCAGACTGGCCTGCTATAGATTTGCTGCAAGGGGTATGATAGGAAGGATCAGTAGAAGATCAAAGGGATTAGGAGGAGGGAATGACAGGAAGGAGGAGGAGAGGTCAGTGGAAACAGTAGCAAGTCAGTATTTGGCCATGAAGGGGAAAAATATATATAGCCACTTGTTCCCACAAGAAAAACATGACAACCAAATGTTATAGTGTAAGATGGAACATTTTTACATTGCAAATCATGATATTGTTCCTAGCCAATCAGGATTGTTTATTTCTAAACATTCCAGGTACTTTTATAACCATAATAGAGTGTCACACAAGCAGTTCTAAAATTCTGAAGTTCTAAGCTCAGTTGGCAAAGTCCTTTTTGTTACACAGTGGTCTCTCCGATTTTCTGCAGAGTAAAACACTTTGATGTAAAATGTGTTCCATTTTTTTTAAACAGAAATCCTTATCATGATTTATGCAATGTGCGTGAGAGAATAAATGTGGGATAATTAATTTATCTGGCTAGCTTCTACATTCTAAATGAGAATAAACAGTTTATTCTTTCAGTGCAAATTTATCCACACACTCCACATGTCCCTTCCCTGATGCAGCTGTTGGATCACGGTCAGATTCCAACATTACATGAACCAATCAGAAAGTTCTACATTCTGCCTATTCAATAACTTGTGTACAAAGCAACACACTGTTGACAAATTACCAAAATAGGTCCGCGACTTTTGTTTAAAATCAACAGTACTTATACGTAAACAAAATACCTAAAAAGACAAACTACATTGCATAAATTGAATATTTAACAAGGCAATGTACCTAATCATTAATTAATGCAACAGGGTAATTACACTGTAGTTACATGTTAGTTGCAATGCAGTTACAGTGTAATTACACTGTAACTACACTGTAGTTAAATGACACTTAAAGTGTAAGCGGATACATTTCTCATCCATACTAATTTGTGATGACCTCAGAGGCACCTCATTCATAGCTGCATTTCACTCCACCATTGCGAGAGGTCATCCGAGGTCACCACAACTCGTATGGATAAAACAATGCAACCAACATTGCCTTGTTGCATATCCCCTGTTCATAATATGTTTATATGTACAGTTTCTGTGTCTCTCATGGTTATAAAAGTTTCATTTCAAGTCCTTTGTGTGTCAGAACTGCCCAGTTTTGCTTCACAGTTCTCTCAGCCAAAGAACTCAAGAATGTACTCTTATAAGCATAACAGACACAGTACTTCTAAACATATAGTAGAATTCAGTGACAGCAAAAAGATGGTGATTGATTGGGGGGGTGAAAGGTAGCAGATATATCCAGTCCATGTGTTTTGGTAACTCCAGTCCCGGTTTTGTAGTATGAATATGTAGCCCATATGTTACCGGCTACAGAGCTAACTAACACGGGAGTGAATATTAAGAAACTGTCAGGATAAGCATCCGCCCCCACAGTAAACCCAAATGGAGGAAAAGAAGAAGATAGTTATATGTGGGAGAGAAACCATTGTAATAGGGGATTCAGTTACAAAATTCAGTGACACTGTGATTTGCAAAGTCAGGAAAGAACCTAAGAACTAGCGATACTGAGGGGGTCAAGTTGTCCTAAGCAGAAGCAGGATTCCATGGGAAATGAGATGTAGCATCTCAGGTATGCCATCCTGTGTAAATAAACTGCTTGTAGAAGACTTGGTTTGCTGGCCAAGGCACCTAGCTTCACCTGAGCTCTTTCCTTCTAAGACTGCTTGAAAGGCAGAGTAGAGAAACTTACCAGAGCAAGGGAAAGGATTAAGACTTAATTTGGCTAAGCAGATTTACTGTGTGGTGGTGTTTTTATTTTTTACTCACAGGGATTGCTACTGTTTGTTGCTAACATTTCATTGCTTTATTTTTTCTCTGATTCAAATTGTTGTTGCTGGTATACCTTCTTCTGCATTATTACAAGGTGTGCCTACAGGTGTGTCTAACAGATTACTGCTGTAATCTTCTGATTCAAGTGTCTTTTGCAAGGTATATCTTCTGTTACTGCTTTATTTTTCTCTGGAGCAAAGTGTTTCTTACAGGGTATATCTTCTCTGAAATTATTACAGGTGGTGCTTTACAGGTTTTACAGTTTTGTCTAACATTAGGATAAGCTTTCAGGGTTACTGCATTTGTTGTTGACTGATTGTTTCTGCTCTTACCTCCTTGTTCTTTACGTCCGTGGTTCTTCTTTTAGGCAGGGAAGGGCCCAGCCACCACCCCATCCCCAACCACCCCTACACTCCTTTTATAGGGTACCACAGTTGTGACATTTCCTGTGGCAGAGCAGGAAGGAGGCGGATCAGTGGGGCCTCCACAAAAGTGATCTCATTTACAGGGCACTAGTAATTTAACTTGTTATAACAAGTTAAACAAAGCACAATTAAACCATTACTTGCATTTTTTCCTTTTTTTCCTTCTAATTACTCTGACTAGGTTACAAACCCAGCAACTTATTTGGAATGGATTTCATTAACTGCAGGTACTGTGGAACAATTTTCAGAAGGACAGTCTTACAGGATTTAGGACACTGTCCTACATGCTGAGCCTTTGGAGATCTTAGGGCTCAGCTCCGGGCAGCATATGGGCGAGATTGCCCGCCTCCAATTTCATATTGAAGGAAATACATTATAAGAACCACCGCCATTTCCCCAGCATCCAACAGAAAAACCTCGACCGAGGGTAGTTGGTCCAGGAGGTTGGCAGGTGGTTAGGAGAACAAATCAGGTGCCCCATCACTCTCTGCTCTCCAACACATTACCTCCAAAAACCATATAAACACTACAAACAGGTATCTGCCTCTTATCTCTGAAATCAAATAAAGAGGCGAAGACACTGCAGAGCAGGACACTGCAGCACAGGAGCTAGCACAACAAAACTCACCCAAATCAGGAACCAAAACTAAACAAGCACAAGAAATCCAAAAACTTCTGATCATAGGAGACTCCATGATTCGGGAGTTGATACCCATCTCCAGCCAGGGGTGATGGTCAGATGTCTCCCAGGTACATCAGCATGGAGAGACACTGACTGCATTGCTAAAATTGTTCACAAAGCAGGAGAAAACATTGATGTCCTAGTACACATAGGGACTAATGATCTCGCAGCCAGTCAGTTGTGGAGACCAAGGAACACCTGACTAGGCTGGGTGACAAACTATCATCTATTTCATCCGGCATCTCCTTCTCTGAGATCCTGCCAGTCTGGGAGGGGAGCAGATGGACGGAAGGTCAGAGAAGGGAGATAGGGAGCTAAACACGTGGCTCAAGGACTGGTGCCAGGAAAAGGACACAGATTTGTAGGAACTGGCAACAGTTCTGGGAGGCAGTTCTTTAAATTTGATGGACTGCATCTGACTAAAGAGGAGTCAGTGCATTTGGGCAGAAGTTTGATGTCTTTGCAGAATATTTAAACTAGCAAATGGGGAGGGTGCAGCACCCATCGTCGAATGGAAGAACACCCCTCCCCTCAGCTAGTGGTCAAACAGGAATTCAAGCGTGTTTGCCGTTCATTTGCATCCTAGGTAAGAAAAAGGTTTGTCTCCCATACGATGCACAGGTAATGCCAAACTTCACCCAACAACTAACACACAAAATCTGGCCAATGGAAAATCATGTACACAAATGCTCACAGCCTGGAAATAAGATCCCAGACCTGCAGGCAATAATGTCAGAGGCTAAACTGGACATAGTAGCAATTAGTGAGGCGTGGTTTACTAGTAACCACATGGGAGACTTCAGTACCTGGCTATGTATTGTTCAGAAGAGACCCGAGGTGCAAAAGGGGAGGAGTGGCCCTGTATGTTAATGAAAATATCAAAGCTACAGAAATTCAGAATACACATAAGGAGCCAGAAGAACTGTGGGTCACCCTGGAAACAGGAAATGGGACAGCCATAAGAACTGGGGTTGTCTACAGGCCCCCAGACCAGAGGGAGGACATAGACACATTACTGTTAGAAGATATACAAAACATGACAGCTAAAGGGAGGTTCTGATAATGGGAGATTTCAACATGCCAGATACAGATTGGTCAATACCAGCAGGAACATCTGCCAGAACTAGACTCATAGTGGATTCCCTGCAGGGGAGGGCCTCAAACAACTGGTACAGCAACCCACAAGAGACAGGGCTATCCTAGATCTAGTACTGACTAACAAAGAAGGGATCACAGATCTCCAGGTAGAAGGTCACCTGGGGCCAGTGACCATCACATGGTATGGTTCAATTTGGCTACTACATCTAAATCATCCCATTCCAAGGCAAAATATGGGACTTCAGAGGGCTGACTTTGATAAGATGGCCAACAGAGTTAAGCTAGCCCTGGCAAAAAGAAACACAGGTGAGGAGGTACAGGCAAAGTGGGCAAGCATTAAGGATGCAATACTTGAAGCAACATCCCATTGTGTTAGACAGAAAAGGAAGTGCAAAGAAGGAAACCACTTTGGTTCTCAAATACAGTAGCAGAAAGGTCAGAGCCAAAAGGCTGGCCTTCAGGAAATATAAGGAACACAGCGGGATGAAGATAGGGAGGCATACCAAACTGCCCTAAGGGAAGCAGGTAAGGCAGTAAGGCAGGCAAGTCCCAAACTGAGGAAACACTAGCACGAACAGTAAAAGAAGGTGACAAGACTTTCTATAGATACATTAGTGAAAGGAGAAAGTCCAGAGGTATTGCTAAGCTTAATGGAGAAAAGGGCATGTGAGGAGGAGGACCCTGTAAAGGCATCTATCCTAAATAGATACTTTTGCTCAGTATTTACTGAAGAAGGTAGGGCAGGGCCCACAGCTCAGCATCATGGACACAGGGGAGGAGGTGAGCACTACTCCCTTCACAAAGAAAGGGTCCTACAAGAGCTTGCTAAGCTCAGGGTGGATAAGGCAATGGGACCTGATGGCATACATCCCAGGGTACTTAAGGAGCTAAAGGAGGAACTAGCAGAGCCATTAGCAGAATTGTTTAGTGAGTCTCTGAGCACAGGAGAGGTCCCAGAAGACTGGGGAAGGGCTCATGTGATCCCGCTCACAAGAGTGGTAGCAGGGAGGAGGCAGGGAACTACAGACCAGTCAGTCTTACCTCAGTAGTGGGCAAGATTATGGAGGCACTCCTTAAGGAAGAGATAGTGCAACCCCTGGAATCCATAGGGGCACAGGATCCAAGACAGCATGGGTTTACAAAAGGAAGGTCCTGTCAAACTAATCTCATAGATTTCTTTGACTGGGTAACCAGAGTGGTGGACCAAGGGGAGCAGTTGATGTGCCTACCTTGACTTCAGCAAAGCTTTTGACACTGTTCACATAGAAGATTGATAAATAAGCTGGGTAGGCTGGGGTGGGTCAGAAGTTGGTCAACTGGGTGGCAAACTGGTTGACGGGCAGAAAACAGAGAGTGGTGGTAAATGGTATACAGTCAGAAGAGATGCAAGTCACAAGTGGGGTACCTCAGGGATCAGTCCTGGGGCCAGTCCTCTTCAACATCTTCATTAGTGACCTTGCAGATGGACTAGAGGGTAAGGCTTGTCTGTTTGCAGATGACACCAAGATCTGCAACAGAGTAGATGATCCAGATGGGGTGGGCAGAATGAGAAAGATCTGGATAAACTAGCAGAATGGTCAGAAGAGTGGCAACTGGGATTTAATGCAAAGAAGTGCAAAATCATGCACATAGGGAAGAGAAACCCTGAAGCCACCTATAGGCTGGGAGGAGTTGCTAGCAGTCACAAAGGAAGAAAGAGACTTGGGCATCATCATCACTGATGACCTGAAATCATCCAAGCAGACCTCTAAAGCAGTAGGTAAGGCTAGGGGGTGTTAGGGTGTATTAGTAGGGGTATCACAAGTCGTAAGCGGGAGGTAATAATCCCTCTTTACAAGACACTGGTTAGGCCCCATCTGGAGTACTGCGTGCAGTATTGGAGGCCACACCTTCACAAGGACATTAACCAAATTGAGGCAGTCCAGAGAAGGGCAACCAAAATGGTGCAGGGACTGCATCAGATGACATATGAGGACAGATTAACGGAGCTCAATATGTATACCCTTGAGCAAAGGAGGGAGAGAGGTGATATGATCGAGGCATTCAAACACCTTAAGGGCATAAACAAGGTGAAAGAGTCTAACATGTTTAAATATAAGAAAAATAGCAGGACAAGAGGACACAGCATGAGATTAGAGGAGGCCGATTAAGGGGAATGTGAAATTCTTTTTCACAGAAAGGGTGGTGGATGCATGGAATGGCTTACCACAAGAAGTGGTGGCTATGAATACAGTGCAGGGCTTCAAACAGGCATGGGATAGGCATAAGGGAGCAATACAAATGACTATGAATAGATAGGTCACTGACAGAGCAAAGGCCGATGGTACATTTATAAGGTAGAAAAAGAAATGGGCAGACTGGATGGGCCTTGTGGTCCTTATCTGCCATCAACGTCAACTTCTATGTAAAGCACTTTGGGATGCACTGCATGAATAGAACAATATAAATGTAATTTCTAGACTATTTCTCAGTCTAGGCATTACCAGTAGTTAAAGTATCAGTGGGACACAGAGGTGCAAGGGTTTATGTCACTATGCAGACCACACTATAACCAGGTGATGCACACTACAAGGTGATTGTAGTCTTCCCAAAATACACAACTTCAGCTTCAAGAAAGATGCAGGACTCTGGCAATGGTAAAATCAGCCACCAACTCCAGTTAACATCTGGGAAGCCAGGGTCAGACTTTTATGAAACACCGCTCCCAACTGCTGACAATGTCTCCTTACCACAAGTTGAATCCCATAAGAATGTGCAATTACTTGGGCCACCCAATGGGTAGTGCCATGCTTCCCATGCTCGTGACCCAGATTCAGAAGCAAGCCCTGGAAGCCAGATGGTTGTTCTGAGGGCTGGTGAGATGCTGCTGTGCTCCGGCCAGGGAGGTGGGAGGCATCTAGTTCTGCCACTCTAGCAACCCTGGGGTGGACTAGGGAGTTTGTCTCTCCTGGGGGGTTAGCAGCATGTGAGGCCATGTCTAAACATGTCCAGATGATGTGGAGGTGGGCAGGGCTAGGGATAGGAAAAAACTCTGGCAGAGTGACACTAGCCAGCCCGTTGTAGGCACTGCACTACCAAACCAGCCCTGGTTCCACCTCTGGGTTGAGTCACTGTGGGTGGGGAGAATGACCCTACCTCTGCTGACCCCAACATGGGTGGGTAATCTTTGGGGGATGTGCAGAGCCAAGGTAAGATCCAGAGATGTTCGTGACAGGGCTGGGTGGGTGGGGTGGGGTCGAGGATCTGGTTGTAAAATAGAAGCTAAATAAATGATGGTGGGGGGATGGGCAATTACTATTGCTGCAATTGCCTGAAAGCAGATCTCATTTGAACTTCTCTATTTAATGTTGCAGTGAGTGAGCGAGTGAAAGAAATGAAGTAATTTAAATGCTGATAAGTAAGATGAAAAACCATATGCACTGTAGGATGCACAGATGACACAAGAAGGCAGATACTTTCCAATGTGTGTGCAATCGAAAGCCTCAAACCTAGCACAAAGCAACATGGGTATGAAAATCTGTGTGTGCTGGGGGGGGGAGTAAACTGGCAAGAAAATGATTCAACTGGTGCTGCATTCTGTTTGACATGTCACTACTCGGACCTCAACACAGCTGAGCCCAGAAACACCCACTAAATGTAACAATAATCATTTGTATGGTGACAGCAGGCACAAGTCATCAATGGCTGCCCAACAAATGAATGGCGAGTTGTTTCCCAGGAGCACAGGTCTCTGATATTAGATCCAATATAGGATGACTGTCAAAGGGATCAAGTGTCAGGCCACTAGTTACTTTACCCATGGGAACAAATGATAAGAGGCAGGTGCCTGGATGACAATATAAACAAACTCTAGTCAGAGTCAATATGGCTGCAATATGAAGGTAGTGATGCAGGCAAAAAAGTGAGAGGCTGCTTCACCCGACCTCATGAACCCCACAGACGAAAGGTTTCAAATCCCTGCTGAAATGTATATTCCATGCCAGTGAAACGTCATTCTGTGCCACAGGTGAGAAAACCCATTTTGTCCAGGATTTTAAAAATGACAGCGGTCTCATTCATGACGTGGTGTGAAAAAATGGCTATGTTGAAAATTTGAGGTCAAAATATTGAAAATTACCAAAGTCATGAGCGAGCATAGAAAAATTTCGGTGTCCACTTGTAACTGTAATTTTTACGTATTTGACAGCCACATAAGGTATGTCTGATTTTAAAGAATGCTGACCCTGCAATAGAAATGGGTGCACATGAGTCTTAAACAATTATTTATAAAAAGGGGGAGGTAAAGACAGAAATCTAGTAGGGGTCTGCGGTGTTACAGTAGGTAGGGAAAATGGGCAGACGAGGTGGGCACAGCGGCCCTTATCTGCTATCAAACTCTATATTTCTATGTTTCCTCTGATAGCAATATGTCAGCATACAGTAGCTCTGACACTGTGCAGCCATAAAAATGACGCCAGAGAGTGATTTCCCCACAAGAAAAACAGAAAACAGGAGGACGTCAACTCATATTGGCATGGTAACATTTAAAGTAAAAAAATGAAGCCAAACAGTGATCTCCACAGAAGAAAGAAGATAACAGTGGGACCTCAGCTCATACTGGCAAGTTAAAATTTAAAGTTAAGGGGGGGGATTTGTTGTATAACCAAGGCACAGTAAGCCGGAGTTTGTTTCCAGGTGTGACCTGGGAGAACAAGGAAGTTAACAGACTTACTGACTTACTATTGGGAGCTGATGGGATTCAAACCCAGGTCTCCAGCTCAGTGCTCTTAACCACTACGCTATACTGCCTTCTAGATAAAGCCAGAGAGTGGTTTCCACGTAAGAGAGAGAGATATCAGTGGGACCTCAGCTCATACTGATATTTTAAAATTGCAAGTGTAGTTTCCTGACCGATGCGTGGGTCACCTTGACATTGGTGATCAGCCCGATCGTGATTCAGCCAAATGGTGACACCAAGAACCCCTCTAAATGTTAAAATGATGAAATGCAAACCAAGTACAACTGAATTGATCTGAATGAACTGCAGGCTTTTAGTCAGCTTTGTTTTTTTTTTGGGGGGACACTGATACTATAACTATTTCCTAAAGGCTAAGATTTCCCTCTCTCTCCCCACCATCACTGCCTTGCTGAATTGATAGGAAAAGTCTGTGGCCTCATTTATATTTCAGTAATGAGCAGATAATGACTACTGTACTGTAGCTCTGTGACTGCAAGAAAAACACCAGCTTGCTTTACAAGTGTCACAAGAAAACCCCTTTAAAGGACATTTCCGATATAAGGTATTGGGCTCAGTAGCCCAATACCTTATATTGTCAACAGCTGACTGATGCCAAAATTTAAATTTACAAAGACCTCCTTTTAGGAGTGGAAGATATTGTAACTGGTGTCGAACCTGCAGCCAGCCAATCACGTCCAGCTTCCTGGTGCCTCTGCTCTGCCCCCGCACTCTGAGATTTTGTGACGTGTGGGCAAGGAGGGTAGAATTGAAATACAAGTTAATGGGGGCTATTTTAAAAGCCATTTTTTTTATCATTTTAAGCGTTCTTAGGGGAAAATTAAAGGCATCGCACAACTTGTAGGGCCCCTACAAGCTGAGAAGCACCTAGCAAAGCAAATTGTGAAGCAACTAGTAGCCCATCCATTAGTCATAGCCTCTTTTTTTTTTTTTATTTAGTTGTTTAACCAGCAGTAGCACACTAAGCTGAAAGCATTTTTATAGGAGTGACCTGGGAGCACAGGGAAGTTAAGTGACTTGCTCAGGGTCACACAGTATGCAGGTGGAAGCCGTGGGATTCAAACCCAGGACTGGTGTGCTGGATGTCACCAGATTTGCATCTCAGAGCCACTTCTCATTACATTTGCCACATTCTTTAAAAATAGCCACAAAGCAACAACGAAGCACAATCCTCTGGTCACTGGTTCTTCAAAGAAAAGTACCATTACATGTTATACTGAAAATTAGGCCCTTAGCTTTATTTTTCTTTTTCTGTTTCACATTTCCCCTTATTTCCTGCAATGCTTGCTATCATACCATTTTTTTCTCATTGTTTACCATTAATTTTTGTTTAAGGTGAAACTAAAGGAGAACAGACTGAACAAGGAGAAATAAGGATATCTTTAAAGACAGCAGCTTTTCACTGTGCCATGCACTAATAATGATTTAAGCTACTTTAATCTCACGGAAGGCAAAAATAGTGTACCGTTCAGTACATGGGCTACTGGCAGTTTTGGAAACTCCTGCACTTCCCAGATGACAAACAGATTTAGTTGTTGTAATGGTCCTTGTAAGAACAGATCCAGAAGCAAATGGTTTAATACCTTTTATTGGACCAACTTAGATGTTACAAAAGGAACAAAGTGCCCAAGCTTTTGGACCAACCAAGTCCTTCCCCAGAAGCTTGTGACAGTTATTTAGAAAATCCCATACTATTAACACCCAGATCATACATAAAAAAACAGAAATAATTCTCATTGGTTTAAAATGCTCATTTAGACCATAACAGCAGTTTAACTCAGAGAATTCACATTTCAACAGTTTGTTTTGAACTAAGGAGCCTTTGAAGGTCAAATGTCATAAAAATGAGATAAGGACTTTTCAAGCAGAAAGCTCCACTAACATAAATTATGAATGTCTCAGTGTGCTTTATGAATACAGTCTAATGAAAAGCAAGAACTTTAGATTCAATACTAACTTAAGTACATGTTAAAATGTGATAGTAATGTATGTTAAAATGAGCAAAAAAATATATAACAGAAATTTTCTGTATATGGCATAAAGAGGGTTTAAAGTAGAGTTTCCCTAGTGTGAGCAACTGTTTCACATATTCACACACTATACAACCTATCTGGAGACATTTTCCCAATTATACACTTAACTAGTTACTATATTCCATAAACCTTAAGATTTTCAGTGCTATAACATGATATTATACAAGATAATATTAATTGTCAGCAAAAGAGCCAAATTAAAAAAAACCTGTCAAGGACCCCATAAGAAAATGAGACCATGCATCCTAATATGTTAGGGGTTCAATATGTACCAGTCACTATAATATAACCCAATGGAATTCAACCTGTTAGAGACCCCCACGTTAATGGAATCATGCATCCCAATATGTATAGGTTCAAAAATGTGACAGTATATAATCAAACAACTGTATGTACAGTAACAGTCTATGGAATCTGAATAAAAACACAATGGAAATAAACCATCCCCCCCGGGGGAAGATAATTAGTTGGAAGGACATAAATATTCAACATGAGTGTAAGCCAAAAGTCCTAACATACCATCAATTACAGCAATCACTGCAATATTTACCCAATGGAATTAAACCTATCAAGGACCCCCTCCCCCCCAAGTGAGTGAAATCATGTATCCTGATATTGTTCAGAGTTCAAAAAAGTGACAGTATATAATCAAACTGCTGTATGTAAAGCAACAGTCTAAGGAATCTGAATAAAAACCCAATGGAATTACCCCCCCAGGGAAGAAACTAGTTAGAAAAAAGTAAATATCCACTATGTGTGTGAACTAAGAGTCCTAACACACTGCAACATCATTATGTCATGTACCTGAACATAGGCCTACCTCAATATAGACACAACCCCCATCATACTCTCCTCACATACACAGCCTCCCCCTCATAAAAATAACACGTACCCCCCACCCACACACACACACAGTTCTTTGGTGAGAACCCAACATGCTGATCACCAGTTAAAATGGACTCTATACATATTAAAACAAAAAATAAATAAAAAAAGATAAGCTGAGGTCCTATTATATGTCCGTACTTTGAAGTAAAGGTCTGTGGAAGTTTAAGTAGAATAATGTGACATAAACCCCAAATCTATGTTCATGCCATCTTTCACCATGTTGAGAAGTAAAATAAGCCTGATCTCAGAAGCCCATCTCTGTTGTGTACTTTTGAAATGTCCTTTTAAGACCATTACTGACATATCTGAGATTGAGTGGTCATTCTGAGATAAGTGTTGCCCTACTGATTTTTCAGTCATCTTAAAATTAATACTATGTCTGTGCACATTCATTCTAGTGCAGAGTGCTTGCTTTGTCTCTCCTACATACCCTGTGTGAGGACATCTCTTGCATTGAATGAAATAAACCACATTATTTGATGTACATTTATAATTCCCCTGTATCCTGAATTGTCTGTTTTGT
This sequence comes from Neoceratodus forsteri, assembly GCA_016271365.2. Taxonomy (NCBI): domain Eukaryota; kingdom Metazoa; phylum Chordata; order Ceratodontiformes; family Ceratodontidae; genus Neoceratodus; species Neoceratodus forsteri. The sequence continues at coordinate 60,206,438 of JADMNL010000036.1, read as the reverse complement.
GATGTAACTACACAGTCCAAAGTGGAAATGAGCGCACACATCTTACATCCGAGTTGATTACAGGGCCGTGTACCATTTAGTGTCATGATATTCTGTTCTGGTCCAAGTTAACTCCTAATAATCAGGCTGGTTAAATTAGATGGTTGTTCAAAAGATAGTAGTGGTAGTCCTTGACTGGTTTGTTTTTTAATTTGGCTGTTATACTGACAATTGATATTATCTTGTATAATATGTTACAGCACTGAAGATCTTAAGGTTTACGGAAATAATAACTAGTTAAGTGTAAAATTGGGAAAATATTTCTAGATAGGTTGTATATTGTGTGAATATTGCTCACACTAGGGAAAATCTACTTTAAACCCTCTTTATGCCATATACAGAATATTTCTATTATATATTTTTTGCTCATTTTAATATACATTATTATCACATTTTAACATGTAATTAAGTTAGTACTGAATTTTAAGTTCTTGCTTTTCATTAGACCATAGTCATAAAGCACACTGAGACGTTCATAATTTACGTTAGTAGAGCTTTCTCCTTGAAGAGTCCTTATCTCATTTTTATGACATTTGACCTTCAAAGGCTCCTTACTTAGTTACTAATTTATTTATTGAAATGTTTCACCAGGGAGGCATGCTGAGCAACAAGTTGCTCATCTCCTGGTGCAACCTGAGGGGGTGGTAAGGGAACATGAGGATAGTTTACATAGATTTGGTACACAATATAAATTTACAGTAGATTACATTCAAATAATTTGAGCAGACTGTACAGAAGTAATAAAATAGCGGGATGCTAACAGTTTTGAACAAGATAGATACTAAGCCAACACTTTTGGACTAGATAGACACAACAACACAAAATAACATTTAGGCATACACTAAATGACACAGAACTGTGTAGCTAGAAAATGGATGAATAGAATTGTTGTAGTTTGATCTAGGGAAGTTAGTGAGGAGTAAACACAGGCAGAACAGGTTGGCTAAGGTATAACAGAAGTGCAAGTTAGCTACACGTGCATTACAGATCAGGGGTCAGCCATTGATAGGGCTACGTAAGGAGGAGGAGAAGGGAAGCTGAGAAGTAGGTATGTTGGTAGGCAGAGAAGCTGGAGGGGTGGTGAAAGGGGATGGAAGGAGGAATCAAAGGAAGAGGTAGGAGGAGAAAGGTCTGCTGGGGCCTGACACCTCCGGTGTGCTGAGGACCCTTCCTGCACAAGGCAGGGGTCAAGCACAACAGGAATGGAGTAGGTTGCAGCAGCGAGAGGTAGAGTACAATAGGAGGGAAGCAGGTTGTAGAAAGCAAAGGGAATAGGATTCGGATGAACAGAAGAGAGGGTGAAAGTGAGAGAGAGAAGAGAGGCTGAATCCCAGCCCTTCAGGATGTGGAGAAGTGAAGGGAAGAGTTGGGTTAATGGTGTAAGAATAGGGTAGGGACAGGCCTTTGGTACAACTTTGGATGACTGAGAAATCACAGTAAGAGAACAATGGAAGGTCTGAAGGGAGGGGAATTGAGGGAAAGGAAGGAATGCTGGTTTTTAGGTGGGAGGTGGCGCTGCAGCAGGGGCATTGCATGGGTACTAAAGAGGGGTAGGGTTTGTCAGGAGCTTACGGGGGGGAGTTAGGGAGGGTCATAGCAAGAACAGCTAGGTGCAAGGAAGTTTTTTATTTTTTTAGTTTAAAACAAACTGGTGAAATGTGATTCCTCTGAGTTAAACTTCTGTTATGGTTTAAATGAGTATTTTAAACCAATGAGAATTCTTTCTGGTTTTTTTTATATATGATATGGGTGTTAATAGTATGAGATTTTCTAAATAACTGTCATAAGCTTCTGAGGAAGGACTTTGTTGGTCCGAAGAAAGCTAAGGCACTTTGTTCCTTTTGTAACATCTAAGTTGGTCCAATAAAAGGTATTAAACCATTTGCTTCTGGATCTCAGCTTCCCAGACATATAACATGAAACTCACCAGTTAGGTTTACAAAATAAAATTTAATTCAAAAGGGAATGACTGGAGTAAGGACAAATGAAATTCTTGGCACTGGAGGAGAATGGCATTATGCCTCCCATTCTGGACAAGGAACACTACTGTACAGTCATTGCTGCCCACCTGAAAGACTTAACAACAGGAGGGTGTGTACAGTAAGCAAAATACTCTAAGCAAGGTGAGCAGTGCACACAGCACAGCAACTGTACAGAATCCAGAGAGTCCATTGCACATGTACTGATATCTGTCACACACTTAGCCCAGATAATTAAAACAAGCATTTGTCAATGACGAATGTTGTCTTGCTAGCATTAGTACTCAGTAGTGCCAGGAGTTAGAGACACATAATGGGAATGGCTATGAAGTGATGAACTGGCGCTTCAACCCCACCCACCCTGCAAAAGACTGACGGGCAGTGGGGTGTGCCTTTGGGTCATTGACCATAACGCTCACGCCATTTCACCTCACCCTACCCTGCAGACAACAACAAATGTTGCGGTGTGCCTTGGGGTATTTGGGCCTGACGCTCACCCCATTCCATAAGGAAATACGCTGAGATGGGTGCAGTATAGGAGAATGGGGTGAACTTTGGGGCCAAAGAGTCCAAGGCACACCTCAATGCTTGTCACTGGCTGTGGGGTGGGGGTGGAATGGCATGAGCATTACAGCTGACAATCCCAAGTCACACCCCTGACGCCTGTCAGTCTCTACAGGGTGGGGCATTATGGTTGGAAACCCTAACACCTCGAGTGTTTGTTGGTATTTTCACTCCAAATTTTCAACATGGGCTTTCTGTGGCCCCACCTCATGAACAATGGCACTATCAGTTCATTAGCTGAAAGGTGATTTTGCACAGCAACTGCACCATTTGGCGCCACAGGTGCGAAAACATATTTCGGGCAGAATGTGAAAAATTACAGCTGTACTGTTCATGAGGAGTTGTAAAAAAATGGTAATGTTGAACATCTAGAGTGAAAATATGAAAAATTGGTGAAGTCACGAGCGTGCGTAGAAACTGCACAACACATATCCATAATGCAATTATTTTAGGGCTTTTTTAACCAAATTTTCAATATAGGCATTTTGTGACCTTTGCTCATGAACAGTGGCACTGTGATTTTGTTAATCTGTCCCGAACATTGATTACCTACAGCGACCACACCATTGTGCACCACATGTGCGAAAATACATTTCAGGCAGGATGTGAAAAATAACAGCTGTACTGTTCATAAGGAGGTATGAAAAAATGGCAGTGTTGAAAATCTGGTGTGAAAATATTAAAAAATTGTCTGAGTGAAGAGCGTGCATGGAAACTGCGCAATGCACACTTGTAACAGTCATTTTTTGGAATTTATTCACCAAATTTGCAATATAGGCTTTTTGGGAGCCCACCTCATGAACAGTGGCATTGTTGTTTCATTAATTAGTCCCAAAAGGTGATTCTGCACAGTGACTTTAAAATGACCTTTCAGATCCGAATAACGAAATGTCAGTGCCTTTGTTCATGAGGTGGGGTCCCAAGAACCCCATGTTGAAAATTTGGGACCAAAACTCCCAGAAATGGCTGAGATATCAACTTAAATCGAAACCCCCCCCCTTTCAGTGCCATTATAGGACTTACTGTCATTTCTTCAGTTTGCAGTCGGCTTTTGAAGAGTGCAGACATATTCCAGGTACACTGAAGATTGCTGCTCCCGACCTCCGCAGGCAAGTTTGGGTGACGGGGGGTGCAGGGAGGTGGGGTGCACAAAGGGAAGGTGTGGGTTGGGGGAGGGGGCCTGCGGCAACAACGAGGGACAGTGTTCCTTTTTTCAGGTTTAAAAAAAAAAAAGATGTTGTGGGTCTGTTTTCTTTTTCACAGGGAAACTATGGATTTCAGCACACTGGGGTGGGCTCCCAGTATGCCAGAGTACTGGGGGGGATCAAGGGGGGATCAATGCTGACCCGGAGGTTGGGCATCCTGAGGGTGGAGGATATGTTGGAGGGGCGCATCCGACACTTGGAGTGGCCATCCCCGTGTCAGAAACACTACAACAGGTTTTGGCACACTGGGGTGGGTTCCCAGTGTACCACATTAAAGGATGGGGGGGATACAGGCTGACACAGGGATTAAGCACCCCGATGTTGGCAGGTGGGGGAGGGGGTACACCAGGGTGATTGATTGTGCTTAGAGTAAAAGTGCCTTTGGGCACTGAATACTGCCAACCTGTACAGAGCTTAGGCTGTGGCCTGCTCCGCACAGGTGGGAGAAACTTTTGAACTGGAGACAGCGGGACATGGAGGAGGCAGACGAAGGAAGCACCTCCTCCCACCTTTCAGGCGGGGACCGGTGGGGTGGCGAGGTAGAGACATCACAATGCAAACAGCTGTTTGCTCTCCTGCCACCACCATGTTTCTTGAAATGTTTCACCAGTAAAGACACATACGGGCGTGTCATTTGTGCCGCTGCATGGCGAGCTTGTCCCTGATTGCAAAGGCACATTTCTTTCAGGTTGGTGGCACTTTACATAATTCTTGTGTCAGCGCTAGCATGCTGGCTAACTGGGGAATGAGGGATGCACCTACTAAAGTGTGCCCTGCATTCGCCAACAGTGACACACTTCTGCATTTCTCATACTACCGCAAGATGTTGCTTGCGTGTGTGCAAGACAACACAAAAAAAACAAGGTGCTGCATGAGCATGTGGATAGAAAATCTGCATACTTGCTGCTGTTCTGCTGCACAGTGCAGTGTAGGGACAGCATAGTCCCTTCCACCAGAATGAGCAGGGTAAAGTGGGAGAACTCCATCTACAGTAGCTGCTTGGCATGTCACTGGGGGTTGTCTGCAACACACCATGTTGATCCTGTAAGCAATTCATTCAATTTTTTTTATAGGTACATTTTTCCATGCCTCTGCGGACCCGACAGGGGCTACAACACCTCCCTTGGGGAGGTACCTCCTCAGGCCCCTGATCGCTCTGCATGCCCCCTCCCCAGAGTTCCCCGTGGATTCCCCCTCACGGCGAGGAGTGCCAGAGTGCCCACCCAGCAGTAATCCAAAATCAGGGATGGCCCCACAGGAGTGATTGGGCCATCACAGGTCCAGCTGAGTCCCAGGTTTTTCCTCCAGGTTCTCTTGCACCCTACACCTGTGCAGTGGGCAGAGTGGCTGTCTCCACCTCCATGGAGGCAGCCAATCACCCTGAACGTGGGCCAACCTCTTGCATGGATGTGTGTCTGTGCCGACATCCAGCTACCACTGGGTGTCAGTCAGCACAGCACAACGTTATCCCCCCTCCCAGAGGAATGACAGCAGTCCTCCGCACGCTCAATCCTTCTTCCCTCGGCTGACCCCCAAGTGACCCAAGTCCATTCCAGAACCCGGGTCACCAGCATTGCATGAGGTGTGGCATCCAGTGCCTCAACCCTCAGTGCCACTAAATTCATTCAATTTTCAGCTGAATGGGCAAGATGTTAAAGGTGTCCAGAAGCCAAGGTTACTAAGGGATTACAGTTGTCAGTGGAGCCTTTGGAGGGAAGAAGTTACACTCGGCCCTACGATATGAAAAGAAAAGAGGAATGGGAGCTGCTTGCCAGGGAGCTGCAACATGGCATGGGGCAGCTTCCCCCCAATTCATCCGGTGCAGCGTGGGCTGCATATGATTACACAGAATAAATTAATAAATGTCAGAAGGTCTGGCATGGGGAACATAGCCGGCATGGGGGATTATGCATTTTTTTAAAAAGAGAGACAGGCAAGTGGTGCTTTTTATTAGCCAGGATCGCTACATAGCTTCTGGACCACACACACACACAAACACTCACACTCACACTCTGCAGTGCAGGACATTCACAAAGAACAACACAAAAGGAAACAAAAGCATATGAATGCAGAAGAACCAGTTCATTTTCAGTTATGGTAACAGTAAAACCATGAACTGCTAAAACTAGGCTGCAAGTAAAAAAAAGGGGGGTCCTGGGAGCTTCCGAGTTGAACTTAGCCATCACAGTGTTGCATGGAACCATTTTTTATGTGGTAGAGTTCAAGAGTTTGCATTGTGTCAGTGTTACCTTACTTATAATTAACAAAAAGAAAGGTGTCCCGGGAGCTTCACTAGTGGAAACACTGTTGTCACAGTGTTGCGGGGTACTGATTTTATGTGACGGTATACAATAGTTTGCTTTGTGTAAGCGTTAGCTACCTTACTCGTAATTACATTAGTTCCATTTTACATTATTTAGTGGTACAGGGAGTAAAACAGCAAGCATTCTCCACCAGATTAATCAGCAACTGGGCTACCTTCTCTAATTTATCTGTTCATCACTCTAAGTGAAAGATGTCTTCTGTTGTTGGAATTGGTATGAAATGTAGGCATCTCATCTGAGTTAAAATGAAGCAAAGGACAGACAGAGAATAGTCTCATTCTTCATATAAAAGCTAGATGTTACGTATTCGGTGATGTCACAGTGTACTAGCTAAGCATCAAGGAGGGCGGAGGAGGCTATCTAAAGAAGGGCTGCGGCGCAGAAGTCGTGAAAGTGTTTGGTTAAGGAGCACCTGTGACCGCTATGGGACTGAATTTATACATAATAATGACCTACTCATAAATATTAATGACCGTGACATAGCAGTCGTTGGCACTCTTTAAACAAATACTTTTGTGACTTCTGCACCACAGCCTTAGTGTCTCCATACTTCAACGAAGTGATCCCGAGGTCCGGGAGCACCAGGGGAGCTCCTGATGTGCTGCTATCGTGGCAAGAAAATGAATGCTCGCCACCGAACATGCGTGGACTGCCAAGCTACACATTCTCAGTGTGTCTGCAAGTGGTTCCATGTCTTTGCTCTTCTGGCTCCTCTTTACAAGGACAAACATTATGTGGGGACAAACAGAGACTCAGACAGCATGAGGGACTCAGGCCAAAGCAGCGGTGAGCAAATGGGGCAAAAGGGACCACCGCCATGAATCTGCACGGAACAGACGGCAGAAAAATAGTGCTATGACAAGACTGCATTGACACAGTGGAGTGCTTCACAGACTGCGGAGGTGAGTGAGTCCTTTTTTGATTGCAAGACGTCTGCAGGGCTCTGCCCACTGCAGCTACAAAAAAACTTCAAGCAACTTGGAAAGGCACTGAAAGGTAAAGGGTGTGATGTTGTAATTTCTGAAATATTCCCTGATCCTTGAGCAAGGGAGGGAAGGATCAGAGCAATAAAATGATGAATGCCTGGCTCAGGAGGTGGTCCAAGAAAAAACAGTTTGATTTTTGTTTGAGGAACTGGGATTACTTTCTAGGAAGAAATGACTGTAGTACCCAGGTTACAGGCTACTCCTGTATAAAAAGGGGTTAAAATCCACAGAGAAAAATTTGTAGAAAAATCAGTCAAACATTAAACTAACTGAGGAGGGGTCTATATGGATAAAAAAAATATAGTACAGCTATTTTAATTGATAAAACATTAGCTGAGGAACCCTAAGTGTTCAATACAACTGAGAACGTAAATGGTCTCAAAAGTAAATAGAAAAGGAAAAAACAGCCAGAAATGGAGACTTATGTCCCAAGGATTGTCAGCTCAGCATTTTATCACTTATGTGTAATGGCCAAGATCCACTTTTATACTACTTAAGACAGACTGCTGCAGCTCTCATTTGCTGTATAGCATTTACCTGGATTGAACATATATATGAACATACGATTTTCAGGATGGACAATGGCTAGTTCTCCCCTCCCCCGCTTCTCATTTGCAGTACTTGTCACCATTTGACTTCTGTAAATAATCATTGAATTTTTCTTAAATGTTTCCTTACTTTCTAAGTTTATTATGCAATTGAGGAACAAATGGCATATGTCAACCACCCTCTGTGAGAAGCAGTGCATCCTTCTGTCCCCCCTGACAGTTTCCACTAGTAATTGCTTGTTTTGACCACTTGTTATATTGTAATTATGTTTAATATTTCACCCCAGTTCTTTGCGTAGCTCTGGAGCCTCTGGATCGACTATTGTAACACCTTTCTTGCTAGTCTTCTGGCCCGATTACTAAAGCATCGGCAACTTATACAAAATGCCACTGCTCACCTGCTTATTGACTTAGACATCTGAACACATTACTCTATTATTGGATAAGCATCACTGCCTCCCAGCTCAGTCCAGAACTGATTTAAAATGCTTTTATTCATATTTAAAGAGCAGCTCTGCACTTCAGTATGTGCGTTCACAAATAAGATGTTTCAGCTCTTACAGTTTACTGGAGAATACACGTTTTTCATTTTCAATGCTCCTTTCCAAGATTTATAGCACATGGTGGCAGTTCATCTAAAAAGTCTGTCCAGGAAGCATTTGTAAACATTCCCCTCTCCCCTGTTAACCTCACAGTGCTGTTGTTTATGACATCGTAGTGCTCACCGTGACAACAGACTGTGACGTCATAAACAACAATTGTGTGGTTTGCCGGGGAGAATCAGATACATTTTGAAAGACTCAGTGAAATAATTGTCGCATTATCTACAAAATTTAATAGCCTAACAGCAAGGAAAAGTGAAAAAAAAACTAGAAAATAAAGTTAAAACATAATTTGTATAAAACTAGTGTTTTTAAGCTTCTTATTATAATAGAGAGTCGCTCTTTAAACATTGCAATGACCTCACTCCCACGTAGCTAATCCAGGACCATAAACCAATATGCTGTCTTCGATCTTCAGATGCACATTTCAATGTTACAGCCTCTAGAATTGTTATTTTTGGGGGATAGACCCTGTTTTCTCTATGGTTCTCATGTCTGGAATAATCTCACCCTGTAAATTCACCCATGTGCTGGTCTGGATCAATTCAAGTGTAAACAGAATACCTACCTCTATCGACTGATTTTTAACGTTTCTTGAATGTTTGCTACTAAGCTGCATCATACTGTATAGCACCTCGAAACTTGTGCTGCACACTTTAGAAATTGCATTTATTATTAAATTGTATTTATTATTAAAAAATGATATGAGCTCAAGTGCACAGCAAATAGTGCAAGGAGTTTAAATAATAAAACAGGCCCACTGGTGGCCTTCATGACTGTTGAGGGTTTTGACCTAAATGGAAAGTCAGAGACATGGTGTGCCAAGGGAGACAACTGGACAAGAAATATAGCTGGATGTAACCTTTTCTGCAAAGACAGAAAAGGGAAAAAGGGAGGTTGTATTGCATTTTACATAAAAACGAACTAAAGCCATAGAAATTTATTTATTTATTAAATTTTGTTAACCGGGTAGGCCCGCTGGGCCCCGAAGGTCCCTTTTTCAGGGGCGACCCAGGGATTGTTACATAAGGTTTGAACATACAGACAGGTATCACAGTGTCAGACAGATCGTACAGGGTTACTAAGACAGTATACAATTTTCCAGTTTTTGTGCAAGAGGGCAGGAGATGCATGGTATTAGTTGGTACAGTCATAGTACAGTGCAGTGTGTATGATACAAGATACAGCAATACAGATCAGTACATGTAAGGTCTACTGATGCATTCAGAGTAGTACAAATAATACGGGGTTATGAATACACCATACAGTTTCTGTAGAAGCGGGCAACAAATACATTATAGTATAGAATACAGCAGTGACGACAGATGGGAGTGAGGTGATAAGTGCTTTTAGTGTTACGGGAGGTTCCGTACAGGGTAGCGGACATTAGTCGTTACCCTTGTAGGGGAGCAGTGTCTAGTCGGTATGGATTAACATTAGGTGTGATTGTCTTAGCTGTTAAATTAACTAATGGAACAGACAATAACCTGAACACACAGTGACTACAGATCAAGAGACGGGGGGTTGGAGGACCTTTACTTGAGAATTTGCTACAGACCTTTTGGACATGGACAATAGCAAAGTATGATCATATTGGAAGTCTTATTAAGTTGATGTGTGAAAAGGGGGCAATGTCCTGGTAAGAGACTTGAATCTAGCAGGAATAAAGAATTCAGAGAGGGGAACTGAGTCACTATCAGCTACAGACAGGAACTATTTCCAGCTTTTCAATGAATGTAACATAAACTAATATGTCAATGAACGAACTAAAAGAAATGTTACTCCAGACCAAGCCATAAGTAATATGGAGGATGCAACTGCAAATTGTGAGGTACGTGAACTACTGGCAAACAGTGGCCATATTATGGCCCGTTTTTATGTTTGCTAGCACACACGCGCAAGCAACATCTTGTGCTAGTAGCACATTTCAGAGGTGTGTCAGTGTTGGTGAATGCAGGGCATGTTTTAGTAGGCGCGTCCCTCATTCCCCAGTAAGCCAGCATGCTAGCACTGACACAAGCATTATGTAAAGTGGACACAACTTGTAAGAAATGTGCTGCTGCAATCAGAGACAAGCTTGTCATGCAGCGGCACAGATGACATGCCTCCTGATGAGCGTTTCCCGGTGAAACATTTCAATAAACATGGTGGCAGCTCCTGCCGACCGCCACACAATCCCAAAAGGAAGCTGACATCAGGGTTGCAATCCCCATGTCAGCATGTCTGCCCCCACATTGTGTGGCACACTGGGAGCTCATCCCAGTGTGCTGCCACTCACAGTAAGCCGACTGTGTCAGCATTTTCCTGCCCCTGGACCCGCCCCTACCCCATTGTGTGCACACTGGAAGCCCACCCCAGGTGTTGCCAACATCAGTCCCCCCAAAAGTCATGGGGTACACTGGGAGCCCACCGCAATGTGCCCAACATTTGTTTTCTTTCACCTGTAAAGAAAGAAAACTGTCCCATGGCACAGTGTCTGGGTTTTTTTTGTTCCTGAAAAAAAGAAAATGGTCCATTGTCCACAGTACCCCCCCAACCTGCACCCACCCTCTGTGCACCCCACCTCCCCACACACCCCTCACCTCATACTTACCTCCAGAGGTCTGGCACTGCGATCTTCGTTGGAACGGGAACACGTCTGGACTCTTCAAAACCGACTGTGCACTGAAGAAATGCCGGTAAGCTGTATAATGGCACAAATGGGAGGGGGGTTCAACTTAGGTGGATATCTCAGCCATTTTTTTTTTTTATTTTGGCTCCAGATTTTCAACATGGGGTTCTTGGGATCCCACGTCATGAACACATGCGTGGTCATTTCATGTTTACTGCACAGAATCACCTTTTGGGACTGATTAATGAAACGACAGTGCTACTGTTCATGTGGTGGGGTCCCAAAAAGCCTATCCTGCAAATCTGGTGAAAAAATTCCAAACAATTACTATGTTACTAGCGTGTGTTGTGCAGTTTCCACACATGTTTGTAACTTCGACAATTTTTAATATTTTCACTCCAGATTTTCAACATTGCCATTTTTCACACCTCCTTATGAACAGTACAGCTGTCATTTTTCACATCCTGCCCGAAATGTGTTTTTGCACATGTGGCGCACAATGGTGTGGTTGCTGTGGGAAATCAATGTTCAGGACAGATTGACAAAATCACAGTGACACTGTTCATGACTGGAGGTCCCAAAATGCCTATGTTGAAAATTTGGTTAAAAAATCCCCAAAATAATTGCATTACGGGCGTGCATTGCACAGTTTCTATGCACGCTCGTGACTTCACCAATTTTTCATATTTTCACTCCAGATTTTCAACATTACCATTTTCTCACACCTTCTTATGAACAATATGGCTGTCACTTTTCACATCCTGCCCAAAATATGTTTTGCACATGAGGCGCACAATGGTGCGATCGCTGTGGGGAATTAATGTTCTGGACAGATTAACAAAATCACAGTGACACTGTTCATGAGCAGAAGTCCCAAAATGCCTATGTTGAAAATGTGGTTAAAAAATCTCTAAAATAATTGCATTACAGTTATGCGTTACACAGTTTTCATACGCTCAGCAGCTTCACCAATTTTAATATTTTCACTCCAGATTTTCAACATTGCCATTTTTTACACCTCCTCATGGACAGTATGGCTGTCATTTTCCCATCCTGCCCGAAATGTGTTTTCGCATCTGTGTAGCCAAATGGCGCAGTCAATGTGCAAAATCACCTTTTGGCTAATGAACTGATAGTGCCACTGTTCATGAGGTAGGGGTCACAAAAAGCCCATACTGAAAATTTGGAGTGAAAATACCAACAAACGCCCAGGGCATTAAGGTTTCCAACCATAACACCCCACCCTGTAGAGACAGACAGGCGATTGTCGGCTGTAATGCTCATGCCATTCCACCCCCATTCTGCAGCCAGTGGCAGGCATCGAGGTGTGCCTTGGACTCTTCGGCCCCAAAGTTCACACCATTCTCCTATACTGCACCCATCTCAGCTTATTTTCTTATGGAATGGGGTGAGTGTAAGGCCCGAAGACCCCAAAGCATACCGCAACACTTCTCAGTGTCTTCAGGGTAGGGTGAGGTGAAATGGCATGAGTGTTATGGCTGACAATGCAAAAGCGCACACCCCAATACCTGTCAGTCTCTGCAGGGTGGGGTTGGCATCAGTTCACTACTTCACTGCCATTCCTATTATGCATCTCTCTAACTCCTGCACTACCAAATGCCAATGCCAGCAAGACAACATTCAGCATTGACAAATGCTTGTTAATAATAAATCCAGTATTATAACAGAAAGGGATATTACTGTCTCCCACAACTTTAAAAGGGCAAAGTGTGTTGCCACTGAAAGGGAATGGCTTAACTGAAATTAGAAAAAAGATTTTATTGGGGCTGCAGAGAAAAATAAATGGGGAAAACTCGGGCACGTGATAGTGTCCCTCATGGATATACACATCTCCAAAATCAAGAAATATAGCAAGATGGGTAGTGCACAGAGTTAGGTGACAAAGTTAAAAATTGTTGAGAGTCCAAAAAAAAAAAGAAAAGCTTTTAAGAAGTGGCCCAGTTCCAATACCTCTGAAGTTAAGGTCAACTATAATGATGCTCAAAGGACACACAGAAAGGAAATCAGAAAAACTAAAAGGGATCTGGAGAATAAAATTGCTTTTACAGTAAAAAATAAGTATAAGGGAGTGAATAACACACCACAGCACAGGGTTGGAGGGTAAAGTAGTAACAAATATGGGCAGCTATAATGGGCAATTGATCTCCTTCTGCCATTAGATTCTACGTTACTATAAGAAATTTTATAAGTATGTTTGACACTAGACCAAACTCAGAAAAATTCTATCTATAACCAACATTATAAAATGAAGAGGAGAACTCCTGGAAGCTGATTGGCTGAAGTAGTCTTTGACCCATGACGATATCTCACAATATCATCATGGTCCAAACTTGATTACCAAGATCAGCCATTTACTAACACTTTAGGGCCATTTTATAATTGCAATAATACACTCCAGGGTATGGTATATCTTAAGATGTAGTCACTGCTTGGGTGCATGAAACACCCAAGCCTGCGGCCTCGTGCCTCAAAATACACCTGAGGTATGACGATATCTCATGATATACCATACCCTGTTGTGTGTTATTGCTTAAATGATCATGGGCTGGCCGATGCCTTTTATTTTATTTCAGTTTTCAATCAAAAAAAAAAAGAATTAAATGACCTAAATTTACATACCAAACAGGATAGTCTAGGCTTTGAGGTGCATGATATAAAGGAAAAGCTTATGAAATTAGGCATTAATAAAGCTCCTAGGTTGGTCACGTTTTACCCATAGGTACTGAAGGAATTGGCCTCAGAGTTAGCAGAATCCCTTTTTGACATTACGACCCACTTATTCCAAATTGGGGAAATGCCAACTAACAGGAACAGTGCCACAGTTGTCTCTACAAGTGGAGCAGGACAGATGAAATAACTATATGCCAGCAAGCTTATTTATTTATTTATCAAGTCTAGGTTTACAAATAACTTTGAGCCAAGACTCTTTTACAAAGGTTCCATGTCAGAGAAATACAAATTATGGGGAACATCAAGACAGACATTGCAACAATGTGGACATTGCAAACAGAGTACAGATTAATACAATTCAAGGGTAGCATTGTAAGCAAGGCAGCCAGAGGCATTTGTCAGAGAAAATAGACAACAGATAAGAAGTGCCAGAGTCATAGGGAGAGGGAAAAGGGGAGGGGGGGAGAAGGAATGTAGGTAAGGTGGGAGAGGTGAAAAGTGCAGCATTGGGTTACCAAGATGTGAGGGTAGAATCCAGTGAGGAGGGGGGGGGACCACTAGAGCAGGCAGGGAAGTGGAGAAACAAGGTTAAGTTGGGGAGTTACAGGAGCTGTTGGTAGTGAGATAGTCCCGGAGCCTAGTTTAGTTATCAAGCATCACAGGAAAATAATGAAGTCGACAATAAGGTAACATATAGAAAATTACATTTATTGACAACACTGGAGTAATAGAATGCAACATAGCTTTACACACAGTAGGGCACATCAAAGAAATCTCCTCATTTTTTCAACCCAGTAAGCAATCAGGGACAACCTGTGGATGTGATATACCTCACCCCGAAAAAAGGCCTCCAACACTGTACCACAAGGGGAACTTATCCTTAAGTTGCTGAATAACTTTGTTGTAAGATGGATTGGAAATTGGATCACTGGTAGACAGGAGAGTGTGAGGGTTAATGCATACTCATCAGCTTGGGGAAGGGTCTCAAGTGCAGTACCTCATGGATCAGTAGTGCATCCAACTCCTTTTAAGCATCTGGAACAAAAAGAATCCTGGGATGGCGGTGCTCCAGGCAAAAACTAGAGAGACAGACAAATGGAAAGCAAAGCACTCACTGCCTCTTAAGCACACAGACACAAGGGTCAGTTGAAAAAGCATATTTTATTGAACTGACCCTTGTGTCCATGTGCTTAAGAAGTGGTGAGTGCTCGGCTTTCCATTTGTCTGTATCTTTTTAGCATCTATATCAGGGACACGCAGGAAAATACTGATGTATGGGTGGCCAAATTTACCAATGCAGTTGGGGTGACAGTAGAAATACAGACTGTTGACAGACAGACTGTGCAATCCAGCCTGTCTGTGGGGTCGGAGAGCTTTTTCACAAATACAGTGTGATGAGTTTGCTCGGTTCTTTTATGATAAGGTGTCATCAATCAGGTCGGAGATCTGCAGCATGCGTTCAAATGAGCATGGCAGTGACAACGTGGGGTAACATGCCATCGGTCTGTCTGGATGGATTTCGACCAGCCAGCGATCATGAATATCATGAAGATTGTCCAAGGCTTGTGACCGACTTGCTGTAGTTTGGATCCTGGTCCTAGGCGCCTCCTTGTGGGATGCATGGATGTGATTGGACCAATCCTTGTGAAGATAGTCTGGAGTTCTTTGGATCAAGGGGTGTTTCCGGAGTCTTTGAAGGAGGCTGTCTTGACACCCCTTTTGAAGAAACCTTCCCTTGACCCTGACTGCCTCGTTAACTACAGACCGATCTCTAACCTGCCCTTTCTGGGCAAGGTTATTGAGAAAGTAGTCGCATTACAGCTCGATGACTTTCTTACCACCCATGAAGTCCATGATCCTCTCCAGTCCGGTTTCAGGAAGAGGCATAGTACCGAGACTGCATTAGTTCGGGTAGTTAATGATCTCCTAATAGCAAGAGATCAGAAGAGCCATTCGATCTTGGTTCTCCTTGATCTCTCTGCAGCGTTTGACACCGTGGACCATGGGATGTTGCTAGATCACCTGCGGCTACTCTGCGGACTGTCAGGGACAGTCCTCAGATGGTTCCATTCTTTCCTCACAGGCAGAAGTCAAAGGGTAGTTTCAGGGATTTTCTCTTATGCTCCCTTTGCTCTGTCTTGTGGGGTGCCGCAAGGCTTTGTGCTTTCCCCCATGTTGTTCACGGTGTACATGCTGCTGTTGGGAGACATTATAAGGCATTATGGGCTGAGTTTTCACTGTTATGCAGATGATACTCGGCTCTATATGTCCTTTGTACCCAAATAAAATGATGCAGTGTCGGTTTTTAACAACTGCCTCGCTGAGATTCAGGATTGGATGAGTGCCAACTGGTTGAGGTTAAATCCGGATAAGACTGAGGTGTTAGTCATTGACCTGGGTCATTATGTAAAGAAGTTGACTCCTGGGGTCCCCTCTGGTCTTTTACTAGGGGATACCCAGTTGAGACCTTCTGAACAGGTGCGAAATCTGGGTGTTATTTTTGACAGTGCGCTGACACTAAAGATGCAGGTGTCCGCCACTGTCAAATCTTCCTTTTACCATCTGAGGAATATCGCCCAGATAAAACACCTTGTTCCACATGATGACCTTCCTGTGTTGGTCCATGCTTTTGTTTCTTCCAGGCTGATTACTGTAATGCTTTATATCTAGGGTTGCTGGGGGTAGATCTCTGTCGCCTGCAGCTGGTGCAGAAACAGCGGCCACCAGGTTGTTGACTGGGCTATCAGGAACTTGTCATATCACACCTGTGCTGCGCAAACTGCACTGGCTGCCAGTGCGATGGAGAATCACCTTCAAGGTCGCATTGCTGACCTATAAGACCCTACACGGTCAGGGACCAGGCTACCTGCAAGATCTCCTTTGTCCCTATCGTCCTCTCCTTTGTCCCTATCGTCCTGTCCGCCCACTCCGCTCCACTGGTGAGGGATTGCTAGAGATTCCCAGGGTTTGTCTTAAATCATCTGGGGCAAGGGCCTTTTCTTTTGTGGCCCGACCCTGTGGAATTCTCTACCTCGTCAGATTAGAGAGTGCCTGTCCGTGGAATCATTTAAGAGATCCTTGAAAAGTCACCTATTTTCACTGGCATTTGGATAGCTTATTTTATGGTTATTTTATTGTTCATGTTTTTATTTATTATTGCTGATGTTTTATCTCTTGTTTTGTATCAGCGCTTTGATTTATTGAAAAGCGCTTTATAAATAAATTTTGATTTGATTTTTGATTTGATTAGAAAGTGAGGGGCAGAAAATTAAACTAAAAGAAAATTTTGACAAACTAGCCAATTGTTCAATTGTTCAAAAAAGGCAAACAACTTCATTTAACAAGTGCACAGGGAAGCACTTTGGAAATAAAAGTGGGAGATGGAACTACAGCCTACAAGCTAAAGATTTTGAAGCCTCTAAAATGGAACGAGGAGCGCAAGTATAACTGCTAGCCTTTAAATGTCCCATTGTTGTGAACCAGTAGTCAGCAAATACAACAAATTAGTTGGTTGCATTAGGAGAAACGTTATCAGTAGAGAGAGGGGAATTGTGCATTAGGATGAATTTGGGGTACTGTGCCCAGTTTTGGGCTCCAAATCTCCAGGAAGATATCAAAGGAGTTGAGGGAGCCCAGAGAACAGTTTCAAAGTCTGTTAGGGGGCTACAGAATAGGAGCTTCGAGGACAGATTTGAAAATTTGAGAATGTATACATTCGAGATGATGAGATTAAGAGGGAACGTGATCCTAGTATACTGAACCAATAATGATAATAATACATACATGATGAGTTGCCCTCATTAAATTAGAGGGTATCATCGAAAAGTACATGTCACCAACAACAGTTTGTAGGGACATAGTTAAAACCAACAACAGACAAATTGTTTTACACAGAGTAGATCTTGTGTGGAACAGTTTACCCGAGGCAGTAATAAGTAACAATACTGTGGATACCATTAAGAGGAGAGTAGACCAATACCTAAATAATAAAGGGATAAGGAGTTAAAACCACTGTTAGGGGTGGACAGACCAGTAGGGTCAAATCTGGCTTGATTTCATCTGCAAATCATATGTTACAATGTCCTGTGTTCCTAAAAGGAACTCTGCCTTATAGACATAGAAACATAGATTTTGATGGCAGTTAAGGACTGCTTGGCCCACCCAGTCTGCCCATTTCCCAACCTAATGGATAAGCTGCAGATCCTAGTTAACCAGCAGCCTACTTCTTCCTACCCCCAACCCCTAGAATTGCCTTATGACTGTCCCATGCATGCTTGAATTCCACCACTGTTTTTGACCCAAGTCTATAAACAAAATATAACCAATGGTGTATGCATCTTTTATGAATAACTGGATGTTTGGTTTACTACATTTGTTCCTTCCCTTTCTGTCTCTTTCTGAGGTCCCCTTATTGTCTTTGCGTCTGTGCCAGCACCGGTCGTAAGAGAATCCTACTAAAAAAAAAAGGGTTCTCACCTATTTATTTCCAAGAAGAACAAATGAGAACCGGTGATAGTGTGGTGTTGCTGTACAAAAATGAAAACCGAAAAATAAAACGCAATAAATAGCACCCACCGCACAGAACGGACACAGAACTACCAATAAATAATAGTTCAAATGTTTTATTGCATAAATGCATTAAGTAGCACCACTAGTAGCATTAAAATGCGAGGGCAAAACGGAACTGACTTTTCGCAAGGACGCAGCCATGTTGGACTCGAACAGATGTAGCATACTGCAATGATTTGACAACGTTGGTACTCAGTAACATTTAAAGAGCTTGTGGAACCAAAACAGATAGACGAGAAAAAGATACAAATTTTAAGACTCAGTCAGTTGCAACATTTCATTTCTGAAGGATTTTTCCTTTTCCTTTTTGCTCATTAGAATGTTTTTGTAAGTGACATTATTGTGCTGGATGTATGGAACAGCTCTCCACCCGGTAGCTAACATATCTGTCTCTGCCCCCCCACTACATTGTGATCTCCTTGACAGTGACATCACAGGCAACTGACCTAGCAGCTACTGAGTGGTTGTTGCTATGCAGCAGTGATGTCACTGTCAGTGAGGTCACAATGTTGAATATGTAGTGGGGGGGAGCCAGATATGTCAGCTGCCAGGCAGAGAGCTGTTCCACACATCACACTTACTAACGTCAGGTAAACAGTCTTCTAATTAACCAAGGGGAAAAGAAAAAGTATCTCAGATATAATAGGTAATGGTTGACTGCTTTTAAAAATGAATATTAGTTTTAGGCAGTACAATTGCTCTTTAAGGGAGCTCACTAGGAATACTGGGAGAGAAATCCCCATTCCTCATGCACTAGTTAGTGGGACTGATGGGCTGTTGGAGAGGGTATTGCGGGGATTGCCAACTGCCTTGTGTATCAATTGTATAACCCTTCTCTTCCCCAGAGCCTTGTTTCTGCTTTCTCAAATAAACTGCATACCTTATTTGCATTTTGTGGCTGTGTGTAACTATTAGTTATACTGTTTCCTGGGTGGTGGTGGGGGGTGACATCCTGAGTTCCAACAGGTATTTTAAGGGGCTTCCCCATGTGAAGGCATGGTATGACTAAGTAGATGCCCAGCTAAACAACACCTAAATCCAAGCCCCTCCCCAAAGGTTAGAAGGCCACAAGCCTCCTCCCAGTCACCTAAGGACAGTGCCATGTGCCTTGTGGGACTGAAGTGAAGATGCCTTACGGGGGCATCATCTGAAATTTTGCATATCCCAAGGCATGAGCGTGTAGCTCTATAAGGAGCAGAGGTGTTGTGAATTTTAAATCTGCCCGTGAATTTCCAGCACAGGGCAGGATTCTGCACTTTGCAGAGAGTTCACAAAATCCCCTATTGAGGTCATTGTGCGAGAACTTTATGAAATGCCATTTTGGTAACGTTTTTGTAGACCTCTATACTTTGTTGCTTTTGTCCATAAAGTGTGCACTCGGTGAAGCAGGCAAACATTCCAAATTGTGGGAAACGTGCTTCCCAATTTGTGACATGAATCCGCAGTACTTCGATAAGAACAAACTGGCTGCCAGTGTTTGGTTTTTGTACATCCTTCCTAACCCCACTTATACGTAAAGCATCACTCCCAGAGCAAGACATCATGAGTATGGAAATCCTTGTGTAAGACAGGCTGAAGAGAGAAATGGCGCACATGAGATGGGTTCAGAGAAGGACCACTAAAATGGCTTGGGTATGCAGGGGGAGGCGTATGAAGAGTGGCTGAACAGCTTTAACAAGTACACACTCAACACAAGATGGGAAAGGTGTATAAGTTAGAGATCTATACATACACTCATGGGGTCAACAGAGATGAGTGGTCATCACTGTTGAGGCACAGCAAGGGGTCAGACACCATAGGCCATGAGTACATGATAGTGTAGGTACATCTAAAAGGTATATAAGGAAATACTGCTTCACAGCAAGGGTGGCTGACAATTGGAACAGACTGACAAGCGAGCCAGTCAGATCCAGGGCTGTCCAGAGATGCACGTTGGGATAGGACAGGTACATCATGTCTTCATTCAAAATCAAATTCCCACCTTTCCGGCCATTTGTCTTCAAGTCAAATATTTTCAAGTACAGATGTTTCCTACCTGGAGAAGTAAGACAAAATCTCACCTCTTCTCTAACCATGCAGTGGCTACCTGCGCAGGAGAAAACACCTGTCTTGAAGAGATTAGTCCCTCTGGGTTTCTCCATGGTACATTGCCTGAGATCGGGATTCAGTGGTGGTGGTGTGGCCATGTGTATTAGCCGGCTTGAACTGTGTGGTGTCTCTTACTGAGAGTGTGGGGTCATTTGAGTGTATGGCCACAGAGTGTCTGTCTGGTCTGAAATGCAAAATAATCCTTGTGTGCTGCCCACCTGGTGGGGCAGGGATTTTCTTAAGGAGTTTGCTGAGGGGCTGTTGGAATGGGTTTTGGAAGACCCAAGAACTCCTGTCCTTGGGTATTTCAATGCTAGGACTGATGACTCCTTGGACATCTTTGCAAACAAACTCCTACAACTTACGGGGCAGTTGGGGCTCAGACAGGGGATTACCACAGCCATGCACTTGGGAGGCATATGCTCGACCTACTCTTCTCAGCAGGGTTGGCATTAGATAACGTCTCAGTGAGACCTGTCATTTGGTTGGCCCACTGCACCATATTTTTCAATGCTGGAGCCATTAAGAAACCATCTTTGACCTCAGAAGTGATTCAGTAATGTTCTCAACTGGATTTGGATCCAACCAGGATTCTAAATATTTTGCACTCTTTGGGCCTGATCAAGGTCTCTACAAGGGGATGTATTGCTATGGTGGAGGCCTATAATGGGGCTCTTTCCATTGCACTGGATACCCTGGAATTAACCCATTCCTGCCTGCAGACATCTCGCTGAAGAGCTCCCTAGTTTTCACCTGAGCTTCAGAAGATGAAGGTTGCAGGCCATAACTTAGAGCGCAAGTGAAGGAAATCACGGTTAGATGTAGACTTGTCCTGGAGGAGCATTTAAGACTATACCCAGAGGCCGTCATGAAGGATTTATTTTCTGCCATGACTGCAGCTGAGAAGAGTCATACAGCAGCCCTTTCCCATGTAGCAACAGTTGATTATATCCTGTCAATGGCACAAGGAATATATTTCCATGGAGAGGTGGGAGTGGTTAAATTACTTCTTTCTGAATTTAAATTTTTATTGGTTTTAAGGTACATTACAAGTATTCATCCAGTGCAGACAACCTAAGCATATAAATATAGGGAACAGGTACAACAAGAAAGATATAACAGTTTCATGCACTAGTCATAACTAAACTTATGGAACTGAACTATATCTGTACTATAAAGCTGAAAAGCTGAATTAATTAGGAGGGGTATCAGAGGGCATCACAGAACCAAGTAAGATGGCGAGTATGCATGTGACTTCTTCAAAATGTAAGATCCAGGAAGACGGACCAGGTATTATTGAACAATTCCATCTGATTAAGTAATGAATAACAAATTCTCTCATTCTGAGCCAGTACAGTCATACAGTTACACCATTCAACTACAATAGTAGGGGATTGATCTTTCCACTTTGATAGAAGCAACCTTTTAAGGGTTAATGAAGTGGAAAGAATCCAATTTTTCTGCTCTCTAGAGAAGGACCCTACTTGAGAGGAAAAACCCAAAATAAAGATCTGAGGAGAAAACCGCAAAGTTAGCCCAATTACTTTCCCACAGATTACATAAATTTGTTCCCACAATTTAGCAACCGGGGCAGCTCCAGAGGATGTGTAATAAATCAGCATGTAGTTCTCCACATTTCCAACATTTACTTTCAGACTTCTTCAAGGCTAAGTTTGTAGGCATCCAGGACCAGATTTCTGCCACTACCCAGTCAATAGTCAACAGTGATAGAGGGGGGCGTTCAATTGGATCAGTGAATGGTTGGGGGAGTTTAAACTACTGGATGAGGAGGCGGTCCTTAGGGTGGCCACAGGTTTGCAGTACACCACATGTGTTCTGGGCCCTGTGGCCACCTTGCTGGGTGGGGGCAAATGGTTCTAGTATTGACAGGTATAGTCAATGCTTGTCTGTGGGAGGGGCTGTTACCCTCACCCCTAAAAATGGCGGTGGTGTGGCCGCTGCTTATGAAGGTGTTGTTAGACCCTTGACATACCTGTCAATTATTGTCCTGTCTTCAACCTTCCTTTCCTGGCAAAGGTTGTTGAGAAGGTGGCTGTAGCCCAGCTCATGAGTCATGCTGAGAAAAATGATCTTTTTGAGCTATTTCAGTGTGGTTTCCGAAGCAAACACAGCACAGAGACAGCCCTAATCAGGGTATACTATGATCTCTTCCCAGCGGGGGAATCACAGAAAAATCTCTATAATTATACTTTTAGATCTTTCTTCCTCATTTGACATCATAGATCATGCAAGTTTGTTAGCTAGACTTGGGGAGCTCAGAGTGTTGTCTGCGACTGGGTTAAAATGGTTCCAGTCCTTCCTTAGTAGTAGAGAGCAGTTGGTAGTGCTCAGCTCTTGCCAATCATGGCTGGTTGTCCTGGACTGCAGAATTCCACAGGGCACTGTACTCTAGCCTGTTCTGTTCTTGGTGTATATTCTTCTGCTGGAAGGGATCATTAGTCTCTATAGCATGGAGTGTCACTGCTACACAGATGACACACAGTTGTATGTGTCATTTGCTCCTGCTGGTTGATCATCAGTGCTGAGACTAGAGCAGTGTTTGGAGCAAATCAGGGTTTGGATGGACTCCCTACCAAGACCAAGTTGTTAGTTGTGGGATATGAGAAGCTTTATTGTCCATTCACGGTGGCCTGAGTCTCCCCCCTTCCTCCACTTTAAGCAGCAGAGGAAGTTCACAGTCTGGGAGTAGTTCATGGTGGACAATTGGCATCAGGAGCTACTTTCACCATCTCAGAAATGTTGCCAGACTGGGACCGCTGCCTGATTCTGCAGATTTAGCAACCCTAGTCAATGTCCTTGGTTTCTTCCATTTCAACTACTGTAGTGCACTCTGCTTACATGGGGGTCAACTGTGTTGCCTACAGCTGGTTCAGAATGTGGCAGCAAGGTTACTGACATCTCTTTGGCTGTCAGATCATATTTATTTATTTCTTTATTTAGCTTTTGTTGACTAGGTAAGTACACTAGACAAGTTGTATGCCTATTTTTCAGGTACGACCCGGGAGAGTACAATGAGATACAGATACAGTGAGATACAGGTTCATACCGAGGACAACATGACACAAGTAAGGCAGTGTACAGAGTCAAAATAGAACCATGTGAACATTACTCCCTTACTGCAGGTTCTGTACTGGCTGCCAGTTAGGTGGTACATTGATTTCCTGGTTCTGTTAGTAGCATTTAAAGCCTTGAACAGACTGGACCCCTAATACCTCTCTGAGCTCCTGGCTCCCCACATTTCATCTAGGAATTTGAGGTCCAGAGGGCAGGGTTTGCTGAGGGTGCCACTTTCTCATTTAAACTACACTGGTGATCGTGCTTTTTCTGTGACAGCCCCTGCCCTGTGGAATTCACTACCAGCTGGAGATCCACATTGCTAGGTCTGTGAAATCTTTTAACAGGAAACTGAATTACCTACTCTAGTTAGGCTTTGAGTAATTCAGCCTGAGCTACTCCGCTTGATTTCTGCTGTGTATTTTACATGAGAAATAAGAGAGGGAGATAGGATGATTGTATTTATGGATGTAATTGGTAAGTCTTGTTTTATATTTATTTACATAGAAACATAGACTTTGACGGCAGATAAGGACCACTTGGCCACCCAGTCTGCCCATTTCCCTACCTTTTGGATAAGTTGCAGATCCAAGTTAACAAACAGCCTGCTTCCTCCTACCCCCCACTAGAACTGCCTTACATCTGTCCCATGCATTCTTGAATTCCCCCACTGTTTTTGACCCCACTACCTCCTCTGGAAGGCCATTCCATGTGTCCACCACCCTCTCTGTGAAAAAATATTTCCTCACGTTGCCCCTAAGCTGCCCCCCCATCTTCAGATTGTGCCCCCTTGTTCTTGCACATCTCTTTTTCTGAAAGATACTACCCTCTTGAACTTTGTTGATTCCCTTGAGGTACTTGAATGTTTCTACCATGTCCCCTCTTTCCCTTCTTTCCTCATGGGTATACATATTAAGCTCCTTTAGTCTCGCTTCATATGGCTTCTAGTGCAGACCCTGCACCTTTTTAGTTGTCCTCCTCTGGACTGCCTCCATCCTGTCTATGTCCTTGTGGAGATTGGGTCTCCAGAACTAAACACAGTACTCCAGATGGGGTCTCACCAACTGTCTGTACAGAGGGATAGCAACTTCTGGTTTTCTACTGGTGATGCCTACCCCTATGCATCCCAGTATCCTCCCAGCCCTCCTTACTGCCTTCTCATATTGCTTGCCTACCTTTAGGTTGTCTGACATCATTTTTGTTGTTGTTAGTACCACCACCCCCCCCACACTGTGTACTTTTCCCCTAGGTTTTTGTTTCCCAGGTGCATTACTTTGCATTTCTTTGCATTGAATCTGCCCTACATCTGACCATTCCTCCAACCTTGCCAAGTCCCTTTTCATCCTTTCCACCCACTTTGTGTATCAACCCTGTTGCAGATCTTTGTGTCATCTGCAAAGAGACATACTTTTCCTTCCAGTTCCTCTGCAATGTCACTTATAAAGACATTAAAAAGGACCGGTCCCAGTACTGAACCCTGCGGTACCCCGCTAGTAACCCCCCTTTCCTCAGAGTGGACTCCATTTACTATTACCCTCTGCGTCCTGTTGTTGTTCGGTTTATATGTTTTATTGTACAGGTGATCCAAGCTATGGAGGGGCACTTCTAATAAGTATAACTAATTAACTAGCACAGAACAGTGAGATATCCACCAATGTCCATGTAGGACCCACTGGGATCTAAGCCAAGAAAAAAACTCTTGTGCAACCTGTTCTCGGATACCTCCGGATCTTTTGGCCAGTCCACATTAAGCCACTGTCTATACCCTCCCCCACTCCCACATCAACACCACATGCCTTGCTATTTAAAAAATATGGAATTCTGATTTATTTGATTAGAACAACACTCGCCACTACTTCTCTATATGTGCATCCATACTTCATACAATTGTGGGGTTCATGTGGTACTAGCCAATTAAAAGGCTGGATTTTCATCATAGGTTCTATCACTTGGCTAGCAACCATTCACATAAATCAGTCAAACAAATACTCCCTTACAAGTGGTAGGGGAAACAGCATGACACACCCCTGTAGAACCACTTTTTCGCCTTTAATTTATCTTCATAAAAGTTGCTACCCTTCCCCTTTCAGACATCTCAGGCCAGGTTTGACTTGTCCTGGTCAAATGGTGTAGTACTTAAAAGGAGGAATGAAAGGCACAGCTTGGAAGGGAATCGTAATATCTATTCAAGTTCAAATGTGTCGTAATTTTCTTTTGATGAACATTTTTTTCTGCATCAGTCTCCAAGGTGACTTACAAAATTATTCTGCAGTACCCGTAGTGAAAAGAAATAGGCCAGTGCAAAATACGTGTTCATGGAGTTTCATTGAAAGAAAGCAGACAGGCTGCATCCATCCAGGGTCAGCGGTGCTAAACACTCCAAAACACAATAGTAACAGAAAACAGGGTGATGAACACTCACTGCCACAAGGCGAGTCACAGTCAGAAAAAGATTTTTGTCACACCGAAAGTTTGCAAAAAAAAGTCCAAATCTTTATTGCAAAGTGCAGAGTGCATTAAAACTGCTAGCATGCAGGTTGAGTAATCACCTGTGTGACAAGTGGATAAGTTAGCACTGAGGTAAGGCCACTCCAATGGACCACTTGCTACTTCCACATGACTACTCAGTTGTAACAGGACCACCTTGCAAATAGGGCTATTGTTTTCTCTAGTGGTGTATTTTCTTCTTCCTGTTAAAAAAATAAAGATTTTACACACATACACACATACATACATACATACATACATACACACACCCTACCCCTGTGCTACCAGTGAGCAGCATTACATAGGAATGAGGTAGCCCCACCAAAGACAAAAGGCATTTATGGTGGACGCCCTCCCTACCTCAGCTTTTTGGCTCCCAGTACTCCAGGTCTAGGGCTCAACGTGTGTGGCCAGGATGGAAAGTAGCTGTGAACCCCCTGTGCCATTGTCAACCAGCACGTAGAATCAATTTTAAGGTTGAACTACAGTACATTCAATGATGTGATTTGAAAACTGAGTATACCAGTTCACCACTATTCCCCATAGAGGGCTCTACCACCACACTACAGAATGGTCTCATTTTCCACATGGTCTCCTGGATGGCTACATCAGCAGGAAAGTTCTTTGCCATGACTACTAAACGTAAAGATACCCTGAGGTTAGGTCTGCCACATCATTGTGAAAGCAGCAGTATACTTTACAGTGACAGGTTTGTACCAACACCTTTTTATTCTGTTTTAGATAACCAGATAACCCATTTCTCCTGTCTTTTTTTTTTTTCCATAATAGCATTTTTATTGCCTTGATGAACAAGAAAAAATACAATAACACATCACTATACAGTCAAGACATTTTCCAGGGATTAGAAACTTATGTTCAGTATCATATTACTTTTAATGGATCAAAAATCATACACATTGGCCCAGATATTCAAAAGGGTTGCGCATGGTGCAACAGTGTTGTACCATGCAACCCACTAATCTTGTCCCTGGAGTGATATTCAAAAGGGAAAAGTCGCCGCAAATCCCGATCGCTGGGCGCATCAGTAATGTATGCAGCACAGGTGGGGGCATGCCCATGCATAACCTGCACAGCCCGATATTCAGCCCGGGATGTGCAGAGTCGATCATTCTGCAACCTACCTGTGCCTGCAAAATACACCAGAAAAAAAGGAACAAGTGATGGCCACCCACAGGTGAGCTGCCAGATTGCAGGGCGCAACACAGCAGCTGCCACCTGTGGGTGGCCACCCGAATTTCTGCCGCACCTGGTGGCACCCCCCATTCCCCATGGTGGGCATCAGTGTTGCGAACTCCCCCCAAGTCTAATATCCCTGGTGGTCCAGTGGACCGCACTGAGCCCGATCGTGGGCATCTGTAATAGAACCCCCCCCAAGTCCAATATCCCTGGTGGTCCAGTGGACCGATCGCTGCCTGATCGCGGGTATCAGTACCATATCAAATACCTCTACTACCCTGGTGGTCTAGTGTACCCCACCCACCGCCCCAAATTCATTCACATATCTGGACTGAGTAGTACGGTATGGGCTGCATGCCCATTGGCTCATGCTGTGAACCAATGGGCGTACAACTACCAAGCTGTCAGTCAGTGGGCAGTGGGCGGCAGGCGGGTGGGTACTGCCGCCCGCCGGCTGACGAGGGCAGGCGGTGGGGCTCAGTGGATGGGTGGGGTGGGGTGGGGGCACACTAGACCACCAGGGTAGTAGGGGTATTTGATGTGGTACTGATGCCCGCGATTGGGCAGCGATTGGTTCACTGAACCACCAGGGATATTGGACTGGGGGGGGTTTCTATTACAGATGCCCGCGATCAGGCTCAGTGTGGTCCACTGGACCACCAGGGATGTTGGACTTGGGGGGGTTCTATTACAGATGCCCGTGATCGGGCTCCATGCAGTCCACTGGACCACCAGGGATATTGGACTTTTTTTCCTTTTATATTACAGGAATGCCCGTGATCGGGCTGCAGGGGGCATCGGTCCCCGACGGCTGCTGCCTGGCAGGGCGCCAGGCGCAAGTCGTCATGGATTGGCGCACCTGCATGCTAATGGCATGCAAATAGGGCCATAATGAGATGCAAATGGCTCCTTGTGTGCCTTGCATAAATTATGGCTCCATTTGCATATCCCCTTTTGAATATCGCAAGTGCTGTTCATGGCGCAATGGCACTTGCGCCATCGCATCTCCATGCTCCACTCTGGCCACTTGTGCTGGCGCAGTGCCACTGCGCCATGCATAGTGGGGGTGATCACGGTGTGATATTAAAAGCTGCTGCGCCATAGAGCAGCTCCGTTGAATATCACCCAGGCATCACCCCTGCGCAACAAAGTTGAGCTGCGCCCAGGCTTGCACCACAGCCTGGCGCAGTTTGAATATCCGAGCCATGAACTGTAAAAACATATCATTATTATTCATTGTTGTGATAAATAATCGATTGCAGTAACCTTGACTTAAGGTATAATTGAGAACATTGGTATGAAAAACATCTTATACATTTAATTCATATACTGTTTAGTTAACAACTGTGCTTCAGAATTACATAAAAAAAGACCCCAGATGTCTAAGAAAGTATTTAATTTATTCCTAAGAGTATAAGTAATCCTTTCATTGTTAGCAGTGAAGCCCATCAGATTTATCCATTCCACCATGGAAGGGGAATTAGGATTTTTCCAGTATTTTAAGATCAATCTTTTGATGCAAACAGACACCACTGAGAGCCATCATTGTTGTCTTGTAAGATGCTTTTCCTTCATACAAACAGAGGAGAGAAAAAGGTAAGTGCCTCAGATGGAATTTGAGCCCAGGCCACCCGGAATATCATCCCGATCACGTTAACCAACTATGCCATAAAGGCAACTGGAACCTGGACCGTCCCGGAGCACACATTACTCTTTCTCCAGTTCACAACCTGGTGCTGCACAAATAATTAATTTCAGTCAAATGCATGCAGTATGCATATTTATGGAACACATACAAACAGAGGAGAGAAAGAAGTAAGTGCCCCATAGCTTGGACTTGCTTTTCCCCCACTTTGAGTCTGCTTTAGAATTTTTTCCCACTTCCAACAGTTAAAGGCAGTGGGCTGGCAAGATAGCCTAAAGGTTAGAGGAACACAGTGTGAACGAGCTTGATACATCCAGCAGACCAGACCGAGTTTGATTCTCACAACCTCCACTTGCATACTGTGTGACTCTGAACAAGTCACTTAACCGCCCAGTGTTCCCAGGTCACCCCTGAAAATAGGCACTTGTGCCTAGTGGGCCTTAACCGGTTACCAAAGAATAAAATAAAAAATAAAGGAGAGCTTCTTTAAATATGGCTGCCCCTAGGTTTTCAGGAGAATTCCCAGATGTTTATGAACACACATTGTTTGAACATCACTCTCTTGTGACCTTGTGACTAAGGTGAACATACAACAGATGCTGCTGCTTGACCTTATGAAACAGTGGGGACATCAGAGCTAATGCCAGGCCACAAAACTAAAGCCCCACCTAATTATTCCAAATCTAACAAAAAAGACTCCTAAAGAAGACTCAGAATGGGAGAAGGAAAAAGAGGAGAAAAATGCCCATCTAAATTAGAATGAGGAGGAAGGTGATCCTGCCCCTGTATAGGTCCCTGGTTAGGCCCCATCTGGAATACTGTGCCCAGTTCTGTAGCCCACACCTGGGGAAGGACAGGGATAGGCTGGAGACCGTGCTGCATGGGACCAGTAGGCAGATCATATGAAGAAAGAACAGGAGACAGGTGTGCTTGAGCGGAGAGTAGTCTGTTGCCATGCAGGAGCTGCCAACCCCTGTAAGCGCAAACAAGGAACAACAGGAATAGCCAGACAGTCACAGAAAGGAGTATATATACCTTGGGAAAATAGAGGTCTTTTTTTTTAACTCTATTTTGTCTACTCACCTGTGGCGGGGATGGTACCTATCCCATTATCCGCCCTGTTACGTGGACCCTCAACACTCCCTAGGTTGGCCTCCACCACAGCTGCAGGGAGGACCATGGCTTGCCCCCTACAGGGGAATGGTGGGCAGACCGAGATCACCCTAGAGCCCCTGCCTTGGCTTACACTTTGCTTTTTCAGCCACAGGGAGGGGAGTCTGTCAGGGATATCATGGTGCTTGCTTGTGAGGGGTTTTCTGCTTGTGCATTCCCAAGGTGCGGACATGCAATGACATCAGAGTGCAATGGGCACCTTCCCACGCCCACCCGTAGGACATCTGCTGCCACCTGTATCCAGTTCTCAGTGTCCCCAGCTTCAGCCTCCCCCAGTCTCCACTGGGAGTTGCTATTTCCCAGGATATGCATCCCCACCCTCCCCAGGAGAGGAGAGCAGTCCTCTGGATGCTCAGTCATCCCCTTCCCCAGATGACCCTCGATGACCTGAGCTGGCTTCCGAACCCGGGTTGCCAGCATGGCGCGAGGTAAGGCATCCAGCGCCTCAGCCCACAGCACCACCAGGGTGGCAAACATAGAGGTCTTAACTCAGAACTATATATATGTTCATATACTGAGCTTTCCAAGGCAAATACATAAGGCGAGAAAGTGGGTCAGTGACCACTAGATGCCCCAGCGCTTCAACTGTAGTCTTTATAAGGAGGCAGTGTCTAAGTGATGGGGGACTACTAGGAATGGTAACGCAGTGACAAGGAGACACAAAGAACAGCTCCATAAGAACTTACTGTAACAGTAGATCTTCGAGAGAGTCTCTTGCAGCAGGTCACACCTTAGGAACAATAACCACTAGGTTCCAGGACCACATGGAAACATTTCTGCTATCTGTCTAACTGGGTCCACCCACAATGACATCATCACATTGATCTCCTCCCTACATAGTCATGGGCGGCCCACACGTTCCTCAGTTCCCCGCCAGAGACCATCCACTGAGGACACATTCCCGAGAGAGAACCAGAGAGACCCACCAGAAGGAGCATGGAAGGCAGAAGGCTTACCATCCTGGAAAAGAGAGAACAGGAAAGGAGGAATTCAGAAGCAAGGAGGAATGGAGGTGGGATAGCATGCCACCAGCAAAGGCAGCACTCCAACCAGGACAGAAGTTTGCTTATTTATTTATTTATTCGGAATTACAATCCTTTGAGTCAGAGACTCCTTTACAAAGGTCCACATCAAATTACAGAGACAATACACAATACAGACATTATAATACAACAAGGCAGTACAATTTGTATATACTGTTGAGCATACTGTAGTACAATTATATACAATATAATGGGCAGAGAGAGAGAGAAAGGAGCATTAGAAGCACTTGCTATGTACAAAACTCAGAGCAGATATAGAAGTTGGGAGGGTAGGGATGATCAGGCACAGGGTAGGCTATGGGTAAGAGCCAAGAACATGGATATTAAGGTGGCTCGGCAGGAGACTAGGGGGTGGAGGGAGTAGGGAATAGTAGATAGGGTGAAGTAGGAAGGTCAAGGCTAGACGTGGTCCATTGTTAGTAGAGGGTGGTCAGGAGAGGGGGAGGGAAAGGAGAAGAGGGCTAAGCATGTCCAGGTTACGGTCAGAGGGAATAAGGCCGGAGAGTAGGACAAAGTTCATTGTCAGGAGTATAGGAGTTAGGAACGGGTACAGCAGCATGAGGATAGAAGGTGGGAGTGCAGCAGGAATTTAAAGTGGCCAAGTTTGGGTTCCTCCATAATGTGTGGAAGGAGGGAGTTAAGCCAAGCCGGGGCACGATAGTGAAAGGAGCATTGGCCCAGTGAGGTTTTTAGTCTTGGCACCTAGTGAGATGGTTTGAGTGAGCTCCTGGTGATCCTTGCATGCAGAGTTGGTAGCAGAAGAGTGGAGAGGCATGGAGCTGTGAGTCTAGCAGTGATTTTTTTTTGCTAATAGACATGTGTGGTATTGTAGCCTACCATCAAAGTCCAGCCAGTTTGTTTGGTTGTAGAGGGAGCAGGTGTGGGTGGTACTGGGGTGGCCCAAAGAGAGGCGGCAGGCTTTGTTGAGTGATATCTTGACCCTTTTTAGGGTGGTGCTGTCTGTCGCCCCATAGATAACAATGCCATAGTCAATCACAGATAGTACTGAGGATGAGATTGCAAGCTGTAGGGCTTCTGGGGGAAGGCATTGCCGATGACGATTTGCAACAATGTTGTAGGCTGTAGAAATCTTTTTTATTCAATAATGGGTTACTAGGTTCCAAGTAACAAAATAGCAAAAAAATGTGTAGGTTACAAATGCTCTCACCAGAACTCTTGGGGTTAGCTTTTCTGCCAGGACATTTTGGACATCTAGAACATGGATAGCCAACAGTTCAAGGTCATGATCCAGAGCCCAGTACCAAACCCTCATCACCTCCCTGCACGGGGGGGTAAGAGTGGGTGCCCCCTTGCTTGTTGATGTAGTATACTATACTGATATTGTTCATCTGCACTAGCAGATGGCCCAGGGACAGGTAGCACTGGAAGGTCTGCAGGCTGTAATGACAGCTGTCATCTCAAGGACACTGAAGTGGAGCGAGGCTTCGAGCAGAGTCCATGTCCCCTAAGTCTGGTAAGAACACAAATGTGATAGATAGATAGACAGACAGACAGACAGACAGACATATTGACAGACACTTTATTTTAAAGTGCCCCTTCCCAGGGGTTCAGAGACTTATACAATATAAAACAAGTATAACAATAAAATATTCAGTATCATCATATTACATCACATTACAGAGCATATCCAACTCAAATCACAATATAGATAACCACATAACAAGACAGTCAGCAACGCATATGAGTATTTCTTATTATGTTAGCTCAAACTCTCAGTATTGCGATTTCTACCACAAGAGGTCCCTCTCCTCGCTAGAGCCCACGGTTCTATTCTCCCTTCCCATCCCTTGTACCTCCCTGGTACGATCTCGCCGACCACATAGGTACCCCACCCCCAGCAACCAGCACCTTGCGAGGCGCCTAATTGTTCTGCTGCTTCTGCTCTCCCGACAATGTGCACCAACCCAGGCCCGCCGCCTCTGCCATGCCCTCAGCTCTACGGAGGCAAAGGCCTCTGTATCGCCTTTATCAATGTATGCAGTCTCCTAAGAAAACTGCTGCCTCCAGTGCTGGGTCTCCCAACACTCCCTGACATTCTCATGCTTGCAGAAACCTGGCTCTCCTCCCTCACGCCCAACTCTGCCATCTCTCTTCCAGGTTTTCCCTGTTTTGGGGCCGATAGGATGGGCAAGCGTGGAGGGGTGTGCTATCTACCTGTGCGACTCGCTCCTTGGTCATGCCCTCTCCAACCCCGAGCTTAGCTACGGGGCGCAAGCCATTACTTTAAAAATCTCCCCCCACCCAGGTCATGGCCCCCTTTATCTAACCGTGGCTTACCTACCCCCGGGGCCTAAAAAAGATCTTGCGGTCGCCTCCCTTCTTGACTACCTATCCACCCTACCCCGGAAGGCCGAACAACTAATCTTGGGCGACTTAAACACCAATTGGCTCAGCCCATCTTCTGACAATATTAAGAATGAGCTTGCAGCCCTCGACCTGTCCCAAATGGTCACCCAGCCCACTAGGATTAACAAAGTAACAGGAACTAGTTCCCTTCTGGATGTAGTCCTCTCCAACCGGCCACATAAAATAGGTCCTGTGCAAGTCCTTGCGGACTCACTCAGTGACCACTCCCCTATCATCTGCTCATGGTCATCCCCCACTCTCAGCCCGGTGTACTGCAGGACCCCACGACGCCGTTTTCTCCCCAGAGGTCTTGTCAACCTCAAACGTCACCTGGCCCAAATCAACTGGACCCCAGTGGCCTGCGCACCTGACATCAACTCTGCCCTAACTTACCTCACCACAGTTTTCAACCATGCCTGTGATCGGTTTGCCCCTTCTGCACTCCCAAGTTAAAAAAACGGACTGCTGCATGGATAACCCCTGCACTGATCCAACAACTAAAAAAAAGGGATGACCTCTGGCACATAGCTAATGACTCCGGTAGATTGGGCGATAGGCAAGCCTACAGGGCAGCCCGCAACCAATGTACCTGGACCATCAGGCAGGCAAAAGCTAAATACTACCAGGCTGCCTTGACATCCTCCTGGGGCTCGTCCAGAGCTTTCTGGGACAACATAAAAGAACTGAATGGGAAAGTCCGCTCCCCCCCCATCCCAGATTGTCATAAATGGGGCTGTCAGCTGACCTAACGTGTATCGCTGACTGTCTTAATAAGACTTTCACAGATTTAAGTGCTGTCCTTCCTGCCCACTTTTTTGACCCGGTTGCCACACCCACTCATACTCCCACTCCCAGGCCACTATTCCACTTCCAAATGATCTCATCACACAATGCCAAATCTTTCCTATTAAGGTCCCTTGCCTCTCAGAACCCAAGTAGTGACCCTCTTGACTCCAAAATACTTTGCCTCACGCTAGATGTCATGCTTATCCCCCTCACGCTTATCATAAATAAATCCTTATGCCTAGGCCAATTCCCGGGGGCCTGGAAGCATACTGAAATAACCCCCATCCACAAGTCGGGGGACCGTACTCTGCCTAACAACTACAGGCCCATCTCCATCCTCCCCCCCTTATCCAAAGCTTTAGAAAAAATCGTAAATACACAGCTCACGGAATACCTTTCTATATACAACCTTCTATGTCCGGAGCAACATGGGTTTCGTCCTGGCCATAGCACAACCACTGCTCTCCTGGAATTCTCCCACCACATACACTCCGCACTTGACAATGGCCTGCTTGCAGGGGTGGTTTTCATAGAACTTTCCAAGGCCTTTGACACGGTGTGTCACTCCCTGCTATTACACTCCCTGAGCAAACCGGGCCTCTCTCCCAACCCCCTTAAGTGGTTCACAAGCTACCTTCACAACAGGACCCAAAGAGTCAAGCTAAATGAAACCCTCTCCTCCAACCTACCCGTACTCTCTGGGGTCCCTCAAGGCTCCATCCTTGGACCGACCCTTTTCAGCCTATTCCTGAACACCCTCCCTAGTTCCTGTTCCAGCAAAATACTACTCTATGCAGACGATGCTGTAGTTCTAGCCACTCACTCGGATCCTCTCTCTCTCCAAGGCATATTACAAAACGCCTTCCTTCAAACCAAAAAATGGTTCAATAACCATCGTCTTGTCCTTAATCTAAAGAAAACAAAGTCCATGCTATTCACACATAGGCAAAACAGCGCCAAGGACTTTCCCATCCACATCACCACCAGCATGCTCCTCCCAATTGAACAAGTATCTTCCTATAAGTACCTGGGCATCATCTTTGACTCCGGCCTTACTTTCCATGCCCACCTCAAAGCCTTGTCATCTGCCATGAACTCCAGGATCGGGCTTCTGTACCGCCACAAAGACTGCCTCCCTGAACCTGCCTTAAAACTAGCCATCACCTCATCGGTGTTATCACTGGCTGACTACGGGCTCCCAATCTACGCAGCTGCTGACACCACTGCCCTATCTAAGGTCCAGACCGCTATTAACAAAGCCTGTAGGCTCCTTATCGGTGCCCACAGCAGAACCCACACCTGTCTGCTATACTCCACCACAAATATACTCACTCTTGAGGAAAGACTGAAATATCAAACCTGCCTGCTGGCAAAAAAGTCTATGTCAGGCCTTTGCCCTCCTGGGGTCTCTGGACCCTTGCAGCTGGCTACCAGGTCCCTGCCCACCCGCAAGTCCTCCACTGCCACCTTCATTGTTCCCAGGGCCAGGACCTCTCACTGCCAAAGGTCCTTCCATCACTTGGCCCGCGTTGGTTCAACTCCCTCCTGAATCTATCTCCAAGATCCGGGGATTGGCCGTTTCAAAACCACCCTCCGTAGCATATTTATTGACAGCCGATGCTGTAGATGCCTGTAGCTAAACCGTCCCGCCTACCTCCCAGCCTGGCACCATTTTCTAAGACTAACTGTTAGTTGTGTGATGTATCTATTGCTTTGTTACAATGCGTGTAACTCTACACATGTTTGTACCAGTATAGCTGCTGCCTGTAATTTTCAAGTGTGTTTATGTATTTTTTCACTCGTGTGTTCATCCCTGTCTCAATTCACTTAATTGTTGTCTCCCCCCCTTACGACGAGGTACCTTTGTAAACGAGTCCATGACTCAAAGGTTATAATACTGATTTCTCCAATAAATAAATAAATAAAATGCTTGATTAAATAAAAATGTCTCGCACCCCCTCTTAAAGGCTTTCACTATGGGAGCCTCTCTCAGATATCCAGGGAGAGAATTCCACAGGACTGGTGCGACAACAGAAAAGGCACGATCTCCTAATTGCCACAACCTAGCCATGGGGACCACCAAGAAGCCTCTCTCGGAGGAACACAGAAGGTGAGTCGGGCAGTGAGAAACCAGGAGTTCTTGTAGAAAAGTCTGGTCCCCGGTTGTGTAGGGCTTTATAGATCAGCAATTAACCCAATCTTTAAGGCAATCCTCCACCTTATCAGCAACCAGTGCAGCCCATGGAGAACCAGCATAATATGTTCAAATCTAAGTTCACCAGTTAATAGCCTGGCCGCCACATTCTGCACCAGTTGCAGACGGCAGAGATTGCCTCCCAAAAGCCCTAGGTACGAGGAATTACAATAGTCTATCCTTGACATGACAAAGACATGTATCAGGGTGGTGAGGTCATTAGATGGTATATTCACTCCAGCCCATCCCTGAGGCATCCATGCTGAGGACCTGATAAGGGGACGATATGAAAAAAGGAACCACCTTGAGCAAATGACTGGATTCCATCCACCACAGAAGAACCCAAAGAGACAAGAACCATCTGGTCCAGATCGTTGGTTCACTGATCCCACTGTACGCTCAAAGTTTATTAAGGGAAGTGCATATCCAGCCTCGCCAGGGGAACTGTTGCAATGGCTGCAGCCATCAGGCCCAACAGTCTGAGATATGTCCTGGCTGTGACATACCGGCTGTGATAGAGTTCCTGGGCCTGCACTATCAGGTGCTCTGCCCTGTCCAGGGGCAGAAAGGTGGAGTCCTGGACCATGTCCAGTATAGCTTGTATGTTTTGGAGACATTGGCTGAGAGTCAGCACCAACTTGAACAGGTTGACTGTGATCCCTAAATGGCTAAACAGTTGCATGGTATGCACCAGGGTAAAAGACAGTTGCTCTTTGGACTGAGCTTTGAGCAACCAGTCATCCAGACAGGGGAAGATGTAAAGTCCCTTCCTCCTGAGAGCCGCTGCCACTACAGCTAGGCATTTGGTGAAGACCCAAGGCGCTGAAGACAAGATGAAAGGGAAGACTCTAAATTGGTGGTGCTCCCCTTGAAACAGAAACCTGAGGTTCTTCCTGTGGAGAAAGCAGACCTTGATGCGCAGGTATGCGTCCTGCATATCTAGGGAGCAGATCCAGTCTCCCATCTGGAGCAGTTGGCAACAGGACTGAAAGGGTGATAGGGTTGCCAACAGTCCCGTATTTTGCGGGATGCCCTGTATTTTTGAGTATTTTCCTGTGTCCTATTTAAAATTCATATGGGATGCCTATTGTCCCATATTTTTTTGGTGGCCCCCAAGTTCCCCAAAATACTCAGTCTCCCATGATCCCTAGTGGCCATGGAGCTTTGTGAGCATGCACAAGAGCAACTCCGGACAGCCGTCTGACATCCCCAGGGAGAGCAGGAGACTGCTGCTGCAACATGTGACTCAAGCTGCCAGTTTGCAGCTTGTGCTGTCCTGTCTTCTGCATGCAACACAGGGAAATTCTCGAGGAGGCTAGCTGGTGCGGTGGACAGTGAGTGGGTCATTGTGAGCAGCTGAAAAGCATTGGGAGGCGGTGGATCTGGCTGTTGTGTCTGCCTCTCTGCAGGTCAGGACTCGGGATGGGACCGGGTTGTTTTTGGGCTGGGGCGGGTACAGTGAAGCCAAGGCCTGCACTGCTGGATGTGTGCTCCATCACCCAACCTGACCGAGATGTGGAGAGGAGTTGTCGGTCACCGAGACCAAGTGACGAGCGAAGATGTGCAGGAGCTGGGAGAAGAGAGCCAATGTCTGCCCTGGACGGTGGTTGGCGGTGATGGTGACTCATCTGGTTGGTCATCAGAGGAGGACACACTGCTGAAGCTGAAGTACTATCACTGTGTCCACTGGAGATCAAAAAAATTGTGAGCAACACAACAACCTATCCACCCCCAAGGCCATAGCATTTTGCTGCCTCCAGTCTCCAGGTCCCAGAGTTAGTCCAACAACTCCAGACCCAGTCCATTATTTTAGGCTAGCTGTAGCTGAACAGTTGAGGCCAGGAGAGAATCAAGATTAAGTCCTGTGGGGGTAGGAGCAGAGGAGGACATTGAGGAATACACACAATTTTTTTTAAAATTGCAAGCAATAGAAAAACAGTGTTAATAAATGAAATGGCAGCAGTGGCCAGGATGCAGGAAAAACAGTGGTACATATATGTGGGTGCACTAAAGTGGCTAAGTCAAACAAAGTCGCAGAAATAAATTTAGAAATTACTTTATTAATTACTGTAACTGGGAGTACTTTTCAAAGTACAGGACAGATGACACGGGGAGGGCGCAGTATAGCACAACTTACAGCTGAGCCTGAAACCTACCTCTAATCACGTAATCAAGTGTACCAAAGCACAGGCAGGGTGGTTTGGTATTGGTAATCCCCTCACATGTTTGGCAGGCCCAAGCATTATGCATAAGACCTGTGGAGGCTATCAGGCCCACATCTGTGGAACACAAGGGCCCATTTAATTTAAATTGGTTCTTACATTTTGGTGGAAAATATAAGTTCTGATTTAATTATATAAAAACACTGCTGCAACTTTCCATTACTTCACTAACTGAAGCTTTGTTGACATTCAGAATGGCTTCTCTTGCAGTATCTGTTACTTTTTGAGGTCTCTGAGCTTGCTCCTTTAGAAGATTCCCATACAATTCTTTCATGTATGGATGTGTCATCAACGTCAGTCTGTTCAGATATCACCTGTAAAGTTTTAAGATAAATTTTCCGAGTTTACGCTATCCCAAAGGGAACAGAGAAAGAACCCAGTGTTCTGATGATTCTCAGGGACAGGTTCTGTGGCTCTTTTTCACAGCAGCAGATGGATCTCCTCCAGTAACATGGGTACATGGCCTGGAGGATAAGTGGAAGGCCCTGGAGGGAGATCTGGAGGCATCTCCATAAATTCAAGAGCGTGTCCTTGTTCTATGAGTTGCAGTACCCTGTCATCGATTGTGATCTCCTACCACTCATCTAGATGTAGGAAGAAATGCCCCCCCCCCCACATCCTGGGAAACTGGATGTAGGGGGTCAGGCAAGGAGACAGGCTGAGGCTAAGCCCATGGCTGGGGCCACTCCACCTCTTCAGGACTTCCCTGTGGTGAAAGAGGGGGCAGGCAAGGCCATTCCAGCTTTATGCTTGCCAGACTGTCTGGTACCAGACCTAGGTCGATGGGTGGCATGCCAAAAGAGTACCCTCTGCCCACTCTTCTGGTGGGTGTGGTAGAGGGAGTGAATGGACTGCAGGGTTCTCCCTGAGGCCTGCAGGTCATTGAGGATATTCTGCATGCCTGCCCAAAAGAGCCTGTAGCCTCCAAAGGGAGCATTCAGGATGGACTGTTGGGCGTCAGAAGCAAAACTGGACAACCTGAGACAGGAGTACCTCTTCAGGCAAAATCCCACTGTGGAGGCATTTAAGGGATCATAGGCTGCCCACAAGAGGTGCTTGCCCTCATCTGCACTCATCTGGAGGGTGCTGAGCATCTCCTGTTTTGGGTGGCCCTCTGGAAAGGACCGGGCTGCAGACCTGGCCATTTTCCAGAGGTCATTCTAGAATCTGAGCGTATGGCCAATGTAATTAATGATACTGTTAGCCAAAATGGAAGAGTCAAATACCCTGACCATAAGGTCCAACTTGCTGGACTCTTTGTCCAGATAGAGAGAGCTGAGGTTCTGGGGCATCTTGGATCTATCATGGGCCGTATTGATCACCTCAGAATCTGCCTGTGGGGTCCCTGCAAAGAAAAGGCTTCCCAGAGGGGGCCTGGTACAGCTTGCCCACCTTTCTGGGCATAGGGGGAATCAAGTTAGGGCTGTACCAAGCAGTCATAGTGGCATCCTCATATGCATTTATCATAGGAGGGATGACGATGAGGGGAGGGGAATCTAGCAGGTCCAGGTAATCAGTCAGATTCCACCAAGTAATGTCCTGCTCCACAGCATCAAACCCCGTAGGGGACTGCGGTTGCTGCATCACTGCTATGAAGGAGGGATCATCCATGGGGGAGCCGTGGGGTGTATTTTGAGGGGTCCTCCCCCACTGAGGAAACAGTGGAGATGCTAGAGGGATAATGGGGCAGGAGAAGTTCTGCGCTGCAAGCCTGGGCAGGGTGCAAGTCTGGGGATGCTGCCCCAATGTAGACAGAAACAACAAGAAAGACTCGCACTCAACAGCCAGGGGAGTGTACCCCAGTGAAGGTGGCAAATAATGTCAAATAACTTTCAAAATGATTGAAATAATCCAGAAATAAAGATTTATTCAGATTAAATGGCTCCAACACTCCTACACCCAGGAATGCTGCTACAGGTACCCTGGCGCTTCGCCAATTAAGGCTTCATCGGTGGGGGGCACCTGTAGCAACATTCTTGGGTGTAGGAGTGTTGGAGCCATTTAAGCTGAAACCACTCCCCTGGCTCTGGAGTGTGAATCTTTCTTGTTTCTGAGATGCTAGAGGGAGTCTGAGCCCTGGCGTCCTAATCTCCTCATCTTCATCATCAGGCAGCAAGAAGTCAGGGTGATAATTATCATCATCCCCTGACTCAGAAATAGGCACCAAAGGCATCAATGACCAAGAAGGGGCTGGTTGCGACAATGCATGGTGTGATGGTGCTGATGCCAGCCAAGAAGGCCCAACTGGTGACAGTCCCTGAGGTGGGTCAACTCTCTGCATAAAGTCCTAGACTGAAGAAAATAGGGCCTAGACATTGATGGTCACTGGCATCGATAGGGAGCCCTGTGGCACTGGCAGGGGGCATTGAGGCCCCAGCAATGGCAGGGAGGGCTGAAGCAGTGATGGAATGGGGGTAGGCTGAGGTCCCAGCTGAGGAACCTGCATCCTCGATATTGCAGGAACAGTCAGGGATGTTGACTGAAGAGGCCTGAAGCCCGACAATGCGTGGTCATCACCAGCCACAACCAGGCCGGTGTCACTCCCTGGCTGTGGCCCCTGAGGAGGTGAGAGGCATTCAACAGGGGAGGATGCATTGGCAGGGGTTGAGAACCCCCCCCATGGGAGAAAGGGTGAGGGAGGCAGTTGGAATCGTTGGTGGGAGAAGGGGAAGGCCCACTGATGATGAACCAATGCTGGGCGGAGGAACTCCTGTGGAAAAGGCTGCCAAGGCCGACCCTGTGGCAGAAAGGGTGTGGACAGCAGTGGGGATTGTCACCAGTCTGGTTGATGACTCTGTAATGGTTGGCACTGGAAGCAGTGAACGAGAATGTTC
This sequence comes from Neoceratodus forsteri, assembly GCA_016271365.2. Taxonomy (NCBI): domain Eukaryota; kingdom Metazoa; phylum Chordata; order Ceratodontiformes; family Ceratodontidae; genus Neoceratodus; species Neoceratodus forsteri. Next base: position 60,165,209 of record JADMNL010000036.1, on the reverse strand, counting down.
CCAGGAGGACCTGTCTTTCTCCTGGTGGTAATACTTACTTATTTATTTATTTATTCAATCTCAGATTACAAGATACCGTTGAGCTCATGCAGCTCATTTACAAAGGTTCCACATCAGTAGGGAGGGTGGTAACAAAACAGACATGGGGGAAAAACAATCTGAGTTACAACAAACAGCATCAAATCATAATACATAGTGATAAACAGTCAAATACAGTTGCAAAAATACAAAGTAGAGGAAAAGTCTAACTAAGATAGAGTGGTGAGGTAATAAGGCGTTTGCCTGAGGGGGAAAGGTAGCAGCCAGGGGCATTGTCAAAGTAGTGAGAGGGGTAGGTAGAGAGGGACAGGATGGAAAAGGGGAGCATGGCAGCTAGAGGGGGAGGTAGTGTATGGGTGGATGGATAGAGGGGAGAGCAGAGCATGGCAGTGAGAGGGGGAGGTAGTGTATGGGTGGATGGATAGAGGGGAGAGCAGAGCATGGCAGTGAGAGGGGGAGGTAGTGTATGGGTGGATGGATAGAGGGGAGAGCAGAGCATGGCAGCAAGAGGGGGAGGTAGTGTATGGATGGATAGAGGGGAGAGCAGAGCATGGCAGCAAGAGGGGGAGGTAGTGTATGGATGGATAGAGGGGAGAGCAGAGCATGGCAGCAAGAGGAGGAGGTGTGATGGATGGATAGAGGAGAGGGAGCATGGCAGCGAGGGGAGGTAGTGTGGATGGATGGAGGAGAGGGGAGCATGGCAGCGAGAGGGGGAGGTAATGTATGAATGGATATAGGGGAGAAGGGATCATGGCAGCAAGAGGGGGAGGTAGTGTATAGATGGACTTGTCCCAGACCTTGGTGGCATGAGAGCTCGTGGATGGGGTTGAGGAAGTAGAGGAGCTCCTAGCCTGAAGCTCCTTTTCCAAGGCCGTGATCTTCTGCTCCATTAGAAAGGAGTTCTTTCTGATGATGCCGCTGGGTAACTTGATTGAAGCTGCAGCAGATCTCGCAGGCCATAATGGCATGGCTGGTGCCGAGGCAGCAAATGCAGACTCCATGGTTGTCTTTATCATAGATCTTCTGTCTGCAGCTGCAGCGACAGAAAAGATTGTCAGATGCGGACATAAATGAAAAGAAATAGGGGAATCACTTTAGGAAATAAAGTGATTAAAGAACTAGGGTGAGAAAATAAAAAACAGAATATTCCAGAAAAATGGCGGTTGACTGAGGCGACTGTGCTCCATGGAGTCCAAAGTGCGATGGTCGGCAGGAGGAAAAGAACTGAGGAGGGCGTGGGGCCACCCATGGCTATATAGGGAGGATGCTGAATGATGACATCACCGTGGGTGGCCCCAGTTAGACTGCTAGCAAAAATGTCTCCATGTAGTCCTGGTGCCTGACAGTTATAGTTCCTAAGGTGTGACCTGCTGCAAGAGATATCCTCAAAGAAGATGTGGAGATTAGTTAGTAGGCGATATAGGAGGGATGTAAGAAAGTTCTTCTTCACTGAAAGGATAATGGAACAATGGAACAGATTGCTGAAAGACGTGATGGGGCAAGGCTGTGAGTTAGTTCAAGATCATGTGAAATAGATACAGGGGACTCATAACACCAAAAGGAGGGGCAAGAAGGGAAGGAGTAGAAAGTGGAATGGAGTCAGCTGGGTGAAAGGAGAGGAAGGTCTCAAGGTAAAAATTCTCTTTAACAATAGGTCAAAGGGCAATAGGTAGGAAAACATAGCAGACTGCCTGGATCTTGGGTCTTTTTCTGCTGTTATTTTTTATGTTTCTATGTTCATATAAAGGTATCTGTACTGACTTAAAGATGCTGATTGGGGTTCTTGCAAACCGGTTACAGAATCATATCCAATCCATCATACAGCGAGATCAGACTGGATTTAGTAAAGGCCGATTCCTTCAAAATAACATCAGATGACTGTGAAACAATTTTTCTTCACAAACAAGACACAGAAGTACACAATTGGTTGTATCCATGGATGCAGAGAAAGCTTTTGATAGGGTAAATTGGCATTTTCTAAATTATTCACTGTAAACCTTTCAATTTGGCCCCAAATTCCTTCACACCATAGTAACTCTATACACCTCTCTGGAAGCTATGGTCAAAGTCAACAACTGTAATTCAGATAGGTTCACCTAGGGAGGGGAACACGACAAGGTTTTTCCCTGTCCCCACTATTATTTACAATCAGCCTTGAATCTCTTGCTATTGCTGTTAGACAGAATCCTAGAATAGAGGGTATACAGGTAGGACAGGACATGCATAAAGTTTCTCCTCATGTTGATGAGTCTATATTTTTTCTCTCAGAAACAAAAACTTTGGTACCATCACTACTTGAGACCCTAGCCACTTTCAGGATACTGTTAGGATATAAACTAAATTACTCAAAATCAGAGGCCCTACTGTTCATTTGCAAATGTACCCCAGAGTTCAAAAGATCATTCCCCTTTACCTGGGCTAAAAATAACCAAATCTGATACCTTGGGGTGTAGGTTAAGTCCCAAATTTCAAGACTATTTAACATTAATTATACATCTCTGTCACACAATGCAATCAGACATCCAGTCACTGCAATCACTGGTCAGGCCGCACCTGGAATACTGCATGCAGTGCTGGCGCCCATTCCTGAAGAGGGACATCAGGTTGTTGGAGGGGGTGCAGTGTAGGGTGACAAAGATGATCCAGGGATTGGGGGGAAAATTCTACAGAGGTAGGCTGGGGGAATAGGCAAGACACTAAACTTCCCTGTGCTCCCAGGTCGCACCTGTAAAAAAGCTTTCAGCTTAGTGTGCTAGTCCTGGTTAAACAACTAACAAAAAAAAAGAACTGAACATATTTTCCCTGAAAGAGAGGAGGGATGGGGGTATATGATTGAAACCTTTAAATACCTGAAGGGGATAAACAAGACTAATACAGAAGGAATTTTCAAGATTTGGCACGGGGAGGACACGAGAGGACATCAGCTGAGATTGGAGGGGTTTAGATTCAGGAGAGAAATCAGGAAACATTTTTTCACAGAACGGGTGCTGGACCAGTGGAATATTCTGCCTGAGGAGGTGGTGTCCAGTAGAATGGTGGGTGGTTTCAAGAGAGATGGAACAGAGTGGGGAGGTAAATATGAGTAGGGAGGGAGGGTGGGAGGGGCAGCTACAAGATGAGGGGCTAGCTGCACAATCGAGCAGACTCAATAGACCGTAAGGCCTGTTTCTGCTGGTACTTTCGTATGTTCATATGTTCGTATGTATGTTTGTAGACATGGCTCTTTGGAAAATGTTGCCTTTATCAACCTTGGGTGCATTAACACTTTTAAAATGAACCTCCTACTCCATGTTCTGCTTCTACTTCAGACAGTATCTATGGTAATCCCAGAGATGTCCTGGTCTAAGATGCTGAGAGACCTCAATAGATTTATATGGGCAGACCACAAACCAAAGGTTAAAGAGCAGCTGACACCTTCAGGACAACTTTAACAAAACATAACATTTAGTCACAGTTCAGCTTGTATGTCATATTATTGTTATATTCCTGTTCCACATTATTTACTACTGAGGTTATTTGCATTAAAACAAAATCTCTGTTCCCGAAGAGTTCAGTTATTCCTGTTGCTTTCTCTCTACCTGAGGTCATAATGCACTGCTTGTGACATCACAGTTACTCTCATGCTAACAGATTGTGATGTCACTGCAGAGGATTATGACTTGAAGTAGGAAGTAAGGCATAGAAGCAGATGAACTGTAAGGGAATTCTAAAGGATAAAGATCATGTATTCATGCAGATTTTCTCAGTAATAAATAATGAGGAAGAGAAATATATAGAATAGATATGGAATGCAAGATGAATTTTATCGAATTATTATGTTTTCCAAAGTTTTCTTTCAGGCGTCAGTAGCTCTTTAAGAGAATGGTACTGACAATGCCCAGAGAAAGAGGAGGCCTTGCTATGCCAGATCTAAAGCTGTGCTATCTGGCAGCACAAACAGCTTATTTAGTAACTTGAGAAAAGCAGAGGCATTTATCAAGGTGGGTATGCTATGGAGGACAGACAGGGCACTTCCATGCCACGGTTTGCTCTTCCTCTGGCCAATTCTTATTCTGTGCTCAGGGGGAGGACTGCCAACCCATGGGTGTTGCACTCGTTTCACGTTTTAGACAAGGTGAAAAAAACATATGAGAGGGGGCACAGATATTGACCCACTGGCACTAATCAGATAGACTGAGCCCTTCCTGCCTCCAGCCCAGCACCCAGTATATAATTTATGGGCAAGACAGAGCATTACAAGGGACACATAGTCCCTTCAGGGGGGACGAGTGAGAAGGTTTCAAGATGTAGCACAACAATCCCACCTGTGTAATTCAGAATTACTGATTGATTGTTTCATTGTGTTTGGAGGACCTTTGCGCTCAAGAGTCCTTTTTCAAAGGCATCCAAGTACATCAATTTACATGTAACAGAAGAATAAGTTACATTCAACAGCAGACTAATACAATAAACAACAGTGCAATACAACAAACAACAGTGCAATACAACAAACAGTGCAATACAACAAACAGGTATAACAAAAATTATAAGGAGCAGTGAGTTAACAACACATTCTTTAGGTTCCTCCAAATTGGACACTTTATTCAGTCAGGAGACAACCTACAGAAATTGCCCAGAAGGCAGAATCCTTTAGAAGACTTTTTTTTGGGGTCAAGGGTCACTATAAAAACCAGATTTATATATATTTCAGTGCACTACTCAAACTGACAAAAAAGTAATGTAAACCCCATGGAAGGGGTAGACAAAGGTGGGAAAAGGAGAGTGGGATGCCTCCTGATTATGGAGTCATGAGAGAGATTCCTCCAAACAGTCTGGAAGGTTGCTTTGTCTCCACTGTGGAGAGAATTTCAGTGGAAGTTGACTGTCCACTTCTTCAGTACACCCACAGTCTCTAAACATTTCTGATCCACCAGCACAGACCATTGCTGGGGACTCTGGGGACACAGAGGATCCAATGATCATAAACAATATTTTGGGACTGCCCTGGATTGCAGAGATTTTGGTCAGAGGTACATGAAATCATTCAGAAAGTTATTAGTAAACCCATTCCCTTCAGTTTCCAAAGCCTTGCTCTCAGTATATACCCTAACCCCATTTGCAGTAAACAAAGAGGAGGTTATTACAAACATTGGTGCTGACTGCACTAAAACGTATAACATTCAGCCTGGCCCAGTGGCGCTGAGGGTTGAGGCACTGGACGCCACACCTTGCACCATGCCAGCGACCCGGGTTCCGAAACGGACTCGGGCCATCGGGGGCTGGCAGGGGAGAGGTTAGATTGAGCATCCCAGGACTGCTCTCCTTCCTCTGTGGTGGGCTAGAGGGTTGTGTCACACTTGGGCAGCTCCTGCCGAAGGCCGGGGGAAGTGCAAGATGTGGCACTAGCATGGGGTGGAGTTTGGCAAGACGCTTGCATGTACACAGTGCGTCATTGCAATGCCAGCTCTGAGGGAAAAATCTAGAGTGGAAAAGAGCCGGACGCGGCCAAGCAGCTTGATAGCTGCGCACCCGCTGACCTGGAGGCCTGTCATGGAATTGCGTCAGGGGGTCTGGTAACGGCCGTGCTCAGACCCCGCGGCGAGTGAGTCTGCTGTCCTCCGGGTCAGTGGGGGAGGAGCGCTGCAGTAAAGGCACAAAAATTGGAGTAAGATAAAAAAATGTATAACATTCAATGGTTATCAGACATAACTTCATGGGGATCTACATGGATTAAGAAAGTGGAAGTACGTAGCATTGAACTGCTTACATGTGACCTGCAACTAGGCAGAGGCTTTTTCTTAACCCTTTGGCAACCTTGGGACTCCTTTCTCTTAAGCAGGACTACAAGGGGAAAGTAGCTCTTGGTCATGAACCTGTTTTTCTTCTTTGTTACACTCACAATCACATATAGCCATCGTAAGGTTCTCCTCCAAGAACTGAAGTGGATAATCCTGTTTATACTAAAAAAGTGACTTAACATTTTGGACACATGCAAGCTTTAAAGAGCTGGTGACATGTTGAGGATAACTTTTATAAAGCATACTACTTCAGCACTGTCCAGTTTGTATTTCCCATTAGTTCTGTATTCCTCTTCCCCATTATTTAGTAGACACATCCTTTGCATGAAAACAGGATATTTGCTCCTAAAGAGTTAATCTAATCCTGCTGCTTTCTCCCTACATGAAGTCATAGAGCACTGCTTGTAACTTCACAGTTACTCCGATGGCGACAGAGTGTGATGTCACAGCAGAGGATTATGACTTGCAGTAGGGAGTAAGCTATAGTGGCAGATGGACCCAGAAATGAACTCTAAGGAATAAAGATCATATATTCATACCCATTTCCTTGGTAATAAATTATGGAGAGATGAAATATATAAAACATAAATGGAATGCAAGCAGAATTGTACCTAAAGTTTATGTTTTTCTAAGTTTTCTTTGAGATGTCAGTAGCGCTTTAATCACCTTGAACAGTTTTAAACCAGAGAATAATACTATTTTATGGACCTAGTACTACTGTATTGTTTTGTTAACAAAAAACTGTTGGGCGCAGTTAGCCCATGGATTTTGTGGTCATCATTAAAGGGACACTGTCAACCCTTTTTGCATGATATAATTTCTTGTTGATAACCCACATTTTATGATCGCTTTGTTTTATTTGATTGACTGATTTGGAAATACATCTTTGAACACAAGTGCTCTTTTACGAAGGTTCCACGTCATTCAGTAATTACAAATATTACATCAAAACATACAAGAGAATGTGGTTCCATCAGAATATTGTTAGAAGCAGTTCACATAGGAGTATCGTTTTCCTTCACGACAGTTCACTAATGTTCCCTGGTTGTTTTATCTGCTTCCTTTCTCTTAGTAGAACCAAAATGAATGTTAATGGTATAATTATACCAAACTGTGTTTTGTTTCAGATCCTTGATCGACGTCTATTGCATACTGTATACTTCCTAAACATTACGAACACCCCCAAAGAGTGCAGCGACTCATGATGCAATAGTCTCCTCTCCTCCCACTGCATCTTGAGTGGCTGGACTGTGGTGGGAGTGTTCCGAAGTTCAGGAAAAATGCAGTGGGGGTTGCTGAAGGAATGTAAACAAATGTGTTTTTGTGCAGTAACACCAGTATGGTTGACAGTCTGTGTTTTTGCTTTTTTATAAAGAAAAAGAAATTGGAATCAAACTACCTGCTACATCAGCACATTCTATAGAATGTGAGCAATCATAAAATGTGTTTTTTAAACTAGGAACAATTTGAGGCGGGGGGGGTTGACAGTGTCCCTTTAACAGTCATATACAGCAACGTATCAGAATCTGTGCTAATCCTGGGCATAATGTATATCCTATAACTTGCTAGTAAACTTGAATTATTAAAAAAGGAAAAAGGTATCCGTACAAAGTGTACCGTCTCATGCACTGCTCCTTTAAGAAGACATCACACAGACGTACTGCACCGTACTGGAACCAGCATAATGTCATCTTCTCCAGGGAAGCTTTTCTGAATTACAGTCCTGGACATCAGCCAGTGGCTGACATTTAATACACATAAAACATAATGGCTAATAACGGGTTCGTACTAAAGTCTACGATCAATAACTTTTGATTTGGGTCTCAGAGTAATAAAACCTAAACTGATTACCCCTGGTTGTAACACACTTTTGGAGCTCTGCCCTCTCAAAGCTGAGCTCCCGTGGGGAAGGGGATATTTTCTAAGTAGTACCCTGGTGACATCACAGTTCCCACTAAGCACCATGAGCCCAGTCAGCAAGTCTCTTGGAAGTGAGCCAATCTCTTGCAGTATGCCTAGCAAAAAGATGAGAAAGAGCTGGCATTACACAGAAGGCATGTGTTGTAAATTTGGTGAGATCTGTGTTATATAATGCCCTACATATCTTTGTGTGATCTTACGTACAGGATCACCGCACCTTCTTTCTTTCATTGCTTTTATGTACTCTTTGTTCCCACTTCCGAGGGTCACACCTGGAAATGAGCCTTGGCTCAGTGTACCTTTCTTGGTTACCAAATTTTCAATAAAATAACTAAATAAAATGTCTGCTTCTCTTCTATGACCTTTCATTAATGCTACCTGAAACTGTTAACTTTTAAAAGTTGTCAACTAATAGTTCTCATATCTGAAGCATTTTATTTTTTTCCCCAATTGTTTAACCAGGTGAGACACACTAAGCTGAAAGCTTGTTTACAGGTGCAACCTGGGAGCACAGGAAAGTTAAGTGACTTGCTCAGGGTCACACAGTATGCAAGTGGGGGCTGTGGGATTCAAACCCTGTACTGCCTCCTATTTCTTTTCCTTTCTGCTAATTAGAAGATTTTCTGCCTGACAATAATTGGTGTGATGCGTGGAACAGCACTCTACTTGGAGGTGGACATATCTAGTTCTGTTCCTCTTCATAACTCCTCAGCGTTGCGACCTCCATGTCTATGACCTCACAACTGACCAAGAAGAGCTCCCCCCACCAGATTGGTCACTTGGAGTGACGGCTGTACTTTTATCAAGGAAGATTTTGGAGAAAATCACAGTATTGTCATGGACAAATGACAGCAAGCACGGAAATCACAGAACATTTCACACAAAAAAAAAGACAGGGCTCCATTGTGTAGTAAATAATTTACTGTATTTCTGTTTGGGCTTATAAAATGGGTAGGAAAAACTGTCATGATTGGGTGGGACCTGTGCACTGTGGGAGCACAATGCACAGGTAAAATGAGTCCTGCCAAAGAGGATATATTACATAGAACAAATCCTTGTGCCAACTTGTGGAATCTTGTAAATTCAAATGGCAGCCATCTTTTCCCCAGTACACCTTGCTAGCTTGTAATAAGTAGTGTCACACATTTATTTATAGTATTTATGTACAGTATAATTTTATAGGTTTAAGGCATATAAAAATTATTTAAAAAAAAAACACTTTCAGTAAAACCTATTTTATAAGCACAATAAGACACTCCGGGGTTTGTGTGTTGTGTTGTCGCAGTGCACACCCAGGGGTTGAAGGCACTCTGATTGTGGCATCATGCCTCACTACTCTCCTGAGTGTGCATTGTGACAGCACAACATACATCCTGTCACGTCTTATTGTTTGCATATTTGTTATACAAGCACATTAGCAAAGATTTAAATGTTTTAAAAAAATTAACTGTTGAGGTGGTTCAGTAGCAGGACAGAACACATTTTATTGCCATCTTCAAGACTGATGTTGACATAAAAATACCCAAATCCTACACTGGGGCTGACTGGGACCAAACATATTGCTAAAACTAAAAAATGGCAAATTGAAAATCCTGTCCAGCTCACACCACCCCCTAGAGCAGGTCTCATCTTATAAATACCTAGGGATCACATTTGACCCTGCTCTCACTTTTCACGGCCACATCAACACACTGGCATCCGCAAGTAATCCGCGAATTGGCATCTTCTACTGACATAGGGACTGTCTAGTCCCTGAAGCCCTGTGTCTAGCCATAACCTCATCCGTTACGTCACCAGTTGACTACGGCCTACTGGTCTACGCCACCACTGACACCACTGCTACCACTGCTCTTAACAAGATTAAAGTAACCATCAACAAAGCCTGCAGGCTCTTGTCAGGGGCTGATCGCACAACCCACACCTGCACCCTCTACTACCATGCCCAGATCCTCAACCTTGATGAAAGGCTTCAGTTCCAAGCATGCCTCATGGCCCAAAAATCCCTCCTTGGACAGACACCCCCAGGAGTGTCAGCCTCCTTGCCCCTAGCCGCCCCCAAAGTCCATACACGCTAAACAGACAGAATAACACTGGCCATCCCCAGGGTCAGGACAACGTTTGCACAGAGATCGTTCCTAGTCATGGCCCCTGCCTGGTATAATGCCCTACCATCCTCTGTCACTATCCACACCAAGCTTGTCCCTTTCAAAGTGGCCCTCAAGAATCATCTCTATGCGACACGTACCTGCACCTGCACACAATAGTCCTTCTGCCATTTCAAACTACAGTCCAGTCGTTACTAAACTGGGCCCACACCAAGACAAAGTCTAATCCAAGACTGCTCCACTAAACCCCACCAGGGCCAACTATCCTGCCTCTGCTCTCTTGTTGTTCTGCTTAGCCATCACTGTGTATAAGCCTACATCACTGCACTGCAAAGGATGTATGTAACCAATAAGATAATACTCTTTATAGGTTTGCACCAATGTATTGTAGTGCCTGCACTACTGCACTGCAAAGGATGTATGTAACTGCTTAGCACTGCAAAGGATGTATGTAACTGCTTAGCTAATACAGTATGTGCCGCTTGTACTGGACTAGTTTGACATGTGCAGTTGTGTCCGGTAGAAGCAGCATCCGTTACAGCGCTTGAAATAAAAAATTAACGTTAACGATAACAGCAAAACAGTATATTTAAAATCCAGTGTACATCCCAATCGTATTCAAACCTGGCTGATATAGTCGGTAATGGCAGTCTGCTTCTTCTTCTGTGTCGTATAGACTCTCCACTCATTTTCCATTTTTGCCAGTAAACACCAACTTGGAGCGATATCAGCTCGTTGCTCTGTTTTCCTTTTTTATGAACATCACAGATTGATGTCACCTGAAACAGTTAATTGCTGCTGATTAATTGTTTAATTGGGTGTAACACAAAACAAGATGACATATCGACACTTGCTAATTGGCAGAAACCGAATGGTACATACGGTACATAAGGAGTGCAACATCCATTTAAAATGTTAGTTTTATCATAGACACAGACACTAAATGGCATTTGGCAAATTGCAGTTGTCCGTTACAACCAACCGTTCGTTTCAAACGTGGATGGTACATTTGGAGCATACTGTACTCTGTATAGGTACTCATCAATGTATTATAATGCTTACTAATGTTTGTACATCTGCCATCCAACTAGTTATATAACATATAGAATAAAGTACGGGGTGGTGTGTTTGACGAGAGTTTACACACACCCGAGGGGTTACATTCTTCATAAACCCTGAGAGCAAAGCTTGAGGGGTTTGTGCAAAGCATCTAACCCCAACAGTGTGTGTAAACCTCGAGTTTAAACACACTACCCTGTATTTTATTTTATATAATTGCTGGGTCTTCCCTTTTTGGCCACAGCAATTATATAAAATAAAATCAGCAGTTTCGGTGTGGCTACGAGTGTGCGCCACTTTATTTTACGTCCAGCTGGATTTTCATTTTCATGTCGACTTTTATTTTTTTTTTTTTTTTTTAAATGTTCAAAGTCCCCATCTGTAAAAACCAGTGCTCATTTTGATTTTTTTTAAATTTACTCACCGCCGTGTTTCTTTGGCAGCTCCGTTGTAGGAAGGAAGCGCAAGCCAGGAAAGGAGACGCTGGTGTAGATGCATACGCAGAGGGAGGAGAACCGTGCGCATGTTTGCCGTTATAAACACTCCTTTATAATGGCAAATTATGCCACGGTCTCTCAATGGCAAAAGGGGAGAGCCATTAATTATATTGTCATTACTGTATTGCTGTCATGTCTGTATTTATGTTCTCCAATGAGGAGCCTTTGGAAATGAGTCTATGACTCAAAGGATTGTAATTCCGATATTCTAATAAATAAAAATAAATAAATAATATTGTGATGGTGACAGTGAGGCACAGAACTGTGGATCTGTCACTTGCATACACTACAAACTAATGTGTTTAATGACAGTTGCTAAAAATCATTCTGTTCTCGTTATGGAAAATGTCCAAAATCATGGGGCTGCCAAGGGAAATTCCAAAAATCATGGAGTTTTCACAAAAATAGAAAAAATAATTTTGGCTCTGTGACTTCCATGAATTCCAAGACAAATGTAGAACCCAACTTGCAATGTCGTAATAAGTGAGGTCACAGTTCTGATGCGATATGAAGATGAATATCGCTAGATATGTCTGTCCCCAGTTAAAGTACAGCTCTTCACATCACACCGAATAGAATCGGGCAGAAAACCTTCCAATGAGCAAATACAAAAAGAAAAGATGTTAGATGGGCTATAGCCTAATTTTGTTCCAAATTTACAAATAAAAAGTAGCAATTTAATAAAATGGCTAACAATTTCAGCCTGCCATTTTTGGTTTTAAAATTACTTTTATGTTCATGCAGAGAAACATGTTTGCATGTTTAATACTTTTGCTCTCTTCCCTCTGCTTTGTCTATAAACTCACCTTCCTCTTCTCTCCCCCCTGCCTGAGTGACCTACTCACACGTAAATGCTCTCCACGTATACTCAGGTCATCCATGGCCCCTCTGCTCAACACTCCCTATCCCCACCTAGCAATCGGCAAGCGATCATTTGCCTATTCTGCACCTACCACATGAAATGCACTCCCCTTATCTACACTGTCCCTCTCCTCTCTTGCTATGTTCAAGCGCTCCCTATCGGCGCACCTGTTGCAGCCTAAGCCCTGTATCTGCTTTGGCTAATCTTCTAATGTACACAGAAGAATCAGTTGTTAAAGTTCTATGTACCAGCCTGCCCGAAGTGCTGAGGGTGGAAGCACTGGATGCCATACCTCACACCACGCTGACTACCTGAGGTCAGGAGTGACCTCAGGTTGTTGGGGGTCGGCAAGGGAAGGAGAGAATCGAGTGTCCGATGGACTGCTCTTCTCACCAGGGGAAGGGGGGGCTGTCGTCCTGCTCCTTGGCTGGCACCTAGTGAAGGCCGGAGGGCAGCGCCAGAGGTCGGGAGACACCGAAGTGCAGAGACGTTGCATGTGTGTGCCTTCACACTCACACATTCATGCCATGAGGGGGAGATGGTGTAATGGGAGAAAATGGGGGAAACAATGGTAAAAAATAACATAAAAAAAAAAAAGTTCCATGTACCATACGTGGTCAACTGTTTCTTGGTTCATATATGCCCCAGTCTTTGCTCTCCTGCTACTAAATAACACTGGAAATGTTGCAATGTACTTCTGAGATGCTCGGTATGGTTATACTTTTTGTACTGTTATCACGTTGCACTAATGTATATTTATTCTGTATGTTTTACTTGTATTAATTTGTATTTGTTTGTTGTGCTATTTTTTGCTCATGTTTCTTGCATTGTACCCCTGTCCTGGGTCACCCCTGAAAAAAGGACTGTATTGTCTCAGTGGGCCTAACCAGTTACCAAAATTCAAATAAATAAATACATGGAATTTAAAAGACCAAAAGATTAGCGCAAAAGCCCCGACACAACGGTATGCAAGAAGTGTGCTGCCAACTGTGATGTTTGGAATTGTCTCTGAATAAAGAGGCAGATGGAAAGGCAAGGAATAACTCTGATATATTTACTAGTTAGGGTCAATTACAACCTGAAACCAGTACCTACAATTCTTCATCACACACACACACACACACACACACGTTAAACATAAGTGTGTGTGATGGAGTATTACCTTGCTCTCACACGTACTGTAGCACCAAGTCTGAGACACTACTGCTGCTGCAGCCAAATGCACTTTTGTTTTTGATCAGTTTTGCTACTACCTGCATGCTGACCATGGTTTTGTTACCAGTAATTATAAAAAGCTAAACAACTGGCAACAGTGAAAATGTGTTTTATTATACACCCTTGATGAGTGATACCATTGAAGACCACTTGATCTTCAGGCTCGTGGTTAATTAAGTAATAAGGCATGACAGGGTGTGTGTTATTGTGTTATAACGTTACTCCTTGGGTGGTTGAAGCATGAGGCCACAAGCCGAGTGCATTCAATGCCCAAGAAGTGATGTTATTATGCGAAAACACACATCCCTGGCATGCCTTATTGCATTATACAATGGTTCATTTGTAGAAATACAAAAAATATTTAAAAAAATGTTAAATATCTTTTTACTTAATTTCCCTCTATGTAGGATACGTTTAAAAAAGTGCAGTTTCTGCTTTGTCCACTAGATGTTGCTGCCAATACACACTGCCTCCTCCTTTCCACAGATGTTCTTTGCTTCCCAGAGGTCTGGGTCTGTCCATGTGTGTTTTACACTTTATTGACTTGATGCTGGCCCCTTGAAGTCCCATGGTCCGCTATAACTGTTTTGAGATTACTTTTATTCTCTAAGCTGCTCAATCATTAGTGACATTACCGCTAAACAAGTCGGCCGCCAAGCTGATGAGCAGGTGGAGCCAAGAGCAGCACTGTTATGTACACACCCCAGAATGATCGCACGTCCAAGCACACAGAAAGCCGATTGTAGTTTCAGCTTTTTTTTACATTTTACTGCTTTTGTTCTTTTAATTTAACAGTGATGTTGGGGGCAGAAAGGGCAGTGCACCCAGTGAGACGTTGGGGCAAGTGCGACATGGTAGAAGGATCAAGATTTCTACAGGGAAGCAAGCCGCAGCTAGTTATGGCTTTATTTTACTGTCCGTGCATTTGTGTTTGCGATTCCTGTCAGGGTGACAAATGCAGCAGGATTGTGTGAAGCTGTGAGACCGTGAGCAGGGAAACATTCTTGTGGCAGCTGGAGGAGTGAGAGGCTGAGCAGGAGTGAAGACAGAAACTGAATTTAATTTTCTTGGCAGCATTTGCTCCCTGACACAAGCAGCTTCAGTGAACCGCATTACCAGTAGTTACTGTCTGTGCAGTTCACTCAAGCCACTCGCTTCGGGAGAAAATGCTGACAAGAAAATTAAATTGATTTTATATGTTGAACTCCTGAGCTGAACTATAGTATTTGCTGTGTCTGCCAGAGCTAAAGATGGAATTGGGGTTGGCGGGGCGGGGGTGAAGCTGTGACGGCTTCTGTGTGGGTTCATGGTGGCATGATTTCTCATGGTGTCATATGTTCATTTGTGTGCCTGGACTTCATACAGTGATGATGTTGTTCAATAACATTACTGTCCCAGGCACACACTGATGAATCAGAGCACAGGACATTTTCTTGCCTTTGTATAATGTAGTATAACACATCTCAGGTGCGTAACAGCACTGGTTATACACTGTTGCCTGTACATTATTCTTTATATACTTGCAAAGGACAGTTAAAAGTACAACTATCTGTTCACTGCCAGCATGTAGCTCTACTTCCTGATTCTGCTTCCCTTAGATCACCCACAATTCTCAGGCTCCTTAGTCTCTGCCCAGATCCCACTTTCAATAAAACAGGTCCACGTAACTGGTATACCCACCCGACTTCGAAACTTCGACAGCGACCGACACTACAGCGACTATAGCACCAGGTTGCTGTAATGTTTGCGCTGGAACCCTGCACTGTCTTTCGGGGGTCTTGCACCCCCCAATCAGCTCTGACTCAGAGTTGATTATATTTAGTGGGGAATGCAGGGGCACAGCCCTCTGCATGGGGGTTTGGGGTGAAGCCCTCAAGAAACATGTCGATTTGTAAGAAACTGTACGCGGTCGACATGAAGGTTTCGCTGTCTGGTCATTCGACAAAATTTTTGTCGATGACCAGTCGTAGATCCCATGTAACCCACCTCCCCAAAATGCACCTGGAAACCAGCTGTCATAGCTCAGTGTCCCTCTCCGGGGTGCCATATTGAAGTAAGGCTGTTGTGTCGAGCATATTTTCAGCATGTAAACAATTGTTCCCATCATGTAAAGAATGTAAACAATTGTTCCCAGCATGTAAACCACTGTTCACAGCAAGTAAACAATTGTTCCTAGCATGTAAACAGTTGTTCCCGGCAGCATGTCAACTGTGTAAATAGAATTCCTAGAATGTAGACAATTGATCCCAGCATGTAAAAGTGTAAACACGTCTTTCTAGCATACAAACAGTGTAAACAATTGTTCCCAGCAGGTAAACACTGCTAGGAGAATGCTGTAGGGTGCTGTTGCTTGAGTAATACAATTTGTTTTTTGCTGTATAAATGTTTATTAGTTTTACACTAAAAGAATGCAACAAAAGCCATAACAAGCTTTACAAAACGGAATGCAACACAACAGATCTAGTGTAACTGGAAGTAGGTTAGGGCCATATTTTTTCAGATCTACAAAAAATATAAAAAATCTTGAAATATTTTTCCAAGGCTGTTTTTTTTTTTTTCCCTATGACTAACATGAACTGCTGCTGGGAAAGGAAGAAACATGCCTCAAATTACTCTTTAGATTGTTATGGAGTATAGATCATTGAAAACATTTTAAAGTCCCCAAATCTAGGTTAAAAGCTGTCTCTAGAGTCTTTGCTTCTTTAGCTCCAGCCTTGTGGAAGTGCAGCCCTCTTTCTATAAAGGGAATGAATGTCGGTCTAAACAACTTCTGCAACCATGAATTATGTAACCTGCCAAAGACTAGTATAAAAGCCTTTATAATGCAACCTAAATCTGTGCTAAAACTATACTAAAACAAAAGGGCTTCTTTGCATTTGTAACAGCATTCAAACGTTTAAACTAGGAAATGGATTCTACATTTCATAATATACTTCTAATTTATCAGACAACAAATAACAGATTATTTCATTATTTGCCAATATTATCATATTGTCAACCATTTGATAAGGGTCGGAGGCCTTGGATCCTTTCATTTAGCAAAAAGTAATCATTTAAAAACTAAAGCGGCTACTAGAACCCAATTCGCTTTAAGTTTTGGAATATTTAAAGGGTGAGAGGAGACCTAGTATGTAGGTCATGGGTGAAAACACAATCGTTGTCTTGACTACCGTTATACATAACTTGTGGATTTCTGCCCATATACCTACAATGCAAGGGCAATCCCAAAGCACGTGTAGGAGATTTTCATGTGGTATTCCACATCTCCAGCAGTTGCCTCCTATACGATAATCCAGTTATTGTAGCCTAAGGCCCTGTCCACACTACCCCTCTGTAACGTTACAGAGTGCCCAAACCATTACCGCTACGGTTTGCGTTTACACCTGTAACACTACAGAAGGCGTTTTCGTAACCGTTGTTGAAACCACATATGAGGTGGTTTCAACAATGGTTATGAAACCAGTTACGCCTTGGTAACGTTACCAGGCATAGTGTGGACGCGTGGCACCGGTCTCCTAGTGCAGCGCGAGCTGCATTGTGGGATCGAGTGCCACGGTAACTGTCACCTGGCTCCCAAAGTGTGGACCGGTGGTGCCGGTCCCGTAAGGGACACCACAGCAGTGTGGACACACTGCACTGCTCCCCAGTTGTAATAGTTTCTATCCGTTACGGGGTCTGAGCGGTGCAGTGTGGACTGGGCCTACGTAGTGAATAATAATAGTAGTGCAGAATTTTGAACTGTATTGTTCTGCCTTGCACCTCTCTACAGCAGTAATGGGCATTAGACCAAGAGGTCATCCAGTTGTCTGCAGATATATTCGAGCCAGTTTCCTTTTCCCATTTAAACCCTGGTCAGTTGATATGTGCAAAGTACCTCTACTCTGCATAGTCATAGTGAAAATGTCATGAAGAGTGATGTCTGTATGGAAAAAATACATGAACGTGACCCTTACTGGAAAAGGATCAACTCCACTTCACCAACACTTTGCTGGCAAAGTGGCTTCACAAACCCCATCAGCTATTTAAAAAAAAATGTGAAATTAGATGGCAACTAGCACAACCGTCCTCACAGTACCTGGATGCCATCTGAATAAATGCGAGAGAACATGCACTTACAGATTTTGAGCCAGCCTTTAGTCTTATTTATTTTTTATTTGTTTTTTTACTTGTAGTTTTTGAGAAGGAATTCTCATTGGTTTAAAATGTTTTTTTTTTAAATAACAGATTTAAATGCAAGAAACCAGTTTTAGTCAGCTGGCAACTATAGGCGCGTTTACACACAGGTTTCTGTAACGTTATAACTGTTACGGAAACAGTATACCATTACACCCCCTGTGTATAAAATGCATCTGTTCAATTACACTGGTGAACATTCAGCTGAACCGCAATCTCTTCGTTCCTCGGTTCGTCCCTATTTGTTCTGTTTTGTCTGGCTGTATAAAACAGCCATTCCGGCAGCACTAAAAAAAAATGCCATAGAGCACCACACTCCTTGGGGGAGCTGAAACAGAAATATTGAAAACGGAGATGGGGGGTTGCCAGAATACCTTCTGCATATAAAGTGAACCACAGACGGAACAGAGTACAACGGTGGCACAAAGGTAATGGCCATTCTGTTGTATTCGCCTGTGTGTAAAAGCGCCGTATGAAGCTGCTTCATAGTTGCCAGCTGACTAAAACTGGTTTCTTGCATTTAAACCTCAGTTATTATTTTTTGGGGTGTTAATAGTATGTGATTTACCAAACAACTGCCATAGGCTTCCGATGAAGGACTTGGTTGGTCCGAAAGCTTAAGCACCGTTTTCTTTTGTTACATCTATGTTGGTCTAATAAAAGGTATCAAGCCATTTGTTACTGGATCTGTTCTTACAAGGGCCAATACGGCAACTAACTATTTCATTGATTTTTTTATTTTTTTATTTTAGTCTTTAGTAACCGGGTAAGGCCCACTAGGCACAGGTGCCTGTATTCAGGGGTGACCTGGGAGCACTGGGTGGCTAAGTGACTTGCTTAGAGTCACACAGTATGAAAGTGGAGGTTGTGGGAATCAAACCCAGGTCTGCTGGATGACCAAGCTCATTCACAAATCATTACTCTAACCTCTAGGCTATACTGCCAGCCCAATTACCACCTGTTTCTGTGTGCAGCCAAAATGTGAGGCATGGTGTGACTGTGCACACGTGGCAAGCTGCAGGTCCATGGGAACCATAAACACAAGAGCACATGGGAAAGATATTGTCTGAGACACACATCATGTTGTCAGAAGGAAGAATCAGTGGAGCTCCTCGTTTTTATCTTGTCCCTACATTGTGGCCTTTTGGCCTCTGCAAAGTAGGTCCTGGAAATTGCCTACTTTGGCTTCTGTTACGTATGAGGTTTCAGTATGTTGTCAATTCTCAGAGGTTTGGAATCTTGGAATCAGAGTGCTTTGCATTTTCTTAATGAGCAGGTCTTCACTTCTGATAAATAGGCAACTGACTGTATTAGGTATTGTGTTTTGATACCAAGTAATTTATTTCCACTTCTATAATAAAAAAAATTAATTTTTGCAGCAAAACAAGTGAGTTTTCACCTCTTTTCATTGTTAGTAAAAAATAATTCAACAGAATTATGGTATTGTGATGTCAGCAACTGCCGGTTACTTAGCAGCCCAGTGTATTTCAGTGAGAAAGTAAATATCCTGTATGGTAGAATGCTGTTCCGCATGGAAATCCATGCCTAGAACAGGGTTGTTGTGCTACCCTCACTACGTAATGATCTTGTTGTGCTGCCCTCACTACAATATGATCTTGTTGTGCTGCCCTCACTATGTAATGATCTTGTTGCGCTGCCCTTACTACATTATGATCTTGTTGTGCTGCACTCACTATGTAATGATCTTGTTGCACTGCCCTCACTACGTAATGATCTTGTGCTGCACTCACTACGTAATGATCTTGTTGCGCTGCACTGAATACGTAATGATCTTGTTGCGCAGCACCCACTACGTAATGATCTTGTTGTGCTGCCCTCACTACATTATGATCTTGTTGTGCTGCACTCACTACGTAATGATCTTGTTGCGCTGCACTCACTATGTAATGATCTTGTTGCACTGCCCTCACTATGTAATGATCTTGTTGCGCTGCACTGAATACGTAATGATCTTGTTGCACAGCACTCACTATGTAATGATCTTGTTGCACTGCACTCACTACGTAATGATCTTGTTGTGCTGCACTCACTATGTAATGATCTTGTTGCGCTGCACTCACTACATAATGATCTTGTTGCGCTGCCCTCACTACATAATGATCTTGCTGCACTGCACTCACTACATAATGATCTTGTTGTGCTGCACTCACTAAGTAATGATCTTGTTGTGCTGCACTGAATACATAATGATCTTGTTGTGCTGCCCTCACTACGTTATGATCTTATTGTGCTGCACTCACTACGTAAGGGTCTTGTTGTGCTGCCCTCAATACATTATGATCTTGTTGCGCTGCCCTCACTACATAATGATCTTGTTGTGCTGCTGAATATGTCACTAGTGCAGCACAAGATTGAATGCTGTCACACAAGCATGATGAAGGGGCTATGGTGGTGAAATCAAATGTGAAAGCAAGTAGCGCTTGATCTAAATGGACTCAAGGTGTCCATTAGCATTGGGGATGATTTTTTTTTTTTTTTACAAACAGAGCCAAAGTATGATTGACCATACAGTATAAAAGATTGTGTATGAGCAATTGTACACAGACAAGGCAGTTTACCGATCCCGAGGGTTCCGTGGTAACGGACCTCTCGAGCTGCGCTCTCGAAGTCATTTGTTACCATGGAAACCTCTCGATCGAAAACTGCCTCGTGTATAACTGCTCATACACAATCCTCTATATATTTTTCAATCTTTGTCAAAAGAAATAAGTA
Organism: Neoceratodus forsteri; assembly: GCA_016271365.2. NCBI lineage: Eukaryota > Metazoa > Chordata > Ceratodontiformes > Ceratodontidae > Neoceratodus > Neoceratodus forsteri. The sequence goes on along the minus strand of JADMNL010000036.1, from coordinate 60,144,829 downwards.
CTACTTTCAGCAATAAACTTTGCTTTTTATATGTTGGCACTGTTGTGGTCCATTTTTAAAACCAGCTATTGGCTTCTTCTTTTTTCTACATACGAACATACTAACTAGTAAAATTGCCTGTGGAGTGCATTGTGTTTGGCAATGTGTCCAGTTGGTAAATTAAAGGGAAACTTCATCACTTATGTGCCGGAATGGGGGGGAGCAGTATGGATAGGGCCCTATCTGTTTTTGCAGTCATGTTAATGTAGTACTCTCCTCAGCTTAAATATCCCTTCTGTGCCCGTTTTGTTAATCCCCTTCAAATATTTGAAGGTCTCGATCATATTCCCCCTGATCCCTCCTCTCCTCTCCTCTCCTCTCCTCTCCTCCAGGGTGTACATATTCAACTCACTCAGCCTGTCCTCGTAGGTTTTGCCCTCCAGCCCCTGGATCATCTGAGTTGCCCTGAGCTGCACTCACTCCAGCAATCTGATATCCTTCTTCAGAAAGGGACGACAGAACTGCATGCAGTACTCCAAATGTGGCCTGACTAGTGACCTGCACAGCAGCAGGGTCACATCGCTATTTCTGGATGAGATTCCTCTCGCAATACACCCCAGCATCTTGATGGCTTTAGCTGCCACCTTCCTGCACTAAGCTGAGTTGATCATGTTACCCATTATGATCACCCCTAGGTCCTTCTCCTCCTCAGTGACCTCTATCTGAACCCCTCCCAACTGGTAGCTCCTCCCTGTGTTCCTTGCTCCGAAGTACATAACCTTGTACTTCTTTGCATTGAAGCTCAATTGCCACTTTTCCGACCACTCCTCCAGTTTGGTCAGGTCCTCCTGTAGCCCCTACCACTCCTCTATGTCATCCACCACTGCCCCTATCTTGGTATCATCTACAAACAGACTGATCTTGCTACTAACACCATGTGAGTTATCCAATATGAATAACCCAAACAAAACTGGACCCAGCAGCATCCTGCTTGTCGCGGCCCTTGGGGATGAGAGTGCACCACCCGTTGCTGCCTCTCCTTTAGCCAGTTCATGATCCAGTTTACCATCTTTATCCCTGCCTCCACATATTGCAACTTAGCCCTCAGCTGCCCATGAGGTACTGAATCAAAGCCCCAACTGAAGTCTTAATATAGTACATCCACTGCATGGCCTTTATCCAGTTCCCTCATTACCCAGTCATGGTACTCAATTAGGTTGGTCTGGCAGGATCTTCCAGAGATGATTCCATGCTGCTGACCATCCTGGAGTCCATTTTCCTCCAAAAAAGGTCACCAGCCTCTCTTTCAGGACTGCTTCCATAAGGTTTCCTACAATGGATGTGAGGCCTACGGGTCTGTCATTGCTTGGTTCATCCCTTGGGCCACTCTTGTGGAGGGGCACCACATGAGCCATCCTCCAATCCTGTGATACACAACCTGTGTCCAGGGAGGTCTTGAACAGGTCCACCAGCGGCCCTGCCAATACCTCCACCACTTCTTTCAGCACCCTCTGGTGAATGCCATTTGGACCTGGTGCCTTACCCACCCTTAGTGCCTTCAGACCATTCAGCACCCTGTCCTCCATAATTGCCCCATCCATCACCCCTTTCCCCCCCTTGCCCACCTTCCCCCTCCCCTGAGGTAGTTGTCCACTCTTCTCCTTCATGAACACAGAACAGAAGTACTCATTTAGTGTTGCCTAATCCTTACTAACTGGTCCCTGCAGCTCCTTCTCTCCGTTATATATCTGAAAAAGTCTTTCTCCCCTTCCCTGATGCCCTGTGCCAGCCTCAGCTCCCTGGAAGCCTGGAAACAATAATGTTTGTATTTATGCAGTAACGTTGCAAGTATTTAGCCAGTAATATGTTTGTTTTTATTTATACAGTAATGTTTCTTGCATTCATTCAGTAATGCTTGTATTTACACACTAATGTTTGCATTCATTATTTATTTATTCAAAAGTTTCACCAGGAAAGATGTGCTGAGTTGGTAACAGCTCATTTCAAGATGCATCCTGGGGAATTAGGGGTGGGGAGTAGACAATATATGATGTGTAAGTGGAGGTAACATACTGTAAGGTTCGATAGTAACAAAAATAAAACAAAATACATTACAATAAAAATACAGTACAATAAAATAAAAATGAAAATTACAATTGAGCAATCATGATGTACAGGCAGATAGCACAACACAAAAAAAAGATGTATACCAGTGCACTGAGGTACAAGCGTTATGCAGCACTGGGAGCAAATGCCAGTTAAGGAGCAGATTAATACCACCCAGACTAACACAAAGGTGCAAGAGTTATCAATGTCAGTGCAGCAAAGTAGGTACAGGAGCAGAACATTAATAGATGTGAAAATACCAATTAGGAGCACTTTAAAGCCACACAGACTGGGGGCTTAGGATGGGTAGGAAATTGGTCCCAGCCGAGGGGAGGCATGGGGGCACACCAACAAAACAAGGAGCGAGAAGGGGATACAAGAGTCAGGATCAGGTAAAGTTGCAGGAAGGGGTAGTAAAGTCACAAAGAAGGGTCTTGAGGGAGGAAAAGGATGAGGCTGAGTGGACAGACAGAAGAAGAGAGGACCAGAGGTTAGGAAAATTTATATGAGAAGGCAGCATGGCCCGTGGTAGTTTCATGGAAGGAAGGGAGAGGGAATGGAAGCAGTGGTTCTGGAGAGAGTAGGGAGGGAGAGATGGCAGTGTGGAAAGGTATGGAGGGAGAGCGAGCACCAAGCTAGAATTTTGAGGTGAAGGAAGTGCAGTGGGCAAGGCATCTGGTAACAAGGGAAGGGAGGGAGGGAGAGGAAGGAGTGGTGGTTACAAGGAGAGCAATCATACAGTATTGTAGTACTGTTTGTATTCACACAGTAATATTTGTAGTTAAACAGTAATGGTTGTATTTACACAGTAATGTTGTTTTTATTCATTCAGTAACATTGTTCGAGCTATACAATAATGTTTGCATTTATACAGTAATTTGTACCCATCGAAACATAGACAGTGATGGCAGAAAAGGACCAGAGGTCCATCCAGTCTGCCAAGTTCCCTATAATCCCTGGAATCTACTGTTCCTCCAGGGTACTAGCACTCCCCATCATCTTTCTGTTCTCCTCCCTGGTCCTGTCGCCCCCCCCCTCCGGTAACCACTATTCCCTTCATTATGTCCCATCCCTGCTTGAATCCCCTGACTGTTTTCACACCCATCTCCTCAGCCGACCGACTGTTTCAAGGTTCCACTACCCTTTCCATTAAGTTTTTCCTCACATCTCCCCTGAACCTACCTCCTGTTAATTTCTGTTCATGTTCATGTAATCTTCAGTTGGTATTCAGACTAAATAGTTTCCCAGTTAACTTTAATTCCTTTAAGAACTTGTAGGTCTCTATCATATCTCCCTCTCCTTTCTGGTCTTCAGTGAGTCCACATTTAGTGCCTTGAGGTGCTCCTCATAGGATCTGTCCTGCTGGCCCTGAATCATTTTAGTTACTCTGTGCTGCATTGTCTCCAACCTATCCTTATCCTCGCTGAGGTGAGGGCTCCAGAACTGGGTGCAGTACTTTAGGTGAGGCCTTACCAAGGATCTGTAGAGCAGAAGTATTACCTCTTTTCTACTGCTGTCAGTACCCCTCCTGTTACATCCCAGCATCCTGTTAGCCTTGCTATAGGCCTTATTGTACTGACTCACTTGCTTAAATGAGTTGCTAATGATAACTCCCAGATCCCATTCCTCATCTGTAGTGTTAAATCTCTCTCCTCCCATCCAGCACTCTGTCTTGGTTGTTTTTGAGTTCGTGGTGGCATGCAGGCACAGATGAACTCATTGTCATGAGAGGTGATATATAGGAGTGTGAGGGGTGTGCATCAAATGGAAAGCTCTGTAGCAAGTGGCAGGTCAACTGGTCAGCAGGCTGGGGATGATTCAGTTTCTGTTGTTGGGGCGGAGTTGGCCAACTTTTTAAAGGACAGAGCAGCACCAATAGTGGTGCAGCTCTGTTCTTTGATTTGTAAAGCCCTGCATTACATTGACTTCCTGGTTGCGCGTTTACACTGCCGTAGTGCTAACAGTGTGAATGCGCTGAGCCTGCCCACTGCTCCTGTCCTCCTTGCATTCCTGTTCGCGTCCCCCCACCAGCAAATCACTCCCTCCCACACCCACGTTCTATTGGAGGCCCACCCACCAGCAAATCACTCCCACCCACTTCCTTCCACTGCTGCTATCCTCCCCACACCTGCATTCTGTTGGAGCCCCCCCATGCCCCCACCAGCAAATCACTCCCCTCTCGCCCTTCCTCCCACTGTTGGTATCCTCCCACACTCACATTCTGTTGCGGCCCCTCACACACACACACACACACACACACACACACACACACACGCCAATTCCTCCTCTCCTCCCTACTGTATCTATCCTCCCCACCACGTTCTGTTGGGCCCCTCAACAAATCACTCCTTCCGCTTCCTCATACTGCTGCTGTCCTCCCCACACCCACGTTCTGTTCGAGCTCACACACACACACACACACACACACTACAGCAAATCCCTCCTCCTCCCTCCCACTGCTGCTGTCCTCCTCGCACCCTCCATTTCCAGTCCCCCTGGACACTAGGGAGCACACTCCCAGTGTCCAGAAATCCTCGCATCTTTTCCCTATATAAAACAAGCATTTGTCAATGCTGAATGTTGATTATATTGGTCCGTTGAGCTCACTCACTGCCCTCTGTCACTCACTCATTCTGTTTCTCCTGGTGCTGCAGGCTGCTGTTTTGTACTGGGATCCTGCCTGCATTGGCACATTTTCTGCCCACAAAGAAATCTGCAGCTGTCCTGACAGCTCTGTTGAGGTGGGTCACTCGCTCATTCTGTTTCTGCTGGCGCTGCAGGCTGCCCTTTTGTACTGGGCTCCCACCTCTGTTGGCAGCTTTTTATGCCCACAAAGAAATCTGCAGCAGTCCTGACACGGGTCCACTGAGCTAGTTCATTCCTCCTCTCTCACTCGTTCCTTTTCTGCCGGTGCTGCAGGCTGGCCTTTTGTACAGGGCTCCTTCCTGCATTGCCACCTTTTTCTGCCCACAAAGCAATCTGCAGCAGTCATGATAGAGGTCTGTTGAGCTCGCTCACTCCCCCTCTCTCACTCACTTGTTGTGTTTCTCCCGGCGCTGCTGGCTGCCCTTTTGTACTAGGCTTCTGCCTGCATTGTCGCCTTTTTCTGCCCACAAAGAAATCTGCAACTGTCCCGACAGAGCTCCGTTGAGGTGGGTCACCCCCCCCTCTCTAACTCGCTCCTTCTGTTTCTGCTGGTGCTGCAGGCTGCCCTTTTGTACTGGGCTCCTGCCTCTGTTGGTGGCTTTTTCTGCCCACAAAGAAATCCGCAGCAGTCCCAACAGAGCTCCGTTGAGCTCACTCCCTCCCCCTCCCTCGCTTGCTGATTCTGTGTCTCCCGCTGCTGTAAGTTGCCCTTTTGTACTGGGTTCCTGCCTGCATTGGTGGCTTTTTCTACCCGTGAAGACATCTGCAGCAGTCCCGACACAGCTCCGTTGAGCTCGCTCACTCCCCCTCTCTCACTGGCTCGTTCTGTTTTTGCCAGCGCTGCAGGTTGGCCTTTTGTACTGGGCTCCTGCCTGCATTGCCGCCTTTTCCTGCCCACAAAGAAATCTGCAGTAGTCACAGTACACCTCCGTTGAGCTAGCTCACTCCCCTTCTCTCACTCACACTTTCTGTTTGTCACGGTGCTGCAGGCTGCCCTTTTGTACTGGGCTCCTGCCTGCACTGGCCCCTTTTCCTGTCCACAAAGAAATCCACAGCTGTCCCGACAGAGCTCCGTTGAGGTCACTCACTCCCCTGTCTCACTCGCTCATTCTATTTCTCCTGGCACTGCAGGCTGCCTTTTTGTACTGGGCTCCTGCCTCTGCCGGCATCTTTTTCTGCCCACAAAGAAATCTGCAGCAGTCCCAACAGAGCTCCGTTGGCCTCACTCACTCCCCCATCTCACTTGCTTGTTCATTTCTGCGGTGCTGCAGGCTTCCCCTTCTGTACTGGGCTCCTGCCTGCGTTGCCACCCTTTTCTGTCCACAAAGAAACCTGCAGCAGTCACGATAGAGCTCCGTTGAGCTTGCTCACTCCCCCTCTCTTACTCGCTCATTCTGTTTCTCCCACCGCTGCAGGCTGCCCTTTTGTACTCAGCCCCTGTATGAATTGCTGTCTTTTCCTGCCCACAAAGAAATCCACAGCAGTCCCAACAGAGCTCCATTGAGCTCACTCACTCCCCTTCCCTCACTCACTCGTTCTGTGTCTCCCGGCACTGCAGGCTGCCCTTTTGTACTGGGCTCCTGCCTGCATTGTCGCCTTTTCCTGCCCACAAAGAAATCCGCAGCAGTCCGCCAGAGCTCAGTTGAGCTCGGTCACCCCCCAGTTGCTCGATCCTAATCTGTCCCAAACACTAATTTCTGACAGCGACTGCAATATTCTGCGCCGGAAGTATGGAAACACTTTTCTTCCAGGATGTGAAAAATGACAGCTGTATTGTTCATAAGGAGGTGTGAACAAATGCTAGTGTTGAAAATCCGGTGTGAAAATATTAATAATTTGCAAACTTACAAGGGTGCATGGAGCCTGCACAACACACGCTCGTAACACAGTTATTTTATGGAGTTTCATCACAAAACTTTCAACATAGACATTTTAGGACCTCTGCTCATGAACAGTGTCAGTGTGATTTTCTTACTATGTCCCAGACACTGATTTCCCACAGCAACCACTGGTATGACCCGATGGCGAAAACACATTTTGGCCAGGATGTGAAAACGACAGCTGCACTGTTCATAAGGAGGTGTGGCAAAATGGCAATGCTGAAAATCTGGAGTGAAAACATTGCAAAGTTGCGAAGGTGCGAGCGTGCGTGGAAACTGCGCAAAGCACATTCATAACACATTTTATGGACTTCTGTCACCAAATTTTCAACATAGGCATTTTAGGAACTCTGCTAATGAACAGTGTCACTGTCATTTTCATAATGTGTCCCGAACATGGATTTCCCACAGCAACCACAATATTCTGCGCTGGAACTGCGAAAACACATTTAGGCCAGGATACGAAAAATGACTGCTGCACTGTTCATAAGGAGGTGCAGAAAAATGGCACTGTTGAAAATCTAGAGTAAAAATATTATTAATTTGTGAAGTTACTAGCGTGCGTGCAAACTGTGCAACGCACGCTCATAACACAGTCATTTAATGGATTATCGACACCACATTTTCAACAGAGGCATTTTAAGACCTCTGCTCATGAACAGTGCCACTGTCATTTTCTTAATCTGTCCTGAACACTGATTTCCCACAGCAACCATGCTATTCTGCGCCAGAAGTGCGAAAACACATTTCGGCCAGGATGTGGAAAATGACAGCTGTACTGTTCACAAGGAGGTCTGAGAAAATGCCAATGTTGAAAATCTGACATGAAAATATTGCAAATTAGCAAAGTTACAAGCATGCATAGCAACTGTGCAATGCATACTCGTAAAACAGTCATTTTTTTGATTTCTCCCACCAAATTTACCGTATAGGCTTTATGAGAGCCCACCTCATGAACACTGGTACTGTTGTTCCGTTAATTGGTCCCAAAATGGGATTCCATGCAGTGACCGCGAAATCACCTTTCAGGGCCCAATAAGGCAGTGACAGTGCCAGAATTCATAAGGAGAGGTCCCAAAAAACCCATGTTGAAAATCTGGTGCCAAAATTCCAAAAAATGCCTGAGATATGCATCAAAGTTGAAAAAAACCTATTTATTCCATTATACAGCTTACCGGCATTTCCTCAGTTCACGGTCGGCTTTGAAGAGTGCAGACATGTTCCTGGTCCACCGAAGATCGTCGCACTGGACTCGGAGTAAGTATGGGAGTAGCGAGGGTGTGTGGGAAGTCAGGGTGCACAGTGGGTGGGCGTGGGTTGTGGGAGGGCAGAGAGACTGCCGAGGACCATTTCCTTTTTCACAGGTTAAAAAAAAAATCATGGGGACCGTTTCGATTTTACAGGGAATGTGGCACACTGGGATGGGCTCAGTGTGCAAAAGTCTTTTGGGGGGGACAGCTGTGGCCGCGCAGGTATTAGGCACCCCATTGGCACACAAAAGGGGGTGTTACATTATGCGGATGGGGATTGGGCACCCCGTCAGCACACAACAAAAGGGGGGGGTGACATTATGCCGATGGGGATTGGGCACCCCATTGGCAGACAACAAAAGTGGGGGGGTTACATAATGCCAACGGGGAGTAGCCTCCCCTGTCGACAACATAAACCCTGGAGCACTGAAGCCGACTGGGATTGGGGCCCCTGTCGGCAAACAAACATGGTGGAGGGGCACATGCTGCTGAGGGGGATTGGGCACCCCCTCGGCAGGAGGGAGGTTAATATTGTTTGTGAACACAGTGGCAAGCTGCCACCGTGTTCACAAACAATATCAGTGTTTCAAGGTTCCACCTTGCAATGACGGGTCGCTCCCTCATTGCAGCGAATGGCTGACGTTGCAAAGATAAGGTGGTCCCTGATTGCAGCGGCTAAAATTTTACAAGTTGGTGGCATGCTGGCTGAACTAGTGTCAGCAGCAGCATGCCATGGCATTGGGGGAAGTGGGCCAAGCCTTTAAAGGCTATGTGGGCACTGGCCATAACAGTGCCGTGCCTCCAAAACCTGCTTCTGGAGAAAGCTGCTGCAATACATTTCTTGCGCATGCGTGCAATCAACATAAAAAAAAAAAAAGGAAACCATCTCCAGTGTCTTATTTCTATAAACCTGAAAAAAAGGTCCATCGTTGTCTCCCCATCCCGACCCTCCCACTGCGCACCCACCTCCCCACACACACACACACACACCCTTACCCATACTTACCTCTGGAGGTCAGGAGCAATGATCTTCTGTGGATCGGGACACATCTGCACTCTTCAAAGCCGACCGGCAAAGTGAAGATTTCAAGGTAAACCGTATAATGAGAATCAATGCGGGGGTCAACTTAGGTTGATATCTCAGCCATTTTTAGGAATTTTGGTCCCACATTTTCAACATGGTGTTCTTGGGACCCCACCTCCTGAACACTATCACTGTCATTTTGTTACTCAGTCCCAAAAGGTGATTTAACGGTCGCTGTGCGGAATCACCTTTTGGGACCGATTAATGAAGACAGTGCCACTGGATTATGAGGTAGGGTCCCAAAATCCCATGTTGCAAATTTGGTGAAAAAATTCCAAAAAATGACTGCGTTACGAGTGTGCATTGAGCATTTTCTATGCGCACTCCTAACTTTGCCAGTTTTTAATATTTTCACTCCAGATTTTCAACATTGCCATTACTTCACATCTCCTTATGAACAGTATAGCTGTCATTTTTCACATCCTGCCTGAAATGTGTTTTCGCACCAGTTGCACAGAATGGCACGATTACTGTGCAAAATCCACTTTCCTGATGAAGTAACAAAATCACAGGGCCACTGTTCATGAGGGTAGGTCCCAAAAATACCATGTAATTTTTTCACCAAAGTTTCAACAAAAAATGGCCGCATTACAGGCGTGCGTTGCACAGTTTCTGTGTACGCTCATAACTTTGCCAGTTTCTCATGTCTTCACTCGAGATTTTCAACATTGCCATTTTTTCACACCTCCTCATGAACAGTACAACTGTCATTTTTCACATCCTGCCCAAAATGTGTTTTAGCACCTGTGGTGCTGAATAACGCAGTCACTGTGCAAAATCACCTTTTGGGTTTGAGTAACAAAATGATATTGCCACTGTTCATGAGGTGGTGACACAAAACTGTCAGGTTGAAAATTTGGAGTGAAAATACCAACAAACATCTTGGGCATTAGGGTTTCCAGCTGTAACACCTCCCCCCCCCCACCCTGTAGAGACTGACAGGCATCGGGTATGTGCCTTGGGGTTGTCGGCCATAATGTCACACCATTCCACCACACCCTGCAGCCAGTGACAGGCATCGGGGTGTGCCTTGGAGTCTTTGGCCTAAACATTCACCCCTTTCTCCTATACTGCACCCATCTCAGCTTATCTCATTATGGAATGAAGTGAGTGTGCGGGCCGAAAACCTCAAGACACACCGCGATGCCTGTCAGTATCTGCAGGGTGGTGGTGGAATGGCATGAGCATTACAGCCGATGACCCAAAGGGACACCCGCAATGCCCGTCAGTCTCTGCAGGGTGGGGGGGGCATTAGGGTTGGAAACCTTAATGCCTCATTAAGAAAGTAAATCAGGGAGGGACGTTTGATGTCACCTACAGTACCTTGATTTCAGAAAAGCCTTCGACAACATCCAACATAGAAAGCTGATTAACAAGATGAGTAGTCTGGCGATGGTGCACAAGCTGATAAACTGAGTTAGAAATTGGCTGATGGACAGGAGGCAGAGGGTGGTGGTAATGGGATCCAAACCAGGGAGAGGGGGTGGCCAGTGGGGTACCTCGGGGATAAGTCCTGGGACCTGTCCTGTTCAATGTCTTCATTGCAGACATTGCAGAAGGGCTAGAAGCAAAGGTCTGTCTACCTGTTTGCAGATGACACCAACATCTGTAACAGAGTGAATACTCCAGAAGGGATGGAGAAAATGAGCTGGGGCATGGAGAGGCTTAAAAAAATGGCCTGAGGAGTGGCAACTGAGGTTCAATGCAAAGAAGCCCAAATAATGCACCTGAGAAGAGAGCAACCTGGGGAGAGTTACAGGATGGGGTGGAAGTGCTGATGATCACCAAGGAAGAAAGGAACCGAGGAGTTATCAGTTCTAATGACCAAAAGGTGTCCAAACAGAGCACACATGTTGCAAGGATGGCCAGTGGCATGCTGGGATGCATAGGCAGAGGTATCACTAGCAAACGGCATGAGGTGGTGATGCTATTATATAATGGCCTCACCTACAGTACTATGTGCAGATCTGGAGGCTACAAATGTGCAAGGCCATTGACAGGTGAAGGCGGTCCACAGAATGGCAACCAAGATGGTACATGGCTTGCAACACAGAACATATCAGGAGAGATTAAAGGACCTCAACATGTACTTATTGGAGGAAAGGAGGGAGTGGGGGAACATGATATACGTTCAGGTACCTCAGGGGCATAAACAAGGTGCAGAGGTGGACATCTTTCAATACATCAAATGTTTGACATTGACAAATGCTTGTTTTTTATCACCCCAAAAAAGAAAACCATCCATCATTGTCCACTGTGTAACCCCCCCTTCCCTAAACAGTATACAGACACTGAGAGTGCCCAATCTCCCAGTGTCATCTGTCTGTCCATTGTTGTGCACTGTGTAAACCCCCCCAAACAGTAAGCAGACACAGGGTGGCCAATCCCCTAGTGTCATCTCTCCGTCCATTGTTGTCCACTGTGTAAGCCCCCCCAACAGTATACAGACACTGGGGGTGCCCAATCCCCCAATGTCCTCATCTGTTCAGCAAACTCCCTGAAAAAACAAAAACTGTCCCGCATCGTTTTTTCCCCCTGTAAAAAAAAAGAAAACCATCCATCATTGTCCATTCCATCGTTACCCTACCCCCTACTCTCCCACTCAGAACCCACCACCCCACACCCCTCATACCCCATACTTACCCACCGGAGGCCCGTTGCTGTAATCTACCTTGGACTACAGGCACATCTTTGCTCTACAAAGCCCAACTGCGAACAGAGATAAGCACTTTAATGTATTTCAAAAGGGTTTTCAGCTTAGTGGCATAACTTGCCCATTTTTAAATATTTTTGCCCCAAATTTTCAACATATGTTTTTTGGGACCCCACCTCACAAACAACTTCACTAAAGGTGTGACCCTGAGCAAACCGCTTGACTTCCTTGTGCTCCAAGGTCACACCTGTAAACAAGCTTTCAGCTTAGTGTGTCTCTCCTGGTAAAAAACATTAAAAATTAAAAAATTAAATTCAAATAAGCAACTTTCAGACATCCCTCCACCCCCCCCCCATGACACCAGCATACATGACGAACGTTCGGCATTGACAAATGCTTGTTTTCCCTAGGTGCATTACCTTGCACTTTTTAGCATTGAATTTTAACTGCCAGACCTTTGACTACCCCTCTAGCTTTTGTACGTCTCTGCATTTTCCTTATTCCCTCATCACTATCCACCCTCCCACTTAGTTTTGTGTCATCTGCGAAGAGACGCAACCTGCCCTGGATTCCTTCTCCAGTGTAACTAATGAACATGTTGAAGAGGACCAGACCCAGGACCAATCCCTGTGGAATCCCACTCATAACCTCCCTCTCTTCTAATTTAACTCCATTGACCACCACCCCCCTCTGCTGCCTCCCCTCTAGCCAGTTACCCACCAGTTCACTATGGGTTTAGCTGCACCCAGGTCTTCCATCTTCTTGAGCAATCGTTTGTGAGTTACCAAGTCAAAAGCCTTGCTGAAGTCAAAGTAGAGCAGATCCACAGCATGGCCCTTGTCTAATTCCTTTGTCACCCAGTGAAAGAAAACAATCAGGTTAATCTGACAAGATCTTCCTACCACGAAACCACGCACTCATGTTTGTATTCCTACAGTAATGTTTGTATTCCTACAGTAATTTTGTTTTAATACAGGTATGTGTGTATTTTTACAGCAACATTTGTATTTATAGTTATGTTGATGTATTTATATTGCTACAATATGTTGATATTTACATAGTATTATATAGTTATGTTTTTATTTATATAGTAATGTTTGTATTTGTACACTAATTTTCTATTTATAGTGTCGTGTAGTTTGTTTGTGTTTACACAGTAATGTTTGTATTTGCACAGTAATGTTTGTATTTGCACAGTAATGTTTGTATTTATATAGGTATGTTTTTATTCATATAGTAATGTTTGTATTTGTACACTACGTTTGTATTTATAGTGTAGTTTTCTTGCTTGTATTTACACAGTAATTTTTGTATTTGTACAGTAATGTTTGTATTTACATAGTAATGTTTGTATTTGTGCAGTATTGTTTGTATTTACAAAGTAATGTTTGCAATTGTACAGTAATGGTTGTGTTTGTATTTACACAGTAATGTTTGTATTGTAGTTTATTGTTTTGTAATGCCTTTCATTGTTTAACCCATGACCTCACTAGAAGTGAGACTTTTGTCCCTGTCGGGCAGATCCCATATCCATGATTTTTATAAATAAATGAACAAATTGAATTGATTCTAAAATAATTTGAGTGCAGCAGCATGCCGGTGGAGATGGTGAACATGGAGGCAGTGTGGTTCAGAACTTCAGCGTGAGCGTAGACACATTTCTACATACTGAGGCTGCCTTTCTGACTCTGTTACTCCGACTTCCTTACAAAACCATGTGGCCTGTTGCTCCTCCTCTCTTTCTCTACCTGCCTGAGGCATCCCATTGATACATCAAGAATCCCCTGTGAATAATTCCTACTTGTTCTCCATCCTTACTAGTAGGAAAGACCCCTCTAGCCTTTCCCATAGCTACTCCTCCAGCTTCCTGAAGTCTGCCCTCCTAAAATCCAGGACCAACGTCCAGGACTTCTGCCTTGTGTTTTCAGGACTATGTCAACACTGTATTGTGGTCAGTAGTCCTGAACTGATCCTCCATTGTTAAACTCCCAGTGCTGTCCCAGTTGAAAGGTTGAGTATGGCCCGATCACTAGTCTGCACCTCCACCTGCTGAGTCAGGAAACAGTCCTTGAAGGTATCCACCAACATCTGACTCCTGGTGCTACATGATCCAGGAATGCTCCAGTCCACATCTGATATGTTGAAGTCTCCTAACAGCATGGCTGCCCCTCCAGCAGCCACCTTCCTGATCTCCTCGACAAGTGCCCTGTCCATATCCTCAGTCTTACTAGGGGCCTGTAGATTACTCCATGTGGATGTCTCTTCCCCTATCAACCATCATCTGAGCCCATGATAATCCAACATCTCCCCCTTTCCCTGTGTCATCCTCCAATACCTTGGTGCCTTCCCTAATGTATAGTGCAACCCCCCTTCTCACACTGCCCTTCAAGAAGACCCAGTTGTTGTTGAGTGTTACCCATGTTTCTGTTGTTGCTATTATATCTATCTACTGCTGCCACAGCCTGGAGAACATGTATGTTATTATCAAGACTTTTGGAATTTCAGCAAACCACCTTCCAGGACCCTTGCCTTCCGCAATTACCCCATCCACTGGCCGAGCCTGTTTTACCTCTTCCCGCTGTTGCACTTATTGCCATCCCCCATTCGATGTGGCTCTCACTCTCTGTCTCATGCCCCTTTCTTGTAACATCAAATCTTTGTATAAGACACGCATTAGGCACTAAATATCTATTGATTTAAGCAAAGACTGGTACAGAAAGAAGCTAACAGTAATCTGTATTACTTAGCAACCAACAGATAATCCAATTTTTTTCTGGGCATTATTTCTTCATTTATGATTCATATTTGATTAAGATTTTCAAATACCAATGGATGTATAACTGATAGATGAGGGGCAAGAAACATAAGCCGGATAAACAAAAGGACTTCTGGGCCAGAATTCTACTCCTGCCTTAACCACCAAATTGCTACTAAATGACACAGAAATTACAGGTAAACAAGAAATCTTAAATACCTTCAATGTTCACTTCACCACTGCTGGCCTAGCATTTGACTCATCACCTGCAAATATCCTGAGATCTTCCTTGAACCTGCAAACTACTGTGGGACAAATGGCCACTTCAACTTTTCCTTCATCCAATATCCGTGAAAGAAGTGGAAGATCTCCTCTAATTTAGACACAACTAAAAGTGCAGGTGCAGACTCCTGGATCCCTATTTCCTGAAAATTGCGTTCACATGTCTTATCTGCCCCTTACTCATCTCTTCAATCTTTCCTAACTACTGGATCCATTCCATCTACTTGGAAAACAGCTCAAGTAGTTCCATTACTCAAATCTGGTGATACTAGGGATCTCAACAATTACAGACCTATCTCCATCCTACCAGTACTATCTAAGATGCTCGAAAACTAGTAAACTCTCAGTTAAGGGACTATCTGGATAACAATAACCTTCTAAATTCTGCACAATCTGGATTTAGATCAAAGCATAGCACCATTACTGCCTTAGCCAAGGTAACCAACGATTGGCAGACTAATTTGGACAAAAAAAATTTTACCTTTGCTGTGTTTCTGGATTTGAGTAAAGCCTTTGACACAGTGGATCATGACTTATTACTCACCTCCTTAACTCATTAGGCCTGGATTCCCTATCACTCAACTGGTTTAAGGATTACCTTTCAGATAGGTGTAACTGGTTAGAAATGGAAATTACCTATCCACCTCAAAACCTCTGCTAAGGGGTGTACCACAAGGCTCTATTCTTGGCCCTATCCTCTTTGCTATTTATATAAACAATATTGATGCCAACCTCACTCAATCTAACATTCATCTGTTTGCTGATGATACTGTATTGTATGTCAGCAATCCCTCACCTTCCAAAGCCTGTGAACTTCTACAATCCGAATTCTCCATTCTGCAGCACAATCTACTTGACAAAAACTACTTAAATGCAAAAACAAAAGCTATGTTCTTTACCACAAAGAGTTGTACTACCACTACCCCAGCATCCAACACCCTACATATATCCACCTTACTTGGAGAGAAACTTGAATTTGTTGATAACTTCAAATACCTTGAGTCTGGATAGATAACAGGCTTGACTATTCTGTCCATATTGAAGAGTTACTTAAAAAGCTAAGACAGAGGCTCGGACTATTTTTAGAATAAAACATTACCTAAACAGTGATTCCAAAAAGGTTAATTCAGGCCTCATTCCTATCCCTCATTGATTATGCTGATTTTCTCTACTGCCATTGTTCAAGTCATCTCTTACATAAGCTGGACACCCTGTATCACAGGTCCATAAGATTTATTACTGACCTTCCTCCAACACCCATCATTGCTCCTTTATATGGCAGTCAACTGGACATCATTGCAACACAGAAGAAATAGAATGCTGTTATCTGGATACTCAAAGCGTTAACAGGCAAACTACCGACCTATATCACTGATTGCTTTACCCAAATTACAACAGGCCATACACCTTAAGGATCAGTAAACTCATCACATTAAAGGTCCCCAATGCCTGCACCGGTATGGGAGGCTGCTTTCAGCTATTCCTTAGCAGCTGCATGGAACTCTCTCCAAAATCCATGAAGCTAGATAGCCTACTACCTCTGGCATCCTTCAAAAGATTGTTCTTCGCCCTTTTTCCAGAGCTCTGCAATTGCTTTTATAAAGCATAATCCCCACCTATCTGACCCAACTAAACCTCCCTTTTCTATCCATTATATTAACTCAATTTCTTTCTTCCGAATCACCTATTATATTCACTTAAAACTAGTTTAGACCATATAACTTATATTTTAGGACTGCTATACCTTTGTCCTCTTTTTTTCCTACAGGCTAAATGGTTCTATTGTTACTTGTATATATGTAAATTGTTGTATATAATCATTTCATGCCATTGTATTGCTATTTATTCTATTCTTGTCTATGTAATAATACTTGTATCCTCATTTGTGTGACCACTCAGGTCCATCTTGTAAATGAGCTTTGCTCAATGGTGTTCGCCTGAATAAATAAAGATTTTGATTGATTGATTGATTGATTGATAAGCAGGAGGCAGCCCAATGGCCCCGAGATTAGCACATTGCATGCTTCTGCATTGGTGACCTAAGTTTAGGCGTGAGTACAGGAAGCTGGTAGGGTGGCCTGGGACTGGCAAATGGCATTGCTGCTCACAGCAGTGTTCCCACCCTGGGGAGGGAAGGGTGTCATGTTCTGCCGCTTGAGCGACTCCCTACAGTTGAGCCGGAGAACTGTCCTACAGCAGGGGATGCCAAGCATGTCGAGGGTAGTATGGGGCTGTGCGTGATGTTCAGGAGGCAGGTAGAATGAAAAACCAAGGAGGTAAAGCCCTGCAAGGCCAGGATAACACCATGCTGTCCCCAAAGGTCCTGCACCACCAATCGGGCCCTACTGGATAATCTTGATGACTCCGGGGGAGGGATGGCCCTCCTGATTTAACACTGACATAAAGGGGTAATCTGTGGTGGATGCTATCAGCAGGCAAGCCCTGCGGATGGTGCGTACGGGAACTGGGTTTCAGTTGTGTGCCAATGGGGACCTTGCAGTGACAAGGGGGCATAAAAATCTCTATATAAAAAAAAATACAAAGAAGAGTTTGTGCAAAATTCCTAAACACCCTGCTACACAGGCAAATGATTGACACACACCTTATGTTTGTGCTGTCCATAATACATGGTAAAATGTCTAATATCCCATACCATGCATCTCCAGCCGGGTAAATCCTTACCAAATGTTAACCAAGTGTATACTATTGTGGCATGCAATAAAAGAAATGAAAAATTTGAAAACAGATCAGTACGTTGAGTGAGCCCTTTTTTCAAAAGTAGTTACTGTCATAGGTTCCAGTTACAAATTACTTTGACATCTCTAATATTTTTTATTTTTATGTTATTTAACCGGAATTAACATTTGAGCTATGAGCTTTTTTACAAAGGTTCCACGTCAAGATACAATACAACAATTATAACAGTTACAATGGTACAATTCACATAGACAGAAATACAGGTGTCTAACACAGGATTACTAACTGGACAAGACAGTAGCTTTGTATTTGATTACAAGCAGTCTCAATTAACAAGTTTGAGAGGTATAACCAGCTGCCTTAGACCCCGTCCACACTACCCCGCTTCAATGCTGTCACGGTTCCACACCGTTATAGACAGTAACCGATACGGTTTTTCCACATTGCTGGTGAACTGTTTCGGTAACAGTGTGGAACCGTGACAGCCCAACCACATTGTGGGTGCCGTGGGACCGTTACGGACGGCACCCTGTCCCACAATGCAGTGCATTCTGCACTGGGGGACAGCTGGGGCAACACGCTCACGCGTCCACACTACACCCGGTAACATTACCAAGGCACAACCGGTTTCAGAACCGTTGTTGAAACCACCTCATATGTGGTTTCCACAACAGTTACGAAAACGCCCTCTGTAACGTTACAGGTGTAAATGCAAACCGTTGCGGTAATGGTTTGGACCCTCTGTAACATTACAGAGGGGGTTTTCAGGTTGTAGTGTGGACAGGGCCTTAGAAACTGGCATTGTCACAAGTTTCAGGTTCTAAATTCTTCAAAATAGTTGCAGGTAAAGGGAGAAGGGATAGGAGATGAGGGAGTGGGGGATCAACAGGCACATAATGTAGTTCTTTTTTGGTTACAGCCTCAGCTGAGTGAGTCCCTTTTTCTATTTACTGATCCCACACAGCTCACATGCCTGTGTAAAGATCCTGGAAGTTCTTGAGTAGCCACAATCCCCAATATCCGCCTCTGTGTAATTCCAGCTGAGAGCTTACTCCTGGGTACACCCTTTTTAGCTGGTGGGTAAACTGGCTCACTTTGCATCCTTCCAGCGAAGGCGTATTAAACTTCTGCTGCAGGGAAACAAAGATAAGTACTCTAGTCTTTCCTGTACATTAATCTCTCTCTACTCATACATAAATAAGATACAGGACACCATGTTTTTTCCCCAAGGGGTAACAGCTTCATAGAATCATAGATTAGAGATCGAGTCAATTGATGTTAGCCTTTTGCATATCAGTGGTAGAATGTGACCCATTTGTTTCCCATATAATCATCAAGTGCCTTTTTGAACTGATCCATGGTATTACTGTCAACAGTTGATTCTGGTAGAGTATTCCACTGTGACACAACTTTTTGGTTACACATATAATGAATGGTCATGTTTATAAACATCACAGCTTGATCAAGAAGTTCTGAAGCCGGCCCCAGGACTGGATAGACTGTTTTTTACTCAAATTTTCTTTTTTTCAATTAGTAGTTTATCACCTGTTTCCCCTGACCCACCCCTATCTTGACCGGAGCCCCCAGCCCCATCAACTGGCATCTCTGAGTCTTACCATCCTGCTCTGGTCTGGTTTCCAACACAGTATATTCGGAGGTTCCCAGTTACTGGTGTGGGGCCTGTGGGGGATGGGGCCATCATCCAGCAGAAGTCAGGTTTTTCCTCACTATTTTCTCTCTTGGGTTCGCAGCGCATGCAGTGACGCATTGTGTGTGCTCCATCTCCATTGAGATGCCCCCATGTCCTGCAGGTGGCGTCCCTTTCCCTTGCGCCCCACTGTGTTGTCACCTAGATTCCTCTAGGTGGCAGCCAACAAGTGGGATGTGTATACGCCCCTCCCCAAGGGAGGAGAGCTGTCCTGAGTGTGCATGATCCTCCCTCCCCCAGCCAGCCCCCGCGCGACCTGCGTTCTGTTCCTGAACCCGAATCGCTGTGGGTAGGGGGAGTGGCAGTCAGTGACTCAGGCCACCGTGACACTGGGCTGGCTTTACTCAAAAATGTAAAGTAAATATATAATTCATTTGCTGCTCCCCAAAGAGATCTCAACCTCATTTGTTCACCCCTTGGAGTGACTCCTAGCTCTGGTCTTTCTTCAGTCTGCTACTTCAAAAAGATCTATTATCAGTGTTTATGTCTTCTTGCTCTGAGATACAGATATAAATTAAAAAAACTACAATAAAAATTACTTCAGTCTCTGACCTAGTGGCGAAATCGGAAAGTGTTTTGTTTAGTCTTTATGGCAAAATGAATACTTCTGACACCGCAGTCCTGAGCTTTTCTGTGTAATTGAAAACATAAGGACTCAGCTGTCCATGCCAAAATATGCTTGAAAACACTTAGGTCATTTAGTAAAATTTCATTGCTTTATTGTGAGAAAACAAATAACACACAGAGTGACTAGTGTAGCCCAAGGAAGCTACCAACTGTTACCAACATTTCACACTCATTCCGAGTGGTTTATCAAGGTGTAGTGCACCCCCCAGAGTTCAAATGTTATATCTGTGCAACTCAAGTGTTAAATTACAAAAAACGTGAAAATGCCTACATCTTAATTAGTTTAACCACAGTTCCACTTGGTGCAAATAAGGCATTTGTCAGAAGCAATAAAACAAAGTTGTACTAGCCATACTACTTTCCATTGACCACTGATGATATCCATTAGTTCTTAGTGGCCCCTCTGATTGTGTAATCATTTATTCACAATAAGCTCATACTTTAAAATACAGCCTGAATTGCACTAGTGTACCCATCATTTTTCAAACATTTCTACAGAAGCATAATATTTTGTATCAGTAACATTAAAGCAGTGTAGGGGTCTTGTCATTACATCTAAGTGACCACGTGGGGGGTGGGGGGGATACAAAATGGAATCATGTCTCATAGGTACCCTCTATAAACAACATTTAAAAAAAAAACATTTCTATGTATTTAGTCCCCACTGATACCATTATGTTCTTACATTTAAAGTCTCTATATGATCCCTAGCAAAACTTTATTTAATGTAAAAGCCTTGCCAGTTCTATTTAATCATTCATACCTGGCCATTCTAAGACTCCTAACTGGTATACCCAATATGCTTCTCGTTTCGCCAATTTGGCTTCAATATCTTCCCCTCTTGAGCCCAACATTACCTTGTCTATTCCTATAAACATGGATTTATGTAAGATCCTGTCATCTGAATTATTAATATGCATAGCCAAAGCATATTTCTCATTTATATTATTGATAATCGTTGGTAGCGCCTCCCTGGGCTACACCAGTCACTGGGTGTTATTTGTTTTCTCACAATAAAGCAATGAAATTTTGCGAAATGACCTGAAGTGTCTGCAAGCGTTTTTTGGCATGGAGTGCCAAGTCCTTGTGTTTTCAGTTCAAATTGTGGTCCTTATGAGCACCATCCCCATGTGAGCGACCCTTATTTGTCTGTTTTTTTTTTCTGTGTAATGTTTCCTCTTCTGTGAATGCATTCATTTCTCATAGTTTTGCTTGTCGAATGCTTCATGCAATGCTGTGAAGTTACATGTCAAATTTATAGGTGCAATCCCATTAGTACAAGGCCTCTCCAAACACAGAACAGCGTGCATGCTCAAAGGGGAGGGAGGGAAGGAAGGAAGGAAGGGGGGACGGAGGGAGGGAGGAAGGAAGGAAGAATGTCACCCTCTAAAGAACACATTATTCATTCAGTTATAATGCAGTCAAAAGTGGGAGAAAACCATTACAAATTATATGTGGATATATGTAATACACACAGTAGACAGATAGATGGATGGATGGATGGATGGATGGATGGATGGATGGATGATCAGACTGGCCAATCTGAATACCTAGAGATTTCCAGAAAGACCCCCAAGTTAGGCGTCTTCCCATTTTCCCACCTCTGAAAATCCATTCATACACCATCTACTTCTGTTCCCTGCAAGTAAATATAAGATGTAAACACAGAGCCAGAGTATTAAAGGGGCTCTTAGAGTAGCCCCAATCATGTTATCTCTTCAGGGAGGCTTTCAGTAATATCTGGCCAGTTTTGATAGTATTGGAGCATATGCTTGCTGTGGCTATGGTTTTATGAATTAGTTGTCTGATTTTAATTAATTAATTATCCCACATTTTATTATATGAATATTTGTATTTACACAGATACACAGAAGGTGATGGCAGATGAGGACTGTGTGGCCTAGCTAGTCTGTCCTTTTCCCTACCTAATGCAATACAGCAGACCCTAGTTGATCTGCAGCTTGCCCTCTCTTCCCTATTACTAGAGTACTCTTATGTCTATCCCATGCATTCTTGAATTCCCCTACTGTTTTTTGGCCCTACCACCTCCACAGGGAGGCTGTTCCAAGCATCCACTACCCTTTCTGTGAAAAGGTACTTCCTAACATTGCTCCTGGCCCCACGCCCTCTAGCCTCATTTCATGCTCCATTGTTCTTGTACACCTTCTTTTCTGAAAGATGCTACCCTCCTGTACCTTGTTTATACCTCTGATGTACATGAATGTCTCTATCATATACTACCTCTCACTCCTCTCCTCCAGGGAATACATATTGAGGTCCTCTAATCTTTCCTCATATGACTTTTGGTGCAGTCCTTGCACCATTTGTGTTGCCCTTCTCTGGATTACCTCTATTTTGTAAATGTCATTCTGGAGATGCGGCCTCCAGAACTGGACACAGTACTTAAACATAGAAACATAGAAGTTGACGGCAGATAAGGACCACAAGGCCCATCCAGTCTGCCCATTTCTTTTTCTACCTTATAAATGTGCCATCGCCCTTTGCTCTGTCAGTGGCCTATCTATTCATACTCATTTGTATTGCTCCCTTATGCCTATCCCATGCCTGTTTGAAGCCCTGCACTGTATTCATAGCCACCACTTCTTGAGGTAGACCATTCCATGCATCCACCACCCTTTCTGTAAAAAAGAATTTCCTCACATTTCCCCTTAATCAGCCCCCCTCTAATCTCATGCTGTGTCCTCTTGTCCTGCTATTTTTCTTATATTTAAACATGTTAGACTCTTTCACCTTGTTAATGCCCTTAAGGTGTTTGAATGCCTCGATCATATCACCTCTCTCCCTCCTTTGTTCAAGGGTATACATATTGAGCTCTGTTAATCTGTCCTCATATGTTTTCTGATGCAGTCCCTGCACCATTTTGGTTGCCCTTCTCTGGACTGCCTCAATTTGGTTAATGTCCTTGTGAAGGTGTGGCCTCCAATACTGCACGCAGTACTCCAAATGAAGTCTCACTAGTGATCTGTACAGTGGCATAACCACCTCCTTTTTTCTGCTGGTGATACCTCTCCATATGCACCCTAGCATCCCACTGGCTCTCCCCACAGCCTTCTCACATTGTTTGGTTACCTTTAGGTCATCAGATATGATTACCCCCAAGTCGCTTTCTTGACTGGTGGCCGTCAGTACCTTCCCCCTATCTTCATAGGAGGCAGTATAGCGCAGTGGCCTAAGGCTCTGAGCTGCAAATTTGGTGACATCCAGCAGGCCAGACCTGGGTTTGAATCCCACAGCTTCCACTTGCTTATGCCAGACCTGATAAGTCACTTAACTTCCCCACTCCCAGGTCGCTCCTGTAAAAAAGGTTTCAGCTTAGTGTGCTATACCTGGTTACACAACTAAATAAATAAAATAAAATAAAATCAATCAATCAAAATCTTTATTTAACCAGGTGAATATCATTGAATAAGCTCATTTTCAAGATGGACCTGGAAAGGAGAGGTTAACAATACATACAAAGGAATACTCAGGTACATCATAATTGGGTAAGCAATATATACAAAATGAATTCACACTTACATAGTATTTACATAGAGCAGTAATTATACACAGGAGGTTTATAATACACATGAAATAGAGTATTAAAAAGAGCCATTAAGCTAAGACCATGAAGAGTATGCAGCTAAAAAGTATAGCAACTGCAGTACAGTATATACAGGTTAAGCGTACGCAGCTATAATTACAGCGTGTATTTGAAGCATCCTTGAACACAATTATTGATTGAAGGAGCTTGGTGGGGCATGGGAGGGGTGGGGAGGGGGATGCAAGAGGGTGAGTAGGGAGAGGTACACGGTACATGTCCGCAAGGGCATGTAGTGATTGCAGGAGGGAGGGTGGCAACAGTTAGGGAGTGGAAAGCAAAACACCATGACGGTCTCAAGGGGGTTAAGCAAGGAGTGTAGGTGGGAGCCAGGAGGACATGGAAAAGGAACTAAAGATAAGGAAAAAAGCACAGGGTCGGGATAGAAGGAGCAGTCAGGTAAGTTCTTATAGGCTATAACACTGCCCAAGAGGGGTGGGAAAGAACTCTTGTACTCCTCCCTTGGATTTCTGTGCCCCAAGTGCAAGATTTTGCACTTCTTTGCATTGAATCTTAGCTGCCACATTCTTGGCCACTCCTCAAGCATGTTTAGGACCCTTCTCATTTTTTCCACCCCCCCATGGAGTGTCGACTCTGTTGCAGATCTTAGTGTCATGTGCAAAGAGGCATACCTTCCCTTCTAGCCCCTCTGTAATGTCATTTATGAAGACATTAAAGAGGACTGGCCACAGCACAAATCCCTGTGGCACCCCACTGGTCACCCCCCTCTCCTCAGATTGAACGCCATTTTCCACCACCCTCTGTGTGCTGTTACTCAACCAGTTTCTGACCCAGTTTACCACCTTGGGACCCTACTTCCAGGCTGCCCAACTTATTTTATCAATCTCCTATGTGGGTCAGTGTCAAAGGCTTGCTGAAATCCATCACACTTCCCCTGTCTACCTCCCTGGTCACCCAGTCAAAGAAAACTATCAGATTTGTTTGACAAGACCTTCCTGCTGTGAATCCATGCTGCCTTGCATCCTGTGCTCGGCTGGATTCAAGAAATATCACAGTCCTTTTCTTTAGCAGTGACTCCATTAATATTTATTATTGTTGTATGCTTTGTAAGGTGCCCTGAGCCTCTGGCGAAGAGTACCATATCAAATAAATACTACTATTCAATGCAACTGGGATGCCAATATAACTTTCCAGGTGTCTCCCCTGTACCACAATCCAACCTCGTAAACTTGTCTCAAGACAATTTTCAGGTGTCCCTTTCTAGAGTCCCCATTTCCTGTATTCCCAGTGACAGGAAACTAGGAATGCAGAGCGCACACATTCAAAGAGGTACATAAAGAGATGCTGTGCCTGGGGGGGGGGGAGAAAGGAAGAAACTGTTAATAGAGATAGACAAACAGGTAGATAGACTGACACAGACAGATCTAGACAGATACAGACAGATCTAGATAGACAGACAGATGGGCAGACACAGATATAGATATATAGATAAAAATTATCTGTCTGTCTGATAGACAGAGATAGCTATACAGTAGACGCAGATATAGATATAAATTCTCTCTCCACAGGCAAGGGTTTTCCATGTGTGGATTACATACGTACACAAATCTGCCAGAGCCGTAGATTATAAGCAAGGAACCTGCTCAGTGGTGGGCTGAAAATCAACACACCTTAAATCTTGAGGACACACTGCTATTCCTGCTATTCGGAGCACATAAACACCTCTCCAAGGAACAGGCTCCAGTCATAAATAACTACCAGTGCTGAGCGCCCAAACAGTGACTGACTCAAATATCTGGCAAAAACAGTTAGAAAAAGCCAGTGCCCTGCAAGGCTCATGCAACATTCAGCTAGCAAAACTAGCATAAAAAAATTGTGTTTTCGAAATGTTTGAGACCGTGCCTAACACAAGATCACAGTGGCAGCTGCTTGCAGTGTCTTGAGGCTTTGACTTCAGTGACATAAATTGCAGGGGGTGAGGGGACTGCAGGTTTTGATTTAATAAAAATGCTGCTAACAAAGTCAACCATAGCTGGATTAAGGTCACCTTGGAGCCCAAGGACCAGCAGAAATGTGTTGCCTGGCCCCACACCAAGACTTATCAGCTACCTAGCATGCCCCCGTCCCCCGAGGAAGAGAAGCAGTCTTTGAAGCATTGAGGTTCATAGGTGGTGTGGTGTGGCATGGCATGTTGTGGTGTGTTTTAGCTAGAAGCAGCAGCAGTAAGGTACTGAACCTTTCAGATTAATTGTCTGTCCAACTAACCAGTTGACTTTGTTGAACACAAAGGGTGGGATATTCAGACTGTGCCAGGCTGTGGCGCAAGCCTGGGCACAGCGCAACTCGGATGTGCCAGGGTGCTGACAGGGTGATATTCAATGGTGCTGCGCCATGGCTCAGCACCATTGAATATCACTCTGTGGCCACCCGCCTTGTGCATGGTGCAGTGGCACTGCACCAGCGCAAGTGGCCAGAGAGGGGCAGGGGGGATGCACTAGCACAAGTGCCGTTGTGCTAGGCGCATCAACCGTGATATTCAAAGGTGCACATGCAAATGGGGCCATAATGCATGCAAGGCACAAATGGGGCCATTTGCTTGTCATTATGGCCCCATTTGCATGCAGGTGCGCTCATCCCCGGCGGCTTGCGCTTGACGCCCTGCCATGCTGCAGCCGTCGCGGACCAACGCCCTCTGCACAAGCGGCAAAGTGCCCCACAGCCTGATCGTGGGCATAAGTATAGAAATATGAAACTCCTATATCCCTGGTGGTCCAGTGGACTGCTCACAGCCAGATCACGGGCATAAGTATAGATATATGAAACTCCTATATCCCTGGTGGTCCAGTGGACCGCTCACAGCCCGATCACAGGAAGATGTCTAAAACAAGATTAGATCCCATTCCTGGTGGTCCAGCGGTAACCTCCTCCCCACCCTCCCACTGAGCCCCGCCCCATGGTCAGCGGCGGGCGGCAGCTCCCCACCCGCAAGCCGCCTAGCCAGCCGCCAACTGACTGCATACAGTACAGCTGTAGGCCCATTGGTCCACAGTGTGGGCCAATGGGCATGCAGATTGTACCGTACTACACAGTCCAGATATGTGAATGAATCCATTCACATATCTGGACTGTCTATGTCACAACCAGTCTACTGGCCATTGGCCCACTGTGGACCAATGGGCACCACAACTGTGCTATACGATCAGTCATCGGCCACTGGGCAGCTTACGGTGGGGAGCTGCTGCCTGCCGCTGACCAGGGGAAGCAGGGTGGCGGGGCTCAGTGGAAGGGTGGGGAGGGGGGTACTGCTGGACCACCAGGGATGGGACCTAATCTTGTTTTAGACATCTGCCCGCGATCGGGCTATGAGCGGTCCTCTGGACCACTAGGGATATAGGAGCTACATATATCTATACTTATGCACACGATCGGGGTTGCACTCGTATGGGCCCGCACATCCCAGGCTGAATATCGGGATGTGCGGGGGGTATGCATAGGCGCTTTCCCCACTTGCGCCAAGATACATTACTGATGCGCTCTGTGCATCGGGATTTGTGGCACGACTTTCCCATTTTGAATATCGCGCCGGGACGCATCAGTGGGTTGCGCATGGTGCAACTGTGTTGCGCCATGCGCAACCCTTCTGAATATCCCACCCAAAGTGTTCACTCTACCAGTACTTGTTTGATTAACACATATCCTGCTGATGTGTTTACTACTGCTGCCATTTTTTTATATTTTCACATTAAAAGCAGTCAGTTTGGCATGGCCAAGTATACGCATTCTACCTGCCTTGGAGTGTCTTTATTCCTTTTGTTACTGAGTTCACTGATGATCTGATCCCCTCTCTCTCCCTTTTTCTCTCGTTCTCGCTTTCTTTCACTCTCCCTCTCATTCACTTTGTCTGTCTCTCTTCCCCGTCTCTCCTTCTCTCAGTCTCTGTCTCTTTCTCTCATTCTCCCTTTCTCAATTCAATGTTGATTTATTGGCATAGCTAAAATACAAGTACTGCCAACGTTTCTACAGGCTAAAAAAATTAACACATACATGAACTGCATGTTACATAAAATCTGATATTACTGAGTGGAACATTTTTTTTCTTTCTCACAACAATTGATTATAATAAGAAAAACCCTGCCAACAGTACCTTAATTGACCTTATTCTAGTTAATAAGCCTTACCTTTACACCAACCTTGGTGACCATTGTTCCACTGCTTGTGTGAGGTCTACTCCCAAACCAGTGTCCTCTTCAAGATATATATACAAAAGAAGCAAACGTAATTTTGCTCCTCTAGCATTCCTTTCTGAATTCCAGACTCAGAATCCGTAATCAGTAATGATTCCAGATGAATCTGATAGATTTCT
The DNA here is from genome assembly GCA_016271365.2 of Neoceratodus forsteri. Classification (NCBI taxonomy): domain Eukaryota; kingdom Metazoa; phylum Chordata; order Ceratodontiformes; family Ceratodontidae; genus Neoceratodus; species Neoceratodus forsteri. The sequence goes on along the minus strand of JADMNL010000036.1, from coordinate 60,117,237 downwards.
TTGACTGGGTGACCAAAGTAGTAGATCAGGGAGGGGCTGTGGACATGGCCTACCTAGACTTTAGCAAGGCATTTGACACAGTCCCACACAAAAGATTAATATACAAGTTAGCCAGCCTGGGAGTGGGTCCCAAGATGACAGCCTGGGTAAAGAATTGGCTGGAGAATAGGACACAGAGAGTAATAGTAAATGGAGTCCACTCAGAAGAAAGGAGGGTTACTAGTGGGGTACCGCAGGGTTCAGTATTAGGACCGGGTCCTCTTCAATGTCTTTATAAGCGACATTGCAGAAGGACTGGAAGGAAAAGTATGTCTCTTTGCAGATGACACCAAGATCTGCAACAGAGTTGATGCACAGGGTGGGGTGGAAAGGATGAGAAGGGACTTGGCAAGGTTAGAGGAATGGTCAAATGTATGGCAGCTTAGATTCAATGCTAAGAAGTGCAAGGTAATGCACCTGGGAAACAAAAACCCAGGGGAAGAGTACATAATGGGGGGTGAGATACTAACAACAACAAAAATGGAGAGGGACCTGGGGGTAGTCATATCAGATGACCTAAAGATGGGCAAGCAATGTGAGAGGGCAGCAAGGAGGGCTGGGGGGATACTGGGATGCATAGGGAGAGAGGCATCACCAGTAGAAAACAGGAAGTTATTATCCTTCTGTACAGACAGCTGGTGAGACCCCATCTGGAGTACTGTGTGCAGTTCTGGAGACCCAATCTCCGCAAAGACATAGACAGGATGGAAGCTGTCCAGAGGAGGGCAACTAAAATGGTGCAGGGTCTGCACCGGAAGACATATGAAGAGAGACTTAAGGAGCTTAATATGTACAGCCTCGAGGAAAGGAGGGAGAGGGGGGACATGATAGAAACTTTCAAGTACCTCAAGGGAATCAACAAAGTCCAAGAGGGTAGCATCTTTCAAAAAAAGAGGTGTGCAAGAACAAGAGGGCACAATTTGAAGATGAGAGGCGGCTCAGAGGTAATTTAAGAAGTATTTTTTCACAAAGAGGGTTGTGGATGCATGGAACGCCTTCCGGAGGAGGTTGTGGAGTCAAAATCAGTGGTGGAATTCAAGCATGCATGGGATAGTCATAAGGCAGTTCTGGGGGGTGGGGGTAGAAAGAAGTATGCTGCTGGTTAACTAGGATCTGCAGCTTATCCAGTAGGTAGGGAAATGGGCAGACTGGGTGGGCCAAGCAGTCCTTATCTGCTGTCAAATTCTATGTTTCTATGTTTCTATGAATTACAAAACTCTAGTTGGCAAGATTTCTATCTAGCCAAGTAAGTGTGCAAAGCTTTCAAAGGATTGTACTTTCGGCTATAGATAGACATGCTCTGTCGGTTAAAGTTTGCTCAAAGAAAAAAATTGTGCCCATGGTTTATGTCCAACCTGAAGGCCGCGTTACTTACTAGGGATCGTCCTTTGGGAAAAAAAGCACATAAAACCAAGCTCCTTGCTGACTAGTTGGCTTTCAGAATGGTTAGGAACACTTGTACTAAACTTGTCAGATCTGAAAAAGCTAAGTATTTTCAGAATGAACTGGATTCATCATCTAAGTGTGCTTCTAAGTTTTGGAAGACCATTAAGAATATAGAATTGCATGAATCAGCAAATTCTCTCCCAGCCCAAATTCTCTCTGGTGGCTCCGCATTCACTGACAAACAGACAATTCTAGATCTGCTGAACGACCACTGTGCCACCACTAGGCTTGCCTTTGACTTCTCACCCGCCTATAATCACCGCACACAACTTTGTAGTCGGGATACTGTTAGACCCACTAGCATTGCCTCTGTCCCTGACATGGCCTTCTCCTTTAGTCCTGTGTCATTGAAACAAGTGGAAGATCTACTGCTAGCCCTGGATACCAGCAAAAGTGCAGGCACTGACCTTATCAACCCTTATTTTCTGAAGCTCGCCTCCCATGTATTATCAGCACCTATCACTTAGTTTACTTGGTAGCTACGGACAAAAGAAGACCATAGCCCATCGAGACTGTCCCTCGCAACTTTGCAAGATTATTAAACCTGGTTTGGTCTTGATTCTAGCCATTTACCTATGCCTGTTTTAAAGGCATCTACTGTTTTAAGATCCACAAGCTCTTCTGGTAGCCTGCTCTATAGTCTAGGTGCTCTAACAGTATAGAAGTTTAATCTGTTGTTTGTTCTTGCCCTACACACACCAGTTTGTTTATTATGAAGTCTTGAGACAATTCTTCTTTTAGAGAAACAAAGTCCATATTGCTGCATCAGTTCTAGTGATTGTTGGATTTTGTAGCATAAAAGAGATCACCCCTTCTCCTTCTTGTTTGTAAGAAGTGGAGTCCTGTGGCCTGGAGTCTCTCATGGTACTCCCTAGCTGCTAAGTGCGGCACTAACCTAGTTGTTGTCCTCTGTATTTGCTCAATCCTCTCTACATCCTTAGTTAGATACGGGCTCCAAAAAGGGGATCCATGGTCAGAATAGGGTGTTACATATGTCCTATATAAGGGAATAATACATTCCTCTGTTTTTGATATGAACATGCGTTTAATGCATGTAAGCAGTGCGTTAGATGTTTTTGCCACCTTTAAACACTGATCATCTGAGGACAGTTTGTTATTAACCATCACGCCCAGGTCTCTCTTGCTCATGGATGTCTTCAAGGGGGTGTTATCTAGAACATACATCTGTAAAGGGTCGTGCTTGCTGTAGTGCAGTACTGTGCATTTATCAATATTAAGAGTCATACCATTAGCTATGGCCCATGTTTCTATTTTCATTAAATCATTACTAAACATGGTTCTGTTAGCGGGTATATCAACCCTCCCCCCAGTTTAGTATCATCTGCAAATTTGGCTAATAGGTTGCATGAACTAATCTTCATATCGCTGATGAAGATGTTAAACAATGTGGGTCCAAGAACTGAGCCCTGTGGTACCCCACTAGTCACAAGCCCCCTGTCAGATAAAGTTCCATTTATTCTTACCCTCTGGTATCTGTCAGATAGCCAGCTATGAATCCATTTGACTATGGTTGATGAGAAGCCCAGATATAGGAGTTTTGTAATAAGTTTGCCATGTGCTACCCTGTCAAATGCCCCACTGTAGTCTAATAATATTACATCCATGGGGCAACCAGAGTCAAGGACTCAACTTACATGGTTATAAAAAGCTACAAGGCTGGTTGTACATGAAAGTCCTTGTTTGAAGCCATGTTGAGTCGGATCGGAAATTCCCATGGTGTCCATTTCTTTTTCTAGTAATGCCTTGATCACCCACTTCTTTAATCTATCTTCTCTTGCCCAAGGAGACCTCCCTCCCATTTGGAAAACTGCCCATGTTATTCCCCTACTCATATCTGGTGACCCAAGTGATCTAAATAATTATAGACCAATATCTCTACTTCCCATCCTCTCTAAACTGCTTGAGAAAGTGGTTAATGTGCAGCTTAGAAAGTACTTGGACTCCACCAATCTGCTTAACCCTGCCCAGTCAGGATTCAGAGCTTGTCACAGAACAGTATCTGCACTCGTAAAGGTAACCAATGATTGGCAAAATTCTTTGGATGTCAAGAAATATGTATGTGTCTTGTTCCTTGATCTTAGCAAGGCATTCGATACAGTGGACCATGGCCTGTTATTGAATACACTTCAAAGCATTGTCCTAGATTCCTCTGCCTTGAAATGGTTCAATGGTTACCTCTCTGGGAGATTCCAACAGGTTAAAGCCCAAGGGGATATCTCTCCCCTAAAATTGTTCCAAAGAGGTGTGCCGCAAGGGTCCATTTTAGGACCATTGCTCTTTACTCTTCACATTAACAACATTGACTCTGGAATCAAAGCAGCCGATGTTCATCTCTTCACAAATGACACTGTCATATACATTGCTAGGCCTACCCCAGAGCAGGCCTGTATGGACCTACAGGTGGACTGTAATCAGCTGCAGTTAAACTTATTGCGCCAAAAAATACTTCTAAATGCAAAAAAAATGAAGGCCATACTTTTCTCACCTTCTGCCATAGGTCAAAAACCTTCTCTACATAGCTTAACTCCGCAGATTCTATCACTTCTAGGAGAACCTATTGAATACGTGACAAAATTTGAATATTTGGGGCTTTGGATAAGCTACAAGCTTACATTCTCTGACTATACTGAGGAACTATCAAAGAAGCTAAGGCAGAGACTGGGCCTGTTTTTCTGGATCAAGCATCCCCTATCCCACGACACCAAAAAAGACTGGTCCAAACCACCTTTCTATCCTTACTGGACTATGCCAACTTCTTCTATGGCCAAGACTCTGCCTCCGCCCTCTCTAAACTTGACTCACTCTATCACCAAGCTTTGAGATTTATCTCTGGTCTACCATACCTCACCCACCACTATTCTCTGTATGCTGCAGTAGGATGGACATCCCTCAAGTTCAGAAGGCAAAGAAATGCAGCCTTTTGGACTTTTAGCACTATCACACATAAGCTTCCCCGGTATATCTCTAACTGTTTGCCCCTATGCACTGTAGGCAATTACTCCTTGTGCAGCCTCTCATTTATTTCTTTATACATTGCTAAAGGTAATTCACGTTTTGGTAAAGCATCTATAAGCTATGTACTCCCTCACCTATAGAACAAATTACAAAAAACTCTGAAGCTGGTTGCCCCAACAACCTTCTTCTCCTTCAAAAAGCTATTCTCTCATTCCTTTATAGAATCCTGTAACTGCCCCCCCCCCCCGAGGCCAGTGAAATAAGTGTCGGACATCCGTCACCAGGCCTTGAGATTCCCTGTTTACCGTTCCTTCTTTTCCCTATCACCCCTCCTTCCCCTTTTTCCTGAACTGCTCATGTACATACTGTATAATAATATATATTGACAATATTTTTTCTTAGCCTCTTGCATATTTGCCTGTATAGACCTTGCCTAATACCGTACTATGTGTACATCCTCTTCCACATTGTATTCTTTGATTGTTCACCCATCTTTTTCCTTTGTATATTGTTCACTTTTTTGTGCACTTGTCCAGGTCCACCTCGCAAATAAGTTTGCTCAATGGTGCTTCACCTGGTAAAATAAAGATTGATTGATGTAGTGTGAGAGAAATTGTTAGATGTCATTACTGATGATAGTGATAGACTTTCAGCAAGGTCTGAAGTTCTATATACTGCTAACTTGAAAAGTTCCAGCTCAGACTCTGAGGTTTTAATGCAATTTGGGAAACACTACTTTAAACAGACAGACTGTTAATTATGAGCATCCATCACAGCTGTGTAGGGGAGCCTGCACTAACTGCTGGATGTCCTTTACCACAGAATGTTTTTTCTGTATAAGAATCTTGGTACAGTGGTAAAGCTATGAGCTACCAAGCAGCAGAGAGTCAGGAGCCTGAGTCTGATTCTTTCTCACTACAGTTTATGTAGTATGAGAGAAATTGTTAAAGGTTATTGCAGATGTTAGTAATAGACTTTTCACATGGTTTAACATTCTATATTGCTGATAACTTGAAAAGTTCCAGCTCAAACTTCAGGTTTAAATGCAATGTAGGAAACATTACTTCAGACAGACTGTTCACTACAAAAGTTCACTGCAACTGGGGGTGGGGAGGGAGTGTCTGCACTCAGTGCCAGATATGCTTTGCCACAGTATGCATCTTCTGTCTAGAAAGCTTGGTACAGCGGTAGTGCTACAGGCTGCCAAGCAGTACAGGGTACAGGTCATGGTTTTGCTCCCAGAGGGGATCATTTTTTTTCTTTCTTACGATAATATATGCAGTATGATAGAAATTGTTAGATGTGATTTCTGATTTTAATGACAGACTTTCAGCAAGGTGTGGTATTCTGTATTGCTGATAACTTGAAAAGTTCTGTCTCTGACCTTGAGATTTAAATGCAACTTGGGAAACTTTACTCCAAATAGACCAACTGTTCATTATAAAAATTCACTACAACTGTGTGTGTGGGGGTAAGGGCACTCAGTACTGGATGTTATTTGTTACAGCATACATTTACCCTCTAGGAAGTTCAGTACAGCAGCAGAGCTACAGGTTACCAAGCAGTAGAGGGTAGGGGGCCTGGGTTTGATTCCCAGAGTGGAACTTTTTTCTTTATTACTACAGTTGATTAATGCGGTGTCTCATCTCTCATCCCCCAAGTCATTTCCCCTATTATAACCAGGAGAAGCCTGTCAACCTTCTTTCTGGCCACATAATTATTTCATACTGACCTTCTTTCACACCTTTAGTACCACTGGCCCTTTAATTCTTTATTTTATTTATTTTTAAGTCTCGGAATTACAGTACCTTTGAGACAGAAACTCATTTATGAAGGTTCCACGTCCAGAGTGTACAGGGACAAACAGATAATACAACATGATATGATTATTCAGAAACGTTACACAACAATTCAAGTCAGGTGATACAGAGTACCGAGTCACATTTATACATCGTTATAGAGTTAACACTAACAGAGTTTTCAAGCATGTTATAAAGTCAGTTACAGCTATGGCTCCTACAGATAAGTTGCAGGAGCATTAAAAGCAGTTGGGTAGGTAGGGGGTGCTGTCAGTAAGATGACATTGTCAATAGCGTCAAGCTCTGAATGCATGTGCATCAGAAGCAGACCATGTAGGAAGTAGCTAGGGTGGTGGCATGAGCTATTAACAAGTACACCAGCACAGAGAGAGAGTCAAGGCAGACAATAATGTCTTTGTCACATAAATTAGCTTAGGGTAAGGGAATGGAAAACTGAATGGTGTTGAGGTTGGGGAAATTAGGAGGGGTAGAAAAGGTCAGGTGGGGAGGTAGGAAGAGAAATTACTGGAGAAAAAGGGGAGTAGCAGGAGAAGGATGGAGAGGTGGATGAAGAGAGGAAAGGGTTCATTTTGTTGTTGACAATTCTTTGCCTTGTATTGGTACGATTTTTTTCTGTCACTTTGGTTGTGATATAAATAAGGAGCTTAGAAATATCACAAAAACCCAAGTTAAAGCAGCCAAGGCTCACTATCATCAAAACAAGCAATTTGACCTCCTCAACGGCCTAAATCTCTTTGGAATGGAATAAATGACATTCTCAGCAACCTTCATACACCTCTTCCTCACTCCGTCCGACTGGGAGAGTCCCTTATTGAGGCAGATGTGAACATAGCAAATATCTTCAATAAGACTTTTAGTGATCTCTCCACCTACAATCCAGCTCCCACCAGTCACCTTGCGAACACTTCTAGCACTCCTGCGCAAGGTCTGCACCCCAAATTCTACCTAAAGAGGTTAACTTGGACAGATATATACAAATACCTAACTAGGATTAAAATATTTACTCAAATAGGGCCCAACAATATTGACATGAAACTCCTCAAATCTGTCCTTCAGGAGGTCACACGCCCTCTCCAGCCTTTCTTCAACCTATCGCTCTCCACTGGGCAGATACCCAAAATCTGGAAAACAGCTCATGTCACACCAGTCCACAAAGAGGGTGCTCAGGAACTACCCTCCAACTACCGTCACATCTCAATTTTGCTCCCTCTCTCTAAAACACTCGCAAAAATTGTAAATGACCAGCTCACCCAATACCTGACTCAATATGACCTACTATCCCGTGAAGAACACAGTTTCCATAAAACCGCAGTACCGCAACTACCCTTTTGGAATACACAGACCGGCTTCGTTACGCTCTTGACAGAGGGCAGCTTGCTGGCTCCATCTTCATCGACCACACCAAGGCATTTGACATTGTCAGTCATGCCTTGTTATTCCAAAAACTATCCAGACTTGGCATCTCTGATGATGCCACCAAATAGATAAAAACCTACCTGACCAATGGATCTCGAGCAGTAAAATGCCGAACCTCCCTCTCAGACTACAGGCCGGTTACGGTTGGGGCCCCCAAAGGATCTGTCTTTGGCCCCCTTCTCTTCAATCTTTTCATCAATGAACGTCCAAAAGCTTGCAACACAGCTCAACTCCTATATGCTGATATCACCGCTACACACAGCAATGTAGCCAATATACAGGTGAACCTCCAAACTGATTTCTCAACTGTCTATAACTGGTTCTCAAATAACCTCTCCATCCTAAACACACAAAAAAAAAAACTAAGTCCATGCTCTTCTATAACAGATGTAAGCCCCCTACTCCTCCCACCCTACACATTACCTCTGCCTCTATACCTCAGTACCTCAACTGAACAGGTGTCCTCCTTCAAGTACCTGAGAATAGTCCTTGACACTAGCCTAACCTACTTGTCACATGTTGATGCACTAACCAAGGCAGCTAATTCCAGACTTGGCCTGCTCTACAGGTACAGAAATGCCTTCATCCCTGAAGTAAAGCAACAACTTGTCAGATGCTACATCCTAAGTCTCACTTGATTATGGCCTGGTGGTGTATGGTGCCACCTGTGATAGAGAGTTTGCTATGGTCATAAGCCTTATGAACAGGACTTGCCATTATGCCCTCAGTCTAAAATGGGACACCCACAGGTGCACTTTGTATACAAACTTAGGCTGGCTGAACCTTGACTCCCGACTGCAGTATAATACACTAGTCATGGGCAAAAAAGGCCTTGCTTGGCTTGTTATTTCCTGAGGTCTTGTCCCTTCTGAGACACGTAGAAGAACCTCCCATGGACTGGCATGTTTCTCCTTTATGTAACCCCCCATTACCCGGGGTTACTAGAACCCTAGTTAGATCTAGTGGCAGGCAGGGACAGGCAGCTAGTGAAACTCCAGTTAAATGGATTTCACTATGTCTTGCTCTGTTTTCAGTCTCTGCTGAGCTGGGGCTATGACATCATTTAGAATTCTGCAGCAGCATAAGCCACAATGGAATGTTGCAGTTGGGATTTAGGTAGAACGTTGGGGAATTTCAAAGTCAGTCTAGAGATGATCCTTGAAGTCAGCAGTCTAGTTTTTGTTTGCAGTCTGAAGTGGGCACAAGAAAAGGAAGGATGTAGTTCCTTCAGTGCCTTGGAGGGAGAGGGTGCCCTTCAGGGGCAGGCCCCCCCCTGCCCTCAGCTCTGACACAGAGCTACCTTAGGGTGTGTGCTTCCACCATAAGAGAGGCACAAGGAACCAAATCCCAGGAGCAACCCCCTGGCCTGGGAAAAGGAAGAAGCTGCCTGATGGAGAGTGCTGGGGCACTACAGTTTTTGTGGAATAGAGGTTCCTCCAGAGTTATTGGACATCTGCAACAATGAGGGTGATGAAGCGTTGACAAAAGGCCAGTGTCATTCACCAAAACAGTGAGTAAATAAGTCTCTGGGGCTGTGGGTCAGTCAGGATGCCAAGTCCATGGCTTATGGAACAGTGAGATGTAATGACTGTTGTATGTAGGGGGATCTTCAAGGGAAAGACAGTTTCTGCATTACAAAGCCATGTACAGTCTGCACTATAGTAGCCAAGGAAGAGGCTTATGGAACAGTGAGATGTAATGACTGTTGTATGTGGGGGGTCTTCGGAGAAAAACAGTTACTGCATTACAAAGTCATGTACAGTCTGCACTACAGTAGCCAAGGATGTGTGTGTGTGTAAACAAAGGAATGGCCGGGTATGGGTCTATGGAACAAAAGGTGGGAGACCCCCCACTTGGTGTAACAGGGCTCACCTCTACGGATTCGCTTTGAGACACCAGTCACCTTTCTGTCAGGTATTGGCCAGTGCCTGAAGAGGGTGCCCAGACGTTGGGATGGAGTAGAGGGTGGTAGTGTGCCATTAGTTAAAGAGTCCATGGCATATGGAAGTTTAGGATCCAAGAATGGATTGTGTCTATGTCATCACCTTATCTGCATTACAAGGAGTGTAGCCTTGTGGGGGTCCGTCTATGCTTTTCATTCAGTGTTGTTGAATAAAGCCACACTTTAGAATCCCATCTCCTGGTATTGGACATTATGTTATTGCTTCTAGTCTCTGGATTACTTTGGGTGCCCCTGTGCACAGTAGTCAAACCTAGCCAACATGCAGAGTGACACCTTTCTCCCCAAATTTCAAGTTATAAAAATGGAGGCACCACGTCATAGGACCTAGGCCCCTCAACCTGTTCACTAGCCATACAGGCAGGGGTAGTAGCCCTCTCAGTTTAGCGCAGCTGGAGGTTACATCTAGTTTACCAAAACTATGTATAACCGGCCAGTTCCTGGGGTTATTAGAATCCCACCAGTTTTAGATCAGGCAGATAGCTTGGGCAGTGTTCAGACGGCTTAAATGCTCTCTGTAAAACATTACATCATCATTTGCCTGGCTCTGCTGAGCACAGGATAAGGTAATACTGTTCGGAACTCTCACAGCAGCATAAGCAACACTTGGCTAACAGCTGTTGTTGGAGCTGTCAGAGTATGGTCTGAAGTTGGCATTTGAAGGGAGAGGAGCTCATTAACAGTTCTGAGGGCAAGAGCTGCTAGTGGCACTCTTGTCAAGAGGGACAGACCCTCTGTTTTTGTGTTTTTGACATAGTACAGTAATCCAAAGGTGGTTTCCTTGGACGTGGTGGCTACCAGATCCTGTGAAGCCCCAAGGGGGTGAAGATTCTTCACAGTGTAAAGTAAATGGGACTGAAGGTTCAGTAAGTGATTTGAAGCAACCCCCAAATGACTGTAAGAGCTATCAGCACTGCCCAATTTGTAGAGATTTTGTGTGTACAAGCTAAAGAAATGGACGTGTGTGAGATCTGAGGATTTCAACTACCTTCCAAGAGTTCTGAAGGAACAAAGTGTGGAAATGTAAAGTGTTAAAGTGGGGCTATCTGGTGCCTTGTCAAATACTTGGTGCCATGGACCCTGAGGAACAAGTGTGTGAAATGTAAACTGTTTGGGTGGTGGGGGGTTGGTGTCTGTCACATACAGGTGCCATGGACCTTAGCCCAACGTTTATAAAGAAGATGTCTCTAGCAGCTCAGTGGGGTTGGAGAATACAGAAGACCTAAAGTAATGGCAGAGATAATCTAGTTTGTGGCCAGAGTGAGCTATCCCCTCATTCTAAGCACAAATGGATCTAACTGGTTACCCAGAGGGCAATGTGTGTTTAGGTGTTAACTACAGTCACCTAGTTTTCTTTAAATAAGCCAGGAATCCTGAAATAGGACTGGTAGCAGATTTTATAAGTCCAAGGTCCCAGAAATAGGGCTGGGCAGCAGTTTCATAGAAATCCAGAAACCCTGAAATAGGGCTGGACATGGTGTGGTAAAATGTTTGTAGGAAGAGAACTGTTTACCTGAAAGAAAGCGTTGGAAATGTTTTGCCTGCTAAAGGTGTCATCTGTCATATACAGTGCAAGCCCTGGAGGCACCACCTTTATTCGCTGTTACCCTGTGTCAGGAATAAAAAAGCCATGCAGTAATATATCCCAAATTCCTGGTAGTGGACAATCCATCTTTGAGTGACTGTGTGATGATTTGGGGGCCCCACAGATAGAGACACAGCATAGCCCTGGCACCTCTCACCCAGACTCAGATAAAATAGAAATGTTGTTTTGTGCACTACCCCGACTTCTGAGATGTCCGAGCCAAGTATTTGCCCTAATGCCAGGGGTGGTACTTATTTTCTGCCAACTTGTGGTTTGTTGCCCTGTCTGAGTAACAAGGAGGGGGGGTCCCAGTTGCGAGATGATGGTTCTTGGCCGGGGTGTAGTAGTGGTTACATTTGGAACTCCCTTACCCCATTCCTTAACGTCACACTCTCGCTAGCCAACTCTGAGTCACACCTCCTGGCCTCCCTTGCAGCTCCTCACTCATGTGCTTGCTACCGCTGACTTGCCCTCACCCCCCCAATTGTCTTTGATCCCTGTGCCCACTTTCTCTTACACATTCTCTCCTGTATTTTACACACTGTTTTTTATCCTGCCTCTTAATGCTAACTTAAATTGGTGAATACTGCTCCACTCAATTCCTGTCAATATAACCGTTTTCCTCTTTCTATTTATTGCACTGAATTACGCTGTAACCTGTACAATACTTTTGTAATTATGTTACACATTTCTGTTTTCACTACTTTGTATGACTCTAGACCCTTTGAAAATAGGCCCAGCTTAAAGGGTCTTGTGTGTAATAAATAAATAATTAAAAAAAATGTCACAGTCCTCACCTCTATGGCTAGAAGTAATCAGAATTGCTCTAGCTCTGCCCTAAAGGTATTATTTGATGTACTTTAATGAACTTTTGGGACATGCTTCCATGGTAACAAATGGATCAATTTGTTTGGTGTTGTGCCCCATTTTTGTTTTTTTCCTCCTCTGCTCCCCTGGCCAGCCCCTCCTTCAGGCCCCCTTAGCTCCTTCCGTCTGCCCGCCATCTCCTATGCCGACTCTACCTCATATTGCAACCCCCTGGAGGTAGCCCAGCATTTCCCTTCGCCAGGTGGGTCCCCCTCCTTCGAGAGGGAGTTGTGCCCCATTTAAAGGAGATAGGAAATAATTTTTTGTTGTTAGTAACTGTTACATGAGTGGTAAATACCAAACAGTGGCCTGTGTGTGTATTATTGGATTTAAAATGCTTAAAAGTCACATTTATGTGTATGTTCATTATGTGTATAGGGCCACCGGCTTGACAGTCTGTTTTTTTTTGTATCGGGTGTCAGCACGTGGCATGCTTTGACATTCCCCTTGAAACATAATGAACATACACATAAATGCGACTTTTAAGCATTTTAAATCCAATAGCACACACAAAGGCCGCTGGTTTGGTGTCTACCATTCATGTAAGTTACTAACAACAAAAAATCATTTCCTGTCGACTTTAGTGAAAGCTGGGCTCAAAGCTGGACCCTAGATTACACTTTCATGTAGAAGAATTGGTTAAATAACAAGCTCAAATAATTTTATCAAAGCTTAACTTGTAAATTCAAATGATAGAATTTAGTTTTTATGGTACAACATGCATGGAGTGCCTTTTTTTGCAGGTCTTTTTATTTTATTTTTTTATCTGCTTAGAACCTCCTGAAGCTCTAATTACTATGTGCAGTTAGTTATTACTTCTTGCATATTCCAGGACCTCACCATTGAAACAGAAAGTTCACGTACTATTATTTTTTACTTGCTTTGAAAAGTCATGATTTAGGTCTTGTTTAGTTTTTAATTTACTTACCGTGTACTGCAGTATTTTTTAGAACATTTAGGCTTTCTGGCAGACCCTGTTCTGATGGTGACTGAAGAAGTAAAGCACAATTATGAAGGGCGGAATTCACTTTAGCATCTCCTGTTATCATCCCTGAACCCACAGAGTCTTCCAGCTTTGTTGCTAGATCACTGATGTATATTCTAAAGAAACCAAAATAAGGCTTGCACTGGCGACCAGGTGCTCATGATAAACAGACATTAAAGGCTGTAAGTGATAAAGACAAAGAACCTCTGTGTGCAAGCACTGAGGCAAGGGTTACCCCAAAGGGCATTTGGCCGGGAAGCCAAGTTTCAAAGAAATACAAAATCACACGTGCCTCCACAATGCAAAGCATCATGGGCTGCATATGCAAATCACCACAGAATGTTATGCTGGTTCAACTTTAAGCAGAAATGGATGGCGCCGAAAGGCTTCTCACACAGTTTGTAAAGGGTGCCAACAGATGACATAGACACGTGTTTCGTCCTACCTGTGCCAAGGCAATTTTATTTAGTTAGCCTCAAGATACAAGATGAAACAAAAGACCCAGGGAAAAAACCTACCCAGCCAGACACAAAAACCTTCAAATCAGTTGTCTTTAATCTTTAATTGACAAATTCATCACCCACAGTGCCCGACGTTTTGTCTCGTTGGGCTTCTTCCAGGGATGGTGGGTCCTTATTTAAACATAGAACACTGATACCAATTAGTAGTCACTGCCAAAGAATTGTAAAAAGTTCAATTTTTATAATGTCAAATTTAATGAGGCACACCATTATGTTTGAATCATTCTTCCTTGTTAAGATTTCAATAAATTTATATGGCCTTCAAATGAGGTTGTAAACAGAAATTCTACATGTCAATATAACATTATTAAGCTTTTTAATAAAACGTACAATGCAATAACACAAATCCCTAGTACATCATATTTTACATCACAGATTCTTGCACCAGCATGTGCCCTGGTCCCTCCTGTGAATTTCTTCAAGGGACCTGCTGGGCCCCACAGGCTTGTGGGTAATACCATTTTTGTACAAGACATATGCTGGTCCAGTGAAAGGTATCAAACTACAGTGTCCAGTGACTCCTGCACTCAAACAACACATGGTATAAAGTGGCAGAATCCTCTAGTGTGACACGCACCTAACAAATAATACATTGTCATGTAAATAAGGTGTGACATGCTATAAATGTACTGTTCTACCAGTGGCTGGCATGCTGAAAAAAAGCACACTCTCAAACATTGCATGGTATCTCATATTGAAATGCTAAAAAAGTTAAATCAAGGCACTCACCCCATGGATAATATAATTATTCTTTGAATAATCATTAATACTCTCCAAAGACATCTTATTTAACAAAAACAGTGACAAGAAAGTACCTATCAAAGTTTGAAAATGTTGATAATCTTAAAGAGCTAGTGTACAGCCTGAAATTAACAGTGACTTCCAGAGGTAGTCAGCTATCACTTCTTATATCTGAATTACTTTTGTCTTTTCTGTTTGCTAATTAGGAGATTTGCCACCTGGCAGTACTGGGGTAATGTGTGAAGCAGCACTCTGTCCAGAGGCTAAAAAAAGGTCATTTCTCTTCCTCCCACTACATCATGAACAATGAGATCACACTGGCTGTGACATCACTAGTAACCAAGGAGAATCATTTCTCACTGCCAGATTATTCTCTTTCACGTGAAGCAGCAGGGATTGGCTCTTCTTGGTTACTAGTGACACAATTTCCTGCATTTTGATTGGTAACTTGTGAAAGTCACTGCTCAGGCTGCAAAGGTTGTGGCTCCTCAGTGTGTTTGGTCACATTTCTGATGATGTGGTGGGAGGAACAGAACAGACTTTTTTTAGCCTCCAAACAGAGTGCTACTCTACACATCAGCCCAGTACTGCCAAGTGAAAAATCTTCTAATCAGCAAACAGAAAAGAAAAAATACTTCAGAAATAAAAAGTGATAGCTGACTGCATCTGAAAATTACTATTAATTCCAGACAGTACACTAGCTCTTTTAAAAGGAAAGAATATGGCTATGGGGCTGGAATAATTATTAAGAGCTCTGCTTCTGAGCTCTGTGAAAACTCTGCCAAATGCCCTGTTCATGGGGTTTGGCTGTTGGATTACGTAGCACAATCATTTCAATTTAGTTAGTGGTAGTTGTAGGGTTTTAGTGTAGTTAGGGCAATTAGTGAGTCATCATAGGAGCTAGGGTTTTTGTTTTGAGGAAGGGTTGGTGCAAGCAGGTTGGATATATTTGTTCCAGCTGGTTATCAAAGAAAATGGCCTGGGGGTGCTGGAATTTTTTTTGCAATCCTACTTTTCTCAGTGTGTGGCTGTGAAGGCTGCTACTGAACTGTACTATGTGGATTTCATCAGTGCCGCTTACCTGCCCATGGGTCGGGCTCATGAGGGTGTAATGCTGCCACTGGCATTCTGCCATTCATCTGTCATTTGTCGGAACACTTCCTAGTTGCTGTGGTCGGCTCTGACGTGGCTGGGTCTGGAGTTGGATATCGCTAGCGCAGGGTGAGTGAAGCCAAGGACAGACCCGGCAGGCCATAGTGGAGAGGTTGCCAAATGCGGATATGCTGTGGGAGAGGTGCCTGTTCTGGAAGGTCAGCATTCTCAGCTGCTCTGTGGAACAGTTTGTGACTGTGCCTTTTTGTGGTTTGCCTGGCCAGATTTTGCAGTAGTGAACCAGAAGGCCTGAGGAAAGTGACCACCTGGAGTGAGTACAGAGTCATTTCCATGGGAGGGCCACTCTATATGAGGCTAAAAAGAAATTAGCTGAGGAGTAGGTGAGATGCTTCAGCTGTAGAAGGCTAGTACTTGGCATGTGCCTTTTACTTCATTTGGTATTTCTTCTGCTGACTACTCCACTTTATTTCTGCACAATCTACTGGACTAGTCCATGTTTAGACTCTGTCCAAGCTAAGTGGTAGTAAGCTGGATGCAAGTCTATCTCCTAACTTTTCCCTTAGGTGAGAGCTGGGGGGGCAATATTGCTGTCCTATGAACATTTGTTAAAGAATCCTTTGCTGAACTGTAGTACATGTACCTGAATAAAAAGGAAAGTAGGTGCACCAGGAACTGGGTGCCAGCGGTAACCAAACAAGAAAAAGAAAAAACGCAACATTCACCACCATAAACTGCTGTAAGAGTCATTATAGCAATGTTGAAAACTCTATTGTGTAGCCATAAAAAATACAAAAAAAGCCACATAACATGTCTCACATATCCCATTGTCTTCATCAAACTACATGAGACTTCATGAGACTTGTAAACTCTGGGCTTTTCGGACCTGCTGTGTTTCACATGTATTATTTAATTATTGTAACTGTTTGTTTATTCTGTTGGAGTGTCTCAAGGTATGTTTGTGGTAATTTGAGGGGTTTGTAGTGAGTGCTTAGAGTGTGTCTAGATTAGAGTGAGATTGAAAGGTGGGTTGTTCTTTGGTGGCTTCTGCGTATCATTTTGGGAAGTGTGTGGGAATGGGGATAGTGTGGGAAATTTTAATTAGTTTTATTTTAGTTAGGATCTGGGAAGCATCACCTACAACAGACCCCAAGACTGAGCTACTCCCCATTCATGTGCAAGGATCTGTGCCCCTTCCATGACCCTCCTGCTGAGTATGGCATGCCAACAGTGCAGGGAGGTGGGATTCGGAAGGAGGTGTGGAGATGGAGTAGGTGACTTGGGAAGAGCTGTTAGGGAGAGTGCCATTAGGGCTGTGAGGACCAACAGATGCCTTGGAGCAAAATGGTGGCTCAAGAGAGGCCAAACGTGCTTAGTCCCCATACCCAGGGATCCTACCTGACAAAGTGTTCAGGTGGGGGGGGCTTGATGCCACCATTCATCCTCTTTGAGCGCTGCTATGCCATGCTAGATTGATGAGGAATAAGTCCACTATTATGGTGGATCTTATTTCCTCTGTTGATCTGGTTTGTATTACAGAGACCTGGCTGGGTGATGATGCTAAGCCAGTACTGGAGTCAGTGGTCCCAGCTGGGTTCTCCATAGTGCACTGCCTGAGGAAGAACCATGCGGGAATGGCTACCTGTTTTAGGTCTGAGTTGAGCCTGATGGTGCACCCAGTGGGGGATACCTCATTGTTTGAATGCTGTGCGTGGAGGTCGGGGAGCAAGTTGCAGAATCCTCCTTGCGTACTGGCCTCTGGGGCATGAGGGGGAATTTATGCAGGAAATCATGGATATCATCACTGACAGAGTGTTGAAGTCACCTAGATTGCTTATTCTGAGTGACTTCAATGCTTGGGTTGAACACGAAGACCAGCTTTCACACTTTGGCCATGATTTTCTCCAGGGTATGGAATCCCTGGGCCTCACACAAGTTGTTACTTCCTCAACCCATCAATACGGCCATGCCATGGACTTGGTATTCTCTGTGGGGCTCAAGACTGAAAACTTTGAGATTGGTCCAGTCAGTTGGTCAGATCATTGCACCATCAGGTTCATTTTCAGGGGCCCCTCCAGTAGTCTACCCCTGTGGAGGTGGTCCAGTTCTGTCCTTTGCAATGACTTTGGCCAGAGGGACTCTTGGTGGTTCTTGACACCTCTGATGTGCTGGCAGCATGTGCTAAGGGATAGGAAGATGCGGTGGTGGCCTACAATAGGCCTGGCATGGTGACTTTTGACCTTGTGTTGCCAACTCATGTATGCCTGCTGGTTTCACACTTTGGCTTACTGTGGTTTGATGACAAGCTGAGGGAAATGAAAGCAAAGGAGCAGGGGTTGGAGTGTTGTTGAAGGAGATCCAGGGCCCAGGAGGACAGACTGACTTTGATGTCTCACTACAGTGAATATCAAAGAGCAATCACCCAAAAAAAGGCAGAGTTTTTGTCTAGGGAGATTGCTGCTGGGAGAAACTAAATGGCACAGCCCTTTCGAACTGTGGACAGGTTTCTTCATCCAGCCTGTCTGGATCTTGTTAGAGCCTTTTCACCCACAATGCGAGGAGCTCATTTGGTTCTTCTCAGACAAGATGTCCTCAGTTAGAGCTGGTATCTCATCAAGTGGGCCGTCACAGCCCAGCAGGGTTGAACCTATAAGTCTAAGATGCATTCAGTGGTTTGGGAGAGAGTTATGACCATTGGTGATGGAAGAGGTGAGCAACTTGATTTTTTGAGCGGCGGCCAACATTTTGCTATCTGGATCCAGGCCTGACATATTAGCTTATGAGCTGTGTAGGACATCTGGGCTCAGTGTTCATGGAGGCTGTCCAGTGCTCTTTGTCAGCGGGAGAGTTCCTGGTGGCTCTGAAAAGTACACTGGTGAAAACACTTCTGAAAAAAAGCCGTCTTTGCACCTGGATGTCCTGGTGAATTATTGACCTGTCTCTAACCTGCCCATTTTGGGCAAAATTATTGAGAAGGTGGTTGTGCTACAGCCTGAGGCACACCTCACTGCCTTCGACATCGATGAGCCTCTCCAGTCTGGTATTTGGTTTAGGTATAGCACAGAGACTGCACTAGATAGGGTGCACAATGACCTGCTCAGAGCTAGAGACAGAGAACAGTCAAATCTCGTTCTCTTTGATTTCTCATCATCATTTGACACCGTGGACCATGGGCTGTTATTGGACTGGCTCAGGGAGTATTTAGGACTTACTGGCGAAGTCATCTGCTGATTTAAGTCTTATCTCAGTGACAGGATGCAAAGGGTAGTGTTGGGAAGGTTTTCCTCTATCCCAGTGGCTCCGCCCTGAAGCATACCCCAGGGCTCAGTCCTTTTGGCCATGCTGTTTGTGGTGCAAAGTATATGCTACCCCTTGGCAGGATAATTAGACAATATACATAGATACATAGATACATAGACAGTGTCGGCAGATAAGGGCCTATGGCCACCCAGTCTGTCCATTTAAGTTTCTAAGTTCAGTTTATGTTTTCCAAGAAGTCTGTTGCCCCTTAACCCTGACCTCCAGAATTCCTTTATGTCTATCCCATGCATTCTTAAATCCCGTGATTGTTTCAGCCCCCACCACTTCCTCTGGCAGGGTGTTCCACTTGTCCACCACCCGTTCTGTGAAGAAATTCTTCCTCATGTTTCCTCTGAATCGTCCTCCCTCCAACTTCATCCCATGCCCTCTAGTCCTGGAACATCTTTTTCACTTAAAAATAGTGCATTCCTGCACCCTGTTCCTCCCTGTAAGATACTTGTATGTCTCATCATATCCCTCTCCCCTCTCTCCTCCAGGGAGTACATGTTCAGTGCCTTCAACCTGTCCTCATAGGACTTGTGATGCAATCCATGCACCATCTTTGTTGCCCTCCTCTGAACCTTCTCTACCCTGTCTATGTCCTTACATAGGTAAGGTCTCCAGAACTGCACAGTGTACTCAGGTGCGGCCTCACTAGTGTCTTGTATAGTGAATTATGACCTCCTCTTCCTGCTGGTGATGCCCCTGCCTATGCATCCCAGCATCCTATTTGCTTTACCTGCTGCCTTGTCACACTGTTTCCCTGCCTTGAGGTCATCAGAGATGATTACCCCAAGATCCCTTTACTGCTTGGTGCATGCTATATCCTCACCCCCAACTGATATATTGTGCCAGGGTTTTGTGCCCCATATGCATTATCTTGCACTTCCTTGCATTGAATTTCAACTGCCAAACCCTGACCATTCTTCAAGTTTCTGCAGGTCCTTCTCATTCTGTCTACACCCCTGGTGTGTCTACTTTGTTACACAGCTTTGTGTCATCAGCGAACAGTGAAATTCTGCCTTCTAGGTCCTCGCAATGTCACTGATGAAGATATTGAATAGTACCGGTCCCAGCACTGATCCCTGTGGTACCCCACTGGTCACTCTTCCCTCTGTGGAGTGACAGCCATTTACCACCACCCTCTGTGTCCTGCTGCCCAGCCAGTTACCTACCCACCACACTACTGTCCTGCCCACACCCATATTCCCAGTTTGTGCAATAGTCTTCTATGTGGCACAGTGTCAAAGGCCTTCCTGAAGTCCAGATAGGCCATGTCCACTGCCCTCCCCTGATCCACCTCTCTAGTCACCCAGTCAAAAAATTCAATGAGGTTGGTCTGACATGACCTCCCCCTGGTGAAACCATGCTGCCTTGGGTCCTGTAGTCCATTGACAACCAGATGTTCCACCAATCTCTCCTTCAGTAGTGCTTCCATTATCTTCCCCACTACCGAGGTGAGGCTGACTGGTCTGTAGTTCCCCGCTTCCTCTTTGTTCCCACCTTTGTATAAGGGGACTACATCTGCTATCCTCCAGTCTTTGGGTACCTCCCCTATGGGCTTGGGTTTCGCTGCTACACAGATGATAACCAGCTCTATATGTCTTTTGTACCTGGGACACTGGGTGGGGTTGATGTGTTCAGTAGGTGCCTGGCCGAGATCCAAGATTGGATGTCATCAAGCTGGTTTAGACTTAACCTGGATAAAACTGAAGTACTGGTGGTGGAGCTGGGACACAGGGGAGGAGTGGCAGCTACCGAGTGGGAGACAGAGCTTCAGCTTGGCTACTCTGGGTTCTTGGCTGCCATGAAGGTGAAAAATCTGGGAATCATTCTGGATGAGTGGCTGACATTTGAGGTTCAGGTGTTAGCAGTAGTCCTGAATGGTTTTTGCCATCTGCAGAACATCAGCCGAATTAGATCCCTTATCCCCCCCCCCCCAGAAACTTAACCACACTGATGCACATGTTTGTGATGTCAGGCTTGACTACTGCAATGCTCTTTACCTTGGGGTCAATGGAGGTATGCTACGATTCCTGCAGTTGGTGCACAACGCAGCTGCTAGGCTTCTGACCAGCCTTCCAAGGACATGTCATGTCTCCCCAGTGCTGTGTGATGTGCACTGACTGCCAGTTAATTGGCATATCTCCTTTAAAGTTGGTTTTCTAACTTCTAAATCCCTGCATGAGCTGGGCCTGGGTTGCCAGATTGATTTCTTGCACCCTGACATATCCACACGTACTTTCTCTCCGCTCCATTGGGGAGAACTCCTTGTAGTTCCCAAGATGAGGTTAAAAACTTCAGGGGACAGGGAGTTTGAGATAGTGGGCCCAGTCCTCTGAAATTCTCTTCCTTGAGCCCTGAGAGAGGCCCCCTTGATGGAAGCCTTTAAATGGGGTCTTAAAACTTATCGGTTTGCTGTGGCATTGGGGACTAATCCACCCCTTAGCTGCTACCATCCCATTCTGTATTTACTTAATTTTATTAATTTATTTACAGCACATTCCACTTCTGTGCACATTGGATGTATGCACATTCTGGTTATATGCACAAAAATGGCGAGTCCCATTCCAAATCTTATGTATGTAATGATAAAAACTGTGCTTACATGCACACCAAATTTCAGTTGTACGCACACCTTTTCCTCCTGCCCGGGCTCCACAGACATTAATACTGCCAATCACACCTGTTAAAGAGGTGCTAGCTGTGCTGCCAGTGGTTAAAGAGCAGCTGACGCCTCAGAGAAAACTTTGAGAAACATAATATTTAGGTAAAAGCCTGCATTCCCCGTATGGTCTACCGATTTCTCCTCCCCATTATTTATTACTGAGGAAATTTGTATGAATAAATGATCTTTATCCCATAGAATTCATCTGCATCTATAGCTTATTCCCTACATTAAGTCATATTATGAACCGGCGATCGTAAATGGAGAAAGCCGATTGGCCGAGAGGTTTTCGAAGCCGTGATGATATCGGGCTACATCATCATGGCTTCAGAAAACCTCCAGTCACCAGCCTTCTCACCGGCAGATAAAAAAATCATTCCGACAACAACGGGCAGCCATGCTGAACTTACAGTCGGCAGCAGCAATAGCTCCTCACGTACTCCCGCTTGCATCATTCTTTGACACAAAAATTCTCGCAGTCAGCTGCTCCTGTTCGCCTCCGCAGTGGTCTTACTAATCCGGACATAAAATAAAATACTGAATTCACCGCTGATGTAAAAAAAATATTTCATTACTCAAAGTAATGTTTGCCTTTCGAAAGCTAAACACGAGACTCCGAGCATGCGTATCGGCATCTGTGGTGGACACTGATGCGCTTCCTCAGAATCACGGCTTTAGTTTTCAAAAGCACTTCTCAACTAAAATAACACTCGTTTTAAGCACTACACTAGTATTTTGACATCAGGGTGAACTTATAAATTAATTTCTATGTTCGGAAAATACACCTCAAAAAAAGTGATTTCTCGTCATGGGTTGCCACCACCATTCCTGCTCAGGAATTCAGAACCTTGTCACCCGCTCAACAAGCAACTACAAATTTTAAAAAAATTAATTCAATTCACAACCTAATTCTTCCTCATTCTAACAAAGCATTACAATAAGGCCACCTACCACCCACATCAAAAACTAAACGGACTATATTATTTCAATGTATTCCTACACATTACAAAATGCATTACTAAAACATTTTAGAAGCTTTTTGTAAAATATTTTATTGATACATATATGCAATCCAGTTCATAATAGCAATAATGCACTCCAGGGTGTGGTATATCATGGGATATCGTCACTTCTCGGGTCGTTGGACGCACTCGGCCTGCGGCCTCGTGCCCAACCACCCGAGGCGTGACGATATCCCATGATATACCACACCCCGTCATGCATTATTGCTTAAATAATGTATGGTAAGTGCCTATTAATCACCATAATCAGCAGTCACACAGCTTTGTTATGCACTGTTTAGAATTTTAAAAGTTGTTAACCACACTTCGGAACTTCCAAACAGTGGCATAAGAAAAGAGAATGCACCAGAGTTCCATAATTCTCACACAGAATGCAAACAGTGCTTTTTTGACCATACACTATAAAAGATGATGGCTGGGGATCGGGTGACAACCACGCTGAAATCACCTCTCGAGGTTGCTAGGGCTACAGTAAACCTCCTGAGCTCCGCTCTCGAGGTTTACCATGTTGCCCTAGCAACCACTCGAGGTGATTACAGTGTGGTTATCATCTGATTCCCAGCCATTATCCTCTATATCCTCTCTAGTGACACCATAGTCTGTCGCCATGGGAGCAACTGTGATGTCACAAGCAGTGCATTATGACCTCAGGTAGGGAGAAGGCAACAGGCATAGATGAGCTCTTCAGGGTCAAAGATCCTGTTTTTATGCAAATTACCTACAGTAATAAATAATGGGGAGGCGTAATACAGCACTAATGTGGAATACAAACTGAACTATGTCAAAATATGTGCTGTAAACATTCTTCTGAAGGTGTCAGCTGCTCTTTAAATGCATGTAAGTTTCAGTCAGTTTCAACCCGTTTCTCAGAGCAAGCAGCCATGGAGAAATTCAATAGCTTCAGTACCTTGGAGTGGGCAACATTTGATGCACTGGTATATTTGCAATGAGTTTGCTACATTTAACATGTAGAATAGTGGAAGGTTGACCATCCACAACAAGGCTGTGTTTCTATCAAGGGAGTCGATGGTGTCTCAGAAACCTCGAGAGCCATCGACTCCCGAGAAGGAAACATGGCTTTTGTTGTGGATGGTTAACCATCCACTATTTTATATAGTATATGGTTCCTCAACATTCCCACATCAAAACTAGCATTTTGTCATTGTTTTCAGTTCCCTACCTAAAGATTGCAGTCCTCCTCGATGCAGTCCTGCCCCAGAAGTTACCATTTCTCCCGACTCCTCACTGAAAATCCCACTCTGCTTTGGCATCGGTAACTGTGCCAGTAGATTTAAAAAAAGAAAAACACTGAAAACTGACAGTTTGGGCATACGGAGCTGACAATATAGTCCATGTCCAAACTGCACTTATGAGCTGCTTGCCTGACCGCTCACTAAGTGACATCGCCATTTTCCACTGCGTTTTTTGAATCCCCAGTCTGAATCAGCCAATCAGGTGGTAGTGCAAGTCAGAAAAGTTGTTGTACTATCGATGTGACATCAGAACGATAGTACAGCTTTTTTGACCTTTGAACTGTCCTACAACAAGATTTTGAAAACCACTGCTTTATATTCATGATAAGCCCTAACCCTATACTATAAAGGCAAAAGTGAGTAATATGTGAGAAGGTGTGCTTTACTGGGTGGCTTCTTCAATGCAAATTCGGTTGTATACTATTTTGGATGTATGCACAAAAATGGGATGTCAAAAGCATGTACATACATCAGGAATTGACTGTGTTCATTTGTTTATGTATGTAGTATTAACTTAGTCATGTTTTATGCTACTTACCATAGCTAATATATGTGGTATGTTTTTATACATCCCCTGGAGCCACTCGTTGCGGGATAAGAGTGGTTTCACGCGCGTTCGGTTCGAGAAAGAGAGAACAGGGAAGCTGAGCTGTTCTGGCTCAAGCAGAATGCAAGTGAAACCACTCTTACCAGCAACGAGTAGCAATGGGGGATGTATTAATATATCACAGATCGAGGGAGCGCGCAATGTTATTAAAAAAAAAAAAAAAAAAAAATTGTCCTGAAATGTGCCCATTTCCAGGGCATCCACATATGAGATGCTCTTCACAGACTAAGAGTGTCTCACATGCAGGGGAAAGGAGCGCTCCGATTGGTTGGGAACGCTTCCTCGATCTATAATATGAATTATCTATGTGTTTTATTAGTTGATTGTTTTGCTTCTACTGTATTCTCTGATGTCATGGAACCCTGAGCCTCCTGGGAAGGGCACCAGTGAAAACGACTACTACTACTTCTACTTAAATACACCCTTATTCAATTGTAAAGTATCCACCAAATGTGGCATGCAAAAAATGTTCATACTACAGCTTGCTTCAATTTAGAATGCAGTGCTTACTGCTGAGGGATGTCTGTTTGCCCCTGTGAATAATCACACATCAAGTTAGGCAGGTCAATCTTTTATAAAATAAATAAGTTCCCAACATCATTTGTTAAAGATTGATGAATGTGGACTCAGCAGAGATGTGGGCTATCTCTTCTTAAGGGATGTTTTCAACTCGGCATATCTTAGCATTCTGAGTGCTCTGAAGCCTAATTAAGTACTGTCAGCATTAACAGTAGATGTCTCAAAAACGAAACCAACACATTACTTGATAATGGGAGAAAAGGAAAAGTTGAATTAATGTGGCAACCTTTTTTGAGGCATTACACAAAAAACTAGCCATAGTTAAGATAAATCCTTTACTCCGTTGAAATTCCTTCTTTACTTTTACATCTTGGGTTGCTCTTACCAGACAGGCCACCTACCTGGGTAAATGATGAGTGTGTCTGATCAAACTCATAAGGGCCTTTGCAATTTGGGAGGGGACCTTTCCTAAAAGGAATGGCCTGATAGGATGAAGATACTTCTGACCCCCCCAAAAAGTACTGCCAGCATTGGGAGCTGGGGTCACGCATGTTACCAATGCATGGTCTGACGCATGAAAACATCTCTTGAGAGGAGATAGCCCACGTCCCTGGTGAGGCTATCAAAGTGTGCCCATGTCCCTGGTGAGGATGTTAAAGTGTGCCACCTTGAAGATCAAAGTTTTTTTTTTTTTGTTTGTTTGAACTTCCACCTAGAGCTGTGCTGAATGTGGAATTCTGTTGCCTGAATTCACGCCAAATGGCAATTGCACTTCTGAAAGGCTTTTCAGAATTTCGTTTTAATTCTGCAGAATTCCAAAAGGCCTTTCTGTTTTGTTTTGTTTTGCTTTTTTAATTTATTTAGTTCCCCAGCTGACGCTTTGCCCCTGGCTAGCCCCCGACTCCTGAACATTCTCCACCATGGGACTTCCAACTCATGAGCTTACTCCGTCATGGCAGGGCTGTCCCAGGGGACAGTAATACCCAGGGTACCCCTAGGGCATCTATGCACAGGGTCAGTGGCCAAGCCAGGAGGTCCTGAGGCATGGTGGGGGGGATTTTTCTTTATTAAGTTTCCCCCAGGAGGTATGTGGCGTGCAATGATACCAAGACATCAACCCATGCACCCGCAGGCTGATGCCGGTATTCGCCCACCCCTCCTCCCAGACCTCAGCAGATTCTGGTGATCCATCCCACAGCATACTGCTAGGGACCAGGCATACACCAAGCACCACAACCCTTGCCCCACCCCCCCGGAGGAGGAGAGCAGTCCCTTAGATACTCATCCTTCTCCTCCCCCCTCCATGGCCAGCCCTCCAGCTACCTGAGTCCACTTCCGAATTCAGGTCACCAGAGTCGCAAGCAGTTGCGCAACCACTGCGCCAGCAGGCTGGCCATGGCCTTTCTATGTAAACCATGGAATAATATTCCATGGATTAGGTAAACCACAGAAAATTAATCAAATGTTTGTGTAAGCTATAGATTACTAATTAGCAGTTTTAAAAAAAAAAAATCTCTGCTTTTAGAATTTGAGAATTCTGCTTCCAATAGGATTCCATGTAGTTATGCAGGATTTCTGAAACCCCATGGAATGCCTGCAGACTCTGGTTCCACCATTGCCCTTATTATTTTGAATGTTACCCTAGTATGGTCATTGGATCCCCAGATGCTCCCCTGCTCTCAAACCTGACTGCCCCCATTATTCAGGGCTCGATCCAGTAGGTTTACCCATCTAGTACTCTTTCACATACTGTTTATTTTGTTGTTATTTAAAAACTTGATGCCCATGACAGGTACACTGAACTGAATTTCCAGGTGCATCCCACGGGGAGAGTTACTGAAATTAAAATTATCAATAACAACAGCAAACAGATCCTTCTTCTTTTCTAGACTTCGTAGATGTAGGTGAGTTACTGTTACTCTTTATTAATGAAAAAGGGAAGCCAAGTGGTTATTCATATCTTTATTACATTATACCGTCTCGAGTATAAATAGGCGTAACCAAACAACTAAATAAAATCTATAGGATAGTGCATGGTAGCCCATACACAACAATGCTGTTCTTACACCAAGTGGTTACTATGACAGCAAGGAACTTGACAGTGAAGCTCGAGTGGTCTCTTTGACATCATAATAACCACGAAATGTGAGAAGAGCGTTGTTTTGTATGTATAGTGTAGGGACCCAAAAAAACAGAATCGCTTTTTTTTTGGTTTAGGCTGTCTGTCTCTACCATCCACGACCTGCACTTCTTGGCCATCTGCCTGCCAGTCAGCTCATGCACGCGACGCTTCAACCGCTGCTAGCCATAGCAACAGCACTGATGGGGTCACTTGCATTGTGACATCCATACTAATGCGGAACATAAAGACATTCTGCATTCGTATGAATGTCACTACTGCAGCAGAATTACTTTATACAGTGTATGGATCTCAATACACATATAGGATAGTGTATGGTTACCCATACACTACAAGGTTATTCTTCCACCGAGTGGATACAATGCTGACTGATGACCTCGAGAGCGAAGCGCGAGTGGTCTCCAAGTCAGCATTGTATCTACGAGGCGAAAGAATAGCCTTGTAGTGTATGGGTAACCATAAACTGTTCTTTATAGTGTATGGTGCCCGAAAAAAAGACAAAAAGAGACTCACTTTTCCGTATTTTCACTTGGTTCTGCCGAGGCCATCGATTCACAACTGCCGCTGCCCAGCACATTCACGCGCCCCTCTCACACAGCAAGGGACAAATCAGGACGTCTGCTGTAGCCCCTTGTATTATGATGTCCTCACTAACGCAGAACAAAAAGTCATTCTGCGTTGGTGAGGACGTCACTACTGCAGCAGAACAAGTTTTTGCGGTGTATGGATTTCCATACACAATC
Source organism: Neoceratodus forsteri (assembly GCA_016271365.2). Classification (NCBI taxonomy): domain Eukaryota; kingdom Metazoa; phylum Chordata; order Ceratodontiformes; family Ceratodontidae; genus Neoceratodus; species Neoceratodus forsteri. The sequence continues at coordinate 60,089,519 of JADMNL010000036.1, read as the reverse complement.
GCACTCCACCATACACTATAATCACATTCAACCATACACTATAAATGTATAAAATATGGAGCTAGGTCAAAACCACTAAACAATGATAGCACAGTCGAAAAGAGCGCGAGCAAAAGAGCATGGGGAAAGACAGCAGTGGGGGAAAAAAGTGAGCCAAATGAGCGTTCATTCCACCAAGCAGCTCCACATGCCCCACCATACAAGAAACACACAACACACAAGAGGCAATGAAGAAGGGGGGCTGTGTACTCTGGGGGGTGGAGTACACAATTTGGGGGAATGCAGCTGGGTGGGGAATGGAACTCGCTGAGGAACTGTGTCAATTTTTTTTTTTATATTACATTGTTTCACCCCCGCACCCCCATACTATATATAAACATCCTCCAAATCGCACCTAGCACCACACAAGAAAAAAACATATAGGCAGGAGGGAGACTCAAACCTGGTTCCATGGCAGTCCTACACATTCAGTGCTCATCACAGTAACCACCAAGTCACAGAGACGGCTTTCTCACCCAGTGCACAACAGCAGTGTTAGAGTGCTCAGCCTGAGTGAAAAGAGCTACTGGTATAGCACTGTTATGCCCACGCTATAATTTCCCAGTAGCTCTTTTCACTCATGCTCTTTTACCTGGCAATTTTTACCACGCTGTAATTCACACATGCTTTTGACTGGCCACCTAAAAGATTGTAGTAAATCTAAAAGTTCCTATAATTTTTTTTTGATGCTGCTTAGCAAAATACATAGTTGAGAAAGTTATTTTTTGTTATATGGTTAATATTAAATGTATTGTTGTATCTTGTATGTTTTATTATTTATTTCAATAAAATTGTTATCGACAAAAAATAACGGCACACATTATACAAGGTACAACTGTGAGACAGCGTGATGAATAAAACATCAGTTAACAAGGAACAAATAGTAACACTCAGCAATTATATCCACAAAACGTTACACAGGGTGCAACTGTGCATGTGACAATGTGTAGTATGTGTACAACATAGTTCAGCAAGGGGCTGTATGATCATATGTTCATAATAGCTGGAATAATGTACCAAAAAACAGCCACTGAGGCGCACCAAAAACAGAATTGATGAAAACAGCAAAAGACTGCACTACCGGGAATAGGGTGCTCACAACACACTATAAACCACATTAAAAATCGGGAACTCGCCCCAATTAAAAAAAAAAAAAAAAACACGCTGGTTCAGACCAATAATATTGAGAAAGACATGCCTGTTTTATTCAGTGCCACAGGCAGAAAAATACATCTCTGAACACCTGATGCATCTCGGAAAAATGACTGTCCTTTCTCAAAGGCTCAAAGGCAGAATTCAAAATCTAAAGACAGCTGTTTATAAAGGTTAACACTGACATCATTCACTCGGGAGATGGGACATGCACATTGTGGAATGCCCATTCAATAAATAATGGAATACATGCGAGTGCAATTAAGTGCTGCTTACAATTCTAAAGGCATACAAAATCAAAAAATACACAAAAAATACAAATATACAAAAATATACAGATTAAAATACTTAGACGCATCAAAAGCATTGGCAAGATGCAAACTTTAATGCTAAGATTGTTAATTCAAAAAATATATTTGCATCTTATAAATAGCACTGTGTCTAGATTGCACTAAAGCAACGTATTCATTCAAACAATCCAGTGGTCTGTGATATTCGAACCTTGGTTGCCCACATCAGGAATTAAATTGTGCCCCTAGTGCAGACCGAAACTAAAACAGAGGAAGAGATAAACACGTTAAAAAAACTGAATTGATATTTTAAGCTACATTCATTCTGATGGTGCACTTGCTGCAATTAAACACACCACACTACCGCAAGTCATGTCTAGAACAGTAAAAAATAATAACTGCACAGATTGTTAAAGAGCTCTGACTCTAATTACGAGCAACCTTAACGAAATTGCCCATAGAATGTAACCTCTGTTCATTATCTTGCACCATCATTCATATACTTAATCATAATACTCTATACTTTTACAAGATGTGTGCAGGACTGACATTTTTAACATTAATGCAGAGGGCTCAAGGCAAATGTGAATGCATAATAAGAACTAGAGCATTGGGTGCCCTTAGAAAACACTGCTGACATTAAATAAGTATCTGCCTCAAGAAACGGAGTAAGATCAAGTGTCTTTGATACCGGGGACTCTAGTAGCATCCAGAATTAAAATCCAAAATGCCTCACGTTTCAATAGCAAGTTGTCAAAATCACCTCCGCGCAGCGTGCAGGTGTGGGTTCACCTCATCCACTGCCCTGTAGATAAAATCATGTTCTTTACTTATGTCTCCTGTTCTGATATAACTGGCAGTAGCATACATCTCATCACCTCTTCAAATTGCTCTCTCATGTTTCCCCACCCTCACTTTAAACTTTTTTTTTTTTTTTACCTTTGTTTTACCAGGAGAGACACACCAAGCTGAAAGCTCATTTACAGGTGCAACCTGGGAGCACAAGGAAGTTAAGTGACTTGCTCAGGGTCACACACAGTGTGCAAGTGGGGGCTGTGGGATTCCAACCCAGGTCTCCAGATTTGCAGCTCAGAGCCTTATACCACTGTGCTATACTGCCTCCTACTGCCATCTGGTTTTCCCCATGCAAAAAAGACAAAACAAAGCAACACACTTACAGGTAGCAATATATATGAAAAGTAAGAATGAATGTTATATATGTAAAGAAATGCATGTAACATCCTGTTGTTTTCCCAAGTGGTATCTTTAGCAATCCCCACAATGGGACGAAATATACAATAAAACAAGGGATCATATATCATGACAAGAGTGGGGTCATATATATATATATATATATATGTATGTGTATATATATATATATACATATAGATATATATAATATATATATTGCTACCTGTAAGTGTGGAATTTTTTTACATGGGGAAAACCAGAAGACCAGAAAAAGCACTTAAGAGGGCTTGACTGTATGTGTTATAAACCTTGGAAATGAAAACTGAAATTAAAAAAAAAAAAAATCTCTAAGAAACTGCAAATGCTGAAACAATATATTTATGAAATTACATTCTGTAGAATGGACCTGCTGTAACAACCCTCTCCTTATAGTAGGGGGAAGGGATTGTCACCGAATGTAGCCATTGGGGGGACGATGCCCTCCCATCATCTTCTATTGGTACAGCTGGTGGCATATGAGCTGCGGGGAGTATATAGAAAGGATAAACTCGCAGTACCAGAGTCTATGTTCTAGTTCTGCCTCAGAAGGCAGTGCAATTAGAACCGGAAAGAGCGCCAATGTTCCCAAGTGCCCTTAGTATGCAACCCAAGGTGCAGACAAGGGGACAGTTTGGACACCCCCAGAAAAGGGTGCTGGCTGAGAGATGCAGCTGGTCACTATTAACAAGGCATTGGTGGTGTCAGAGGCACTTCTGCCTGTTGGGCAGGGGTGGGCACACTCCGTGTCCACAAGTGGTTGGCTGCAGGACTTGTGCCAGGGGCACAGGAGGCCCCTGAGGTATGCCTCCACCTGGAAGTGCAGGTACTGGTCACTCTCAGAGCCCTGAAGTGACACAAGGTCCTGGACATCGTGCCTTGGTGAGGGTGTCAGAGTAACATCAAGAAGACCTTCGAGGCAGTCAGGGAGTGGCTTCAGGCACCAAAGACATATCACATGCCAGGGAGGTTTGTAGGTGAAAATCTGGGGCTTTGGCCATAGTTTGGGAGTTTAGAGGGACTACTGGTAAGGTGTGGGGACCCAAGGGGGTGTTCTCTTAAGGGACATCTCCCAATGGCTTTTGGGACTAAGGCGGCTTTCCTTGCAGTTGCATTGTGGGCATCCCGGTGGAGGGGTGACTTCAGAGACCTTTGTTCTGAGACCAGCCTGTATAGATTTCTGAGACCGAGAGATCATCCTGACAACGTTGGTCATTTTGCGGCCTGCCGTGTCCTACACCAAGTAACGGGCCATGTGTGCAGGTAGCGCCTAGGAAAAAAGGGCAGAGAAGCCAGGATGCAGTGCAGGATGAGGATAGAGAATCCACAGGCACAACACTGCCCCAAAAATATGGATAGGTCATCTGTAGGTGCTGTGAAAAAGTGAAAGAAAAAGCGATAAATAGCGTCAGAGACCATGCACTGAGGGAACACACTGCTGAAAGCAATGGCATTTGGAATGCGCCACAACAGTCAGCTGTTAGGCAGCTAGCATGCCATACAGAGTGAAACAACAGGTTTGAATGGTTGTCCATGGAACCCAAGAAAAAATTACTCACCATGGTAATGTTGTTTCTTCTAATGGAGTCTTGCTGTATTCTGACTATATGCAGTTAGCCCCAGCACTTGAACTGCTCCTGAGAGGAAAGGGTTAACTCTATGCCAGGGCATAGATCATTGAGCTCAAGCTCGCTTTTCAAACATCTGTCCCTGGTACTCAGTGTAATTGTCAGATTCTTACGAACACTATGTTAACTAACTAACAATCTCAAAATTGTTTTAAAATTTTTGTGCCAAAGGGCAATAAACATGTTTTTTTGTTGTTTTTTTGGGGGGGTCTAGAAGACTCAAGTCAAGAAACCCCATAAAGAATCCAAGTAGGTAGTGAAAACAACCAATATATACCTAAGTAAAATCATAAAAACCTCAAACAAGATGAGGTATCCCAAGTACACCTCTGGGGTGCAGTACTGCGCCTGCTAGACCACATCCCAAAACATTAGGAGGGGAGGCAGGGTGGGAGGTCAGAATACAACAAGACTCCATTAGGAGAAACAACATTACTCTGGTGAGTATTTTTTTATTCAAACAACATGAAGTCTTGCTGTATTCTGACTATATGCAGACTACCAAGCAGTATCCCCTTGGAGGGGGGAGTTACATAACCTATTTTGGGAACAAACTCTGCAGCACTGCTGTGCCAAACCTAGCATCACTTCTTGATTGAATGTCAAGAGAGTAATGCTTGGTAAATGTATGAACAGTTTTCTAGGTGGCTGCTTTACAGATTTCCACTAAGGGTATGTCTCTAACTGCTGCGACCGAAGCAGCTGTACCGCTGGTGGAGTGAGCCCTCAGGCCTGTGGGTGGCTTTTTCCTCAACTTTGAATAGCAGAACTGGATACAGGACACAATCCACCTGGCAATAGTCCTCTTAGTAGCAGGTTTACCTTTACCCACTTCTCCATAAGTGAGAAACAGCTGTGAACAGTCATTGCTATGGGCCTTAGTGTGTTCTATATAATAACTAAGAGCCCTCTTTACATCAAGAATGTGCAGTCTCCTCTTCCCAGAGGAAGAATGGTCAGTGGAAAATACAGGCAATGACACAGACTGATTCAAATGAAAGTCTGATACCACCTCGGGAAGGAACTTTCTATTGGTTTGAAGGACCACCTTATCCCTGTGAAATGAAATCAGGTTCCACTGATAAGGCCTGTAATTCACTGATTCTCCTGGCAGAGGTAATGGCTACCAGGAATACAGTTTTCCAAGTCAAGTATTTCAGCTAAGCCGAGGATAATGGTTCGAAAGGGGGCTGCATAAGCTGTGCAATACAGATATTCAGGTCCCAAACAGGAGTAGGCTCCCTAAAAGGAGGATTAATGTGAACCAGACCTTTGAAATTTTTCTTGAAAACTGGATGAGAAGCTAGGGAAGAGCCCTTGCCAGCTGAAAGGAAAGCAGAGATGGCTGCCAGATGTACCTTGAGAGTAGCAGGCCTGAGGCCTAAACTGTTAAGCTGCACTAAATAATCTAAAGCAATGGCAATATCAGCTGAATCTGGCTGAATGTGCCTCTGAGAACACCAGAAACCAAATCTCTTCCATTTGGAATTGTAAGTTTTTCTAGTAGAGGATTTTCTACTAACCTTAAACATGTCCAAGACTGATTGGGAAAGTTGCAGGCTTGCATATTCTAGCTCTTCAAGAGCCAGGCTTTGAGTCTGAGTCTGAAGGTTGGGATACAGTATCCTCCCCTGCGAAGAAGTGAGGAGATTGTACTGTCTGGGAAGACACAGTGGTATTGTCACTGTCATGGACAATAATAGGAGGTACCATGGCTGTCTGGCCCAGTCTGGAGCCACCAGAATCACTTTGCAAGGCTGAGATCTGATCTTGATCAGAACCTTGAATATCAGAGGAAAAGCATACAGAAATCTGCTTGTCCAATTCAACAGGAGAGCATCCTGGGTGACAGATCCCAGAAGAGGGGGTCTGCAGAAAAACGGAGGGAGCTGGTGATTGTCCGGGACTTCAAAGAGATCTATCTCTGAAGTGCCCCACCTCTTGAAAATGACCTGAAGAATCAGAGGATTCTGGGCCCATTTGTGGTGACCTTGAGAAATCCTGCTGAGTGCATCTGCTAGAATGTTGTCCTTCCCTGGGAGATGCACAGCTATCAGGGAAACCCAAAAGGAATAAGCTAAAAACCATATTTTCATGGCTTCTGTGCACAAGGCCGAGGACCGAGTGCCTCCCTGTTTGTTGATGTACCACATGGCTGTGGTATTGTCTGTCCTGATCTGCACCACTTTTTCCTGAATAGTGTTTGAGAATGTTTGAAGTGCTTGAAAGATTGCTCTGAGTTAGAGAAGATGTATGTGCAGAAGAGACTCCTGATGAGACCAGGTTCCCTGTGCAGTAAGCTGGTCAAGATGAGCTCCCCATCCCAGTCGAGAGGCATCTGTGGTGAGAATCACCGAAGGGGCCTGACTGAGGAAAGGGACACCTTGTCTTAAATTGTCCTCCTCCAGCCACCACTGGAGAGCCTGAACCAGAGTTTGGGACACTGGAACCAATTTGGAAAGAGGGTCTTTTTTTTGAGACCAGTAAGATCTTAGATGAAACTGAATATCTCTCATTTGAAATCTTGCCCCTTGCATGACAGCAGTGGAAGCTGCAATGTGGCCTAGCAACTGTAGGAAGTGCCTAGCTGGCCAAGACACTAGAGGACGAAAAGAGGAAGCCAGAGCGATAAGGGATTGTACCCTTGAAAGTGGGAGAAATGCCCTTGCCTAGACAGTGTCTAATTCCACCCCTATAAAAGTGAGAAGCTGGGCTGGTTCCAGAACAGACTTTTCTAGGTTCAGAATGAATCCTAAGGAGTCCAGAAGCTTTTGAGTGACCTCCAGAGCTGACCTGACTTGGTCTGAGAACTGATCCACTATGAGCCAGTCGTCCAGATATGGAAACAGCAGGATACCCTGTCTCCTGAGAAAGGCCACCACTACTGCTAGACACTTGGTGAACACCCTTGGAGCAGATGTTAGACTGAAAAGCATTGCTCTGAACTGGTAATGACCTGAGGGCAACTCGAACCTGAGGTACTTTCTGTGGGAATGTCTGATAGGTATGTGGAAGTAGGCATCCTTGAGATCCAGGGAGGCTAGCCAGTCTGCTGGTCTCAGAGAGGGAAGAATTATTCCCAGAGTCACCATTTTGAACTTTGGCTTTGTTCAGGTATCTTAGATCTAGGATGGGTCGCCACCCCCCTGTCTTTTTTGGGGTAAGGAAGTATCTGGAATACAGAACTTTTCCCCTGTGACAAAGAGGTACTTTCTCTACTGCTTGAAGAAGCAGCAGAGAGGAGACTTCTGACTCTAGGGTCTTTGTCTCCATGGGAGAGGGAGGACTGAAAGACTTTGCTCTCATTTTTGGAAACCTTTTGAAACTGAGAGCAAGTCCCTGGCTCACTACTTCCAGGACCCATTTGTCTGAAATAATAGACTTCCAGGCCTGGAAGTAGTGAGCCAGCCTGCCCCCTACTGAAACTGGGGAGGCGACCCTGACTGACACCTCAGGGTGTCTGCTTGGCAGGGGGGCTTAGACTGAGTGGATGATGGGGTCCTGGTCACTCCTCGTCTGCTTCTTTCCCTAAAGAACCCCCTCTGCTGGAAAGAAGAGGAGGCCTGGGCTTGGTAAAAAGGCCGTGAAAAGGCTTGCCCCTGCCAGCCCTAAACTGCTGCTTCTGAGGAGTGGCCTGCTTCTCTTTGGCTGCAGCACTCCTGTAGGTGGTCCTGTACTCATCCATCTTCTTCATGTAAGCCTCTGTTTGCTCCCCAAACAGAGAGTTACCAGCAACAGGAAAATCCATGGCCTTAGTCTGGGTATCCTGTGACAAACTGGTACATCTGAGCCAAGCAAATCTCATGGAGACAGATGTAGCCATGACCCTGGAATGCATATAATTCGAGTCCACGGCAGCATGGAATTGAACTCTAGATGCCTCAACACCATCCACAGCCACCTGCTCCAGCTCCTTGGCCAGCTGGGGAGGGGCATTCTTAGCCAGCTCCAGCACCGTATCCCACATAGATTTCTGGTATCTGGCTGTATATGCCACGTAACTAGCTTGTCTGAGTCCCAAAGAGGATGGCAAGTATTGTTTTTTAGCCATGGTAACCGCTTTCCTGGAATCCTTATCTGGGGGGTGAGATGCCAGGGGAATGTTAGCCTTGTCACAGGCTGCAGCTTGCACTACCCCAATATGGGTGCAATGATTTGTTAGGAATTCCATCCCAGGACCTGATAAGGTATACTTCCTGTCCATCCTTTTATCCACAGGAGGTATGGATGTTGGAAACTGCAGAATTTTCTGTGTCTGTTTCCCCAGGGATTCATGCAAAGGGATAGACGCTCTCTTTGACTCTGGGATTTCAACATCATTTCAACGAAGTCAGGTTCCTTCTGATCCTGTTCAGCCTCAGCCACTTTCTTGTAAAACAAGAAATGGGAGGGGGACTCAGAAAGTCTGGGAGGAGACACATTGGAAGGCCTGTCTGGGGAGATGTCAGGCTCCACTAGCTCATCTAGGCTTTTCACCTTCCTCTTCTTCATAATCTTCTTCTCCTTCCCAATCACCCTCATAGAATGCTTCAGGTTCAATTTCAGAAGCAACTATATCTGACCGAACCGATCATTTTTGAACCGGTGTCGGTTCGGCCGGAACCAGGCAAAGCGACTGAAAAATAGTAGTCGCTTTTGCAATCTCTTCAGTGGTCGGAACATGGGGACCAGGATCCGAACCGGCTGACTTGCGTTTTCTTTTAGACAGAACCGACTCCGCAGAGTCAGCTCTCCTTTTGCCCGAGGAGGTATCGCCCAGGTCAGTGGGCACCCCCTCAGGTTCGGTCAGAACCAAACCGGGCTGGCCATCCAGATCAGCGGACTTTTCGGCATCTCTTTCCTTCAGCCTACTTAAATGTTTTTCCAAAGTGGCTTTAGTAAAGTTCTTACATATTTGGCAGTCTTCTTTGAGGTGGTCAAACCCCAGACAATAAACACAGATGAGGTGGGGATCAGCCTTAGCAAAGGCCTCCCCACACTCGGTGCAGTGCTGAAACCTAGTGGGACCGGTTTTCTTTTTGGATTTCTCAGACATGCCGGATTCAAAAAAGTTACCCTTAACAGCAGTTAAGCCAGGCAACTATACACTTATCGGTTCCAACCGTGTCACAGTTCGGTTAAAACAAATGAAGAAAGCTGTTGTTTTTTTTAGGAACCGATAAGTACCGGAAACCACACAATAATGACAGAAAAACAAGAATTGACAGTTAAAGAATTTGTTTCGGTTCCCAACCGGACTGACCGGGAGAAAACTGAACAAAAAACAATTTCTACTCAATAAACTCTAACTACCTACTAGCTACATTTACTGTACCATAGACAGAGATCTGAATACCGTAATAAAACAAGAAAAAGCAGTAGAAAACCAACCAATATTACTAAACTGAAGCAATGCGAAGGAGGGATTCTCTAGAGTGACTTCACACTTAGGCAGAGTAAAGAATCTGATGGTTACGCTGAGGACTACCAGGGACAGAGGTTTGAAAACTGAGCTAAAGCTCAACTTTCTATGCCCTGGCATAGAGTTAACCCTTTCCTCTCCGGAGCAGTTCAAGTGCTGGGGCTAACTGCATATAGTCAGAATACAGCAAGACTTCATGTTGTTTGAAATTACTGTTATGAACCCTGTATGAGCTGATGAAGTGGGGCCCTTGGGCCTGTGATTTATAATTGTACAAATGAATTTTGGCCAGAAGCCCTTCAGTAAAGTCAACTGCTTGACATCCAGTGGTCCAGTGTATTTTGTTTAATCTCTAAGGTGCCCACACACAGCAACTCCAGCAGGTAGTCAAGAAACTTATACAGTTGGATGCAAAGGGATCATGGTGAGCATAACACCATGTAACAATAGACACAGGAGTTCCCTGGGCCATGCCTGCCCGCATCCAGGGCAGTGATGGAGGTCGGCCACCATGTCATCTAAAGGGGGGGGGAGATGCAGATGCTCATTAAGAATTTCTGTTCCACCTTACCTATAGCAGAGCAACTTTCCCAATTAATGTAAAATAAATTCAAGTCTCCCACAGTTCCTACCAGACCCTTGGAGGCTGCCATTCTGATTCCATCCAATAACTGGTGACTGCAGTCCTTTGCCTGGTCATGGGGGGGTGGCTATGCCAAACTCCCAGTAATGTTTTATTAATATTCCCTTCACTAAACTCCACTCACAAAGATCATGCTGTCCCTTCCATTCTCTTAACCCTTAGGTTGCCGGAAGATTTAGAACGCATAGGTTTTTAAGACAAGATATCTTGACTGCGGCAGCCTAAGGGTTAATACCCTCCCCTTCCTGAACCTCTGATACCTGTTTAATATCAAATGTTACTCCGCCAGCTCTCTTCCCATATTGGTCTGGTCTATAATTTAGACCTCTCTACATTTGTATCTGTTGGTTGGAGATATGCCGACAAATCTCACTGCTGCCAGACCAGTGATGTCAACCTATCTACCCCGGCTACGGCTTCTTAGCCACACATTTCTGTTTAGATTCCTTACAGTAGCCATACAAGCATGCTTCACAATTAATCGATCTGTCCCTTTTATTTCTTTGGCTATACTAACCAATTTGCCAGCCTGCAAAGGACTACTAACTGCATTTTTGGTTTACCATTTGTTTTTTTTATGGTGCACCCTGTATTATCTGCCTCTCATTTATCCACCACCCACACAATCTGCCAAATTTGCCACCACTTTCATTGGCCACCATCTCCCAGGGGTCATCGTCGTCGTCAGTATACACTGCCCTATGCAGAACTCGCTCAGTCATCCACCCAGCGCTTGGCATGTGTGTGCATGGCAGTCTGGCATCTGTCTGCAGTCATGCACGTTTACATTCCCTTCCGACATTTATGTTTGCTTGCTGTGCTTTCCAATGCTGTTCATGCCAGCATGGCTGGCAACCTAGTCCCTCGCTTACCTCTATTCACCTGGTGTATGAGATCCTAGACCCTTGCACTTCAGATGTAACAGACCATCCAGTTCTCACTGTCCTGGCTGCATAGAACCCTATTTGTGGAATCTAATAACATAATCCTGGGCCCACACCACAGTATACCTTCTATATATACTCCCTTTTTACCCTGTTGCTCCCTGGTAGGCCGCAGGGCAGGGTCAGTGCATGATCTCTCCCCCCCCCATCTGCCGAAACTGTACCATGTACAGTACCTCCACATCACTGTCCAGTGGAAAGTATCTATTCTGGAGCAACAGATATGGGGGCTGCTGCAGCCTCTTTATTTAGCCATGACTTTATCCCCCCACCATTCTAACAAGGACCACCACCCCCGCTTGAGTTGACAAGTCTTCCCTTCTTTTCTCTTCATCTGCCTCCCTATTTTGTCCATTCACAGTCTGTTCTAGCACAGTGTCAATAAAGCTCCCCCAACTCTGACACCTCTATACATGGCTTTCTGCTCCATAAGGCCTAAGGTTTCAGACCTACAGTACAGTGTATGGGCACCACTTTAAATTGTAAGAGCCACTCGGGGTGCAGGGGTTGAGGTTGTGTGTGGGGGGTGGGGCAAGTGAAGGTATGCTTCAAACAGACTTGAAATCCTGATTGGGTACATGGGACTCAAAGATGCATTCTTTTTAAAAATGCCATTATGCCACCCCCAACCCCCATTTAAGCCCCTCAAGAATGGCAGATCAAAATGGGATGTTTGGCATCTTTCCATATTAGTCATTCCCATGTTCCTAGCATTTCAAGCTCGTCTCCTTAATGCATTTGTCCTGGTCAGAGGTAATATTCCGTGTTATACTTGTAAACCATGATGCAATATAATGAGCCTGTAAACCACCTTGGGCAGGACCCCTTATAAACAAACAAGCCATCAAGTGTAACTGTGACATTATGCTAAAATAGTCTTTAATAGATCAATAAAGTAATCGCCTAGTGACTGGGTCCAGCGTCTAAGCCTCAGCGAAATAAATTGCATTAATAAGTCAATAAAGTCTTTGTCAAATGGCCTAGGTTCCCCCCTCACCCATCATTAACATGTGAAGGGTTTGATTATGATATTTAATAGACAATTTTCCTGGGTGTTTAGCTCTGTAATCCTTTCATTGGCATTCTACTTCAATGGCAGCAAATGCAATTAAAGGCAAAATGTTCCTTGTGTTGTAATAATAAAACACATTCTGACACTGTGTTGCCAGGTTGAGGGCAATATACGACGTCGCATTACATTCCAGCAGAGCCACTTAGCATGCCAAAGCCGCTGGTCTGATCGCAGAGCTCTAATTAATTATTGCATTCAATCAGCCATTGTAAACAGTCATTATCCCACTGGCAAGTATACTTCAGCATCAGTGACTCCAGCTGAGAGTGTGTGTAGGTACTCATCAATTATCCGCACTGTGCTTTATTTGGGCATCAGCTGAAGAAAAACCTTCGAAACATACACAGGGAACAGTTGGGGTTCTTAGGCCTTTGCCAAAGGCCCGAGACATAAAAGTGTAGCGATGTATGACTGACTTCAGAGGCAAAGGGCTGGTTATGCTTGGTAATTACTCCCTGTTGTGTGTTCTTCACTGCTGCCACCCAAAAAATATTCAGCTTGGCTTAGCCCAGGACGGATGCCTGCCTTTGAGATGTCTGCAGTTAGAGTCCCTTTTACAAACAATATGAAATGGAATCACATTTGAAATCCGTTTCTTTAATTCATCTAATTTCTCAGTGCCCCCTCCTCTCTAGTTTGTGCCATACAGGGCAGGATGTATACCTAGCTGTCTGAGATGATGAGTGCAAGCTAAACTAAGAGGACAAGCACTCAAATGGTGGGGGATGGCAGGATAGGGAGACATCTGAAGGCCACAACTTCACACGCAAGGCGATTAACTTGCAGCATGAGGCTGTGGAATAGCCATGAGACAGGCTGACCCATCTTTTGGATGAGACATTAAATCCAAGTCCCATCCGCCTCTTCCGGTGGTTTTTCAGGTTGACATTTAAGATCCCATGGCACTTCTCAGAGAGGGTAGGGAAATTTCCCCTTGGCATACTGGGTAAATTCTCCCATGCACTAAAATGACACCAACAGCTTAACCTGGTTAAATATCATTCTGTGTGCAACTGTATTCCCCTCCCCCGGAATGAGGCTGAAAACAAGAAGTGTTTCCTAGCCTTCCTCTCCCAGTCAACAAAATCTAAATAAGAAGGTAGTAGAAATGTCGGCTGAAAAGGACCAGTAGGCCCCTCTAGTTTGCCCCTTTTCCCTGCCTATTCTGATGCCTCTGACCCTTTTTGGTCACTGGCATCCTTCCCTCCCCCCCTGTTCCATCTACCCAATTTGTCCCTGTGGTGCTGTGCCTACCCACACATGCTTGAAACCTCCCAGTCTTTGCCCCCACTACTTCCTCTGGCAAGCTGTTCCATTTATCCTCCACCCTTTCCACGAAGAAGTATTTTTTCATCTCTCCTAAACTCCCTCCCCCCCCATAGCTTCACTGTATGCCCCATGTTCTAGTGCCTTATTTTCTCCGAAAGAAACACACCACCTGCACCTTGTACACCCCTGTGAGGCAGTTGCAGTTCTCAGTCATGTGTCCTCTCACTCTCCTGTCCTCCAGGGAGTACTCGTTGAGTTCCTGCAGCCTTTCCTAATGTGGCTTCTCATACAACCCTCGCATGATTTGGGTTGCCAACCTCTGTACTGCCTGTGCCCTGTCAATGCCCTTGCAGACGTGCAGCCTCCAGAACTGGGCACAGTACTCCAGGTGGGGCGTCTACCGGTGAGCGATACAACAGCAGCTCCTCCTTCCGCCTCCTGCTAGAAATCCCCCTCCCAGTGCACCCCAGCATCCTACTAGCCTTTCCCACTGCCTTGTCATACTGATGAACCTGAGGTCTCTCTTGTTTAGTAAGTACCTCTCCCCCTCTTATACCTATCTCCTAGGTTTCCCTGTCCCAGGTGCATAACCATAGTCGTACCTTAGACCACTCCTCTCACTTCCCCAAGATCCCTTTGCATTCTCTCCACCCCCCTTCCTGAGCGTCACCCCGTTGCAGATTTTTGTATCGTCCGCAAAATGACATACCTTCCCCTCCAGCTCCTCAGCAATGACATTTATGAAGACATAGAAGAGGACCGGTCCCAGCACCAATCCCTGTGGCACCCCACTAGTCACTATCCCATCCCCCGAGTGTCTGCCATTTACCACCAGTCTCTGCATCCCATCCTTTAACCAGTTAGATACCCAGCTTATTACTTTCTCCCCCCACTCCCCGGCTGCTTAGTTGTTGTTCTTTTCATCGTTTCTTTGCCTGCCATCCCCAGTCCCAGCGGCATTCCCCCCGCCCCATTACTGACCCATCTCATGGACTTATGGGTTAACCACCACTTTACACAAAGCTGTATCGGCGGGTGGCCAGCCATGCGGTCATGTGGCGCCGGCGGAGCATGCTGAGTGAGCCAAGACAGTTTCATCATCACTCTCCCGAGCATCTGCGAGTGAAGCATGCACGTGCATGCATATTGCTGCACATGCATGCTATGTGAGCATGCGCCCCTGTCTGCTGATCCCATCAGTCATGCCACCCAGCCTCCGCTAGATATCGGGCAAGCAGCAAGACTCAGAGCCCCCCTCCCCGAGGCAGGACAGCTGTCTTGGGATGCTCATTCCTCCCCTCACCCGGCTGGCTCCCAAGAGACCCTGGTCTATTCCTCAACCCAGATCACTGGCACGGCTGGAGGTAAGGTATCAGCACCTCAGCCCTCCATGCCGCTGGTCCAGCTAGCGGTTGTTAACTAGCCTCCTAAGTGGTACAGTGTTGAAAGCCTTACTGAAATCCAGATAGGCCACGTCCACTGCTCTCCCTTGATCCAGCTCCCTAGTAACCCAGTTAAAGAAATCTATGAGATTTGTTTGACATGACCTCCCCCCTGTGAAACCGTCCTGCCTATGGTCCTGCAGCCCATTAGCCTGTAGGTACTCCATGAGCATCTCCTTTAGTAGAGTCTCCATTAATTTCCCCACCACTGATGTAAGATTGATTGGCCTGTGGTTGCTAGCCTCATGGCTACTGCCACTTTTGCACAGAGGGACCACGTCAGCCATCCTCTAGTCCTCTGGAACCATCCCCTCATGAGGTGCTGAATAGCATTGCCAGATGGGCAACTAGCACCGTGCTCATTTTCTTTAGGACCCTCGGGTGAAGCCTATCTAGTCCCATCGCCTTATTCTCCTTTAGGGCTTTCAACCCCTTCTGCATTCTCTCTACTGAGAATGGACTTGTGTCCACTCCGCTCTCCCCCTGGTGCTTGCTGCTACATGCTGGTCCATCCATCCCTCTACTTTGAAGACCAAGCAGAAGTAATCATTAAAAATTTCAACTTTCACGTGATCTTCCTCTGCACAGTCTCCCCCACCCTTCTGATTCTCCCTATCCCTCTCGTTGTCTTCTTTTCACTTATGTTCTTGAAGAAGCTCTTGTCCTCTTTTTTGACTTCCTTAGCTATCTTCTCCTCTGCCTATGCTTTAGCTGCCTTCATCTTCCTTCCTGCTTCCCTTTGCTTTACCAGATACAGTTCCCTATCTACTTCCTTTGTACTTATTGAATGCAGCTTTCTTCTTCTTCACTGCCTTTACCGTCTCCTTTTTGAACCTTAGTGGCCTCTTTCCCCCCCCCTCGCTCAATTTCGTCAAACAGTATGCCATTGCCTTGGCTATTCCCTCCTTAATCCTTCTCCACTGAGTCTCCACTCCCCCCGACCATCCCCCCCTTTGAGGTATTCACTGAGGCGGGTTCCCTTTTCTTTAAAATCTGCCTCCAGATGCCGGCCCAGTGGCGTAGGGCTGAGGCGCGGCACTACCTCAATCTACCGTGACCCGGTTCGGGAACGGACTCGGGACACGGGGGCTGAGCAGGAAGGAGAGGGATTGAGCGCCCACAGGACTGCTCTCTCTCCTGGGGTGGGTTCGGGATGGACGTCAGTCAGCAGCGGCCTCTGGTGGAGACCAGGAGCACTGCACGATGGCGTCAAGGGGGTAAGCGTAACCAGAAAACGGAAAAAGGCTCCATGTTACACCGGATGACGGCCGCCTGGATCTCCGAGGCCATCAATGCCCGTACGACCATCTGCCTCAGCAGTACCTTGGGGCTAAGACATTGCACTGGTCTGCCCCTTCCCAGGCCGGTGCCTTCCCCCTTGGAGGAGAGGGACCCACTCGGTGAAGGGTTACGTCAGGTCACCCCGAGGAGGCTGCTATCTGAGGGGGGGGGGGTTGAGGGGACAGGATGGGTCAGAAGCATCTTTGGTAAGCCCGAAGCGAAAAAGAAATAACACAAAAAAAAAAATCTGCCCTCCTGAAGTCCAGGGCCCTCGTCCAAGTGTGGTAGTGGAAGCTGGCACTGTTCAGGCTTTTAAAGCAGGACAAGCCAAACTCCTGAGGGAGACGAGCATTGAGGGTTGCATTCTGGCTGTTAAGCTTGGATCTATGTCAGTCCTCAAATTGATTTGATTGATTGATTGATTTCATGAATTCTCACCAGGAAAAACATATTGAGCTAACATCTCATTTTTGATGTGTCCTGAGGGGACGGGAATGTGGAGATTGTGGTAATAAGTTACATCAGTAATGCTACAATAATAAAACAACAGTAATAATTATAGAAAGTAAAAATTATGGAGTAGACAATTGAGAGGAAGCACAAAATAAGAAGTGCAAACTATAACATATCAATAGCAACGGGTCCGCAAAGTGCAACTGGCAGCAAAATTGGGGGCGGAGGGAGGGAGACTGCAAGTACAACAGGGGATTAGTCAGAGGGAGACGTGGACCAATAAACTAGGGCAGTAGGGAGAGCATGTAGTATGGATGGAGGAGCAATGGGATTAGCCTAGGATCAGCGCTAACTGAAGGAGTAGTGACATCACGGAGGAGGGATTCTAATGCTAGGGAAGAGGGAGCATTGTGAATAGCAACAGGGAGGGTGCTCCAAAGTTTGGGGAAGCGGAAGGAGAGAGCAGCTTGAGCAAGGGATTTTACAGGGTGGGGAGGGAGAGAGTGAAACAGTGGGTGTCAGAGCTGTGAAGGAGGGGAGGAGGGAGGAAAGGTGGTGGGGGAGGGAGCTCAGCCAGAATTTGGAGACGAAGGTGGCGGAATGAGCTAAGCACCTGGCATCAAGGGAGGGCAGGGAGAGGGAGGAATACAGGGAATGGTGCTTGATCCTGGGGAGGCAATCCAGGGCAAAGTGGCAGATGGAGTGAAAGAGGGAATCCATCCTGGCAAGGGTGGACTTGGGAGCAGTGCTATATACAGTGTTGCCGTAATTGAAGAGGCAGAATCATCTTCGTGATGATCTCTTTCCTTTCAGGAAGCATGGTACTTGCTTTGTTCCGGTAAAGTGCCCCAAGTTTAGGGTGCGGTTTCTTGTGGATGGTGTTCACATGAGCAGAGAAGTCCAGATGACAATCCAATCACACCCCGAGGTATTTAAAGAAGGAGACCGGAATTTAAAAAATTGCTATCGGCACCCATCTTGAATGGCATGAGTTATTAATTATAAAACTAGTTATAGAAGCTGCCTAAAAGAAAATAAAATAGAGAAAGAAAAATACACAGATGATGAATCTAATAATGTCAAAAAAATATTAATGCTAAAAAAACTACTGTATAAGATGACATTTTTTGCCGACTAACAAATATTGCAGCTTTAAAGGGTGTTTGCTACCAGCCCAGTGTCACTGGTGGCAGTGAGTGGCATTGCCATGCAGGAGACCTGGAGCAGGAGTCACAAAACCTCGCAGCAGCTGATAGCTGTGCTGCCTGCGCCTGTGACGGCAGTCATGCAGGTGAAATCTTGCTGTTCACAGTCCCGACTGCGAATAGGGCCTGAAGGGGGCAGCACTAACACAAGTCAAGCCACCACTAACCCCACTACCGCCACCCTGACACCCAGCCAGGAGAATGGCCCCACAATGAATAGTACAGGTACACGATTTTCTATTCACGAACACAGACACGTGAATGAGCCCACTGGGCATGCGGGACTCTATGTGGCCATTTGCATGCCCATTATGGGCCCATTTACATAGCCTGTGGGTGGCTTAGCGAGACCCCCCCCCAGCCCCTGCCCGACATGCAGCAGCAGTCCCTGGTGGTTTAGGGCCCATGCACCCCATTTGCTGATCACCTTCCTGAGAATGTAAAAATAGGTTTCGTGGTGGTCAAGTGTTCCCTTCCTCACCAATCGTCAGCCCCATATAAATAAATATATACCCTGGTAGCCTAGTGGTCCATCCCTGTCCCCGATCGCCGTCCCTTTAATAAACATATTGATGTCCATGGTGTGTAGTTGTGGCCTCCACCCTGATCACCACCTCAAAAACAAAGTACGGTATTTCTGCTGGTAGTGGTCCCCACTCCCAATCACTGCCCAATATGTTAAACATAAGTTTTCCTTGGTTTACAGTGGTCCTCCCCACCCGATCACCCAACTGAAATATAACAACCATTTCCCTGGTGCCCAGTGGTCCCACCCGCACACATGCCCATGCAGTAGTGATATGTCCCTGGTGTCCAGTGTGCCTCCCCACCACCGATCGCCATCCCGACCCAAAGACATATAGAACCTGGTGGTCTAGTGTTCCATTCCCTTGCCGATTGCTGGCCCAAGCAGTGCAAACGTACACCTATTCCCTGGTGCTAGTGGTGTCCCCCATGCCCCCCACCCACTGGCCCAAGAAGGAACTACAGAAACGTATTCCTTGGTGGTAGTAGTTCACTCCAATCGTTAGACTGTAATAAACTCAATAGCTTCCCCAGTGGCTAGTGGCCCCTCCCCCCACTGGATCATCCGCCCAATATATGTAAAATATTGTCCCTGTGGTCCAGTGAATCCCTCACCCTGATCCCTTGTATCCTGAGGTTACTCATTTCTCTGGTGGTCTAGTAGACTCCCTGCCTAGCAGGTGGTGACCCACCACCTCACTTACCCCCCATACCAACCCCCTAGACAGCGACCAGCACAGCCATCCTCTGTCCACCATGGTTGGCCACCGACTGAGCTCTCAATGTGCATGTACTGTATACAGTACACACTATTGACAATGATTGACAGCTCCAGTGAGCTGTCACTCAATGGCATATGCTGTATACAGTATGCGACATTAGAGAGCTCAGTCGATGGCCAGCCATGGTGGAAGACGATAGCTGTGCTGTCTGGCTAGGGGGTCGGGATGGGGAAGGGACAGGGTGGTGGGTTACTACCTGCTGGGGTGGGGGGTCCACTAGACCACCAGGGAAATAAGTAATGTCAGGATACAAGGGTTGGGATTGAGGGTACACTGGACACCAGGGACAATATTTTATGTATGTTGAATGGGTGATCGGATGAGGGGAGGGACTGCTAGCCACCAGGGAAACTACTGAGTTTATTATGGGCCAACGATCAGAGATCATGGGGGGGGGCAATCCCACCAGGGAATAAGTTTCTATATGTCCCTATGTAGCCCTGGCGCCAGTAACAAGAGGGCTACTACCCCTGCCTTGCCGGCTGTAACAAGGTTAAGGGGTCTGGGTTCCTATTCTGCTGTTACCAGGGGTTCTTTCCCAAGAATAAAAATAAAATGCATGGTGCCTCCACCCAGAGTACTTATTAAGTGGGTTAGATTTTTACCAGTGCAACCCCCTGGGATGCTGTACCAACACACCTCCCCATATAGTCACCCCAACACATGGACACAGCATTAACCAAAACCCCCAAATTCAACACTTACCATTTTTTAACTTCAGCTAATAATATGTTCACCAAATAAAATATGCTCTTGAGTCAGAAATTCTTCCAAAGCAGATAAGTACATTTATATTACGTGGGGAGGGTTAGGAAGGGGTAGATGGGGTAAAGATTAAGTAAAAACACTTTGTAAACTTGCATTTAAAGAGTATAATTTTCAAACACCCATTTTCCTTTTGAATTCAGCCCATATTTTGATGCTTGTAGCACCATCCCTCTATCTAGCTAACTGCTGCAGGTATTAAATTGTCCTAAACCCCAACTGGTACCCGTTCAGAATAACCCCCGATGCTCTCTCTGTCCCTGGATACCCAGATAACTATAGGTGCAGCTGGTCGGCCGGCGTTGGTGCACTTGATGTAAAATAACATTACTTTTTTTTTTTTAAAGATTCTTTATTCATTTTCCAACTTATACACGATACAACAAGGTATAGCTATTGTATTACAAACAGGTTCAATTACTGAAAATCGGGGAGGGAAAAGGGCAGCTGGGAGTAAAGGAAAGGGGGAAGGGTAAACAGGGATAGCATAACAAAGAAGGCAGAACAACTAGTAAATAACTGTGGTTCTAATCAGGGTACAGAGTGTGCAAGAGTTGAATCTAACTGTAAAGTTAAATATCCTACGCTAGTAGTGGTGTCGGGTTAAACAACATCTAAGTGGTAGGCATTTCCTTGTCTAATTCCCAGGATTGTCGTCTGTCCTCCAGAGCAGTCACATCAGGCTGCGATCACAAGGGGGCAGAGGAAGACTAAAAGATGGAGACAATAAAGAGGTACTCACAGCTTCGAGCTGAGTGGACCAAACCTGCGACTGGGCGATGTTCCCTTCTTAACTGAGTATCTGTCACCTCCCGCTGGGCACTCCAGTAGAACCCAGGTAGAAGTGTCTCCAGTTCATATGGTCCAGCCAGCTATCTTCCCCTGAAACAAGAAAATAGATCCACAAAGGAAAGAGGTCCATATGGGTGAGCAGTTTGTATATTCCAGAGTTGTCGAGCAGAGATCCAGTGTAACCCCAGCTAAGTACTAATATAGACAGCCGGACCCTTTACAGCATATCGGAGACCAGCTTACCATGTAACCCCTACCCTTAATCTTGTTCTACCCTCCATCCACTCCACCCCACATGGTCATGGTGCACACAACAGCCAAAGCTCCCCCGGTGTCCTGGGTGAGACTCGAAACATAATATATCCTTCTGTTACCCTGAGGGCGTCAACCAACCCCCTCTGGGGGGGGTTGATGAATTGAAGGTATGGGCCTCAGCATTTCTGGAACTTGTACATCTGGTAAGTCTTAAGGTACGAGATTTTATCCAGGGACACTAAGTTCGAGACGGAGGCCAGGATCTCACCGCTTGTGGGGGGGAACAGTGGATCGCCACTTACAGACCAAGACCCTCTTTGTCTGAATGGTCAGGAGAGCAAGTCAGTGATGTTGCTGAGGGGTGAGACATGGGAGGTCGTTCTTTAGGCCCAGGAGGAGGAGGAGGAAGGTGGGTTCTTGGGGGATTGGTTTCTGCAGCACCGCAGAGGCTACCAGGCAAACCTGTTGTCACATGTGTTGGATCTTCGGGCAAGACCACAAAATATGTAAGAGATCAGCCCCTGGACTCTGACAGCACCAGCATTCGTCCGATGATACAAGATTTTGGCTCTATGGAGAACAACTGGGGTTTTGTACCAGGAGTGAGAATTCTTATTTTGAATTAACCTGGTGCACACGACTTTGAACCATTTGTGTGAGCCCTGCCATGCCTGGCCCCACTGGGGATCCAGGATTTTGCACTGCAGCATCCTCTCCCACCTGGACTTTGCTGTCTCAGATTGGAAAGGGATGGTATCACTGAGCAGCCTGTAAAAGCAGCCAGCCAGGCCCTTCAGGCGCTCAGTCCAGCCTTGAATGGATAGCCCTGCTGGGGTTTGTCTGGACTGGACCAGCAGGGGGTGGAGAGCCACCTGCATCTGTAGGTACCTCTAGCAGTCCACTTGGGGCAGCTGCCATCAGTCCCAGAGTGCTTGAAAGGGAGGGGTTCCCAGATCTGAGAGATCCAGGAGGTCACCTACCCTCAATATGCCTCTGTTGCCCCATTGCAGCCAGACCACTCTTTTGTTGTCTATAGTGATGTTGGGGTTGTGCCAGGGGGGCATGAGTGATGGGGAGGGGGTCCAGCTCCAATTTGTTTACAGTGAGGTGCCATATTTTCCTAGAGGCCACTATGGTAGGTGAGGGTATGGGGTGGCTACCACAGGTTGGTAGGCTCACAGGCGAGAATGAAAGGGAGGAAGTATCTAGGAGTCCCATCTGTTCTCATTCCATATCCACTCACTGTGGGCCGTCCCCCCGAGGGGGCACCAAACCACTTAACAGTTTGTGCCGATTGGAAAGCCCATTTGTATCTCTCCATCCAGGGCAAGTTCCAACCCTCCCTGGGACCAGTGTGCTCGGAGTTTATTCCGACTGAACCTGGTTTGGACCTCTCCCATAGGAGGTCTCCAGTCAGTTTGTCAATGGGCTGGGTCCATTGTTTGGATGCTAAAATTGGTAAGTGGGAGAGGAAGTAGAAGAATCTGGGGGCCATCACCATTTTAATGGCTGCATTCTTCCCAACAAGGGTAAGCCAGAGTAGTTTCCACCTCTCAAATTCAAGTTTGGTGCTGATGAATGGCAGGTGGATGTTGGCTCCCCAGATATCCTCCAGTTTCAGAGTCACTTCTATATCCAGGTATGTAATCCCAGATGGGGCCTGTCTCTGCTGCTATTTGTTGGGTGCAGTGCCTATTTAGGGTAATCATCTCTGTTTTAGCTTGGTTCAGCTTGAGCCCCGATATCAGGGCAAATGAGTCCAGAAGGAGCAGGAAAGGGGATACCGATAGTGGAGCATCCACAAGGGGGAGGAGCAGGTCGTCAGCATACATAAGGGTCATATAGGAGCTCTGAACAACCATGATACCCCTAATGTCAGGGTGGAGTCTGACCATTGTGGCAAGAGGTTCAACTGCTAGCACAAATAGGAGTGGGAGAAGGGCAGCCTGCCTTGTCTCCCACTCTAGGGAAAGGGGGGGGTGGTTCGGTTAGTGGATACTCTGGCCACTGGCTTATTGTAGATGGCCCGTACTTTACCCCAGAAGCTGTCGCCCAAACCCAGGTGTACAAGGGTTGCATCCAGGTAATCCCACTCAAGGGAGTCGAAAGCCTTTTCGAAGTCCACTGCGATGGCAGCAGCTGGCGTTGACATCCCCCTCGCCACATGCATCAGACTCAGCAGGGCTCACAGGTGGTCTGAGCTGTGACGTCTGGGTACAAACCCTACCTGAGATGGATGGACCAAGGTACATAGCAGGGAGCTCAGGCGGTTTGCCAGCGCCTTCGCATACACCTTGCTGTCCATGTTGATGAGGAAAATCGGGCTGTAGTTGGCCGGGTTGGTCAGGTCCTTTCCCTTCTTGGGAATGACAACAATATTGGCCTCGCATAGGGTCGGGAGTAAAATTCCAGTAGTTTCAGCTTCCCTAAAGACCTTGATCATCTGTGGGGCCGGCAGTTGGCAGAAGGCTTGGTAAAAGTCCACCTTGAACCCGTCCTCACCAGGAGATTTCCCTCCCTTCGGACCGCTGATGCCTGTTACGACCTCTCCTACTGACATAGGTGCATCCAGTGCACTGGCCTGGGGGGCTGAGAGGGCAGGGAAGGGTTTTTTTATTGAGAAATGGCTGGATCTCTAATGGGGGGGGTGGGATGGATGGATCGGTAGAGGCTGGAGTGGAAGGAAGCCATGACCATGTTAATATCCGCTGAGGCGGTGGCCAGTACCCCTCCTTCATCCCTCAGGCCTGGGATATGGCTGGCGGCCTGCTGTTTCCTGAGCTGGTATGCCAGTACCTTCCTGCCTTTATCCCCTCCCTCCCAGAATGTGTGACTGAGCTGGAGAATGGCAACCTCAGCTTTTACGTTTAGGAGCTGGTTAATCTCTAAGCGGAGCCCCAAGATCTTCCAACCAGTAGGAGAGGAGGGGGAAGGGGAGGGCATGACTTTATATTTGGCCTCCGCTGGCACAAGTTGGGATTCCAGATCTACCAGCTTCTGCTCTCATTCTCTCCTTTTAACTGCTGCGTACCCCATTCTGCTTCCTCTCATGGAGGCTTTGAAGGCCTCCCAGGTATTCCCAGGGGAGATGTCAGAGACAGGGTTGGACTGGAGTAAGAGAAAAGCCTCTGTCCTGGCCCAGGGGATGAAGTCTGGGTCACACATGAGGAGTGGGTCCAGTTTCCAGGAGTGGGAGGGGGTTTCAGTACGGCCCCAGGCCAATATGAGTTGGACCAGGGCATGGTCGAAGATACTCCTGGAGAGTATGACTGAGTCATTGACCAGTGGAAGAAAAGTTTGGGACGAGAGACAGAAATCCAGCCTGCTATAGGAGGAGTTGGCCTCCGAGTGGAAAGTGTAATCCCAAACTTGGGGATGAAAGAGGCGCCAAACATCTGTGAGACCCATGTCCTCCATTAGCAGGTCTAGGGCTCGCCCTCACTGCAAGTGCTACCCATGTCATTTCTGTCAAGATGTGGCACCAGTGTCAGGTTAAAGTTCCGGCCCCCAAAAAAATCAAGGCATTGCAGGATGGGGCAAAGGAGGAAAGTGTTTCTGCTAGGGAGGTAAAGAAACTGGGGTCATCCTGGTTAGGGGCATATATGTTACCCAGCACTATAGGACCAGTCGGGGTGTCATATAGGCCTAGTACCCACCGTCCCTCTTTGTCAGACCAGCTGTCCATCAGTTTCCAGGGCAGGGATTTGTGCACCAGGCTGGCTACTCCTCTTATCTGGGATGAGGCCTCTGCGTGCACAGACTGTTCCACCCAGTCTTTATGCGGTAGTTTATGGTCTGACCCAGATAGCTTTGTCTCTTGGAGGAAGGCCACCTGGGACTTCAGATGTTTCAGGTGGGCTAGAACCTCCTTTCTTTTAACAGGGGAGTTCAGGCCTCACATTCCAGGTATGCAACACTGTTTCATTCATTCTCCAGACAGGTGCTGGTCCTCGGACGGGCAGCCTCTGGAGACCCCCAGCCAGAGCAAGATGGTGGAGAAAGAGTAAGGGATCTATTTATTTGTTTGTTTATTTGTTTTTGAAAGTCGGATTTACAACCTTTGAGTCAGGGACTCATTTACAAAGGCACATCGTCACAGGGAGGGTAGACATGGTTACAGTGTGAGATACGACAGTGGTAACATACAGGTGCAATACAGATAACAAAAAGGACACAATATAACAATGGTTTATGGGATAAAGTTACATGCAGTAAATAGCAATCGTATAAAATATAACGATAGTAGAAGTCACAAACCCTGGTCGTATTGGGGAAACACCTAAGTGGAAGGGTGGGGGGGAACAGGGGTGAGGAAAGAGAAAAAAAGGGGGGAAGCAGTCCAACAGACATTGTCAAGGCTATGGGCAAGAAACAGGGAGGGACCCCAACATTAGGTTGATTAAGGGCAACTACAGCTTCAGGTGCCAAAGAGGTGGTTACGGAGAGCGACTTTAAAGGGACCAATTTTGGTAGACTTAGTGACAGAGAGTGGGAGGGAGTTGAACCATGTGGGAGCACAGTAGTGGAAGGACCTTTGGGCTAGGGAGGTCTTGGTACGGGGCACCAGAAAGGTGGCCTTACCTGAGCTACAGGTGGCAATGGATGGGGATGCAAGCCGCAGGGACGCGGCGACCCCTGGGGGGGAGAGTCCTAGCAGGCATTTTTTGGCAAGTAAGCAGGTTTGGTAGTGCAGGCGCCCCTACAAGGTGAGCAGGTTGGCGGTGGAATACAGCAGGCAAGGATGGGTGCGGAGGAATGCACCGGTCAGGAGCCTGCAGGCCTTGTTTATCGAGGTCTGGATTCTGGTGAGGGCGGTATTGTCGGCCACGGCGTAGATAGGTAGGCCGTAGTCCACTAGGGACAGGACGGAGGAGTTAATGGCCAGTCGGAGAGCGGTTTGGGAGAGGCAATCTCTGTGGTGATAGAGAAGGCCAATCCGAGAGTTTATGGCTGAGGACAGGGTATTGATGTGGGTGTGGAATGCAAGAGCCGAGTCGAGGCGATGCCCAGGTACTCGTAGGACGACACCTGCTGGAGAGGGTGAGCATCACTGGGGAGAATGCAGAGGGGGGCATTTTTGGCCTTATTCTGATGATGCGTAAAAAGCACAGATTTGGTTTTTGAGGTTAATGACCAGTCGGTGGTCAAGGAACCACTTTTCGGCTTCGCTGAATGTGTGCTGCAGGGATTCCTGTAGAGATGCGGGGTCAGGGTGGGAGGCAAGGAGAACCACATCATCGGCATAGAGTAGCATATTGCCAAAGCAGGAGCTGGGGAAGGTATTGAGAAATAGGCTGAACAGAACGGGGCCCAGGATGGAACCCTGGGGGACCTCTGAGTGAACGGGCAGGGTATTGAACAGGGTGCCATTTACCTTCACGTGCTGTGATCTGGTACGGGGTAACTGGTGAACCAAGCCAGTGGGAAGTAGTAGGGGGTGACAGACAGTGTCAAAGGGATTAGAGAGGTCAACGAACACTGCACCCGCAACATGACCAGAGTCGAGAGCAGAGGGGAGGTGCTGGGAGAACTCCAGGAGGGCTGTAGTGATGCTGTGTCCAGGGTGGAATCCATGTTGCTCCGGACACGGCAGGTCGTATTTGGCCAGATACTCGGAGAGCTGAATGGCCACTATTTTTTCAAGTGCTTTGGAGAGAGGGGGGACAATGGAGATGGGCCTGAAATTGTTAGGGGAGGTTCTAGCTCCACTCTTATGGATAGGGGTGATTTCTGCAATTTTCCAGGCACTGGGAAATTGACCAAGACATAGTGATCGGTTTAAAAGGTTGGTGAGAGGGACTAGCTAGTACAGTATCTAGGACTAATAAGAGAATCCTGGAGTCCAGGGGATCACAGCTGAGGTTGTTGCTAGCTAAGGCTTTTTGCAGATGAGGCCTGGCTTCAAGGGATGATATGGCACACAGGTAGAAAGGGGGGTGATCCAAGGTGGAGGGGTGGAGGCAGGGATAGGGTCGAAAAAGTAGATAGAGCTTAGCTCTGAGAAAGCCATATTGAGGCACTCAGCTATGCGGGGAAGATCAGTAGTGACGGTACCGTCTCTGGAGAGTAGTGATGGTGGGGGGGAGCAGGTCTTTCCATTGAGCTCTTTCATATTGTCCCAGAAGGCACGGGATGAGCCCCAAGTGGATTCAAGGGTGGCTTGATAATATCTGGCCTTAGCCTGCCTTATAGCCCAGGTGCACTTGTTACGTGCTGCATTATAGGCTTGACTGTCAGCCAGTTTGCCTGTCTCGGCAGCAATATGCCAGAGATTATCTCTTTGTTTCAGTGTTTGGATGAGGGATGGGGGGATCCATGGGGCGTTGTGTTTCTTGGTACGGATTCTGGTCAGGGGGGCGAAAAGGTCGCAGGCCTTGCTGAAGGCACTGGAGAAATAGGCTAGGGCAGAGTCAATATCCATTGGGAGTAGGATTGGGGACCAGTTGAGCTGGGCGAGGTGCGGTTGTAGCTTTCTGAGACCCCCGGGGCAAAAGCACTGGCGCGAGGTGACCTGGGACACTGGTTTTGGTGTGGGGGATGACCAGTGGCAGAGGACAGGAGAGTGATCACTAAGAGAGTCTGGTAGTACATTAATATCCCTGATTTTATGGGGCAGTTCAACAGAATTACATTTAGGAGGGTGCTGAAGCTGCCTGACCGGTTAAATCTAGTGGGTGAGGTAACTAGTTGGGTCATATCTAGGGCAGCGAAGGAGTCCCTGATATGAGGGGCAGTGGTACTCCAAGCTTGCCCAGACGGGAACAAGAATGCATGTGATTTTAAGGGACAGTCCCCTGGGGAGAGTCCTGTGTGTGTGCAGCACAACTCCGCCCCTGATAGTTATTCCCGTGGGCAGAAAACCAGATAGGGACTTTAACTTAATGCGATATGGATGCACTGAACAAAAAGCTTAGTATTTCAACTCTCAGCAAGTATGTCAGTAAAGCATCAATGTAAAACCAACCTAAAATACTCTGAGGGTCTCAGTACGGACTACAGCCGGCTGTGATAACAACCAGTGGCTGGTCCGTCCTACCCTGAGGAGTGGCTTGGCATAGCCAAGTGGCCAACGTGGCCGTAATAATTAATAGAGGGCAACCAAACAGCACCCCACTATAACTGAACACTAGCACTTAATAGGAGAACAGCCTCCCGGAGCTGCAGGGTATATCCTTGACCTGAGGGCTACCAAAACAGGGCCTGTCAGCGAGGATCCACCCAGACGTACTCACTATTACCTCTGCCCTCTCCAGATGACATATGGTTGGCCAATGTGGAGGGACCCATATCTGATATCCAACCTGACGGGGGATGGCCTGCCTGTCCGCTTCAGCTTACAGGTTCAACGGGGTGTTGCAAGGGGGGGAGATGGTGGGGAGGAGGGTCAAGCTACCTGGGTAGGATATGACTGCTATCCCACTTGGAGTGTACCTGAAAGGTTGGTATGTGGGGGCCTTTCACCCCAAGTCCTCGTATACCACTGGACTTCCATTGCACTCGTCATCTCTCCCCTACAGCTACCGCACTCCCTAGTGGGGGGGCACACTTTAACAGCACGGGGTTGATAGTGTTATCCAGTCATGCCCAGCCACAGTTACACATCATTGGATTTCCATGTTAGGAGGATGGAGGTGGGCCGTGCACTCACAAGGCGAACCCAGCCGCCCCTTCCCCTCTTCTTGTAAGATGTAGGCCTCACAGTCTTCCTCGGGGTAGCAGTTCCATTACCTTTCCTCCCCATCAACTAGGCCTCTCGGGGTCTCATGGTAGCCACAGGGGAAATCAAGTCAGCTGTAGTGGGCAGATCTACAACTCACTAGCTCTAAGTGCGTCACCTTTCCTGTGAGAAGGTTGCGGGTGAGGGTCCGCTACACTCATGGGACCTGGAGGGTCCCTTGCATGGAGGGAAGGTGGGTAGGGGAGGATAGGGTAGCGGAGCAGCAAATCAGTGGATCCCAACTACCCCCACTAGCCTAAAACAGGGGGCATTTAAAAGCTGCCATAACACCATACGTTGTGGTTAGCAGAATACGCCCTCCCCCACCCGCCTCCCGAGAAATACACAGAGAAGAAAAAGGAAAACGAACATATATATTTTTATCAGTGCAATAAATCTGCCAAGCAACAGGTACAGAGAAGGGGCCAAGAAAGAAATATATCCTGCCCCATGTCAGATTCCCTCTAGCTACGAGGAGTGGGGAGAGAAGGGCGAGCAGAAGTGAACAAAGAATACCCGCTTGTTCCCCCACAGCATCCTTCCCCTCACCTATGCTCAAGTCCCCCCATTGTGCTCCTCTGTTTGCTACCCCACAAAAATGTTGCACTTATCAGTAGCTCCTGTCTAGGGAGCACATCCACAGGGGTCGTTCTCCCATCTTCATTCCACGGGCCGCTGGGCCTTCCATGCTGTTTTCTCTCCAGGGCTGCCGACATTTCAAGTGTCTCTCTGTTTTGGGCTACCTCAAGGGGGTCCACTGCGACTTCCCAGTCCCAGTCGTGATGACCGTGTTCTTCGGGGGTCCCCTCTGCGACTTCTGTGTTCATCTCCTGTAGTTCTAGGGCTTCATTGGGTGGGGTGACCAGTAGTAGTGGAGAGTATCTGTTCTTTGAAAAGTGCGGACTGGTCACCTCGAGCCCCTCTGGGTCCTCTTGTTGGGTTGTAGAGGTTTGCCTTGGGCTCCCACCCACTTGTTCCTGCGGATGCAATCTCTTACTGTGGGCATTCTTTTGTGGCTGCTATTTTTTTTTATTTATTTGGCTCGGTTCCCACAACTTGCGCTACGGCTGGGCTATATTCTCGGGGGCCTGCTGGTCTCGCTTGAGCAGGGATCACCGGTCAGTGTAGTCCTTGTTGCGAGCTGAGGATGTGCTCAGTACAGGGCTGAGCCTCTGATCGTTATACAAGCCAGGAAAGGATTTGTC
Source organism: Neoceratodus forsteri (assembly GCA_016271365.2). Classification (NCBI taxonomy): domain Eukaryota; kingdom Metazoa; phylum Chordata; order Ceratodontiformes; family Ceratodontidae; genus Neoceratodus; species Neoceratodus forsteri. Next base: position 60,059,432 of record JADMNL010000036.1, on the reverse strand, counting down.
CATAAAGTCAGCGGCAGCCTCTGGTGTCGAGAACTGCAAGGAGGAGCCATTGTGTGAAAACTTCAACGTCACAGGGTAACGGAGCGAGAAAGGAATTTTCAGGTCATGCAGCCTGCTCCTGACCTCAGTGTAGCCCCTTCTGTAGGCTGCCAAGTCCTTAGAGTAGTCTTGGAACAACATGATCCGGTGGCCCTGCCAGTCCAGGGCTCCCAGCTCTCTCAGCCCTGGACTGGATGGCTTCCTTCTCTGTGAAGTTCAGTAGATGCACCAGGATAGGCCTCAGTCTCTCTCTCCAGCTGCAGGCTGTGCCTGCAGGGTGCAATGGGCCTGCTCTATAGTAATCCTGGTGCCGGGGGTAGTTTGAGGATATCTGGTAGTGCCCTTTGGAGGAACTGGGTAGCTCATCCCTCCTCGGACCCCTCAGGAAACCCAAGGATGTTCTCTAAATCTTCAAGTTTCTCCTGCATCCCCTGGATTTGTGCCACCTGTTCTCACAACATCGCACAATGTCCTTGAATGACTTCTTCCTGGCTGGTTGCTTTCTGTTCCACCAGCCCTAGTCGGGAGTCCAAATTGACCAGGGCATCAGCAGAATTATTACTGGCGATTGTGAGTTCGTTCATCCTACTGAGGATGGACGCGAACATTTCCCGCACTGAAGGCTCGCGGCCTTCCTTGTTGCTGTGTGCCATGCAGTAGGTCGGGGTCTTCAAGGTTCTATGGCTGCCAGGTAGGATCTGCAAGTGAAAATATTACCACTCACTGAAGGCAGGTAAGAGGTGATTAGACTTCCTCCGGTGAGCGTTAACGGTCTTGAGCCCACAGGAAACACTGGTAATATTCAGATTAATAGCTGCGGTCGGTCGCTGCTGTCTAAGCAGCCATCTTAGTTGACAGCCAAGCCACACCCCTAAATAACATTACTTTTAACTTTTTCTTGATCACTTTAGTTTTGATATTACCTTCTATGCCAGTGGGCATAACTTGAGAGCAAAACTATATACATCCCCCAGGTGCAGGGCAATTCCTGCCTTTACCCATGGTTCCGCTGGCAATGACTGCGCCTCTGGGGTGGATGGAATGGCAGAACCTTGGAATCATTTGGATTTGAAAAGACTTGAGATGTGGAGCAGGCACTCTGCAGCTTGGATCTTCCGCCTTCATTGAAGGCTTTGCAGCTTGTCCCCTTCCGCCTGTTTTCCAGGCGCGATGTTGAGCATGATGCAAGGCCTTTCCAAACCACAAGAATCCCAGACCCAGGAGTGACCCCACGGTCCGGCTCCCCTAAGGAGCAGAGTGCCCTAGCACTCGGGCATGCACCCATGGCTCCCTCTGGCCCAGTCGGCCCCACTTAGTAGGGGTTGGCTGGTTTCCTACCTGGCTCCTGGTTGAAATATTGAGCCGAGTTCTCAGTCTCTTTAGCTCAGCTTAGTTGGTCATTTTTTAATCTTTGAGGTTTAACCAAAACACCCTTCAGCTACACTACCATCGTGGCAGCCGTGGCCCTCTGCAATCAGAACACAGTCCCTAACCTCCCACTGAGTACAAGGTCTCAGTGAGACATTGAGCAAATTCAAGCACACCTTTCCTCAGCCAGTCCCTTAACTCTGAAAAGACTTTCTCCACTGTGCAGGTGCTCACGAACTTGGATTATCCAGAAGAGGCCCTCTCTTCTCCTTATAGAACCTGTTTCCTTTTGCAGACTACTTGGTTTTACTGGCCAAGCCTCCTCATGCAGGGAGACTCCGATACCAAGTGTTCTTGTTTTTACTGGCCAAGCCCCCACGAGTCAGGAGGGCTCCCATACCAAGTGTTCCATCTATCCATTTTCCAAAAACCAGAACTAGACATTTCTGTTACCTTAAACCAGTGTCCTTCCCCTGTTCCTTGTGATGTTGAGTCCACCCAGGGTATAGACAGAACCTTTTTTCCTCACTTGAACCTTGATCCTTTTCCTTCGATCCTGGCTTCTCACCATTTAGGTGCAGAAATAGATTGCTGTTTCTCTCCAGAACCTCTGATCAGAAACCTTCACCGCTGTATTGTAGCTCCTTTCCCACTGCAGCCTTTTGCAGAAACCTGCAGCTCTCTCTCTCTTTCTCTCAGCAGAGCTGCAAAACCATACTCCTTTAACACATTCCTCCACCATGGGGAAAGGCATACCCAGGCCCTGGGGAACAAGTGGCTGGCAACCCTCAGGCAGGCCCCCTCCCAGCCTTGCAGCCCCATTTTCTGCATAGAAGCTGGAGCCCACCTCCTCTGGAGGGGCTCTCGCCGAACTGACCCAGAACCAGAGAGTCCCTGGGTTTTAGGAGCTCTCTGACAGCTCCCCATTGGCTGCATTCACTGTCCTTCCCAAAAATTAATATGTATGAGGCTCCCTCGATGCCTGATTGGTTGTAGAAAAAGGTGCCTAAACTTTCCCCAGCTTTTTCCCCCAAAGGTCTTTTCAACAGTCCCACAAGTCCTCCTGGCAAATCCTGGCACTCCAATTGGCTGTAAAGAGGTCACCTGACTGCAATCATGGCTGCCATATTAAATAGTTTAACTGCAGTCCTCACCCTGTCACAGTTTCAAGTCCTGGTGCGGCCTCAATAAAAAATGTTATTTTACATTTGCCCCTCTGTTATGTAGCTGCCCTTTTGCCCTGTTACACCTTGCCACAATTTAATAAATTTAACCAGCACTTTTCCTGTCACTGCTGCCATTTTAAACTGTCCACAGGCAGCATGTACATAGTACCTCTGCAATCCATATATGTTCCCTTTTTGCACTCTGGTGCAGCCACAACACACACGTTCATTTACTTAATGCCCCACAGTTCTTTTGCCACCCCTTGCCCTTTCACACCATTAGATCCTTTATTAATTTTTCCTAGCCCTTTGCCTGTTGCTAGCACTGACACTCTGCCCCCAGGTGCTAGACATAGATACACAGACAGTGTCGGCAGATAAGGGCCTATGGCCCACCCAGTCTGCCCATTTGAGCTTGTAAGTTCAGTTTATGTTTTTCTAGAAGTCTGCTGCCCCTTACCCCTGACCTCCAGAATTCCTTTATGTCTATCCCATGCATTCTTAAATCCCGTGATTGTTTCAGCCCCCACCACTTCCTCTGGCAGGGTGTTCCACTTGTCCGCCACCCGTTCTGTGAAGAAATTCTTCCTCACGTTTCCTCTGAATCGTCCTCCCTCCAACTTCATCCCATGCCCTCTAGTCCTGGAACATCTTTTTCGCTTAGACGGGCTTGCTTCTTCAAATTCCCTCCTTGCCTCATTAATATTCATGAGGCAGCTCCCGTTCTTGAGTGCTACTGGCGCTCTCCACAAAAACACAGCCGCTGCTCCTCACATGCCTCCTCCATGTCTCCGTTCCTCATTTAGCTTACTCTTGGGGCTGGGACACCGGAGAGGCACTTGAACGGCTGCAGGAATGGTCAAAAACAACTATGCACTCCTGCGCATGTGCAAATCGCCGGTCCTGCACCCGCGGTACAGAAACAAGATGGCGGACCCACGCTTTACTTCTCCGGCCCCATTCAAGTTAAATGCAATCCTGGGGCTGGATGGAGGCTATGGGACATCATGGGACCTTGTGCTAGGAACAGGGACAGCACAGGGAAAACTGGGGGACCGGGGCAGCCTCGAAGGGCAAACAGGTAAGCCCCTGACAGGGGAGTTACATAGATCTCCTATTTGGGCCAGCAATCGGCATTGGGTAGGGGGGGGGGAGACAGCACTAGCACCAGGGAATAGGTTTATGTTTGTTCTGCCTGGCGATTAGTGAAGGAGGGACCACTAGACCACCAGGGTATATATTTCTTTATATGTGCCAGGGATCAGCGAGGAGTGGAACACTAGACCACCAGTTTCTATAGGTCTTTGGGTCAGAGCGGTGATTGGCAGGTGGGGAGGGACCACTGGACACCAGGGACATATTATTACTGCAAGGGCATGTGTGTTGGTGGGAGGGGGGTGGGACTACTGGACACCAGGAAAATGGTTGTAATATATCAGACAGGTGATTAGGTGGGGAGAGGGACCACTGGACACCAGGTAAAACCTATGTGTAACATATTGGGTGGTGATCGGCGACTGGGTGGGACCACTACCACCAAGGAAAGTACTTTTGTTTTTGGGGTGGCGATCATGGTGGAGCACCACTACACCACCACGAACATTTTTTGTTCATTTATTTTTATTCAAAATTTTGGTAACCGGGTAAGCCCACTGAGACCAATGGTCCCTTTTTCAGGGGTGACCCGAGGCTAGATACATACAGCAATTAATTACATACAGTGGACAATAGTACAGAGGTTTGAAGTGAGACAGTAACAACTGGAGAGACAGTAATTACAGGTTAAGAATCCAGACTATACATTTACAACATTGCAAGAGTTAATAGGGGTCAACAGTTTGACACTTACATCAGTAGGGCATGAGATACAGAGGTCACAGACTGAACGGTAGGGAGAAGGGGGCTAGCGAGTACAGCCACACAGGTTAAGTTCCTGGAGGTATACTTTGAGGCCAGCCTTGAAACCTTAGAGAGAAGACCTATCAACCAGGGTAGCTGGGAGCACATTCCACAGGTGTGGGGCAGCATATGAGAAGGAGTGGTTACCCAGGTTGGTGCGTACATGGGGGATGATGAGGGGTCGGCAGGCCGAGGACCTTGTATCTCGGCATTGGACTCTGGAGTTGAGCAGCCCACACAGATGAGGAGAGCTAGTGGTAGTGAATTTATAAGTCAGGCAGATGGTGGGGTAGGCCAGCTTATGGTATATAGTGGGCCAGTGAATGTCTGCAAGGACCTTGCAGTGGTGTCTCCTTGGGAGGGAAGTTAGTGGCAAAGTGTGCCACTCTGTGGTAGAGCACCGTGAGTTTTCTTAGTTCCCCTTCTCGTAGGGACTGTAGCAGGGGGGCCCCATAGAGGAGGTGGGGGAGAAGGGTGCAGTTAGAGATTGCACACCGGGCCTCGTCAGTAAGGACGTTTCCCAGACGATAGAGGAGTCCAAGTCTCTGGTGGATGGACTTGGTTAAGGAGTCAATGCGGGGCTTGTAGGACAGTTCCTGGTCAAGGAGTATCCCAAGGTATTTGATCCTATCTAGGACCTCGACCCGCTTGCCCTGGTCCAATTTGAGCTGGAGAAGGTCACACCTATCCGAACTAAGGTGCCTGGTTCCAAACAGGATAGCCTTCATTTTCTCCTCATTCAGTACTAGTGAGTTAGCAGAGAACCAGGCTTCAAGCGCTGTGAGACTAAGTTGCAGTTTAGCCGTGATGACGCTGGGTAGCGGGTCACTGCAGTAGACAAAGGTATCATCTGCATAGAGGATGAGTTTACTTGGCCCACAAGCCCTCTCTATGTCATTAGCAAAGAGAGTGAAGAGTAGGGGGCCCAGGATTGAGCCCTGGGGTACCTCCAAGACAACTGGCCAGGCGCAGGACTGTGTTCCTCTCTAGAGGACTTTTTGGCTTCAGTTCAGTAGATAGCTCTCGAACCAGGAGTGGGAGAGCCCATCCAGTCCAAGGAGGCGGAGTTTGGTGAGAAGAAGACTATTGTTAACTAAGTCAAAAGCCTTGGCTAGGTCAACAAATAGTGCGCCAGTCAGGGAGCCTTGGTCCATGGCATCGAGGGTATCGGATGTGAACCGGATGCCGGACATCAATATTTTTATTAAAGGGACGGTGGTTGGTAGACAGGGAGGGACTGCTAGTCCACCAGGGAGCTGTTTGTTTTTTACCAACAGACTGGCAAACGCTAGCGGGGAGCCCCGGTACCTCCACCAACCACTAGGGTTGCACTGAGTTAAGAGGAGGTTTTCCCCTGCAAGATTTTCTCCATGCAAGGGAATGCCAAAAACTACCCTTGAGAGGAAAAAATGCTTTGTGAATGGGACTGCGAATATGCAGGTCCCTTTCCCCTAATTTGTATTGTGGCCCCCTTCAGACTTTGCCCCAGCACAAACCCAGTTTGAGGGCACAAACTGGGCTTTTGTGAATACCAATTTGGCACAAAACCCAGTTTGTGCCACGCAAACTGGGCTTGCGCTGGGGCAAAGTTTTGTGCATCTGGCCCCTGGCTTTGCATTGCAAAGTTGACCTCCGTCTCCACCAACTTAACAGCACAATGTTTATGTATTGTCAGGCTGTGACACCATTGCTTCTCTTTTCCCAGCCTCAAAATGGTTGCCTCCATGTTGCTATTTAAAGGGTGTTTGTCACCTGTCCACTGGCATTGGTTGTAGTGAGTTGCATTACCCTGGGGGAGACCTGGGTTTGCATTGCAAGGCTGATCTCTGTCCTTTGGCCAGTGGAGCTCTGGTAGTGCTGGACACCACATCTCTCTGGTCAGGGGTTCGCTTATAGGGAGGGTTTGGTATGCTGTATTCTGAGGAAGTGGGTGGAGGGGCAGGAGCAGAAAGTGAGAAAAAACAGGTGTGGTCAGACAGGCAACAAGGGCATCTGCCGCTACACCATCAAGGGCCATTCCTGCCTCTCACCCATGCATTGAGTCTCTGGGGGTGCCCCACCTTGGAAGAAGTCACTTGACCTAGTTGCTAATTAGCTGAAAGGGACACACAGGTGGAGAACAAGGAAGAGCGGATGGAGGGAGATGGAATAAGTCCACCAGGGATCCAAGCTGAATCAATGAATGGATGGGAATCCTCCCTGTGATGGCTCATCAAAATTCCCATTCTGTAACGTTTTTCAGAATTTCTTTTCTAACTCTGCAGAATTACAAAAGGCATTTCTATGTAAATCACAGAAGAATATTCCTTGGATTACATACTCCGTGAAATATTATTCCGTGCTTTATGGAAAATGAACCCATGGCTTACATAAAGTGCAGATTACTAAACCACAGTTTAAAAAAAAATCCTCTTTTTGAATTTCAGAATTCCCCTTCTGACAGAATTCCATGGAATTAGGCAGAATTTCTGAAATTTTATAGAATTCTGGCAGAAGAAGAATTTGAAAATTCCACATAGCTCCATTCTGAGTCTGATGAAGAGACCATTGAAGTCCTGAAAGCGTGTGTAAACATTTTTCAGTTAGTGTTATAAAAGGTGTTATTGCCATAAGCACAGTGATGCAGAGGGTTGCGATGTTGGGCACCACCCCTTCCACCATGCAGGAGACCTGGGTTCAGGAACAACCCAGGTTACTGGTGGTCATCCCGGGGAAAGGGTCGAGTGTCCAATGACTGCTTTCTTCTCCTGGAGAGGGGGGCATGCAGCAGCGCTCACACTGCCACCACATGGAGGTGGGGTGGTAGGGTAGTAGTTGTGACTTAAAAGGGGTTGGCCAGCAGCAGGCACATGGTGTGTGCCCTTATGTGCCCTTCTGTGCAAACACACGTGCAGGCGCCATAGTACGTCACCAACCAGGGGGACCAGAAAATCAGAGCATGATGCCTGGCCGTCTCTGTGACCCACGCTTCTGCCCAGGACAACCTCGCCTGGGCAAAGTCTCGGGGGCTCCCTCTCCTGGCCCTGCTACGGGGTGAGGAAGGTCCTAGGGGAGGAGTGTACCAGTTGAGAGTGGGCTGAGGCTGAGCAAAGCCAGCCCTGAAGGGAAAATAGTAGTACGGGAACAAAAATAAAAGGTATTACCCTGAACACATGTACCAGATTTTCCTCCGATCAACATTGTACCTCAAACCCTGGAACACTACACTAAATAATAAAGTAACGAAACACATTTTGTGCAGTATGTGTGTATGTGTGTGTGTGTGAGAGAAAAAATGCAGGATAACTAATTGTATCTGTCCAAGTTCTACAATCTCAATGAGAATAAACCTTTTATTCTCACAGTGTAGATTTATCCACACACTTGACACATAACTACCCTCCCTGAGGCAGCCGTCAGACGACAGGCAGATGCGAATGCCAAATGGATCAGTCGAAAACTCTGCATTCTGCCTGTTCTATAACATGTGGAAACACCAGTGCAACACTGACAAACTAACAAAAATCGTTCAACGGATTTTGTCTAAAATCATCAATTGCACATGCACTTAAATCAATCAAATGATACCTACCGCACAAACTACACTGCATAAATTGAAAATGCAACAAGGGCAGTGTTTGCATACATTTTTCCATCCATACTCATTCACAGCATTTCCATGCACACAGTTAGCCGGCAAATGCAGCATTACTGGAATATCCTAGCACGGTAATACCTTGACTGGATAGCATTGGTTTTCTGGAAAACTGTGCGTTTACGTGCAGGTTTTGTTAGCGGGATATGCCCGAATACACCTGAAAAAAATTTCAGTTTGATGGTAGCAAAAACTGCATAAATCTTGATGACTGAGGGTGACCTTAGGCAGCTTCATGGCTCGCTTCACTCCGCCACTCGTGAGGTCCATCTGAGGTCACCACAACTTGTATGGATAAAAAATGCCTCTAACATTTTCTTGTTGCAAACTCCCTACTTAATTAAAAGCTCTCCAAAATACACTCCAGAATTTGTGGACATTTTCAACACACTGTTTGTTCTATGGCTCTTCAAGTCAGAAAACAAAAAGCTGAGTTCTGCTGGGGCCCGAAATTTTACAAACCTTCATCACCATCAAATCTAAAGTCATTGTGGTGCAGGCAGTATAGCCCAGAGGTAAGAGTAAACAAGCTGTGAATGGGCTTGGTACTTCCAGCAGACCTGGGTTTGACTCTCACAACCTCCACTTGCATACTGTGTGACTGAGCAAGTCACTTAACCTCCCCAGTGCTCCCGGGTCACCCCTGAAAACAGGCAGTTGTGCCTAGTGGGCCTTACCCGGTTACCAAATAAAAAAATAAATTGATTAAAATTTTAAAAAATAAATAAAGCCAGATATTTTTGAGCTGGCCCGCTGAGGTAGCGGTAGTGCTACCATTGCAGTGAGGATAACCCAAGTTCAAGAATAAGCCCAGAGTGTTGAAGGGTTGGCAGGGTGGGGGAGTGGGATTGAGGGTCCAGAACACTGCTGTCTGACGAGGAGGAGGAGGAAGGGACACAGTGCCTGGCAATAGTCTGAACCCTAGCAACACTTAGGGGGTGGTGCACTGGGAGACCTTTGTAATTGAGGTGACTGTCAAAGCGGCAGGCCCTGGCACATCATGCATGGGAGCACGTCTGAAATTGTCCAGACACCATGGCACGCCCACTCCATCAGGGGAGAAACAAAGTTAAAATACCCCCTTGCCATGACGCTTGGGAGTCTCTGCAAGCCCCGAGCCCATTAGACCAAGACTGATTCTCGGCCTCTGGACTAGCATCTCAGTCCTCCCCCTTCCTCCCAGGGGAACCTCACCATAGGGGATAAGCCTTGGTCTCCCGCCTGGCAAGGGTATGTCCTGGGGATACAACAAGGCAGCATGGGCAGAGTGGAGGCTCTCACCAGGGTCAGATGAAGAGTATATACCCAGCTGAGCACAGGGGTGTGCATAAATAGAATTGGGGAAAAAAAAACGGCCAGATATTTTTAAGCTCCTTTCTTCAGGGGAATGAATTACACCATCATTTCTTTCAATATTTGCCCTGGATGATTTCCCATTATACTCAAAATTTTCAGAGAAACATCACAGTGACATTCACAGAGAAGGTACATTTTAAATAAGAACCAATGTGGTCTAATGGTTACAGGACCAGCTTGAAAAAAAACAGCAGCTCTCAGGTTCAAACTCTGCTGGAGTAAAATACTCACTATATGATCTTAGGCAAGTCAATTAACCGAAACGCGCTCCAGTCTTCCCAACTGCAGAAATGGGTAGAAGCAAGACCCCACTGGAAACAAGATGCTGCATCTCAGCTGGGCTACCTGGGTAAATAAATTCAAAATAAGATTGTATATCTATTATTTTCATTTATTAATTGATGATTAATGGGTCATTATGTTTTTTGTTTTGCAGTATTTTTGTAAATTATATTTTGTTAGTCAATAGGCCTTATGTTTAGTTATTTATTTATTTCAAACGTTTCACTAGGAAAGATATACTGAGCTGACAAAAGCTTGGTTCCAGATGCATCCGGTGGGGGAGGGATAAAGGAGAACATGAAAGCATACAAGGCAACAGTTGCACAGTCAATCAGGTAATATGTACAAGCATTATATAAAAACAGAAAGAATAAAAAATTCATACAAAATAGACACACAGAAACATAGAATCTGATGGCAGATAAGGACTGCCTGGCCCACCTAGTCTGCCCAGTTTCCCTACCCATATCAGCTCCATATCCCACATGATCTGCAGCTTACCTTCTCTTTCCTACCCCTATGGTTGCCTTCTGTCTATCCCATGCATTCTTGAATTCACCTATTGTTTGCCCCATGACCTCTGCTGGGAGGCTGTTCCATACATCCACCACCCTTTCTGTGAAAAAATACTTCCTCATGTTACTCCTGAGCCCTCCTGCTAACAGCCTCATACTGTGCCCCCTTGTTCTTGCACGTCTCTTTTTCTGAAAGATGTTTCCCTCCTGAACCCTATTTATCCCCTTGAGGTACTTGAATGTCTCTATCATATCCCACCGCTCCCTCATTTCCTCAAGGGTTTCGTCATATGTTTTCTGGTGCATTCCTTTCACCATTTTTGTTGCCCTTCTCTGCACTGCCTCCATTATGTCTATGTCCTTCCAGAGATGTGGCCATTAGAACTGAACACAGTACTCCAGACGTGGCCTCACCAATTGTCTGTACAGTGGCATCCCCACCTCCTCTTTTCTACTGGTGATGCCTCTCCCTGTGCACTCCAGCATCCCTCCGGCCCTCCCCACTGCCTTCTCACACTGCTTGGCCACTTTCAGGTCACTTGTTATGATTACCCCCAGGTCTCTTTCCAGTTTTGTTATTGTTAGTATCTCTCCCCAACTTGCATTCCTCTCCAGTATTCCTGTCCCCCAAGTGCATGACTTTGCCCTTTTTTGTATTGAATTTTTTTATTATTTATTTATTTGACTCCTCCTTTTGGAGCTGGCAGGTGGCTCCAGCCCCTCCCTCGAAAGGGATTTGTCTCTCCGGTGGGCTTTTCCCCACCCTCACCCCCAGCGGCCTTCCACCACGGGTTGCCCTCCTGTGACAGGGCCAGTGGCAAGGGGCACTGGCCACCTGCACCCCTGGAAGCCAACACCTAGACTGCCGAAGGGGAGGCACATGTGCAACCAGCCATCATCAAGTCTGCCAGCTCCGAGACCTTTTTCCATTTTCTCCCCCCCCCCACACTTCCGACATGAGGACATCGGCTTTCAAGCTTCCCGACCCGTACTGCCCTCCGGCTACTGCCAGATGGCAATCAGCGAGCGGCACAGCTAGTCCCCTTCCCCCAAGAGAGGAGAGCAGTCCTCCGGACGCTCAATCCTCTCTCCCCCTGCCAACCCAGGCTTGTTCCTGAACTCGGGCCACCAGCGTGGCGCGAGGTGTGGCATCCAGTGCCTCAACCCTCAGCGCCACTGGGCCAGCCCTTTTGCATTGAATTTAAGCCGCCACCCTCTTGACCACTCCTCCAACCTCCCTATGTCTCTCTCCTCATTCTTTCCGCCCTGTCTGGAGTGTCCACCCTTTTGCAGATCTTGGTGTCATCTGCAAAGAGGCTTCCCTTCCCTTCCAGCCCCTCTGCAATGTCACTAATGAAAACACTGAAGAGGACCGGCCCCAATACTGAGCCTTGAGACATCCGGCTGGTCACCCTCCTGTCCCGGGATTGAACTCCATTAATAACCACCCTCTGTGTCCTGCTGCTGAACCAATTTCTGACCCAATTCACTACCATGGGACCAACTCCCAGACTGCCCAACTTGTTTAATAGCCTCCTGCGTGGGATGGTGTCAAATGGCTTGCTAAAATCTAGATAGGCCATGTCCACGCACCCCGATCAAACACTCTGGTTACATAATCAAAGAAATCTATCAGATTTGTTTGACAAGATCTACCTGCTGTGAATCCATGTTGCCTTGGGTTTTGTGCCCCGCTGGCCTCAATAATATGCTACAATTCTTTCTTTTCACATTGATTCCATTATTTTCCCCACCACTTAAGTCAAACTGACTGGTCTGTAATTTCCAACTTCCACCTTGCTCCCACTTTTGAGTAGTGGTACAACATTTGCCCTCCTCCATTGATTTGTTAAATAGGGCTGTCAGCGGAGCCCCTAATACCTCTTTGAGTTCTTTCAGTATTCTGGGATGCATCCCATCTGGACCCATTACTTTGTCCACTTTTAGTTTCGAGAGCCCCTTTAGGACTCTCTCCTCCATGAATTGACTGGTTTCCACCTCTCCTCCATGTGTGTTTCTACCGACTAAATTTGGTCCCTCTACTACCCCTTCTTTTGTAAATACTGAACAGAAGTATTCATTCAGAATTTCTGCTTTTTTTTGATCCCCCTCCGTGCACACACAAACACACACACCCTTTATTTAGCCTCAGAATCCCTCTATTGGTCTTTTTCCTTTCCCTAATATACATGAAGAAGGTTTTGTCACCTTCTTTTACTGAATGGGTTATTCTTTCTTCATGTAACTCTCCCTGTCGGGGGGGCTTGCCTATGAGCCCCTGAAAAAGGCTACGTTTCCCTGGGGTTTTGCTTCCACACCCATTCTTTTTTTTTTTCCGGAGTCCTGGTTTTCCCCTGTATCATTGCCCTCTCCTGCCAGCCCCTGCATGGTTTTAGAGAGAGAGAGTGGGTCCAGAGGAGCTGGTTCGAGGAACCGCTGGTATCAGAAATGGCACTATGGTGCCAGCGAGCTCCGTGGCCATTTTGGCTGGCCTCTCCGGTGGTCCCGGTCTCAGGGTAAGCTAAGGAAGGGACCAGGACTGGTGGCAGGACTGGAGAGTCGGGGGAGAAGAGAAAGAGCCAGAGTTGGATGAGCCAATCACACAACAGAATCCGGGAGCCACCTCATTAATATTTATGAGGTGGCGTCCCTTTGAAGTAGCAGGTCTGCCCAGCACCTAGCAGCCATGTAGAACGGCGCTTGGGCAGACAGGAAAGGAAAAAGATTAAATAAATGAAGAGAAATGTGCAAGGGAAATGGAAGGCTGCCAGTCCGTGGGGAAAATAAATAAATAAAATGTGTAACATGGACTGCAGCCAGGGGAGAAAGTGTGGCTATATGTGTGTGCTGCCTGGGGACCTTAGGAATTAGCAGCTGCGGCTACAAGAGGGTTAAGGCAACATGTTTAAGTGTGTAGTCGCTTTATAGGGCACAGGGGTGGCTATAGCTGTGTGGGGAAATGAATACATGAAAGTAAAGAGTTTGGCTGCAGGAACTTTTTAAACCTGGGACACTGTTAAAATGTATGGACACTGTTTACAACAGCCCCCATGTTGGGCAGCCATGTGACACCAGACAGCCAACCACCAAGCCAGGATTCTTGCCAGGGACTCTGGGACTGACTGAAAGGACGTTTGGGGGGGAAATACCAGGAAAAGTTTAGGCGCCTTTTTTTGCACCAATGAGGTGTCGAGGCAGCCTCATACATATTAATTTTTGCCTAAGGATAGTGGTGTCAGCCAATGGGGAGTGAGGAAAGGGCTCTGAATAAAGCAAGGACAGTTGGAGTTTGAGTTAAGTTCGGTGGGAGCTCCTTCAGAGGGAAGGGGGGGCTCCTGCCCCTGGAGAGAATGGGTCTGCAAGATGGGCCTACCTGGGGGCTGCCAGAAATTTGTCCCCCAGGGCAGGGAGTGCCCGCCCCATCAGGGAAAAGGAAGCAGAAACAATGAAGGAGCAGCCTGGAAGAGAAAAAAGGGAAAGCTGCAGGTTGCTGAATAGAAACATAGAATTTGACGGCAGATAAAGACCGCTTGGTCCACCCAGTCTGCCCATTTCCCTACCTAATAGATAAGCTACAGATCCTAGTTAACCAGCAGCCTACTTCTTCCTACCCCCACCCCCTAGAATTGCCTTATGTCTGTCCCATGCATTCTTGAATTCCACCACTGTTTTTGACTCCACAACCTCCTCAGGAAGGCTGTTCCATGCATCCACAACCCTCTCCGTGAAAAAATACTTCCTCACATTACCTCTGAGCCGACCCCCCTCTAGCTTCAAATTGTGCCCCCTTGTTCTTGTACACCACTTTTTCTGAAAGATGCTACCCTCTTGGACTTTGTTGATTCCCTTGAGGTACCTGTATTTGAAAGTTTCAATCATGTCCCCCCTCTCCCTCCTCGCCTCGAGGCAATACATATTAAGATCCTTAAGTCTCTCTTGATATGTCTTCTGGTGCAGACCCTGCACCATTTTAGTTGCCCTCCTCTGGACTGCCTCCATCCTGTCTATGTCTTTGCAGAGACTGGGTCTCCAGAACTGCACACAGTACTCCAGATGGGGTCTTACCAGTTGTCTGTACGGAGGGATAACAGCTTCCTGTTTTCTACTGGTGATGCCTCTCCCTATGCATCCCAGTATCTCCCCAGCCCTTCCTACTGCCTTCTCACATTGCTTGCTCACCTTTAGGTCATCTGATATGACTACCCCCAGGTCCCTTTCCATTTTTGTTGTTGTTAGTATCTCACCCCCAATTGTGTACTCTTCCCCTGGGTTTTCGTTTCCCAGGTGCATTACTTTGCACTTCTTAGCATTGAATCTAAGCTGCCATACATTTGACCATTCCTCCAACCTTGCCAAGTTCCTTCTCATCCTTTCCACCCCAACTTGTGCATCAACTCTGTTGCAGATCTTTGTGTCGTTTGCAAAGAGACATACTTTTCCTTCCAGTCCCTCTGCAAAGTCGCTTATAAAGACATTAAAGAGGACCGGTCCTAGTACTGAACCCTGTGGTACCCCACTAGTAACCCCCTTTCTTCAGAGTGGACTCTGTTTACTATTACTCTCTGTGTCCTGTTCTCCAGCCAATTTTTTACCCAGGCTACCATCTTGGGACCCACTCCCAGGCTGGCCAACTTGTACATTAATCTTTTGTGTGGGACTGTGTCAAATGCCTTGCTAACATCTAGGTAGACCATGTCTACAGCCCCCTTCCTGATCTACTACTTTGAATTTTCTGCATTGTTCTGAAGTTGCACCACAGTGGTGAGAGAAGTGCAGCTCAAACGGAAAAGGGGAAAGCTGCAGATTGCAAGAGAAGAGGTTGTGTCCTGAACTTGGAAAAGGGCAAAGGTTGCATCTTGATCCTGCAAAAAGACAGTTGCTGCATTCTGAGCCTGGAAAATGAACGGTGGTTGTGTCCTGAGCTGGGTAAAAGGACAAACGTTGCGTCTAAGCCTGGGGAAAGATGGGACTGCTGAGAAATGATGAGGAACAGGAGAGTTAAATGTGCTGAGAGAAGAAAAGAAAGAGTGAGCCTCTTCAACTCGCAGAATTGCTAAGTACCTGCACGGTGAGAAAAAGAACTTTGAGTCTGCAGGTGATATGTGTGAGCCAGAGTGAGAATGTGGCTGTGTTAAAGTTGAGAGACTGTGAAAGCAGAAGAATGGACAGGTGCCTTTCTGGGTCGAGTGCCTGTTGTCTGCTCCTGAGATACAGCAAGGAAAAGAGAGAAACAGATTGCTGTGGCTACACACCATGGCAGAGAAGACAGAGAAAAAAAGAGAAATAGAAGTGACAGTGCTGAATGATTCTGCTGACACCCATGGCCAGGTGGGGAACTCGCTAACCCCCATCAAGTGGAGTCTGCCCCTGCAGGGGATCACAGGTCTTGCACCCGAGTGCTAGGGCACTCTGATCGGAGGGAGCTGGGCCGTGGGGTCATTCCCTTGTCTGGGTCCTCTGTAGTTAGCAGGCTTTGCGCACGTGCTCTGCAACAGGGCCTGTAATGAGCTGAAGGGGACAAGCTGCAAGATCTGCTAGAAAGAGAGAGCAAGATGCAGCTTCTGTGCCCCCTGTTCAAGCATTGTGCCTGGTTCTGCCTGTGTTGCCATCCATTCCAGGACTTCTGAGAACTGTGCCATCCAAGGACTTTTTCTGCAGAACCATGAGTAAAAAGTAGGAATTGCCCTGCACCCGGGGACTGTAAATATGTCCACTAGGGCAGGAGATAGAGCTAAGGACTAGAGGGAAAAGATAATGGTTTAGCTGTAACCAAAAGAAAGGAATGTCAAAAGTAAAAGTTTAATTCAAGTAAGTGCGCCAACGCCTGCTTCCAGCTGCACCTCAGGCCTGCAACTGGAATCTGGGTACCCAGTGAAGGACTTTGGGTGTTTGAATGGACTGGAACCTGCGGGACAGGGTTCGAGCACACCTGCAGCAGTTAGCTGGTTAGACAGAGCAGATGGCTGCAGTGATGGAGATCTGGGTTTGAATCAAAAGGGAAATGTGAATTTGGGGAAATGCAAATCTTTAAAAAAAAATGCTTACTTGAACTCTATTCCACTTACCCCATCCTAAACCCTCTCCCCCTGTAAATAAACTATGAAGTTATTGTTCTGCAGCAGAAAACAGATCCAGAGCCTAATTTTAATGAGCTTGTTTATTGGATGAAATGGAAAAGATAAATGTTTTGACTGAATGTGGGGAGGTTCGAACTTGGTAAGTCCATGCCTGGGGTAACAGTTAGGGAGGTGGGTTGGTACGACATCCCAGGGGGTTGTACTGCAGCTAATCAGACCCACTAATATGTACCCTGGGTGGAGGCACCGCCATTTTTATTTTCAGCTTTTGGGAAAGGACCCCCGTAGGTCAGATATGGGAACCCAGATCCCTTAACCGTGGTCAGGCCTGCACAGCAGGGGTAGTGGCCCTCTCCAAGATGGCATCAGAGAGAGGCTACATTCAGTTTGTACCTTTGCACTTCTGGCTGCTTTTCCCACTTCCTTCTATTTTGCCTGATACAGTTCCCTGTCTCCCTCCTTCTGTGTTTCTTTATAATTTATGAATGCCTGTAGGCCAAAACATGTACTCCAGCGGATAACAAGAGGCATTGTTTATAATACAAAGTGCAATTGTACAGCCAGTCTGCCAGCCCAGTGGTAACACTACCACTCACGACGCCGGGCAACCTGGGTTTAGTAGCGAGCCCAGGATGTCGGAAGACCGGCCAGGGGGAGAAGGACTGAGCACCCGACAGGCTGCTCTCCTTCTCCGGGAGAGGTGGGTTGCTCTCCTCGCTGCTATACTGCCACCAGCTGGGTGATCAAGGGTGGTGCTGGTGCAACTGAGGAGGCAGACTAATAGGGAGGGGCGCGGGAAACTGGCTGAGGACCAGAGCAGAGGTGCATCACCACACGCCTCCGTCTCATTGGTCCTCCTCGAGCACTGACATCGGCAGAGGAGCAGGGACCAGGACAAGGAAAAGACCCCATATCTAGTCCAGATGACGGGCTCCTGCACCAAAATGTCCACAGAGGAACCGGGGTGAACTCTAGTTGCACATTCCCCTGCAGTTTTGCAGGAGGTAAGGAGGGGCCTCCTCTGCTCCACCCGGGGGGTCATCCGGGCCTCTAGAGGTAATGGAGCGGGGCACTATCAAAGCAATCCCTGGTCCTCTCAGCGGTGTAGCCTGAGTGGTGCACTGGGAAGCCCTGAGAGAGGGCTTGGACGTGGAGACAGGGCAAAAATATAAAGTAAAAAAAAAAAGTGTAATCATACAGGAGGAAAGATAGGGAGTGCAGTTCAGTGAGAGTTAAATGAATATAGATTACAGGAGAAGGGTAGCGGTGGAGTGAAGGTGTAAGCTAGAGCAGAAGGCACAGAACTGGAGGAGTGGAAGAGAAGTGGGTGGTAGAAAAGTAGGGGGCAAAGGAGCAGAGTAAGGTATGGTATCAGGTGCAATTGCAGGAGTGCAGGGTGAAGTTGTGGAGAAGAAAGGAGCGAGCGCATTGGGAAGTGGCAGAGCAGATAGACAGGAAGGGAATTCCAAAGTTTGGGGAAATGGTAGGAGAAAACAGCCTGGCCAGCTGAAGATTTCCTGGAAGGGAGAGAGAGGGAGGAGGGATAACCAGAGTGATGAAGAGACTAGGTGGAAGGGGGGGGGCAGGAGAGAGGTAAGGGGGGGCCAAGCCAATATTTGGAAAGAAAGGAGGCGCAATGAGTGAAGTGTCTGGCTTCGAGGGAGGAGAGGGAAGAATAGAGGGGAAACTATCACTTGCCACTTATAAAACAGCATGTTTGTAAAAAGTAATAATAAAAAAAAAAGGAAGCCTCCTTTCACAGCAGATACAGTTCTAGTAGTGAATTATGTAACTCTGCTGTCCTCCAGCAACTCCCCTCTCCCCAGGCAATAAGCTCCACAAAATCAGGCTAGCACAACTTCTGCTCGTCCCAGCTGCCATCTGAAATTAACATCCCTGCCAGGCCACCAGCGCATCCGACAGACAGAAATTAATTAGCAATTTGCTTAATAATTAATCCTCATGATTAACAGCCATTGAGCTAGCAGGACTTGTTCAGAATAAGGGATTGTGCCACAGTAGTTCAGCCACATAGAAAGCCAGCTACTGAGTCTGATGGCTGAATGTGGAAGGAGGGTAACAGCAATGACAGCCCCTCTCGATCAAAGTTCAGGGATGGGTTGGAAGGGTGGTCCACACAAAACTCCTTCAGCAATCAACCCAGCATCCCTCCATGGTATGATTAAGGCTGGCCACAAACTCAGCCAATCAGTGATTTGATCAACCAGAATAAGAAATGGTAATACAGGTGCAAGAATTAAAGGCGGAGAAGTGTTACTGTATTCCCAGTCCATACAGTATTTGCTTTCCCCTTGTTCTCTTAGGGGAAAGTGATAGTTTCTGCCTGCTGTTACCATGCATACTCTTTTGTGAAGATTTTAAAGATAATTATTACATTTACTGTGTGTGTGTGAGCTGGCTCTGCTGTGGTCTGAGTAGTGATACATCAGACAGAATGTAGCACCAGTTGAATAATTTTTTAGTAAGTTTAACCCTATCCTTCACCCCACCAAATACACTTACAGCAAGCATTTGTCAATGCTGAATGTTCGCTGCTTGCACTGCTGTTGTACCAGCTCCTGCTTGTACACATTTTTCCTATATGTCTACCTAGGATAGACCTGATGAGATGCAATATCTCATTTTCAGTGGTATCCTGATTACACATTTTTAGAGTGTATTTACCCAGGATAGGCCAGAGGAGAGGCAACATCTAATGTTCAGTGGGCTCCCAAATTTTTGACCCCAATTCCAACATAGTCTTTTTATGACCTGATGTTATGATCAAGACAGGTGGAGTTTTTAAAATCCTATCCAAAAGGTGATTTCGCTGTGCGATTGGAAAAACATGTTTCGGAAAGGATTTGGAAAAAGACACAGGTCATGTTTGAGATGGGGTAATGCAAGGGATATGCTGAACATTAGAGGCCAAAATCTGTAAACATAAAGCCATGAATAAACACTGGAAGAATTCAGTGTTTTTTCATAACTTAGTTGTTTTTTCACATCTTGACCCCAAATTTTTAAAATAGTCTTTTTATGACCCTTACTTCTGGAAAGGACAGGTGTCAGTCATAAAATACTGACCAAAATGTCATTTCACACCACAACTGCAAAAACACATTTTGGCCAGGATTTGAAAAGTGACACCTGTCACATTCATGAGGTGCTGTGAGAAAATGGCTATGTTGAAAAGTTGGAGCCACAATATTGAAAATTACCAAAGCTATGAGCAAGCATTGAAACATTGCAACATACCTTGATAATTTTGTTCTTTTTTAATATTTTGATTGCCAATTTTCAACATCGTCCCCTTATGACCACCCCACCCCCATGAACCTGGGAGGTGAACATTTTCAAATCCTGTCCAAAAGGTGATTTTGCAGAGTGACTCCAGAATCACCTTTCAGGTCAGATTTGAAAACTTTCACTTAACCTTGTTCATGAGGTGCTGCCCCAAAAAGTCCAAGTTGAAAATTAGGGGGGAAAAATATTGAAAAATGACCAAGTTATGAGTACAAGTTCAAAATGCATTAGAATGCAGTGATGCGCTTACCTGATTTCCTCAGTTCTGGATCCGGCACTGAAGAGTGAAGATGTGTCTTCAGTCCAGAGAGGATTATGATGTTGGATCCCAGTAGGTAAGTAAGGGGTGGTATGGGGTGCTGAATGCTGAGTGGGGGGGGGGTCAGGTGGGTGGGTAATAGCGGCACGAGGTTTTGGTTGGTGGTATAATTACATGCCGACATTGCAGGCGGCAGTGTTTTGTCTGCTTTGTTGTGTGCCACGATGTTTTTATACCGCGACCTTCCTAGCTGGATCCGCTTTGATCTACATGATCCTTCCCATCCTTAAAAAAAAAAAAAAAAAAAATCACTAGTGTTTGGTGCTTCTAGCACTCCGCTAAAACAGGGTTTGAATCCCAGTAGGTGAACCACAGTAAGGTATGCTGCCTACTGCTGTGTGTGTGTTGCAGTATGGTGTTTTATGTATGTAAGTAACAGGTATGTCTGCGACACCCTTACTGTTAAAAAAAAAAAAAAATCACCAAGGTTTGGTACTTCTAGCAGTTCACTAGGATGATGTTCTGCTTACTGCTCTGTGTGTGTATGTGTGGCGTTGTATGCATGTCCTTACTGTTTACAACTATGATATCCTTACAAAAAAAAAAATGCTTGATTTTTAAATCTAGAGGACAACTGGCTACCTGCCCACACAGTGACTTCCAGTAGCGTAGCAAATTCCCAGAGGGCCTGGGTGCAAGGGTATGTTATAGGGCCCCTCCTGGCTTTGAATAGACATCAAAATTATGATTTGGGCCCCTCAAACCTCATGGGCCTGGGTGCGACTGCACCCTTGTAGCTACACCCGTTTGAGACGGCCCCCTCTCACATCCCATTATGCCACATCCTGTCCACGTTCGCAGTAGTGCAAGGCGGAGCTACAAGCGACATATGGTGACCTCTGTCTGTTGTCATATTTGGCTGATATGAGTGAATGGCAGTGGGTAAGTTGTATGCACAGTGGATGGATGTGAGATTGTGTATTTGCTGCTGGTGTTGTGTTTGCGTCTGCACGTGGAAAGTTAACTATGAGGAAAAGATACATTTTTGGGGTGTGATTTGGTGTTTCCTGTTGCCGAATCACTATACCAGTTTTGAAAATGTTTATTTAGTTTGTGTTAACCGGGTAAGTGCCATGTTACATGCATCAATCTCACAACATGAATGTCAGTGCACTCTATGTACCCATGTCAACATGAAAATAAAGATATAATACCACACATTGGTAATTTGTCTGTTTTCGTATCAACATTTTGGGACTTCATAGCAAGTACATTTTTTTCTTTGCAGCTATGTACTTCCCAGTGCAACAGCACACATAGCTTGGTAAATGTTGTGCAATATGAAGTGGTGATCCACACCTCATATGTAAGCAATTAGACATGACAGGGTATTTATTATGCGGAGATAATCGCATGCCCAGGGGGGTAGTGAGGCATGAGGCCGTAGGTAGAGTGCCTTCAGCCCTTGGACGTGCGATTATCTCAGCACAATACACACCCCTGGAGTGTCTTATTGCACTTATAAACTGGTGCTTTATTTTTAAAGTAAGTTTCTTTATTAAAATATTCATTTTGTAATAAGTTAAAGTTAAAAATATGGTGTATTGTTTTACATAAAATAGTCCTTCCACTTACTGGGCCTAGACTTAGATCAGTGCTTTGCTTTAGGTCTTTTGACCTAATGTGGATTTCATAGCTGTAGTTCTTGCTCTGCCTGCAGCCCCATCATTGTAGTTTTGAGGTTGTTCTCCCACCCGTGGCCCCCAGATTGTATTTGATGAAATGTAAGTGCGTTGTTGTTTTTTTAACCAATCCTTTTTTTAATGGTGGTTCCAGTAATGAATTTGATGGCGCTTTTAATAACGACTTTAAATAATGTCTTATGCCACTGAGAGGCCATGAGTGACTGATAAAGAACAAGAGAAAGAGATGGCTGGTTTCTCCTTTTCCTCCAGTTTTGCAGTTTCTCCAGAAAAGAAAGATTCAATTTACAGAGCGAGATGGGCTTGTGTGTTTTCCTAATTGTGAGCAGTGCAAGTAGATGCAGGCATTTTGCCATGTTTTTGACCCAACTCCTACCCCAGAGATCGCCACGCAATGTTGCCAGCTGCACGCTACCATCTACAGTAGCAAGACTGATAAAATACCGCTGCTCTGTGTCTGACACTGGCTCCACTGGGAGAAGTGCGGTTTTCCAGGTGGCAGCTGAAAATTGTACAGCATGTATATATCATACTAATGTGTAGCTGTGGGCTAGAATGCAGTTACCTTACTGAGAGAGTCACTTTTTGGACGACTCTTGGTGAGCAAGGCAGAAGTGTTTAAATTACTTGTTCGATCTTGCCTGCATTCTGGTCCCTGTTGACTACCCTTGGTTCAACATAAATAAATAAATTCAAAAGAAAATGATGTAGAGGAAATGTTAGTGGGATTAACAGATGGCAACTTCAAACTCCTATAAATTTCTAAATAGAATGTCTAAAGAGGAATCACAGCGCTATCAAATTCTGTGATCAGGCACCTTTACTGGGACTAGTTATTTATAGTGCATTGTGGTCCTACATTGCACTATAAATAACCAATCAGATTACTCCATTGCTCCCTACTATTTATAATTACCGGTCACAAGATGTACACTACAATGGTTCAGACAGAATAACAGCACCCTAACAACCATGAGGTAGTAGTAGTAGTAAAATGTTGTGTTCATTCAGAAAATTAATCAGAAAACTCAAAATGCTCATTTCCAGCTAGGTCCCTGGTACAAAATATTCTAGTTACAATATCTAATAACAATCAACAGCTATTGACAAATAACAATACAAGATATAATATAATACACAGTACATAAAATAAGGGAATACCCTAACTCACATGTAAACTTTAATAAACACTATAAAAAATCTTACAGATAAGCTGTGGAAAAATATATCATATTCATTCCAATAAACATTCAGGGTGGGTCTGTAGCTAATTTATTGCACCACAAACAAACCAATTTTTGATCTCTCCTATATGAATTTTAGTATTGACTGGCCCAAGAGAAAGTGACAAAGTGTTCTAGATGTGTAGACCCATACCTTCATAAGTTTTGTTCTTATGGTCACACTCATCATAAATAATGCTTAAATATACAGTACACATGCATAAATAATCAGACCACTGTCGTCAGCAATCACTTGTGCCTCAGTATCATCTTGACAAATGATGAACTGTGATTTTGTTGTGTTATGGTTTTTTATTTCTCTATGGTGTTGCTTATATTGATGTTTCTGACATTCATCCTTTCATTCAGAGATGAGTGACATGAAGCGTCATACATCACAGATGGCAATGAAGACTTATCTTCTGTTAAGTACGGAGATGAGCTGGAAGCTCGAGGCATCCAAACCTACATGAAATTCAGCCTTATCATTTTGAGCGATAGGTCTCTCCAGAGGAGTATGATGCGATGCAAAACTCTTATAATATGGAAGATGCTGGTGCAATGCAACATCGAGTTAATAACACTGATTGGTAACTATAGCTACATGATGCTATATGTTATTCTTGTTTGGTCGTGCAAACTGTGTGTGCGTGGAGCATCTGCTTTACGTGCATGCAGACATTAATTGTTTAGACTCTAATTGGGTTCAGTTTTTTGACTTGTTGACCACACACATGATGTGTGTTATAAGTTAGAAAGGCTATGAACACAATTAACTTTATTGGGAACCAACAGCGAAAATTATGGATGTACTAGTACCTCCTTCTCTGTGTAGTTCTCTGGTTCTAAGAACATGCGAGACGACACTCATATCCATAAGAGGCCCTGCAACTGGACTCATACACTTATTCTATGGGGTGCATTACACACTCTTTTCAATCAGTATGTGAAGGTTTGATTTTTATTTTTTATTGTACTTAACTGGGGGCTGACCACCATCTGTACACTGTATCATTCAGCCACATCACTGGCCTTCGCAGTGAATTACTTTCCTGACTCACTGAAGCATAGCATCATTACCCAGATGTGGTTGTTGGTCCAGATGGCAGAACCATGGAACATACACTCTGTCAATATTTATGAGTAGACTCCGTCCATCTGCAACGGGTACAGAGTCAGGTGACACACTCATCTCATCAAAGCCTGTGTGGTCATTCAACATTTTTTCACGTGACATGAGCACGTGTCACCTGCATTATAAGAAACAGCGATGCAGATGTGCTGCTGACAGAGTCATTACTTTATATTGATCACTGTGGTGATGGGGTGTTATGAAATTAGTTATTTCTATTGCATTTATCTTGTCTTATAGGTGTGAATGCAGTTAGAATCTGTGTGCTGTCGTGAACTGGCCCCGGTTGTCAACTGAGCACAGGAACATGTGTATCACATTGCATCCCGGTTTCCAGACTCTGTACCTTGATGTCTGGGTGCTGCAAATGGCATATTTTGTATTTTACCAGTATCACAGAACTCTACAAAGCACGTCTTCAAATGTGTATGTGACATTTGTTTTCCAATTATACAACGTGTGTAACAAAATGGTTACTCACTTAATTTTCCTTCACAGGCGAGAACTGAAGGACCTGATCAACAGTGTGCACTGGTAATGTGTGAAGACAAAATTGCATACTGTGATGCACCTCATTGTGTTTATAAATTTCAACATGCATGATATCTGTGCAATAGGGTATGACAGGGAGTGTCATTATGTGCCAATCGTACACCAGTCAGAATTGTTGTTATGCATGCTTACTATGTGCTGAGTACCTTTTAACATGTGACAGAGGTGTGTGATTTAAGCAATTATGCCCGACAAGGTGTGTGCTATGCTGGGATAACGTCACGCCTCAGGTGGTTGGGCACGAGGCCGCAGGCCGAGTGCATCCAACAACTGAGGCGTGACGTTATCCCAAACGACACACACCCCCTGGAAGGCATTATTGCTATTATACAATGGCTCGTTGTTATACAGAATAAAAAAATCATTTTAAAGATGTTTTTGTGTGGAAAAATATTTTTGGTTTTTAAGAGCAGATGAAACAATTAAGCAAATGGCCAATGTGCTCAAGATCATCTACACAGGTTCACAGTGAGGCTGAGACTAGAGCCGTGATGTTGTACTGGGATAACTGCATGGGGCCAGCCCAAGACTGACCAATCAGAGTCCAGGATTCTTTCTTACCATTGTATAATTTTATGTTCACACATTTTGAGCTGCATTATTGAAATGTCCGTTCCAAGCAAATGGTACAACGTCAGCGAGGTGTACGTAATTAACCAACCTCTCTTGTCCTGCGAGGCCTGCAGCAGTGGTGGAGCAGCTGAGATGTGTGAAACATCTACTCTGTTTGCAGGTAAAGCCCACTGTACAAGCTACCATCCTTTCAAAGGATACTGATCGCACAGTCCTTTTGCATGGAACGATGCTATGACAAGTGAAACCTGTGAGTTGTGTGGTGTGAGTGCTTTTGACATGGATCACCGCTGTTTCTGTGATGGCATCTAAGATGTAGACGCATAAAGCAGGATGCCATCAGGCAACTGTTGCAGTTCCCGCACTACCCACTGTGTTCCTCCATCACTAAGCAACAGTAAGACTCCGTCATGGGTGGGTAAGGGGTGGCCCCTCTCTGGCAGCAGTCACTCTTCTAGCAGAGCGAGGAGTACTGAGGTCTCACAGATGGCAGTTCATAGGGCTGCGTGGAATTACCTTATTTATGGTAGCCAATTGGGTAGCTGGGTACAGCAGTACAATACAGGGAGGCAGTATAGCACAGTGGTTTAAGGCTCTGAGCTGCAAATCTGGTGACATTCAGCAGACCAGACCTGGGTTTGAATCCCACAGCTTCCACTCGCATACTGTGTGACCCTGAGCAAGTCACTTAACTTCCCTGTGCTCCCAGGTCGCACCTGTAAAAAAAAGCTTTCAGCTATGTGTGCTACTCCTGGTTAAACAACTAAAAAACAAAAACCAAAAAAAAATACATTATATTTAAAACAACATTTATCAAAGAATACAATGATGTAGTAACAGATACATTTATCTTATTTTGTTTGTTTCTTTCTTTTAGACGTGACTGATACACAGCGTATTGACAGTTTGTCTGCTGGTGCTGAGGTTATCTTGGGAAACGCATTCGCATGCCTTTGCCATCATGTATAACAACCAAATTACACTCTGCATTCCCATCTGAAGAGTATCCTGGATTTAAATATCCTGACCTGGATTAAGCAATGATTCTGCATTGTTTATACACTTGGTTATTTCAATTGCTCACACTGAAACGTATTTGTTGTCGCACTTTGTTCAGTAGTTTTTTGTATGACAACCAATTCATTACTGAAGTGAGCAAAACATACACATTCGGAAAGTACAGTACCTGGTGCTGCAACAATACAGTCTATTATGGAAACATCTGACAAGGAGTTCCCTTATAGTGTATGCAAAGTCAACACCTAAATAACGTATCTTCACAGACCGGCAGTACCATGATAAGATTTGCATGCCTAGACCACAGCAGATGCTCCTTCAAAATGCCACTGCCACGGTCCATACATACATCTCATAGCAATGATTTGCCTGCAGGATGACGTGATGTAACCCATTTCTTATTTTTTTTGTTTATTGAACATAATGGCAGGTCAGCATTTGCTGCTGTCTATTTCCAAGTACTGAATATTGTAGCTGACAGGTACAGTTCCAATATCCATGGTAATGCATCTGCCAACAATGTGTTGTATATGTAATGCTCTGTAACATCTGAGAATGTTCCTCAAAACTTTATGTCACCACTCGGTGGTGTATCGCATCGCTCAGACCCCGTAACGGATAGAAACAGTTACAACCAGGGAGCAGTGCAGTGTATCCACACTGCCGCGGTGTCCGTTACAGGACCGGCACCACCTGTCCACACTTTGGGAGCCGAGCGACTGTTACCGTGGCACCCGATCCCACAATGCAGCTCGTGCTGTGCTAGGGGACCAGTGCCACGTATCCACACTACGCCCGGTAACGTTACCAAGGTATAACCAGTTTCATAACTGTTGTTGAAACCACCTCATATGCGGTTTCAACAACAGTTACAAAAACGCCTTCTGTAATGTTACAGGTGTAAACGTAAACTGTTGCGGTAACAGTTTGGGCACTCTAACGTTACAGAGGGGTAGTGTGGACAGGGCCTAAGTCACATACTATGACATGTTATTTCATACACTTTGAAGTTAATTGTCTGCATTTTTATCAGCTCTATGGAATATTTCTTCACTAACGTATATCTTACACAAGAATTACATAAGTTGTAGACACATCAGGGTATTGTACTATGAAGTAATATAATTTGTAGTAACACATTGTGTGAACTGCTTAAAAGTATGTGAATCCACAACACTGTGACTCAAAATAAAAGTGTTAGAAAACAATTCTGGTTATGAAGTGTTTTTTTCAAATTACAATTAGAATAATCAAAATATTACTGATCCTTTTAGCAAGAGTTGCAGTTGTTTTAGTTAACATAATTTTTTTCCACTTTTCTAGGCTTTATTCACTTGCCGACCAGCACAAACCCTTGCCAGGATCATCATTTGCAAACAGAGTGCAGCATAGTTATTTTACAAGTGGACTCTCTAACCATGATGCACCTCTCTTTGGCCATAATGCTCTGAGCTGTTTATGTTTCGAAGCCCTGCGTGTTCACAGACATTGTACAGTAGTCTGTAAGCAGTGAAAGTATGATGGCTGAAGTCTGACTGTCAAACAGCCACTCTACAAGCACTTACAATGTGAAGCTTGGTCATCAGAAAGCACGAGGATCATAAGCCATAAGTTGTTCTGTAAAACAAAAAAAAAAAAAAGAGCAGAGAAAATAAAATACAGCGCTGCAATAGCCAAAACCCAGTTAAAAATAATGGCATCTTTGCCTCCTGGGCAAATCAGCTGCTCTTTTTACTGTGGCCACATGAGATCAGTTCATGAAGGGCAGACTGGGAACACGTTTCTGGGTTAAATTATAGTTGATGTACGCCAATGATTGGAGTTGCACAGTGCCTTTTCCTTTTAATAGTCATAGATTTTTCATCAGGGTGATCATGATTGTACTGTGAGCAACAGTTTGTGAGATTGAACGGGCAGGAGAGCTGGGCATAGGGCATTCACTTTTTAAAAATGCTGTTCATGTGTAGAACCGTTTCTAAAACAGCACCCCCTCCCCCCAGTAAAGGACAGCCAAACCTTTATACCAGAGCAAACTAGAAGCTGATGGTGTTAATTTATGCTTGTTGTGCTCAAGAATGCAACAGGGTAAGCCATCAGCTTCTCTGTACACAGTAAATCTTTTATTTGTAACAGCCACATGATTGCGCTCTCTCCATGCTTCCTCCTGAATCCTTCCAGACACAGATTTTCAGTACAACTAGGGGAATGAGTGGGCGGGAGGCAAAGTGACTGAATAGACTGATTTTGAGAACTGCAGTAGTTTGTTCTACATTACTGTGAGCACTGGACACTTGGGGAATTGCACAGTTCTACATTACATTAAATAGACTGTCTGCATCAGAAGGTATGAAAAAACTCCGCCGCACACCTGTTGGGTAAAAACAGAGAAGCGGTTCATCACATCATGACATGAAATACTAAAAAAGTTGCTTTATCCGTTGTATTAAAGAATGTTCCCAAAATGACGTAAAGTGCTCACAAATGACTTGTTGAGTGGGTTAGCTGTAAAACAAGCATAAGCAAACACACCCTGGCACTTCGAACCACAAAGGCTCTTCCTCACCTGACACTCCCTGAGCACTTTACATCGTTTTAGAATCTTCTTTAATACAATGGATATCACTTTTTTTTTTTGCTGTAGTTTTTGAATCAGAAGATACATGCTAGCCATGCTTCCTGGCAAGAGAATATAACACAGTAGAACTAATGCGCTGAGTGGACGGGACTTCAGTCCATATTACAGTATCACTATCTACCGTAACATACATTCAATTTCTCTGCCTACTACACATGAATGCGCATGCTAAACAATGTTGCATACAAACAATGCATCATGGGAAGTAAGTGACTGAAACAAACATGTCAGACGGAGATTTACTTTGCGCGAATTAATATACATTTCAGTAAATAATAATTTTATTAAGTGTTTTATTTGGCATGGTATTACAATTAACAGCAATTAGAAGACTCAAAAAATTACACACCAGGGTAAAAATAAAACGTATTTTTGAAGACTGCTTGTTGCACTGCTTCTTTAATTATGTAGTCAGTATTAAACACATGGATAACAAAATGTCAGAGTTCAAAGAATGTGTAATTGTTTATGTGTATATGCAAGCATGACTGCTTGTACAATGCACTGGATTACCAGTTACGCACATTGTGAATGCTTAGATTCATAGGCAAAAATATATGTAATTCATATGTTCGTATGAAATTCATAGTTTACAAAAGGCAATGTTTCCTTTACCATTTCAGATTCATTATAAAGATCCAACATACCTTCCAACCTTCCTACAGAACTTTTCATCAGGATTATGCTGGCAGGTCTACCCATCAGTTTCTGTTCCTATCGTGGCAGTGTCATGCCTTTATTTAAAGCGTGACATATGCTGGTTAACAGCCCCGCTCTTCTCCGGATGAAGGAATGGTGAAGACAGACTGGTAGGTGGAGTCTCAACGCTACTTGTATTCATATCACTGAGTTCTGGAGTCTGATAAATTTTCTCCACTTCATGTATTATATCAGGTATATATCCTATTTTCAATAAATATCAAGTAATATAAATAGATAACAGGAAAAAATTGTCAATATGGTAAACATATTCATCTAATTTCAAAAGTCACTTTCAACACACTTCAACAATCAGACTGTATATATGTTGCAAGCAATCTACAGTGCCATATAGTCTTACTACCCCCTCATGAATTGGTAAACCTATAGTACTTACTAATGACACACTGGGAACAGAAACACACACATGAAATTATACCTTTTTATAACATGGGTTCTTAAAATACTGTCTTCGGATTCATCCAAACAGGTCACCTGACCGTGGGTTAATGTCTAATACACCCACAGTTGCATGTTCACATGGCTTTATTTCATTGTTTCTTTAGGTAAAACTCTAACAAAACATTGGCCATGTTATAAGAGGATTAACCCACTCTGGGGTATGGATTTACTGAGCATTAATCCATGCCTGGGTGGTTGAAATCACAAGGCCCCCTTCAGGCATGGATTAATGCTCAGTAAACCTATACTCGGTCGTGGGTTAATCCCTCCGTGACTTGTGAGACACATATTCAAATATTATAGTTTACTGTATCTTCAGAAAAATTACAAACTGAGGCATGCCCAGGATTCTGACTGTTAATGACACCCTAGTGGTAAAAAGTGAAACTCTAACTACCAGGAGTGCCTTATTGCTATTACTGTATATGAATTATTCAAAAAGAAAACTGTTGAAAGTGTACTTTCTGAGTGTTTTCTTCAATGAGATCAACATTGTAAATAAGATAGTTCTGCCACCAACAGATTAAGTATGCTGGATTGGAATCAGAATGGATCAAACACCAATAAAATACTGTATATTTATGTAACGGGATGGCACAGTGAAAATACTTTTTCACCAGCTGACTTCCTTTTTTGCGATGACGAAAAAGGTATCACGAAAAAGGAACTCAGCAAGTGGCGGAAAAGTATTTAAATAGATGAAAAAAAAAAAACATTCAGGGGCCAGGGGAGCAATAAAAAATACAGACTGAAGCTCATCAGCTACCAACGAAAAAGATAAGTTTGGATGTCCGTAGAAGACATCCCTGGGCAGAGTTATGACAGTTTGTTGTGTGAAGAAAGAGAAAACAAGATGGTGGCTCACAAAAAAAGAATTTTTTCCTTGCAAAAAAGGATTGGCCCCTCATGAAAAAGAATCCTTTTTCGTGAGGCTAAATCCTTTGTCGAACTTTCTCCCTCTATCCTGAAGAGAGTGATTTTCCCATTGAAAATAATGGGAACTTAAAAACTGAATAACTTTGCAACAGATTAATATTTTTTGACCAAATGCATAGCAGTTCTGTTATCAAAGCTGTTTTTACCATAGAAAAATCACACCAAAATTCTACACCATCTGGGCATAAGGCAATGAGGAAAAAAACTGCAAAAAGTAGTGACTTTTAAGGTTTTTGCACTATTCAGATCTCAGAATCTGCACATCCACCTGGAACGAAACTTGCCACTTCAAGAGATCTACCCCACGGGAGAGTGCATGCCAAATGTTGTGCAAATCCATTGATCAGTTGCAAAGTTTATAGACCTTGACGTCTGTTGGTGTGTGGAGGGTGGGGGGGTGGTAAGCGTGGGAACCCTAACATCGAATTTCCAAACTTTTGTCGCTGTACTATCAACCCTAACTAATGCATTGATGGAGTTTGTTTTGCATATATATATATATATATATATAGCGAAAACTCCATCAATGCATCAGTTAGGTTGTTACTTCAGTGACAAAAGCAGGGAAATGTGGTGGTAGGGTTTCCAACCC
This sequence comes from Neoceratodus forsteri, assembly GCA_016271365.2. Lineage (NCBI taxonomy): Eukaryota > Metazoa > Chordata > Ceratodontiformes > Ceratodontidae > Neoceratodus > Neoceratodus forsteri. The sequence continues at coordinate 60,028,007 of JADMNL010000036.1, read as the reverse complement.
TAACACCCCACCCTGCAAAGACTGACAGGAGTCAGGGTTGTGTTTGGAGCCATCAGCCCTAATGCTCACCCCATTCCATAAGTAAATAAGTGGAGATGGGTACAGTATAGGAGAATGGGGTGAACATTAGGGCTGATGACTCAAAGGCACACCCCGGACGCCTGTCAGTCTCTGCAGGGTGGAGTGGAGTGTTAGAGTTGGAAACCCTAACTCCACATTTCCCTGTTTTTGTTGCTGTAGTAACAACCCTGATGCATTAATGAAGTTTTTTTAAAAGAAGCTGCTACTTTTTCAGATAGCATAATCATACCCTTATTTGTCTGCACTCCCATCCCTCCATAGATGCATATAAGTAGGTAGTCATGGAAACACAGGGCCCCTTTCCATTTATTGGAGAACAGTAACCAAACTGTCAACATAGCCATCTTACTAGCCCCACCTCATGTATCCCAGTACAGAAAACTTTTGAATCCATGCCAAAATGTAATTTTGCGCAACTGCAATGCCATTCCGCACCACAGGTGCGAAAACACATTTTTGGCAGGATTTGGAAAATGACAGCTGTAACATACATGAGGTGAGGTAATAAGAAGGCTATGTTGAAAATCTTGGGTGAAAATATTTAACATTTCCAAAGTTACCAGTGGGTGAAGCGAAATTGCAATGAATGGCCATAACTTTGGCAATTTTTTATATTCTGACTCCAAATTTTGAACATAGTCTTCTTGTGACCCCACCTTATAAACCCATAGGTAAAAATTCTCAGATCCGTGCTAAAATGACATACCACGTCACAGGTGCGAAAACATGTTTCAGACAGGATATGAAAAATGACAGCTTTACTATTCATGAGGTGGTGTGAAAAAAATGGCTATGCTGAAAATGTGGAGTCCAAATAAAAATTACCAAGGTAATGTGAGTGTGTAGCAAAAATTTCAATGAACACTAGTAACTCAGCTATTTTTACAAATTTTTTCACCAAATTTTCAACATGGCCTTTTTGGGACCCCACCTCATGAACACTGATAGTGAAATTTTGTTATCCAGTCTTGAAGGGTGATTTCATGCAGTGACCATGAAATCACCTTCTGAGCCTGATTAACAAATGACAATTGCAGTATTTGTGAGGTGGGATCCCAAAAAGGCCATGGTGAAAATGTGGTAAAAAAAAATTTCCCAAAATGCCAAAGTTATGATCAGATGTTCAAAATGCTGTTGAAATACATTATACAGCACTTACCTTTTGATTCCTCAGTTCACAGTTTGGCTTTGAAGAGTGCAGATGTGTCCTGGTGAACAGAAGATGACAGCCTATGACCTCCAGAGGTCAGTATAGGGTAAGGGGGTGTGGAGTGGTGGGTGCTCACCGGAAGGGTCAGGATGGGTGAGGGGATGGCAGGGATGACGATGAACAGTTTTCTTTTTTTCCAGTGGGGAAAAAAAAAGCCGTCGGGGGACTGTTTTCTTTTCACGGGTACAAGTACATTTATATTTGGGGACACTGGGATTGGGCTCCTCAGTGTCCCACACTGCAGGGGAAGGGGATTTGTAATGCCAACATGGGGATTTGGCCCCCTGATGTCAGCAAATATTAAAGAGAACAGGCTGTGGTAGAGGAGGGGGGAATCTGACACTGGGAGTGGACATCCCAGTGTCAGAATATATATTAAATAAACTATGGGAGTCAAAGGGTGGGGGGTGCCACTAGACAACAGGGAAAGATATGGGACAGTAGGGGTGCCACTAGACACCAGGGATAGGAGACAGTAATCGGGGGGGTATGGGGTGCCACTAAACACCAGGGAAATGGCAGCTCACAGCTAAAACTGCAGCCGGCAGTATGAGTTCCAGCTGTGGCTGCAGAAGTTAAGAAAATCCCACTGTTCTCATACAAAGTACACGGCAGAAGTGGCCCTCTCGCTAAACTCGGCACCCAGCACTTCAGGTGCCCACAAAAAGTGTTTCTGGCTACAATTAAGAAAAAAACATCAGAATGTAGCTAAACAGGTCCTGTTTGGCTAAGTTCAGATGTTTCTTCTTTGTATTACCTTCATTTTTACATGTTTTCCTTATTTTCCATCTCTCACTAACTGGAAAACAAGATGGCGGACACAACAGAGCTCTGGGAAAATACACTAGGCTCCCTGTGACACTATGTGACCCTGTATGCAAAAAATACAACAGCACCTGCGAAAACAAATGGCACTATGTGACCCTGAATGCAAAAAATACAACAGCACCTGCGGAAAAAAAATGGCACCATGTGACCTTCTATGCAAAAATACAACAGCACCTGTGAAAACAAAAGTGTTTTCATGCAGAACATTTAACTTTTCCCACAGGAAATAATCGGAAACTTAATTTAACAACTTTGGAATGGATTCATAATTTTTTCACCAAACCATCAAATGGCACATCTGTGAGGGAAAGGCTTTCTACCCTGTAAATTTCAGACCACAACCTAAAACAGTTTCTCAGATACAGGTGGACAAAGAAACTGCAAAAAACATGTCAATTTAGGGATTTTGTAACTCAGAAACCACAGAATGGAGTCATACAAAATTTACCACATCAAGAGACCTACAGGTAGCTGGCCCAGTGGTGTTGAGGGCCGAGGCACTGGACGCCACACCTCATGCCACACCTGCAACCCAGGTTCAGTGATGAATTCAGGTAGCTGGGGGTCGGCAGGGGAGGGAGAGGATGGAGCGTCTGGAGGACAGCTCTCCTCTCCATCCTCTCCCTGGGGAATGATCCAGGGATGCTCTGTGTCCTGACAACCCCTGATGGAGAGTGGGGGTACTACAGGTACACTAACTGATGTAAGGGGTGGAGTGCAGCAGACGCCAGCAGGGCAACCGTGTGCAGGCATCATTGCTCGCCGCACTCTGAGGGGGAAACCAGAGAAACAAGAAAACCCCTGGCAGCCGGGTGAGGCGATGGTGGGTCTCCCATGGCAAATACTCTACACGCTTAGTGCCAGCCAAGATCCCGACCCGTCCCCTGGGGATCCCTGGCCTCCTCCTGTATGGGCCAGCAGGAGAGGAGGGGTTCCTGATACCGATGCTTCAGTCGGAGGAGGTGGTTCAGGTGAGTGGTTGGGGTGGACACCAAGCGAGCCAGCCTGAGAGATGCCCTGTCAGGTGAGAAACAAAGTTTAAAAAAAAAAGAGACCTACTGCTAGAGATTATGTATGCCAAATTCAGTTCAAATCCGTTGAACGGTTCCAACGTTATTAAAGTTCAAAATGTGGCTTTAACATAGAAGTGTGCATTCATTCCTAACTATAGTGGTACTATCATGCCACTATAATATTATATATAGCGAGAGGGAGAGAGAATAAATGATGGCAAAGTGTTGCATATGAGGAGATGATACTATCAAGAGGTTGAACAAGCCATAAAACCATGAGCTGGAAGAGCGAGTGGCCTTTATAAGCTTGTTCAACCCCGAGATGGTATTATTTCCTCACACAAGACTTTGCCATCTTTTATTTTATATATTACATTAGGTTGATAGATTTTGCTTTAAGAGAAAGTGTGCTTTTTGTTTTTGTAGCTTGTCTAATGTATTTGCTTAAGTCAAAGGGTTTTCATAGTTCTCGAATGTTTGTTCGTAATATTGTTCCATATTATAAGGCATTTGAAGTGCTGCATGGTTTTGGTCCATTCAAGTTTCCATAATGCAGTGGCTTTGTACATAAAAGAAGGCTGGTTCAATAATTTTTTCCTTTAGTGTGTTTGATAACTGCATCATGGAAGAAAGCAGGTGGAATGTTTGGTGAGTGTTTCAGGAGGCATGCTTTACATAGTTAGCAAAATGGAGTAGAGTATGTGAAATGTTTGGTTAGTGTTTCAGGAGGCCTGTTTTACACAGTTAGCAATGTGGAGCACAGCATGTGAGATGTTTGGTTAGTGTTTCAGGAGGCCTGTTTTACACAGCAAAATGGAGCACAGCATGTGAAATGTTTGGTTAGTGTTTCAGGAGGCCTGTTCTACACCATTAGCAAAATGGAGCAGAGCATGTGAAATGTTGGGGTACACCTCCCTGACAGCGACACCATTACAGTGAACAATGTTGATGTTGACAACCTTGACAGTTCGCTGTAATGGTGTGCCAGAGACCCGGGCACACCATCTCAAGGTCCTGCATCCCCTTCCCGAGTCAACTCTGACTTGAAGTTGATTATATATAGTACAAGGGTGCGGAGGGCAGAGCCCCCCACATGGGGATTTGGGGGTGAAGCTCCCTGATAGAAACAAGGACCGGGTTCCTATATGGATTTATGTCAACTGCAACTTGCATTTGACATAAATTCCGTTGCTATGATGTCGGTCAACGAAATTGTTGTTGAACCGGCATCATAGAGCCAAATTTTGTTTAGTGTTTCAAGGGGCCTGTTTTACACAGTCAGCAAAATGAAGCAGAGCATGTGAAATGTTGACTAGGCCCTTTTAAGACCTGGGCCTCCCTCCTCTAGGCCCCTTTAAATCTGTGGTCTGTTACCCCTTTAAATGCTGTGCCTTTACTAGGCCTGGGAAACCTGTCGGCCTATTTGCCCTCCTAAATAATCTGGGCCATTCTGTGACTGGGCCCCTTTAAATCTCAGGCCTAGCTGGGGCCTTGCTGTCCATCATTAGGCCACCCCGCCTCAACTCCACCCTCCAAATGAATATTTAATTCGATCCCCAGTGGACCTTTATGCTGGGCCCCTCCCCTTCAGGCATCACCTCTCCCTATGAATAATTAAGATCCGCCCCCTGGCTGTAATCTGTCCTGACCCTCCCATAGCACTAGGTAAACAATTAAAATATTTGTTTCAGGTGGTCAGCACTTTGGATTTAGTGCTGCTGCCGACTCACCACCCCGGCCCGGGGTGAAGACAGGGATACTGGATCAGGAGGTGGGAGGTTTGCTGACACTGGGAGGGCACCTCAGAAGCAGGCAGCACGGTGGACGGCAGAGGGCCTTTTGGGTCTTCATGACACTGACTCTCTCTCTCTCTGTCGCTCGAGACGATGCGGCTCTGCTACCGCCGCCTTCAGGGGACCAAAACTTTACTTAAAAAAAAAAAATAATAAAACGGGGCACCAAGGAACGGATGGTATTTTTTCTTCTGGTGCTCCGATGGCACCACCGACCGTGCCACACAGCAGGAAGGCACTCTTCAGTAGCTGGAGGCAGAGGAGGCATGCAGACAAGCCCTGAGGGATAGCTTTAACCCTCCAGGTAAGCTCTTTACATCCCTCATGCTTTCTGAGTCCTCTCTCTCCTCCACAGCTACCACTTTAACGTGTGCTGGGTCTCCATAAAAATATAAAAGGGTAAATAGAGCAACTGTGTTGTGATGACATCAGTAACTTGCACACAAATTATGAACACAGGTTCCAAGGAGGTGGATGTTGTCACCTGACAAAGAGAGGCAGGAGTCAGAAATAGATTCCAAATGCTTGACGGGCTTTTATTCAAGGAAACAGGGAAAGGGAACATGGTTACAGGGGAAAAGAGGGTGTAACTCTAGTACTCTACTCTCCTGTACGAGGACTCTAAATCAAACAACTGTAAATGGTGCGTTAAGAGCACCTTATTTCACTTTAATCAATAAATTATACTGTAACTGCTTTATCACCACCCCAAGGTGCACCGTTACTGAAGGCCTTTATCTGGAGTACTCTGTACTCTGACTTTATCACATACTATACCGCTACATAAAATTGTGTTTTTGGCAGTTCATGCACATTTAAACCTTCTCTGTCGTCGAAAACTGAAGCAAATGAAGACTTTACTGACAGTGGACAAGGGAACTGGCTGAACAGCCTAACTCTGTAGACTTCGGGAAACTTTGAAACAAACACTGAGAGGATGTCTAAACAGACCATGTGTTTCTCGGTCTCACCCACCTCTCCTGGGTTGCCGGAATTCAAGACTTATCACTATGATTCTCTCGGCTAAGAACCCTCTGAGGGCTGCCAGAATTAAAGCAAAATGTATCTGGCCACAGTTCGCTTCTGAACTGCCAGGAAAAGAAGATGATGCAGAATAACCCACAACAGCCTGCTTCTGGGCTGCCGGGTGATGAAGAAGATGAAGAACACCCTGCCACAGCCCACTTCTGGACTGCTGGGAGAAGAAGAAGATGCTGAACAACTGGTCACAGCCCACTTCTGGACTGCTGGGAGAAGAAGATGATGCAGAACAACCAGCCACAGCCCGCTTCTGGACTGCCAGGAAAAGAAGAAGATGAGGAACAACCAGCCACAGTCCGCTTCTGGGCTGCCAGGAGATGAAGATGATGATGGGAGGAGGAAGTCTGTGGATTTTGGAAAACAACAGAGTTCTGGGCACCATAGCCAGATGAGTCAAGCACTGATGTAAAATAATAAACAGGACGATGACTCGGGGTACTGGAACAGAAGATCTGGACAGCACTTCGGTGCGGATGACAAAACAAGAACATGGACGGCAGACTTTGCACTGGGCCAGGCCGTACACTGGGAACTTGATAGAGAAAAAAAATAAACAGGACATTGTGACTGAGACAACTGTGGCACGGTCCTTCAGGAATTTGCTGTTGGCTGCTTCTGAGATGCACTGGAAGATGATTTTTGAAGAACTGATGAAGACTGATCTGGATAAATGCTGGTGAAGTGACTCTGAAGAATTGCTGAAGACTGATTTGAATACTTTTCTGGCACTGAAATGCTGGCACAAAGTAATACAAGGACAGTTCTGGCACTTGTACTGTTTGTAGGAATGATAGCAATGTAATAAATGTCACAGTTCCTATTGTAGTGGTCAACCGCACAGTCTCAGTGTTCAGACCACAGTAAATAAACAGGCACTTTTAATCTTCTGGGTGAACCCTAGCATTCAGTGGACCTAACTAACAATGGGGTCCTGCCTCTAACTAAATCAGGTTCTCCTGTTACTGTGGATACACTGTAGTTGGGAATAGGCTCTTTCAGATGCATATGCAGATGACACCAAGATCTGCAACAGAGTAGATGATCCAGATGGGGTGGGCGGAATGAGAAAAGATCTGGATAAACTAGCAAAATGATCAGAAGAGTGGCAACTGGGGTTTAATGCAAAGAAGTGCAAGATCATGCACATAGGGAAAAGAAACCCTGAAGCCACCTATAGGCTGGGAGGGCAGTTGCTGGCAGTCACAAGGGAAGAAAGAGACTTGGGCATCATCATCACCAATAACCTGAAATCATCCAAGCAGACCACTAAAGCAGTGGCTAAGGCTAGAGGGATGTTATGGTGTATTAGTAGGGGTATCACAAGTCGGAAGAGGGAGGTAATAATCCCTCTTTACAAGACAATGGTTAGGCCCCATCTGGAGTACTGTGTGCAGTACTGGAGGCCACACCTTCACAAGGACATTAACCAAATTGAGGCAGTCCAGAGAAGGGCAACCAAAATGGTGCAGGGACTGCATCAGAAAACATATGAGGACAGATTAACAGAGCTCAATATGTATACCCTAGAGCAAAGGAAGGAGAGAGGTGATATGATCGAAACATTCAAACACCTTAAGGGCATTAACAAGGTGAAAGAGTCTAACATGTTTCAATATAAGAAAAATAGCAGGACAAGAGGACACAGCATGAGAATAGAGGGAGGCCGATTAAGGGGTAATGTGAGGAAGTTCTTTTTCACAGAAGGGGTGGTGGATGCATGGAACAGCCTACCTCAGGAAATGGTGGATATGAATATAGTGCAGTGCTTCAAACAGGCATGGGATAGGAATAAGGGAGCAATACAGGTGAGTATGAATAGATAGGCCATTGACAGAGCAAAGGCCGATGGCACATTTATAAGGTAGAAAAAGAAATGGGCAGACTGGATGGGCCTTGCGGTCCTTATCTGCCGTCAACTTCTATGTTTCTATGTTTCAAAATGCTGCAATCCCAAATGTCGTACCAGGCCTGTTTAACGCTTGTGGACCCAAGTGGCTAGCTAGGCTCCTATAACACCTCGGGTTGATTATGCTGTTGGGTCCCTATACCACCTGTGGGCCTAAATGGCTAACTACAGGTCCTGGACCTTGCATTGCCCCTTTAAGTGGCTGTGTGCCTTCCCTTTGACTAAGCCCCTTTAACACCTTGGACTTTCCTGGACTAGGCCCCTTAAATATCTGTGGGCCTACTCTGCTGCTAGGCTCCTTTAACACCTGGGGTCTAAATAGTTGTAGGGACCCTTACTGGCTGTGTCCTCTTGATTCTGTTAGGCCTACTTGCCCCTTTAAGACCTGGGCTACCCTTTTGCTCTGGGCCCCTTTAAATAAACATTCGAGCCTGTTGCCCCTTTTTAGCTTGGGCCTGAAGACTAGGCCTCCTTAAATACTGGGTCCCTGACTAGAGCCTTTTAAGAGCTGAGCCTCTCTCAACTAGGCCCCTTTAAATCTGGGGTCTGTTACCCCTTTAAATGTTGGGCCTTAACTAGGCCTGGAAAACCTGTGTGCCTATTTGCCCTCCTAAATAATCTGGGCCATTCTGCGGCTGGGCCCCTTTACGTCTCAGGCTGGCTGGGGCGTTGTTGTCCATCACTAGGCTGCCCCACTTCAACTCCGCCCTCCAAATGAATACTTAATTCAATTTCCAATGGGCCTTTATGCTGGAACCCTCTCCTCCGGGTGTCGCCGCGCCCTATGAATAATTAGGATCTGCCACCTGGCTCTGAGCTGTCCTAACCCTCCTGTAGCACTCAGAGTGCTAGGTAAACAATTAAAGTATTTATTGTTTCTGGTGGCCAGCACTTTGGCTTTAGTGCTGTCGCTGACTCACCGCCCCTGGTCGGGGGTGAAGACAGGGATGCTGGATTGGGAGGTGGGAGGTTTGCTGACAGTGAGAGGGCGCCTCAGGAGCAGGCAGCATGGCGGATGACAGGAGGCCTTTCGGGTCTTCCCAACACCGACTCTCTCTCTCTCTTCACCGCTCGGGACGAGGCTGCTCTGCTACCGCGGCCTTTGGGGAACCGAAACTTTGAAAAAAAGGGGGGGGCACCAAGCCCTTTTCGCTGGGAACCGGGTGTTTTCTTTTTCTTCTGGTGCTCCAGTGACACCACCGACCATGCCAAAGGCAGTCTTCTGTAGATGGAGGCAGAGGAGGCATGCAGACAAGCCCTCAGGGATAGCTTCAACCCTCCAGGTAAGCTCTTTACATCCCTCCACGCTTTCTGCATCCTTTCTCCTCCACAGCTACCACGATTCTCCTGTTTAACAGATACATTTTCAAACCTTAACCACTCTGGGTTCTGGTTCTGGGAAGGAGGGCATGTGCCACACAACGGGCACTCTATCTGCACAACCTGGCATTCTATCCTGAGCCACTCTATGTACAATGCCATGCCGGCATAAAGAGGTAAACTTTTTATTTTTTTGGTTTAGCTATGTACATTATTATTGTGAGGACTGTATCTGGAGCTGGGGAACCTGGGCATTTCTGGGACACCTTTCAAGCTACTGGGGCACCTCCTACTATTTTTTTTTCTTTCTGTTGTGCCCCCAACTTTGGGGCACTACACAGGGACCGGGTTCCCATACAGATTTATGTCGACCGCAACCTCAGTGCCACTGGGCCAGCTCATGTTACTATTTATTCTACAGATACAGTCACATCAGGAGGTTTTGGAGTTTGCCTTTTTTGGGTTGATGAAGCTGAAAGCTAACATGTCGAAGTCCTCCATAAATGTGGTTCTGGTCAGTCCAGGGATAAATATTAAAGGGACACAGTTGGCACCACAGTCTGAAAGCCTATGAAACACACTTTCAAATGAGGTATCGGGCTCGTCTGTAGCTGGAAACACCCCAGAGATACAGATGACTGAGTCTGTTCAGCATTAATACTACATTACAGCCATTTTTTTAAATCTTGTGATGTCAGTGATGAACAAGCTGTGCTTAAGTCAATGCAGTTAGGCACAGCTTGTGTGTCTGTGACATCACAATGTTCTAAAAATGGCTGTAATGTAGTATTAATACTGAACAGACTCTGTCATCTGTATCTCTGGAGTGCTTCCAGCAACAGATGAGCCCAATACCTCATTTGAAAGAGCTTTTTTTGTGGGCTTTCAGACTTTGATGGCCACCGGGCATGAATGTGCCCCTTTAAAGTCAGTTTTCACAAAGCATTTGCACATGGAATTTGGATTGCTCCAGCAGCTGTAAAGAGAAGCTTTGGTAACTAGTTAAATAAATCATAGTTTGCATCAGCAGACTATAATTACCCACATTCCAACATTTCTTTTTTTTTTTCCACAGAGCTTTGTTCCCATGTTTGTTAAGGATGTAGCTTGTTCCTAGCGATAGTGCTATTCAGATCCATTAACCTCCATTCTTCGCAGGTCCCTGCTCACCATACCTCTCAACCTCCTGCCTCATAAATCAGGGACAAGGCTTAAAGAAATCAGGGACACATCTTTAAAATTGGTGATATCCACTCAGAAAGCTGCTAGAATAAGGGGCTTAGTGTCAAATACATTTTCTAAGGAAGAACAAGTGTGTAACTTTAATGTCTGACATTATTTTGTGCTTATAACCTTCACTATTTGGTCATGGAAACACAATTTTTAGGAGGGACAGAGTAAAATTATGAGGCAAAATCAGGGACATCCCTGAAAATCAGGGACATTTGAGAGGTATGCTGCTCACTCCTATGTCTCCACGGTTCTCATTTCCATGATAGAGGCTCCAGAGGGGGCAATTCTACTCCTGAAGCAGTTCACTTTGTGAACTAGAGTCCCATTCTGACTGGCACTAGGACCCAGGGGAGTTCTTGAAGCTCAGGCCATCATATAGGCAATCTTAGAAAATGGGTTGGGGGAAAATCTTAAACCTGACTGACTAAGACAACCATCCACCTGGTCTGGTATCAGGCAACAGAGACTGGGAAATAATGAGTCCCTGTCTCTGCCTTCCTCTATTTACATTAAAAAGTGAGCCAAAATAGAAATCTCAATTCAAAATTGTCACCATGTTTTTTTCCCTTGCTTAGCAAGAAATATAGCCCCCATCTCATAAAATCATCTGTTAAGCCATACAGAAACCCTTTTTGTTAAAAAAAAAAAAAAGTGGCACTCACTATACCTTTTTTAAATAGCTTTTCAGTTTTTTAAACAACATTTTTTGTTTTAACTAGTAGCGCTAACACACCACATGTTACTAGAGACAGCTTTTCCGACTCACCCTGGCTCCGCCCCCACTCAACCCGACATGACGTGAAGTAGGAGTTGGGAACTGGAGCTAATCTTTTTGCTGGCTGGTGGATCACGGGAAGGGGATACCTCAGAGCAGATTCTAGTTGCCGTCCAATAACTCTTCTATTTTATTTAAAAAATGAAAATTACACTGACCGCCATGCAATCAGACCATAACACACAGAAACTATCCCATGCAGTTACTCATTACTTGTCAATATTGCTCAGTAACATCCCAAGCAGTCCACAGTGACAGCACTCCTGCTTAACAAAACAGACAATTTAGTAATAGTAGTAATTTAATTTCTACAGAGCCCAATCCCAGAGCCTCTGGGCACTGTACAACAGAACAATAAAATCAACCAATAAAATAAACAGATAATCATAAAAAAAACAGCATTAAAGTATAAATATAAAGTGCAAATTAGCAGTCAGGATAATTAAATAATAAGATCGCAGGATGAGTGGTATTAAAGGAGAGAGGAAATTATTTTTTACAAAGTTAACTGTCCTTCCATCTTCCTTTCCATGCCAGTTATGTATTCTGACATGCTTTGATGATTTTTTTTGATGAATAAATACTCTAGCTTTGGGGTGCCCTGAGATCTACACAGAGTTCCACTCTCCTCACCAGATACTGCTCTTAATTTTCATATTTCTAGAATATTCTATGACATCAATAACTCGCATTCCATACTATTCATTTGAATGACCTGGAATAGTGTTTTTGATGTCATAGAATGTTCAGGGAGTATGAAGAGAGATAGCAGCAAATACTGAGGAGTGAGGGATTCAGGGTAGTTACAAAGGCAAAAAAGTAGATTCATTAATTTAACTAAAAAGGTCAAAAACATATCAGGATACTTGGTAGCCAATAAAAGAACAACTAGAGGGTATCTAGAGGTGTAAAAACCGTTTCCTGTCACCTTCAAAACAAAGCAACGGCTTGACTGAAAAGGGACTCTCTATGCCACTCTTAAAGGCCTCCACTGAAGGAGCCTCCCTCAGAGACCTGGGAAGTCAGTTCCACAGGATAAACTGCTAAATAAACAATATTCAGACTGGACTGGTGGTGGGATTTTGGGGGGGGGGGAGAGATGAGGGAACATAAGCAAAACATCTCTGCAACTAGCTGCATACAGGTTAAAACAAACCACAGCACCCTCTACTGCCAGTTACAGCAGTGGAGGGACTACTTTATATAAATGTTTATTTTTATGCTTTTTTTTATTTACTTTTCATGCTTGTTTACATTTAAACATTTTATTTAAAATGTGACAAAAAAATATTCTAAGTGCAATAATATCCTCCTTGGTGGGCAGTATGGACTACACCAAACTATCCACAGGGCTACAAGGCCGTAGAGCTACGGTGTCAAGCCTCATTACACCCCTAGGTGGTCCAGTATAGCCCAGTACCATGTACACTGTCCGGTATTAGTCCCTGCATGGAATTTTTCTCGCAGTTTTCTCTCTGGTTCCTCGCTCCTCCCCTGGCAAGAGCGTAGTCCATTGGGTGGCCTCAGCTGCACACAGTAACATTCTCCAGCGGGAGAAAGCTCCCTTGGCCCACTGCAGGCGTTGCTGTGGACTGGAGCCCAATACCATCCCTCTCCAACTACAGCACACTGCTGCACGGCGGCTGTTGTCATCTGGTCTGCCTCCCAACACAGCACCCCTAGCTTGCTCCCAAACTGCGATCACCTCCACGGCAGCACATCGTGTTGCTGGTACGCTATTGGGGTGGCACTCACATTCCGAAATTAAACTGATATTATAAACACCATTGGGGCAGGATCTTCAAAAACATCAGTTTGAAATCCGCAGGCCACTACTATCAATTGTAAAAAAAAAAAGGGTCTACGAAATGCTGCAATATCATTGGCTGTCAGCATTCTGAGTGCCTTACATTAATCTCTTGTAACAACCCCTTCCTACGAAACACAGATTACACTTGTAAGAATCCCTTTCTTCAACTTGGCACCAAAGTTGGTATTTGGCAACAGACAATCCATACACTTCCCCGTTACAAGGCATTTTTCTGGCTCAGTCACAGGGGGAAGGGACACACAGAAATATTTGTATTTTTAAGGGGAACTGGGGTGGGCCATGGCACTAGGAGGCTCCATTAAATCACAGTCACTCACAGAAGAATGTCCATAAGCAGAAAGAAAAAAATTACTCACCTTAGCAATGTTGTTTCTTCTAATGGAGTCTTGTTATATTCTGACATATGCAGTTAGCCCCAGCACTTGAACTGCCCCGGAGAGGAAAGAGTTAATTTCTATGCCAGACATAGAATGTTGAGCTCGAGCTCGGTTTCCAAGCCTCTGTCTGTGGCACTTCAGAGTGTAACCATCAGATTCTTATGAGCAACTAACTAACTACACTTCCAGTGTGGAAATTGTAAATATATAAGCCAAAAGGCAACAACTTGGGTCCAAAAGACTCAAGTCGAGAGCCCATGAGAAAAAAAACAGGTAGTGAACAAAGATATATAATATATAAAATTAAAAACATAACAACAACTACCCCACCCTAAAGAGGAGGGGTACAAGGTACTCCCCTTAGGTGCAACACTGTACCTGCCAGCCCACTTCCCAAAAACTAGGTTCTGAGAGGGGAGGCCAGGGGGAGGTCAGAATACAGCAAGACTCCATTAGAAGAAACACATTTACTAAGGTGAGTAATTGTTTCTTCAAACAACATGAAGTCTTGCTGTATTCTGACATATGCAGACTACCAAGCAGTACCTCCAAGGAGGAGGGCTACTGAACCTATTTTGGGAATAGACTCTGCAGTACTGCTGCACCAAACCTAGCATCACTCCTAGCCTGGATATCCAGAGAGTAATGCTTGGTGAATGTATGGACTGTTTTCCAGGTGGCTGCCTTGCAGATCTCTAACAAGGGAATATCTCTGGCAGAAGCCAGAGAAGCAGCTGTACCCCTAGTCGAGTGAGCCCTCAGGCCCAAGGGAGGTGTTTTACCTAGCTTGGCATAGCAGAATTGTATACAAGAGACAATCCACCTGGTAACAGTTCTTTTAGTAGCAGGCCTACCTTTTCCCACTTCACCATAAGTGAGAAACAATTGAAGACAGTCATTCCTGTGTGCCTTAGTATGCTCTATGTAGTAGCTAAGTGCCTTTTTAACAGCCAAACTGTGTAATCTTCTTTTTCCTGAAGAAGAATGACCAGTGAAAAACACAGGAAGAGACATGGACTGGTTCAGACGAAAATTTGAGACCACTTTGGGTAAGAACCTCCAGTTAGTTCTGAAGACCACCTTATCCCTATGGAATGAGATAAAATCAGGTTCAACTGACATGGCCTGTAATTCACTAATTCACCTGGCAGAAGTGATAGCTACCAGAAACACAGTTTTCCAAGTCAAGTACTTAAGCTCAGCCGAAGCCAGAGGCTCAAAGGGTGGCTGCATAAGCTGAGCAATGCAGATATTGAGATCCCAAGCCAGGGCAGGCTCTCTAAAAGGAGGGTTGATATGAACCAGACCTTTAAAGAACTTACTAAAGACAGGATGAGATGCCAGGGAAGACCCCTTCCCTGCTGAAAGGAATGAAGACACAGCTGACAAATTAACTTTCAAAGTGGCTGGCCTAAGGCCTAAGCCATTAAGGTGAACCAGGTAATCCAAAACTGTAGCAATGCCAGCAGCATCTAGTACGATATCTTTGTGGGAACACCAAATGCTGAATCTTTTCCATTTGGAATTACAGGTTTTCCTGGTAGAAGGTTTCCAAGAAACCTTAAGAATGTCCAAAACTCCCTGAGAAAGATGTAGGCCTGCATACTCTAACTGTTCAAGAGCCAGGCCTTGAGATTGAGAGACTGGAGATTGAGGTACCAGATTCTCCCCAGAGAGGAGGTTAGGAGATTGTGTCTTTTGGGAAGAGACAGGGGGAGTGAGACTGCTAAGGACAACAACAGAGGAAACCATGGTTGTCTGGCCCAATCTGGAGCCACTAGAATCACTGTGCAGGGTTGTGACCTGATCTTGACTAGAACCCTGAATAACAGGGGAAAGGGAGGAAAGGCATACAGGAACCTGCCTTCTCAATACAATATCAGAGCATTCAGGGGAACAGTCCCTAGGACTGGAGGTCTGCAGCAGAACTGGGGAAGTTGGTGATTGTCTGGGGCTGCGAAGAGATCGATCTCTGGAGTGCCCCGTCTGGTGACGATTACTTTCAGGATGAGAGGCTCCAGGGCCCACTCATGATGGCCTTGGGAGATTCTGCTCAAAGCATCTGCTAACACATTGTCCTTCCCTGGAAGGTGGACTGCTATTAGGGAAGTTTGAAGGGAGTAGGCCAGAAACCATACTTTCATGGCCTCCGTGCACAAGGCTCTAGACAGAGTGCCCCCCTGCTTCTTGATGTACCACATGGTGGTGGTGCTGTCTGTCCTGACCTGAACCACCTTGCCCCTTACTGAGTCCAAGAAAGCTTGAAGGGCTAAGAATACTGCCCTGAGTTCCAGAAGATTGATGTGAAGGAGAGACTCTTGTGGAGATCAAACTCCCTGCACTGTGAGGGCTCCCAGGTGGGCTCCCCAGCCCTGGAGAGAAGCATCTGTGGTAAGAATCACTGAAGGAGTCTTACTGAGGAATGGGACACCTTATCTGAGATTGTCCTGATCCAGCCACCACTGGAGAGCTTGGACCAGAGTCTGAGTTACTGGAATCAATTTGGTGAGAGAATCTTTCTTCTGAGACCAAAAAGACCTTAGGTGGAACTGAATGTCCGTCATCTGGAATCTGGCTCCTTGCACCACTGCAGTGGAAGCTGCCATGTGGCCTAAGAGCTGAAGAAAGTGTCTTGCTGGATGAGAAACCAGAGGATGAAATGAGGAAGCGAGATCTGTAAGGGCCTTTACCCTTGCTAGTGGAAGGAAGGCATTCGCTTGAACAGTATCTAACTCTATCCCTATGAAAGTGAAGAGTTGTACTGGTTCAAGAACCGACTTTGGCAAATTGAGAAAGGAATCCCAGAGAACTGAGCAAATCTTGAGTCACTTGTAGAGCTGACTTGACCTGGTCAGAGGACTGTCCTACAATGAGCCAGTCATCCAGGTATGGGAATAGAGAAATCCCCTGTCTTCTGAGGAAGGCCACTACTACTACTACTGCAAGGCACTTTGTAAACACTCTTGGAGCCAATGTTAGGCCAAAAGGCATGGCTCTGAACTGATAATGGCCTGAAGGCAACTCGAACCTGAGGCATTTTCTGTGGGAGCACCTGATAGGAATGTGGAAATAGGCATCCTTGAGGTCCAGGGATGCTAACCAATCCCCTGGCCTTAGAGAGGGAAGAATTACTCTCAGAGTCACCATTTTTAACTTTGGTTTTAAAATGTGTTTGTTCAAGTACCTTAAGTCTAGGATGGGTCACCACTCCCCTGTCTTTTTTGGGTAAGGAAATATCTGGAGTACAGATCTTTGCCCCTGTGTGGGGTAGGAACTCTCTCCATGGCTTGAGAGCCAGCAGAGAGGAAACCTCTGCTTCTAGAGCAATGGTTTTGGAGGTGTTTGCAGGTGCAAAAGACCTGACCCTCATTTTTGGAAACTTTTTGAAATTGAGGGCCAGTCCCTGGCTTACTACCTCCAGGACCCATTTGTCTGAGGTAACAGACTTCCAGGCCTGGAAGTAGTAAGCCAGTCTGCCTCCTACTGGAATTGGGGAGTCGACTCAGGCTGACACATCAGGGTGTCTGCTTGGCAGGAGCCTTGGACTGGGAAGAGGATGTAGCCCTGCTCATCCCCCTCCTACCTCTCCCTCGGAAGAACCCCCTCTGTTGGAAGGGAGAGGAGGCCTGGGCTTGGTAGAAAGGCCTGTGAAAAGGCATGCCCCTGCCCCTAGACTGCTGCTTTTGAGGAGTGACTTGCCTTTCTTTGGCCTGTGCACTCCTGTAGGTGGTCCTGTACTCATCCATTTTCTTCATGTAAGCCTCTGTCTGCTCCCCATATACAGAGAATTACCCACCACAGGGAAATCCATGGCCTTATCCTGGGTGTCCTGAGAAAGGCTAGTGCATCTGAGCCAAGCAAATCTCCTGAGAGACACAGATGTAGCTAGGACTCTTGATGTCACATCGTTGGAGTCCACAGCAGCATGGAATTGCACTTTGGATGCCTCAATCCCATCAGCAGAGGCTGGGGGGAGGCCTGTTTAGCCAGTTACAGAACCGTATCCCCCTCGGACTTCTGGTATCTGTCTGTGTAGGCCATATAATTAGCCTGCCTGAGTCCCAAGGAGGATGCCAAATATTGTTTCTTGGCCATGGCATCCACCTTCCTGGAGTCTTTATCTGGGGGGGGGGGTGAAGCCAAAGGTATACTAGCCCTGTCACAGGCTGCAGCCTGCACTACCCCAACATGGCTGCAACGATTGGTCAAAAACTCCGTACCTGAGCCTGATAGCATATACCTCCTGTCCATTCTCTTATCCTCAGGAGGTAAAGAAGTTGGTGTCTGTAAAATCTTTTTTGTCGGTTTCCCCAGGGATTTATGGAGGGGGAATAGACAACCTCTTGGACTCTGGGATGTCCATCATCTCAACAAAATCAGGCTCTTCTTCCTCCTCAACAGCTTCTACCATAGGGAGCTGGAGGGTTTCAGCACCTTTTTGTAAAACAAATAGTGAGATGGGGACTCAGAAAGCCTTGGAGGGAGACATTGGAGGGTCTGTCTGGGGAGATGTCCGGTTCAATGGGCACATCCAGACCTTCAAAATCATCGTCATCATCATCCAGTAATTCTTCATCCCCCTCCCACTCCAATTCATAATAAGCATCCGGATCATAATCCAGTGGAGTCAGATCCGACTGAACCGAGCACCTAACCGATGGCGCCGGTTCAGATGGAAACGGGCGAAGCGATTGCACAATACTGGTCACTTTGGCTATTTCTTCAGCGGTTGGAGTATGGGGTGTTGGATCAGAACCGGCTGACTTTTTTCGCCTTGCGCCTTGTGCCACATTATGCCTCTTGGAGGTGATTAACAAACTGTAATCTATTTCCTGATTGTACCTTACTGATTAAATGGTAAATCCAATCTGTTAGACTATCTACTGTATGAGATCATACAACAGTGTCTGAATTTGTGACAAAAAAACAATTGCGGTAAAAATCAATGAGAACTACGTTACCTCACCATTCCAAACTTCCCAGTCCCCCTCCACTCTGCGATGTCACCACATACAAAGCATCCATGCATGTAACACACCAGGTGCAGCGACATACATGAAGTGGTATTGTCACAGAGCGGAGGGGGGACTGGGAAGTTTTGAATGGCGAGGTACGGTTTGTACAACATGCTAACATGTACCTTTCTTTTGTGTACTTCTTGAGACAACACATGTGAGACGCATCCGGAAAAAAAGAAAGCACTTGATATAAGGAAATACCTTGTTTTCTCAATTATATTTTGAATGTGACTTGCATAATTGGAAGCGGGTTGCCTCTTGTCTAGTAGGTGCCTGCCATTTCCACGCACTTTGATTTCACTGATGTCTGGTGTTTCACTGCTATGCTCAGGTGCGGATTCCACCCCCCCTCCCGAGACTGGGTCTGAAGTGTCCCTTCCTCTGTGCATACCCTCTTTAGCCTATCCCCCACCCCAGCCGCATTTGGGCATCTTTGTAGAACACCATAAACCCTAAAATGCTACAGATACAAACCTTCACACAATTTAACAAAAAAAAAGCCAGAATAGAAAAGACCACACTTGGAAAGTTTCTGAGTTTTAATTAAATTCATGCTGATACCCTTTAACGAAGGAAGACAATCCATAGATGCATTTTATTGCCAGAAAGTCAATACTCTCTCTTCTCGTTCCTAAGCTATTGGATGTCTCCAGGGTATAGAGGAGCAGACATGCATTCAGCCCTTAAAGACAGATAGAGAGGTCCAGCCTTTCAACTACACAATAGAATAGCATTGATTTTTCAATTTAGCTGTCATTACTCCTTCTCTTAATATATTTAACATAGTGACTCAGAAGACAGTGCCGAATTGGATTTCTTCCATTTCCACTGTCCGCAGACAAAGACAGCCTCATAAATTAAAACCCTCTTTTCCTTGTTTTATTAAAAAAGCATAGTAAAAAAAAATCTCTGAGGCTATACAGAGAGTTATCTTCAATAAAGAGTGGGAATAGTGTCGCTAAATGAAATGAGGGAATTGGAAGGAATGGGAAAATGGCTTATTGACAGGCCGATGGGCTTATAGGTCATTCATGGGGCACTCCACAATATTAAACTGACTGTCAGCTTTTAAATGGGTATTAGCGCATCCTTCTAGTGAAGAAGGGTTTAGGGTACAGTCATGTCTGTCTGCACTCACCCCTGCAATCTTTTATCTGGGCTCTCCATATTTCCAGCTCCCTCTGTCATGGGTATTAGTTGTGAGAGGGTGCCTCTTCAACCAAAGTATTAGTGATGGAGGAGGTGTCGCCCCAAAACACAGGTATTAGTGGTAGGAGAGATGTCCATTCAGAAGTATTAATTGTAAGGCAGCTGTTCCCCACAGGAGTATTAGTTGTAGTGGAGACACACACACACACACACACACTCACACCCACAGTATAAGTAGTATGGGAGGTGCCTCTAGGAGTATTATGGAAGGTGCTCCAACATAGATACATAGATAAGATACCCAGATAATGCTAGTAGAAAAAGGCCCATAAACACTTTCAGTCTGCCCACCCTACCTAATTACTCAGCACTGACCTTAATGGTATATTGGTGGTGGCAGAGATGCTCCCCACCAGGGCATTAGTGGTAAAGGAGGTGCCCCCCACTTCGGAATTAATAATAAAGGAGGTGGCAACCACAAGGGTAGTAATGGTAGATGAGGTATTCCCCCACTGGGGTATTAGTTCCAGGGGAGGTACCCACCAAAGAGGTATTAGTGATGGATGGAGTATCCCCCACTGGGGTATTAGTGGCAGGGGAGCTATCCACCACCAGGGTTTTAGTGGTGGATGAGATATTCCCTACAAGAGTATTAGTGATGGGGGTACCAACTCCACCTACAGAGGTATTAGTGTGGGCAATTCTTTGTATAATTATTGCATTAGAAAAAATAAAAGCTTATTATTTGTGAGAACTGTCAATTTGACTCCTCTAGAATGTACAGCCATAAACTACACCAAAAGGATGACTGTAAAGTGGCAGATATAAGGTTTTGGCTATATCCTGGCAACCACTTATCCAGTTGTAATCAAAATTGTTCTAGATAGTCATATTTAACCAGATTAGGACCAAATATAAACGAGAAAAGAATATGTTTATTCTTAACAGACTACCCACTGACCATTTCCAAAAATATGTTTTAATCATAGTCTATGATGCTGGGAATTATATTTAGAAAGCTGTACCTTCTGCACTGTTAGGCTTAGAAACTTTAAATGTCAGAACACATGAGGTGCCGTGTCAGCATGCAGGCTGAACATAAAACGGAAGGATGATACTAAACACAGGCTGAAAATAAAACAAAACGCATAATATTAAACACAGGCTGAAAATAAAACAAAACGCATAATATTAAACACAGGCTGAAAATAAAACAAAACGCATAATATTAAACACAGGCTGAAAATAAAACAAAATGCATAATATTAAACACAGGCTCAAAAATAAAACAAAACGAATATTAAACACAGGCTGAAAATAAAACAAAACGCATATTAAACACAGGCTGAAGATAAAACAAAACGCATAATATTAAACACAGGCTGAAAAATAAAACAAAGCGCATATTAAACAGGCTGAAAATAAAACAAAATGCATAATATTAAACACAGGCTGAAAATAAAACAAAATGCAAAATACTAGGCTGAAAATAAAACAAAACGCATATTAAACACAGGCTGAAAATAAAACAAAACGCATAATATTAAACACAGGCTGAAAAATAAAACAGGGAGAATATTATTAAACGCAGGCTGAAAATAAATGAAGAAGGATAGTATAAAATGCAGGCTGAAAGTAGAAAATAGAGTTTAAATCGACATGTTGACCATCGGTTTTCTTCAGAATTATCTATAAAGAGAAAATTAGGCAAAGTTAGTGGAAATATAAGGGGAAACAAGGGGGATACATCTGAGGAAGGAAACTGTGTGGGTGGCTGTAGCAGAACAAGCGATAATGTACAAGTGCAGAACAGAAGTAGAAAAAACTAAATGGTGCTGATGGAGAGGGAGAGACATAGGAGTGAATGAGCTCAGGAGTTCTCAACGAGGGTCTAATAAACCGGGTATAGTAAGAAGGGTGAAAGGTTACAAGTGTGGGGAAAGGAGTTGGGAAAACTGTGAGAAAATGGATGTGCATACATGGGTAAAATGCCCATGTGAGTATGACCATACGTGTTCTGATTAGGCATTCCCACACAAATGTGTCTTAAGTGCATGAAAACAAATGTATCAGAGGAGTATAAGCAGTGAGTTCAGGGGTAAAATCATAAGGCAGCTTAAAGACAAGTCAGTAGTAAATAGGTCTGCCAAGCCGGCCTGGTGGCGCTGAGGGTTGAGGCGCTGGACACCACACCTCGGGTCACACTGGCGACCCGGGTTCAGGAATGAGTTCAGGGTGCTGGGGTAGCAAAGGGAGGGGCTGGGAGATGACTGAAATAGCCGCTGGGCTGCTCTCATCTCCCGGACTGGGGAGGTGAGTTTTCTCGCTTTCAGCTGACACCCGGTGTAGGCTGGGTGTCAGAGCAGAGTCTGGGGGCACCCGACATTATGTCGGGAGGGGTGGCGGGAGGCTGTGGTTCGGGGAGCACATATGCCTTCATACATGTGCGGCTGTGCCAACACAGCTCCAGGTCTTTGGGGGGGACATAGAAAAATATGTCTCTCCGTTGCTATGTGTGACAGACCCCAGTGCTCTTGGGCCCTGCTGCATGCAGATCCTCACCAGTGTGATGGTGGGGGGAGTGGCTGATGGAGTTGGGAGCTGCTGGGCTTCGGGCCCAATGGCAAAGTGTAGGTGGCAACGGAGGAGCAAAAAGCTCTACAAAAAAAAGAAAATAAGGCTGTCATTTCAACCACAGGACTGCTGGGGGCCTAGGTGGATGATAAGTAAGCAGTAGGACACCGTGGGGAATGCACTATACTCTGAGAACCACATTCCCGGGGCGTTGTTAGGCTCTGAGTGCCAGCTGCCCCTGGGAGTGTGATTATCAGTACAATGTACTCCCTCGGAGTGTCTCATTGCACTTGTACAATAGTCAAATTCATACAATGATTCAATTTCAAAATAAATCCAAATTCATTCATTTTACTTGCATGGAGCCTGTTGCTTGGGGGAGGACTTTTCAGGAGCAGACAAGATGTTGAGCCATCTCTTTCTGTCACCCATACAGGCTGCCCAGTAGCTCCTCAGATAGGATTCGTTCCTGTGGTCAGTTACAGCCATAGGTTCTCGGCTGTCCAAACCTGCATCTGAGAGGAGTTGTAGAGCTGTCACTCTCGGAGAATGGTTAGTGTGATGCTGTGATAGATCTGATTCCTTACTAATTCTTAACATCATGGTCAAAAGGTAATTCACACCCAGTTGGTCTTTTGTGTACCAGACAGGCACAGTTTCCAGAAAATGTTGTCATAGATGCTTAAGGTGCATGTATAGGGTTTTTGATTCACAGTGCTGTCTGCTGATGTATTTTTTAAAAACTTGCTACAAGGCACCATGGACCCCCTGGTCTGGCCCAGATGAAGTCCTTGTCATTTTCTTTCCCCTGCTCAGTCAGGTCGGCATGTTTTTTTTGTATGTTCATTAAAAGTGAATCAGAGGTACACCACTCCATTTTCGTCCTGCTGGACTATGAAGCTGGATGGCTTCAGTTGACGAAGACCTTCTCTACTGCGTCAGGACATAATAAGCTGTACATCCACCCAGACTTTGCAGAGTAGGCTAGTCACAGTGTCAGGAAAAAGAGCATGAGAGTGTCTCATTTTCAGTAGGTCTGCACTGTAGGTGCAGTCCTGCTCTGATGTCACCTGCAGGAGATTCTGGGATTTGCACTTACAGAAAATGTCAGCCTGTAAGCCGGCAGAATCAGTCTGATACAATCTAGTATACTGCAGTAAACAGTAAGTAAAAAAAAAAAAGAAAGTTTTTGAGCACAAAGTGCAAATTGGGACCAGACCCACATGTAGGTATCGGGGCTCTTAATGCCGAGAGTTCCCCTTTAAGTGGGGACAGAATTGGATAATGTGAGGAAGCATTGCTTTTCCTCATAACTGAGAAACCTATGGAACAAGCCCCCAAAAAGAAGCAGTGCAGGTGGGGAATGTTGAGTCTTTAATATTCAGCTTGGAGCAATTCCTCATAGAAAATACATCAAAGAGCAAAAAAAGGATGTGCTGAACTCCAGCCTCACCTCGCACCAAGCCGGTGACTCGGGTTTGGGAGCAGGCCGGCAGTCGGCAGGGGGGGAGGGATCGGAGTTCTCCTTCCTGGGGAGGGTGCGGGGATAAGCATCACTCCCGAATTACCTCTGGCGGCTGTCGGGGGGCCATGGAAACAGCGTCGCAGCCATATGGCAGGGGCAGAGCTCAGCAGATGTTGGCCATCATTGCACATCCGAGCTCCGAGGGGGCCGGGAGAACAGATCATGGGAAAAGGCCCTCCGATCCTGATAGGCGACTGCTCCCCACAGTGCCGGCCGCCACATGCCCAGGACCGGATCTCTGTCTCCGCCCCTTTGGTCTCCTCGCTGACCCAGCCAGACACTCTGGATTCTAGGTAGAACGCCAAGTAAGTGGATGGTGGCCCTGCCACGGGGGGGGGGCTCAGAGCTGGGGGGAATGTCTGGCTTGGGTTCAGCGGGGGGGCAGTAATACATATGGGGAGCAGGGTCACATTGGGTAGTACAGCGGCTCAGTGACTTAGGTAGCCTGAGAGAGTTCAGGATTGGAGATGAAGAAATAAAGTTCACAAAAAAAAAAGTGTGCTACCATGTGGCATTCTGTCAAGAGTACCTGATTGTGTGTAGTCTGTGTCTCCCATATAGGGGACAATGGATACCCACCACAGTCATACCTGATGACACCATTCCTGGAACCGAATGGCACTGCCGAGGAGGCGTGTAACAATGTCCACAAGAGAACACGTTCTGTCATGGAGAAGACTATCAGTCTACTGCAGACGAGGTTCCATTGTTTGGACCATACACATGGTACAGTGATGTTGTCACCAGGAAGGGCATGCAAGGTGTTCACAGCATGTGCTATGCTCCATAACACTGTTGAAGGATGCCATGTGCCATGCTCCATAACACTGCCGGAGGACGCCACGTGCCATGCTCCATAACACTGCCGGAGGACGCCACGTGCCATGCTCCATAACACTGCCGGAGGACGCCACGTGCCATGCTCCATAACACACTGCCGGAGGACGCCACGTGCCATGCTCCACAACACTGCCAGAGGATGCCACGTGCCCATGCCAACAGACGCACAGAAGTGTGTTCTGCCTGATGTGGGTGATGGGCATTCTCGAACAGGAACGAAGATACGGAGTGGACATGCAGCAGGTGATGCCCTTGTGCAGGGCACATTCCTCTGGTAGCGATGACCACTACCAGGTAGCAGCCTTGACAGACGTGGGACGTGTGCGACAGCATCCATCACGTGAATGTCCACTGCACTGGGGCGCATGTGTGCGTCGATGGAGAGGGCATCGCAGTGTTGTTGTTTGTGTGGGTGGTGGACGCAGGTGCACAATGATGACATATAACACTGAGTGCACCCTGCCAAGGGGGGGCCTACGGTACTGTTATGTGCTGGGGAGGTTATGTGTGTCTTCATGGTGGCACGTGTGCATATGGAGGAGTCCAGTCGGTATGGAGGGGTGTTGTAAGTTTGGGTTGTGTGACAGTGGCCAGCTGTACAGTGGTGAGGATGTATGGCTGTCATGCATGATGTATGAGTTATGGGGTTGTCACTGTGCTCGTGTGACACAGTGTTTTGACACGTGTGTGTAATTTATCTATATCGTCCATTTTGAAGGGCAACATCTTGGCCAACTGGAAGCTTGCTATCATGATCCCAATATACAAAAAAGGAAGTAAGGACCAACTGTCCAGTCACAGACCTATTAGTTTAACACCTGTCTTGGGTAAAGCAATGGAAAACATACTGAAAGACCACATCACAGATAAATTGACTAGGGAAGGAAGTATAGATACAATATGTATTTGTCAAAAAAAGATCATGTCATATACATCTAGTCACTTTTTATGAGCCAATTAGTAAGTTGTTGGACTTCAGTATACCTAGTGATGTGATTTACCTTGACTTTACAAAGGCCTTTGATAGGGTGCCGCATGGGAGGCTAATGAGGAACTGAGATGCATCAATATTGACAGGAGGTTGTTGACATGGATAGGAAAATGGCAGGACGGTAGGACTCAAGTTGTAAGAACTGGAGATTCCACTCCAGATAGAATCAGTTTTACCAGCGGTGTAGCGCAGGGTTCAGTACTGGGACCTACTTTATTTACATTGTACCTATCTGACTTGCATGTCGGCATCAAAAGCAACATATCTAAGTTTGCGGATGATACAAAAATAGGAGGACCAGCACTAACTGACAGTAATACAACAATACGAGGAGACCTAAACATAATAAATAGTAGGGCTGACACGTGGGGCGTGAATTTTAATAAAGACAAATGCTGTGTCATGCATTTTGGTAAACAGAATATAAGAAAACAATATTTTCTTCATATCCCCCACCCCCACCCATTAGTGTAGCGCAGGAAGGGGACCTGGGGGTCATGATGCAGCCTGACCTGATGTACTCTTCACATCATAAACATATTAATAACAAAGCACTAAGAATCCCGGGAAACATTAACGGGAATGTTTCCAGTAGGCATAGAGGTGTTCTTATGCCATTATACAGATCTTTAATTTGGCGTCATCTTGATTATTGCTCACAGTTTTGGTCACCAGCACGTAAGGGCACAACAGCAACCACAGAAAAAGTTTGACGGAGATATACCAAATGTGAATATGGAATGGATGGACAGGATTATAAAAACAGATTAAAATCCCTAGGACTGTATAGTCTGGAACAAAGGAGAAAGAGAGGTGACCTTCTGTTACTTTATAATATGGTTGAGAATAAGAACCTATATGCGGAAATGAGATTAGAATTCGAGGATGATGTTTACAATACAAGAGGCAACAGGATGAGATCACCAGGGAGAAGGTTCCGGACTAACCTCAGGGGATCGTACTTCACAATGAAAGTGGTAGGACCATGGAACGTGTTGCCTGATGAAATAGTTGAAGTTGAAGATTTGAATGAGTTTAAAAGACTTCTAGATACTCACATGCTTATGGCATTGTAACCTTATGAATATACCACTGAGTAGCGGGGGAATAGGCAAGAAGGACCATCAGGTCTATTCCTATTCCTAATTAACCTTAGTACCCTTAGTGAGTGGTGTTTCATTGCCCAGTCCTGTCGTAGGGTCTCTGCTTCAGGTGTGCGGATGTTCATTTGCCCATATGCTGCGTGGGTGTCTGTGCACGTCCACCACCATGTTGGCGCACGGCTGCGGGTGTGGGTGCCGTCTGCTGTGCCTCTGTCTCTCCATCGGGTTCTCTGCTACAGCTGTCTGGGTAGTCGTGCATGGTGGTCAGAGGGGGAACGTTGTCTACTGGCGTGCCGCCATCACTGTCCAGGGTGGCTGGTGTGGTCATCAGTGTACCGGCCCCCCGTGTACCAGATGTGTGCAGGTGTGTGCAGGTGTGCTGTTGCTGCACTCTGGGACTCTGCCTCCAGGGTGCTGTCAGTGTTCTGCATATGGGTGTCCTGCTGCACGTCATTGGGCAACATGCTGCAGAGGGGTAATGGTTGGGTCTCATCCACATGCTGTGGGGAGGACGCTATCTGAACTCGTGGTACCGACCCTGCCACCAGGTTGTCCATGAGGTGCTCCAGGAGGTCGCCCAGCATATTGATACCATGCTGAATGCCCTGCACCTCTTCTGTCAGACCCAGCAGCACCTCTGTATTTTTGGTCTGTGCTTCCAGCCTGTCCTGCTTTAGCTGCCTCACCTCTGCACCGTAGGTGTTCAGGACACCTTGGGTGTGCAGTCTCCATGGCCAGCCTGCTGACTATGTGGGGGTGGGCTGGCTGTCATGGATGATACTCTCATCTTCCACCTCCTCGTCCTGCTCCTTTGTCCCTCGTACTGTATGTCCATGCCTGTGTGCCATCCATGTCGTCTCCATTTCCTGTTACACCTCTGTCTCCTGCTTAGTACCTGCGGTGACACGGGGATGTTATGCTAGCTGTGCCAGGGCACCTGTGGGTGATAGGCGGATAGCTGCTGTGGTGCGCGCACACTGGGTGTCCCACCTGTGCCATCCTCATCTTCACAGTCATCTGTGCATCCAACCCACTGTGCTGTGGGGTCCTGGGCAGGCGGAGGCACCCCTCTGGTTGTGAGTCTCTCTGTACCCTGTGGGATCCTGGGCAGGCGGAGGCACCCCTCTGGTTGTGTGTCTCTCTGAATGCTGTGGGGTCCTGGGCAGGCGGAGGCACCCCTCTGGTTGTGTGTCTCTCTGTACCCTGTGGAGTCCTGGTCCTGGGCAGGCGGAGGCACCCCTCTGGTTGTGTGTCTCTCTCTGTACCCTGTGGGGTCCTGGGCAGGCGGAGGCACCCCTCTGGTTGTGAGTCTCTCTGTACCCTGTGGGGTCCTGGGCAGGTGGAGGCACCCCTCTGGTTGTGTGTCTCTCTGTACCCTGTGGGGTCCTGGGCAGGCAGAGGCAGCCCTCTGGTTGTGTGTCTCTCTGTACCCTGTGGGGTCCTGGGCAGGCAGAGGCACCCCTCTGGTTGTGTGTCTCTCTGTACCCTGTGGGGTCCTGGGCAGGCGGAGGCACCCCTCTGGTTGTGTGTCTCTCTGTGCCAAGGTTTGTGGGATGCAACAAATGGTTGTTAGCACATGCATGGAGTACACGCCCTCTGAGCTCCTGTCCCTATGTACCTGACTGTGTCTGTGATTTCCTGCTCCTCCTCGTGTAGGGCCACTTCTGTGAGGGTGTTGGCAACCATCCTCTATATTGGTGTCAGGGTTAGATCTTGGCTGGGTGGGCCACCACCCATGCTTTGTCGTGCTCGTGGCAAATATTTTCTTTACCGCTGTGTGCAGGACACACTATTTGCATTTCATGGCTGCCAGTGTCTGAGCCTGTGGTCCAGCAGTATTTACACTGGCCTGCAACGAGTTCCACAGGACCAGGGCTGCCACTGCAAATAACTGGTCCCCGGAAGATTTTAACCTTGCTCTGGGGACCTCCTGGAGGGCCTCCCCAGCTGATCCGAGAGAACGACTCGGGATGTAGGGATGCAGGAGCTCCTTCAGGTAGCCTGGACCCAATACGTATAGGGCTTTATAGATCAGAAGACCTATTCTGAAGGAGATGCGCCAACGCACTGGCAGCCAATGCAGTTCACGCAGAACTGGCTTTATATGACTGGATTGCGACAGACCAGTCAACTGTACAGTGTGGCGTAATGGGTCCAGATGTCGGATACCAATGATGCCACCTAGCCACCAACCAGTGAAGTTTGTGGACTGGGTATGTCCCCCATCTCAGGCACAACCATGGCGCTGTCTGCCACTGCGGCCTGCCCCATCGGGCATCACTGATTGCACTGTTGGGTCCTGCATGTCTCTGCCACTAGCCACCATTGTCTCCACATTGTTCACTATCTGCGATTCACTTCGCGTCTCTGTGTGGAGTGGACTGCTTGCCCACATATGATGGGGTTAAGGGGAGGATCCGAGCATTCTTGGCCTACCCCACATGGTCTGTGCAGGGCACTGCGTGCCTCCAGTTGTCCCACCTACAAGCTCTGCAGGCACTATACACCCACTGGTGCATGCCGCGTTCCCTGGTTGCCTTGCGTGCCATGTAGCTGCTCACTGCATTTACGACCCTTTTCTGTGTACTTTGTGCCCCTTCATGCATAGAACCAAATATCCTTACCACATTTTTAGCATATCATTATCATATATTTACCATATCCTCATCATATCCTAACCATATCCTTACCATATCCTCATCTTATCCTAACCATATCCTTACCATATCCTCATCATATCCTAACCATATCCTCACTGTATCCTTTACCATAGCCTTACCACATCCCTATCATATTCTTACCACATATTTACTAAATCCTTACCATATTCTAACCATACTCTGTCCTTACCATATCATTATCACATCCTTACATTAACCATAGCCTTACCACACCCTTACCATATCTTTACCTGCCAATCTATATGTTGTTATCACAGCAAATTGCTCCTAGCAAGGGAAGCAGCAGGCTGCAGAGTACAACAATGCAACACAGTTTCACATGGGAGAAGGGGGAGAGGGGAAAATACAACAAAACACCTTTCGCCACAGTGAAATAAATGTATTACTGTGTTTAGGAAGGCCAGCATGACATTTGTAATGAGTTTGTTCAAAGTGTGCTGTATCAATATGGCATTATAACCACTGGTTAAGGATGATATCAACCTAAAATCAGTTGCTGTCAAATTCCATAATACAAAAATGTTTGTGATGTCATAAACATGTATTGTGGAGAATAGCCCTACAAGCCACTCTACTATGCTTACCAAAATGTCTCTTCTCAAACCAGTAATTATAAACCCCCTGCCCAAAAACGGACATCAATGTTATTCGTTTTAAACACCCTCGATGTGTGATACTTTTATAAACCATTTGAGTAATGCTCTACTGGCTTATATAGTATCACAGAACTTGGGGGTGTAAAATAACTCTCGTAACATACTATTATCCCTGCTTTATTCTTTATACATTGAGGTGCACTGTCCCCGTGGGTTTCAGATCAAATTACTCCTCCCTCCATAATGATGAGAGCTCCATTACAAGTGTTTGTTCGTCCCCTTGGGTCACCACTGCACTCACACTGGCTTTAATATGGTGCTTGATGTGGTCACTGTTATTTGCATGCTTTTAAAACGTGCTTTTCCTAAGCACTGGCTAGAACTGCGCAAAAAGGTTGTTAGCGTGTTCGCCAGGCCTCCAGAAATGCCAGTAGTCCCTACATCCAGGACTCCACCTTTCATTCGCACGTGCTCCAGCTGTGGCTTTGCTCTCACGTGCAAACTGCTTTGTGGCATAGCAACTGACGCTTCAGATATGGTGAATAGTGAGCTAACCACCGTGCATGGCACAGGCACAGTTAGCGTGATGCGGAGTGTTTAGATACTGCTCTTTGTCCCTTACACTTCCACTGTTCTAACTGCTTATTACCCAGCCGAAGTTCGAAGCCTCTGCTTACTGGGGACAGAAAATCTGTGCTAACTGACAGCAGTTAGTAATGTTCCTATTTACAGAAATGAAATTCATGACTTCCAAATGATTCATACTTGACTGTACCTGAATAAACACTGACGGGAGAAAGCGTTTTCAATTGTTTTCATTTTCTGGAGAACATTCTGCACAGTTCTCCTAATGAAACCGGAAGTTTGGAGTTTTTACCACAGTGTATCGCAGTTTGCGTACAGAATGTTAAGCATGAGCTGCTGACCTATCAGAACCATGCTCGGAGTTCCGTAACACAAACCGTGACATAGCTAACACTCCAGATCACTGCTTCCATGCAGTGAACAGTTACAGAATGCTGTTCACAAAAACAAAATGATCAAAAATACAGTTTTTCTACATCACATTTTATTCGGGTACAGCTGTGAATAACATACATATTTTGAATGATGTACAGTATTGTTTATGATTTTGCATTGTATATAACGTCTATCAGAAAATAAGTAGCAGTTCCTGAAGAAGTAACCATGTGTTATGAAAAGTTGAGGTTTAAAATAATATTGACTTTTTAATACAATAAAATAAATTGATGGGCAAGTGACAGGGTCTGTTTGCTTTGTAGTCACAGATACATGTGGATCACATAGAGGTGTGAATATAATTTCTGAAAATAGTTTTGTTATAAACAGCTGCCAGTGAGAATGAGTTTCCTGTCCCCTGGCAGCAGAGTGTGATGTCACAGAGAAAGGATTAAATACTTTAACTAGGGACTGCTGAGCAGTTACAGCTGATGCCGTCTAAGGTGCAAGTGCCCAGTTTTATTTATTTATGTATTTATTTATTAAGGTACTTATTTAGTTAGGTTTATGATAATCAGGTAGAAGCACTAGACAAAAGCCTATTTTCAGGCTTGACCCACATAGTACATTTAATGCACCATACAAAATATACTGGAATTCATATTTCACATTAATTACTGCTGCAATTTATATTAGCCGTGTTGCAAGTACAGGAGTTTGTTTGTAGCGAGTATTTTTCCAAGGTTTGTTTTGAAGCACTCAGTAGTAGGTGACTTTCATATAAGTTGGAAGCAGATTCCAAAATGTAGTTGCAGTATGTTATGTAAATATACTTAGCATTATAGAATGGGTGATTAAATTCTTTAAACTCATTGATCGAATCATATCACATGACTGTATATTTTCTGACAACAGCAAACCTCACCTGAGCTATATATTTTTTTTTTAACAAATAAAAGCCCATTTTGTATAAGTGGGATAGCGTACTCCAAGGTGGGCAGTCATAAGGGAATAATGAGCTTCTTGACTTTGGCACTCTGCTATGCCTTGTGCCTAACAACCAGGATTATGCACTCTGAAAACAAGAATCCTGGATACAGTTACCAACTAGGGGATACAGTTATCGGTATCCATCTAGGAAAAGGATCTGGGGGTGCTAGTCACAGAGGCACAGGGTCATCTTGTCGCATGTCAAAACAGCACAGCACGAAACCACACTGTTAAAACAGCGACTGAAAGAAAAACACCTTGTTTTCTGTGGGGGGGGGGGGCAACTTTGGGACAGGGTGAAAGTCAGGTGGTGGGCAGCACAAAAAAACAAAAAATTATCAGTCTCTAACCTGATCTCAGACCGGGAATAGAACCCTGGTCCACAGCCGCTCCAGTATCCTGCAGCATTGATGGCTCTACTCCCTGAGCCATGGCAGCTGCTTGGCAGACCTCCTTCCAGTACAGCTCTTACCCTGTATAGCAAAGCTGTCTCAGAAACAGTTACAGGCTTACCACTACTGCTGCACGCTATCATGTCATGCGGCAGTGTGTACCTGTAGCTATTCTCGCATACACTGTTCCTGTTGCACAGTATTGCCATGTGACATACAGCATGCGAGATATTGATCCGGTAGGGTTCACAGGTCATATGAGTCACTGCACAGTGCAGGAAGGTGGCGGCGAAGGCCAGTAAGATGCTGGGTGCATAGCAAGAGGAATCACCTCAAGGAGTGAGGAGGTGATCCTGCCACTGTACAGGTCACTGGTGAGGATGCACCTGGAGTACTGTGTACAGTTCTGGTGCCCCTTCTTAAAAATCAAACCCTTGGAGGGGTGCAGAGAAAGGGGACCAAGATGCTAAGTGGGATGAGGGAAAAGCCCTATGAAGACAGGTTGAGGGCACTAAATACGTACTCCCTGGAGGACCGAAGGGACAGGGGAGATATGATAGAGACCTTCAGATACCTGAAGGGCATGAATAGGGTTAGCCCTGAGGGCCTGTTTAAGTTTAGGAAGGAAAGGATCACAAGGGGCACAGTCTGAAATTGGAAGGGGGGTTCAGAAAAGAGATAAGGAGGCATTTTCTCACAGAAAGGGTGGTGATGACGTGGAATGCATTGCCTGAGGAACTGATTTTGCAAATGTCAGTAGGAGTATTTAAGAGGTGGTGGGACAGGGTCAAAGGCAGAATCAGAATAGGGAAAGGTAGAGAGGGTGGGGGCAACTCAGATGGTGTAGACAGTGAGGAAGGGGTAGAGGAGGTGGGGGGGCAGCATCAGTGCTCAACACTCAGAGCTGTACACTCGCGCAGGCTTGATAGACCATAAGGCCTTTATCTGCTGGCTTCTTCGTATGTTCGTACGTAACCACCCAAGGGTTGCATTGCTCCCTTATAACTGTACACCCTGCCATGTCATATCTCTCATGTAATGAACACGGTGAAGAGTAATACTGAAAATATTTAAATCTAATCTATATTTTGTCTAAATCTTAATATTTTTCAATGCATTTCTTGATGTGTTCACTGCTCTTTAACTTGCAGGAAAAGACATGGGGATGGTCAAACAGTTGCACCATTTATATATCATGTGCTAAGAAAAACAGTCACAAAAGTTATCATTTTCAAAATTGTTTTCCTCTCAAAACCAATTTAATGGCATATAATAGTAATATAGACCCCCATCAGTGGCATTTGCTGGAGAATTAATGACCCAGGGTGAAACTGACTCAGCCAGGTCGTCCATCTCAAGGAAAGGCACCCATTAGCAGTCTCTGTTGCTTAAATCTCTGCTAATGTAGTGTCAGTGGAGCTGAAAATGAAAATGACTCCCTATAGCTGAAGGAAAGGGAGGGTTATCTTTTCAGCTTCTTCGTTTAATTACATTATTTTAAGAGGGGCACCTTGCAATGCACATTCACTGCACTGCCCCCCGAAAAACTTTCTTATTTTATTTTACAACTTCTTTACCCATGGTAGCCCAACTGATAGGCAATATCTCATTTTCTGCCAGGCACAGCTTTCAACCTAATTGTGCAAGTGGGTGGAGCAAGGCACAGAGAGGTCTCTAGATCATGCAGTGAGACAGCTGCAGTAGTGGGATTCAAAACTAGGACCTTGTTTCACAGTTTGGAGCTCTCCGCGCTGCATCACCCTGCTGGCCAAGAGGCAGTGCATCATGCTTACATGCAGACGACTGTAGTTCAGGAGCGGACTCCAGTCATTGCATCAGGGGACAGGCTGATTTATTGGAGGCTGTCTGAGGGCTGGTGCTTACCACGGCCAGGGAGGGTTGGCAGGGGGTTCCAGTGTGTATCGACCCCAGCAGATGGGACAGGGAGCTTTCTCTGCAGAAGCACACTGCGTTGTTGAGGCTAATGACATCTCTCATGCCAAAAGGGGGAGAAGGAAGGATAGAGAGAAACAAGGGAGAAAAAATGTCCCTGTCATTCACAAGAAGGTATCATCTAAATGGGGTACAGCCCTAGGAACAGGGGAACATCCCTGGGTGACAGCAGGGAATGAGGAAATGATCTAAACTGAAAAAAAAAAGACTAGAGTGTGGTTATATCTGGGTGATTTTGAAAGAGTAAACCGAATTGGTTTCTAACAGAATAATTAAAGGAAAGTTGTCTTCATCTCCCAACCTCCCAAAGCCTTACGTCTTTTGCACAAAAAAAAAAAAACTTTTTATGTGATTTTACTTACTTTATTTTATTGTTGTAAAGTCCGTGAATCCGTAACATGGCGGATGCTGTGCAGTTCCATTTCAACCGAAATTGCAGTGCTGCACCGCTCGCTTCAAAACACGTGCATTGAAGTGAGTGGTGCTGCAATTTCAGTTGAAATAGAACCGCGCAGCGTCCACCATGTTTCGGATCCACGGACTTTGCAACAATAAAATTGAGTAAAACCATGTCAAAAAAAGTTTTTTTCCATGCAAAAAGCCTAATCAGAGAGTAAGGCTTTCAGAGGTGGAGAGCTGAAGATCATGGGGTTGTACCTGAAAATAGGCATCTGTTTGCCTAGTGTACCTCACCCGGTGAACAAAAGCTAAATAAATAAATAATGACAGCTTTCCTTTAGAAAAAAAACTTATAATAGGGCAGTGCCCCAAAAAGAAGAAAAAGATAAATGTAATTGCTATAGCACTGGCTGGGTAGCACAGCAAAAGTACTACTGCTCACTAGTCCAGAGACCTCAGTTCAGAAACAAACGCAAGGTCGGGGGGGGGCAGCAGGAGGATCAAGCCTCTCAAGGAAAGCTCGCCCCCTTTGGGGGGGAGGGAGTGGCACGGCTCGACTGACACCTGTTGGAGCCCAGGTGGCAGCATGGCAGGAGGGCCAGACACCAAAGCACACGTGTGTCGCCGCATGCATGCGTGCATGTCACTGCACGCCAGCACCCTTGGGGAGAAAGCTGGAGTGAAAAGCCCTGGTTTGGTGCACCAGCACCCTTCGCAGGCCTAGGTAAAACCAACATGGTAGGACAACCGCCACTATCAGGGTCCTGGGTAAGTGCTAGACAATGCTAGATAACTATTAAGTCCATCAGAAGGTCAGTGACGGGTGCCGTCAGGTGAGCTGGGGGTGTTAGAAAAAGCTTGATGAAAAAGGTGCAATTGCTATGAGCATATACATTTTAATTAATTTTTATTTTAGTAGATATCTGTTCTTTAATTAATACCAGAATAAAGTAACGGAAGCTCCACCTGCAATAAGTCGAATGCTGACGGAGATGAAGGGTAGGTTCGAAGATGAATGTGTTGGGTGCCAGATGAATTTGGAAGGAGAGGCATAAAGTGTATTCTGGGATCAAGAATGGAATTTAAGAGAACAGATGTTCACACAGGAAGCAAGCAGGTAATTACCGGTACAAAACACTGAGGAAGGAGTCATAATTTCACAGTACTACGGCTCTATGCAAGTGCTCTATCTTAAAAAACGAATACATGTTTATATATGTAGAGTTCCTGTGTCTGTTGTGGTTATAAGAGTGATTTCTCAGATTCTTTGGGTGAAAGAACTGTGAAGCAAAACTGAGCAGTTCTGACACGCAAAGGACTTGTAAAGAAACTGTTCTAACCATAACAGACTCAGCAACTGTACATTTGAACATATTATAATTACTGGTGATCATCAATATTAATGGGATTACTGTTTTGTTAAAAATGCATATCAACTAGATTTCAGGTTATTATGCTCCAAAGGCAATAACAACCTGAAATCCGGTTGCTATGACACTTCATAATAACCTGAAATCCGGTTGATATGACATTCCTCAGAGAAACTTTTGCATTCCATTGTTTAACAAGAAGTATTTCAACTGCAGTATTTTCAACTGTGTTTTATTCATGTATGGTTCAATTTCTTCAAAAATAAAACTGCACTCTAGCTAAAAAAAACGTATTTTTCTTACAAGCTGCTAGAAATACAGTCTAAACCTCCACACCAGCAATTATAATAAATAAAGTACAGGTAAATTTGATGTTATGGATTTGTTTCACACACCCTCGGTATGTGATGACCACATAAACCTCTCGAGGTTTATGGGTCATTACACACCTCGGGTGTGTGAAAAAAATCCATAACACACACTTACCTATCCCTTATTCTCTATATAATAACTGTTGCCCCCTTATAATGACTGGATATCCAGTCCTGATAAAGCATTGTAATAACACACTGAACTTTGTAATAACTCGATAGTGGGTTATTACGGCATATTCCTCCTTGTGCTCACACTTCACTGATGCGCAAAACAAAGCACACTGTATTTGTGCGAGTACGGCACTGTTCAGGGACATGCCCACTCACACAAATACAGCTTACATTTTTTCTCTGTTGAAATCTTGTACCAGTCATTATAAAATAATGCCTGTACAGAGTTTGTATTATGAGGCTTTTCTACACACCCTTGGTGTGTGATAATCTCATAAACCCCTTGAGCTTCGCTCTTGAGGTTTATGGATTATCAGACAGCTTGAGTGTGTGAAATATCCTCATAACACCCAGCTGTACATGCATTATTGTCTATATGTCATAGGGTCATATCTCGTTAGGTCACAGGGATAAGATGTAAAGCCAGTTTCTCACACCAATGGTCACTGAGCACACCAGGAGCAATTAGAAAAGAGGCACCATGCAGCTACTTGACTGAGTTCTAGTTACACACACTGATAGGGTTAAAGTTGTCAAAGTTTTGCCAGACAGCCTAAGTGACTACTCCCCAGTGCCGTGTCTATGGACAGTTAAACAGACATGCCCCCCCATCACAGTCAGCAGAGTCGTAAACAAAAAAGAAGGTGCCTGAACTCAAATCTCACTTGGCCCAAATTGATTGGAGATTCTTAGATGCCATTCCCAGTATTGACCTGGCCCTAGAATTCTTTGTCTCCAAATTCGCACTTGCCTGTGATAAATTGCACCCTTTGAAAAATGCAAGGCAAGAGGAACATAACCCAGATGGATCACCCCCCAACTCCTTCCCTGCACGAGGGATAGGGACAATCTGTGGGTGCTGGTCAGGGAAACGGCTCCCACATCCATCAGCAAAGGTACAAGGAAGCTTGCAATAAGTGTCCAAGTCTCGTGAGAGAACAGTCTCTGACTAGCTTGTCACATACCATGAGAAATACAGTGTCCAGTGCATATAGCAGCATGGCTTCTGGAAGCTACACAGCACCAACATGGCGCTAATGGAATACACCAACTATGTTCATTAGACCCTTGACAATGGTGACCTCGTTGGAGCTATGTTTATTGCCCTTAGTAAGGCCTTTGACCTGGTCAACCATAAGTTCCTACTTAAACTCCGTGGCATGGGTATGTCACAGAACACGGCGGACTGATTTTAAAGCTATCTCACCAACCACTCCTACAATGTGAAGATTGAAAAATCTTTGTCTGACTAGGGGAGCATCTTTTGGTGTCCCCCAGGGCTCCATCTTGGGCTTACTCCTGTTTGGCCTCTTCAAAAATAAACTGACAGATACCTATCAGACAGCCAACACACTCTACTATGTCGATGATTCGGTCATCTATTCCAAAAATCTTGACCTTGATGGGGGCCTCACTGTCGCTGTCCGAAGTAACTTCAGGTAACTAGAAAGCTGGCTCTCCATTAACAAACTGGTCCTCACAAGAGAAAAAAAAGACCATGCTCTTCTCTAGCCTCCCACAGAAGAGGAAAGTTCCACCCCTTGTCATTCAAAACAGCAAGGGACAAAACCTTGAACAGGTGGAGGTCTTTAAATATCTTGGAGTAACTCTGGATGACATTTTAGTGGTCATAGTTGAAAGAAGACTGGGTGCCCAGTACAGTAACTGGAATAATCTGACTGGGCATGCTAGATGCCCTATTGTAGCCAAGGCCATTCTGTCACTTATACATTATGGCCTCCCTGTCTATGCAGCTAACTGTGACATGGTACTAAACAGAGTAAAGCTGATCTGTAATAAGGTGTGCCGCTTTGCACCTGGTGCAGATAACCACACTCGTAGTTGTACCCTTTACATACTCACTAACTAGCTACCTTTACCATGTAGAGTAAAGATATACATCTGTTTGTTAGCCAAAAATGTGCCCCTGGGCCTAACACCTCCCTGCTTCAATGAATTGCTGCTGTACCATCTCCAACCAATACAACACCAGGAACATGTTCAGGAATGCCCTTAACTAAGTCTCCTTTCTGGCGTAATCAGCTGGCAAGCAGTCATTTGCTGCCAAGGCTGCTAACTGGTTAAACAAACTGCTTGATATTCTGCTGAATCTCCCCAAGATTAAACAGTTTGAGATCTTTGTAATCTGCCCTTGTTGTCCAGTGCAATTGTAACCATTAAACGGTTTTATTTGGTTTCTCTCTGTACATACCCTGTGACTTTTTATACAATGATCTGTATGGATTTTTTTCAAAACTGTATATAATTGATCTGTTTTACATACAAACATATGAAGAAGCCAGCAGAAGGCGGCCATTTGGTCTACCTAGTCTGCTCATATTGCAGGGTCCACAGCTTGAGCTACTGCCCCCCTCCCCACTCCTCTCTTCCTCCCTACCCATGATCCTTACCTTCCTCCTATGCCTATCCCAGCCTCTCTTAAACCTGCCCACTGTCTTCATCAAGATCACCTCTTCTGGCAGCACATTCCAAGTGTTCACCACCCTCTCTGTAAAGAAGTGCTTCCTGACCTCCCTCCTAAACCTCCAACTCTCCAGCTTAAGACTGTGCCCCCTCGTGTTGCAGTTGCCACTCAGCTTAGAGAGACTCTGAAGAGGCTACTGAAGAAGATAGGAAGTTGCTGTCCCAGAACAGGAAGGGTCAGAGTTGTAAGCAGCCAGAGAAACAGTAGCAAGTACACAAAATAAGACATGATAGGAGTGGTGCAGTGCAATGGCTGTGGGGAGGCAGTGTTCCGGGAGACATTCTTGAGGCTGCGATGCTGCCCTATTTGCAGGCACCTCTCTGGTCTGAGATAGGAGGTTGCCCGTCTCCAGGCTGACATGGCTAGGATTCGTGAAACCTCCTCCCCCACCCAGGGACCACCAGGGCCAATGCCACTACCTCAGAGGTTGCCAAGAAAGAGGAGAGGCTGGACCAGGGTGGGCTCAAGGAGGAAGAGGGTGGTGGAACAGAGTTGCATCCTCCAGCTGTACCTTCCACAATTCATTCGCTTCTTCTGGTGGATAGTGGTTCCCTATGGAGGCACCTGCAGTGGAGACCAAGGAGGATGCTGGGAACCTTCACAAAGGAGACCCACAGGAGGGTGGCATGGGACCTCACAGGGAAGGAAACAACTCCTGGTGGGGACTCAATCGTTAGGGGGTAGAAATGGGGAGGAAGGGGAGAGGGAGGTAAGGTGCCTTTCTGGCGCCACGGCTTGGAGGGACAGGAAGCAAATCCTCAGGATCATGGGAGGAGCTGCGCGAGGGAGGGAGCTGGATGTCATTGTCCACCTAGGGACAAATGACCTGGCTAGGAATGGGATCAGAGCAGTGCAAGAGGAGTTTGTAGAG
Source organism: Neoceratodus forsteri (assembly GCA_016271365.2). Taxonomy (NCBI): domain Eukaryota; kingdom Metazoa; phylum Chordata; order Ceratodontiformes; family Ceratodontidae; genus Neoceratodus; species Neoceratodus forsteri. The sequence continues at coordinate 59,988,157 of JADMNL010000036.1, read as the reverse complement.
TTGGGGGCCTACAGTAGCACATCACGGTAACCTTCTCAGAGGTGCTGCCTGTCTATGGCAAGGGGATGCTAGGGCACTTCTCACCAGGGAATTCAATGAGTGGTTGAAAACTGGTATGGAGCTCAGGGTTTTGGCTTCATTGGGACTGGGAGTCACCTGGAGGGATGCAGACCTATACTGGTGCGATGGTCTGCATCTGTCCAGGGGTGGAACCAGGATCCTAGGGAGAGGTTTAAATGCTTCATTGACAAGCATTTAAACTAGCCAAGGGGGTGGCACTGAAAGGAGCAGGAAATCCAGCCTCCCCACAAAACATGGTGATTAGTGAGGTAAACACCAAGGCACAGAAGTTATTAGGAGCAGAAACAGATTTAAATGTAAAAGAGGCAAAGGCAGTAAGGACAGAAATGGGGATAAAAGAGGTAAGGCTATCAAAAGTGGAGGGTAATGAGTACCAATGCCCATAGTCTGTGTAACAAGCCCCTGAACTAGTGGCCTTGATGGAAGAGGGTTGCCTGGATATTGTGACAGTCACAGAAACATGGTACACAGAGAACCATGACTGGGATGTCAACATACCAGGATACACAATCTACAGGAGGGACAGGAGGGTAAAGAGGAGGAGGAGTAGCTCTATGTAAAGGAAGGGATCAAAGCAACAGAGCTAAAGAGTAAACAGGAAGCAGATGAGACACTTTGGGTTACCCTGGAGACAGGAAATGGTACCACAATCCGCATGGGGGTTGTATACAGACCCCCATCTCGGGGCAGGGAATGGACAAGGAAATGATAGAAGGCTTTCTTAGAATGGCAGAAAAGGGAGATATTGTTGATGGGGGACCTGAATATGCCAGATGTTAACTGGAGCACCTTTGCTGCAGGCACATCCAAGAGCAGGGTCATTCTTGATGCCTTACAGAGGGCATGCCTCAGACAGCTAGTATTGGAACCCACTCAGGAGGGAGCAATTTTAGACCTGGTACTCTCAAATGGGGATGGAGAAAGAATCTCAGATTTAGAAGTGGGTAGACATCTGGGAACAAGCGACCACCAAACAGTGTGGATCATGATAAACACAGCCATACAATCAAGCCATACAAAAGTAAGAGTACTGGACTTTAGAAGGGCTGACTTTGGGGAAAATGAGAGCGTGCCTCAGAAAAGCACTAGCAAACAGGCAAGAAGGAGGGGTGGAGGAACAATGGGGAGTGATCAAAACAGCCATCACAGAGGCAACAAGCCTTTGTGTAAAGCAAATCAGTAAAACACAACAAAGGAAAAAACCGCTGTGGTTCTCAAAAGAGGTGGCAGGGAAGGTTAAGGAGAAAAGGATAGCATTCAGGAAATATATAGAAACACAGAAGGAGCAGGACAGAGAACTTTATCAGTTAACGCAGAAAGAGGCTGGGAAGGCAGTCAGAATAGCAAAGGCCCAAACCGAGAAAAGGATAGCCAATTCTGTTAAGAAGGGGGATAAGACCTTTTATAGGTACATTAGGGAGCGAAGAAAGACCAAAGGAGGATACTGAAGCTTAATAAAGGGGAAGGAATGTGGGTAGAGGGTGACAGTGAAAAAGCAGGGATACTGAATGAATATTTCTGCTTAGTATTCATATAGGAAGAGGAGGGGGAGTTACCTAAACCAAACAAGAGAAACACTCTGAAGACGGGGGTCGATACCAGTCCATTTACAGAAAAAAGGGTTCTGAAAGAACTAATAAAATTGAAAGTGGACAAAGCAATGGGGCCTGATGGGATTCACCCAAGAATTCTAAAAGAACTAAGGGTAGAACTAGTGACACCGCTGACTACTCTCTTTAACAAATCATGGGAGGATGGGGTGGTACCCAAGGACTGGAGGAGGGCAGATGTGATTCCTCTTCACAATAGTGGGAGCAGGACAGATGCAGGAAACTACAGTCTAGTTAGTTTGACCTCAGTGGTAGGGAAAATGATGGAATCACTTCTAAAGGAAAGAATTGTTGAGTACCTAGAGGCCAGTGTGGCACAGGACCCAAGGCAGCATGGATTCACGATGGGAAGGTCGTGTCAGAAGAATCTAATAGATTTCTTTGACTGGGTGACCAAAGTAGTAGATCAGGGAGGGGCTGTGGACATGGCCTACCTAGATTTTAGCAAGGCATTTGATACAGTCCCACACAAAAGATTAATACACAAGATTGCCAGCCTTGGAGTGGGTCCCAAGGTGGTAGCCTGGATAAAAAAATTGGCTAGACAACAGGACGCAAAGGATAGTAGTAAATGGAGTCCACAGTGAAGAAAGGAGGGTTACTAGCGGGGTACTGCAGGGTTCAGTACTGGGACCGGTCCTTTTTAATGTCTTTATAAGTGACATTGCAGAGGAACTGGAAGGAAAAGTATGTCTCTTTGCAGATGACACAAAGATCTGCAACAGAGTTGATGCACAAGATGGAGTGGAAAGGATGAGAAGGGACTTGGCAAGGTTGGATGAATAGTCAAATGTATGGCAGCTCAGATTCAATGCAAAGAAGTGTAAGGTAATGCACATGGGAAACAAAAACCCAGGGGAAGCATACACAATGGGGGGTGAGATACTGACAACAGTAAAAATAGAAAGGGACCTGGGGGGTAATTATATCAGATGACCTAAAGGTGGGCAAGCAATGTGAGAAGGCAGTAAGGAAGGCTGGGGGGATACTGGGATGCATAGAAAGAGGCATCAATAGTAGAAAACAGGAAGTTGTTATCCCTCTGTACAGACAGTTGGTGAGACCCCATCTGGAGTACTGTGTGTGCAGTTCTGGAGACCTCATCTCCGCAAAGACATAGACAGAGTGGAGGCTGTCCAGAGGAGGGCAACCAAAATGGTGCAGGGTCTGCACCAGAAGACATACGAAGAAAGACTAAAGGAACTTAATATGTATACCCTTGAGGAAAGAAGGGAGAGAGGGGACATGATAGAAACTTTCAAGTACCTCAAGGGAATTAACAAAGTCCAAGAGGGTAGCATCTTCCAGAAAAGAGATGTGCAAGAACAAGGGGCACAATTTGAAGATAGAGGGGACGGCTCAGAGGTAATGTGAGTAAGTATTTTTCACTGAGAGGGTTGTGGATGATGGAACAGCCTCCTGAGGAGGTCGTGGAGTCAAGAACAGTGGGGACTTCAAGAATGCATGGAACAGGCATAAGGCAGTCCTAGTGGGGTGTAGGAGGAAGTAAGCTGTTGGTTAACTAGGATCTGCAGCTTATCTGTTAGGTAGGAAAATGGGCAGACTGGGTGGGCCAAGCTGTCCTTATCTGCCATCAAATTCTATGTTTCTCTACTTATCCACCTTATTTATCCCTTTCAAGTACTTGAAGGTCCCAATCATGTTCTCTCTCTCTCTCTCCCCTGTCTTCCAGGGACTACATCTTCAGTGCCCTCAACCTCTCCTCGTATGCCTTACTCTGCTGACCCACTATCATCTTTGTAGCCCTCCTCTGGACCTTCTCCGGTAGGTTAATGTCCTTTTTGAGGTGTGGGCACCAGTACTGAACTCTATACTCTAGATGACGCCTTACCAGTGACCTGTACAAGGGCAGTATAACCTCCTCTCTCCTACTACTGATCCCTCTAGATATGCATCCCAGCATCTTGTTTGCCTTTGCTGCTGCTTTCTTGCACTGCATGGAGTGCTTCATGTCACTTGTGATCATCACTCCCAGGTCCTTCTCCTCATCTGATGCAGATATTCAGACTCCACCTAAGTAGTACTCTGTCCTGGGATTCTTGGTGCCAATTTGGGAGGCAGTATAGCGCAGTGGTTTAAGGCTCTGAGCTGCAAATCTGGTGACATTCAGCAGACCAGACCAGGGTTTGAATCCCACAGCTTCCACTTACATACTGTGTGACCCTGAGCAAGTCACTTAACTTCCCTGTGCTCCCAGGTCACGCCTGTAAAAAAGCTTTCAGCTTAGTGTGCTAATCCTGGTTAAACACAACTAAAAAAAAAAAGATATGCATAACTTTGCATTTCTTGGCATTGAAGCCAAGCTGCCAGATCCTGGACCACCTCCAAGCCTTTCTAGATCATTCTGTAGGTCCTGTATCTCTTCAGCTGTGTCCACTCTCCCACAGAGCTTGATGTCATCTGCCAATAGGCATATTTTGCCCTTAATGCCATTCCCAGTGTCAGTGTCACTGATGAACCCTGAACCTGACCTCGACTGCACTTCCTCTGGAACTGCTTACTGTACTTGTAATTTGTTTTGTGACTATTTGATGTGGAACCATTGTAAATAAGCACCATGTAACAGTCATGGAACATGTAATGCTGGGTACCTTAGGATGGCTGCTATGCTGAGAAAAGCACAGTGTAAAACACTGTGGAAAACACACACAAATCCTGATTAATTCAATAAACTAATGACACAAGGGGACAGCTATCAATTCAGAGAATACAGGCATATGTCATTTATCCTAACTTTGTGGTTTGTAAAACGGAGCAGTTTAAAGTCACTGGATCTGGTGCTAGTTGGATCTGGCACACTGATTTTACCCTCGCCCAAACTGACTACCCCCTTATGCTGTCTTGTAGGATCATCCACAAGGAGAATACAATGAAGTAAAGTTTGCAATCTGGGAATTCAGAAATAGCCTCAAATGGTGCACGAGGATCTTAAGATGCTTTAATGGTTGATAAAAAGTGCTCTGGATGATGATCAAAGGCTTTGATGCTGATGACTGGTCCTGGAATGCTCCCCAAGAACACTAGGAACAGAATGGAATGGAAAGGAAACGAAAGGGAAGGGGAAATTGTTTAACCAGGAAAAGCACACTAAGCTAATCTTGTTTCCAAGAGTTACGTGTCTTGCTCAAGGTCACACAGTATGCAAGCGGGGGCTGATGAGAGTCAAATCCAGGACTAAAGGTCTGCAGCTCAGTACCCTAAACCACTACACTATACTGTCTCCTACATAGAACAACAAGGAATGTTCTCAAAAGTTTCTGGAGTGTGGCTCAGGAACTTTAAAATGACTTAGAATGTTGTCAATGGACTCTGGAATGTAGTACAAAAGGCTTAGAATGACATGCAGTGTGTAAGCAATAAGGCACGATGGGGTGTGCATGGAACACATTTTACCACACGGCCACAGGCGTAATAAGGCAGGAGGCCAAAGGCTGAGTGACTGTAGCCACTGCCTGTGCAATAAAATGTGCTACACGCACATCCTGGAGTGCCTTATTACGCTTATAAAATGGGCTCCTTTTGTTTAAAACTTTTTACAGTTGGGAAAAGCATGTTTATATGTAGAAATAATAGATTTATTTGTGTGCATTTATGATAAAATAGTCCTCCCACCCACTACAAATGATGTCATTGTACTGTTGCCTAATTCCTTCTTCTCTGCTTTTCCCCACATTCAAGATATGGAATGTTTGTCATGCAATATTTACCATGGAATACATGGATTCAAAATTCTGCTGCATTCCACTGATAGAATGTTACTCTCTTAACATACTATACACACACACACACACACACATAACAAGGCATCTGTGACAGCCAGAGACTCAATTATCTCATTGTCAGGGCAAGGAGAAGAGATTTCCCTGATAAGCAGAAAAAGACAGAAGGAGGATTTTTCATTGTCAGCAAAGAAACAGTTGTAATGAAAACTATAAACAATACTTAATGTTTCTAATTTGTTTATGCTTGTAAGGAGAATGTGATGATCAGGGAAACAACATTTAATTAATCTGTTTTAGTTTGTATTTAAGGTAGTTTTATTTTTAGAGCCCAGTGCAAGTAAATGTGATGCTTACAGTTACAGGGCAAAAAACAATGGCTGCCAGTTGAATTCTTAACTACTGGTACTGGTGGTGGAGTCGAACAGAGGACGTGGTAGGTTGGCCTCTGGTGCAGAGACAGGACTTTACCTTGGCTCTGTACCATTGAAGGCCTCCTCTAGGGTGCGTGATCTGGGTGTTATTCTTGACAGCGGTTTGACACTTGAATTTCACGTGTCTTCCGTTGTACGTACTAGTTTTTATCATCTGAGGAATATCGCCAGGATCAAGCCCTTAGTTCCGCCTCTGGACCTCCCCACTTTGGTGCATGCCTTTGTGACGTCCAGGCTTGACTACTGTAATGCACTCTATCTCGGGGTCTCTGGGGGTACCCTCTGCCAACTGCAGTTGGTGCAGAATGCGGCGGCGAGGTTGTTGACAGGACAATCTAAATACTGTCATATAACCCTGGTGCTACGTCATCTGCACTGGCTGCTGGTTAGGTGGAGGGTCCTCTTTAAGGTGGGTTTGCTCACCTTTAAGACCCTACATGGCCTGGGCCCAGGCTACCTGAATGACCTTCTTACACCTGTTATCTCGGTCCGTTCCCTGCGTTCCTCCTCTCGGGGTCTCCTTGCGATTCCCAGGATGAGGTTAAGAACTGCAGGTGACAGAGCATTTAGTGTCACCGCTCCCGTCCTGTGGAATTCGCTTCCTATAGTTGTTAGGGAGGCCCCGTCTGTTGAGGCTTTTAAGGCCTGTCTTAAGACGTTTTTATTTGATCAAACATTCCCTATGTTTTATAAGCTTATATTGTTTAAATTTTTAATAAGGAAACAAATTGCGTAGCAAATTAAGGTTTTTATTATTTGGAGTTGTATATTTTATTGATTGCATGGCGTTGTGTTGTATTTATTTGATCAATGTACCGCGCCCAGAGCCTCCGGGATGGGCATCTTTTTAAATAAAATTTGCCTTGCCTTGCCTTGCCATTCTATTAGCATAATGATTCCAGTGGTGATCAGTGCTCATTTGGCAGCACTTTTTTAATTTTCATGCGTGGAACATAATTGCTACATGAACAACAGCCAATCAGATTTCAGGATTTTCCCTTACCATTTTATATTTATTTATTTATTTATTTTAAGAATCGGAAAATAATCTTTGAGTCACAGACTCTTTTACAAAGGCTCCTCGTCACAGTTACATGAGGGCAATTAGGATACCAGACACACACAGGACAAAAATACAAGGAGGATGCAGTGAAACAGGACTAATATAGATGTGCATCAAACACAGCACTAAAATGTAAGCCGGCCAGAGACAGACCATAGTTTAGTAGCATAACAATCATTGTACAGAAGAACAGGAGACACAAATTAATACAGCAGACCTACAGGGGCCTTTGTTGTGCAGGCAGTTAGCGACAGTATATGCAAATTCCTAATAGGGATACCAGAGCTACTATGTACCCTCTCAGTTATTCAAAACATCCACAGACTGCGTGCTCAAGTAGGTAGTTCTTTAGGGCCGATTTGAAGGGGCCTATGGTAGTGAGATGATGGATAGTAGTTGGGAGCTTGTTGATGCAAGAGGGTGCTCTGTAAGCAAAAGCTCTTTGACATAGTGTGGTCCTGCAATAGAGAACCTAGAGGGGGGCCTCTTGTTATTTCTAGAGGTGCGGACTGGGTTGGCTGCCGTAACAGGGAGTCAAGCCCTGGGGGGTGGATTTGAGGGATATTTTCTTTGCCATAATACAGGCAAAGTATTTAATTCTGTCATCTAGGTTCAACCAGCCTGCTGATGCATATAAATCACAGGTGTGATTCAGCCTGTCCTGGCCTGTGACTAGCTTGCAGGCCTTATTCAGGGTGGTTCTGATCTGTGAGAGGGAGGCAGGGTCAGCTGAGCCATATATCACCAGGCCATAGTCTACTAGCGATAGGATGAATGAAGACACAGCCAGTTGGAGGGCTTCTGGAGAGAGGAACTGCCTATGATAATACAGCAACCCCATCCTTGATTTCAGTGCAGCCAGAAGTCCCTGAACATGGCCATGGTAAGATAAGTGGGAGTCAATGGTAAATACCCAGGTATCTAAAGGATTGAACCTGTTCAATGGGGATATTACCGGTGCTACAGATGTTTAGGTCAAGACTACGATGGCAGTGTTGGTGATGGGTAAAAACCATGGATCCAGTTTTACTGTAGTTCAGAATTAACTTATGTTTACACACCAGGATTCAATGGCGCTGAAGCGCACTTGGAGCATACATTTGAGTGTACTGGGGTTATCATCGGACTCTGGAACGTTGCACTAGATCTGTCAATTTCAGTTGTGTTCATAAATAAACTCATACTATGAACATTAAAGAGCAAGTGCTTAGTAAAAACACTGGAGTGTTATACAGATGAGGCACACTGATGAGTCCTGGTCGGACGAAACATGTGTCTGTGTCTTCTGTTGGCACCCTTTGTGGACTGTGTGAGAGACCTTTCGGCACCATGTAATTCTGCTTAAAGTTGAACCAGCATAATATTTTGTGGTGATTTGCATCAATGACCCATGATGCTTTGATTTGTGTGATTTTGTATTTCTTTGAAACTTGGCTTCCCCACCAATGCCCTTTGGGGTAACTGTTGCCTCAGTGCTTGCACGTTAAGATTATTTGTCTTTTAGCTTCTTTTTTGTATTTATTGGACTCGCCATTTCCCAACCCAGATAGACCAACTTAGGGTAGCTGGTTCATTCCACTGGGGTGTCTTAGGATGAGGCACATTGATGAGTACTGGTAGGATGAAACACGTGTCTGTGTCTTCTGTTGGCACCCTTTGCAGACTGTGTGAGAGGCCTTTTGGCACCATGCAATTCTGCTTAAACTTGAACCAGCATAATAGTTTGTGGTGATTTGCATTATGGGGGTATGTGTGATTTTGTAGTGCTTAGTAAAGATGTATATAATAAAAAATGAAGGTTTTGTGCCTTTAGATGCCCCTGTAGTCATTCACTTTGCTTTTATTTGTTTCTTTACATATCTTGTCATTATTTTATTTGTATTTTGCCAACTGCTACTGTAACAGCTTGTTATGTATACCTGTCACTGTATTTTTTTTTAATTCTGTCTGCATGGGTATCAGTTAGAATTCAGTCGCAGGGTGTCGTCGAGGCACAGGTCAGGCAGCGTAGAGAAAACCCAGGAGCAGTTGTAAAATTCTACAAAACTGTTTATTTGTAGTTGCTGTAACATAAAAAAAATAAATATGTTCAGAATAACTATATACAGAAGCAAAATAAAATGTCTTGTAAAAAAAAAAAATCTCCCCTTGCAGCTCAGCTTAGCTGTTTTTATAACTCTTTTCAACCCCCAACCTTTGCAAGCATCCTGTTCTTTGTAAATTTCAGGAGCTGCTAGAACATTGATAACTTCCTGAGGTCCCCACAGCAACTGCAAAAGGCTCAGGCATTTGCACCCAAGTAACCTCTAGCTTTTTACAGTTATTTCAAATTATAAACATATACATTTCGACAGTAACACAATTTTCTAAACAAAAGGAATTCCAATATCAACTACATTTCCATACATTGATTCTCATATAGTTTATATTAGCAGATATAGATATGCAAGGAAGAAAGTCAGCAAGAGAAAACTGAGAGACAGTGAGAGGCAAAGGATTGCAAGACTGGTCGGGTTGATCAAGTCCAAGGTCTCACAGGAAAATTTGGCTGTGCAACCAGACAGAAGAGACAGAAAAGGAAAGAATACAGATCCTTGCATTTACACACTTTCTCCAACAAATGGGACAGGGTTCTATTCTATCTTGTCACACAGGGACAAAGTGAGATTCCTGGGAAAAGTCAAGATTTCTTATCAGCATATCTGTTAATATTGACCAACTGGCTCTGAGGTAAATTACTATCTTAGCTGTCCTGTATCTCACGGCAGGTCCCTTGGACAATTTATGTGTGAGCTTCAAAGGGAAAAATGTCTTTTCATGTCTTTAAACAGGCATCCTTGCTGGGCTGGACAAGACTCTTAACACAGAGCAGATGTATTTGTATATACACAGTCCCAAAGCCAGACCAGTTTTAAGAGAATCCAGCACTCCAGACAAATAGTCTCAGCATGGGTATGAGGTCATAGGATGTGTGTGTATGGAGGATATAGGAGACTAGCTTTTGGGAAACCTTATAAACCTGAGTTTTGTGAAGAGCAAGTTAGTCTGGCTTGGGACTACGAACAGCTACCATCTAATGTTCAAGTCTGCCCTAACTCACCAAAGTGTCTTGTATAGTCTTTGTGTACTATTCTGTATTATATGCGTAAATGTATTGATGTATTAAACATATTATTTTCACATACTTCATGTTTTTGTGACTGAGTCCACTGAGGTACAGCCAACTGATTTATAACTGACACAAACTGTGTTTCTGCCTCGGAAGAGAAGGCTACAGTTACCATATTATGTTTCTAAAGTAAAGGGTTCTCAGCTTTGACAGAGAAGGATGTGTAATTTGCCCTTGAGCATGGAGCACTGTACTGTGTGAGCAGCGGCTCTGGAGGGATTCAGACTTAGAGATAAGTACCCCAAAAGACTGTCTATGCTGAGTGGTGGCAGCTACTGAAGGGTTAAGAAAGCTGATAACAGTGACACAGACTGAGTCTGGGAAATGTCAGTTTGCCGCAGCTACTAAACAAAAGAATCCGATTGAACCCTTGTATTAAGAAGTCAGAAACTCTTTAATGGCAAGGTTGGGAAATACCGCAAATATGTTTTCAGATTTTTATGGAGAAATAACACTTTCTACCACCAAAATATTATATATAGAATAATACATGGGGTAGTGTGTATAACGAGAATCTTACACAAACCTGAGGTGTTGGATGCTACATAAACCCAGAGAGGGGAGCTCAAGGGGTTTATACAAGCATCCAAAACCAAGGGTGTGTGTGTAAAATTCAAAGTTTATATACTTCCCCATGCCTTGTTTTATATAATTGCTGGGTAGTGCTTTCTCACCTTAAAAACACTATCCAGCAATTATAGAAATCAGTGGTTCCAGTAGCACGGTCTGGCTAGAGCACGGTTTAATTAACAGTTTGCTTTTTTCTTTTTGTGTGATTGCCCTGAAACCAGCCATTTATGAACAGAACAACTATATTAAGAAGCTTGTGAAAACACTTATTATGAGATGAATCTGTTTACTGTGTGGTGATCGAAGTGTGTGCATGGGAATTCCACATGTGTAGTGCAAGGGAACCCGGTATGTGCTTACCATCATAACCAGCTGGTTATAATGGCAAATTATAAACGTGTGTTCTTGTGGGAGAAAATGCTCCCCAGTTATTATATATTTAATACAAACATGTGATTTTTGATAACATGTGATCTTCTGTTATAATTAACAGGTGGCATTTTCTTCATAGCCACTTCCTCAGGACTTCTTGCCCTAGAGGTGCAGTTACAGCTGTCCCATTCTGCACCGCCTATGATTGTTGTGAATTATAACTTTGCCAGTGTATTGTTGGTGAAGTGTCAAGTTTCACGCCTACTCTTTCAACTGTTTGCAACAATTATTTACTATAAATGATTACAGTCTTTTAAATAATTTAATATTTATAACGCTCCTTTGCTTAGCCACTTCCAAACTGACTGGTGCAAATAAACTAATATTCATTAGGCATTCTTTGGCTAAGCCAGCTGCGGCCTCTAGGGCATGCAGTCATTCTGTTGTGTTCTACTGTCCTATTATACTGCACTGTCCTATGTTATCCGGCATTGTTGTATTTCTCTCGGGCTGTGCTTGAAAATAGGCAGTTTCTGTCTACTACACTTACCCGGTAAACAAAAATTAAATAAATAAATAGTCCCTGTGGCCAGTAAGCTCTGCCTTCCAGGTGGGAATGCTGTTACATACAGGGCCTCTTGCCCTAGAGGTGCAGTTACAGCTGCCTCATTCTGCACTGCCTATGAGCGTTGTGAATCATAACTGTGCCAATGTATTGTTGGTGAAGAGTCAAGTTTCGCATGCCATGTAGCTCTGGTGAAGTTGACACTTGACAGCAATTTGCAGCACACAGTTAATTTAAATTAAAAAAAAAAAGTTCACCCTCTTGAAGCACCTGATCACCCCCCCCCCCCAACCAGCCCTACGCTGGTTTTAATTGAAAACAACCCCTCTTCCCTCCACCCACTGTGGCAGCTCCCACCATCCTCCTCTTCCACCATGGCAGAAAGAATCATCCTCCCTTCCACTGACTGCAAACTACATGAGTCAAATAGCAACCTCTCCCTAACCACCGTGCCAAAATAAGAAGATATTCCGCTCCACACCCACCCTCTGCAGCACCTATCAACCTTCCCATGTCACCCCGACTGACATCAACCCAACAGAAAAAGGAGAGAGGATGGCAACCAGCACAGTCTCTCTCCTCTCACCAGCACAGACTTTCCTCTCACCACTCTGGCAGCCTGCCATCTCAATCAATAGGAGCATGCTCTCATTATAAAAACAGCAGAGTATTATGAGCGCACACAGCTATTCATTCAGGCAATGGTGGGCTGTCAAAATGGTGAGAGGAGGGTCTGTGCTTGTGGCTGTCCCTCTGAATAGGATAGCCTTCTGTTTGGGTCAGTCAGGGTGGCAAGCAAGGGTGGATGGGTGCTGCAGTGTGTGTAGGAGGGGGTATCTTCTACTTTTGGAATGTGCCTGGGGGGGAGGAGGTTGGGATTTGATTAGGTTTGGGATTGGGGCAGAACAAGGGTTCTTTTTGTCATGGTAGGGGGAAGAGGGTGCTGGAGGCTGCCACAGTGTGTAGGGAGAAGGAGGTTTTTGTTAATAAGAACAGGGTAGGGCTGGGCGGGGGGAGAAGGGCAGTAGGGTGCCTCAAGATGGTGAAGGGAAGTGGAAAAAAAAACGGAGAAAGAAAGCGCTCCACAAAGTGGCACTTTGTGTAGGAAATGCTACTTCACGGAGTCTTCCTTGATGAAGCTTTGTACGAAGTGCAACTTCAGGCAGTCTTCACATGATGAAGTTGGCACTTAGCTATGTGGCACGCCATGCAAAGTAGCATCATTTTGTATAGTGCTCCACATAACAAAGGTAGTTTACTTTGCATGGACATAAAACCATCAGGCATAGTTTAAATTAAAAAAAAAAAAAAACTTTTCTTCATATGAGCGCTATGTAGACCAGCATGGCTCAGGATTTACTGCTGCTGCTAGCGAGTTCATTGGGGAGACCACATCAGAAACAGCTGTACATGCTGCTGAGGCTTGGGGCAGGGTGAATTGCCAAACTATCACTCCTACGGGGAAACTGGGTGTCGTCAGGGTCTACACCTGAACCAGAGTGATGGGAGGAGATGCACATGAAGCCAGTGGTGACCACTGGACCACAAAGCTAAATGTACCTTGTCCTCTTTTGCTCCATACATCCTCCCTCTCTGCTGGTCACACACATCTCTACTCCCACTGCTGGGGAAAAAAGGAGGGATCGCTGATTTCCCCGACCATCCAAGACACTGGCTCACCAGGGGGCACCCAAGATACATAGGCAAGTCTCCCTTTACCTTGCCCCAGCTGGCCAACTCCCTCTCACACGCCCTCCTCTCTTTACAAGCTTCAACAGCTTATAATTTTCAAACCTGTCTCCAGGTGCCATTTAGAAGGGACTTGATGCAAACTGGACCGCTGAAACGGGACCAGATCGGTAAATGCCAAACCAGCCGAACTGGCACAAACTGTGAGAATTTGCAGGTCTGGTCAGTCCTGCTTTTACTGATCTGGTCCTGTCCTGGCAGTCCAGTTTTCACCCATACCGGGAGTTGGTGAAAACAGAACCACCTGGATCAGATCAGATTGGTAAAAGCCAGAATCAGCAAAATTCATGCACCTTGTGCCCAGTCAGGCCAGACTGGCTTTTACGGATCTGGTCTAGTTTTCTCCCATACCCAATTTAGCATTCCTCCACAAGCCATCTGAATGTTCAGGGGACAAGCGGCTCATATACTGGAAGGTTCACAGCGCATGGTCAAATTTTTTTTTGCAGCTGGGCTGGGAAATTAATTTCGAAAAAAGGTTGTTTAGTTTAGTTTATTAGTCTAAGAATTAATACCTTTGAGCCAGGGCTCTCTTACAAAGGTTCCACGTCACAAAGAACATTTAACAAAGCACGATACACATTACAGGTAAAACCAGACAGGAAAGTTACATCATAAATTTGCTATTAACAGTTTAAGGCAGTAACATTTTTAAGTTTCATAGAAAAACAAGCTATAACAGGTTCAAGCGAGTAGACAATTTCGAGGTTAAGGAAACTTCCAGGGAGAGGGTGATCATTAGGCGCCAAAAGGAGGCTAGAGAGGAGGGAAAGGTGGTGAGCGGGAGAGTAAGTGAGAGGGGACAGGAAAAAAGGGGGGGAGTGAGTTTGGGTGGGAGACAGGAAGTAATAGAGGTACCAGAGGGTTCATTAGTCAGGGAGGAAGAGGCCTCAGATGTGAGGATGGACATGAGGAGTAGTAGTCTTTATCTAGCGCAATCACAGTTGCTAGTGGTGGTGAGGTGGGCATAGAGCATGGATTTGAAAGCTTCAAGTGAGGCTGAGGATAGAGTAGGTGGACTAAGCGCATTGAACCATGTTGGGGCCCTGTATGCGAAAGATCTTTGTCCCTGTGCAGTCCGGCATCGGAACCAGGAAAGGTTGGCGTTCAGATCTGGTGGAGGGTCGTGAGCCAGGATTCAGTCGGAGTAGGTTTGAATACATAATGGAGTCAGTCCCAAGATAGATTTTTTGCCATTGTGCAGGTGAGATAAATAAGGACGATTTGATAGGTTCAACCAGCCTGATTCATAGTACAGATCACATGTGTGTCAGTCTTTGAGCCCCGTGAGGAGCTGGCAGGCCTTATTTAGAGTGATTGAGATACCTTAGAGCAGTGGAGTAGCTGAGCCATAAATAATAAGGCCATAGTCAATGATTGAGATTATGGAACTCTGTATAGCTATTCTCAATGCCGCTTGATTTAGAAATTGACGTTACGGAATAGTATTCCAAGGCGCTGGTTCACCGTTTTCGCAGTGTTGTCAATGTGGTTGCAAAGGTGAGCCCTGGTCAAAAGTGATGCCAAGGTATTTGAAAGTATTTACTTGGTCCAGTGTAATTCCCGCAGAGGTTTGTATGGTGAGTGGAGTATGCCTATTTTTGTTTTGGTGATTGGAGAAGAGCATGGCTTTTGTTTTATTGTGGTTTAGCACAAGTTTACTATCCAGGAACCACCTTTCAACACTAGAGAAGCAAGTTGCAGGCTTTTCGTAGGGAGTTTGGATCCTTGTGGGAAGAGAATTACAGCATCATCAGCGTATGATTATTTCTCCTGGGAGATATCTGGGAGGGAGTTAAGGAACAGGCTAAAGAGGCGGTCCAAGAATTGATCCCTGTGGTACACCAGAGAACCGGTTTGAAGTCGGAGAGTTCATTAGAGACTTTACAGCCTGTGACCCGATTGGACAGGTAACTTTTACCCAAGCACAAGGACCTTGGCCAGGCCTAGGCTAGAAAGTAGGGAGGTAAGTAGGCCATGATGGACTGTGTCAAAAGCTTTTGTAAGATCGATAAAGACTACACCTGTTTGGCACCCTTTGTCCAGGGCTGGTGGACTTCTCCAGAGAAATCAAGTAAGGCTGTTGTTGTACTATGTCCTTTCCTAAAGCCGTGCTGTTGATTACAGAGTAGATTGTATTTGTCCAGGTAATCAGAGAGTTGGTCTGCCACTATTCGTTCAAGTGCTTTGGAGAGGGGAAGGAGTATTGATATTGGTCGATAGTTTCCTGTTGAGGTTTTGTCCCCCCCTTTGTGCACTGGCGTAACTATGGCAGATTTCCATTTGTTGGGAAATTGACTTTGGCAAAGTGACAGATTAAGAATTTTTGCAAGGGGGTGAATTACTTCATCCAGGGTGAGAGACAGGATTTTTAGATCTAGCGTGTCACTACTTGTTCTGGATTTGGAGCAGGCCTTTCTTATGTACTTGTGTGCTTCGTGCACTTTGATTTTCTTGAAGTAAAATTGTGGTTTGTCACGAGGGGTGTTTTGTGATACTAGGCTAGGCACAGGTAAGTCCGAGAAGAAATCTGGGGAGGACCCCACTAAGGTCTGTAATGTCTTATTAAGCGCATCTGCAATAGACTTTGGGTCCAAGTGGTGGATCCATCAACTTTCATAATGGTAGTGACGATTTTGATTGTTTACCCATTATGTTTGGATGTTGTCCCAAAGCTCTTCCATCACCCCAGGTGGATTCAAGGGCATTTTGAAATAGGCGTCTTCATTTGCCTAATTTGTGAGGTACATCTATTTCGTGCCTGCTTGTATTTTAGGGTATCATGAGGTGAGCCTGTGTCTCTGGCAACTGCCCAGAGGTGGTCCGAACCTGAGCTCGGCAAGTAGTTTGGCAGTAATCCATGGATTTGATAGCGCTTTGATTTCGTTTTTTACTGGGGCGTATAAATCGATGGCAGAGTTGAAAGATTTAATGAAGTATTCTAGTGCGGTATTAATATCAGTTGATTCAAGGATTGGCGTCCAGTCCTGTTGTAGGAGATGGGTTTTCAACTTGATAAGATTCCCATAAGGCAATACTCTGCTTGTTATAACTTTGGGGGTGGCTTGAAATTTATTAGACCAGGTACAGGACACTGGGGAGTGGTCACTGAGGGAGTCAGGGAGGACTTTAATGTTTTTATCCGGTCAGGGTGATTTGTGAGAACCCAGTCAATAAGGGTGCTTGTACCAGTTTTGTAATTTTCGGTGGGGAGGTTACCATCTGAGTCAGGTTTGCTGCTAGGATGTCATCTTTGTAAGAGGCGAGCCAGTTTATGTTGAAATCCCCGAGGAAGAGGAGCTCATTTTCAGAGGGCTGCAGACTAACAAAATCAAGTACAGACTTAATACTGGCATGGTGGTCTTTTGGAGGGATATAGACTGTGGCCACTGTGAGAACTTTGTTTTGTGCACCAAGAAGCAGTTTGATAGGGAGGAGTTGCATCTGCGTGTTGTGGGGTGAAGCTGCCGCACTGACAGGAGAGGTTGTCCTTTATGTAGATAGCACAGCCCCACCTTTCTTGCTTGCCGGTTCGAGTCTGAAAAGATTGTAGCCTTCAAGCGAGACCGCATGATCAGGTGCTGGGAGATAGCCAGGTTTCCACAATGGCTAGTATATCAGGGTTTTTTTGTCCAGCGAGAGTTTGAAGAGATGCCAATTTGGGAAGGAGGCTGCAGATATTTAGAGTGATAATGGAGAGACCACTACCAACTTTCCCTGTTTTTGTCGGCTTCAGTGCAACAGGACCAGGTTTTGGGTGTATCCCACCAGATATTAAAAGTAGGAGGAGCAGGAGTTTCAGCGATGCCATTCGTAGTTCATAATAGGTTGGAGTTTCTGCTTGTACTTTTTAAGATGCTTGGATTGTCTTCTGGAGTCCCAGTAGAGGGTGATCGTTAGTGAGTTATAATGATGTGGCAGTTTCCAATTAGGAAATATGGCTCTTTGCACCCAGGTATTAATTGGGTGATGTTTAAGACTTCCAGAGTAAAAGCCATGGTACAATGTTTCGGGTAGTAGTATAGAAAGGTGAGAGTAGGTGGAGGGGTAGGGTAGGCGGAGGGAGTTGGCATAAAGGGAAAAGGAGGGTGAGGGTGAGCAGGAACAGGTGGTGGGGACTAAGCCAAAGCATTTTTTAGCGAGGCAGGAGGCGAGTAGTGTGGGCTAGGCAGTCGGGGGTGGTGAGCAATAGGAGGGTGGTGGGGTCGCAGTTTTAGTGGGCTAAGGTGGATAGCTAAGCACTATGGCGAAGTACAGAAAAATGAAAAAAAGACTGGGAGGGTTTGGTGCCAGAGGGTTTAAGAGAAGTACTATAGTACTGTTGAGATCCAGGATCACATAATATGTTAAAGTTCCTGAAAGGTGATAAACTGTGGCCTGGGCATATGCAATGTGTAAAATCATTTTGTCTATATGTTTCCTTTGTTCTTCAAAGTCCTCAGAGATAAGTACAATACCTTGGGAGTAGGTCAGACAGTAGGTATATGCAAGTGTGAAATCCTTTTGTCTGTATGTTTCCTTTGATCTTCAAAGTCCTCAGAGACAAGTACAATACCTTTGGAAAAGGTCAGACAAAATGTTGATTCAGTCACAAATGTTAAAATTCATTTGTTCTTTAAAGTCCACAAGTGCAGTTGCTTAAGAGTGGTCAGATGAGAATGTTGAAAATGTTGATTCAGTTGCAGGACCCAGCATCACCATGTTTGTAAGACTAGTTGTAAGGCATATGCTTCCTTGGGGAGGCTTCAAGAAAGTTGATTTAAAATTAAAAAGCTGATACCTGATGATGGCGATTTGCAGAAATTCAGTCCAGGAGACTTTCACCGATGTTGTGTGCAAGAATGGCACAGGTATTCCCAGCAGAAAAACATGTAAATGAACAAAAACTAACCTACAGACACAGACAAGCACAAACAGCCACCCACACAGCCCCAGGAGGAGGATGCACAGGTTGGTTACTGTATTTTTTTTTTAAATGGACATGGTTAGTGCCCATGCCATGCTGTTTCCTGGCAGTATTGATTGATGCCCAGATTTCTGAAGGGAACCAGGGGATATAACTCTGGAGCACTATGCTGCTCTTAGCTTTATTCTTTAAAGGGACTCATTCATGTACAATGGCTGATGTAGCTTGTAAGGTCATTAAAAACTCTTTCAAATGAGGTATTACACTCATCTATAGCTGGAAGCACTCCAGAGATAAAGCTGACTGCGTCTGTTCATTATTAATACTACATTGCAGCTATTTTTGAACATTGTGATGTGATCCAGGAACAAGCTGTGCCTACCAACACTGAATCAAACACAGCCACATGATGTTACACTATTCTAAAAATGGCTGGAGTGTAGTACTAATAAGTGCTTGCAGCTACAGAGGAGCCTGATATCTTATCTGAAAGACATTTCCATGGCCTTTCATATTATGATGGCAACTGGGCAGAAGTGTGTCCCTTTCAGCTTATAATACCAGACCATTTGCATTTATTTGCAAATTAGACATTGCCTGTGCTACTTTATTATGCAAATCTAAACCTTTCAACCCCAAATTTGGAACAAGTAGTCAAAGTATGGAACACCTCATGAAATCACAACACTCAGAACACTACGTAAATGTGTGTTTTCGTGTTCACAGAGTTTTCCGTTTATTGAGCAATGCATTTTTCACAGTCACTGTTTGGATTTCCGCTTTAAAATTTCAGTGGAAAATGTGGGACAGTACCACACCTCTCAACCTTCTTTCTGTCCTGGACATGAGGGACACGGACACTCAGAATGAGGGACAGATCCTCAAACATGGAGATACAAGCTGAGAACAAAGTGGAAACCATGATGTTGACGTTTACAAGTTTATTTTTAATTTAGCATCTTAGAATATTATTAATTTCTACTTTATGTCTGAATTTACAGCACATTCTCTGTTTGGGCAGTGCTTTCTCCAAGAGGGACAGAGCAATTTTGAGGGGTTGAAATGAGGAACCTCCCTCATAGTCAGGGACAACTGCGAGGTGTGAACTGTTCCCACTTAATATGGGGCTTTTTTGAGGTGAAATGAGCAACTGGGAGCGTCTGCAGTTTATGCTGCAGGTGTCATGGCGGACAGGAAGTGCCATAGCTGTCTGTTCATGGCAAACATTTTTTTTGGGGGCTCTGTCCCCCACACCCCCCGTAAATAAATATAATCAACTCCGAGGTCGCACCAAATTGAAGGGAAAAAAAAAACTCTTTTTAGACCACTTTCAGTTTCCAGGTGCAACCTCAGGGTTTTAGCTTGTTGAGCTACCGGCACTGAGATATGAACCCTGATCCTATTACACTACCTAGTCTACCTGCCTATTATCTCAGTCCACTACCCTAACCACTATGGTAAACAAAGCCAGCTGCTGGGCCACGTTCCGCCTGTAACCCTTATAGTTTCAGATGGTACATGGTGTTCCGAGCAGCACACGAGTAGTCCTGAGCAGTACTCTCATACAGCATGAGACTCTAGTCCGCAGTAGCACTTCCGCTGCAAGGTGTCCCACCATGACGCCTGCAGCAGAAAGTGCAAGCGAGCCAGTAATGGTTCCTCATAATCTGGTACAGTTGAAAGCATAGGCGGCAGAGCCAGGGATGAGCAGACCCCTCGCTTTTGTAGCTGAAGGGTCAGACAATGAATTTTGACCACACACACACACACACACTTCAGTCAGGATCAGCATTAAGATAAGGTTGAGGGGACTTCTCTAGACAGCATGGAAGCTACTTTTATACCTTTTGGCACTCAACATACATTGAAAATCCAGGAAGCCAAATATATACTTTTGGAAAAATCTCTTTGGGAATATTCTGTTTTACTGTTGCAGGAGTGGCACTGCAACAGTATAGTTATTTCTAGCTTCCTTTGTCCTCCCAAACTTCCTCAAAAGCTGCAGTTCCTGACCCTGTTCCGTTTTGATTATCGTGAATAACCCATGCATTTCTGTCAATAAATCGTGGATTATAAAAAGATACATATGCTGACTAAAAGTATATGTAAGAAAGCAGTTGTTTTCTCAGCACTAAGTGGTTTTATGCAATTGACACCCCCAGTTTTTCATGCACTCCTCCATTACTGGGTTGAAAGGTATGCTTTATTAATTATCTCTGACATCCACCTCATCAAGTTCATACCTCTCAACTGTCCCTGATTTTGCCTCAAAATTTTACTCTGTCCCTCCTAAAAATTGTGTTTCTGTGACCAAACAGTGGAGGTTGGAAGCACAAAATAGTGTCAAACATTAAAGCTAAAGAGTTGTTCTTCCTTAGAAAAGGCATTTTGCACTAAGCCCCATATTCTACCAGCTTCCTGAGTGGATATCACCAAGTTTTAAGATATGTCCCTTTGTCCCTGATTTTTTTAAGCCTTGTCCCTGATTTATGAGGCAGGAGGTTGAGAGGTATGAAGTCACCTTTAGGAGCTACACTCCCTCCCTCATAGCTGGGCCCTAGAATCTGCATCCAACAAAACTGCAAGTCCCAGAAACCCCGACGCCATCATACCTGTGAGGCTGGTCTCTCTCTCGTGGCTTCTGGGAGTTGTAGTCCACCCACCCTGGGCGCTATCGCGTAGGCTCTGACGCAGCCTCTGCACTATGACTCCCAGAATCCTCCATGAAGCAGTCCCGCGAGGGACCTTATGGGAGTTGTAGTTCGCATGGCCGTCCACGCCTGCGCCAGCGAGGTATCTGGGAACTACAGCTCCCTGCACGCCCCACCAGCCTTGTGTTTTTGTTTTTGTGGCAGGTTGGTGGAACAGCTGGTAACCTATTCAGGGTAAGGAGACAGTTTCTGTGGGTTACCGGGAAGGCACCGTGTTGGGGGGCTTTCCACCGTGCCCCCCTCTGTCACGGTATTGGGGGTGTGGGCGAAGCAGCGGCGATATGGGGGTGCGTCGAGTTCGGGGCTGGCGTTTTGTGCCCTTTGTTTGCTGTCTGAGATGCGCAGTTTTTAAATGTTGGACGTGGTCTGCCATATTCTCCATGACATTAAACCATTAAAAATTATAACATTGTTGCCCCTGACAGGGGCTTGCTCTACTCGTGGTTGTACGAGGTTGTTTGAAAGTTTTAAACGATCTTGGGGGAGCCTGAACGTTTTAAGCGATAATACTGTAAAACTTTAACTTTTCCTTCACGTTTACTTTCTTTTGTTTTGCTTCAGTGTCACCATTAACACTGAATACTCAATTGCTAAGATGTGTTATGGTCGTGGGATAAACTTTACAGTTGCTGAGCTGTGTGTGGGGCATTGCTGATTGCAGTACTGTTTTCATTTGCAACAGAGAGGGCCGAGTTATTTTTATTTATTGAAATGTCTCCCCAGGAAAGGCACACTGAACAAGTTGCTCGTCTCACGGTGGGTCCTAGGGGAGAGGGTAACAAGGAGAATATACATATAGTCAGCATTGATACAAGTTACACATTGAAACAATATTGCGAACAGTGCAGGAGATACACAGTAAAGAACAAAAAATAAGTGCTGTTATGGAACAATAAGAACGATAAAAGTTTAAGGGAACAGAACAGATGTGATTTCCGAGAGAATGAGCATTAACCAAGTTGAAAACGATAAACAGAACTAAATAGAAAGGTGAGTAGAAAGAGAGGGACTAAGGAAGGCAGGGGGTTTAGAGGTAAACCAAGGTAGCAAAAATGGGGTGGGGGGTAGAGCAGGGATGTGTGTAGCAAAGTTTAGAGATTAACAGAGTATGGATAAAGATGGGTAGGGAGGAATACAAGGAGCAGGAGGACACAAGGGGGGGAGGGGAGCCCACCAGACAGGGTGTTAGTCACAGGTACAATTTACTGAGAGGAAGTTATGTAGAGCAGAAGAGAAAGTAGAGAGAGGAGGAGTGACAAATGTAATGAGGGAGTGCATTCCAAAGCTTAGGGAAGCGATGTGAGAAGGCCATCTGGCCTGTCGACCTGTGAGGGACTGACATTAAATGGGAATGGTGTGATCTAGAAAAATGGGCAGGAGGAGGAAGAGGAGATAGGGAGGATGTTATATAGGGGGGAGTGTACCAAACCAAAATTTAGACACAAATTTAGCACTATGTAGGTAATGACTATTTTCAACTGAGGAAAAAGCCAGAGAGAGAGTTGGAGATATTACAGTGATTGGGGGGGATCCAGAGCGAAGCTTCAGAAAGAGTTAAAAAAGGTGTTCAGTCTGGTTAAAGAAGACTTGGGAGCAGCACTGTAGGCTACATCACAGTAGTCGAAGATAGGTCGTATCATCTTCTGGACAGGTTCGCATGTAGCCGGTAGTGGGAGGCAGCTATGGTTACTGTATAGTGAGTCATGCTTCGGGTGCCATATTTTCAGAATAGCATCCGCATGACCAGAGAAATTGAGGTGTTGGTCAAGGTATCTGAAGGATGAGGTGTCCTCAAGGACTGTCCCGTCTAGGGTATGGAAGGAATGGGGGCAGGGGAGCCTTGAGAGTCTCTGCCTAGTGCCAAAGGTCATGGAGACTGTCTTCTTAGTGTTGAGGGATAGTTGATGTGAGCTAAACCAGAGCTGAACTTTACTGAAGTCAAGCTGAAGTCTGGCTGCAGCATCAACGGGGGACTGTCCTGAAGTGAAGAGGACCATGTCATCAGCGTACATGTGGATTAAGGTGGATGAGCAGACTGAGGGCAGGTTATTTAGAAATATGGAGAATAATAAAGGGCCCAGCATGGAACCTTGGGGGATGCCAGTGTTTACAGGTAGAGAGGGAGATGTGGATTCAGCTATTCTGATTGACTGGGTCCGGCCTACCAGGTAAACCCTGAACCATTTTGTGGCAGTCAGTTAAACCTGCCAAGGCAAGAGTGTTTAGTAGAAGGGTGTGGGGGATACAGTGTTGAAAACTTTTGCTAGGTTGACAGAAATAGCAGGTATAATTTGCTCGCTGTCCATCCCTGAGAGGATGGAGTCAGTGAGCCTTATCAGGGAGGCGGTAGTAGAGTGGTTCTTCTGGAATCCAGATTGGAATGGAGTGAAAAAGTTAGTATGAGAGAGATAAGAGAGTTGAGATAGGACCAGGTGATCTAGAAGCTTAGCAAGAGTAGGAAGTAGAGAAATGGGATGATAGTTAGATGGAGGGGTGGGATCACCACCCTTAGGCAGGGGAAGAACAATGACATGCTTCCAGGCAGATGGGATAGTAGCAGATGCAAAACAGAGGTTGAGAAGGGCAGACAGAGGAGCAGAGATAGCAGGAGCCAATGGGTAAAGCAGCTTAGGGTCCATATCTAAGAAGTATATGGGTGTGTTTGATGTGGGCTTGAAAAGTACATACACAACTATATTTCTCAGTCTCAGTCTTTGTTTCTCGGGACCTGTGTAGAATATGCTTCTGTAGTTTGCAGAAGAGATCTTGTTCTGAGTCTTAGCAAAATATGATGATTTTCAAGGAATTCTCTTGCAGCAGGTCATAACAAGTGGGATTCAGCCGCAGGCGCCCTCACCTTCAGATGATTTCACAGCAGTCAACCCTGGGACCTCCCCCCAGCACCACCATGTGTCATACACCTGGCAGGTATAAAAGGGGAGGGTCCTAGGCATTCCTCAGTTCTTTTCAGCTGCGACCTACATGCAACAAGTGCTTCGGAATTCCTGCTTCACAGTCTTTAGAAAATTTCCAAACCAAAACCAATTACTTTAAATTTTTTTTTTTTTGTTGTGTGTGTTTTGTTTTACCATCACTTATGTCTTCGGATCTTTTTTCTGAAGTTGTTCTTGTGGCCACAGTATTGCAGTGGAAGACCTCCACACAGTCTGTGTTCACTGCCTGGGTCCAGAGCATGGCACTGTAGGGTGCATCTTCTGTCAGAATTTCACTAGAGCCACAAAACACCGATGATTGCAACAGCTCTGTGAGTACCTCATGGAGCAAAAGGTAGCCCTCTTGAAGCAACAGCAGCACAAACGCTCCTCTGCATGGGATTCCTTGGCATCCTCTTTAGGGTCTCACTGCTCCATGGGAGGCCCCTCTGTCTTGGCACAGGGTCAGGGTAGGAAGCATGCTTCTAAAACCAATCATGTCTCTTCCACCCCTGTGTCGTCCTCTACAAAAATTATAAGTATGGAGCAGGTAGCCCCTCTCATATCTTCACTACCATTGATGATTGTGGGCTCCTCTCTGGGCTCGTCGACGGACCTTGGGTTGTTTTGCAGCTGCCAGTGCTGCCCCCCCCCCGCTATCACTGCTGCATGGCCTTCGTCCATCGATGGCCTCTGGCTTGTCGATGATCCTCTCGTCGACGGCCCTGCAACATGGCCCGTTGTCAACTCTCTCGTCGACGGCCCTCTACCATGGCCCATCTACGATACTCGGTGTTCCATCGCTGCCTCCTCCATTGATGATGTTCTCGTCGACGGTGTTGACAGTCGGTGTAGCACTGTTCTTGATGTCTTTGGGGTCCTATATTCCCTCCCCCCTTGTTGAAGGCTGTGTCTGTGGTGCCCGTTTGTTCAGCTAGGTCTACCATCTCTGGACAGATGGCCATGACTGACATCCAGGCTCTGGTTAAATCCGTCCTGGACCTTGCTCAGCTCCACTGCCCCTCTAGGGATGGGTCGCCACTCCTTTCTACTCCGACTCAGCCCCCTTCGGTCCAGCGGATGGCCATCTCTTCCCCTGTCTCCCAGGATTTGTATACCCAGGAAGTGGACATGGAGGATCCTTTCCTGCAGGACTGGGGTCTAGAAAACAGGGACGAGGGAGATGGCATGGACCAGGAGACATCCCCTCAGTCCTCCTCTGGCCTCCTCTGTTCAGGAGGACATTACCCCTGGCCTCCCATGTTTCCTGCTGGATGACCCGGCGTTTGCAGACATCATGCTCCACCTCCAGATAACCTTCGGGTTCCAGGGCTCAGTGCAGGAGTCTTCTCACAAGATATTGGCTCAGTACCTGGATGACCTATTCTGGTTATCCCTCCATTGGTGAACTCCTTTGAAGAGGCTATTATGGCCACCTGGAAGCAGCCGTTCAGGATTCCCTCCAATCTGAGGAAGGCAGACAGGCTTCATCAGGCGCCGGTGGCTCACCCCTATTTCATGTCTCCGCCTCACGTAGACTCTGTGGTGATTAATGCTGCACATGATTGGTCCTCCAGGCCTCAGCACATGAGTGAGCAGCCCCCCAGATGCGGAGTCTAAAAAGTTAGACGCCATGGGAAAATGTGTTTTTTCCTCTTCCGCCTTGTCCCTCTGGATGCTTAATTACATGGCACACCTTCTTAAATATCAGGTGGAAATTCTTAAAGCCTCCCAGGCCATGGTCCAGTCCTTCCCAACAGATGCTGTCCAATACGACCTGACGGTGAAACTTTCCATGGCGGTGGCAGTAGGCTGCCACCTGCTAAGGGCCGTTTATGATGCAGTGGATACCTCGGTTCGTTCGTCCTCTGCTGGTATATGTCTTAGTCATCACGCTTGGCTTAGGGTGTCTGTTTTTTCCCCATGACGTCCAGCAATCCATTTTGAATGCTCCCTTTAAAGGTGTGCAACTGTTTGGTCTACAGATGCAGGACATCTTAAAAGACCTGCAGGACTCCGGTCGTACCCTGCAATCGATACTGGTCCTTTGCCGCCCTAAGGCCAAACAACCCTTTAGGGGTTCCTCCAGGGGCCGCCCCTACAGAGGCCATCCCTCATTCATTCGGCAGCCTGTTAATAAAAGGAAACCTCAGTTACAAGTGCCAGGCCTGAGAACTACCCCTAGGCCCTAGGACATCCCTGCTGCCTCTCAGCAGGGCCTTCCTCTTGCATGAGGGTCTTCATCCAGTCATGGGTATGGAGGCCCTACCTACGGCCATCGGGGGCAGGTTTTCCCTGCACCTGCAAGGGTGGCAAGCCAGCTCCTCCAACCAGTGGCTACTGCAACTGATCATTACGGGACACACACTAGAGTTCAGGGAGATGCCTCTTCCTTCACCACCCAGGGTCTCTCGCTAACCCCCAGACCAGGCACTGGTCCTAGGGACTGAGATCGCTGCCTTACTATTAAAAAATGGCTATCAAACCAGTTCCCCTTCCTCAGAAGGGGACGGGATTTTACTCACACTTCTTTCTGGTCCCTAAATGAACGTGGGATTTACGCCCCATTTTGGATTTGATGGGTCTCAACCTCTACATCGTTTACCAAAAATTCAGCATGGTGTCCCTTCTGACACTTCTTCCTTTGCTGAACAAAGGTGATTGCTTCTGCTCTCTGGATATGAAGGATGCATATCTTCATATCATGATGCACCCGGCTCACTGACAGTTTCTCCATTTCCTGTTCCAAGGGTGTCATTACCAGTTCAGAGCCCTCCCTTTTGGTCTTTCCTTGGCCCCGAGAGTCTTTACAAAATGCCTCACGGTGGTCGCTGCGTCCCTCTAACAGGAAAGCCTCTATGCCTTCCTCTTCCTGGACAACTGGCTCCTGAAATCGTCCTCCAGACATCAGTTGTCTCACACGCTTTCTCACACCCTGCAGTTGTTCACCCAAGTGGGGATTGCGGTAAACTATCTGAAGTCCAAAATGGACCCTACTCAACGTCTCCAGTATATAGGAGCCATGCTGGATTCCTCTGTGGGACAGGCATATCTGCCCATTGCTTGGGCGGATGCCCTGATCGCTTTAGCATGTGGTTTGGAATCTTGCAATGTGATTTCTGCAAGAGACTATCTTTGTCTCCTGGGACATTTGGCGGCCACAGTTCCGACAGTCCCCAGTGCCAGGTGCATATGAAGGTCCTTCAATGGACTCTTGAGTCCAATGGGACCAGTATCTGGATGATTTTGATGCTCCAATCCTGCTGTCTTCCCCGGCTCTTCGAGAACTGCATTGGTGGAAGTCAAAGGACAATCTCCTCTGGGCGATGCCTTTTCGTTCACCCATCCCAAGTCTCATTCTGACAATAGACACCTCCTTGACGGGTGGGGTGCTCACCTTCTGCATGTCTGATCACAAGGATCTTGGACATCGGTGGAGGCCCGCCTCCACATCAGTGTCTTGGAACTGCGAGTGGTCCTCTACGCTTTGCAAGCGTTTGAGGCTCACCTTCCTCCGGGTTGCATACAGGTTTGATCAGACAATTCTATGATAGTTCACTACATAAACAAACAAGATGAAATGCATTCCTACCCTCTCTGCTGAGAATCAGTGAGGGTGTGGTATTGGGCGATCCAGAGATGTATACATCTTCTGGCGGTACACATCCCTGGGGGTATCCAACAGCCTGGCGGATGCCCTGAGCAGATCCCCTGCCCAGGCCCATCAGTGGGAAATCTTACCCAACGTTCTCAACTACATCTTCTGCGTCTGGGGCTGACTGAAGTTGGTCCTGTTTGCCTCTCCACAAAACTGCCACTTTACTGCTCTCTCGTGCGAGGTCGTGGAACTGTGTGGCGGGACGCGTTATCTCTTTTCTGGACAGGAGGATTTCTGTATGCCTTCCCGCTCATTCAGAGAGTACTACTCAAACTGGTCCAGGACAGAGCGTCTGTGATTCTCGTAGCGCCATTCTGGCCTAGACAGATTTGGTTCCCTCTGCTTCTACAGCTCTCAGACATGGAACCAATGCTTCTGCCTATTTGCTGAGTCTTGCTGTCCCAGGCACAAGGCTCCCTGTTACACCTGGGCCTTCGCTCCCTCCACCTGTATGCCTGGCTCCTGAGGACATAGTCCTCTCACGCTTCTGGATATCCCCACAGGCTACGGAGGTTCTCTTGGCTGCTAGGAAGCCATCTACTTGGTCTTCCTATTCTTTGAAGTGGAAACACTTCTCTACTTGGGCATCATCTCAAGCCTTGGATCCTTATGCGTGTCCCCCTCAACGCATCCTAGATTATTTATTCTACTTGTTAGATGGTTGACTGCAATATTCCTCTGTGAAAGTCCACCTTTCAGCTATTGCAACATTTCATTTGCCTGTGGGCAACATTCCTTTGTCCCAGTTGCCGTTGATTCAAACCTTTTTAAAAGGTATTCTGCATCTGCATCCCCTATTAGGGATCCAGTCCCTGTCTGGGTTTTGAATTTTGTGCTTGAAAAATTGACCATGAGTCCTTTTGAGCCCACTGAATCCAGCGGCCTCCGATATCTCTCTCTTGGAAGACTATGTTTTTAATAGCCATTACGTCTGGCAGATGGGTCTCGGAGGTGCAAACCCTGATGTGCAGACCCCTGTATAATCAAGTTTAATAATGACTGTCACCAACTCGCTCAGCCGGTCAACCCTCTACTCCCAAAGTGCCAACCTCTGAGCGTATGATTTGTGTACAGTGAACAGACAAGGTAACCCTCTTGTCTGTTTTGTAGGTTCAAGTCACCTTAGTCTCAAGCTCTGGAAGAATTCAAACTGATAATCTCTTGTTAGCGTACACAATTATCAGGCTTAGATAATTCTGTCTTCGGGGGGCCAGATATCTTTGCCTACAGGCACCCAACCAGGTCTTTCAAATGAACCCTTAGAACTCAATGCAAGACTTTTAGAGAATTCTGTCCATTTCCCAGTTTGGTATACAATAAGCTCATACACAGTGTACTTAATAACCTTTAAAAGCTCCACTTAAAATAAAAAGAATTGTCAAGGCACTCCAGCAGTTTCATTTGTAAAACATATCTTTACTTTAAAAATGTAAAAACATAATTACAGAACAAAATATATATGTCCCAACACATACAGTCTTAAAACCAACAGGAAAAAGTACAGTTCCTACAATACATATAATTAGACTGGTCTAATCTTACTCTTTTTCAGTCCTGTGATGATTCTCTCTCTCAGTCAGATAATACTTTTTTGGTGTCGGTCAGAAATATTTTCTTGTGTCCCTCTGTCAGGTTCTTTCAGCACTTAAACACACTTCTGACCCGGCCTTCTCATGAGGTCACTAACTCCGCCTTGGTGTATCAAACTCTATAGTTTACAGTACAGGGTCTCCAAATAAAATATTTAAAAAAAACATATGAGATGACCTCACTGACTTTCCTCTCCACAGGTTAACTGGTCAGAACTGGTTTGTGCTCTGCTACACACACACACACATACATAAACAGTCTATTGACGTAAGTCACTGTATTCAAATCAGAAGTGTATTTGACTCCTAAACCTCGTCTGGGCCCTGGATATCTACACATCAAAGGGTATTCATGTAATTCCAGGGTTCCCTGGAAATGTATATTGGACCTTCTAGAATCGTCTGGGTCCTCCCTGGCTCAGACATCAAACCTCTTCAATGTCTATTCTGGCCTCTCTTCGACACCCCTCCCCACAAGTCCTTCCCTGGCAAGTGTGCAAGTCAGAGGATCTCCCTGAGGGCATTATGAATGGTTAATCTTACTTCCTGGGA
This sequence comes from Neoceratodus forsteri, assembly GCA_016271365.2. Lineage (NCBI taxonomy): Eukaryota > Metazoa > Chordata > Ceratodontiformes > Ceratodontidae > Neoceratodus > Neoceratodus forsteri. The sequence goes on along the minus strand of JADMNL010000036.1, from coordinate 59,958,455 downwards.
TGAAAGCAAATTGACAAGGTAATTGCACCTCAGATCTCTGTAGTTTAAAATACCTCCTGTCCTTTGAACCTATCCCTGTGGGGTCTTGATGTGTCAGTTCCAGTAAGACAGCCTTTTCCTTGAACTGACCCTTCCCTTCACATATTTTATATGCAATAACAAATTAATACAGCACTCGAGCACTGAGAGCTGGCTGTCTACGTCACAATGACCAGGTGTCTTTACGCACTAACCTGGCATTTTTGCCTAAGGTTGTTTCTGCGTTTACTTTAAATCAGATCATCCAACTGCAGTTTATTTTGCGGACCCTCAGAATCCGGGGGGGAAGCCTTGCTTCATACACTCGATGTGCATAGAACATTGGGTATTTACCCTCACGGCACTTCACAGTTGCGACATTCACAGCAGCTTTTTGTTTCTTTTGCCCCTGGCCATCACGGCATCTGTGTCTCCAAGCAGTGCTTGTCCACATGGTTGGCCAACTGCATTACGTTTATTTATGCTAAATATGATGTTCCTCCCTCAGGTGTTGTCAAGCCACACTCTACCAGAGGCATAGCCGACTCGACGGCCTGTTTCAGAGGCATTTCGACCTTGGATATCTGCGAAGCTGCCACGTGGTACACTGTACATACCTTCACTAGGCATTACAGTCTGGACATCGCTTCTAAGCGGTGCACTGCTTTTAGACGGGCACGTCCTTCAAAGCCTCCTGTCCTAATCACTCATGATTCACTGCCATCCTCCTGGTGGGTTTTACAACTGCTTGGGAATCTTCCTACTTGTTATAACATGCTGCAAGAGATTCCCTCGAAGAAGATAGTACAGTTGCGTAAGAACTTACTGTAACAGTAGATCTTTGAGAGTCTCTTGCAGCAGGTCATACAGCCCCACCCTCCTTCCCCCTTGCTGTTGCTTCACAAGAGTTACTTGCTCCTGTCTCTAATACTCCATGAGCTGCTGCCTTTATTTTTTCCTTCCTCGGTTCCCCTCGGAGACCCTCAGATATGATTACACATATAGTTGCCGGGATGGGAAAAGAACTGAGGAATGCCTGGGACCCTCCCCCTTTTATACCTGCCAGGTGTATGACACATGGTGGTGCTGGGGGTAGGTCCCAGGGTCGACTGCTGTGAAATCATCTGAAGGTGAGGGTGCCTGCGGCTGAATCCCACTTGTTTTGACCTGCTGCAAAAGATACCCTCAAAGATCTACTGATACAGTAAGTTCTTGCATAACTGTACTTTTTCAGCTTATATGTCCAAAATGTTTTCAGTTCATATGCCCAAATCAGCACCCCCCTCCGCACACACCACCACAATCTCCATTTTTTTTTTCAAAATTTACTTTGATTAATAATATACCTAACCCTAAAAGCTGTCAGAAGGAGGGGGAGTGAAATTGTGACCTGTTTTGTTGGACTGGATCTTGGCCATCATATTGTAAAGTGGCAGTCTGTGCAGTACATAGAAATATTAAGACTAGAATGGCAATGCCAATGTCATAATCAATGGGATTGATTCCTTTTGTAGACAAATAATTGCCTCTTAATGGCGACTACGGCGTAGGCCCATGTTCCCTGCTAGCATTGCCACCCTAGTCTCTATAGTTCTATGGTATAGTAGTACTCTAGTCACCCAGATGTGGGGACAGCTGTCTTGTATCCATAAATGTTCTTGTATGGCAGAGTTTATTCTTTAAAGTATAAAAACAGTTTGGCAAAATAAAATAATTGTGCTAAAAAGAAGTACATAGTTTTGAGCTGAAAAGGCATTATTCAGGTGTGGTGAAAGGCAGAATGCAGTAGGTTTAAGTAGAGAAACTTCAAAGAGCGAAGGGACACTTAGAGAGAGACTGATTTAAAACAGATGTCTTAAAGGTGGTTTCCAGAAAAGAAGGCTGTCAGGTGTGAATGAATGAGATCACCCCAGAAAGGATGTAGAAAGACAAGGAAGAGGGTGTTTCCGAACTATTCAGAAGCAAATTGATTTTTTCAGTCCAGGTTGTTCATTCCAAAAAGGCGGAATGTCTTTAAGTGGGCAATCCAAAATGCCTCCATCCATAAAGTTTTTAGTTGGCAATGAAATAAAGATTTATGTGTGTGTGTGGTGCAAAGCACCAGTGTAAAATGTGTTCCACGTCAGACAGAGGCATGACTGAGTGACTTTATGCACTTCAGCGTGCATTTTCATTTATGCAATAGGTGTAGAGAGAGAGAGAGAGAGAAACGCTACAGAATAAAACTGGTATTTTCTAAAGGAATTTTATAAATTTCTTGAAATCAGGTAACACTTACATCCATGAAAGTCTTTTTAGGGTAATTTCATATTTTTTTCAAACTGTATGGAAGTGGAAGGGATCGTAAGTTTGACCCCGACAAGGTAGCCAGCCGATTCTCTTCACTTTCCGATTGATCCAGTCCGCCCCATGCTCAGGCATGTAATGACGTGTGCCAAGGGAGAGCGTGAGGGGGCACCTCAAAGTTAGGTGATATCTAGTAGAGCCGAGGTCATCGCAGTGAAATACTGAACAAATTGGAGAGCAGTTTTCACAGTGCTGATGCCATCACAATGCCATGTACAGCACCAAAGCCTGCAGTTGAAATCAAAGAGAAACAGTTGTCTTCATACAAACAGAAGATTTTAAAGCTAACTGAATATGCAGTAGGCTGACTTAAATTATGCAATTTATCATCACTTATTAGAGGACAGGACTTTGTAACTCACTCTTAACGACGCCACTCATGCCTCCTCGCTTGTGAAGACAAATGGACTGTTTTGAGTCGGTCTGTTGCATGCCCCCTTGTTTATTTCCACATCGCCTATGAATGATAAGACCTTCATAGCACACTTCTGTCTTTGCGTCTCATGAGTAACTAGGCTTATTCTCAAATGTGGGAATAACTAGGGGATCTGCAGTGGCCGGACTCAGAATATGCCATTTATCCTTATGAGTGAGGGGACAGGACCCTAACTCACCAGTGGCAAAGCCACAAACGAATTAAGTCATGCGCCTTCATAAGTGATAAGTGGCATATTTTGAGTGAGGCCCTCGTGTTTCCAATTTATGCAATGTATTGTAATTGTAAAGCTTTTAGATAGTTTTTTTTTAATGAAGATTAAACTGCTTCTGTTTGCTTTTACTGTACAGCAGAGGTCCTTGTTATGTCATCAAGATTTGTGCAAGCTGCTGTCCCACTGGTTAAGGGTTCATTTGTCACCTGTGCTAAGTAGAGATGAATGTTAATGATCAAACAACATAGAAATGCCATTATTTCTTTTCATTTAGAATTCTTCAGTGACTGTAATTAATTATCTGTATTGCCTTATTGCAAAATTAAGGGATATGGCTTGGGCCTAACAAAAATATGCCTGATATTTTGCAAGTGGTCCATGATCCCATGGCATCATGAGTGTAAAGCCATGAGTTATAGGGTTCATGGTTCACAAGTAAAGCGACACGCATGTTTTTATTCGGCCCATGCCATATTTGACGTATGCAGTTGTATTGTGTGTGTGTGTGTGTGTGTTTAAAGTGGTTTAGTGTGCTGCAGTCTTCTGTAAATAGAACATTCTGAGTAAACTCAAGTCCTGGAATCATGTCACAATTCTTTTCTGTGGAATCTTCTGTAACAATATTTCTTGCATGTGACAGAGTTCAAGTATTTGGCTTGTCTTGTAACCTATAATAGCATGGGAATATTGTGATAGTCTTGCTGTAGATCATATGACAAGAACAAATAGTGATATTTTGGCCATGAGACATACCCTCAACCATTACATAACTAGGGGATATACAATATGCTGACTCAAAATATGTCATTTATCTTGGCGTGTGAGCAGCAGGAGCATAACTTGTGCGTGGTAGAGTCATGAGTGAGTTATGAAAGTCCTCTCACAAGTGATGATAAACTGCATATTTTGGGTCAGTCCATCGTATATTCGATTTATGCTACATCAGTTTACTGGTATACCTTTTAAGTCTGTCATTTTTGTGACAGTTTAATTGTTTCTGTTTGATTTCAGTTGCTGGCTTCAGTGGTGCCCGTGGTTATTTTGGTATAAGCAATGTGCAAGTTGCTACCAGATTGGTTCAGTGTGCATTCTGACATACCCAGCTTTGCGAGATAATATTATCTTGCTATGTTGGGTTAAGATAACACTTTTTATCTTGCTATTCATCAGTACACATATGTTGTATAAATATGATTACTCCATTGTTGTCTGTTGCGTATCCATGTAAACACAATGGTTTTCCTTTACAGGGTTCATAACATATTTTAGTAGCCAAGATATATATAAAAAGCTCTGTCCCCAACTGACCTCGTAATGTGTTTGTTTTGACATTATAGTGCTTACCATGGCAACAGGAAGCGATACCCAGATAGTAACTGTGAGGTCAGTTGGGGACAGTACGAGTCTTTTTGAAAGACACAGTGAAATAAGTACCGCATCATCTGAAACTTATAGTAGACCAATAAGATGAGAAAGTAAAAAAACAAACTAGAAAACACCAAAGTTAAACAGAATTGTTGTAAATATCATAGAATTTTATCTTTTATTTGAGTAACTGCTTGTATGAATCCTAGTGTACATTGTGGGACCGAGGACGCCCAAGTTGTAAAAGGAGGGATCTTGCCCTAAACTAGGACAGTTGAGAGGCCGTCTACCTCAGTTTTATTTAACGAGCATATGTTTGTTGTTTCTTTGTGAATGAATGAACAGTTGAATGTGAAATACTGTGTAATGTACAGTAACTGTGTATCCAGGTTTGTGAGTCTGTGCAGGGAACAGGGCCATACATTTTGTACTCTGCTGCTGTGGAGTACACACCCTGTTTACCGGTATATTTTGTGTTTAGTCAAGATAATGAGTGTATTAAAGGTCTGTCATAGTGCCCTGTGGAGGGCGTTGATCTTGGCATTTTTAAGGTATTCAGTTCTGGTCTTGCTGTGTGTGGACACAGCCTGTTAACTAGGATGTAAGGCCTGCACAAAACATTAAAGAATCTAGTTTAAACAAAAACAAACTGGGCATATTATAATATTAACTTATCACATGAGGTAAATACTATTGAAGGGAGTTTTCAACTAAACCTCTAAAGATGTCTGAAGCTATAATTGCATTTAGTAAATCAGGGTCTGAAAATGGCACTGGCCTACCAACCAACACAGTAGCACATTAACATAGTACTGTGATGACGAAGGGACCTGGGATCCACCTGGTCTGTTTTGTCTGCCTCATGGCAATGCTGACACCCAATTTGAGTGTAGATGCACACTTTTCATAGATTTTGTAATCAGCTAGTAAACTATCTTTTATGCTGGCTTGTATTGGAAGAGATAACATTCCGATAAGTACACCATTTGAGACAGTAGAGTGCGAGCCCGGGGGATTTCATCAGTCAGTAGCCTTGCTGGCTAGGGGCTGCAAAAGTTAATTTCAACCCCTGAATAGGTAGCTCTGAATTGTACAGCTGGTCAAATTATATTTGCTGTTTTGGGGAGTGTCGCAGAACCAAGGGAGGAGTGATTAGGCTGAAGGAGGGGTGGGAATAGGTAGAGGATAAGGGCAAGGCGAATCTGCTAAATGATTACTGTGTTTCTGTTCAGTATTTAGGGTGGAGCACAAGTGCCCTTTACCAGACTGCTGCATGGCGACCAGCACGCTGACCCCCTTACAAAGGCGAGAGTGCTGAAAGAACTTTGGGCAGTAGGAGTAATCGAATCGGTGGATCCTGATGGGTCACAGTCAGGGGTATTTACAGAGGCAGGGCAGGTCCTGGCAGTGGGCCCACTAACGGATCTCTTCGACTGCTCGCCGGCACAGGGCCTAGTGACTTTCCATTTGTAGCAGAAAACACAAACAGAATTTGTCATTTTTAAACCAGCAACTCAGAGTCAGCTTTTCATGAAAACCTCCCCACTTTGCGCTAGCTTTTTGGGCAACCCCCTCTGTTTTAAGCCACATTTTTTACAAAGCATGCTGATTTGCTTTCAGTTTGGGAGAAAGAAAAGGATTTTAAGATTTTGGCAAATGGAACTGGCTATTTTTGAAAACGTTAAATCATTGGCTCTACGGTTGGTGGGAGAAGTGCCAGAGATTGAAGGATAGCAGATATGACCTCCCTACATAAGAACAGGAGATGTGAGGAGACAGGACTATAGACCAGTTAGTCTGACGTTTGTAGTGGGGAAGATATCAGAACTGTTTATAAAGGAGAGGATTGTTGGGTTCCTGGATGGTGGTGGGCCACAGGACCTACATGATCTTACCCGTGGGAGGCTGTGCCAAACAAACCGGACCGACTTTTTCGATTAGGTGACGAGAGCAGTAGACAGGGTCAGGCTGTAGGCATACTGTTAGAATAAAACCAGCGAGGAAGACTGAAACTCCTAAAAATGTTTTCAAATAATCATTTTTAATTTTTCCACAAAAGTAAATAAGTCACCTGAATGGTTGAGCCAGTGTTTTGTAGTATTTTAGGCACAAAACGACGGAGCGCAAAAGCTGTACCGGGGTTGGGGGTTGCTTTGTACCAAGTGTACCAGGAAGGGAATGGGATCTGGCAACCATCTTCTTCATACAAGGATTTACTATCGCTTCCCCTGGGAAAACTACTCATTACAAAATTCAGAAACACGATCTGTTTAAGTCCTACTGGGGTAAGCTATCAGTGGGGGGTGTGTGTGTGAAGGGGCTTGATTAAAAAAAGGAAACTGTCGCTCTTAAACAGATATGCACAAACTGCGCACACGATTATATGCATAAGTAGCATACTTGTTGATTCATGATTGTGAAGCGGAAGTCTTATGGGCCCCGAGTCCCTTCTGACCTTAAAGTAGAACTTCTTTGTAGTGAAACTGCCCACCCCCAAACCCTCACCTCCCAGTTAGGCTTTTGGCAATGAATAAAACATCTTAAGTGTTTACACTTACTTTATTTTATACTCATAAACTCTGCTGTCGGTCAACGTGGCAAGTGCTGTGCGGCGCCATCTCGTGTTACAATGGAGCGGCGCGGTACTCACTTGTATGTTTCTCAGTACAAGCGAGCGATGCAGCACTGCACTGTAACTCGAGATGGCACCTCGCGTCAACCCCATTTGGCTGACAATACGGGTTCAGGCATAAAATAAAGTACGCGTGTAATCGCCTTGCGTTTTTATTCATTGCAAAACCTAACTGGGGTGAGGGTTTGGGGGGTGGGCAGTTTCGATGGACAGGTGTTCTCCTTTAAATTACTATGTTGCTGTGCGTGTGTGTGTGTGTGTGTGTGTGTGTGCGTGTGAGAATGAATGTTGCTTGCTGTACTTAAGCCATAACTACACAGTGGCTTTGTCCTAGCAGTTTATGGAGAGAGACAGATCCCTTTTTTCCCCAAGTCTGTCCATCACAGGCAAGTCATCGATCGATATCATGTTACAGTTTCTCTTTTTTTTAAGATAAACTTTGTTAATTTTATGATTTTGTTGCGCAGTTTGAGTATTTGCTTTCGTTGCCGTGAGAATGGTCCAAGACGGTCACTGACTTGTGAGTAAATGCTGTCTGCTGTATAGCTATCCAAATGAACCTGTCACAATGGGCCTAATGTACGGTTATAGAGAAATAATAACCTCACAGTAGCTCTGCGTTTTGATTGGTCAAGATGGTCCTCTGGTTGTACAGTAAAAAATTGCAAGACTTGGCAGAAATCTCTGCCTCTAAAAAAGAGCAGGATTGCATCGCAAAGTTCCCAACACATGAAACACAGCTCTGATTCTTAGGTTATATTGCAGAAAGTCAGGTTCGGGTATGGCCACTCAGAACTTGCATCCCAGCTGTTGCAGGATTGGAAACCCAGTTTCTTGTCCATATGCTGGATTCCCCTTTCCTTCCCTGAACAGAGTCTGCATGCATGGTTTGACTTATCAGAGCTCCAATTTTACATTCATTTGGTGTTCCGAGCATGTGGGAAGTTGTGGGAAGAAGGCCAAATTTTGACTGCTGGTATTTTGTTTTGAATATCGGGTTTAAATTTGTGTCACAGTGTACTCGGAAAGTCTAGTAAAACTGTATTTAGCCTAAAGGGAGGCATACCAGATTTTTGGAGTGAATCCAAAATTATCGAGTTTTGATCTTAACATTGTTTTCTGCACCCAGAGCGTAGTGTAAATTGCCTCGAGCCAGTGTGAGTCTCTCCTGACTTTCCAAGTTGTTCTAGTGTAGCTGTATGTATAACAGAACTTCTCCCCACCCATCTCTGTCCTGCCGCCTTCCACACCCAGTCTGTTCCCCTCCCCAAACTCACGCACAATAATCAAAATATAATGTGTCCCTTCCAGGATGCAGATCTGCATCATGTCTGTATTACGGCCAGGCCCGAATGCCAGTAAACTCTCCCAATAGTGCTTCACGCTATCACGTTCAGGCAGGTTTGCACATTTGGGCTTGCCTGTGATAGGATGAGGATCGGAGTGCTGTGCGAGACGGTTTATATTTGCATTTTCTAATTACTAGGGCTGACTTTTATTTAGTTAGTTATTTAACTTTGCTGACTGGTTAAGTACACTGGCAGTGGAAGCCTTTTTTTCAGGCACGACCTGGGTGCAAAATGCACAGATAAAATATACAGTCATCATTATACATATTCAGCAAGCGATTGCAATATATACAAAGCAATATTTATATGATCCAAGAAGAAGTCATCGTGTACAGCAGAAAAAGAAGTGATAGTATATGCGGGGAAATTTTGGGAACTGGAATGGACTGGGAGGGTGGTGAGGATGAGCTAACTAAAGGGAAGGTTTTCCTGTACATGCAGTTGGGGACCAAATAGGAAAGAATGCTGCCAGGAAGAGTTTGGCGAGTGTGTGTGACTTGGCGGGGGGGTAGAGCCTGTCACTTTGAAAATTAGGTAGCACTTTTCTTTTCCTTTGCTGCAGTGGAGCTTTGTTTGGGGGTAATCTGATGGATGCATGGCCCTTGGTTCTTCATTTAAAACTCAGCCCACTGCACATCTCAGATGACCAGTGAAAATTATATACCACATAGCAGACTAGACCAGTGGAAAAAAAAGTGTGAACTCTAAATTAGAATTGGATAATGATAGAAATTTAGTAACATAGAATATGTCAGCAGAAAAGGACCACTTGACCCTCCTAGTTTGCCAGATGTTCCCAGTGTAGTCTGCCTCTGCAGACCCTGTCTGGTCTCCAGCAACTTTCCCACCTCCTGCCTGTTTACTAATATTCCCCTGTGTCTTATCCCACACATCCTTGAAGCCCTGCACTGTTTCAGCCTCCACTTCTGCTGCCGGTCTGTTTCGCGTGTATATCATGTCACCTCTTTCTCTCTCCTCTCTTCCAGGGTGTACAGGTTGAGATCCCTCAGTATGTCCTCTAAGGGCTTCTCGTGCAAACCCTGCACCATTTTAGCTGCCCCCCTCTAGACTGCCTCCACATCAATCAATCAATCAAGTCTTTATTTAACCAGGCGTTCATCGTTGAGCAGAAGCTCATTTGCAAGATGGACCTGGGTGGAGCATGAACAATTGTATATACAGGTCAACACAGGTATTTACAAGGCAATACAGATAATACTCTTTACAAAGAGGAAGAAAAAGAAGTTCATGTGTACATAGAATTATACAGATATTGTACAGATTACACGGTATTTACATACATAGAAGTGTCTATAGGAAGATAAAGCAGGTTATCTAAGGTTGCAGGAAGAAGTAACGGAAGAAAAAAATAAAAATTAAAACATACACCAGGTAGAGGTGAAGGTAGGGGGGAAGAGAGGGAGGGAAGTAGGGGGAGAAAGGCTAGGAGGGCACGGTGCACAGAAAGGAGTTGGTAAAGCTGGATGTAGAGAAGGTGGATAGACTCTGTCTGTGTCAGTGTTGAGATGATGTGATGGAAGTAGATTATCCCTTTTCAGCAGTATTTTCAGAAAGCTGTGCAGAATGACTTTCTGAGACTGTAAAGAACAACTAAACACAACTGTCACAATTAGTCTCGTGCTCCACACAGCACCAGTGCATAATGAGATAGAATTCTTGGTCACCAGTTGCAAGCGCTTTACTCCCTCCTCTCAATCAACTCGAGGTGTTCCAGTAAATGAACTGTGGTCTGCTGCAGTACCCCAGAAAGTTTGAACTGTGTTGTTGAACAAGCTACTCATTTTATGTAATGCTTCTGTGAAGAACAGTGTTAATAGGACACTTCAAGGGTTCAGTGTGACATCACTGGGGCTTTCTGGCTTCACTCATGTGGCTTTGTAATATCACAGAGGCCCTCTGTGCCCTGAGAATGCTGTCCTTTACAGAAGCAGGTTGACTCATTCTATCTTGTGTGGCCGTTTTGGGTTGGGTTAAGCAGTGGATGTTTCTGACGCCATATGGTGCTACCAGCACCCTAACGGTGGATTATGATGCCAGCAACGGATTAAAACTCCAGGGGACAAGAATGCTGTTTCCATACAAGTTACCCAGTAAGAACAAAGGGAATATTAATGCGGACAGTATATAGAATATCAGCTGAATTATTTAATTAATTTTTAACTGGGTGGTTATGTTAGAGAGTCGAATGCCGATTTACAGGTAGGACCTTGGAGAGTATAAAATGGGCATTATGAACTAGCTTCCAAAAATGGAGGAAGCTGATTGGCCGAGAGGTTTTTGAAGCTGTGATGATATCGGGCTACGTCATCACAGCTTCAAAAAACCTCTAGCCACCAGCTTTCTCACTCGCAGCCAAGTTAAACCAACCTCAACGTTCCCCATGTCCCGTGGAAGAAAATCTTCCAACCATAATGTTTCCCACCTAGAACTGCTGTCAGCAAGAGTACATTAATTCCATTAAAGAAAGGGCATCACCTGCTCTCTCCGGAACTTACATCACATATTGAGATGGGCATTTAAAAAAATCCACTGCAGCACTGACAAAAGCAACCGGCTCTTCACTCGTAAATTTCCATACCTGGTGGCAGTGGTGAACTCGGGGTTTTGCCAGAAGCGGGCGACGCAAAACAAAAGCCTGATCAAATCCCCATTAACAGCATCTCCCACATAACAGAACTCAAGTTCTCCACTTCACCCCCCGCCCAAAACAAATGTGCTGGCTGCATCGACCAGATCAGCGTTCCCATCTCTCACAGGCAGCCATGTGCACATTCAAAACATCAGCGCTTAACACAGTTACTGAACTACTCCTCTCAATCCCGCTGCTTCCAAATCCTTTAGTATAGCTCATCAGCTTTATTTTTTAGTTTCTAGTGATCGCGGGGGGGGGGAGAGACAGACAGACACAAACGCACTTAGAAAGACAGCAGACAATGTGGCAGAGTCACAGCTTGGCACACTGACTGATCAGTCAGCATTTGGCAGGAGCGCCACCTGCTGGGGAAAGCAGAAATTGTGGATTTTTTCTCAAAAGATGTAGTTCCACCATCAGACATGTAATAAAAAAAGTATTTAAAAAAAAATATTTTTTTAATAAGCAAGCTAAAACTTTTAAGTCAGTTCATAATAGCAGTAAGGCACTTCAAGGTGTGATATATCATTGGATATCATCAATTCTCGGGCAGTTGGACGCACTTGGCCTGCGGCCTCGTGCCCAACCACCTGAGGCGTGATGATATACCACACCCTGTCATGTCTTATTGCGTAATTATACAATGAACAGTGGCATTTACATAGTAGTTTCAACGGGTAAGCAGAAATAAACTGAAACAACAAAGACAGAATAGGCAGTGTAGTTAGAACAAATGTAACGGTGAATGGAGATTATCTTCACTTGTATAAAAGTGATGGCGAGGAAAGATTCACAACCACGTGCCAAGTAGGGCTAGATGCTCACCCTGGTAGGATAGCCAGTAAGGACTGGAGCAGTTAAACAGATGAGATAATGCAATAAGGTGCTCAGGGGCAACGCAAGGAAGTCTTTTTTCACGGAGAGGGTGATGGACACATGGAATGGCCTTCCTGAGGAGGTCGTGGGGTTAAAAACATTGGGGGAATTTAAGAATGCATGAGACAGACGGGCAGTTGTAGTGGGGGAGTAGGAGGGAGTAGGCTGTTGGTTAGCTAGGACCTGCAGCCTATCCAATAGGTAGGGAAATGGGCAGACTAGGTGGGCCAAGCAGTCCTTATCTGCCGTCAAAGTCTATGTTTCTAGGTGCAGTTTCAGTCAGTGGAAAGGAGTAGTTAAGTGTTATGTTTTTCAAAGCTTTCACTAAAGTGACACATTAAAATTGAACCCAACTGGTGAACTTATCAAAGTGTTACTACCTTTAGTCCACTTGAACTAGGTAATGGAACATTTACTGTGCAAATGTAAAATTTCAAATTCTTTAAGAAGGCGCTGGCACTGCCTTGGACTACCACACTGTGTGGGCTGGGATAAGGAGGATGGTTAAGCCTGAACCATATATATTGCTGAATTTGTATGCATCACTGAATGTGTATGTATTACTCAATGTGTTCTAGTCTGACGTGATAACATTTAACAGCAGCAGGGTGCAATGTTTTCTTCATGTAAGGGAGAAGTCCCTCAAACTTTGGAAGCCTTTTTTTTGTAGAGGGAGTTCTATTTTCGGACTATATTTAGACTGAAACCTGCTACTCCTTTAGTGTCAGAATGTTTTCAGTATAGGACTGGGCACTTTTTCAAAAATGTCTGTTGCCTAAACAATGTTTTGGAAGGTCGGTTGAAGTGTAGTTGTGCAACAAAGAACATACAGTGAAACAGATGTTCTGTTTCGGAAAGTAAATGGCACAGAGATATTTAAAAAGGCAGGTACCTCTGTTCAGAAGCAGTAAAGCAAGGGTTACCTCGGAAGAAAAATGCACAAAACCGATACTGCTAATCCCGGTCCTCAGCCAGCCAAATGGGATAGAAAGCTGGAAATGAGCACAGCCAGACAGCGCAGAAGAACTGCGTGTAGTAGCAAAAAAATAAAATCTGAAGCCAACTCAGCATATGCAAGTGAGTATTTATTGAAGGTTCCAGAGACTACGCTTCACTTTGCTCTGAGGCCTCATTAGGGAGGGGTGTTCATGTTGCGGGTTTGATTTTTCTGCTGTTGCACAGCACTTTATCCCCTATCTCGTTGTGTCAGTGTGCCCTGGAAGGGCATTTTCAATAAAGCCAAATTTCAAATAAATACAACATCAAAACATACCTCGCCTGTTGTAAAGTATCATAGGCAATATATGCAGCTCACGGTACATTGTCCAAGGTACCTTAGGAACAATCCTGGTACCATGGATGGTGAAAGGTTGTAAACTCAAACAGGAAAGGAACCGGCATCAGCAGCAACCAATGCAGTGAAAGTCTGTGTCAAGACTTGGACAGAAATCACAACTTTTTAGTTAATAAGTACAAAGCAGCACCTCCGTTCTCCCGTTCCATGCCAGACTGGGTGCTTTATCAAGGAATGCTGCCATCTACTGGTAAAACTATTTTATACTCTAAGAAACTGTCATATGCAAATCAAACATCACTGGTACCCATGTTGTTAATAAGTAGTAGCTGTGACAACATGCATCTCATACATAGTAATAGTTAAGGTATTAAAGTGCTAAAAAGTGCTATTGAAATACAGTAAAACCGAATGTATGAATGGAAAGCTGTTTAAAAACGTGAGGCATCTAAATCGTGTCTGAGTCATGAGGTGTAGGTTTTTAACTCGTCTTATTTTAAGAACAATTTATAATTGTAACTATTGGCTATTATTAGAAAAGTTGTAAAAAAAAAGTCATATTATACTTACATATCCCATATTTATGCAGCAGGAGTCAGAATAAAAATCTGTGCATAAACACATTTATTTAAGACTCTATACAAATAAATGACCATGACGTAATCACTATGAGAATAACTTGAAGTTATCCACATAGTCGTTACATCATCATCCATTTATCCACAGTGTCTACATCACCAAATGCCACCCCACCGCCAGCAATACCTCCTATACCACAAAATGCAAGTGCACACCAGCTCTTCAGTGATAACCTCTTCCCCCATGCACACACACTTCATGAATTCAAGCACCCAGCAAAAACATTAAGCTATTCTCATTTCCTCTCACACTAAACATTTTTTTCTCATAAATACACGTTATAAAAATAACTTCTTCACTAACAACCACCCCCATACTTTCTCTCTCGCACTCTCCCTTCCCTTCATAATGCAAAACTGCCATCTCTTTCAAGGACCCCCTACCAGCCGCAAACCGTAAAGAAAGCAACAATAATTTCCCCACTTTCCTGCTTTGTCCAGTAGCATTTCTGTCTTGGTTTTCATTCTCAGATGTACCTTCTGTGCTGCGTACCAGAATCTAGGAAGCAGCTCCTCCCGATTCAACTCCAGCACATCCTGCTGATACTTCCAACAGTTCCTTAAAACCCTACTATGTCTTTCAAAAATCCCAAAGTGTTTTTCTTCTGTTTAATAAACAAAAACAAAAGAAAGAAATGGCACATAAATAAAAAAAACCCTCACAATGTCTAAATGAGCTCTCGCTTAGTGGATCCGCCATTTTCTGTTACAATTTTTCAAAACCTATACCGTTCCCCAGTCAGCACAGATGTTGTGATGTCATTAAGACGTCCAAACACCAACAACAGCTTCAGTAACTTGGGGGGGGTTGAACTCTGAAACCAACAGTTTAAAAAAAACTCACGTTTCACATTTTTAACAAACTGCAAGCATAAAAAACAGAGAAACACCTGTTGCATAAATCTAAAATGCGGAGACGCCTGTTGGATAACAACATTATTTGTACAGTAGCCTGTGACCACTCGTAAACCTCACTCGAGGTCACAGGCTACTGTAATATCTTCTTATCCAACAGGTTACTTCATATCCCACGTGTGTGTGTGTGTGTGTATGTGTATATATATATATATATATATATATATATATATATATAAATATATATGTATATAAATATACAGTTCTACATCATGATAATTCTTGTAGATTATCTGAAGATTCTTAATGGACTGTCAGAAAAAAATGTATATATCAGTTTGTAATAGTGGATGCAAAATACACAAAGTCCAGAACCATATTGTAGAAAAAATGCAGTCAGACACATGGGCATACAGAAAAAGACCTAAGGCAAAAAGTGCGGGGGAGGGAGAGGAGAAAAGGGCAAAAGGAAAAAAGGGAAAGAAAGAAGGAATGAAGGGGAAAGGTTATTGACAGGCACGATAGAGAAGGGATGTAGGATACGAAAAGCAAGAGGGAAGAAGGGTGGCGGAAGGGGGACCGACAAAAGGGGTACATGTAAGTATTGAAAGGTCTTCTAAATCATAATATATATATATATATATATATATATATATATATAAATATAAACTTTATTATGGTAGCAAGGTAGTGCTACCATAGTTAGGGTTGAGTTAAGGTTAAAGGGTCAAATTTTGCACCTTAATAACTTTTGCCACTGTTCAACGGATTAGTCTGAAATCTTGGGATATGCCAAGTTTCGTACTGGACGGATATACAGCTGCGGAGTTATTAAGCGACAGCCAATTATGCAATTATGCTTTTTTGTGATTTCTTTGCTCTCACCTAAAGGTCGAGGATTTGCACGACTGGTCCGAAAACTTCAGGGAATCCCTGATATACCTTTTGAAGATTTCGTGAAAAAATATTGAACAGTTCAAACGTTATTCAAAAAACAAGTTCCCATTATAAGTCAATGGGAAAAGTTAACAAAAAGTTCAACACTTGCGCAAATGCAGTTTTTGCTTTCGAAAATCCACCATTTTGTTTTCAGTTGGTGATCAGAAAAATGATTGGCATTTAAATTTGGGACCCTCTAGCAACACAATTCTTTTTGTGTTTACCTAGTCGGACCCTAAGGATGCTAGGGGTGTCTTAATTTTGAGATTAAACACCCTAGAAATATGTTTTCAAGTTTCTGGAAAAAGTACTTTCACAAAGTAGTGTCGCACTCACAAAAGTGTCGCAGATTTTTGCGAAAGTTTCGCAAATTGCGACACTACTTTTCCAGGCTATGGCTAAATGACAGCAATTCTTTGCCACCCTACTGCAAAAGAACGGTGTGGTCTTTTGGGCTGAAATTTGGAGAGAACTCAATCAACATCTCACAGATGTGCCTTTCAGTTTTTAGGTGAAAAAATGTTAAGGAGCGGCAAAGTTATGACACTCCAAAGTTGACTTTTTTCCCATAGGATAACATTACGGCGTCCACCGCATCACAGGAGTCCTTTGCCGCCCAGCTGCAAAATAACGGTTTGGTCTTTTGGGCTGAAATTTGGAGGGAAGAAAGCCAACATCCCACTGATGTGCCTTTTGGTGGTTTGGTGAAAAAATATTACAGGGCGGCACAGTGACAGCACTCTGAAGTTAATGCTTTTACCCATTGGATAACATTACGGCGCCCATCGCACCTTTCGGGGCCTGTATCTCAGAAATGGTGCGAGATACGGACTTTTTGTTGCAAAAATGCTTAGCCCCCTACTGGTGCCTAAGTACAAAACTAGCTAGGAAAGTCATAATTCATATGAAATTTACCATTTTATTCTATGTCGTACGGTTCCTGAGATATATAATATTCCAAGTCCTCATTTTCTGCTCTGAGCCCCATTGTTATGTATACATTCTTTGTTTTCACTGTGTTTTCCAATGCATTTTTGGGTGAAAAGAAGGGGTCCCCTTTTATTACTGTGCCAGTTAGCGTTTCCAGTTGCTTTTCTGTTACCGTTGTGGCACATTACGGTCGCCACTGTGTGCGCAACAGGTTTATGCTTTTCGCTATGCGTATGCTCTGTGTTGTTTGGTATTATTATTACTGTTACCATTAACAGTTTCATTTGCAATTGCGGTACCATCCACGTGCCTAACAGTTTGCATTTTCATATGCGCTTGCATTTCTGTTTCGTTTGTTTCCTTTGGTGTTATTTTTGCAGTTACTGTTACCATTTGCGTTTACAATTGCGGTACCATGACCGTGTGCGTAACGGTTTGCATTTCTGTACTTGCCTGCATTTGCATTTCTCTTTCCTTTGGCGTTATTGTTGCTGTTACCGTTACCATTTGCGTTAATTGCGGTTCCGTGACCATGCACGTTACAGTTTGCGTTTCCGTATGTGCCTCCGTTCCTGTTTCCATTTCTCTTTCCTTTGGCATTATTCTTCATGTTAACTTTACCATTTGCATTTACTATTGCGGTACCGTGGCTGTGTGCGTTAGGGTTTGCGTTTACGTGTGCGCTCACATTCGCGTTTCGGTTTCTGTTCCATTTCGCGTTCTTTTTGCTGTGACATTTAACATTTCGATTTAAAATACCGCTGCCATCACTGTTCATGTTACCAGTTGTGTTTTTGTATGCGCTTCAATGTCCGTTTGCGTCACTGTTCACCTTGGCGTCACTTTGCGGTTGCATTTCTATTAACGTTTCCTTTACCATTTACATCTCCGTTAACATGTGTGCCACTGTTGGCACTTCTGTTTGTGTTGCTGTTCCTGTTACTGTGTCACAAGACATCACGTGGCGGGCTTGGGCCCCGCGCTCTCACTGCTGCATTACTTTCACTATTTGTTGTCATCATTCTCAAAAAGAAGGGAAATTAGAGGCAAAAAACTCTGTTTAATGCATCAGTTAGGGTTGTTCCATAGCGGCAAAAGTGAGGAAATTTGGTGTTAGGGTTGAAACCCCCCCTTGGACCCTCCAGCCCACCCCCCCAACTGGCATCGGGGTGCGCATTGGGGTTGTCTGTCCTAACTCACACCCCATTTTCCTATACCTCCACTTCTTTACACATGTGATGGGATGAGAGTTAAGGGCCGACAACCCCAGTGCGCCTGATGCGGTTGGGGGGTGGGCTGGGAGGGTCCAAGGGGTTTTCAACCCTAACACCAAATTTCTCACTTTGTTGCTGTGGAACAACCCTAACTGATGCATTAAATGGAGTTTTTTTGCCCGTTATATATACACACACACGCACACACCCCAACTGAGGATAGGTAATATACAAAATTCATGTGTTATAAATACAGGTGTATTAGTACTTTCAAAATGGTTCAAGAAAAAAGTATAATTCACTCCAGGATGTTTGAAAGCTAAAATTTAAACTAAACACCTCTGCCATATGTTCTACAAAATCAGTAATGTATACATCCATGTGTAACTGTCTTTTAAGTGGCAAGACGAAAATATAGTTCAGGAAGAAATTGGGTGGGAGCTATTGCCTGAAAGGATGAAACTAATGCTATGGGAGTGCACGTAAAGCGTTGTGCACAAAACAATGCATTCAAGTTTATGGTAATTGAAAAAGTACAAATTGTGAGACGGTGATTTGTAGAATGGCATTTTGGGGGGAAAAAATGCATTTTTGCAGCACAAACTGAGAGCTTTTAAAACATCCTGGCCTAAGCGATTATTTTTTATTGTACCATTTTACAGCACTAAAAACATTACTATAATTTTTACATAATTAGATTAACAATTGTTATTGATGTTTTTAAAACAGCGTTTATTACCAGTTTTAAAGTTGAGTGAAGTCATTAAAGATGGCCACTGCTAGCAGTTTTTCAAAATCTTTTCCCTCAAGGTTACTTTTTGGCTGTGACCAAAAAGCAGCTCCAGGAGCGGCCAGCCAAAGACGGAAATTACAGCCATCCCCTCAAAAGGCTGGACTCAATCAGTCAAAATCTTTATTTATCCAGGCGGGCACCATTGAGCAAGGCTCATTTGCAAGGTGGACCTGGTCATGAATACATCAAAGTACAGTACAGAAGCAGGTATACAAAAAGCAATAATATACAAGGAAAAAAGTATATACAGTGTGTACAGTACGAATACAAGGTTGAAATAAAAAAAAAAAAGCATTATTTTACAATTGAAGAAGTCAGCAGATGTACGATCAACCATAGGCATACAGGGGTTATAAACAGAGAACTTTTGAGTGAGGCAGCCGGTAACTACACATATAGGGGAAAGAGGCCGTGTATGGGGTGGCAGGTTAGAGAGGTAAAGAGGAGGGATATATCACCGATGACTGGGGGAAAAATTGGGCTAAGACCACAGAAAGTGACGATGGGTGTCGTGTACTTGTTTATTATGATAATGACGGAGGAGGGGTAGATAATTGGGACACTACTATGGATGGGGTGGGACTTTAGCCAGGCTGGAGTGGACAGGGAAGGGTGGGTGCAGTAGGAAGAGTTAATAGGGAAAGAGTGAGAGCCAGGGGTAGAAACATGGCCAGCATCGGGATGGAAAGGGGGAGTTGCGGAATTAGTGGGCTAGCGGTGAGGAAAACATTTGCAAGGTGCTTTCATGTAGCGATCGTAGAGCGCCTTGAAGATATTCAGGCTAACAGGGCAGCTCAGCTTCAAGTTCCTTTGTAAACCGTTCCACAATGTGGGTAAAGAGAAGCTTAGAGCAGCTTTGCCGAAATGAGTTTTGACCCTTGGAACTTGGAGGACAATTAGAGAATAGCTCCTTACAGCGTAGGTGCCTAACACACTCCAGGGAATACAGTCTGCGATATATGAGAGGAGCTTGTTGGTCACTGCTCTGAAGGCCCATAGGGCGGCATTTCTGTTCCTTCTATAGTGAAGGGAAGTCCAGCCGAACGTTGAGTACAGGGAGCAGTGGTGTGTGGAAAGTGGAAGGCCAGTAATGAACCTGATAGCTCTGTGGTAGAGAGTGTCCAACTTAGCCAGTGCAGAGGCAGTGCAGTGGCTGTAGAGCAGGTCCACGTAATCTATTAAATATAGGAAGGTAGCTTGAACCAGTTGAATCTTGGCCTCCTTTGTGAGCAGGTGGTTAATTCTGTAGAATAGTCCTAATCTCTGCCTTAGTTTCTTCTGTAGTTCTTCGAGATGGTCGGCAAAAGAATGTTTATGATTGAGCCAAACTCCTAGATATTTGACTTTAGCTACATACTCTAGTGTTTCTCCAAGAACAGAGGTAATTTGTGGGATAGCTCCCCCCAGCAGGAATTGCCGCATGTAAGGAGGGGGAGAAGAGCATGGCTTTTGTCTTTCGCACTGAGCAAAAGCTTTTTGTTTGTGAGCTGGTATTGTAGAAGGTTAAATTCAGCTTGGAGGTCTTCACAGGCTGCTTCCGGCGTGGGACGACTCAAGTACAGTACAGTGTCGTCTGCGAATAAGTGGATGTTGGATTTTTTGGTGGGGTCATTGATGTTGTTAATGTCGACTGCAAAGAGGAGGGGACCAAGGATAGAGCCCTGGGGCACGCCCCTCAGCATAGGTTTTAATGGAGAATGATCAACTTCAGCTTTAACCTGCTGTTTCCGTTCTCCGAGGTAGTCTGTAAACCAGCACATAGATTTATGATCCAGGCCTAAGGTTCTTAGGGAGGAAAGAAGTAGTCTGTGATCGACTGTGTCGAATGCCTTACTAAGATCCAAGAAAATGTCACAGACATGCTTCTTCTTGTCAGGGTCTAGGAACCAATCATTGGTCACCTTAGCTAGGGCTGTTATGGTGCTGTGCTTTGCTCTGAATCCAGACTGAACCGGGTTTAATAGGCTTCTGGATTCTAAGTATACCCCTAGCTGGCCACACACTATTTTTTCTAGTAATTTAGACAGGATGGGGAGGAGGGAGACCGGCCTGTAATTATTTAGATCGCAGGGGTCACCTGCTTTTAATAGAGGGATGACATGGGCCATTTTCCATTGGGGGGCACTACCCTGGGAGAGTGATATGTTGAATAGGTGGGGATTGGCACTGCAAGCACATGGTAGGCACATTTCAGATAGTATGGCTCTGTGAAGTCAGAGCCTGCTCCCTTCCTGGGTGTCCAGTTGCAGCAGTAGGTCTTCCACCTCTTTTAGAGAGACAGGCAGGAGGGAGAAGGCCTCCTCGGTAGAGGAGGACTCGTGGGTTGGTGGGCCCTGAGCTGTGTGGAGGTCATTGGCAGGAGAAGTATCAAATGCTAGCCCTGCCGTTGCAAAATGGTTATTGAGGGCTTCCAATATCTCCTATCGGTTAGAGATAACGCTGCCACTGGACTTCATTTTTGGTGGAATGGAATTTACCAGGTGCGTGTCCAGACATGTCTTTTAATGTTTTCCAGAGCTTTGAAGGATTTCTTGAGGCAGAGGCTAGCTCCGAACGATAGTAGGCGGCCTTGGCTGCTCTGACCAACTTGGTGCACTTGTTACGTGCTCTCTTAAAAAGACCCCAATCCGAGTCGTTCTTGCTTCTTCGGGCTTTTTCCAATAAAGTATCCCTTTCTAACAGGGAAGCTTTGAGCTCAGGTGAGAACCAATGGCAGGTGCTGCTTCTGACCTGCACCTTAACCAAGGGTGCATGCTTATTTAAAGCCTCACTTAAAATATCGTAAAAAATAGTATATGCCCTGTTAACCATTTTGGCTAGGAAGAATTCCTGCCATCGTGGTGAATGTTTCAAGTCATGGACATAAGCAAACAAATCAAAGTTGCGTTTGCACCTCTTGATAGAGAACTTTGCCACAAACTGTGGGTTGTGCACGGATCTAATGGTGGTGATTATACAATGATCGCTAATGTCTGAGAAAAATGTTCCAACATGAGAGAACAGGTGTGGCTTACTAACCAAAATTACATCTAAGGGGGAGCTGTTGTTAAGGTTCTTTTCATTTGGGCGAGTAGGCTTGCCAATGAGTTGCACCAGCCCTAGAGTGTCGCAAAAAGATTTCAAGGGAGCTGATGCACTTGATAGCCAATCGTAGTTCAGGTCACCAAGAATAATGGTTTCCAAGGAACTGAGCCCCAGTACGGAACTGAGGTGAGACAGGAGATGCGGCCTGACAGAAGGGGGCCTGTAGCAGCCTATTACACAGAGTGCACTAGAAGGAGAAAGTTCGATCTTTATGGTCAAGCACTCGAATTCTTTGTGGGAGGAGGATGATGCGTCTATGCATGCGGCTGAGTATTTGTCCCTTACATAAATTGCCACCCCACCTCCTCTTGATTGCCTATCTGCTCGGAAGAGTAAATAATTTGGGATATTAATTTCCTTGTCTGGGGTGGCTGGGCTAAGCCAGGTCTCAGTGATCACTAGGACGTCAGGTAGGGTGTGGCTCACCCAAGCCTGGGTAAGGGTGAACTTTTTCAGCAAACTGCAGGCATTAAGATGCATAAAAGACATTCCTTTGATACCTGCCAGGTCTGATGGTGAAGCAAGGGTGTCTAATGGTCCTGGGTTGAGTTCGACATTGCCTGAGCACAATAGTAAAAGAAGCAGGATTCTTTTTAAGGCAGCGAACTGTAATTTGTAAACACTATTTTTTGGGCGATAAGGGAGGCGGTGTTGATGGGTAGGCCTGTACCCACTCCTGGTGTTATACTGGCCTAGTGTTGCAGCCACTAGTGTCCTGGCAGAAATTTGCCATGAGTAGGAAGTCTCAAGTCTGGATAGGGGAGTAATCTGCAGGGGCAGCTCGGGAGATGTCCCACTCCCCAGCTGAGAAGCCCAATAGTCCAGAATGGCTACCTGAAAGGAGCTGTTGGACGCAGGACAGGGAGACGCGCAAGGGTCTTTCCACTTTAGGGAGGGATGAGGGTTCCGAAGAATTGAGCTGAGCACTAATAAAGCTGGTGACACACCGAGGAACCAGCCATAATTTCCCATGGTAGATCTAAATGCCACAACAGCTGGCAGTAAAGGCCACTAGAAGCCTAGACCAATCGGCGATCAGGTGTCATACTATGCCACACCACCATTACACAAATACCCATACAAGGTTTAAAGGGACACTGTCAACTTGTTTTGCACCATATTATTTCTAGTTAAAACCCCACATTTTATGATTGCTTGCCTTTGCTAAACTTCATTAATGTTGCTGTTTGTTTTGTCTGCCTCCTTGTTTAGTAGAACTGAAATGCATGCTAATGTATATTTGTAAACAACTTTGTTTTTATTTCAAATCCTGAATCTGTTCTTCTTGAATACTTCCTAAACATTAGAAGCACCCCCAAACAGTGCAGTCACTCGTGAGGCAGTAGCCACCTAAACTCCCACTGCATCATGAATAGCTAGACTGTGTTGGAGGTGTTCCCAAGTCCAGGAAAGATGCAGTGGGAGATGATCAAAAAATGTGAACAAACCTGTTTTGTGTGGTAACACTAGTATGGTGGGCATACCTCTCAACCTCCTGCCTCATAAATCGGGGACAAGGCTTAAAAAATCAGGGACACATCTTCAAAATTGATGATACCCACTCAGAAAGCTGGTAGAATAAGGGACTTAGTGTAAAATACATTTTCTAAGAAAGAACATGTCTGTAACTTTAATGTTTGCCATTGTTTTTTGCTTACAACACCCACTGTTCACGGAAACACAATTTTTTAGGAGGGACAGAGTGAAATTTTGAGGCAAAATCAGGGACAGTTGAGAGGTATGGATGGTGGGCAGTCTGTTTTTCACTTTTTAAAAGAAAAAAAGAATAAGAATTGAATTACTAACTACATCAGCAATCTTTACAAAATGTTAGCATTCACAAAATGTGTTTTTAGACAACTGTTTAACCAGGAGTGGCACACCAAGTTGAAAGCTTGTTTACATGTGCGACCTGGGAGCACAGGGAAGTTAAGTGACTTGCTCAGGGTCACACAGTATGCAAGTGGGGGCTGTGGGATTCAAGCCCAGGTCTCCAGATTTGCACCTTAGAGCCTTAAACCACTGCACTGTACCGCCTCCCAAAGGACACTTTGAGGTCTAAGGGGGTTGACAGTGTCCCTTTAAAGTGCAGAAAAAAATAATTTATTCAGCAAATTCAACATTGATGATAGTCACGGGACAACAGCAGTGGAAAATGCAAACATTTCACACGTGAGCATGCACTTTATCAGTGCATGAAAAGTGCCCCTTAGGGTAATTAAAGTAAATTAATGCCAATAAATACCACGAGAAATAGGTCTTCATACAATAAAAACCTACCACTACCTGTTGAAGTGAGACTGCTCTAATAGATGACGGTACCAATAAAACATAGACTTCATTAATGCAGATAAAAACACATTAAATGAGAGCTAAAAAGGTTTGTCATAAAGCTAGAAAGTTCATTTGTGTCTCACTTCCTTTGATTTCTGGATGAGACAAGATTTTGTTAGAGTTTTTTCATTTCTTTTTCTGCTGCCATTCAGCTAACCACACGTCAGCCGTTGGTAGGATTCAAACTTGTTCTTTCTTAAATCATTTCAGAGTATCACAGGCATGTAGGTATTTAAACCGAAGTTGGAGATGGTACGTAAAATAAAAGGAGAGAAAATAATGTGTTAATACACGTTTTAGTACAAGAATGGGAATCGATCAGACCTCTCATTAAGTCCCCTTGGTGGGGTCACATTTGAAAATCCACATGGTCCAACGTTTTAGGATAATTTTTCTATATCACCACCCCTCTTTGAAGGGAACACCTTTTCTGTCCCTCTGACTTTAAAGTGATGTAATCCTCATACTCTGCCCCACAGGAACACATTGCTTGGTAAACGACATTCTCAGTATCACATGTCATAATTTTAATATTTTGAAAATGTTTCACCAGGAAAGACAGCATAAGCTGAAAACAGCTTGTTTCCAGAAGTGTCCTAGGGGAGGGGTTATAAGAGTTGGGAGAGCATGCAAAAACATAACAAAAACAGTGCAGCGCAAATACAGTTATATTACACTGTAGTACAATTACAACGCAGTACAACCCAGACCGTCAGGCCGAGGTAAACAAGACCATATGCGGATATAACATATATTGCAACAACCCAAAAAAGGGGATGGTTAACACATATGAAATGCTAGAAGTTGTAGGCTGATCACAGGTTTAATAAGTGCTAAATGTATACCCAAGGAAAGGCAGTTATAACACAAGTGGAGAGGTGGGGGAGACATTGAGAGGGGGAGAGAAGAGAGACAAGCCAGAATTATACCCCTTCAGGATGCAGAGAACCCTGCAAGGGGGACAGGACTTGGCAGAAAAGGAGGTGAGGGAAAGGGGGGAGAGGAAAGGGAGTAGAGGGTGGCAGGTGAAGAAAAGAGACAAGCCAGAACTGTACTCCTTCAGGATGCTGAGAACCCTGCAAGGGGGACAGGACCTGGCAGAAAAGGAGGTGAGGGAGAAGGGTGGTAGAGGGGTAGCGAGTGACAGGAGGCGACATAGGGGTAAGGGAATATAGAGGCTGCCGAAATAGGTAACCTAGAGGTGGAAAGGGAGGGCAACAGTGGGGGGAAGAGAGGGTGGTGAGGGGGGAGAGGAAAATCAGTAGTGTGCCGAACTGGTTGGGGTGGGGGGTATAAGAAGTGGGGTTGGCTGAGAGGAAATAACCGAGAGGATTGGTGCGATTTAGGAGAACAGGAGATGAGTCAGGGATCGTGGATTGATGATAATATGCAAGGGTGGGGAGGGTTGAGAAGGGGGGCTAAAAACAAGTACAGTTAGGGGAATAGAAGTTATGTAGGGCTAAGGAGATAGAAGATGGGGACGAGGAAGGTCTGATAGGGGTGGTAGCGAGTTCCAAAGCTTTGGGAAGTGGTAGGAGAACGCATCCTGGCCTATGGTGGTAGAGCGAGAAGGAATAGCTAAAGTGCGTGAGTCAGTGGATCTAAGAGTACAGGAGGAGTGAGGTGAAGCAGTAAGTGAGGAGGAAAGGTAAGAGGGAAGAGTCCCAAACCAGAATTTAGAAATGAATTTAGCACAGTGAGAGGGACGTCAGCACTCCAGGGAGGGGACAGTTAGAGAGTGGTACAAGGTACAGTGGTGAGTGTGGGAGGGGGAGTCTAGAGCAAAGCGACAGAATGTGTTGAAGAGAGTATCCAATCTGGTAAGGGAAGACTTAGGAGCAGCACTGTAGACTATGTCGCAATAGTCAAAAATAGGGAATATCATTTTCTGAACAAAATCACGCCTGATAGGGGTAAGCACCTATGGTTCCTGTAAAGGGCGCCAAACTTGGGGTGCAGTTTTTTCTGGATGGCTTCAATATGTTCAGAAAAGTTAAGGTGTTGGTCAAGCTATACACCCAGGTATCTAAATGAGGTGGTGTTCTCTATTGTCCCGTCAAGGGTGTGGAAAGAGGGTAGGGAGGGCAGCCTAAAGAGTCTCTGCCTAGTGCCAGAGGTCATGGAAACTGTCGTCTTGGCGTTGAGGAAAAGTTGATGTGAGCTTAGCCAGCGCCGAACATTATTGAAGTCAAGCTGTAGTCTGGTAGTGACATCGGAGGGAGAATGGTCGGAGGTGAACAAGACCGTGTCGTCAGCGTACATATGGATAGAGGATGAGGTGCATACTGGCGGTAGGTCGTTTAGAAAAATTGAGAATGAGAGAGGGCCAAGTAGGGAGCCTTGAGGCACACCAGTAGAGATGGGTAGTGGTGGGGACATAGACAGTCATCTATTTTAACAGATTGAGTTTTACCTATTGTCATAAAATGTCTAACAAATCTTTTCTTAGTATACACATTCTCAAACACATTACTCTCTTGAATTACACTGCAAAATCTGAACTTGACACATGGGTGTGTACCCTTAGATAGCGGTAGCAATCAGGCAATTGGCCTCTTAACTCAGACTTTTCAAAGACTGGATGTTATCATGTCGTTGACCATGGTGCCACTTCTGTGTACAAACCAGGGACTGGACAGGGTGTACGGTCTCAAGGCAGGATCTGACTTTAGCAGGTCCCAGCGCGTCTCTGTTGTTTGTTAGATTTCCTTAGAGAAAACCAAGTAAATTGACACACAATTTAAAACATTGGTGTTATCTTGCTATTAGACCTATGTTCTGCATTTAAATGATCTCTCTCAGCTGCACTGCCTGTCCCTCCCAGACATTATTTTGCTTTCTGTTCTCCCTGTTCTATTTCAAATTCTGGATGATCCCTGTCACAGAATCTCTGTGCCAGTTCCTCACTTCTAGTTCTGTAATCAGCATCAGCAGTACCAATCCTTTTCATTCTGATGAACTGTCTACTCGGTATATTAACCCTGGTATGGCAGGGGTGGCAGCTGTTAAACTGTAATGAGTAACGGTCTGTTTCCTTACGAAACATCAAATTCCAGCCCCCCTCCCAATCTTTTGAAAACTCAACATCTAGAAAAGTAATTGTGGTCTTGTGATAATTCAGGGTGAATCATAAATTCTCATTCGTACGTTACAAAAATGTTACAGATTCCAGCAGTTCTATTTCCACAGCCAACCAACCAAGATGGTGTACGGTATACAGGGGAAGCCATACGAGCAGAGGTGGAGGGAACTGGATCTGTACCCACTAGAGACCAGAAAGGGGGGGGGAGACATGATTGAAACTTTGAAGTACATGAAGGGTGTCAATAACGTGGAGGAGGGGAGCTTATTTAAAAGGAAGGAGGGGGCTAAAACTATAGGGCATAGCCTAAGATTGGAGGGAGGAAGATATAGAGGCAATCTGAGGGGGCGATTCTTCATGGAGAGGGTGGTGGAGGCCTGGAACAAACAACCAGAGGTGGTGGTGGGGGCTAAAACGGTGTGGGGGAGGGGCAGACTTGATGGGCTGTTGGGGTCCTTTTCTGCCATTGGATTTCTATGATTCCTGAAGAGAGTAGTTGCCCCATAGTGAACTCTGGTAATGGCTAATTTTCCAGTTGGGTTTTTATTTTGTAGTTTATTTTAAAAGTGTATTTTAATCCCCCCCCCAGATTACTCTGCGTTTAGCTAGAGTTATCAGTAAATTACAGTTTCTCCGGTTCTTGTTTCATTCCTAGGAACTGGAGAATACCATACTTGGCTATTATTTTTGTCTGTTTGGCTACTAAACCACATTTTTTGGGGGGGGTGCTATTATAGAAACATAGAATTTGATCGCAGATAAGGACTGCTTGGCTCATCCAGTCTGCCCGTGATTTCTCCCTACCTACACTATTAACGCAGATCGTGCCCAGTCTAAAGCTCTTTCCTCCCTCCCCCCTCCTTTCCCACTGTGATTCCCTTGTGCTGTATCCCTTGCTTTCTTGAACCCTACCACTGTTTTTGCCCCCACCACTTCTGCTAGAAGGCTATTCCAGGAATCCACAACTCTTTCTGTGAAGACGTTCTTCCTCACATCTCTCCTGAATCTACCCCCTCCTGCTTCATAGCGTGTCCCCTTACTCTTGAGCACCTTTTTCTTCTGAAAAGTGCTTCCTTCCTGTACCTTATTTACCCGTTGAGGTAGTTCTGTCATATTCCTCCTCTCCCTCTTCTGTTCCAGGGTGGATATTGACCCAAATTATCAGTGGTTTACTGTTTTTAACTACCCAATTACAAGGAACAGGGTGTTTTCACTTTCCATTTCTGTCTATGCCCTTTCACCTTTATTAATTGATTCCTGTTAGTAATGTGACCTTTGGCACAGTTTTCTCAGTGCAGAAACATTTTTGTTACCATCGGGCTCTTATACTGCATTGATTTGGGTACTTTTTTAATTTTTTTTTATTATTCCAAAGTTCTCTCAAATTGGTATGTCAGTGAGACCTTGTGGAACATCAAAACAAATTACACAAACTGTTTCCAGCTCCTGGCAAGTCAGACTGTCGCAAGCTTTGTTTAAAGTGTTTAGGTCCACAGCATAACATATACATTGAAAGTCCTGATGTATTTTTTGCCCAAAAACCTCGTTTAAAAAGAAGCATGCCTTCACAATCTGCCGCTGTGTCACCTAAAAATAATAGAAAAGGCTCTTGGGGTGTTCCCAGTGATGGTGAAAAACACGCACGTGAAGGGTTCTGTGCCTTATGTACAAGAGCAAATGATGTAAAAGGTAACAAGAAAAAAGATAACACTGCACAACCATCAGGAAGGCTTGCTAAAGATGGTTGAGATATCAGGATGTCTGTCTGAAAGGGGGAACCCTGACTCCGGTGATGGCAAAAATAAAAGAGCCTTACAGCAGGCACTGGAAATGGTGTCTGCCAAAAAGAAACTGAAAAAAAAATAATGTCACTGCCACTCTTCCTGCACGGAGAGATGATCAGGCAGACAGCACAGATAAAATGCTCTCATCAGAGGACATATCAAAAATGTGGCAATTTTTCCAGGCGGTCAGGCCATGGGAAATTACAGTAAGATACCTGCCACCCCCACCTCCCAGCTCAGGCTTCAACTTAAATCTGATTTATTTAGGGGGCAGTAACACGGGAAGGGGAAATCGGGTTAATTGGTGGCATTAAATCACAGTACTGTGCGCACATACAGGGGCTGAAAAGTCACACTCTGGGTACCCAGGTTTTTGGGGGGGCCAGCCAGATCCGTTGCCCGGGGTTGGCTGGCAGGTGCAGATGGATAGGGCCCTGTAGAAGAAAATATATGCACAACACCCAATTGTAATCCGGAACCGGATGGCTCAGTCCATGAAGCAGTGAAACAACAAGAATTAGATGACACACTTGTGATTGAAAACAGGCTGCAGGGGAATACCCTGACTTGTACTCACAATACCCAAGTTGAAAACCGGATGGTGGGTGTTCTTCTGGATTGCCAGAACAACAAGGCATGGAGACAGAGTCCTTGTGACTGGACCCTACTGCAGTTGATAGCAAACTGATTTAGTCCAAGACAAGCTGGGGTTTGCTTCCAGCTTCAACACACAGTACACAGCACTGGGGATTGGAAATAGCGATTCCCCACAAGCACTACGCACATTCATATGTAAAAGGAAAATACTATACCAGGCAGACTGCTCCTCGATCCCGATCGCAATTACTGCAAAATACCCAGGAGCACACACAGCAGCTTCAGTTCCTGACGGACCGAGCGCGATTCAGCAATTTCTCCAGTCTTCTACAGGGTGAGCCTGGTTTCCACACTTCTAGTGCTTCTTTCTCCTCACAACTTGGATTCAGTCCAAACTGGCACTCACAAAGGCTGCAGACCGAAACTGAGGGCCTCACACGCGCTTCCCACGTGAAACTATATACCACAGAAGCACAGAGCTCCTTCTCTGTTCACAGTCACAACTGATCTAATCTTTCCAGTCACAGAGCAGGGCATTTCCTTTAGCTCCACACCATTCTGTTGGCTGGTTCGGCTGTCACTCACAATAAGACTCCCTCTGTTGGTGGAAAAATGCGTCAAGGTTAAAACTACATTTCCCAGAGTCACTGCCCATACAGTCCTCTTGTGGCTGGCTCAAAATTGAGAGCCCAAGTTCCGATTCATCCACAGACTCCATTTTAGGGTCTCCCTATCATCCTGATTGCTCCAAGTCAGCTATTCAGGGCCAAAATGAAAGAGTTACACTGAAACAGTTCATGCTGAAATGAAGACAGGTTAGACAAACTACATTTTCTCAGTCACTCTAAATGATTTCTGGCAAACAGTTATATCTTTCAACAAGGCTCCCTCTGCACATGTAGCAACGGCAGAAACAGAGCGAATTGACAGCAGCCCGGGCGGGATTCGAGCATTAAATACACAGTCCCCCCCATACAAACTAATTAAGTCTGCAAGCAGACAGCTCTTAAAGAGACAGTACGTGGAGGCTCAAATAGCACTCACTTGGAATCGCATTTAAACAGCTCAGACGCCGAACACCGCCCAGACTTGGAGCATTCAGACAAGCTCCTGGAAGACTTTTGGAACCCACATTTGCAGGGGGGTTACATGGAGGAAGGTGACCCCATGGAGTTAGGGGGCACACCTGAGCAAGATTTTGAACCTCCTCTAAGGCAAACTGAGGACTACTCATTTTTTCTCATTTGTTGCACAACCTTCAACATCTCTCCACTAGAAACAAAGGAGAATGAGGAGGATGCTGATTTTATGGACATGTTGGGAGTAGCTCCACAGTAAGGATGTTACTTCCCATACACAAACCACGTAGAAAGGCCATAGCAAAAATCATGGTTTGACCCACTCAACTGCAGCCACTGATGGAAAAAAAAACTTGAGAGAAAAAATCAGGACATGCAGGGAGTGGAATAGCTGTATGCCCATCCTGATCATCACGGAGTAGTCCAGGCTGCTGCTTGTGAAAGAGCAAAAATCACTCTATCTGTGCATCCCCCTGAAAAAGACTCCAAAAATGGGATATGGCAAAAAAAGGTTTATACAACAGTTTAAACAAGTAGAAAAGAACACGCACAGGAGGGCTTGATGCTGAGAATGGGTCTGCCAGCCCAAACACACAAAGGTAAAGAGGAACTCAGCACTCACTCCGGACACAATAAAGCAGTCTAAAGACTAATTTATTTGTGATAAGGAAGCCTGATACAAGCGCCCTACATCCCCAGCGCTTCAACCCAACACAGGACCTTCCCCTGAGGCAATGTCTTTATACTGCTTTATTGTGTCCGGAATGAGTGCTGAGTTCCTGTTTACCTTTATACAACAGTTTCCCTGCTTGTCAGATAGGCAGCTTATTCAGCACATATATAACACAGTACCAGAAAGCACCTTGGAACACACTCCTGGCACTGGCAGAAAGAGCAGATGATGGTTTGGTGCCGGACCCGTTTGCCACAGCAAGATCAGCCCTGGATGCCACAAAATATCATTCCCAGATTACGGTGTACACTAATGACACTGCTGCCAGAGTTTTGGCTCATGCAATGTCTCTAAGAAGGTTTTCCTGTCTGACCACTACTGTTCTTTCCCAGGATGCTCAAAACAAGGCCATGGATTTCTCCTTTGAGGGAGATTCATTATTTGCTGATAAAACAGAGGCCTACATGAAAAAAGTAGATACATACAAAACCACTTACAAAACTGAAAATGAGAAGGAAAAGACCCCTATCTCCAACAGGTCATACTGAAGGGGAGGCAGAGGCAAGGGATACTTCCCAAGAGCCTATGTCTCTTACGCCCCCTGTTGTACCTAATCAGTCACAAAGAGGTTAGTATGGGGGAGGGGAAAGGGGCTTCCAGGCGTAATGCTGCAGCTGCAGTGCTTAAGACCCAGTAAAAATAAAAGCCCTAACAATTTTGCCTAGGTTGCCCAACCATTGCCAGTGGGAGGAAGACTGGCACACTACTGCGGGAACAGTTAAGCATTACCCCAGGAGGGTACTGGAAGTAGTGAGCTGAGGTTGTGTCTGCAGTTCAAACACTTTTCAAACCTCCAGAAACACAGAAGTTTCCCAGCTCACTCTCACACAAAAAAAGTGTGCTGGAACTGGCAGTACAAAAAAAAACACACAAAAACACGTTTAATATTAAAAGCTACAGAAAAGGTCCCTGCCTCCCAGTGGGGAAGGGACCTAGTCTCAAGATACTTCTGACACACAAGGAAAATGGGGACTTGTGACCCATTTTAGACATCAGGCTTCTGAAAAAGCATTTGAAAAAAGAAAAATTTAAGATGGTCACACCAAGGACAGTCATACCAGCTTTGCGGAAAGATCTTTGGCTGGGATCCCTGGATCTGAAAGATGTCTATTTTCATATTACAGACAGTTTCAACTAGGGAGCTGCCAATACCAGTTCAAAACTCTCCCACTTGGTCTCACCTCAGCTCCAGGGGTTTTCACAAAGTGCCTGGCTATGGTAGCAGCACATCTGAGAAAACAAGGTGTGGTGGTTTTCCCGTACTGGACGACTGGCTAGTCTCGGGGAAAATGGAACGAGAGGCAAGATGCTCAGTTGGTAAAAAGGGGAGAAACTGGGATTCGTGAATTTCAACCACCCCAGCAAAATTCTGGAAGGCAATAAAATCATTACTCTCTCCCCTGCCCAGCCACCCACCCCCACCCTACATGTAGCAGGCTCCATGGTCACTGACTCAGGTGAAGTGGCCTCTGTTTTGAACACATTTTTCACTAACTGTGCTTCCTCCCTTCTATCCACAAACCCGCACCCCCCACCATGAGCCCACTCACCCCTGTGTCGCCTCCCCCCCAGACCTCCTGCTTCTTGTTCTGCCTGGTCTCCCCAGCCGAAGTACAGAAAGCCCTGCAGGCACTCAATCCTTCCAAAGATGAATGCCCCTCCAGCCTCGACTTCAAGATGCTATACCTATCTCCCCCAGCCATCGCCATCCGACTGGCCGCCCTTTTCAATCTCTCTTTCTCTCTCACTACAATCCCGGCTGAATGGAAGCATGCCACATTCTTTCCTCTCCCAAAAGGAGGTGACCCCTCCTCGCCAGGCAATTACTGCCCTATCTCCCTGCTCCCTATTCTGTCCAAAGTTCAAGAACAACTCGTTCTCGCCCAAGTATCCACCTTCCTCGACTCTTCCTCCTTTCTCTCACACTGCCAGTTTGGCTTCAGGAAATCACACTGCACCATCACCTCCCTATTAACGCTCACAAATGACATCCTCACTGGCATGGATAAAGGGCACATCACCTCAGCTATTTTCGTCGACCTAGCAAAGGCATTCGACACTGTCTCCCACTCACTCCTGTTATCAAAACTCGCCCTCGCCGGTCTCCCAGGAGCGGCCAGCAGCTGTTGTTTGATTACAGAACCACTGACTACATGAAAAAAGTTGAAGAGTACAAGGCCTCCTGGCAGAGTCACTCGTCCTAACCTAAGCCCACCACCCCTCAGAGATCCCGTCCAAGGGGCGGTAAGGGCAGAAGTTTTGTTCCCAAGCCTTACAGTCCCTACCCCCAGTCTGACTTCGGCCAGTACTGGGGGTCTTTCACAGGCAGGGGCAGAAGGGGTCAAAGAAGGGCCACCTCTACCCAGCCATCTGCCTCTCAGTCTGAGTCCTGATGTAAGTGTCCAGGTCGCCTCCCTGCTTCCGATGGGAGGCAGACTCTCCCACTATCTTCAGCACTGGTCCCTCATCACATCGGACAAGTGGGCGCTGGAGATAGTGGAGAAGGGTCTGTCATTACAGTTCAAGCAGCTGCCAGACCTCAAGCGTACCCAGGTGTCAAGACCTCTGTTACCATCACAGATACCGCTGTTGGAATTGGAGGTACAAAACCTTCTGACTTTGCAAGCAGTGGAGAGGGTCCCTGCCCACGAGAAGGGCAAGGCCTCTACTCCAGGTATTTTCTGACACAAAAGAAAACTGGAGAGTGTGGACATATCTTAGATCTCAGATATTTAAACAAACGTGAAAAAAAAAAAAATTCAGAATGGTCACTCTGTCACTGATCATACAGTCCTTAACATAGAAACATAGAATTTGACGGCAGATAAGGACCGCTTGGCCCACCCAGTCTGCCCATTTCCCTACCTACTGGATAAGCTGCAGATCCTAGTTAACCAGCAGCCTACTTCTTCCTACCCCCACCCCCCAGAATTGCCTTATGACTATCCCATGCATGCTTGAATTCCACCACTGATTTTGACTCCACAACCTCCTCCGGAAGGCCATTCCATGCATCCACAACCCTCTCTGTGAAAAAAATACTTCCTTAAATTACCTCTGAGCCGCCCCCCCTCTATCTTCAAATTGTGCCCTCTTGTTCTTGCACACCTCTTTTTTTGAAAGATGCTACCCTCTTGGACTTTGTTGATTCCCTTGAGGTACTCGAAAGTTTCTATCATGTCCCCCCTCTCCCTCCTTTCCTCGAGGCTATACATATTAAGCTCCTTAAGTCTCTCTTCATATGTCCTCCGGTGCAGACCCTTACAGCAGGGAGACTGGCTAGCATCCCTAGACTTAAAGGACACCTGCTTCCACATAGCCATAAGGAGATCTCACAGGAAGTTTCTCAGGTTCAAACTTCCTTCGGGTCACTATCAGTTCGCCACAGTGCCCTTCGGTCTGTCCTCGGCTTCAAGAGTCTTTACCAAGTGTCTCACAGTGGTAGCAGCACATCTCAGGAGACTGGGTGTCGCTCTGTACTCCTATCTGGATGACTGGCCATTCATAGCAGCAAAGTCTCCTTGCCTGGTCAAGGAATCTCTTTGTCTCATAGAACGCACTCTGCAGTCTCTGGGTTTCCTGATAAATCTAAAGAAATCTCACTCGGAACCCAACAGTCCCTTTCCTTTCAAAATAGGAGCTACTGAGAGAGAAAATACATGAAAATTTGACTTTGGGCCAGGTGAGGGTTTATCTCGTTTCTTTGTGGGGATTTTGAAACAGAGCAGAAAAGTTGCTCTTTAAGAGCTGAAAGTTAAAGTTGCAAATCATGTTACTTTAAGAAATATGGCAGTGGTTCACTCACTATAAACAGCGTCTGTGCCAGTTTGCCTAGTCAATGGAGACGGGCCAGGGCCATTTTTATTTTGAATCTGCAGAACATAACAACAACAATGACAATAAACAGTTTGTACTTGGTTATTTCTTTTTCTATATAGCTTTTTACCCCTCAGGTAGCTGGTTGCTCCGTTCCAACCTTGCCCAGACTGGCTGCCACCTCCACCAGACCTAACCTAAGCATAAGTCCCTCATGAATTCCCCCCCCCCCATGGTGGGGGCTAGAGTGGAGGGGGTCGTCCACCTCCCCCCAGAGTCCACATCCAGAAGGTGCAGAGGATTCTGGGTGGTAGAGCGGGTCCGCAGAGGTAAGCAGCATGCCAGCTAGCCCTTGTATCCCTTTTCTGCCTTTCTGAGTCATGTGCCAAGGTGACATGGATTGCACATGCACCCCGGAACCTGCACCCCTTCCCCGATGAACTATTCTGCCACTCAGATATCGATGCTGCCCCCAGGCCTCCACATGGTGGCAACCAAGAGCCAAGTCAGCAAGCCACCCCTGTTCGGGAGAGGAGAGCTGGCTGGCTGCTGCTTCATCCTCCTAGCCCTGCGCCTCCCCGATACCTGGCAACCCAAGCTCATTTCTGAACTTGGGTCTCCGGTATCACGTATGGTAAGGTGCTGACCAATGCCTCAGTCCTCTCCGCCAGCGAGCTGGCTTAATTATTTCTAAGATGAAGTGTTTATTTGTGACAACTCAAACATGTTATTATATGCTGGCAATGCTGCTGATTTACGGCAGTCAGATTCGGTGCACTTCATAGTGCCAAATCAAATTCCAATTTTTGAGGCTCAGAGTTTTGGCTTGCAATTTGGTCTTGAATAAAAAACAAAACTAAAACAATGTTGTTTGTCTTTGGGCCTGAACTCCATAATTTTACATGTAACTTTAAGGTTACTACCTCAGATGGTACTCAGAAAACATTGGCTTCTTTAGATACCTGGGGTTCATTTGGACTCTCTTTTGGCCTTCTTCACCCACCTTAGTAAAATAACAGCTAAACTACACCAAAGACTAGGGGTCCTCTCTTCAAAGTATTAGTGCGGTGATAACAGGCTTAGCACTGTATTACTGGAATATTGTAATACTGTAATACTGGTACAACAGTGTGTTAGCGCAGCCACTGACATTTAAAAGTACACTTAGTGCATTGCTACATGGTTAGCACGACTGTGCTAAATACACCACTCTCCCCACTTTGGAAGCTCTGAAAGGCTGCCAAGGCAGCACTATTTAATGCTTCCAAAACCAGCAGCAGTGATACCTGTCAAAAAAAGACAAGACCGGCTTCCCGCCTTCCCCCCCACCTCGCTGGCGACCCTGGCACGGACCCCTTGCTTAAGGCTATCCTTTTCCCTACTACACCCTTCCTAAGCTCGATCACTGCCTTTCTACATGATGCCCATATCCCCCCTCTTTTCTTTCTTGCACCCTATGTAGACACTATAAGTGTCTGGAGGACCCCCTCCAAAACTGAAGTTACCTCCCAGGAAGGATATTCCTTATCTCAGGGTCTAGAAATGACCCTACCCCATGGAAGCACTAGTTTCTGTTGTGCTGGCGTAGTTACCCAGTTGGCCACATGTCGGAACTTGTTACAGGTTTGGTCCTTAGTATTAGTTTGTGTTGACGCCTTGTTGCAAGGTAGTTCTATACTTAAAGTACTGTGTTGTGAAAGTTCATATGAGTATCGGAATTGTTATTGTTTTAATAATCTAGTCGATAATCACTATGTAAAGGGACCTAGAAAACCTGTGACAGAGGAACCACTGGAGGATCTATCCATCTGGGTGGAGGCGGGGAAACCCCTTGGCAGCGTTTCACTCCAGTTCAGCTCATGACCTCTCCACACCTGAAACTCCTATCCCAAAATATAAATGGCCTGACCTCCCCGATCAAAAGATCCAGAGTCTTAGCACACCTGAGGTAAAGTAAATCTGATTTAATTTACCTGCAAGAAACTCAGCTAAATTATACAAAGCATGCCAAACTGGCACGGTTAAGTCGAGGTGAGGTTTTTTACACCTCTAGTGGCAGAGGCAGACGTAGAGGAGTGGCAATTATAATACCGCCGCACACCCCCTTTAATCCGGGACTGCGCTGGGCTGACCCCGAAGGTAGACTGATTATCGTGCAGGGCACAATTGGTGCCAAGCAGTTCACCCTGGCTAATGCGTATTTTCCCCCTGGTCTCCCCATTCCTCAACTGAAAACGCTCCTGGATAAAATAGTTCAGATGACCGTAGGGACCCTCCTGCTGTCAGGAGACTTTAATCTCCTTCCAGACACTATACCGGACTCCTCCAATCCACGTCCCCCAAGGCAAACAGCGAGCCAAAAATTCTTTAAGAAATTCACACAGGAGGTGGGCTGGTGCAATGTTTGTCGCCACACACGTCCTCAAACACGAAACTACTCCCATTATTCCTCAGTGCACTGCACTTATTCACGCATCGATCCAATTTGTACCCAAGTTGAGAACCTAAACACATTGCAGGATGCACGGATGAGTGATGTAGTCCTTTCAGACCATGCACCCTTAGTTACCACCTGGGACATTGGATTACAACCCAAAAATACCCGATGGAAACTCAACCCATACTATCTTCGGTCCAAACAATTCCAAGAATACCTTATAGATAAAATTATAGAAATTGTAGGAGATAACCCCCCAGAAGAATCATCCCCTACAGTACACTGGGACACAGTGAAATCTGTTCTCCGCGGGCATATAATTCAGCACACAGCAGAATTAAACAAACAACGAAGGGAACAGAAGACCAAACTAGAAGACACTTCACATTTTCTGCAAATGGCCCACAAGCAGGGAGATACTTCAGTTTTCCCTCTACTGCAGCAAACCAAGTCAGACCTTGATCGCTTAGTCTTACAACAAACAGAGATTGCCTTAACCTTTTCGAGACAAAGATATTATGAGGTAGGGCCTAGAGCAACAAGGTTATTAGCCTACCAGATCCGAAAACAAAAGAAGTCCTCAGTTATAACTACTATCAGACCCCCTTCACATGGCCACCCCTTAACTAAACTGCATGACATAATGGAGGCATTCACTTCCTGTTACTCCACTTTATAGACCCCAGAGCAAACTCCTACTGCCCGACAAATAGTTAACTATCTTCACCCAATTACCATGCCTAAACTCTCGGAACCCCAGAGAGAAACCCTAACCACCCTGATAACAGGAATAGAACTGACATCTGCCTTAGCCAGTGCGAAAACCCTTAAGGCCCCAGGTCCGGATGGGTAGGAATAGAATTTTATACGGCAACTAGATCCCAGACTCACCATAAGCTTCTGAGACTCTTCAGTTCTATCCTGGAGGGAGACTTGCCCCCGGCCTCATGGTCGTATGCAACCATTTCAGTTATCCCTAAGCCAGGGAAAATCCTCCAGCTCTGTAGCTCCTACAGACCAATTTCGAGTCTTAATGCTGACTATAAACTATTTATGTCCATCCTTGCCCACCGCCTGGATTCCTTTCTCCCCCAGCTTATACAGAGGGACCAAACTGGCTTTGTGAGAACCCGATCCACTACTGACAACATTAAGCGCATCCTCCATTTATGCCATAAGATGTACTCTACTAACACCCCCTCAGTCTTAATTAGTCTTAACGCGGAGAAGGCGTTTGATAGGGTGGCCTGGCCATTCCTGTACCAGATTCTCCACAAAATTGGGATCCCACAGACCCTAATTAGGGTCATTCAAGATATATATTTAGCCCCCCAGGCTTGTGTGAAGATAGATGGACACCACTCTAGGTATATCCAGCTGGGCTGAGGAACCAGGCAAGGCTGCCCCCTCTCCCCGCTCCTATTCGCTGTATTTATTGAACCCCTCGCACAAAGTATACGGGATGCACAGAGCCTTACTGGGGTTACCCTGGGGGCACAGAACACCGAATTGCATTATATGTAGATGATGTACTACTCTACCTCCAGGATCCGGAAAAATCACTCCCAACCGTAAGACAACTCTTAGACGAGTTTGGACAGGTATCCGGATACAAACTTAACCTCTCCAAGACCGAGATTCTTACATTCCATTACTCCCCGTCTCCCAACATACAAAACCTATTTCCCTGCAACTGGTCCCTGACGAAGTTGAAATACCTGGGTATCCAATTATCCCAATCCCCAGCATACTTCTATAAAAACAACTATACCCCCTTCTCCTCTCAACTTAAAGCTGATCTGGCAGCATGGAACACGCTACCACTAAGTCTCTCCAGAAGAATAGAACTAGTCAGAATGGTTGTCCTCCCCAGAACTGTTTACCTGTGTCAGAATGTCCCCGTCTCCATAACAGACAAAACATTCCAGGAATGGAACTGCTCCATCTCTAGATTCATTTGGGCAGGGCAAAGACCTAGAGTTAGTTTTAAGGTACTCACTCTCCCAGGATCGGAAGGAGGTCTCTGACTTCCTGATCTCCGGCTCTATCATAATGCAGCTCTGCTTGCACATTTGATAGTGAGGCAGAACGCCATAACTAGCCCACACTGGGCAGAAATGGAAATGTCTCTTATTAATAACAAGGACTATTTTGGGAAAATATACGGGCAACACAGTGAACCCGCCCCCCCTCCACACACACACACACACAATCTCACGGACCCATGGATAATTCACTACCTAAACATCTGGAGAGCTATAAGGAACTCACAACACCTAGAGCCTTTTATACCCCTCATATGCCCCATAGCAAGCCTGAGTCAGTTCTCCCCTAACAGAATGGATCATGGTTTCTTAGTGTGGGAAAGACTAGGCCTGCAGTACCTCCCACAGGTCTCAACTCAGTGGAAAGTATGGTCTTTTACTGAAATTCAAACCCAATACAACTTACCCCGCAGGGACTTCTATAGATATTTACAGCTGTGCCATTACTATGAAAGTCTACCTACCCCAACCCAAATGTCCACACAAGTTCCCCCCTTGATTAGCCTTCAGATCCAACTGAATACCTCCCATGAACAGGGACACTTACTATCAGCATACTATCAAGCCCAGAAATCTCAGTAAATAACCATTACGGATGGTATAAGACTCCATTGGCAAGAGGAGCTAGATCGCCCCATTACCCCTGAGGAATGGCAAAAAGTATGTCAATATGTCTCTAAGGTAACCAGTTCTCATCAGTGGCGTGACTACGCATGGAAAAACCTTATTAGGTACTTCAGAACCCCTATAATTACCAGTCACTATACCCATACCAGCTCAGCCGCCTGCTGGCGTCACTGCGGAGAGGTCAGAGCGACCCACACACATAATATGTGGGCCTGCCCCAAACTCCAACTCTTCATAATAGCTCTCCAGGCTAACCTACGAGAACTTGTTGGACCACAATTCCAATTAACAAGAGAAATGTACCTTTTGCTATTAATCCCGAGGGAACTCAGAAACCCCTCCATTAGATACCTCCTCCATCTCCTCCTTACAGCAGCAGCCAAGAAGGCCATTAAGGTGTGGTTAACTACAAAACTCCCAACTATTCAAGACTGGTGGCAGATAACTAAACAGATATACTGTATGGAACGGATAACCCACAATTTAAATGATTGAGGAGATCAATTTAACTCCAGGTGGACCCGATGGCAGTTGTATTACATGCTGCAGGACAACTCATTTGTCCCATAGGTTCCACTATTTAAGGACAAGAGGAGCCAAATATAGTCATAATCTTACATGTCCCACTCTAGAGCCTTGTGTTCAGCTATCCACCTGTATTCCTTCCTAAACCTGCTCCACCACCATAAATAAGTCACCCCTCTACTCCCCCCTTCCTCCCCCAACAAAGAACTGGGCTGAAACGCTGCAGGGGCCCTCACACATAAACCCCCCCTCTATCCCTCCCCTCCATTCCCTTTCCCTTGGGTAGATGGGTGACGGGGGAAATAAGATAACTCTACAAATACAAGAGTGGGGAGAATGAAGTTAACTAAATATGTAACCTCTTTTAAGCTACTGATCAAAGGTTCATCTTAATGAAATAACAATTGCCTCAGACTGTGTTGTCTCAACGGGCATGTAATATTTGGACATTTTAACCTAGACTATTGAAACTAAGGTAATAGAGCCCTCTGTCATAAAACTATTTATTTAACTCATTGTGCAAATTATTTTTAGAAAGGTTTCTGAGAGTATGTGTAACATTCAGAAATTGTAAGCAGTTTGAAATTGTCGACTATGTATGTTGAAAACTAAATAAAGATGAAACTGTATAAAAAAAAAAAAAAAAGACAAGGCCACATTCCTCTTCCCTTACCTGATCGCAGTCTTAATTGATAACTTATTCCTGTTGTGGTACCCCCTCCAGTCCTGATCCCTGTCTTTATATATATATATATAAAACTTATCCCTGTTGCTAGTGGTATGCCCTCCAGCTCTGATCCCCATCTTTAACTTATCCCTGATGATAGTGGTACCCCCCCATTCCAATCCCCATCTTATGCATGTTGCTAGTGGTACCCGTGGCGCCCAGATCCTCATCTTAATATATAACTTTTTCTGGTGGTAGTGATATCCCCTCCAGCTACGATCCCTCTCTTAATATAGAAATTATCCCTGTTGCTTGTGGTACACCCTCCAGCCTTGATCCCTGTCTTAATATGTAGGATGTGTAACCCTGGTGCTAGTGGTAGCACCCCCCCCCAACCCAGTAACTGTTGGATGAGTACAGTATCCACTCCAGTGGTCTTGTCCCTCTCTCGGTAACCTCCCAACTGTCCTATGTCAACAACCCCCCTCCCCCAATGGTTGATACTTAACCCTATTCTCCTCCCTGATTGGCTGCCATCAGTCCTGCATCTGTCTTGTAGCAATTTACAGAGCTGTTTATTGCTACAGGATGTGTCTGAAAATAAAAAAATAAAGGCAGTGCTGACTTCATGCTGTACTGGATACACAGATTTCATGTATTCCATTCCAAGGCAGTATCCCTCCTAAGGGAATGAATGCTTTAGAATAACAATGAACCAGTAAGACTCTCATTGGCACTTCTTAACTGTCAGCCTACTGTTTTGGCACTAAGCAAAAGTAGTGACTGCAAACCCTGATTTGTGTGTGGTGTCTGTGCATCCCTCCTGGGATCCAGTACATCAGTGGCTGTGTGATTTGAAGCTAGACACCAGCACAGAGAAAAAAGGTGCGTCTTTAAAAAAAAATATTAGCAAAGGGAATAACAGATGGCTATGTGCTACAAGGCTGTAATTCTATGGAGGGATTATAATATATCATACCGGAGTTGTTTATGTTACCTTAACGTAGCACAATTCATTTAAAGGCAGTTTGGGCGATCATGGACATGGTAATTTGAGGTCACTTTGTGGAAGGGATTTATAAGCATACTGTGCAAACAGCGTGTACTGTTCTTAGTATGTCCCAATCACTCTCCTTCGCAGAGTGCCCTGTTACTCCTTGGTAAACAGAAATGTGTCCAGGCTTAACTTGCTGTCTTTATGGATCAAGGCTTAAATTCTGCTTTCTTTTTTTCCTCCTT
Source organism: Neoceratodus forsteri (assembly GCA_016271365.2). Classification (NCBI taxonomy): domain Eukaryota; kingdom Metazoa; phylum Chordata; order Ceratodontiformes; family Ceratodontidae; genus Neoceratodus; species Neoceratodus forsteri. The sequence continues at coordinate 59,915,854 of JADMNL010000036.1, read as the reverse complement.
TTATTGGCTTTCAAGGCAGAAACCAAATACAAAGAAATACCTATTGTAGCAGTAATCAGCATAATTGAATCCAGACTACATAAATCACTCTATATCTCGGATCAAAATTCCATCTCCCTTTGCCGTTTGTTACACATTTGGGGATAATGATAACTGATAAGAGAGAGAGAATTTATCCAACATCTTAAAAAAAAGGAAACGTGGTAGCCGTGTTAGTCCAGTCAACAATGCTTGGTGGAAAAAAAAAAAAACTACAAATATGTTGCAGGTGATACCTTTTATTGGACTAACAGAATTATTTCTGAGGCTAGCTTTCAAGAGATAACAACCAACATCTTGAAGCTCGAATGCAGCCATGCGAGGCCCAGAAAAACAAATGGAAACAGACACTCAAAAACATATCCAACCTTTAAAAGGTCTTTATATGGGCCTAATAATACCCCCCAAAACTGTAGCACCTAACCATAGGACTAGCATACATATCTGTGGTAACAAATGTACTGTAACTCAGAGATAAAGCACTGTGATAAAAAGGTAAACATGGAAACATTTTTGAGCAGTTAGCATGAGTTGTATTAATATGAGCAAGGAAAGGCATCACAAAGGAAGTGAATCAGGGTGGGGTATTGTACCAAAAAAAAAGGTACTTCAGGCGTGGAAAATGTTTGTGGGAGCCTTTCAAGGCCAAACGGATGTCCTCAAGCTGTGTCGAAAGAAGGAAACTGTAGCTGCTGTATTGGTACCTTCTTCATAGATAGGGGCATGTGTTCCCCTCACAGCAGTAGGACCAGCTAAGCATATTAACTCGAAGTATGAATCCCACCTGAGCCTGCTTGGCGCCCCACAGAATGCCATTTCAACAGAATACTCACAACCTTCCTAAAAATTTGGAACAGTTTCACATAGAGAAAAAGATGGTTTAGACACAAGTCTCAGTCTGATCCTCAGTCTTTGATTTCTTCGACCTCCTCCGATTCACTGTCTGCACACTGCAGTTTGATGCGTTTAGCAGCTTCCTGGGTGTTGGTGAATAGATAAGTCTTGCTGCCAACTGTGTAGCACAAGTCGTCAGGAATCATTAACACCAACAGGATCCCCAGAATTTTTTAGTTGGCACTTGAGCCCATCAAAGGCTTTCCTTTTATGTTGGGTAGTAAAGATCTGGTGTAGGTGAATTTTGATAATTAGGATCCCCACACTGCCTGGCCTAGCAGAACACTTTAATACCGACTCTGAGTGAAGAAAAGGCAGAGGTTAAATTGGGCAGGAGCCCACAGGAACTCCATTCCACCACCTGTTTAAAAAAAACAACAACAAAAATTCCAAAAAAATGTATGACAGTTCCACCACCTCTGTCATCTTTCTCCACTGACTGCTATAGGAGAGTTCCACCACTAAAGCATAATCTGAACCTGGTCAACAAGAAAATTACCATCTAAAGCTGTGTTCCTGTGCATTCCCTCTGCCTTGTGGCGCTCTACAAATTTATCAACATCAGTGCCGTTAAGGAGACACTGCCAATTCCCTTAGGCCTCAAATTGGCCCTAGATTACAAAACACATTTTATGATTGCAGGCATTCTGTATAGATCAATGATGTAGCTGGTTGTTTGATTCAGACTCCTGTTTTCCTTTTTTAAAACTGTGAAACAGACTGCCCACTACACTATACTGGTGTTACCACACAAAAACATGTTTGTTTACATTCCTTGATCAGCTCCAACTGCATCTTTCCTGGACTTGGGAACGCCCCCACACAGTGTAGCCACTTAGGATGCAGTGGGAAGAGAGGAGACTATTGCCTCATGAGTGGCTGCACTGTTTGGGGGGAGTTTATAATGTTCACAAAGTATGCAATAGGAGTAGATCAAGGATTTAGCATTAGATTTAGATTTAGATTTAGCAAGGATCTAGCAGTGGAACCAGTGAACCAGAGGAGTGGCTATCTCTGCAAAGCAGTGTGCAAAAGATGGAGATCAGTGCCCAAGAGGTGGATAAGCAGAAAAGGGGCAATATTCAGCAGATGGGCAGACAGCAAGGAGAACCAGGGATAAATGACAACCAAGGAAGGGGCTGGAGTAGAATAGTGAGACAGTCTAGGGAGGTCAAATCATGGAAAGCCATGTGTGCAAATGCCAGGAGCCTTAGCAACAAGATGGAAGATCTGGAGGCTGTCATGGTGCAGACCTGACATTGTGGCCATCACTGAAACCTGGTGTAATGATAACCACAACTGGGAGATGGCCATACCTGGCTACAACATATTCAGAAGAGACCGAGCAGGCAGGAAGGGAGGAGGAATGGCACTGTATGTGAAAAATGACATAAGGGCCACAGAGATCCAGGAGGAACAAAATGGGGGGAGAGATACTGTGGGTTAAGCTGGAAAGGAAAATGGGGACAGCCATCCGCACAGGTGTGGTCTATAGACCACCAGCCCAGGAGGAAGAAACAGATAGGGAGCTGATGCTAGCCATCCAAAGGATGGCAGACAAGGGTGAGGTAGTACTGGTTGGAGACTTCAATATTCCAGACGTGGACTGGAGCATCCCAGCAGCAGCATCAACTAGGAGCAGATTTATCCTGGACTCCTTCAGGGTGCCTTCCTCAAGCAACTGGTCATGGAACCAACTCGCAGAAGGCAATACTGGACCCTGTGCTCAGAAACAGGGACAGTGTGATGGGGTAACAGTGGGGAGCACCTGGGAAACAGTGACCACCAGTCATTGTGGTTTGAAATCACAGAAAGAGCAGAACCAAACCACCACAAAACACGTATCCTGGATTTTGGGGGCAGACTTTGGGAAAATGGGGAGATACTTGAAAGAGGCATTAAGGGAATGGGACAGGAATCATGGGTTGAGGAACAGTGGGCAGTATTTAAAATGGGGATTACAAGAACAACAGAATTATGTATTAAGCAGGTTAGCAAGAGGAAAAGGAAGAGGAGACCATTATGGTTTTCCAAAGAGGTAGCAAAGAAAGTTAAAGCCAAAAGACACAGGCAGAAGGATAGGAGAAGTACCAGGAGAAGCAAAGGGAGGTCAGTAAGGGAAGCCAAAGCTCAGACAGAAGAACACATTGCAAAATCAGTGGGTAGAGGGGACAAAACCTTTTACAGGTACATAAGTGAAAAAAGAAAGACAAAAGGAGGGATAGTGAGACTGAAGGGGGAGGATGGGGGCCGCGTGGAGGATGACAACAATAAAGCTGACATACTGAACAGGTATTTCTGCTCAGTCTTTACTGAGGAAGAGGAGGGTAATGGGTCTGAAGGGAGTACAAGGGTGAGAATGGTGCAGAAATGGACACAAGTCCTTTTACACGAGAAAGGGTCCTGAAGGAACTGGAAGTAATAAGAGTTGATAAAGCAATGGGGCCAGATGGGGTGCACCCCAGGGTCCTTAAGAACTAAGAGGTGGTGGCTGAACCTCTGGCTGTCCTGTTTAGCCGATCACTGGAAACAGGGAGGTACCCAAGACTGGAGGACAGCAGATGTAGTCCCCTTATACAAAAGTGGGAACAAAGAGGAAGCAGGAACTACAGACCAGTCAGCCTCACCTCGGTAGTGGGGAAGATCATGGAAGCACTACTGAAGGAGAGATTGGTGGAACATCTGGTTGTCAATGGACTACAGGACCCAAGGCAGCATGGTTTCACCAGGGAGGTCATGTCAGACAAACCTCATTGAATTTTTTGACTGGGTGACTAGGGAGGTGGATCAGGGGAGGGCAGTGGACATGGCCTATCTGGACTTCAGCAAGGCCTTTGACACTGTGTCACATAGAAGACTATTACACAAACTGGGGAATATGGGTGTGGGCAGGACAGTAGTGTGGTGGGTAGGTAACTGGCTGGGTGGCAGGACACAGAGGGTGGTGGTAAATGGCTGTCACTCCACAGAGGGAAGAGTGACCAGTGGGGTACCACAGGGATCAGTGCTGGGACCGGTCCTATTCAACATCTTCATCAGTGACATGGGCAGGACCTAGAAGGCAGAATTTCACTGTTCGGCTGATGACACAAAGCTCTGTAACAGAGTAGACACACCAGAGGGTGTAGACAGAATGAGAAGCGACCTGCAGAAACTTGAAGAATGGTCAGGGGTTTGGCAGTTGAAATTCAATGCAAAAGATGCAAGACAATGCATATGGGGCACAAAAACCCTGGCACAATATATCAGTTGGGGGTGAGGATATAGCATGACCAAGCAGGAAAGGGATCTTGGGGTTATCATCTCTGATGACCTCAAGGTAGGGAAACAGTGTGACAAGGCAGCAAGTAAAGCAAATAGGATGCTGGGATGTATAGGCAGGGGCATCACCAGCAGGAAAAGGGAGGTCATAATTCCGCTATACAAGACACTAGTGAGGCCCCACCTGGAGTACAGTGTACAGTTCTGGAGACCATACCTACGTAAGGACATAGACAGGGTAGAGAAGGTTCAGAGGAGGGCAACAAAGATGGTGCATGCATTGCATCACAAGTGCTATGAAGACAGGTTGAAGGAACTGAACATGTACTCCCTGGAGGAGAGGAGGGAGAGAGGGGATATGATAGAGACATACAAGTATCTTACAGGGAGGAACAGGGTGCAGGAAAACACTATTTTTAAGCGAAAAAGATGTTCCAGGACTAGAGGGCATGGGATGAAGTTGGAGGGAGGACGATTCAGAGGAAACATGAGAAAGAATTTCTTCACAGAGCGGTGGTGGACAAGTGGAACACCCTGCCAGAGGAAGTGGTGGGGGCTGAAACAATCACTGGATTTAAGAATGCATGGGATAGACATAAAGGAATTCTGGAGGTCTGGGGTAAGGTGCAACAGACTTCTAGGAAAACAAACTGAACTTACAAGCTCAAATGGGCAGACTGGGTGGGCCATAGGCCCTTATCTGCCGACACTGTCTCTGTATCTATGTATTTGAAACAAAACACAATTAGGTATAACTACACCATTGCTATGCATTTCAGTTCTACTAAGAATGGAAGCAGATAAAACAACCAGCAACATCAATGAATTTTAGAGAAGATAATAAAGTGTAGGTTTTTAACTACAAATAATATGATGCAAAAAGAGTGGACATTGTCCCTTTAACCACCTCTGGTATCCCCACAAACTGCATGTTTGTCTGTCGGTCTGCATTGTTCATATTTTCCATTCTATTTCACTGATGTGGGGCTCTCCCTCACCAGGCAGGTCGTAATGCTTATGGTACCAGCTTGCCTGGAAACATCGTTTAGTATGAGAGAGTACGCTCCACCTGGGTCTAAACTGTAATAATCTGGTCATTTAGTCAAACCTCTTTTCAGGGTTTTGAATAATCTTACCTATCTCTAGCAAGGACTTTTTGTTGTCCAGAATGTCCTCATGAGAGTCAACCAATCTTCTGGTCTTTTCCTTGCTCCACATTCCCAGATGTAAAAACAGGTTCTTCCTTCGTAGCCCCAGCTACTGGAACACACTGCCTCTAGAAGTGCGCCTGGCTCCCAGCCATGCCACATTTAAAAAGAGGCATCACCCCCTGTTGGACAAGCGTACTCCGTGTAACTGCTTCAGCCCACCTTAGCTCATGACTCCCGGCACCGTGGCCGTTCAGTTGGTCTCCCCTGGTAGTCTTGCACCCCTCATCTACCCACTCCCTCCACCCTGCCTTATTCCAATCCCTCTCCCTCTCTTATTCGCTCTCTCTCTATGGAAGGTCCCTCTACTTTTACCTCCCTCCCTACCTTCTCCCTCCCCCATACATTTCTTTTTATAGCTAGTTTTGTCCCAAAGAGTAGATACTAGGAATGTTATCCTATGGCGTGTCTGCGCTTTATATTCTGTACTGTCTGATACCCTAGCTGTATTCATGGGCACTTACTGCACTTTCACATGTATACTATCCTAACGTTTTTCCTGTAACCTAAATTGTTAACCGCTGATCCATTTTTCCTGCATCTCTTTGTTTTTTTTACTTCCTTTATTATAGTAGGCCCCGAGGGGCTTATTACATCATGTCCAAACATATTGATCATACATCATATATATAGGTACATAAGATAAATCTTGATGAGAACACAGTGTGTACCTATAAAATAGCTTTCTACTGAGTAAAGCATATGATGATCAAATTAAACAGACCTGACACATCCTATAGATCTATCAGTTAACTATACAAGTCTTTCTATCTACTCAGACTCGATGGAGAAACTTTAGAATATGCACTGCAATGGCTAAGAAAATGCTCCTGAGGTAGTGAAGGGGGGGATCAGAAAGTGTCTAAGCATCTCCATTTAAATTAGGCTCATACAAGAGCCACCTGGGCCACCTATTTTGGTATAAATGGGTTTGTTGGTGAAGGCCAAAAGTAATTCTCTCCATTAAATGAATACTCTCGATGATAGCCCTCCAGTCCTTCAACGAGGGGGACGTCCTTTGCGCCCATTTCCTAATAATGGACTTGAGAGCAGCTGTCACCAGAATGGACCATACATATATTGCTTCTCTTCCCCTCACCTCCCTTGGTCATAGACCCAAAACAAGATGTTCCGAACCCAGAAGAGGTTGAAATTGAAAAATCTCCCTCAGATGATGTTCTCTCTCCATCCAATACACCCTGAGCACCTGGCATGTCCAAAAGATGTGGGCCTGAGAGGCTGGATCTTGGCCACACACCCTCCAACAGGCCGAACCAGCTGCTGGACCATAATGCACCACCTGTGCGGGAACACGGAAATACCGAAACCTCACCTTCCAGCCATATTCCCACCAATGCGGGGCCCCCGTCGTCTGCCATGTAATGCGCCATATACCAGCCCATTGTTTCTCTGAGCGGGTAATCCGCAGATCTGAGTCCCACATGAGTTTGAGTTGTTCTGTGGGTAGGGCCATATCCAATAAAATTATTTGATATAATAGGGATATAGCCCCTCTACCTCCCCCCCAATGACCAAATGCCTCAGAAAGGGGGTCCACAGTGTCCTCCTGTATTCGGGCGTACGTTCTCTGAAGGGTATGGAAATAATCTCTGATTTGGTAACATCTCAGATTGTCCCGTGGGTGTAGGCCAAATGTAAGATTATCTGTTAGTAAGACCTGGTAAGAAGAATGAAATCCTTTCTTGGCGCATTTCTTAAACCAGGGATCCAAAGTGGCCACCAGGAAAAGAGGGTCATAAGCCCACCATAGAAACCTCCACAGTTGGTGTCTAATGGGACCCCGGGTTATACCTTGCCTCCATCCCTCCAGGACGGCCCTCTTCCCCGTATAGCATACCTCTGGAAATCCAGCGCCACTCTGGAACAGGATGGCCTGGAGGGCTGGTTCGGTCCTGACTGCCAAATCCATTCTCTTCCAGTGGGAAACGAAGCCGGGAATGCCCCATAAAAGTGCCACCCACATTTGGGCTGCCGCCCAATAGCCCTGTAAGTTAGGAAAGCTAAACTTCCTTGGGCCTTAGGGGCATAAAGAAGAGCTCTACTTATCCTAGGTCGATCTTTAGCCCACAGGAATTTAAAAAACATGTTCTGCCATATATTTAAATTTTTCTGTGAGACCAGGCAGGGTACGCATTGGAATAAATAAAGTAGCCTAGGTAAGGCATTCATCTTCAGTGCTTGTCTCTTAGAATATATAGACAATGGCAAGAGGGTCCATCTCTGAACAGCCTTCCTTAACTGTGTAATTAAAGGGTGGTAGTTAAGATCCCACAACTGCTGATTGCTGATACCAGTCCTAATTCTTAAATAGCTTATCTGATCCAGGTCCCATCTCATAGGGTATCAACTCCTCAGATCCGGGGGGGGGTATAGTTACAACCAAGTACCTCCATTTTACTGCAGTTTAGCCTATATCCAGAAAGGGAGGAATATTCCTCCAGCTGCCCAAACAAGGCGGGGAGGAGTCCGACTCTGTAAGATACACGAGTACATCATCAGCGTATAAGGCCAACTTATGCTCAAACCCATCTATTCGTATTCCCTTTATATTCCCATTCTCTCTGATAGATTGAGCAAGCAGCTCTATATATAAAGCAAAAGGCAGCGGTGATAGTGGGCACCCCTGTCTCGTGCCTCTACCAAGTTTCAGAGGTCGGGAAATATGGCCATTTGCTCTAACATAGGCAGACGGAGAGTCATACAGTTTGCTTAAAAGTTGTGTAAATTCTCTTGGGAACCCAAACCAGGAAAGGACCGCTCTCAGAAATTACAATCAACTTTGTCAAATGCTTTTTCAGTGTCAAGACTCATTAATAACGCTGGGATATGAGAGTTATTGATATGGTCAGTGAGGTGGGTGGTCCTTCTCAAATTGTCTTGCACCTGTCTACCCAGGACAAACCCATTCTGGTCTAATTGTATGAGTTGAGGGAGGTGAAGTTGAATTATTTTTGCCATGATGGAGGAAAGGATCTTATAGTTGGTGTTCAGGAGCAGAATTGGGCGATAAGAGGTGCATCTAGAGGGGTCCTTCTCCGGCATGGGTATCGCCGATATCAATGCTGTGGCCCAGGAGGGTGGAGCCGGCCCCCCACAACCTCTGAGAATGCTTTCAGGATAAGGGGTTGAAGGTGATCACTAAAACACTTAAAGAATTCCCCAGGGAGCCCGTCTGTACCAGGGCATTTCCCTGTTTTCAGTTATTGGGCGCATCAGCTCTTTGGCCTGGTCTGGGGTTAGGATCGGCAGTTTCAGTTTTTGTAAGAAAGTCTCTATCCTCCCTTTAGGTGGAGGGGTCCCTTTCTCATATAATAGTTCATAAAACTCCCGAAAAGTCTCTGCTATCTCAGTCATTTTGTACGCCACTTTTTGATATCCAGGGTGCCAGATATTCATGATTGTGGCCCTAGCTCTTTGTGCTGTCAGTCTGCTGGCTAATAATCTAAGTGACCGTGGACCACCTTTGTAATACTTCTACCTTAAAAATAACAGTTTCTGCCCTACCTGATAGTCCAATATCTGTCCCAGTTCCCTTTTAAGAGTCTTAAGCTGCTGTGCTATTGGCCTGGAAAACTTCTGTTTTTGCATTTCCTCCAATGACTGGATTTGTTCAGTAAGTGTTTTCTTTCTCCCTTCTTTCTCTCTCTCTCCTTCCAGGCCGCTAACTGAATAAACCTCCCTCGGAGAATAGCTTTGGCCGTATCCCAAAGGTAGCACATGATGTGCCCTGTCCCTCATTCTCTGCCAAAAACGTTGATATGTATCTACAATGTGATCTTTAACTGCCTTGTCTTTGAGCAAGGAGGCATTCAGCCTCCAAAAGGTGTTTCTATGGAATCCCCCTACATCCAGACACATATAAAGTGGGGCATAGAGGATCAAGTCCCCTGGACTCTGGAGACCTCGTCCCTTGGAACCAAGAAATAGTCTAATCTGGAGTAAATATATGTGGCAGAAAAATAGGCATAATCCCTCTGCCTAGGATGTTGATGTCGCCAAACATCAAGGATACCTAATTCTTCCAGCAACTTATGGACCCTCCTTGCCACCTGATGCGACTGTCTTGGAATCTGGGAAGTCGTGTTCAGGGCGGGATTAAAGTAAGGTTTAGGTCTCCCCCGCAGATCAAAACTCCCTCTACCCATTCTTGAAATAGGAGGAAGAAGGATCTTTAATCTTGGTAAGGGGTGTCTGATGGGAAATACACTGATGCACGTGTTATTAATTGCCCCTCAGGTTTGCCCTTCATGAGGGCATACCTACCCTCTTTATCCACCTTTACAGCCAGTTTTTCAAAATTAGACTTATGTGGTATGAGCACCATAGTGCCTGTACGTCTGTCCTGTTTATATGAGGAGGCAGCTACCTCCCTAAAACCCAATTTCAGAAATTTACTATGCTGCCTCTCGGAGGTGAGTTTCTTGTAGAAGCACATAGTCTGCTGCTGACTTCTTAATCAAAGCCAGAATCTTACTGCGTTTAACTGGACTTGTGAGTCCAGTAACATTATATATGCATACTAGCGTACCTGAATTAGCCATTGTGTATTACAGAGAAATAGAATCCAGCTGTAGCACATTCCCCTGCTCCCCTATTCAAGATCGATCTCCCCCCCACCCCCAGAGCAGTGCAGTAGTTCTCCTTCTTAGAACAACAATTTAACTGAACAATGGTATCAATGCCAACAGGGCAACAGCATATCTGGTTAAACATAACTGACTTCCTAGGTAGAAGATCCAATTTTAAAGAATCTCTGTCTAAACACTCTTCCCCACTGTGGAAAGAGAATTAAGAGGGTGGGAATACACTCACTCTCTAACTGGAGGGCTCCCCCCAGAGCTTCACTTATGCTAAATACTCTTAGCTCCTTGCAGTGAGTGTTAGGAGTTGGACCAGCTAGAACAACCTGGAACCTAACCTGTCCTTGACACTCCTGTTAGTGGGATACCGTTAAGGGGGGGAAAAAAAAAAAAAGAGAAAATATTATTTAGTCAAGTTATTTCTTTCACTGACATGACAGTAGTTTGCCAGTCGACCCAATGCTTGTGTAAAGAAGTGTTGAAAAAATCAGCGAAATCCCGGTCAGTAGCGAGGGAACAACGGGGAACGCAGTCCACCCCCGCCCCCGCAGAGGTCAGTGGACAGGCCCTGTGAAAGGCCCCAAATCGCCACCCAGGTCCAGGCGAGGAAGCCAAGTAAAAATGTTTCAATATTGTATTACAACCGACAGTAACCCCCTTTTTAGCATGTTGGCTAGTTCTTAGACTAGTAGTGGGAAGCGTGGCCAAAAGCACCTTTGATAATTAGGAGGGACCGAACCTCAGCGGCACCCCCCAGAGTGCCCCCCAGCCAAGCCCCCCAAGCGGAAAAGAATGTCCACTCAGAAAAGAGCACAGTCCCGAAGACACCCCCAGGGACCTCCAGTAAAGGCCCAATGAGTCCTTTACAATCAACTGTTTGAGCATGTACATTACGTGCCACATTCAACCATGCCTTAGCCCAGATCTCCCCACTGGCAGTTCCAAATTATGTGGTGGTCTAAAATGTCCAGGATATGGCTTTCCCACCCGAACACGATGACTCCTGGAGGCCCCCAAGACCCCCACAGGCCCACAGTGAAGGAAAGCCCGCACCCCCCCAACCATCGACCCATGGGCTTTAAAGATACTTAAGGTATATTTATTTATTAGTAACTCAGATTTGCAACCTTTGAGTCAGAGACTCGTTTACAAAGGCACCTCATCAAGGTAACGACAAAACAATACAACATACTTAATACAGGCAGCGATACATAAAATACAAAGATTACAGTGATAAGCCATTATTACAGAGACACATTTCATTGTATACAGTCAGTTTTATAGGTATTTAAAACCCTGCAGTGCAGAATCAAAGAGGGTAGTGGAATATTTTAGATATGAGCAGATTGAGGGAAAGAAAGGGGAGGGGGTGAGCAGACCAGAGGACTTTGTCGAGGTTGGAGTGAGCAAAGTGGCATGGGTCTTCGGAGGCCCACGGAGGGCACAGGGATTTAGTTACTTGCATTTACAGCAGCGTGCGTTGAACGGGCGGGCACGGAGGGCGATTTTAAAAGGAGCAGTTTTGAGCATGTCAGTGATGTCGACCGGGAGGGAGTTGAACCATGAGGGAGCCGTATAGCTGAAAGATCGCTGGGCTTGGGAGGCCCTGGTCCTGGGCACAGTAGTGTGGTTTTATTCGAGCTGCGAGTGTCCATAGTTGGGGTGGTGAGTTGAAGGGATGCAGCCATCCCTTGGGGTGAAAGACCGAGAAGAGATTTCATGGATAGTAGGCAGGTTTGGTTAGTGGAGTCTTTCTTCGAGGTTGAGGAGGTTTGCTGTGGCATGTAGTAGGCAGGTATGGGTGAATCTGGGTGCCCCAGTCAGGAGCCTGCAGGCCTTGTTTATAAAGATTTGGATTTTACTGATAGCGGTGTTATCAGCAGAACCATAAATAGGTAGTCCATAATCCACAAGGGACAGGACGGAGGAAGTGATGGCCAGCTGGAGCACATGGGGGGGGGGAGGCAGTCCTTGTGCCAGTAGAGAAGGCCAGCCGAGAGTTGGTTGCTGTTGAGAGGGCAGTAATGTGGTGGTGGGAAGTGAGGGCGGAGGCAAAGGTAATCCCTAGGTATTTGTATGTGGACACTTGTTCTAAAGGGTGTTGTGTGCTGGGGAGGATTAGAAGGGAGGCATTTCTGGACTTGTTTTGGTGGTGAGTGAATATCAAAGACTTGTTTTTTTTTTTTTTCAAGGTTGATAACAAGTCTGTGATCCTTGAACCATTTTTCAGTTTGGTCAAAGGCGAGCTGGAGAGAGTCTTGGAGTGAGGCAGGTTTACGGTGAGAGGCAAAGAGAATGGCATCATCTGCATAAAGAAGAGTTCTGCCGGAGCAGGCACTGGGCAGGGTGCTGAGGTAGAGACTGAACAAGAGGGGTGCCAGGATAGAGCCCTGGGGCACCCCGGAGCGAACAGGTAGAGTGCTGGATAAGGTCCCATTGATTTTTACGCACTGGGAGCGAGCTGATAGGTAGCTGGAGCACCAAGCAAGGGGACCAGCAGAAAAACCAATTTAGTAGAGGGAGTCAAGCAAGAGGGGATGGCAAACAGTGTTGAAGGCCTTAGAGAGGTCAATGAACACTGCACCAGCAGGATTGCCAGAGTCTAGGGAGGAGTGCAGGTAGTTGGAGAATTCAAGGAGGGCTGTGGTGGTGCTATGTCCTTCTGGAACCTGTGCTGCTCAGGGTATAGTATGTTGTATTTGGTCAGGTACTCGGTGAGCTGAGTGGCCACCACTTTTTCGATAGCTTTGGAAAGGGGGGGGAGTATGGAGATTGGCCTGTAGTTGTTTGGGGAGGACCTGTCACAACTTTTGTGTATGGGTGTTTCCACACACTGGGGAACTGGCTGAGACAAAGGGATCAGTTCAGTAGGTCAGTCAGTGGAACAAGGACATCCTTAAGTACTAGGCGCAGGATCCTGGTATCCAGAGTGTCGTTGCTAGGGCTATTACTGCCCAGGGCTTTTTGCAGATATGGTTTGGCTTCTTGGGTGGAAATCATGCGCAGGAGGAAGTGAGGGCATTGCAGGACAGGTGGTTGAGATTCCAGCACGGGGTCGAAGAATCTACTGGGGAGGACTGAACCTAGATCAGTGAATGTATTAAGGCAGTTGGCTACGTCGAGGGGGTCAGTGTTGGTAGAACCATCAGTAGGGAGCTTGGATGGGGGGGACATGTTTCCCCATTCAGCTGTTTTATATTATCCCAGAAGGTCCGGGCTGAGCCCCAGGAGGAGGTAAGGGTGGCCTGGTAGTGCTCAGCTTTGGCCTTGCGGATGGCCCATGTGCACTGATTGCACACAGCACTGTAGGCTTGCCTGTCTGACACTTTGCCTGACTCCACAGCAATATGCCAGAGGTTATCCCTCTCCCAGAGTTTTTGGAGCAGGGATGGGGTGACCCACGGCGCATTTTGTTTTTTTTTGAGCAATGTCTGGTGAGTGGTGCATAGAGATCACAGGCCTTGTTGAAAGCCTGTGTGAAGAGGTTGAGCACTGCATCGATGCTTGGGGCATAGCTGATGGGGGACCAGTCAACCTGGGCATGGTAGTGCTTGAGTTTTGCAAGGCCACCGGGGTGGAGGCACCTGCGAAGTGTGGTTCGAGTAACTGGTTTAGGGGTGGTGGAGGACCAGAGGAAGAGTATTTGGGAGTGGTCACTTTAGGAGTCAGAGAGGATTTTGATATCCTGGACTTTTTGGGGGTGATTGGAGGCTATGACGCCAAGGAGGGTGCTGGTTCCTCTGGTGGGGTTGAGTCTAGTGGGACATTTTAGACCACCACATATTAACAATATGTACATCCTGTCGAGAAATCTCCCCCTTATTTGAGAAAAGTAAACAAATCAACTGTCTGTTTTCAAATGTTCCAGATGTTAATAGGAACAAAAACAGTCTATCCTCTGCTTCGGGTGGGGCAGTGCTCTGAGTCCCATTAAGCACTCTGATAAGGCCACAACATGTGTCCTCGCAAAGTCAGAAAGGGGGAAATCAAGAAAGTTAAGTTATTAATAGAGATACTGCGCCTGGAGTTGTTCAGGTAGTTTGAGAGTTTGATGCTGCCTCTGTGGTGTCGCCTCGCACCATTTCAGATTCTGCCTGTGTTGGCTCGTTGTTCTGACCTCTCGAGCGTTTCTTATTGAGTAGGGGGTCCCACATAGTGGAAGAGGTTGTATTGCCCTTTGCACCTTGTCTTTTAGTTCCACCTAAGGCCCAGTCCCTGGATTCTGTCTGCGCTGTGAAATACTGACCTCCTTGGGCGGGAGTTGTATGCTCAATGGTTTCAGAAAATTCTCTGCTGCTTGTAAGTCAGAAAAACGTTTCAGGCCTTCGGTCAGCTGAACCTTCAGGCATGCTGGGTACTCAGCAAAATCCCTGATATTTTGCTGCTGCAGTTGTTTAACTACTGTGAGTACCTTTCTCCTGTGAGAGGGCAGCTGTGGTGTAAAATCGTGGTCGAAGTACAAGCAAGTGTCCCCAAAATTAATTGCTTTTTTTGACCATGCTAGTTGTAATATTTCCTCCTTTACCCTATAATCCAGAAAAGCAAGAACTGCAGATCGTGGCTTCGCTTTGGGGTCCCAAGGTTTCGGTATCAGCGACCTGTGAGCCCTAACGGTGTTAAGAGCTTTGTCTTGGGGGAGATTTAACATCTCATGCAGGAAAGAGTCAATGAAACTGACCATTGCGCCAGTCTCAGTGCCCTCGTGGAGCCCGTGAATCCAAAGGTTGTTTCTCCGATTTCTGTTCTCTTATTCTTCAAGTTGTTAACAGTAGTGAAGGTCCAGAATGGCTTTATTGTGCACATCAGTGGTAGTAGTATAATCTGTTAGAACCTCCTCAATCTCCCCAGCCCGTTTGGTTAATATAGTAATTTCTGAGCATTGATATGAATCCTTTACTTCTAACCTTTGAAGGGTTTGATTAATTTAAGAGTTTGGCAGTGTTCTCTAGAAGTAATCGTACATTCGGATTCCTCCGGAGGAGCCTCCCGGTTGTCCGGGTGCAAGACTCGTGGATTCCAAGGCCTCCCCGCTGCTGAGTGAAGCTGGCATTTTTAAGCTTTTATTCAGTTGATTTGAGGAATTATCCCTCTAACAGTGCTTCGGAGGCATCAGGTAATCAGATATTCTTCTTTTGGTCAACAGGATGGTGGGTTTATGTCTGGATGCCTGTGGATTTTTAAAGTCGATTAGCAGAGAACGTTGTTTAGGCTGCCAACCGGAAGTCTGCATCTCTTTATGTTGTATGCCTAACTTGTATTGTCTTGTAATTATTTCCTCACTGTGTTGTAACTTCCTGGGTTGTGCCTGAAAATAGTCACTCTCGTGTCTAGTGCACTTACCCTGTTATCAAAAATGAAATAAATAAATAAACTGGACCCAGAAGATGGAGAACCTGAGCCATCAGCATCTTGTTGACAGTTGACGCTGTGTGGGTGTGATGAAATTGGCCGCATTTAAAGTCTGAGAGGCCATGCCTCCAACTTTACCCATTCTGCTTGTTACCAAATTAGATCCAAAAGTGCGTCGTCAGTATCTGTTTAATAAAGTTGGTAGTGCCGAGTACTAACAAGGTGTATAGTATAAATATCAAAAATTATAGAGTTCAACAGCAGGCGCTTCACCAGTGTGTCTGTCTCAGCTTCTGATGCCCCCTGAGGACAAGGTTTTCGCCTCAAAGCACTGGGGATCATGTAGTTTTTAAAATTTATTTTAGTTTACAATTTTTGGCCAGGAAAGACGCATTAAGCTGAGGCTTGTTTCCACGTGTGTCCTGGGAACCCAGGGAAGTTAAGCAACTCACTCAGGGTCACACAGTATGCAAATGGTGGGTGTGGGGTTCAAACCCAGTTCTCCAGGTTTGCTGCTCATTGCTCTTAACTACTATGCTGTATGGCCGGGTTCCGCCACTGTATGTTTTGTGTGCTTTTTTTATCTGCAAATAATTGCAGCTCACCTAGCAACTTACTGGTTGGTTGGAGTAGTTACTGTTTTTGCTTCTTCCTGGATTTTGTCTAACAAGCACCCGGTGTTGTGGTAGCATGCCTTGCTTGCCTTCACCACATCTTCTCAGCTTGGCTGCTGGCTCTGCCCGACTTTTTGTTTTAATCTGTATTTTTTGCCTACAACACTGACCTTGCCTCTCTCTGATCCTGTCTACCACACATCGCTCCGATTTTCTTTTTACTGTTGAGGCAGTCTTTTGTGGGGATGGTTACAAAAGAGTAGAAGAATTGAATATTCTGTATCAAACCATGTACAACAGTCATGACATCACAAACCATGACAACGAAGTGCAGGTGGTATGAAGATGTCATCATAATTCCAAGATGGAATCTCGTGGCTTATAATTGGTTATCAATTTGTTATACTTTTTTATAGTGTATGGATTACGTTTTGATTGTGACCCCACACACACACATCACACACACACTCTGTGGAAACAGAAAACTTAAGTAGGAGAATAAAACACCCTCACCAAGCTGCACAGTTGCCAATCCACTGTTAGAAATTACCTCAGTGCTCAGAATGTTTTACTGTTTACTGTAATTTTGGTCCTGTACAGTGCAACGACGACTCCAATTCTCCTCACAGTTGCTGCCCACCTGACTGTTGACAGCAAATTTCTTTCTAGTACGACTTTGCATGATTTACTTTTATGAAGAGACGTGGGCTAGAGCCGTAGTGCTGTGGTGGACCAAACTTACAGTAAACGAAACTATCTGGGCATTGGGGTAATTTGGGACAGTGGATGGGTGTGGTGTTGTGCTGCTGTGCAATGTGGAAAACACTCTGAATGGGTTTGGACTGGGGAATGGGAACATTTTGCTGGCAGTATAGCCTAGAAGTTAGAGTAATGAGCTTGGTACATCCAGCAGATCTGGGTTTGATTCCCACAAACTCCGCTGGCATACTGTGTGACTCTGAGCACATCACTTAACCACCCCAGCGCTCTGCTCCCAGGTCGCCCCTGTAAACAGGCACTTGTGTGCCTAGTGGGCCTCACCCGGTTACCAAAAGAATAAAAAATAAATAAAAGAAAGATAGCCACTGGTGTTGGGCTGTTGTTGCTGTTGTACTGTTGATCTGATGTTGGAACAATGGTACAATACCATTCTGACGTCACAACATTTATACAACAATGTTCGGAGATGGATCATTCACTAAACAGAATGATTGTCTCTGTACTGTAATACTACTCTTAACATTCTAACCTAACCATGTTATTTATTAGAGACCACTGGCAATTTAAAATATAGTTTATTTGATTTTTACTTATAACATGTTCTAATATTGTTTTATAAATAAGAATAATGTTTTTTTTTCTTTTCCTCACCCCTGTCTCCACCCCCACCCTTCGACATAGGTATTTCCCCGGTATGACCAGGGTTGTGACTTTTGCTATCGTTATACTTTGTACGATTGCTATTTACTGCATGTAACTTTATTCCATTAACCACTGTTATATCGTGTTCTTTTGTTATCTGTATTGCACCTTTTCTGTTACCACCGTTGTATCTCACACTGTAACCATGTCTACCCTCCCTGCGACGAGGTGCCTTTGTAAATGAGTCCCTGACTCAAAGGTTGTAAGTCCGACTTTCAAAAATAAATAAATAAAATAACGGAGATTGTGTTTTAAAGCAGCAGGAGTGCAACGAAAAAAGTGTTTCGAAAAGCTATTCTCAGATACAGTTAATGAAGATATTAGCACACCTGTTAAATCTTCTTTTCTAGGTACCACCTATACAGCACACCGTGATTTGTTTTTTATTTTCTCGCTCTTCACCCTTACCAGGTTTACAGTGGCATTTCTAAGCCAAACGTGACAGCCATCTTTTTGTCTTGAGACAAAAAAATGAATAAATAAATGAAAACGAGTATAATATACTCAAATGTTGGTGAAACCAGAACCTTTTACCACCAAATAAAACTGAAAGCTGCATGGAATGTTTTATAGCAAAAAAGGTGATCCCAGATATATCAGAGGTCACAGATAGGCCCAAAATACAAACAATGGTAGGCATGACCTCAGAGGTAGATTTAGCATTCCTAATCTTGGGAAAACAGCCTCGAGGGAAGAAAATGAATTAGAAAAGTTTTGTAGGGATATTAGTGGTGGCAGCTGTCAAAGTTGTTACACGGAAATGGCTTACTCCAGTTAGCCCTTCATTGGGGGAGTGGGTTATTATAATAAAATGTGTTTATCAGAAAAAAATAACTGCTGACCTGAGATTGCAAACAGAAGAGTTTCAGGGACTGGGGTTTCCCTTTGTGAACTTTACTGAAGAACTGGAAAGTAGATCTGTACTCTCACAGCGAGAGGAGGGATAGCGAACAAAAAAACAGCCTGATAAAGAACCGTGTAAAGAGAAGGGGGGGACGGAAGATGAAGAAAACTTCCAGAGTGTAATGTCCTCAATCCTTACAGTTTATTGTTGTTACTTGTTATAACTTTTTTCCTAAACCTGGCACATCTAGTTTAAGGTGTTTACAAGACTTTAAAAATCAGTAAAAGTTGATTGTTCTTGAAACCAGAGGGGAAGGCAGAAAAAAAACAACATATGTTCTCACTGCTGTTACATCGTTCAAAGACTGAAAAAAAAATGACTGGTTCCAGGATAACAATGGAAGGACACGGACCATTCTTTGTGGACTAGAGAGTAAGACATATTCAACTGAGAAATATGTGATGTAACAGGTGGTATATTACCACTCAAAGAATACAGTGTAACATATACTCTGTAAATTCACTACCTTCTCAGTATTACAGTTCAAGAAGTTTAAAAAAAAAAAGTACATTAATCGCCAAGTTTCTTAGTACTACAGCTTTAAGTAAAGACACATTTGTCTTCAGACCTACCCAACAGTTGTGACATGTTTTTTTTTCCATTGCTGATCCTTCCTGAACTCTACCAGGTGAGCAAACAGAGTCCAAAAAGTGTAGTTTCAGTTGCTGCCGGGGGGGGCAGTATCTGGGAAGATACAGGAGCACTATTTACAATACACAGTATTCGAAATATGCACAGACAAGTATATATCTCTAAAACACTGTGAGGCTATACATGTCGGAGGGACAAATATACAGGAACCAGGAGCAGCAGGGAGATCTATCTATGATACAGCACAACCAAAATATATGCAGATGCAAACAGATGTGAGACTATACAGTATGGACGAATAATGCAGGAAGCGTATAGTAACAGCAGTGTCGGTAACAATATGATCAAATATTTCTACCTCAGACCTTTTTGAAAAGTTTTTCTTTAAAGCAATTTACCAGCCTAGTTAGTCGACCGGTGCCCTTGATTAATCTCCAAATGACTACTGTTATATTTATATATAAACATTCTTAAAAGTGCCCCCAAACACTTCAGTGGAGCGCGTTCCCTGCTGTCCCTGGGCACAAGTCATTACGTGCCTGAGCAGATCATGGGTGAATCGAGAGATGGGGAAATGGAAGGGACTGGCTGACTACCTCGAGGGGGGCTAAGATGCGGCCCCTTCCACTTCTAAAATTTATTTATTGAATTTTGGTAACTGGGTAGGCCCACTGAAACAATAGAGTCCCTTTTTCAGGGGTGACCCGGGACAAGACAGCAGATACATACATGTTTCAGAGGAGTAGAAGTACAACAGCTGACATGGCAAGTGCTGGCACAGGTATATTCAGCCATGGTACAAGTTCAGTTTTACATCAGGATAAATGCAGCGTTACAAAAGTGTAAGTAACATCAGGTCAATTAAAGTGCAAGACATAAAATACAGCAGTTCAGGCTAACTAACTTTCATACATAGAGGGGTTGGGGTTAAGTCAGACAATGGGAGATCTTCCATATGGGCAGGAATGGTGTCAGCGAAAACAGGAACAAGGAGAAGGGACAAGTAGGTAACTTGGAATATTGTGTTTAAGTAGTGGGAGAGGTGTGCTGGAGAGAATCGCATGCGGGAGGGATAAAATAACAGCACAAAATATTATAAAATATAAAAAAACAGTGTTTTGCCAATATAATGCACCAAAATATCTAAAGCAAATCCGATTAAAAAAAAAAAAAAAGAAATTCCCTTTATAAAATAACATAGAGAATAATGTATGGTCTTTGGTTAATAACCACGCTGTAAACACTTCAAGAGGTTGCCATGACATTGTAAACCTCGAGAGCGTAGCTCGAGAGGTTTTCAGATATCAAGGCAACCTCAAGAAGTGTTTTCGGAGTGGTTGTTAACCAAAAACCATACATTATATTTTATAGTGTATGGGCTACATAACCAAAAACCATACATTATATTTTATAGTGTATGGATTATATAACCGGAAAACATACATTATATTTTATAGTGTATGTGCTACCAAGATTGTGTAATCGCAGATTGAATTACTTTGCAGAACATTGATTGTTGTGAGCATTCTGTTTTGTTAGAACATTGATTGTTGGGAGCATTCTGTTTTGTTAGAACATTGATTGTTGGGAGCATTCTGTTTTGTTATCCTGTTGATGTGACATACTTAAGAAGGGTTAACAACAGAGTGATGTCATAACAATGGCATAACATAGAGGATAATGTATGGTCCTCTATCGTTAACCGGTCAGTTAACAGTCGAGAGGTTGCCAGGGTGACCATGTAAACCTCGAGAGCGAAGCTCGAGAGGTTTACGTCGCCATGGCAACCTCGAGCACGTTAAAGTGACGGTTGCCGATAGAGGACCATACATTATTTTATAATGTATGGTCCCACTATCAAAAAAAAAAGAGACTTACGTTTTTAAAAGTCACACTAGCGGCCCTTCAGTCCTTCCCCGTCGGTTTCCCTTCAGTCGGTTTCCGTGTCGAAAAAAAAGCGCGCACATGCGCAGACCACTCGCTGTTGTTAACCTATCGATGTGACGTAGGATCGATAGGTTAACAACATATCTACGTCACATCGATGGGTTAACAACCTTAGGAAATGATGATTTCCTAAGGTTAACAGCGTTCTAACATACATTATAAGGTTGTAATCTGCCTGATTTCAGTTAATAAGGGCTCTCCATACACTATATATAGAATAGTGGATGGCTGACTATCCACAACAAGGCTGTGTTTCCATCGAGGGAGTTGATGATGTCATAGAGACCTCGAGAGCGAAGCTCGAGAGGTCTCCATAGCATCATCAACTCCAGATAGGAAACACAGACTGTGTGATGGTCAACCATCCACTGTTTTTATAGTATATGGTTTCCCAAATGAACACAAGGTCCATAACTTGCATTGACACTCCAGTACTGGTCCTCGCCCAAGTCCCAGCCCACAAGATACCAATCCTCCTCACTATGGTTATGCTCTGTTTTGTACGTCCCGAAATATAAGCGCTACTCCTTGCTGCGGTCCCGCTCCATTGTTACCGTAACTGTGCCAGAGATTAAAAATCAAAACAAAAAAATGTAAATTGATAGTTTGGACACACGGAGCCGATAATGACAGCCGGTGTCCAAACTGTCTGCTCGCCCGCCTCTCGCTAAATGGATACGCCATTTCAGAATGCATTTTTAAAAGCACTGCCTGTTTCCACCAATCGGGTAGGAGCTCAAGGGGCAAAAGTTGTTGTACTATCGATGTGACGTCAGAACGATAGTACAACAACTTTTTTGACCTTTGAACTGTCCTACAACAGGATTTGGAAACCATAGTTTTCCATCCACAACAATCCCTAACCATATACTATAAAATATTTATTTTATTTAGTTCTGTTGACTGGGAAAGGAGGGCTAGGCAGTTCTGTCCATTTTTTGCCTTGTCGGGGGTGGGGGGGGAGATACAGATGGAAACCAACTCTAGTTGAACCAGCGTAAACTGCTGGTAGTATTTTTAGTGAATGGGGAAATTGGGCCAGGACACTTGAGACTTTCCTTACTCTTGCTTCCTGTTCAAGGTAGGAAGCACCATTCTGCCTGACTGTCTGGCAGTATGGTGGATCCCGGAGAGAAGGTTGCAGCAGTAGCTTCGGGGCAGAAGAGAAAACGTCCCTCCCTGCCCCAATGCCAGTGGAGGTCTAGGAGGTGCAGACCGTGGCAGATCCCGAGAGGGACGAAGTTCCATATGTCGATACTGACTTTCAGCTACAGATGCACTTGCATTAGAAGAAGATTCTGACTTGGCCCTAGCAAACCCCAACATGGTCCCCAGAAGAGCAGATGTTACAGAAAGAAATGAATGCCCGCAGGGAAGGCATGTTGAAGGAAGAGGGCGGGATATTTGAGAAAGAGAGGCAGAGGCTTGCACTGCAAAGAGAACAAACATTGGCTACTAGGACTTATGTTACAGTGAGGTCCGCCTCTTCAGCAAATCTGTTATCTGAATCTGCACTGTAGCAGCATAAGGACAATATCCCTGGCATTACTTCCTGTGTGCAACAAGTTCAGCCCCTGCCCTGAGTGCACCTTGATCTCCATGGAGAAGGCATGTTACTGGACGCCGACTCGGAGTTGGGAAATGCCACCAAGAGTTTGGTCCATTTTTCTCTGTAAGATCCTGAAGAAGGTTGGTCGGTGGAACAAGCACGTACTGGTGCAGGGTGGAGAGAGAGGTTCCAGGCAGCAACAGACGGATGACAGACTCCTGGCTGGGTGGCACTTTGTGAGCACATAGTGCTCCGAGCAACAGAACGCGGCTGCCCTGTCAACTGATCTCGCAAACAGGCGTGGCCTGCTAATGTTACAGCACAGACAGGTAGGAGAATCATCACAAATGGCTCCCAGTGTTGCACAGAATAACATTTTGCCACACATTGTTACTGCAAAGTCTGTCCTGGGCACTGAAATTGTTCCAAGTAACAGAACACTAGAAAGCTGTACAGCTGCTGACGAGGCACCTACAAAGGAAAATGCCTCCCTGTCAGTTCAGTCCACAAACAGGAGCAGCACGTCACTGGTACTGAATAGACAGGTAGGAGGATTTTCACAGATGTCTCTTAAAGGATGCCTAAACTGGGCAAATTATTGTAATTACATTTTGGAAATCCAAAACAGCGCTGTAGGCAAGAGCCTTACCTACAGAGAGATGTGCTCCATATGCGTCAAAAATGCGTTTTTGTCAGGTTTCAAAGATGCATCTAAATATAAACAAACCGAGAAATGCCACAATCTAGTACATGCCTAAAATGGCCGCTATGTCAGTGCGTGATGATGTCATCGGAGCGACTGAGCTCCAGAGCCAGCATTCACTTTGAATAGGGACCTCATACATATTGGTATGCTATTATGTTAAGATTGTGTTTCTCATCAAAATCTTTTACTGTGCATGTGTGACAACCTTTTCACACATGCACAGTAAAGGATATTGATGGGAAATGCAATAGTAATACAATAGGGAAAGGGGAAGTTGTTTAACCAGGAAAGGCACACTAAGCCAGAGCTTGTTTCCAGATGCGAATTGGTAGCACAAGGAAGTTAAGTGACTTGCTCAGGATCACACAGTATGCAGGTGGGGGCTGATGGGATTCAAACCCAGGTCTCCAGGTTTGTAGCTCAGTGCCTTTAACCACCACACTATACCGCCTCCTTTAATGTTCTTATTCAAAGTGACTGCTGGCTCTGATGATCGGTCACTCTGATGACATCATTGCACACTGACGTTACAGCCATTTTAGGCATTGCTGGAGCATGGCATTTAGGTGTGTCTTTCAAACCTGAATATAATGCATTAAAAAACATTTTTGATGCAAACAGGGCACATCACTCTGTAGGCAAGTCTCTTACCTACATCGCTATGCTTTTGAATTTCCAGATTTCGAGGTGTAGGACAGCCTGTTTACTGTCCTTTAATATGAGTTCTGATAATGTTGCACAGACTGAACTTTTACCACAAACTGCTACCACAGAGACCGTCCCTGGGTACTGAAGTACATTTGCTCCATACTCAGCAGGGGGAAACGGAGCGCTGCAGTGTGAATGCACTGAACAGATGTAAAGTTGGTGGTAACTCGGCAGAATCTGCTGTGAGTATGTAGCGCACATCCACTGACGTACAAGTTGCCCAGCCCAAAGATACTTTGAATAAGGGAGAGGAAAGAGTTACAAACAGGGAGGGGCTTGCCAGTTCTGAAGGGCTCTCAGATGTCGGGATCACAAGAAATGAGACTGGGAAAGAGATTCCAACTCTCTTAGCTCAGCCCTGTACTTCGTGGGCTGAGCAAATAGAAAGTGGGGAATATTTTGACTCCAAGGCATAGTCCCTTGTTCAGTCAACAGCACAGCCAGATCAGAGCAGTACCTGTCAAGATGGCCCTGAGAATGTTAGCAGCTCCATAATAGGGCCAAGGGAAATCCTCCACCACAACCCGGATCTGATAATAATGCCTTTTTTTTTTTTAAACCAGAAGAGACATGCTAAGCTGAAGCTTGTTTACAGGTGCGACCTGGGAGCACAAGAAAGTTAAGTGACTTGCTCAGGGTCACACAGTATGCAAGTGGGTTCTGTGGGATTCAAACTCCAGGTCTGCAGCCCGGAGCCTTAAACTACTGCGTTATACTGCCTCTGCCTCTGGTGTGGAACAGCAGACGCTGGGGACCTGTAATGCATATGATGGGGGAGAAATAATAGAGGGACTTTTAGGGTGGCAGATCTTTTTGCCAGTACGGGGGAACCAGCCAGACTGAGGAACGCGGTTCAACTAAAGTACAGAGGTGAACTTGAGGTTGCACCAGACGGGGTGTAGGTAGTTAGAAAACTGCTAAAAGAATTTGTGCAGTTTTTAGCAACAGACATCTGTGCCCTGATTTATATGTTCATGGATACTCAATCAAATGTCAGCTTTAAAACCCTGATGTTATTGGAAAGATTTTGGAACAAATTCTATTCAATGAAACATTCCACCCTCTGGTCCCCCTTCATAGTGATACCGCTCACTAAACATCAGTCAGAATGATAACTATCCTTTTCAAAAATGAAGGAGTTAACATTGCAGACTTTTTGTTTAGGGTCAAGCAGCCAATGGAGGTCCCTGACCGACCAGTGCCCATCCTGGATTCAGAGGACATTTGAAAGGTGAGAAGGAAGATCAGGGGCCCGGCTATTTACAAGGACACACTATTTCACTAGTAGTTTTTATATTGGTCGTTACTGGGGATTCTCTTTTTATGCGGGTCAACCCAAGACATATCACAGTTGCGGGTTGCTGGCTCACCTAAGAAATGCCTGTGACTCTCGAGTATGTAACGTATGCCTAGGACATGGGCACTCTAGCCACGTTTGTCCAAAGCCAGTGTGTTGCAGCCTATGTGAGGATCTAGGACACTCTTTTATGCAATGTTCATGTGCGCGGCCCATAATTAAGGATAGTTTTACAGCACGAGGTGCAAAACAGGAGGTCTCAGGTGAAAAATCAAGAATGACCCTCTAGGGATACTAGCCCTCCTGCAAGAACTGAACAGCATAGACCTGACCCCAAAGACATCCCTGAGAAGAACCCTGATTCCATCTCGGACAGCACTTTGATGGGTGGGGCTGCCACCATGATTAGATCGGTAGTTAACGATAGAGACATACAACAACTAAGGGCATCACCCTCCCATGGTGAACCACAGCAGGAGCCACAGTCAGCTCATGGGCCTGAACAATGAGCCCCTTAAAGAAATGGATATCCAGGAGCTGTTGCCTCTGCCCCCTCTTCCCGAAGAGGACTTTAAGGTGGTTGAGGGTAAGAGAAGTGCTTGCTTCCATCCGACATTCAGAATGGCAAAAAAGACCTTGTGATTACTCAAAATTGTTTTGATGTCTTGAGGTCTATAGATGGAGGCACAGAGGGGATGACATAGATTCTGAAGCTTCATCCTTGACGTCATCCCAGAAGGACTTATCAGACACAGATGGGTCAATTTCAGAGCCAGCAAAAGCAGGAAGAGAGCCTGTATAACTGTTAAACAGAGATATGTTGCATATAGGCAGTTTCCTCTTGTGGTTTCTTATGGCATGTCTTACAGTGCATAATCGTTCACTTACAACCCATAATGATACTAGCATAAGGAACCACAAGAGGAAGATAACTAAATTTTCCTCACTGGCTGATTCAGGAACACTGATTATTTTACTACAAGATACTAGGCTCAGATCTACAAGACATAATATATATCAGGCACAAAAAAACTGGCCTTGGGGCCCCTCGGAGGACCTCTGTTCTGGGGTTGGGATATTATTTAAATCTGTAGATGCTAAAATCTCTAAACTGATAGATATTGATCCTAGGAGTGCCTTGATTATAGATGTAGAATGGTAAGATAATTCACTACGGATAGGGGTGTTATGTGCCTCCTAAACAAAAACTTCTAGGGTTGCATTTTTTCAACAAGTTCAGCTATAATTATATATGGCTAGAACTGTCATCCTGGGTTGGGATTTTAATTGCCCATGGGCAGCTGGGGATAAAACAGGTAGTACACAAAAACTATACTGCAACACAATTTTTTTTTAAGCAGATGGTGGATTATGCTGGGTTACATGATGCTTATAGAACCGTTCATCCGCATGGTGGTCGTACCTACCAGAGAGGGCCAATTTTTTCTCATATTGATTACATCTTTATAATAACTTGGAAGCATTTTCTTCCATAGGGAAACCCAGTTATAATTTGCTGTTATTGCCAGCAGGTTATAACGGCGAACACACACTGGGTTTCCCTCATTGTGTGCATGCGCGCACTACCGCCAGACAGACACACTCACCTCCACCTGCGCCACGGATGGAGACAGCAAGTGACAATGCTTTATTACCTGCCAACACATGCAAGCCCATTTCAGTTATCTACCTGGATGAAGTTCGTGCTTCTCCTGGTTCGAGGTTAAATTAAAAAATGTGAAAATAAAAACGGCAGTTCAGGCTAACGGCAGTTTAACTAGTGCTACTGCTGCAGTTCACCTAGCTAGACAAAGACAGGGTGAGCAGCAGAGAGAGAGAGAAAGGATGGGGGTTATTGATCACAAATAATCACAACTTGTGATGTTGGCGGGGGGGATTTTAGGTTGCAGCATCAGTGCTGCTTTAATGCTATAAACAGCAGCACCATCTACTGGCCACACTACTGTTTACTTATTTATTTTAATTAAATTTAAATGAACCAGGTGAGAAAACGCTACTCAACAATGATATAAAATAAAACATGGAGTGGTGTGTAAAACTCGAATTTTACACACACCCTCGGTGTGGGATGCTTCTATAAAACCCTTAAGCTTTGTTCTCGGGATTTATGTAGCATCCAACTCCTCAGATGTGTGTGTGTAAGATTCTTATATTAACTGGTGAGCATTTTTTCCCTAAGGGAAACCTGGTTTGTAATTTGCCGTTATAAATGAGTGTTTATAATGGCAAGCACACGCCAGGTTTCCCTTGCTCTGCTCAGCGACCGGCACAGCCCTCCAGTCTCCACCACAGCCGGGCACAGTCCTCCACTCTTCACCACGGCCGCCCACTGATTGAGCTGTTAGTGAGCACTTACTGTATACAGTAAGTGCTCACTGACAGCTCAGTTGAGTATGTGCTCATTGACAGCTCAGTTAGCGGCCGGCCGTGGTGGAGAGCAGAGGACTTTGCTGGTCGCTGGCTCAGGATCAGGATGGGGGGAGGTGGGGTAGTACCTGCTGGGATGGGGTGGGGCAGGGGGAGTCCACTAGACCACCAGGTAATACGTTTCTACACTACAGGCATAGGTGCAGGTGGGGGGAGGGTCCGCTAGCCACCAGGGACTACATTTCTACAGTATAGTCATGGGTGTGGGGAGGGACCGCTAGCCACCAGGTAATACATTTCTACACTACGGGCATAGGTGCGGGTGGGGGGAGGGACTGCTATCCACCAGGTAATACATTTCTGCACTACAGGTATGGGTGTGGGTTGGGGGAGGGACCACTAACCACCAGTGAATATCTATCGTTGTTGCCAGGATGGTGATTGGCAAGGGGGTAACCACTAGATCACCAGGGAAAAGCTATCTTTTATGCCGGGACAGTGATCGGTGGGCAGGGGGGACCACTAGACACCAGGGAAAAGCTATCTTTTCTGTCGGGCCATTGATCAGCGAGGGGGGACCACTAGCACCAGGGATAGCTCTCGGGAAGCGGGCAATCGGGGGTGGCACCGCTCAGTCTAGCCTCACTCCCCATGCAAATGAGCCCATAATGGGCATGCATATGGCCCCTTAGTGCCATGCATGCCCAGTGGGCTCATTTGCATAGATCTGTTTGTATATGGGAGTTTTAGCACAGGTGCAGGCCATTCTGCCGCCCTGTTTCGGTGGCCATATCTGCCCAGTGCTAGGGGGCTTAGCGCTGGGTCTCAATGGCCTTATATTCAGTTGAATAGTGCTGATGCACTATTCCACTGAATACATAGCAGTTTTGAATACCTGGGCAACTGCAAGGGGCAGCCAAAGTTTTGCCCTCTACTTTGCCCAGATTTGAATATTGGGCCCCAGGGCTTTCTCCTGGCCGTTGACAAGGAGAAAGCATTTGATCAGTTATCACGTTTTTTTTTTTTTTTTTACGAGCTTTAACATTTCATGGCATCTTGGATTAGTTTGCTATATAGTAGAGCAAAATTTATCCTAATCCATTGATAAGTGGTATCTTAGGTAAAAAAAAAAACTATTTTGCCAGATGTATTCATCAGGGCTGCCCCTTGAGCCCCCTTTTATACATTTCTTGCCTTAACGTATCAGAAAGTTTGGACAGGCCCCAGAGGTTATGGGACTTTCTATTACTGTTAACACTCCACAGCACTTACACAGATGACATGTCTTTTTTCCGCAGATACAGACTCATGTAATTTAGCTATACACTTATTCCATAAGTACACACAGGTATCGGGTACTAAAGTTATATAAGAAAAATTGTGCCTTATTTATTTATTGCAGTTTAGGATTAATACATTTGAGTTCTGGGACTCGTTTACAAAGGTTCCAGGTCATACACAAAACAATTAGTCAAACATACAGGTTGCAGACATTACAAAAAAAGTTAGACAAAGCATATTGGTTGCATACATTTGAACGTTACGAGTTAGAATACACTGAAGGAACAATTTGTTTGTCAGGTTACAAATAAAATAGGAACATGGTTTCAAGGGTATAAAGCATTTCAGTGAGGTAACATTCAGGATACAGATCAAATGAAGGAAACTGTTTCAAAGGAAGTGCTTTAGTCTGTCAGTTTATGGTCATCAGGCCCCTGGGAGTACTGGCCATACAGATGGGGACTAGCTATACAGAGGGGGAGTGGGTGGGGGAGCAGCCTAAGGACGGCGTTGTCGTTTTGTTTGAGGGCGGTGATGGGGAGTTGCTGCAGTGATGCCAGCAGCGTTGGGGGTTGCAAGCTGGAGCTCAGTAGGAGGCAAATGGGGAACAGGCTGGGGAGAAAACTAAGGGAGGGGTACTGGAGTGGGGGGAGGTGGAAAGGAGGTTGGGATATAAAACAGCAAGGGAGGTAGGTGGTGTGGTACTGGAGGGGGGAAGCAAAGGAGGAGTTGGGGTGGGAATATTAGGGGCAGAGAGGGTGGGAGGTGGAGGAAGGGATGGGGTGGGAAGGAGGGGGGTGGGGAAGGGGTGGATTATTCGGGCTAAAGAGTCCTGTAGTTGACTAGCAAAAGCATGCACAGGCTAGTTCATGATGCAGTAGAGTCCTAAGTCCTGTTTTGAAGATGCTAATCTTATTGCTTTCAATGAGTGATGCAGGTAGCCCATTATACCATTTTGGTCCTTGGTACAAGATGGATTTCTGTGCCAGGGTGGTGCGTTTAAATGGTACCAGGAGCCCACCTTTCTCTGCACTCCTGGTTGACTTAGATGATCTAGCCTGCTGGAAGAGTCCACATAGAGATGGAGACGCTAGTCTTAATTGGGCTTTCTTGACAAGTAGGCAGGTCTGATACTGGGCTCTGAGTTGGAGAGGAAGCCATCCAGTACCTGAGTAGAGGGAACAGATTTGGGTTGAAGAATCGGCTCCTAGGGTCAGCCAGCAAAACTTGTTTAATAGGGTTTTTATTCGATTGAGGGCAGTTCCGGTGCCTACCCCGTATATTGGTAGGCCGTAGTCTATAGATGCAAGGACCGAACTGCTCGTGGCTAGTTTTAGTGCATCAGGTGTGATAGAGTGCCTGTGGTGGTATAGCACTCCAAGTTTCATATTGGTGGTTTTGACAACATGGTCAATATGACCAGAGACATTGAGAGTGTCGTCAATGTGAATGCCTAGGTATTAAAATGAGTAGACTTGCTCTAGAGCATCTCCACTAAGACTCTGTATCAGCATAGGATGGAACTTCTTTTTGTTCTGTGGGACAGTAAGCAGCATGCTGTTAGTTTTTTTGTGGTTTAGCAACAGTTTTTTGGTGCTGAACCAGGATTCTAGCTTGTGGAAGCTGTCGAGGAGTTGGGAGGTGATGGTCGACTGGTCCCTGCCAGAGGCAGACATTACGGCATCATCTGCATGGAGTATGATGTGAGCCAGGCAGGCTGAGGGTAGGGTATTGATATTGATATTGAGACTGAAGAGGAGAGGAGAGGCCCTAGGATTGATCCTTGGGGGACTCCAGTGCTTATCTCCCTGGGAGATGATAGTGAGTCTCCAATTCTGACACGCTGAGTGCGGTGAGTGAGGTAACTGCTAAACCATGCCACTGTGTCTGGGGATAGTCCTGTTGAGAGCAGGCTGTTAAGAAGGTGATGGTTAACAGAGTCAAAAGCCTTCGTGAGGTCTATGAGTATTGTATTGACCCCACCACCATCATCCCTTTGTCTAAGGCGTTGTATACTTGGGAGGTGTATTCTACTAGGACCGTTACGGTGGAGTGGTATTTCCGGAAACCGTGCCGTTGGGGGCACAATTTGTTGTACTTCTCCAGGTACTCTGTGAGCTGGTCTGAGACCACCCTCTCTAGGGCTTTGGGGGTGGGGTGGAGGATGGATATCGGCCTGTAGTTGGAGGTGTTGGTTCTATCTCCAGTTTTAAGAATGGGGTAACATAAGGCCATCTTCCAGGCATCGGGGAACACACCCGATCTGAGTGAGGCATTGAAAACCTTTATGAGTGGGTCGGCAAGCTCATTTAGGACAAGGGCAACCAGCTTCATATCGACTTGGTCACTTCCCAGCCTAGTCTTTCCCAGGACACGCTTGATGTACTTGATTCTCTGAGCCCTGGTGATTTCTTTAAAGTAGAACAGCAGAGTCCCAGTTCTTGATGTTGTGGGGTTGGCAAGATTTGGTGATGGAGTAGTAGTCAGATTGAGATAATTGGCTGGTAATATACCTGAGAGATCAGTAAAGGTTGAGTTGAACTCGGCTATGTCTACAGGTTCCTGGAGTGTCTCTGTGGAGGTTGTAATCAGGTCTGGTAGGGCTCTGGGGGCCCTGCCCATGAGGTCCCCTTATGTTTCGGGTCAGCTAAAGATTTGGGCTTAAAACACAGAAGCATAGAATTTGACAGCAGATAAGGACCACCAGGCCCATCCAGTCTGTCTCTTTTCATCCTTGGATCTGGCCCATGAGTACTTACAGAAAGACTTCGTCACCCTCCAATACAACCTTCTCACTCATAAGCTCCTCCTCAATGCCAAAAAGACTGAAGTAATAATTCTCTCACCAAAGTCTACTTACGGATGTCCATACATCACACAGATCCGAACACTCTTAGAGGAACCCCTTGAAGTAGTTGATACCTTTAAATACCTAGGGTTCTGGCTGGATAACAAGCTCAACTTTCTGTGCCACTTAAATGAAACCTTGAAGAAACTAAGACAGCGATTAGGTTTATTCTATCGCATTAAACACCTACTCACGTTAGAAGCCAGAATAAGGCTAGTACAAACTATATTCCTACCTATACTGGACTACGCTGACTTCCTTTACAATCATTACCCATCAACGATGCTAAACAAACTGGACACCCTTTACCACCGGGCTTTAAGATTTATCTTAAATCTACCCCATAGTACACATCACTGTCGTCTATACCAGGTTTCGGGATGGACCTCACTCTCAACTAGAAGGAAAAGGAATGCTCTCCTCTGGTTTTTTTAGAGCATTATCTGATAACCTCCCTGCATACATCTCGAACATCTTCAAATGGGCTAAAGGTTTATATGGCCTGAGACGCGTCTCCTTAATCTGCTTCCAGATTCATAGAGTGAAAACTACCCTTGGCTCAGCAGCAATCAACTTCTCACTTCCATCACTTTGGAACACCATGCAAGACTCATTAAAATTATCCTCACTTCCAAGCATTTTCACATTCAAAGCTCTATTAACGGATTATCTGAAGGAATCATGCAACTGTTTCAGATGCCAGTGACCCCCTAAGCCTCGGGTGCCACTCTCAAATCCTACACCTAAGTATCTCATCCACCCCACATTCCTAACAACAGAAACCTAGGACCTACAAGCCTAGTTCCCTTAATCCAAGATGACCCTGACTGTTCTCTACCTTTTACCTATTCTGGCCTCCCTTTTGGCTGCCTACTCTTTCACCCCAATTTCTACCCTATTCCTTAATACCTCCTTATTTTTTTATCATTTAGGTATGAGCTCTTACTCAGCGGAGACTATATGGGATTGTTGTCTCTTCTCATTTCAGTAAAGCTTATCATTATGTACCTTTGCATGTTAATTATGTTGACCGGTATATATAGGCCCATATTGACCGGCACCTTCACAATGTTTTTTTTTTTTTTTTTTTGCACTGCTGTCCACCATAATTGTAATCTTATGAAGTGTACTGTATTGTATTTATGCCCAGGACTACCTTGAAAATTAGCTTGCTCAATGGTGTTTATGCCTGGTTAAATAAAGTGATTGATTGATTGATATTCCCTACCTACATTAGAATGCCACAGATCCTACTTGATCTATGGTTTCACCTATTCTTTTGAGCCACCAGGGTTCCCACCTGTCTATCCCATGCAGTCTTGAATTCTCTCACTGACTTCGCCCCAACCACCTCTGCTGGGAGGCTGTTCCATGCTTCCACCACCCTTTCCGTGAAGAAGTACTCTCTCATGTTGCCCCTTAGTCTGCCCCCTTCCAGCCTCATGTCATGTCCCCTTGTTCTAGAGCATCTTTTCATCTGAAAGGTGCTGCCCTCCTGTACCTTATTTATTCCTTTCAGATACTTGAAGGTCTCAATCATGTCTCCCCTCTCTCTTCTTTTCTCCATAGTATACATATTGAATTCCTCCAATCTCTCCTCGTATGACCTCTGGTATAGGCCCCGCACCATTTTTGTTGCCCTTCTTTGAACTGCCTCTACCTTATCTATGTCCTTTCGGAGATGCGGCCTCCAGAACTGGACACAGTACTCCAAATGGGGCCTCACCAATGACCTGTACAGTGGCATTACCACCTCCCTTCTTCTGCTGGTGATACTGGTAGTGTAACTGTGGTCCCATCAGAAGTTACCATATTAGGGATAAAATACGGACAACTAGATATGGCATGGGTAGATTGGGAAGGGAAGATTTTGGAGGGAGAAAGGTGACCAAATGGAAAAACATGCAAATGTCCAAAAGGAAAACGGTTATCTGATAAAAACGTTGTGGCTCCCGGTTTTCCTTTTTTGTAAGCTATGTCTTTCCTCCTGCACAGGAGCTGGCGACTAGGCTGTACAGTTTGTTTTCCCAGCTCCTGTGGGGGAGCAGATTAAATCCAGTACCAAGAAGTTGTACATATTAGCCAATGAGAAATGGAGGGCTGGCAATGATCAACCCTGTGGTATTCATTTTCTTACCATTTTTTAAGAATACTAACTGTTTTATTTTCTAAAAATTAGGCAGCTTGGGTCACATGGATCCAGGAATGGATCAGCCCGATAATTCACTGCCCAAAGCAGGGAACATATTCTTCCTTACATGGGTAACAGCCTTGAGGAAGGGGAAACAATGTAGGCTGACAACAGATCACTTTAGAAGCAATACAAGGAAATCATTCTATTTGTATATAATTGATAAAATTTTTTCAGAACCTCTTGTGTTCTCTAAAGAAACCACCCAGTCTGCACCAGACACCATTAAACAATTGAGAGACCCAAGACTCCCGACGCAGATGTGGGATACAGTTTGGCTGGTTTGACATGGCAGATTTAGTGTACAGGAGTCACGTAAGCAAAAAGCCACAATCTGGTTTAATTCAATGTATTGGGAAATATAAGCAGTCCATGTATATATTGGAAAGTCTGAGAGTGCCAGATAATATTCTTAAAGTGAAGTTTCAATGTGGTTGCTATAAGGTATTGGGCTTCATATCCCAATACCTTCTAGCAGCGATGATTCACCGACAAGTAGTTTTACCAGGGGAAGGGATCGTAACTGGCACTGAACCCTTGGCCAGCCGATCCCTTCCAGCTCCCCGATGCCCCTGCTCCGCTCCGCCCCGCGCTCTCTGAAATTGTGAAGTGTGGCCAGGGAGAGCAGGACCGAGCCCCATACAAGTCTGTGGGGGCTGTTTCTAACGTTGTTTTTTAGTCATTTTAAAGCATCTTAGAGGAAAATGAAAGCAGTCACTTAACTAGTAGGGACAATAGATAAAGTGCAGTCATCTTGCCAAAGTGAAATTACACAGGCAGGTATGGGTTACTGAGCAAAGTGAACAGCAGGTAGTATACTGTATTACAGTTGTTTGGAGTGGTAATGCCAAAACACATGCTGTTTGATCAGAAAGCAAAATGGTGTCTCACGCATGCGTAGCTCTCAACCTTTTGTCACTGAAACATGGGACACAGACACTCAAAGGGTGGGATAATGTGGGGCACTGGTACTCAAAATGAGGGACTTAAAATTATATGTGAAGATGCAAACTCAGAACACTGTGAAAACCAGTGCGTTTTTAGTTGCTCAGAGTTTAATTGCTTTAGCATCCTAGAATGTTAAGAATTTCTGCTTTAAAGTTGGAGTTTCCAGCAATCCCTGTATGTGGGCAGCACCTTTTCAGTGTGGGACAGATGAGGGACACAGCACTTCTGAGAGTAAAATGAGGGACGTTCTTTATAATGGACAGTTGAAAGGTATTGTCCTATACCAGCTATGTTTACAGAGAGCAAGCTCCAAAGAAATAGGCACCTGTGGAGGGGTGCATGAATGTTCTGCTCCATGCATGTGGAAACCTCAGTGCATCCACAGCCCTGGATGCATGTCACCTCCGCATTCAATCCCTTGCCACACATGAAGGGAAAGGGGGACTTGTTTATCCAGAAAAGGCACACTAAGCCGAAGCTTGTTTCCATGTGCGACCTGGGAGCACAAGGAAGTTAAGGGACTTGCTCAGGGTCACACAGTATGCCAGTGGGGGCTGTGGGATTCAAACCCAGGTCTCCACGTTTGCAGCGCAGTACCCTTAACCACATTGCTATACTGCCACCCATGAAGCTATGGGGGCAGTTGGGAGTGTGCTTGTTTTCAATTCTGAGATGCATCTCCATGTTGCAGAGAGCCAGCAGAGGGGGTGTGGGCTATGCAGACTGAGTGGTTGCCTTAGCACTTATCTGCTGACTGCTGGATTGTCCCTTTCGCCTGTTTGGCTTCCCTGCCACCTGCCCACAGCCCTCTAAGTCAGTATGGAATCCTGGGAGCTGTACCAGCACTTTCTGCTTGTTAATGAACACAGACACAAGCCCCTGTTCTGAGTGTGTACATGATCAACTGTGGAACTGACATGGTCATCTGATTGGATGCCCGGTGTCCAGCATGGCACCTCCCTTTATCCACCATGGACCCTCTGCACTGGACTTTGTGCATGGCCCCAGGAGACCAGTGCTGAGAAGTGCGCTGGCGTCCAATCATGCAAAGGTAATCACTCCAGATACGCATGATTCGCATGTATTTGGGGGAGTCTTCTGTCTACTAGATGAAAGTCAAGACTGGACAAGCACACTTAATGTCAAAAAACAATCTGGACCTGGGCTGATGTGGTGATGCTGCCGTTGCCCCCTTGGAGAACAGGGTTTCTTTGTAAGCCCCAGAATGCCAAACTGTGATCTGCTGTGGGCCAGGTGCATCGTTAATGTGAAGTGTTCCACTCCTGGACAGGGAGGGAGGGAGGGTGGCCCACTTGGCATTCACGTATCCTCTGCCAATCTCAGATCAGCATTGACTGCAAAGGCAGACACTCACCCACCCTTCTGGTCAGAGGAAGGGCACGGCCATGGCAGTCCCTTTCCATTAGCAGATTATATCCTCTCACCACTAGAGGGCTATATCTCTATCTCTTTATCTAGTACGTAAGCCATGTAGGCTCTCTCTGCCTTTCTCTCGCCTCTCCTCCTTGCCCTGGCCCCCCTCTTCTCTCTCTTCCGGGTCCTAGCCACCCCCACCCCACCCCACCCTACTCTGGTTTCCACTGCAACTCCAAGGGAACTCTCCACTTCCACTCGAGACTTGTGCTTGGTGCACCGTTTGGATATTCCTGGTTACTTAACACGACCACTACTCTCAACAAGTGTGGCCACCTCTCTACACTGTACCACCTTGCAGTCCATATGGGACACCGCCTGGAACCTTGCAACTTCTCCTCCAGGAAGCAACAATCAAAACTATCTCTCAAAGAGCTGCGACTCTGCTCCTTAAAACTCCTGCTCCTCCTTCTTCTCATCTCAGGCAGCGTCCATCCCAATCCTGGCCCTAGAAGCTCAGGCCACACACAAACTCCAGGTGCCCTTATCATTGCAACCATTAATATCTGCAGCCTACTACCAAAGCTGGATGCACTCCAAGCCTTCATATGCCAACACAACCCTGACATCCTTGCAGTGGTGGAAACTTGGCTGACACCTAAAGTTCCTGACTCAGCAGTAACAATACAGGGCTACAATGTCCACAGGGTGGACGGATATCAAAAAGGCGGTGGTTCGCAATCTATATCAAAGACTCCTGTCTTGGCACCCTGTAGCAACTCCATCACTTTCTGCCTCAGCCCAGATTCTGCCAATAAAAATCATTCTAGGTCCCAACCATAAAGCTCTGACTATTGTTTCCGTATATATCCCACCCAGGGACCCTAAACATGGATTCAGGGCGTCCTAAACTTTATCAACTCACTTCCTCCTGAAACTGAACTTATTCTACTAGGGGATTTCAACATAAACTGGTTAGCATCGAGTGCCAGTGCCTATAAAGACTCCATCTCCGCTGCTAACTTCACACAAATGGTAAACTCCCCTACTAGGATTAACTACAAGACTGGCACCAGTACCCTCTTGGATTGGGTCCTCACCACTCACCCCACAAGGATTTCTCGTACGACCATTCTCCCAGACTCACTCAGTGACCACTCCCCAGTCATGTGTGCATGGTCTAACAAATTCCTTAAGCCCCCTCCGAAAATTATTGCTAGCAGAGTCCTTCCTCGTGGAAAACTTCCACATCTCAAACAACACCTGCTTCTACAAGACTGGCTACCCATTTATGAAGCAACAGATTTTAACTTGGCTCTTGATCACTTCATCTCAATTTTCAACAAAGCGTGCGACCTCTTTGCCCCTGCTAAAAGGCGCAAAACAAAATCTCTCTCTAACCCATGGGTCACCGCTGCTCTTCTCTCACAGCTGAAACTAAGGGATCATCTCTGGGCAGTTACCAGGGCCACTGGCAAACAACTGGACATCCAAAATTACAAACAAGCACAAAATGCCTGCACAAAAGCCATACGGCTAATGAAATCCACCTATTACAAAGATGCTCTCACCAATACATGGGGAAATGGTGTTTCTGGGACAATATCAAGGATGTCACAGGGAAGCAGCCAAAAACCTCTCCGGCCATGTTAATGGTTGATGGATCCTCAACCCTTGACCCCAAGGTGATCGCAAACATCTTTAACACGGCTTTTTCAGACCTTAGTGCTGTTCTACCCCATGACTTTTTCGAAAACAGGTCCTACTCCCCAAATACCTCAGCCCCTCAGTCTAACCATCCCCTCTTCTACTTCAGGAAGGTAAGGCTGAATGAAGCTCGCCGCTATATTACTGCAGCTATCTCTAAATCTAGATCTAGTAACGACACCCTGGACCTTAAGCTTCTTTTGCTCACCCTCGATGAGGTAATTCATCCATTAACAAAAATCCTAAACCTCTCTCTCAGCTGTGGAAAATTCCCAGACCTATGGAAAACAGCCTCCGTGACACCCATCCATAAAAGTGGGGGCAAGATGATTCACTCAAATTATCGCCCTATCTCCATACTGCCCCCACTCTCTAAGGCACTTGAGCGCATCGTGGCTGATCAACGTACCGACCACTTGGATAAATACAATATACCTTGCCCACAACAACACGGCTTCCGGAAAGGTCACAGCACCACCACAGCCCTTCTTGAGTTCACTGGAGCTTTGCACAAATCCCTTGACAACGGCCTTCTCACAGGGGCCGTTTTCGTCGACCTCTCCAAGGCCTTCGATACAGTACACCATGGATTATTAATACACCAACTACTGAATGCCGAACTATCACCTGACTCTTCTCTCTGGTTTAAAAGCTACTTAGAAAACCGGTCACAGAGAGTTAAAATTGCGGACGCTCTTTCTAGCACACTGCCTGTTCGCTCAGGTGTCCCACAGGGATCCATACTGGGACCCCCTCCTTTTTAGCCTTTTCTTAAACTCCCTCCCTTACCACTGCTCTGAGCAGATCATACTACATGCTGATGATGCTGTTGTATTCTCCACTCACAAAGATCCTGCAACTCTTCAATACAACCTTCAATTTGGTTTCAGTTCTGTAGAGACATGGTTTCTTAATCATAAACTGGTCCTCAATGACAAGAAAACCAAATCTATGCTCTTCTGCAGCTCTCATAACCCACACAAGCTATACCACTTGGCTATCTCCACCACCCAGGGGAACACTCTAGATCAGGTGGGGTCCTTCAGATACTTAGGATACAGCTTGACCCTAATCTCTCCTATGGACTTCATGTAGATAATGTAGCTAGAGCTGCTAATACACGGCTTGGTCTCTCTACAAACACAGACCACCTCACTCCAGAAGCTTTGAAGGTTGCAGTCCTGAGCTCTGTGATCTCTGTAATAGACTATGGTCTCATCATTTATGCTCAGCCACAACCACAACCCTTAGATGCCTCTTAACTACCTTAAATAAAGCATGTCGGCTCATCACTGGTGCTCACCGTCTCACCCACACATGTGACCTGTACACTCAGACCGGCTGGCTCCAACTGTCAAACCGCATAAAGTTTCTCACCTGCTCCATGGTGAAAAAAATCTACCTTGGCCTTGCACCTTCTGGGGTGTCAACTCTTACAACACCGAATTAACAAATGGCGCCTTAGGAGATCCACGCTACAGCTACTGAAAGTCCCCCACTGTCACACGTCACAGGGACAACGCTCTTTTGCTTATCGAGCGCCACTCTGGTTCAGTGGCCTCAGCCCAACCATCTCCTCTGCCCCAACTATTGGTATGTTTAAAATTAGGCTCCGGGGCTATCTCACTACCAACAGCTCCTGTGACTGCCCAACTTAACCTTGTTTCTCCACTTCCCTTTCTGCTCTAGTTGTCCCCCCCCCTTCCCTCCTCACTGGATTCTACCCTCACATCTTGGTATACCCAATGCTGCACTTTTCACCTCTTGCCACCCTTCCTACATTCCCCCCACCCTCTTCCTATGACTCTGGCACTTCTTATCTGTTGTCTATTTTCTCTGACAAATGCCGCTGGCTGCCTTGTTACAATGCTACCCTTGAACTGTATTAATCTGTACTCTGTTTGCAATGTCCACATTGTTGTAATACCTGTCTTGATGTTCCCCATAATTTGTATTTCTCTGACATGGAACCTTTGTAAAAGAGCCATGGCTCAAAGATATTTGTAATCCTAGACTTGATAAATAAAATAAATAAGTCCCATTATTGGGGTGGGGAATGCAGACCCAGGTCTGTTGGATTTTTTTTTCTATTCTTTATTTTTCAGTTCATAGCATCAACATTTACATTTATTTATTTAAAGACTGGTAACCGGGAGAGGCACGCTGAGTCGAGGCTTGTTTCCAGGTGCGACCCGGGGAGGGGGGAAAGGAGGTACAAATAAAGTGCAATTAAAACAGAGTTACAGTTCATAAGTGCTTGAATATAGGCAGGTAACAGATTATACAGTCAGGTAAAACATTGTGCATGACATTGTATATAATAACCACAAGTAGGCAAATAGCACTGGAAAAATACAAGAGATACATGAAATGGTACATAACATATGTACAAAAACAACACAGAGAACTATAACAGCAGCGGGTAACATTTAGGCCTAAGTGGGCAGTAGGGCACATGGGAAACTAGGCAGGTGCAGACTACAGGGAAGCTGAGGACTTGGCCCACTGTGATACAGGTAACCAGAGATGAAACCATGATGGCAGGGGTACTTCCTAAAGGTTAGTCAGGCTGTGGACACATGCAAGTGGTATGAGGGAACAGTTAGAGTGTCCGTTTAAAGAGATTTAAGGAAGGCAGCATGCGCAAGGAGTTCCTCTCGGGGGAAGTAGAAAAAGGAGGCAGCTTTGCCAGTGTTAGAGTGAGGGCGAGGTAGGGCAAAGGAGCGTGGGTCACAGGAATGAAGACTATAGGTGGTGAGGTTGGCGAGGATAAGAGGGAGGCTAGGTAGGAGGGGAGCAAATTGAACCAGTATTTGGTGGTGAAGATGGAGGTATGGAGGTTTCTGTAGGAAGTAAGAGAAGGGAGAGATAGCGAGGAGTAGAGGGTATAGTGGTGGGTTCTGGGGGGGCATTCAGGGAGAAACGACAGAAGGCATAGAAGAGAACTTCCAGTCAGGAGAGGAAGGAAGTGGGGACAGACCTGTATACAGTGCCGGCGTAGTCAAAAAGGGGCAGAATGATTTTAGTAAGAAACGTTTGGCAGACAGGGAGGGAGAGGGCATCTTTATTTGTATAGAGGGCCCCAAGTTTAGGGCAGAGCGTGGAATGAATATGATTGTTGTGAATAGAGAAATCAAGGTGACTGTCCAACCAGATACCGAGATATTTGTAGGCCAGGACTTTGTCAAGGGTTTTTCCATCTAGAGTCAGGGCTCAGACAGGGTCCTAGTTCTGTGTGGCACCTCAGTCCTGATTTTTTGGTAGGGCCCCTAGAATTCTGTGGCAGTGTTTGCTTATTCCTGCAGCAGACATTATTGATTTCTGTGGCACATCACAGCCCTGTTGTTGGCCAGAATATGAGGTGATGTCATCGATGACAACACATGTGAGCAATAATACCTGACAAGGTTGGCGGTTTTGGAATATACCAGACCGCCCAAGGGTGTAATGAGGCCCGATGCCACAGACGGAAGGCCTTATAGCTCTTGGAAGGTCTGGTATATCCCATTACTGCCCACCCTGAAGGGTATTATTGCATTTCTAAAATATATGTCACATTTTTCAGTGCAATTGACAAAATAAAAAAAATATAAAAAAATTACTAGAAATGTGCTGAAAAGGGGTTTTGTTGGTAAAGTAGTCCCCCTACTGGTATACTTGCCAGTAGAGGGCAGTGTGGTGTTGGACACATCTTCTACAGTTTTCTTTACTGTCTTCTGTTATTGCTTTCCCACTGTCCTGTACTGCTTAGTTCTGTCTCCTCCACATGGACGGTCACAGTGCTCCTTTTCTCTCCCCTGGTGTACTTTGTTTTGGAGTCCGTGGGCTGGAACTGAATTTGACTGTGGGGACAGAGTGCAGCAGGCATCGTGGCGCAGATATGGAAAGCGAGTGAGGTTAGGATTGGGGCTCAGAGATTTCCCTTCTGCTCAGGTGAGGGATGTAAAAGCTGGGTTGTTTTTATTTCAAAACAAAAAAATAAAATGGATATTTGTGTGTCTTCTCTGTCAAGTGGGGGTGGAAGCAAGGCGAGCCAAGCTGTCACGGAGTAGCAATGAGCAGGTGATGTGCTAATGTTACTTCTCCGAAGTACAAGAGCTGTTTTTTCTTTTCTTTTTAAAACCAACAAAAAGGGTGGGGCTGGCCCGGTGGTGCTGAGGGCTGAGGCGCTGGACGCTTTACCTCGCGCCATGCCGGCAACCTGTGTTCGGGAGCGAGCACGGGCCACCAGGGGTCGGCAGGGGAGGAGAAGTATTGAGTGTCCAATGAACTGCTTTCCTTCTCCGGGGAAGGGGATTACTAGCTCTCAGTGCCCTACTGGCTCCTGGTGGCGGCTGGGGGGCAGTGCGTCAAGAGCTCAAAAAGAGGGAGGAGATGGGGCAGATGCCTGAAGGAGCATGTGCAGATGCATGCACGCCCTCTCTCGGCGGCATCACTGCACACCCCACCTCCTAGGGGGAAAAAGAAAAGTGGAAATAGGTGCTGGCCAGGCTGAGTGAAGCTGTCCCTGCACTTGCTGCCTCTGGGAAGACATCTTCCTGGTCGGATCCTTGTAGGGTGGGTCGAGTCACTCCCCACCACCCTGCCATGAAGGGTAAGTCATGGGGACATAAGGGAGGAGGTCTGATCCACGGGGGACGGTCCTGGGGGACAGTGGATAGGGAGTAGGAGTGTCGTCCAGCACCAGAGGAGAAATACCATACCAAAAGGAAAAAAGGTGGGAAATGTCTTCAACCTGTGTCACTGTGTACAGGTTGCCTCTCTGTTTTATGTGTGTTGTGGAAGTGCTCCCTACACAGTATTGATGCACCGGGGGGGGTGGGGACTCTCTCTGTAAGCGAGCAGAAAAAATGGCTCTGTTCATTTTGAAATCAAATGGTGGCACAGGGATATGTTTTGATAAATGGGCACTGCCAGCTGGGACTTGTTTCTTAGTGGGCATTGTTAAGAAATAAATGTATGGCTGCATGGGGGTCTCAGTCAGTTGGATTTCAGCTTGGGGGTCTGAGCCAATTGGACTTCAGGATTTCTCATGCCCATTTTCTAAGCTGAGCACAGAGGAGGGACTTCAGATTAAAGAGCAGCTGACATGATCTGAGGGCTTGGGAAGGTAACTCGTACTAAGAGTTGCCTGTCCGAGGAGCTAATTAAGCCTATTTTTAAAGTTTTCTGTTAAGTAGTAAAAATGTGTAATGAGTGTGTTTACCTGGAGGCAGTATAGTGTAATAATTAAGGGTACTGAGCTGCAAACCTGAAAACCTGGGTTTGAATCCCACAGCCCCACTTGCATACTGTGTGACCCTGAGCAAGTCACTTAATTCCGTGTGCTCCCAGGTCGCACCTGGAAACAAACTCCAGCTTAGTGTGCTTTTCCTGGTTAAACAATTTTCCCTCATAAAAAAGAAACATACAGTTATATGCCCAGCTTGTAACTTCCGAGTACAAGCCGAGCGTTGGAGCCCTGCCCCTATAAATAGCACTTTGATGACATGAAGTAGGGGACGGGACTGCAGGCACGCCATATATAGAAACTGTGAAAAAGGGGGAGGGGTCCTCTGAACATGCAAACAGTTTCTTTGCTACTAGTTACACATACATGGGGCTAATATGTGATAGATATTACAGCCCCATCATGTATGACTGGTAGCGAAGAAACTGCATGCAGCATGAAAGAGACCCCCACGATTTCATAGATTCTGTATATAGTCAGCCCCGTCTCTACTCCCACTCAGTGAAAGCCAAAAAGATTGCATTCTAGGCAATACAAAAAGACACAGGCAGAAGGGGATAG
Source organism: Neoceratodus forsteri (assembly GCA_016271365.2). Classification (NCBI taxonomy): domain Eukaryota; kingdom Metazoa; phylum Chordata; order Ceratodontiformes; family Ceratodontidae; genus Neoceratodus; species Neoceratodus forsteri. Next base: position 59,872,236 of record JADMNL010000036.1, on the reverse strand, counting down.
GAGAAGTACCAGGAGAAACAAAGGAGGCAGGGAAGTCAGTAAGGGAAGCCAAAGCTCAGACAGAAGAACACATTGCAAAATCAGTGGTTAAAGGGGACAAAACCTTTTACAGGTACATAAGTGAAAAAGAAGGACAAAGGGAGGGATAGTGAGACTGAAGGGGGAGGATGGGAGCCGCGTGGAGGATGACAACAGTAAAGCTGACATATTGAACAGGTATTTCTGTCAGTCTTTACTAAGGAAGAGGAGGGTAATGGGTCTGAAGGGAGTACAAGGGGTGAGAATGGTGCAGAAATGGACACAAGTCCTTTACACGAGAAAGGGTCCTGAAGGAACTGGAAGTAATAAAAGCTGATAAAGCAATGGGGCCAGATGGGTGCACCCAGGGTCCTTAAAGAACTAAGAGGTGGTGGCTGAACCTCTGGCTATCCTGTTCAGCCAATCACTGGAAACAGGGAGGTACCCAAAGACTGGAGGACAGCAGATGTAGTCCCCTTATACAAAAGTGGGAACAAAGAGGAAGCAGGGAACTACAGACCAGTCAGCCTCACCTCGGTAGTGGGAAAGATCATGGAAGCACTACTGAAGGAGAGATTGGTGGAACATCTGGTTGTCAATGGACTACAGGACCCAAGGCAGCATGGTTTCACCAGGGGGAGGTCATGTCAGACCAACCTCATTGAATTTTTTGACTGGGTGACTAGGGAGGTGGATCAGGGGAGGGCAGTGGACATGGCCTATCTGGACTTCAGCAAGGCCTTTGACACTGTGCCACATAGAAGACTATTACACAAACTGGGGAATATGGGTGTGGGCAGGACAGTAGAGTGGTGGGTAGGAAACTGGCTGGGTGGCAGGACACAGAGGGTGGTGGTAAATGGCTGTCACTCCACAGAGGGAAGAGTGACCAGTGGGGTACCCAGAGGATCAGTGCTGGGACCGGTCCTATTCAACATCTTCATCAGTGACATTGCACAGGATATAGAAGGCAGAATTTCACTGTTACGCTGATGACACAAAGCTCTGTAACAGAGTAGACACACCAGAGGTGTAGACAGAATGAGAAGGGACCTGCAGAAACTGAAGAATGGTCAAGGGTTTGGCAGTTGAAATTCAATGCAAAAGTGCAAGATAATGCATATAGGGCACAAAAACCCTGGCACAATATATCAGTTGGGGGTGAGGATATAGCATGCACCAAGCAGGAAAGGGATCTTGGGGTTGTCATCTCTGTTGACCTCAAGGTAGGAAACAGTGTGACAAGGCATCAGGTAAAGCAAATGGGATGCTGGGATGTATAGGCAGGGGCATCACCAGCAGGAAAAGGGAGGTCATAATTCCGCCATACAAGACACTAGTGAGGCCCCACCTGGAGTACAGTGTACAGTTCTGGAGACCATACCTACGTAAGGACACAGACAGGGTAGAGAAGGTTCAGAGGAGGGCAACAAAGATGGTGCATGGGTTGCATCACAAGTCCTATGAAGACAGGTTGAAGGAACTGAACATGTACTCCCTGGAGGAGAGGAGGGAGAGAGGAATATGATAGGACATACAAGTATCTTAGGGAGGAACAGGGTGCAGGAAAACACTATTTTAAGCGAAAAAGATGTTTCAGGACTAGAGGGCATGGGATGAAGTTGGAGGAGGGCGATTCAGAGGAAACATGAGAAAGAATTTCTTCACAGAACGGTGGTGGACAAGTGGAACACCCTGCCAGAGGAAGTGGTGGGGGCTGAAACAATCACGGATTAAGAATGCATGGGATAAACATAAAGGAATTCTAGAGGTCAGGGGTAAGGGGAAATAGACTTCTAGGAAAACAAACTGAACTTACAAGCTCAAATGGGCAGACTAGGTGGGCCATAGGCCCTTATCTGCCGACACTGTCTATGTATCTATGTATCTATGTATCATCAAAATGCTGTTTTTAGGAGCGAGGCTGTAGCACTCAGCTCATACTTGGAAGCTACGAGCCAGACATATAACTGTAAGTTTCTTTTTAAATACTTAACTAAAAAATTTCAAAGTTAAAAGGCTTAATTAATTCCTCGGGCAGGCATCACACTAGTATGAGTCGCCTGCCCAGAACGTGTAAGTTGCACATTAAACGAGGAAGAGAATAGAGCCAGGCACTAAAGAAGAACTACATTTTAATGAAAAATCACTAATAGCAATGAATTTCACTGCACTACATATATATTGTGACATAATGCAAGTTCTGTGGGAAATTTCATGACTGTGGAATCACAGAATTCCGGGGCTTTGCTTATAGGTAGTCCTAGCTGGCATGTTTCGGCTTGTGATGGTTGCCTTCTTTTGGGCTTCACAGTACTTAACCTCTGCAGATAATTGCACCTGTACCTGAAGCATTGGCATGTCTATGCGTTTATCAGTCCACTAGAGTATGTGTAATGAGTGTATTTATTTATTTAGTTTTTGTTGACCGGGAAAGGAGGACTAAACAAACTCTGCCTGTTTTCAGCCTCATCCCGGGGTAGGGGGATACAGATGGATGCCAACTGACACTGAACCAGATTAAGCTGTTGGTGATATTTATAGTGAATGGGGGAAATTTGGCCAGGACATTGGGGAAATTCCCCTGCTCTTCGGTAGGGGGAGCTGTTGTCCCTCTGTGAGGTGGTCAGTTAGACTGATGGAACTGGTGAAAGAGATCGCAGTGGAGCGAGCTGCGGCAGACGAGGCCGGTGCCTTGGAATTCCGGATGTCAGAGGAGGAAGAGCAGTATGTGTCTGCTCCCATGTCTGATGCAATGGAGAGCGAAGCATCAGAGGGAGAAGGAGTGAGCCTGGATGCCGGGTTGGAGGTCAGAGAACTGCAAGCGACCTCAAAACAAGATATTGGCATGACAGCGGAGCACTTGGAAAAAATCATAGAGGAAAAAAGGCTTATAGTTTAGAAGATTCTGGAGGAGAATGATGAGCGTAAACTGGAGGAATGACGGAGAGAGGCACCGAAAAGGGCAGAACAAGATGCTGGAGGGAACGGGAGCAGTCAGGAGAATAGCGGAACCGCACAAGGAGGAGGAAGCAGGATGACCCAAGTGGAGGAGACAACAGGGTGTTCGGCACATCAAGTAATGATACGAGCGTTTAGTTTACCCGAAAAAGAAAATGTAGCAGGTGAATGGTTGCCTGGCTTTGCACTGAAAGGAACTGGATGGAAACAAGGAACGGACGGGAGTGGAGGTGGCAACCAGAAAGCGACTGGATTGATTTCTCTCTCAGGCTAGCAATGGGAACTCCCAGGCCAACACTGCCTGAGAGGAAGGTCGGGTGTAGGTAACCCTGATAGGAGTAAATAATTCAGAGGGGAATCAGCCTGCAGTGGGGAGATGTGAGGAAGGTCAATTTCCGGTGAGAAATTCCAGTGAGGAAATCACAAATATGACTGTGGCTGAGAGTGTATTGGAGGGTGGAGAAAAGTCTGGGTTCCCTGGAAAGACTGCGGGTGGTTGTACATTAGGGGAACAAAATTCCCTGAATGGAGCAGCTCCTAAGGGTGTCGGAGATAGGGTTACACAACCCCAAAGGTTTGATAATGACAGAGGGAATGAAGGGAGACTGTATTCCTCAGTTCTTAGAGAGGGAAATAGTAGAAGAAACGGTAAGGAATCAGCAGGCCCATCAAGTCCCCCCACCCCCAACCTAGAGGAAGAGGTAGGCCTTAGAGATTGGCAGATTACATTGACCCCATACCCAGAAGCTTTGCCGTACGGCTAAGGTACAGATGTGGCCAGGAAGATTTTCCAGATAGGGTATACGTGGGAAAAACACTCCTGAAAGATTCAATGAGGTTTGTTGCCTCCGAAATATATGCCCTTATACACATATCTGGTGAGGATGTGTTTGATATTAGCTTCAGGTCAGTATGAGGGCTGGAGAGATTTTGGCTCAAATATAACCAGCTAAAATTCTCTCCTATCTGGTCCCCATTTATAGCCACCCACCATACAAATAATAACAGTGATGTTCAGAAACGAATGCGTACAAGTGGGAGACACTAGCTGAATCAGAAATGTGAGGTCCTGGGGCCCCCCGGAAGCTATTATAAACTCTGAATACCTATGGACTGGAAGGTGGCAGTTCAAAGTCAAGCTCCAACAATCAGGAGAAGGTATTGCCCACATACCCAATAGTTTCTTCATGGGGAGGGACGGGTGTAGTTTTCTATCCTGGTCAGCCTAAGGTATGCTATAAGTGCGGCTCTCGAGGCCACCTTTTAAATGTTTGTGACACCATCAGATGTGGGTTATGTGCGGAATGTGATCACAGTGACTCCCAATTCAGGAATGATGTACTATGTAACCTGTGTGAGGAATATGGGCACTTGTACCAAAACTGTCCTTGGGCCGCTAGAAATAACGCAAGAAGCGTTAACCCTGAGGAATTAATCAGGAAAGCACAACAGGCAGGATCTGCCAGAGAGCCGTCAGCCCCACCAGAAGAGGGGGAGGATCAGGCTCCTCCAGAGCCCACAACCCAGGAAACCCCCAACTCAGGAGAATGTGACTATGCCAGACAATTGTGGGTGTTTCTGGCTGCTAAGTGGCGGATACCTTGGCTAGCGAATGTAAGCTATAAAAACTTAGTGCTAGGAATTTTTCCCACACTATTAAGTCAGTTCCATAATAGTACTTTACATGTGTTATTCGCTTGCTTAAACTATTATCTGTGGCAGAGTCATTACCAGTTGTTGCTGCAACAAGAAGAGATGATGTATGAGGAGTTTAGTATTGTATGTGAGCAAACAATGGTGGCTGTGTATAAAAATTATAATTGTACTCACCCTAGGAATAAAGTAACGATGTGGTGGAGAGGTTTTGCCTACTTTAAGAAATATGTATAAGAGTAAAAGTGAGAGGGAAAGGGTTGTTAAATGATTAAATCTAAAAAGGGAAAAGTAAAGGTTAGGTTAAGAATGAAAGAAGATGAAGGGTGACAGAATGTGGTCCAACTAAAGTAATATGTTCCAGAAAGGTATAAATATAGTTATCTGTAAATAAAGCATAGGTGGAGTGGGTATGTGAATGCTCCTTCAGTTCTTTATTTTTCCTGTCTTTTAATTTATTCATGTTGGGGATGTGATTTAGTAATTGTATGTAAAAGAGAAATGTTAAGCAATATATTCTTTCTTCTGTGTTTGTGTGAACATGTTTTGTTGTGTTTTTTGAATAAAAAACTCCCCTACTCTTTTCAAGAAGTGCCATGGGACCTTTAACATCCACCTGAACAGGCAGATGGGATCTCGGTTTAACGTCTCATCCGAAAGACGGCACCTCAGGAGTGTAGCATCCCCCCTTATGCTGCGCTACAGTGTCAGTTTTAGGATTTAACCCAAATGCCTGGTGTGGGGATAGAACCCACAGCCTTCTGATCTTCCAGCCTCCGAGGTGAGTCTGCAACCTGCTGAGCCACTGACACTGCTTGAGCTGAATCATACTGCCCGCCTCTTCTAGCAATAAGTTTTGATTTGTACCTTTGTAACATTGTCTCATTGTTTTTATGTATACCATTGTACACTCTGCCCTGGATGGTGGGGGGATAATAGAAACCTTTAAATACCTCATGGGGCGTTAAATAAGGTACAGCTGTGTCTGGGTGGTATTTTTCAGAGAAACAGGTGCTCTGGAACAAGGGGCCATGATATGAAGCTGGAGGGAGGTAGATTCAGGAGAGCTGTAAGGAAGTACTTCTTCACTGAAAGGGTGATAGATTCCTGGAATAGCCTTCCAGCAGAGGTTGTTGAGGCGAGAACAGTGGTGGGATTCAAAAATACCTTGGATGGGCAGAAGGGAATCATTGGGGTAAGGGGGTGGAGAGGCAATGCCGTACATCAAGTAGGGTCTGCAGCAAAAACGAAGATAATAAAAATGGGCAGACTGGGTGGGGCCCACCGGCCCTCATCTGCCGTCAGTTTCTGTGTTTTTAAGATGCTAATATGTTGAATGCAGTATTCTGTTATGAGCCAGAGTTTGCCAGTTCTTTTTTCTGATTGGCCACGAACAAAGTGACATCATAGAGGTATGGTGAGGGAAGGGTGGTGATTAAATGAAATAAGCTACCTGTGGTACAGTCCAAGTCAGTCAGCAACTTCAAGCAGAGATGGGACCAGCAGGTGGGTTTCATTACAGAAAGGGGGATGATTAAAAATGTGAGGATTGCCACTAGGGCAAGGCAGAATATTTAGGTAGGGTGAGCAGACTGGGAGGGCCAAGAGCCTTCTTCTACTATCAATGTTTATGTATCTGCGTTATAAACTGCTGTATTTCATCTCATTCATACTTCTGTTTTCTAGCAGGCAGTTCTGCAACTTGCTGAAGGTAATGGACGAGTTGCAGCGGAGCGTGTCTCAGCCACTGCCCCACTCCAAGGTGGCATTCCACAACGTGAACCAGTCCTACATCACCAGCACCAAGGTTGAATGTCACTATACCCTCACTCCCCAAATCAGTTGGTCTTCCAAGGACTGGATAGGACTATTTAAGGTAGGAGACAGTATTTTTCAGATGTATAAAATGTGTGTGGCCCGGTAGGAAAATTAGCTTGTCAGACTTTTTAAAAAGAGCTTTCATTTGCCCAAGGTGGCTAGGCCTTCCTGTAGGAGCAGGGGGAAGTCTGACAGAGGGCTTAAAGTTCCTAGGTGCTTCGTATGTTAACAAAGCCACTTACCATGACTGTACTTCAGAATCCCCCAGCTTCTCTTGCTCTAAAATATGTACTGTAGTTTTAATTTATGTTAAATTGCATGAGATTTGTTTTTTTATATTATTTTTATATACCCTTTCAGGTTAGTCTTTATTTCATTGGTTTGTATTCTATAGTGATTGCATGTCCAAACGAGATACATCTGAATGGGTCTGCATAGGTTTTGCAGTGTTCTTGCACATGAAATCTTCATGAAATGCTGCAGTGTATTATTTAAAATCAACAAATGATAAGTAAAAAAAAAAAGGATTTTCCAATATTTAGGAAAACATTTTAAAATATAATACTCAAGACTGCCCGATGGTGCAGAGGCAGTGTGTCATGCTGCCATATTGGGGACCCTGATTTGAGCTCGAACTTGGCCAACGATTGGGCGACCAGGCTGGCACTGTGCAGCCAATGGCAGCACTCCTAGGTGGGATGTCACCGACAGTTTTCCCCCCAAAGAGGGCCAGGGTTCTTGTTTCACTGCCAGCGGGAAAGCTGGTTGTGTACACTGCATCACAACAAAGGGTGGAACAGACGTCTAGCGAGAAAACGGGGGGGGAAAAACAGTACCATTTAAATGCCAGTTATAAGCTGTCTTGGGCTGTGCTTTGGGCTGACCTCCACTGGAGGGGTGGCTGAGGTAGTTGCTGTTGGGGCTGGGAGGTGGACAGGAGGAAGCAGCATCCCAGCCCTTTAGTCTAGGCTTACAGGTACTGTGGGACAAAAAGCTTGATTGTAAATAAAATTATAGATGTGCAATAACGCTTCTGTATTAGGGTTGTGTTGGTGTTTCATTAAAAATGGTCGCGTTCCAAGCATTGCATCTCAGCCATTTTAGACCCTAGGACTGCACAATTTGGCACACACCTTCTCAGTCCTCAGGTCTCTTAACTCCCCAAACTTCATGAAGATCCGTTGTTTACTTTTTGAGATAACATCCAAAATTACATAATTTTGCCATCAAATAGCTATACGCCAATTTTTAATATGTTGACCCTGTATGAGGTACCATACTGTTGATGCATGGCCTTGTACCTGTAGATTGTCCTTGGGTCTTCAGGGTAGAGGACATGGTAGGGTGGGTGGGAGTTGGAACCCTAACAGCACATTTCCAGACTTTGTGGCCATTTTGTTTAGAACCCTGATAGTTTATTTCCAACCTTTGTGCAATTTGAGTTTTCTGCCGTAGCAATCCTAATGAGCATAAAGGTAGCTTTTTGTCATAACACGTGTCTCTGTACGTCTCTCTCTCCCTCTCTCTCTCTCTCTCTCTCAGTAGCAGCAATAATAACAGGTCATGCATCGCTCAGATTTCATCTCATCCACCTCCTTTGCCTCCTCCTCCTCCTCGTACCCTTTATTAGTGAGGACATTTCATGAAAACAAGATCTGTCATCTCATCCTCCTGCTTTACCTCTCTGGAACTCATAATCCTCTGTTTTATGAGATTATTGTTCTTTCCACTGCAACATAGAAACATAGAAAGGTGACGGCAGAAGGAGACCAGTGGTCCATCTAGTCTTCCCATTGGTTTGCAGGGACTCCTGTTGGGCCCTAGCGACTGTTACTCAGAATTTGTGAAGCCCTTCCCTGGATCGTATGTTGCATGTATGTCCAGTCCCATCCTAGTTTGAATGAAGTGACCGTTTTGGCCTCCACTGCTTCAGAGGGCAAGCTACTCCAAGGTGCCATCACTCGGTCTGAGAAAAAGTGTTTCCTGATATCTCGCTTGAAATTCCCCCCTTTGAGCTTCCAGTTGTGTCCTCTCGTATTAGTATTATTGGACCTAGTAAACAGTTCGGAGTAGGGAACTTTGTTGATGCCCTTTAGGTACTCTAATGTCTCGATCATATTCCCCCTCTCCCTTCTGGACTCAAGCGAGAACAAATACAGCTCCTTCAGACATTTGTTGTACGTCTGAAGGAGCAGGAAGAGGAGTTTGTGGCAACAGATTATGATGCCACAAACTGCAAATTATGACTTTAGTGGAGGGAAAAGCAGGCAGATGTGATGAAGTTAGAGACACGAGGATCCTGTTTTGTGTAGATGTCCTCTGTAATTCATTTGTTTTATTGTCCCAGTTTTAGTCCAGAGATCATGCTAAGCTGCGAACAGCTCTTTTCCAGGTGTTTCCAGAAGGGAAGAGAAATGGATACTACAGTACAATAAAAACTATGGCACATATCATTATAAAACAATGATATGTATTATAAAGCAGTGCTGTGCACACCTTAGGGGTGCAGTTAGGCACAAGGTTGAAGGCTGAGTATCTTTCACACTTAGGAAGTGCATTAAAATCCAATGATGCACACCCTGGAGGGTCTTATTACACTTGTAAAATGTCTCTGAATAGAATTTTTTGGTGAAGAATATGAGATTCTGCACCTGACTGTGCGTTTATAGAGATTTAATGCATGGTCAGGTGACATGTCTTAGCCAATGAAATTTCTAGATTTTTGCTTGCCATTTGATATATGAAAATATGTGTTTGGGCCTTGTCCCCATAGAGAAAGCTGTTGTATATTTCCCTTTTATACCACCATAGCCAATTATGATATATGAAGTTGCACTGTATGAATCTGTTATTAACACCTAAATAACACATTAATACCTAATGCACTATAAGCCATCCTGTTACGCACACAGTAAAACCTATGACAAACACCTTAATAACACATATAACAACCATCTTACTACATTTAACAGCCACTGTAATAACACATATAACAATCACCTTAACAAGTCCTCTAATAATGTCACAATTTTTTTTTTTAGTTGTTTAACCAGGAGTAGCACAATAAGCTGAAAGCTTTTTTACAGGAGCGACCTGGGAGCACAGGGAAGTTAAGTGACTTGCTCAGAGTCACACAGTATGCAAGTGGAAGCTGTGGGATTCAAACCCAGGTCTGGTCTGCTGGATGTCACCAGATTTGCAGCTCAGAGCCTTAAACCACTGTGCTATACTGCTTCCCTATACCAACATCCTCTTGAAATGCAGCCCCTAAAGCAGCAGCTCACGACCTGAGGGGAAAATAGTCCCTAACCAACACACTACAGCAGCTCCCTCCAGCATTACTTTCCTCACAGTATGTCCCTTAAACGGTCAGAACTGACTTTATCTGCAAAGCTCTCCCTGCTGCTCCAGGCCAACTCCCTCCAGTATCTCTAGGACGCTACTTATCATAGACTGCCATTCTCGACCTCACAGTTTCAGATGCCTACTCTCACTCAAGGCTCCTCACCATGTACTGGTGGGCAGAATCACCACTCTGCGTCCCAACTTCATAAGAATGCTGATTTGCCACTCCTCACCGGACAGGCAAAACTCACATGTCATCCTAAAAACAAAGTCCCACTTAAGCACTCACACTTACATAGCAAAAGTGCTTTAATGGGTGTGCACATGCAAAACCATGCATGCCCACCCTATACTGTGGAAAAACACTAACACTTCTCCCACTACACTATGGAAAAACACTACAGCTGTGCAAAAAAGCTACCGGGGAACATTTTCAAAACCACACACAGGAACCAGCCCAATGTATCATATAAAATAAATGATGGTTAGTGTGCCATAGGGAAATTTACCATCTTGGGGGGCTAATTAGCGGAATAAACCCACTTACCCTTCAGGTTCATGGGTTATTGTGCTAATTAGCCCCTCTCAATTGTATATTTCCCTATATACCACACTTGCTATCATTTACTCTTTCTCTCACGCTCTCTCTCTATATGTATATATAGAGATATATTTAAAATAATTTTTTTATGTATTTAAAAATTGTTAACTGGGAAAGACACAGTGAGAAAGGCTCGTTTCCGACTGTGATCTGGGGGAGAGGGAAAGGGGGTACAAGGAGTAAAATTCCAGAACATCAAAGTGTAGTAACATAGACCGCCATAGTCAGTGCACTAGCAACGTAGTGACTAGGTAGGTAACCAGCAGCACGGTTCATCTTACTAACATGTGGACGAGTGTCCAAGAATATAGTAGCATCCAAACGTGCCTCTGGGAGAGGGATATAGTGATGTTATGTATAGAATCAGACAGGGCATGGGAATAGTAAGCCCTACCTTATGGGGTCCAAAGCAGGAGAGGGGGCTGAAGAGGATGGGAAGAAGAGTTAAGACGGCAGTTGGCAGAGATGGGGGAGCAGGAGGCACCTTAGCTGGTATCTAAAATCTGAGAATGACGAGGACAGTTGGAGGGGAGAGTGGAGCATATTCCAGAGGGAAGGAAGGTAGTAAGAGAAGGCAGCTTGCCCAGCAGAGGAGTGAGGGTGGGAATGGAGAAAATGCGGAAATCCCTGGAGCGGAGAGACTAAGAGGAGGAGGGAACAGGGGAGAGGAGTGAGGAGAGATAAGTAGGAAAGGTCCTGAACCAGTATTTAACAATAATGGAGGCACAATGGGATTGGCAGTGGAAGGATAGTGGGAGGATGGGGAGGGAGGGATAGAGGGACCAGTGATGAGAACAGAGGGGAGAGCTGGTTGCAAAGCGACAGAAGGCACAAATGATTGGTAAATGTGCTTTGCAAAGGACATAACCCACCGAGGGGGCTTACCAGATAATAAAAGCAGCCAGAAGAGTGGCTTAGTGATCTGGTTAACCCCCTCGATGGGTTTATTTCCAAGCGTAGCGGACTTACCCATCTTTAATTTTACGTAATATATTTGGATGGTCACTGTTAGTTGTTGTCATAATTGCATATATAGGGGAATGATATACAGGGAAATAACTGTTAACCACTTCTGTTGGGGGAAGTCCCGTCCATGTGTAATATTATAAAACAGTGGTATATTATTATAAACCAGTGAGGACTCATGAGCTCCTGTCCATTGGATTGGTGATTATGAGTGGTGTTACTTGGGGAGAAATTAAGGTACTCAGACCTGAACCAGCTGTTGTAGGAATAATCCAATTTACGAGCTGGAATTATCCAGCATGTCCAGAGTCAAATCCAATTAATAAATTAATTGGGATCAGCACTACTTCTTTTTATTTGATTTTTAATATTGTTATTGTAGAAGTAATATTGGCAGTTTATATTATGTATTAATATGTCATGGTCTGTCTATCTTGTCTTGTATGTTGTAATGACATTTCTGTCAAATCTGCCAAATAAAGTTTACTACTACTACTATCACCACCACCACTGCTACTACAATAAAACAATGACATATATTATAAACAGTGATATATTATAAAACAATGGTTTTATTATAAAGCAATGATATATATTATAAACAGTGATATAAAACAATTACCTATATTATAAATGGAATAATATATAGATAAGTGTGTATTACAAGGCAGTAATACCATCGAGAGGTTTTGGGGACATGAACCTCGAGAGTGAAGCTCGTGAGGTTCTAAAGTCCCCAAAACCTCGAGATGGTATTACTGCCTTGTAAAACACTTATCTTTCTGTTATTTTTTATAATATAGGGTTCCATTGATAATACTACAGTTGGAGATGACCTTTAAACTGTAGTATTATCAGCAAAAACGATAGTATTATCACTTTTCAGGATAGTATTATTGAGAGTAGCGCTGTATTACTGGGAAATTTTTGTATAAATTAGTATAGTATTATTGAGGCTTATCTATATATTACAAAATTATAAAGTAATGATATACGTTATAAAGCAATGATGTACAGTATATTATAAAATTGTGAAATAATTACATATATTGTAATAAAACAGTGACATACATAGCACTATATAGTGCTATAAAACAATATTATAAAACAGTTATATTATTATATGATATGTATATTTATGTGTCTACATATTATTATAAAACATTGGCACGTATTACACAGGTACATAGATGGTAAGGGACAGAAAAGGAATGCTAGTTCATTGAGTCTGCTGTGTTGTTCCTATTGAAAGCAGAAAAGCAAGAATGCACTGACGGAAGGCAGGTCCGATGCCGCCGACAAGAAGCGTGTACCATATAAAACACAATGAATGTGGCACTCTTATGAGCATAAACCAGGCAAAGCTGAACGCATTCAGATTTATTGTGGCAACATCACAAAAGCATCAAACAAAACTATGGCAGCGTTTCAAGATACAGACATGCTTCGTCAAGGGTTGGGACTAAATGGTATCACAATTCCTCCTTAAATACTGCTTGAAAGGTAAAAAAAAAAGGATCACATTATCCTAATTCACAAGTATGTAAACCACAAAGTGAAAATGAACAATTAGTCTTTAACTTTTAGTTAAATTGGCCAGCCCGGTGGCGCTGAGGGTTGAGGCGCTGGATGCCACACCTCACGCCACACCACACCAGCGACCCGGGTTCAGGAACAAGCCGGGGCCATTGGGGGTCAGCGAGGAAGGAGAAGATTGAGCATCAGGAGGTCTGCTCTCTTCTCCTGGGGTGGGATCCAGGGAGTACTGAGCTCAGTAGCGGCAGCTGGCGGAGGCTGGTGGTATCGCTCAGTAGTGAGGTTCTGCAGAGGGGTTGGCATCGGCTGGATGTCTGTGGGTGGACCTCGCGCTGACATCCACTGCACGGCGCGCTAAGGGGAAAGCACAGTAAAAATCTGCATCTCGATAGGCTAAGGATTGGTCGGGGTTGGCCATCACACCCAGTGCCTGCTCTCGGCTCACTCCTCTGTTTCCTCCCTGCCTGGTTGCTCATCTAAATTATAGATAGAGCACCAGCAAGGAGTAATGGTGGTCCCACCTCGGCCGATTCAGAGCCGAGGGGTTGGGTGACTTGGTTAGTGAACGGAGAGCTGGGACCCTTAGAGGAGTCAAGCCGAGGACTTCAGGCGGGCGGGATCAGGTACAAGCAGTTTGTCCATCTGGAGAGAGTTCAGGGTAAGGCAGTGCTACAAAAAGAGTTTGAAGAAAAAACCAAACTTTTAGTTAAATTATGAAAAGCTCTTCTGTTCAAGTCTCCACAGTCCTTCTGTTTTTATAAAAGTTTATTTCTGTGCCTCCCCATGCTTCTCGGCCGGCCTCTCCTTTGAGCCGCCTAGGACCACACCCCCAGGCAACCCCCGCCGCCAACTGCCGCCCCATACTACAGCGCCCCCCCCCCCAGGGTAACACAATGTATCCCATCATCGAGTGGGTCCTCTCCTTCCGGGGAGAATGAGCCTCTCTGCCTTACCTGCTTGGCCCTGTGTGCTGCTGGGGTCGGTCCCAGCTGTCCGGGGCTCCGTGGCGGTGAGGGTTCCAGCAGCTGTCATCCAGTCATCTGAGATGCCATTTTTCCTGTTTTCTGTACCCCGCCCCTCAAGTTCTCGACCTTGCGTGGGGGGCGTCCCTTGGGCAGGGTCGTGCAGAAAACTTGTCGAGCATCACGTCCCCAAGCACGCACTCAATCCGCCCAGAGGTGCCCAGGCAGTAGACCCCCGGAGAGAGAAGCATCCACTGGACGCCATGCATCCTCCCTGCTGGACTCCTGCTCCTGGTACCCGGGCTTGGGCGCGAACCTGGTCCCAGCGTCGAAGAACCCTTCACTCGGTGCCATGGAGCCGGTTAATTTTTATGAAATTTAAAATTAAACAGTGTCCCCTTTTAAAACGTTTTGGTCATAGAAACATGTTTGTATTATAAAACAGAGATGTAGGATGGCGTCAAGATGGCTGCCAAGATTGGTGCTTGCTTTGTTCTATAGTCAGAGTTCTTTTTTTTTTTTCTCATTAAACCTGCTACACACATCATAAAATCTGCCTATCATCATGTAGAAGAAATGCAAAGTCTTGGCATCGGCTTTGTCAGACGTAGGGTTCGCGTCACTCTCAGTGAGACCGTATGAGAAACAATTCAAGCTTGTTACTGGCATAGAGAGCAGGGTAAATGCAGGGAGAACAACCACCTCACCTGGTCTCATGGCCACTATCCAAGTACACCCGCCTCTTAGCTTACTAGCAGCGCTGTGCATGCCGCCTCCAGCTCAGGCTGTATCTATCTGTGTATTTACTGAGATTGGTGAATCCAGAGAGGCCAAAGCGAAGTTAACTATACCTGAAAGGGAAAAATCATTGGAAATGTCGCTATCACAAGAACCACTCTCATCACATTCCTAGTCACCTGCCACACAATCCAAAAAGCACACCGTTAAATCCGTGAGGAAAATCCTTATGTGGATTGATAGGTATGAAAGACATTGTTAACCACTAAACTCCAAAGTAGACTTCTTACAAAATGACACAAAGATAAATAAGTGGAACTGGATATTGTTTCAGTTCAGGTAAAGGAGAATGCTGAAACTGTTGGTGGGATGGAAGAAGCCAGAAGGTGAAGGAAAGAAACATATTCAATTCAGTGCTTCAGAGTAACTGGTAACTGGTATTTTTCTTTTAAACTTAGATTGTAGGCTTGTAGTGACACTATACTTTCTTTCTGTGTTGTCTTTACTTATAATTGTTTTTGGGCTGTTGAAAATTTAAAAAATAGTGGTGGTGTAATTCTGTGCTGTCTTTAATTGCTGCAATTTTCGCCCCCTCCACCCTTCCCCAACTCTTAATTATATGCCCTGATAAATCTGATTGACAGGAGCTAAACACAGGGTATAGTAAGAGGTGTGAAGTAGGAGGGCACAAGGGGAAGAAGACCACTCAGCACAAGTGTTTTGACTCATTTATTTATTTACTGGTTTCTTTTTCCTTAAAAAAATATATATCTGAGGATCAGTTACAGGATTTTTAGTACTGTAAATAAATAAAAAGAGAACTAAGAGAGCTTCAGTAGCAGATAAGTAGTGGAATTGCAGTATAATGTGGGAGTGGTGCAATGCAGTGGCTGTGGGCAGCCATATTCAGGCAGACCTTCTGGACACTGAGGTGCTGCCCATCTGCATGCATCTCTCGGACTGCGGGATGAGGTAGCCAGACTCAGAGCGGAGTAAACTGGGTCAGGAGTACCATCACCCCTGTCCAGGAACCACCCAGTCCAATGCAGCTGCCTCAAAGGATGCCGAGAACGAGGAGCACTTGGATGACAGTGGGCTCAGGGAGGGTTAGAGCAGTCAGGCAGAGGCACATCCCAGATCCTGTTCCACTCAAGAATTCATATGCCACACTGGCAAATGAGGACAACCAAATAGAGGTACCCAGGGAAGTGGAAGGAAAGGATGTGGAGGTTAGGCAAGGAGGTGACCTCAGTGGGGAAAGCAGTGGACCCCAGAGGAGGAGGAAGCAAATCCTGGTGGGGACTCCATCATAAGAGGATCCAGCTAGGAACACAGGAGGGGAGGACAGGGAGGTGAGGTGCCTCACCAGGTGCCACGGCATGGAGGGATGGAAGGAAGATACTGGGGATCACTGGGAAGGCAAGACAGGAGGGTGAGCTGGATGTCATTATCCACCTAGGTACTAATGACTTGGCAAATGGGGAGCCAAAGGAAGTTCAGGAAGAGTTTAGGAAACTGGGAGGGGTCTCAAGCAAGTAGCTACTTCTGTCACTTTCTCAGAAGTACTACCTGTGAGAGGCAAGGAGAGCATAGGAGTGCATGCACTAGGAACTTTAACTCATGGTTGAAGAACTGGTGCTGTGAGGAAGGGTTTGATTCATTGGTGACTGAGACCCATCTGAGGATGGAGGTTTGTCAAGCCTGACGGCCTGCATCCATCCTGGAGGGAAATCCAAGCACTCAATGATAAGTTTAAATGCTACATTGACAAGCATTTAAACTAGCAAAGGGGGTGGCAGCAGCAAGGATGGTACCTACTTGCTCACCCCCACAGCTAGTAATGGAACCAGTGAACCAGAGGAGTGGCTATCTCTGCAAAGCAGTGTGCAAAAGTTGGAGATTAGTGTCCAAAAGGTGGATAAGCAGAAAGGGCAAAATTCAGCAGAAGGGCAGACAGCAAGGAGAACCAGGATAAATGACAACCAAGGAAGGGGCTGGAGTAGAACAGTGAAGCAGTCTAGGAGGTCAAATCATGGAAAGCCATGTGTGCAAATGCCAGGAGCCTTAGCAACAAGATGGAAGATCTGGAGGCTGTCATGGTACAGTCAGACCTGGACATTGTGGCCATCACTGAAACCTGGTGTAATGATAACCATGACTGGGAGATGGCCATACCTGGCTACAACATATTCAGAAGAGACAGAGCAGGCAGGAAGGGAGGAGGAGGCACTGTATGTGAAATGACATAAGGGCCACACAGATCCAGGAGGAACAAATGGGGAGAGATACTGTGAGTTAAGCTGGAAAGGAAAATGGGGCCAGCCATCCATCACAGGTGTGTCTATAGACCACCAGCCCAGGAGGAAGAAACAGATAGAGTTGATGCTAGCCATCCAAAGGATGGCAGACAAGGGTGAGTAGTACTGGTTGGAGACTTCAATATACCAGACGTGGACTGGAGCATCCCAGCAGCAGCATCAACTAGAGCAGATTTATCCTGACTCCTTCAGGGTGCCTTCCTGCCAACTGGTCATGGAACCAACTCCGCAGAAGGCAATACTGGACCTTGTGCTCACAAACAGGGACAGTGTGTGATGGGGGTAACAGTGGGGAGCACCTGGGTAACAGTGACCACCAGTCATTGTGGTTTGAAATCACAGAAAGAGCAGAAGCAAACCACACAAAACACGATCCTGGATTTTAGGGGGGCAGACTTTGGGAAAATGGGGAGATGCATGAAAGAGGCATTAAGGGGAATGGGACAGGAATCAGGGATTGAGGAACAGTGGGCAGTATTTAAAATGGGGATTATAAGAACAACAGAATTATGCATTAAGCAGGTTAGCAAGAGGAAAAGAAAGAGGAGACCATTATGGTTTTCAAAGAGGTAGTAAAGAAAGTGAAAAAAAAGATTGCATTCAGGCAATACAAAAGACACAGGCAGAAGGGGATAGGGAGAAGTACCAGGAGAAACAAAGGGAGGCAGGGAAGTCAGTAAGGAAGCCAAAGCTCAGACAGAAGAACACATTGCAAAATCAGTGGTTAAAGGGGACAAAACCTTTACAGGTACATAAGTGAAAAAGAAGGACAAAGGGAGGGATAGTGAGACTGAAGGGGAGGATGGGATCCAGGGTGGAGGATGACAACAGTAAAGCTGACATATTGAACAGGTATTTCTGCTCAGTCTTTACTAAGGAAGAGGGGTAATGGGTCTGAAGGAGTACAAGGTGAGAATGGTACAGAAATGGACACAAGTCCCTTTACACGAGAAAGGGTCCTGAAGGAACTGGAAGTAATAAGAGCTGATAAAGCAATGGGGCCAGATGGGGTGCACCCCAGGTCCTTAAAGAACTAAGAGAGGTGGTGGCTGAACCTCTGGCTATCCTGTTCAGCCAATCACTGGAAACAGGGAGGCACCCAAAGACTGGAGGACAGCAGATGTAGTCCCTTTATACAAAAGTGGAACAAAGAGGAAGCAGGAACTACAGACCAGTCAGCCTCACCTCGGTAGTGGGAAAGATCATGGAAGCACTACTGAAGGAGAGATTGGTGGAACATCTGGTTGTCAATGGACTACAGGACCCAAGGCAGCATGGTTTCACCAGGGGAGGTCATGTCAGACCAACCTCATTGAATTTTTGACTGGGTGACTAGGAGGTGGATCAGGGAGGGCAGTGGACATGGCCTATCTGGACTTCAGCAAGGCCTTTGACACTGTGCCACATAGAAGACTATTACACAAACTGGGGAATATGGGTGTGGGCAGGACAGTAGTGTGGTGGGTAGGTAACTGGCTGGGTGGCAGGACACAGAGGGTGGTGGTAAATGGCTGTCACTCCACAGAGGGAAGAGGACCAGTGGGTACCACAGGGATCAGTGCTTGGACCGGTCCTTATTCAACATCTTCATCAGTGACATTGCACAGGATATAGAAGGCAGAATTTCACTGTTCGCTGATGACACAAAGCTCTGTAACAGAGTAGACACACCAGAGGGTGTAGACAGAATGAGAAGGGACCTGCAGAAACTTGAAGAATGGTCAAGGGTTTGGCAGTTGAAATTCAATGCAAAGAAGTGCAAGATAATGCATATGGGGCACAAAAACCCTGGCACAATATATCAGTTGGGGGTGAGGATATAGCATGCACCAAGCAGGAAAGGGATCTTGGGGTTGTCATCTCTGATGACCTCAAGGTAGGGAAACAGTGTGACAAGGCATCAGGTAAAGCAAATAGGATGCTGGGATGTATAGGCAGGGCATCACCAGCAGGAAAAGGGAGGTCATAATTCCGCTATACAAGACACTAGTGAGGCCCCACCTGGAGTACAGTGTACAGTTCTGGAGACCATACCTATGTAAGGACATAGACAGGGTAGAGAGGGTTCAGAGGAGGGCAACAAAGATGGTGCATGGGTTGCATCACAAGTCCTATGAAGACAGGTTGAAGGAACTGAACATGTACTCCCTGGAGGAGAGGAGGGAGAGAGGGGATATGATAGAGACATACAAGTATCTTACAGGGAGCAACAGGGTGCAGGAAAACACTATTTTTAAGCGAAAAAGATGTTTCAGGACTAGAGGGCATGGGATGAAGTTGGAGGGAGGACGATTCAGAGGAAACATGAGAAAGAATTTCTTCACAGAACGGGTGGTGGACAAGTGGAACACCCTGCCAGAGGAAGTGGTGGGGGCTGAAACAATCACGGGATTTAAGAATGCATGGGATAGACATAAAGGAATTCTAGAGGTCAGGGGTAAGGGGAAATAGACTTCTAGGAAAACAAACTTAACTTACAAGCTCAAATGGGCAGACTAGGTGGGCCATAGGCCCTTATCTGCCGACACTGTCTATGTATCTATGTATCTATGTAAGCTACTGCGTCAATGTGATTCGTGAAAAGGATGCCATAACCCAAAATTCAGAAAACATTGAAAACCAAACCCAGTACAAAAACCTTTGTATAGTGAAACAGCCTCTTTCTTTGGAAACCAGTTATCAGACCCTCTGGTACATGGTAAAGGAGCTATTTCTTAACATGTTCAATTTCCCTGGGGACAGTCTGCCCTTTTTAACAAAGGCATTGGCATATATGCAGACTTTTCCTTCGCTGCACAGCCACATCGGCGACACTTCCTTACCTATTGACAAGTGATACTTGAGCTGGGAGCTTAGTGTCGCAATTGGCACAAGCAAAAGTAAAGGAATAATCCATAAAGGAAAGGAGTACATACTTTTTGAAGTCAACCAAAACTCCTAATTTCTGAGGTGCCAATATGAGAACGACTCCATGAAAGATGAAGACATAGTCTCGCCCACTGTCTCTGAGAACGAATGACAGCACTGGCTACTGAAACTGGGAATGTGACATAATATGATTTTAATTAACTTAGAATCACGAAGATCTCCTTCTTTCAGAAATAAGGTTGTTAGGAATCCATTTACTTATGGAATTAATGTTGATATTGACATTATGACTTAAATATGATTTGAATTGAATCATTATCAGAAATAATATACAGAAATATTGTTAAACAGAAACATAGACAATGACGGCAGAAAAAGATCAATAAATGGTCCACCCAGTCTGCCAGAGTTCCCTATTTAGCTTTGGGACCTACAGCCCCTCCAGGGACCTAATCCTCCCCATCCTCTCACCATTCTCCTCCTTAATTCTGCCGCCCAGAGCAACCACTGTATCCTTCATTCTGTCCCAGCTGTGCTTGAAGCCACCAGTAGTTTTCGCACACACCGCCTCGACAATCAGCTGTTCCACAGCTTCACCACCCTTTCTGTAAAATAGTACTTCCTCACGTCCTTCCTGAACCCCCCTCCTGTTTTTTCCAATTATGTCCATGTGACCACAAGCTAGTATTCGAGCTGACTAGTTCCCTGCGGTTCACCTTGTTAATTCCTTTTAGGAACTTAAAGGTCTGTGTCATGTCTTACCTCTCCCTACTGGTCTCCAGCAAGTACGTGTTAAAACCCTTGAGGTGCTCCTCCTAGGACCTGCCCTGTTGGCCCTGAATAATTTTTGTTACCCTGCGCTTTACCATCTCCAGCCTATCCGTATCCTTCCTGAGGTGAGGACTCCAAAAATGGGCGCAGTACTCGAGGTGTGGCCTCAATAAGGATCTGTACAGCAAAAAGTATTACCTCTCCCTTTCTGCTATCAGTACCCCTCCCAATATATCCAAGCATCCTACTTGCTTTGCTGTATGCCTTATTGTACTGACTCAGTTGCTTTGGGGGGGCGGTCACTAATGATAACGCCAAGGTCTCGTTCCTCAGTCGTAGTGCTGTGTCTCACCCCTCCCATCCAGTTCTCTGTCCTGGGGTCCTTGTTCCCTAGGTGCATTACCGTGCACTTTTTGGCGTTGAATTTCAACTGCCAAACCTTAGACCACCCCTCTAGCTTTTGTAAGTCTCTCTGCATTTCCTCTGTTCTCTCGTCACTATTCACCCTTCCCCAGATCTTAGTGTCATCTGTGAAGAGACACAACCTGCCCTGGAATCTCTCACCAGTGCCGCTGATGAACACGTTGTCATTAGGAATGCCTTTGCCTACCGACCTTTTTTTCTTCTAGATGTGCTGATTTGAGTCGATAGACTCTAAAATAACAAGAGGAACATAATGCGTAACTTTCTTGGTGTAAATGACTCCATGAATGGATCCTATAGCATAAGTGGGCACGTACTTGAGGAGGAATGACAATTTTCCTTTTTTCACCTTAAAGCTTGTATATTTTCGATTTTGTAGCAAGAGTCCTGGATACCTTGTTAGAGTTAAATATTATTTTTCTGTATTTAATCTTGACTCCTCCACTATAACGAGCTTGTGCTTATGTGCAGTGGGTAGATGTTTATCTGCTTTGTTGCATATAAAAATTGAAACCTCAATAAAATATAATAAAAGAATGATTTATTATTATTATAAACAGTTATATACATTGTAAAACAATGATGTATATTATAAAGCAGTAGAAACGGAGAAAAGAAATGATCATATAATTTTGTTTTACAACACCATCTGAATGTAACTGTTTTGCATAACTGATCACTTGAGTGCAGAATCTAAGCTGCCGTGTTAAATGATGATGTAATTGCATCCCTACATAGCCTCTGATTGGCTCACAAACATTCAAAGGACTAATTTCTTGGAATGACTGAGGCAAGCCGTATAAAGAACCCCAGGAGAGTTGCTAATAGTTCAGTTATGGGAAGCCTAAATTGAATTAAATTTTATTTGAATTTATTTCGCACATTTACAGCTGTCCAAAAGGTCAGTTAATGTTCATTTCAGTATTTAAAAAGACATGTTAAAAAAAACATACTTTCAAGGCGTACAGAAATGATTCACATTTGCATTTAGCAGGGCTGGCAGAACTCTGTGAAGTTCTGACCCTTATTAAATTAAGAACCGGAACACAGGGTTTCTGATTATTTAAAAATATTTGAATAAATGTGATAAAATGCATAAAAGAGGCCAAACTCTGTAATATTTAATACAGAGGCCCAAAGGGAATACTTTAATGTATTATTTGTATGAAAAGTGAAGTAAAACTGCTGAAGCAAAGCAGTCAGTAGCTCCTTCATGGCTGCCCCCAATCCCCTTGGTGGCATACCTGTTTGGGCCTGTGAGTGTGCTTGGGGGAGGAGAGGGGAGAGGGCGAGACAGATGCAGTAGGAGGCAGTATAGCGCAGTGGTCTAAGGCTCTGAGCTGCAAATCTGGTGACATCCAGCAGACCAGACCTGGGTTTGAATCCCACAGCTTCCACTTGCACACTGTGTGACCCTGAGCAAGTCACTTAACCTCCTTGTGCTCCCAGGTCGCTCCTGTAAAAAAGCTTTCAGCTTAGTGTGCTATACGTGGTTAAAAACAACTAAATAAAAAAAAATAAAAGATGCAAGTAGCTAATACTGTACCTACCATCATCCAATAACAAGCAACTAAGATATTTTTTTATTAATGCTGGGTGGAGGTATATTATGATGGCTCTTCCAGAGCAGCAGACCAGGCCAAAAAAATGGCTAATGAATGATCAAATGAGCAACAGTAAGAGCCCGTCTACCCTACCCATGTGGTGTAGCTGCATTGCATTTTTTTTCGCCAATTGTTTAACCAGGTGAGAACCGTGAGATACACTAAGCTGAAAGCTTGTTTCCAGGTGTGACCTGGTAGCACAAGGAAGTTAGGTGACTTGCTCAGGGTCAAACAGTATGCAAATGAGGGCTGTGGGATTCAAACCCAGGTCTCCAGAATTTGCAGCTCAGAGCCTTAAAACCACTGCGCTATACTGCCTCCCAGGGAGTCCCTGTGGTATGGTACATTACCTGGTCCAACACGTGACGATGTTTTTTGCTGCTGCTTCTACTTAGTGCAGCAACATCTTTTAAACAAGAAATGAAAGATATCTTCTTACTGACGGCCACCCAGGCAGTCGCATCAGCCAAGTACAGTGCAGACATCAAACAAAATAAACAGTTTGTCACTGCAGTTTTAGCACCTGACAACACACCATGAAAATACATCCTTCCTAGTTCCAAGAACTATTACTGCTAGCGCCAAGCATGTTAAGTACATAATATAAAATACAGTCCCAGTCCAGTTACTGTAACCGAGATGTAGTATTACATCATACGACAAACAATGAATGAATGAATTTAGCAAAATTTTTCTCTAGTAATTGCAGCCAAACATGGTCATGGAGGGATGTGAAAAGAGTATTTATGCAAAGAAGAGCATTCAGGCTTCAACAAAGTCATCTGTAGTAAGAAAATGAAACCAGTAACTGTAGCATTAGCATCATACTACGGTACAGTCAGATGGTAAAATAATCTTTTTTACTCAGTTGCTGACAGGTAGTAGTATGGAGCAGTACCTTCCAAAATGGATAAGTAGTACTACTACGTATGTTTAGAACATGAGTTGAAGTTGCTTGCTGTATTATATGGACTCTGGACCCACCGATGTTATTTTTTTAGGTATCTGTGCTAATCGTGTTCCTTCAGGGAATCTGGGTCTGGCCTGGCCTGACCTGGCTTGTTGTCACTATCTCATGCATGCCTCATGTATTACCCTATTCGTAAACTGTTCTTCAGCGGAGGCACAATGGGAAAAACTGTCTCATGGATAGGGCCTGCTCAGAGTCAGTATGGTAAATATTTAATTCAGATATCATATTTGAAATTAACGTGAGGAATGTTGACTTTCAGAAATGTCACGCGCTCAGTGCGCTCAGCATTTTCTGGTGTCAAATGGGCTCTTGGGTCAGTAATAACATTACCAGCTGAACTAAACAATCTTTCTGAACATTTTTAGTGAATTAATGGTTGCTTTGCCCTCCCCCGGCCTACCGTGTACAGCCAGTAGCACTGTATCACAGCACCTAATCAGACTCGGTGGCATTCACGCAGCCTTTTTCTTATCATGTTTTTTTTTTTTAACTGCACAAACATCCTTGATTTTTTTTTTTTAACTGCTAGGCTTGCCCAACTTCCCAGTCGCTCTCTCCCCCCAACCCCATTTGTGATGTTCCACTAACTCACATTACTCCAATACTTTCTTTTGTGCCACGTGGGACATTTACAGGGCTCATATAACCTGACTTCCAGCGTCACGTGGTACCTATTTCTCCCGTTTTCCCTGTTGGATGCCGCTGGACACCGGTGCTGATGCTGCAGGTGGAGCATGGCGTGCCGATGGCATCATACTCTGAGGCATGCAAGTGGGGCTTCAGTGAGTCCCTCCTGACCTGACCGCTACATGCTGCTTGCCATGGGGTTAGCTAGTGTGTGATTGGCACACACCATCCACATGACCCGACGGTGACCCCCCAGTTGCAGAATAGTGGGAGGAGTCATTGAATGGGTTGGACAAATGCACAGCTGCAGCAGACATCTTACAGGGTGAGAAAGGAAAAACCCTGTAACCCTTAACTATGGACCCAGAACTGGACTTATTCAACAAAGTCTGTATTTATCCGAGTCCATGGGTAAGCACCGGATCCGGGCGGGGCGTCTGATTAACGGCAGAGCAGCCCATCCTAGCATTTACATACAAGTGCAACAAAGATACACATGACAATTAAAGTAGACAGATCATGAAGAAGAAAAGCAACAGCAATAACAAAAATGGCCAGCCCGGTGGCACTGGGGTTTGAGGCACTGGATGCCACACCTCGTGCCACGCCAGTGATCGGGGGTCAGGAGCGACCTTGGGTGCTGAAGGGTCAGCTGGCAGGGAGGAGGATGGGGTGCCCCAGGGACTGCTCTGCTCCTCTGGGGAGGGTGGGAAGGGATTACTGGGGTTGCACTGGCTCCAGGTGGTGGCTGGGGGTTGGGAGCGACCTTGGGTGCTGAAGGTCAGCTGGGAGTGGGAGGGAGGAGGATCGGGTGCCCCAGGGACTGCTCTCCTCTTCTGGGGAGGGTGGGAAGGGATTACTGGGGTCGCACTGGCTCCAGGTGGTGGCTGGGGGTCGGTGAATGCTGCTGCACTGGGTGTAGCTGTAGGTCGATGTGGGCTGACGCCAGACGTGACGCGCATGTAAGCATCCTTGGTGTCATTGCACACCTGCGCTGTGGGGGGAACCAAGCACAGAAAGCCTCCGCGTGCACAGTGAAGGTGGTCTGTCACGTCCGATGCACTCAAGTTAGCTCCCCTAGTGTCCACCCCCTGGCTTTCTGCAGTGTGCGGGGTAAGTACCCACCGTGATGTGGCTAGGAGGGGTAGGATATAGGGGTCAGAGCTCAGGCTGGGGTGGGGCCAAAGAGATAGCTGTGGGGAGGACCATAGGTACAACCCACCCACCCCCAGCTGAGGAGAAATAAATTAAATACATTTTGGGGATTTAGCATTTGAAGATTAGGAAGTCTGATCTGCGTAAAGTGGTGGAGGGTTTTCCTTTTTTTTTTTTTGTATTATCTATTTTCCCCCTACCCTGGCCCACCAGCCCGCTGGGCTGCACATGCCCCTGATGCCTGCCAGTTCACTCCCGCTGCCAGCTTCCACCACCGGTTGCTGCATTTTGCCCGTGTCCGGGTAGACGTGGGCAATCTAAAGAAGGCTCGAGCCTTGCTCGAGCTTAGTGTCTGGCTCGGTTCGGCGCGACCTCTGTGAGCAGCTGAGAGCCAATGTCAAGCTGAGCCAGCTGTGGTCAAAGTAAGCATTTTTGTCAGCCTGAGCAGTTACTGTAGTGTCTAAAATGTTCAACTTCTATGTACATGAAAGGAATAAACAAGACCGGTACGGAGGGGCTGTTCAAAGTAAGGGAGGGTAGGGACGCCCGGGGCCATGATATGAGACTGGAGGGAGGGAGGAAGGTTCCAGAGGGAGATGAGGAGACACGTCTTTACAGAGAGAGTGGTTGCTGGGTGGAATGCATTACCGGCAGAAGTGGAATCCAGTAGAACAGTGGACTGCTTCAAAAGGGGCTGGGACAGGGCGAGGGGAAAGGTGGGAAGGAGGGTCAGCTGCAGAATAAGGGGTGCTAGCTGCATATTCAAGCAGACTTGATGGATCTGTAGGCCTTTATCTGCTGGCAAATTTCATATATAGAGAACAGCCTGCAGTAGCCAGGGCTCAGTTCGTGTTTTGGCTCCTAGAGTCCAGCCAGTCCCTTGGCTTGGCTGTAGGTGAAAAGTTCCTGGCTTGCCCACCTGTAGTGTTTGGAGGGTTCTGGCTTATCCCTCCCCCAAGGGTGAGGATGCGGGGGAGAGGAGTAGTCGACTCTGATACCTCCGGAACTAAAGGTGCAGGGGACAGAAGTGGTGGGCCTTTGGGACTGTTGCATGCTGGGATGGGCAGCCATCATCCGGCTGGCTGGGTCAGGTATTTTGCATTTTTCTTACCTGCCCATCTCCCACTAACGCACATGGCCGCAGTTGCGTTCTGGGGCGGGGATGTCCGGCAGTCACCCACGCCACCAAAGACATCACAACAAGCCCCCACCGAGAGCTACTGTAGTAGTGGTGCAGCGTAACCCACTGCCCCAGGAGGGAAGCATCCAGAGTACGCTCTGAACTCCCTCCCCGCCGGTCTCCACTCCTGACATCCAGGCTCAGGGCTCAGACTTGGATCACCAGCATGCCAGACTAATTCGCCATCACTCGGTGCTGTGGAGTTGGCATTTCCTTTTTTTTGATTGATTAGAGGAGGCACTCCACGACAACGATTCACTACTAAGGTTCTGAGTTGTATCACTTATTGTATTTTTGTCATTCCAGGTTGACTCTTCAACTCATAGGGAGTATTACACCTTTGTGTGGTCAACGGTTCCTGCTGGCTATGTTACGGGCTCAACTGTAAACTGTTGTGTGCAGTTTCAAGGTGAGTACAGACTCTTGGGAATATAGATCAAGTTCACCTTTAAAAAACAAAATCCTTAGGGAATTTAAAGAGTCTCTGATAGATGCCAGGTAGCCCTTACTAAAGACTGAAGCCCCCTGTTTTTCCACAAGCCTGGTACTTCCACAGTGCAAGCTTCCCTGCACCGACCCCCCCAGAGTGTATGTGTGTGTGAGTACGTACCTGTCTACAAGAGTGCCAGTTAGTGCCCATTGTGATGGGGGGGTGTAATGTAGACATCTGTTCACTAGATACTAGACTGAGATCACTTCATCTCATTTCGAGAACCAAAGCGGTCTCTTTTTCTTCTTGCGTTGGCACACTTTATTGACACAGAGGTTTGTTGCTTGCACTGTAGCTCTTTTTAGCTTCTCTCCTGTTCTTCCACCCAGTCAGGTCACCCCCCCCAGCCAGCTCATCCCTGAGGCACATTTGGGGTGACCCTGATGTCTGGGATGGGATTCAGTGTGGCCTGCCTGCTAGCACTGCCACTTGCAGCACCGATGACCTGGGTTCAAAAGTGTACTCAGGGTGTTGGAGGGTCAGAGAGTCGGGGGGGGGGCAAGCATCCAAGGGACTGCTCTCTGGGGCTGGGGGGGATGCAGTGCCCAGCATACACCTGACCCCTAGCATAGACTAGAGGGAAGGCAGTTGAGGCCTGCCAGACATGCATGCCGGTGCAGCAGCCATCCACACACATCATGCAGGACCATGCGACATGCATCATAACGCCATTACACCACCACATCTCCTCCTGAGAACAGGAAATAACATCCAACTGCAGGATGACACCAGTCCCTTGCAGGCCATGCACCCGTCTAGCCAGAAAAATTAATTTAGATCGAACCAGGGTTGGGGTAACCCGTGTGGGCAGATGCAGGACGTGGTAAGCCCTGGAGACATTGTGGGGGGAAATGGGCTGGGGACGAGTAGAATGGGGCCAGTTGAACAAGGGAGAAAAGAGTACCAAAAAAAAAAAAGGATGGGGTTCAATGAAAACATAGGGAGCAAAGGCAATCCCCCTTCCTCTGGGCTTGTGTTAACCCTCCACTTATGTCCCCAAATTATATTTCTGTTTCTGCAGTGACATAATGTATTAAAAGTTTTAAACCTGACATTACCTTGATACTAATGTTCAGCCTTTTCATCAGCAGTCTGGAAGCTGGGTTTTCCAGCAGGTTGTTTAAGCGCGGTGGTGGCACTAAGCTGGCCAGGATGATGGATTTCTTGAGCACGGGGACAGACATCAGGATGCCTGGTCAAGCAGAACGAGCTTAGTGGACCTGTGGAGTCTCTGATTCAGTGCATTACACTTGGGGAGGAAAAACAGAGGTAGGACCTACACATTGTCCTCTGCATGGAGAACGAAAAGGACCTGAGAGTCTTTTATAATAGACAAGGAGAGATGGCCATCAGAATGCTTTGGTGCCTCAATCAGCAGGTGGGAGTGACCAGCAGAGCAGGAGAAGTAATCTTGCCACTTTACAAGGCCCTGGTCAGTCCCCACCTGGGGTTTGCATGCAGTTTTGTGCTCTCAGTACAAAAAGGACATTTAGACAGTTGAGAGGGTGCAATGCTGAGCCACCAGATTAATCAGGGTTATCGGAACAAAAGCTGTGAGGAGGGGCTGTTGGCCCTTAACATGTTTACTTTGGAGAAAAGGAGGCTAAGAGCCCTAACAATTTTGAAACCGTTCTAAAAAGTGGTTTAAAACTCCCCATGGTTGCCCACATGCACTGGTAATCACCGTGTTGTAACCCGGTAAACACGCATCCATATGTTAGGTCCAGTAAAGTTTTTGAGAACGGTTCTGTGGGTGCATTGTAGCACGGTTTTCATTCCGCTGCATGTGTTCTCCCATCCGCACCACAAGGTAAAACATTTTTGGTTTGAAACCATATTTAAAACCTGTTTTAAGACTAGGTCCCTTGCAGGGTTTAAGTATGGTTCTTAAACACGATTTAAACCATATTAGGTGCGGATGCAAACTGTGTTGGATTTTTAAAATGTTTTAAACCACTTAAAACATTTTAAAAAGCATAGCGTGTACAGGGCCTAAGAAGGGACATGGCCTCAGTCTTCCACATACTCAAGGATACTGACAAGGTTCAAGATACTAAGATACAAAGATGCTTAATCTGTTGTCTTCCAGTCATAATAAGGGGGTATGTCCTGAAGCTAAAAGGTGCTAAATAAGGATAACATTGGGAGGCATTTATTCTCCCAGGGGTACTGGAGACCCCCAGCTTCCAGCTCTATGATGAAAATGTTGAACAGCATTGGCCCCAACACAGATCCCTGAGGGACACCACTGAGTACCCCGGTCTGCACAGAGCACCACAACCCTCTATTTTCTGCCCCCGAGCCATTTAGCAAGCCACCTTGCATTTGCTTAGTGTGTACCACACTGATGTCCTTTGCTCAGTGATGTGTCATGCACTGTGGTGTCAGAGGTTTTGCTGAAGTCCTGACAGCCTAGGTCTGTGGCTGTGCCCTTTCATTGCCTTCAGGTTGGTTTCTCATGACCAGTTTGATCTTGTTGATACCCTTGAGTATTAGGAAGACTGAGGTCATGGCCACGCTCCATTTCTTCTCCAGGGGGGCCATGTTGAGGGTCCCACCCAGTCTCTCAGAGCTTTGGTCTCTATACCCCGATCATCTTGGTGGCTCTGCATTGCGCCTTCTGAATTGCCTCCGCATCCTTTTTGTACTGAGCCCTGAGCTGCACACAGTGCTCCAGGTAGGGGGTCTAACCAGAGCCTTGCAAAGTGGCAGGATTACTTCCCCTAGTCTTATGCACCCCAGAATTCTGCAGACCCTGTTCACAGGCCCTGTTGAGGGTGGCCACGCACTGCTTGCCATGTTTCAGCCCTGTGTCTGTTGTGGCCTTGGTCCTTTTTCTTCCCCCACTGCAGGAAGAGGAGGCACACGCTGTGTGGTTCTCACCTCTGTTTTTCCTCTCTAACTGTAGTACTTTATTTAGCTATGTTGGGCTGAGGCTCCAGGAGTCTGACCATTCGACTAGCTTGTTCAGGCTCTCCTGAAGCGTGTCCCCATCCTTAAGATAATCCACCACCCAGGCCAGCTTAGTGCCATCAGTGAACTTAAATAGTCTGTTGGAGACCTCAACTTCCAAATTGCTGATGAAAATTTAGAACAGCAGTGTCCCAGGGCCAGTCCTTGAGGGAGGCCAGTGCATACCCTTCTCCATGCAGAGTAGTGTCCAGTTCAATGCAGCATTCTACTTCCTTCCCCCAAGTCTGTTACTATTTCACCTTGTTTATGCCACATGTGTTTTGCCCAGAAGCTTCTCATAGGCTAAACTGTCAGAGGCCTTGCTGAAGTCAGATAGACTGTGTCCGTAGCCCTGTTCTTGTCCACCTGGTTACTCCCTCTCGAAGAGAATCCGGTTGGTTTGGCATGGTCTGTTGTTCGTAAGGCCATGCTGAGAAGGAGGTGACCTAGGCCTTACCAAACTGCTCTGTTTTTTGTTTGCTTGTTTTTTGTTAATATTTGTGTTCGTTAATATTTGTGCAGTGGAGGATATGCAACAAAGATGGTACAGGGATTGCATCACAAGTCCTATGAGGAACAGGCGGAAGGACTTGAATATGTACTCCCTGGAGGAGAGGAGGGAGAGAGGGGATATGATAGAGACATACAGGTACCTTACAGTGGGGAACAGGGTGCAGGAATATACTGTTTTCCAGTGAAAAAGATGTTCCAGGACTAGAGGGCATGGGATGAAGTTGGAGGGAGGGCGATTCAAAGGAAACATGAGGAAGAATTTCTTCACAGAAAGGGTGGTGGATAAGTGGAACACCCTGCCAGAGGAAATGGTGGGGGCTGACACAATCACAGGATTTAAGAATGCATGGGATAGACATAAGGGAATTCTGGAGGTCAGGGATAAGGGGCAACAGACTTTTAGAAAAACATAAAGGGAATGTACAAGCTCAAATGGGCAGACTGTGTGGGCCATAGGCCCTTTTCTGCCGACAGTGTCTATGTGTCTGTGTTGTTTTCAACTGAGCCAGCAGTAACAAGGTACATAGTCATGAGACATACAAGTTAATACAGAGAAATTTCTCACAGGTAAACATTACAAACTGTTATAGATCGCCACATATTCTTTATGCCAAAGAGTGGGGGAATACACACCATTATAAGAAAGGATGAATTTTAATGCCAGCCAGAACGACTGTGGTGGATAAGGAAATGTAAGTTAAGATATTCCTTATTGCAACTCTTCAGTTGCTATAAAATCAGAATCTAGTTCTAGCTAAAAGAGCTGTACAGGTGCTAAAGCAGAAGCCCTGCCGATTAGCGATCAGAGAAATAAAGTCAGGGTATAAAACATTTCCTGACTAGAAGCATATGAACATTTTGCCATGAAAACATAGTGCACAACACATGAAACAGTATTATGTATTTACATTGATACTTGAATGAAATAAGCATGAGAAAGTCCCATCGTTTATTAAGTAGTAGGTCCACAAATAAAACCAGCTGAATTAGCCGTACCTGAAACTGAAGTCAAAACTTGGAAGGCACAGGAAAAGTTAACAGGTTATGCAGGCAAACAGCAGAGGTCATGACACCTCCATATTGCATTTCCGCAGTGCCGTAAGGTTGCCACCATCTTACCTCTTGAGACAGAGCATGAGCTGAGAGGGAACAACCCCCCTTCCCTCCCCACGAACAGAGATACAGGAATGTTCTAAACTGGAGTTCCTGAGTCGAGCATGATCATAACATTGCTGAGATTCCTGAAGGCAGTTTATATACTGTACTTAATAAAAAAAAAAACTTGGAGTAACAATACCCTCAGTCTTGCTCGTCATTTTCTCTCCATGTCGCCACATTGTCCGATTGGGAGCAGAATTCGGCAGAAGTGGTTTCAGTCCACTGACCGGCATCCTTTGGCATCAAAAAAATGAAACTGCCACCACCACCACCACATAGAGTCCTGCAGGGAACAAAAGTGTGTTTACTACTCCAGATTAGCACAGCTGCTCCCCCCCACAGCACCAAACCACCTTCTTCCACCTCCAGTGGAAAAGGACACGTGTGGCAGAGTTCTGTGTTATTGCCATCCACTGTGAGAGAACATGCGTATCTCATTACTGCAAGAATGCTCTCCTTCACTTCAGGACGTGCAGTTTTATGTATGTTGGTCTGGGGGCATTCTTTGCTCTTCGGGCCCCCTCATGGTAATGCAATAGGCCTTCGAGAACGAGCGCCCTTCCATGTCTTCCGTGAGTTGCACCTTATTTCTTAGCCACTCTCTTAAGTATTGCAAAGGGTTATTACCTTCAGTTCCCTCAGGAACTCCCACCGCTCTCAGATGCGAGGCCCTTGCTTCATTTTTCAAGGCCCCCCATCCTGGAGCACTGTTGCAAGTTCTGGGTGGTGAGCTTGGCTACCGACACAAGTGTCTGTGCGGCGCGAGAATCAGCCTCAGCAAGTACAGTGGGCAAAGTCTTGATCTATGCATCCTGGTTTTCTAAATGCCACAGAGTTTGTTCAATTTATAAATCCATTGCCCACACAGCTTCTAATTACTTTGGCCATGGTGGCTCCGTTCGTACTGTCTCTAGCTTTCTGGAGCCCAAGCTCATTGACGGCCGCTGCCCCAAAACCACTCCCTTCGGGTCTGCCTTGGCACGCTTAGGCCAAATGATAGGCAGAGTGTAAGGTATCCACTTTGAATAGTTTCCACCTCCTTTTTCCTCCGGTCACGGCCCCGAGGTCCTCTTCAGGCAACCCAGCCTTGTCCTGCCCGCCTGAGGATCACCCCAGCTGCTCTCCTCTCCCTCCTCCCGATGCCAGCACCCTGGCTAACCCTATCCGGGGTGGGTCGCCCCCTCCTACCTGGGTGCACTTACAAGTCACACTCTGAGATCGGACGAGGAGTGGATCCAGGAAATTGAAGGGCGCCCATGGAGAGCTTGGCGTGGGGCATGGGGGATAGGTGCCGTCGCCTGATCCTCGGCACTGGGTTTTTCCGTGTTCTTGGTTGCCCCCCGACGACATGAGACAGCACGGGCCGCTCAGCCCGTAGCGTGGGTGCTGCCACCTACGTCGGAGACAGCCGTCTGACTTAGTCCCCTTACTGTATGAGCCCGAGTGCATAGCAGTGCCGTCGGTCTCCACTGGGGGCCACTGCTGCACCGGGCTACTCCTGGATCCCTCTCTGAGAGAGGAGGCAAGTCCAATGGACACTCAATCCTCTCTCACCCCTGCCGACCCCCGGCGGCCCAGGCTCGTTCCCAAACCCGGGTCTCCGGTGTGACGCGAGGTGCGTCCAGCGCCTCAACCCTCAGCGCCACCGGGCCGGCTTACTTTGAATAGTTTTATATCCCAATAGTAAAGTTGCAGTGTGTTTCATGGCAAAATTAGGATGAAGTAGCAGGAGCCCCTGTCCTGTCAGGTCTTGGCCTCTCTAGCGCCCCCAGCTGCGCTGTTATTCTGTCCTTCATAATGAATTCCAGGACCTTGTCCAGCAGTGATCTCTGGCTTACAGGCTTGTTGCTGTCTGTGTCTGATCTTGCCTCCTTCTTGAAGATGGGGACAACATTGAACAGTTTCCAGCCCTCAGGTGCCACGCTTGTACAGACAGAACTTTTGCAGCCAGCCCTGTCAGATGTTCGTTTGCTGCTCTAGGATCCTGGATGTATCCTGTCTGCACTTGGGACTTAGCCGGTGTGATCTTCACCCAGGTAATGGCCAAGGGTTCTGACAGTGAGCCCCCGCCCCCAGCTCTTTGGTGAGCACCGAAGCAGATTATTCATTCAGCATCTCAGCCACTGCCCACAGCTCCTTCACAGGTTCCTCCCTTGTTGTCAGGGGCCTAGTCCACGTCTTCCATTTATTTACTAGCACAAGGCTTGAGTGTTGTCCGCAGCTCCTGCTGCTAGCCTGGCTTACCGCCCCTCCTTGGGTTCATTAATTCAAACCCTCCAGCACTTTGGTGCTGATCTGTCCTAAAATTGTATTTAATGAACTGCTAACACCTCCATAAGAACTTTAAAAAACAATATTTAGATTCATTTCAGCAGATACTTCACATTAATTCTATATTTCTTCTCCAATTATTTATTACTGAGGTAGTGTACATAAAAACAGGACGTTTTCTCTTTGTAGGTTCATCAGCTCCTATTGCTTAATCCCAATTTGATGTCATTATACTCTGCTTGTTGCATCACTGTTGTTACCATGCCAGCAAACTCTGACATCACAGCAGAGGATTGTGACATCAAAAGAGGAATCAGCTGTATGTGCAGCTGAACTCTGAGGGATAGAGATCCTGTTTTCATGCAGATTTCTTCAGTAAAACATAATTGGATGGAGAATTCAATAAAAGACACGTGACAGCAAACCACACACTATTGGTACCGATGGTTTGCAACCCAGGCTTGCTGTGGTGGTTAGAAGATGCTTGAGTCAGGGAATGAGAGGATAGAAGAATAAAATGTTTAGGAGACTTATACACAAGTGGGGGGATTCGATCCTTTGTGATGTTCCAAGACAAGTTATGGGTGTCACATGCCCATCTTTTTTGGTACCTACATGTAAGGGACTTAGGGAGGGGGATGCATAGAGATAAGATAGAAGCACTGCCCCTGGCCCAGGTGGAGCAGGTAGTTTGCAATGCCAGGGTGGACAAAAATAGTCTGATACGAAAGGCAGTTAAACAGGACCGATTATTTTTTTTCAGATTTATCAGAGAAGGTGAAGTCTCAGTAGGAGAGGGACCTTGGAGTTACTATAACAGATGCTAATTGGACTGTAGTACTTCGTTCACATATGGGACTACTAAGACTACTAATACAGTATGTAACAAACATAAGGAATCTCGGTTTAAATTTATACATAGGTTATATTGCCCTCCTGGTGTGGCACACAGATTTAATTCAACAATCTCACTGCTGTGTGGTAGATGTCGGAGGGCATTGGGTACATATATGTATTACTATTGGGACTGCCCTGCTTTGAAGCAGTTTTGGAATGCAGTATCCCAGGCTAGCACTACGATGTGGGGTGTCCACTTCCAAATACACCAGTGTCCGTGCTCCTGGGTATGGGGGAGGAGGAGGGGGCCTACCTGAGATGGGTCTGGGTCTTGCTAAATTTGGCAGTGCAGTGTATCCAGAACACCCGGATATCCTGTATCACACCCACTGTGACACAATGGCGGATGCTGGCCATTCAGACCCTGGCCATGGAGCGTTAAACAAGTATTTTAAAGGGGAACGAAGACAGATTTTTGGATAGCTGGGGAAGGTTGAGGCCAGGATGCTTCAGGAGGGCTTGTGCTAAGATGGTGTGCGACAGGGCACTTCCAGGTTATAACCACATTGACAGTGGTCAAGATTCCTACTGCTGGCATAGTGTACCCATGTGACACTTTTTAAATGTGCTTCTTAATTTTCTGTGTATTTGTAATTCCAGTAGAGTGGAAGGTTTGTTTTTCTGTTTCATATAGTTCTAATTCCCAATTGCAGAAACCTGTTGTCTTGTTCTGTTTTATGACATTTTGGAATTCAATAAATATATTAGACAAACAAACTAAGAAAGACACGCGACATACTGATTTTCCCAAAGTTTTCCCAGCGGCATCAGCAACTCTCTACATTCCTTTGAGCACTCTGAACACTAAACTGCTGACGTGAGATCCTTTGTCTAGTTTTTGCACTGCTTTTAAAACTTAATTTCTGCAGGTTGTGAAACCCTTTTTGCTACATTTTTTTTTTATAATGAGATATTCAAATTTCCATTTCAGCTAACACAGGCTTTGGTGTGACTAAAACAGTGTATGGCTGTGCCACTTTAAAAACCCCCAGGGGAGTACATGCGCACCACAAGAGATACCTATTCCTAACACTTATAGATGCTGTAAATAGTATGATGCAATGCATTTCTTGACTCCCAACATCAAATTGTATGTACCTGCTTTAGAAGTGTAGTCTAAGATGTTTTAATACACTTTGCAAGTTTAAAAAGCAATTTTCTTGTCGTCGTAGCATGTTACCTGCCAAACTCAGGGGAGCAACAGTATCAATTCTGGTATGTGGATCATAATGGGAAAGTATGCGGACAGAGCCCACCCTTCATCTTCAGCGACCCTGTACCCATGGGTGAGCTAATGACCCTGGAGGAAGAGGATGCCAACTCCGACATGCTTTTAGTTGTTCCTAAAGCAGCTGTTTTGGAGGTGAGCCAGGTCCTTGACAGAAGTGATCTGTGGGCAGCATTTCAGTCCGAAAATATAGGCACAACTAACTTCCCATTCTGGTTTTTTAAAGTGAATTTCTAACTGTGTACATAAGCCACTGCTTACATATTTAGATTGCTTGTGCTGGTGATAGTCACTCCAGCTACTTTTCAGAATGTTATCATCAGTAGTAGTAGTAAAAATGTTATTCATCTGAAATACATATCAGTGAAAAGGTACAACTCGACTGAGACAAGCTCATTTTCAGCAAGGCCCCAAATACATCTAATATAAAAGCAGACAGAGTACAAATTACAAAATATCGTAATGTAACCCCCCTGCAAATGGGGGTTCCCAAAAGACTTCCAGGAGCTTGCTTGAATGCTCCAAGCCTGAATGGTGTTTGGCGTTTAAGCCATTTATCAGTGAGTGTTTTTAGAACCTCTGGTACTATCTTTTTAAGAGCTGTCTGCTTGCAGACATAATTAGTTTGTGTGGGGGACTGTGTGTTTCTTTGATTGAGTACCACTTGAGCTGCTGCCAATTCACTCCATTTTGCAGTCACTAGGAGTGCAAAGGAACCTATCTGAAAGATGTAACTGTTTGCCAGAAATCATTTAGAGTAATAATGAAAATACAGTTTGTCTAACCTGCTTTTGCAGTCAGAACTGTGTCTGCCTAGTTCCCCATTCTGGTTTTGAACTGCTGAACTGGACCAATCAGTGTGGGGTAAGCTAGCTCTAAAATGGTGCCTTGGACGAATCAGAACTTGGACTCATAATCTGAGCCAGCCACAAGAGGATTGTATGGGCAGTGACTCTGGGAGATGTAGTTTAGACTTGCGCCTTTTGGACCAACAGGAGCAGTCTATTGTGAGTGACAGCCAATCCAGTCAAGAACTGGGAGGAACTCAAAGGAAGTGCCGGTTTTGTCTGTTGGAGTTTCAGTTGAGCTCTGGCAGTGAAGAAGGAAGGAGCCTTGTGCTTTTTCAGTGTGCAGTTTTAGTCGGGAACGGTGTAAGCCCAGAGTTCCGGTCTGCATCTTGTGTAACTGCTGTTAGGACTGAATCGGTCCTGTGAAGAGAATCAAAGGATATCTGAAGAGTAGAAACCAGGCTCACCCTGTAGAAGACTGGAGAAATTGCTGAATTGCACTCGGTCTGTCAGGAACTGAATCTGCTGTGTGTTCTCCCGGTATTGTGCAGTAATTGCAATCGGATAGAGAAGCAGCCTGCCTGGTATAGTACTTTCTGTTTTACCATATAAATGTGTGAAGAGGCTTGTACCTCAAAGTGAATCCTGCTGCCATTAAAGGACTTTTGCCTGCTGCGGTTCTGCCATATAAATGTGAGGAGTCTCGGAGCTCAAGAGTAGCCCTGCTGACATTGAAGGACCCCTATCTTGTTTGGAGGTCGTGAGTACTAATTCAGGGTCGCTTCCTGTTGAATTGCCACATTGAATCCAAATGGAATCACTGTACTGCTGACTGTTTAAACTAATTTTCTTTCTCTGTGGAAAGGGCCCCTACCAGCTGCCCGGTCTGGACTAGCCACTAGGGCTTGGGTACCCAGGGACAGTAACTGGTAGGGATAGGCCTCAGCACAGAGCCATAGGTAGATGAGTAAAGTGATAAGCTAAATTAACCTGATTTCCCTGTCCTTGTTATATTCCCCAATAAATCAGAGCTGCTTGTTTCAGCAAAGTTATACTGCCTGGAGGTATTTGTTCATGTTAAAGTATTGTACTGTGATTGTTGCACTGTATCTTATTTTACAGGAGGTCCCAGTGCCTGAACCAGCCCTGGGGGTAAGTGTATACTGTGAAGGTAATTCTGATATATTATGTGGGCCACTAGTGGGAAGAAAGGTTGCAGTGTCCCAGAGGGCTGTGACCAAAAGTTTAACTATTGCAAACCCTGACCTCATGTGGAGGCACCCTTTGGATCCAGGCCCTCAACCTGTTAGTGGCAAATCAGGCAGGGGTAGTAGCCCTGGGATAGCGCTATCTAGGGTTTACATCTGAGGCTCACCGCTGGGATTGTGTGTCCTCTAGTGGCCATATTTACTAAACCACTGTTAAGAAAAAATGGGTACCCGACAGAAGTGGCTGTGCACCTGCTGGTGGAGTGGTGTACTGGAGGAGATCGACCTCAAAATGCTATGCTTATACTGGACATCCCTGGGTATCAATACGGACATTGTACAGGAGTACTTTCCAAGGTGGAAGGTTTACAAACCCTGTGGTGGTGGGTCAGCATGCTAATCTGCTCACCCCACACTTTTCTGGCCCTAGTAGAGTTTAGGATCCCATAGATAGCTCCAAAGTGCCACAGACCATTACCCCAGAGGGAGCCCTCACTGCTTGGAGAGTGATAACTAGGACAGTAAAGACCCGGGGAATGAGCCCCACCACTATCTGAAACTTTTGAGGAGAAATTTGCTAAATGGTTGCTGGAAGAAGGAAAACTGTGGAGGACTTGAAGAAACTATTCTTGCCACCTAGGGTGTTCCTCCCCAACACCCCTCCCGCCCAGTGCCCGTAATGGTGGCTGAACTAATGCAGACTCCATTTCTGCACCTGCCATTAGTCACGACTCACCGGTTGAGGATCTTCTGGCACCCTCCCCACCCCATGGGGAGGATGACTGGGAGACCTGGATAGACTATGTTGCCCCCAAGTGCTAGAATTGCAATGCTCGTGAAGCCTAAAAGCCTAAAGAGGGTTAGTGAGAGCCTCTGAGGTCCTGCCCCAGTACCATCCTGCTAAACGGGCCAGTAACCCTGAAGCGACTGCACAGGCCTATCTTTGAGGCCTTGGAGAATGTGTATGGAGTCTGATTCTGATGAGGACCCATGGTGGAGGAGTAAGAAATGCACAACAGCAACAAGGGGAGTTGTTGTCTGTGTATGTATCACGGCTGGAAAAATTGTTGCAAGAATGCCTCAGAAAGGGTAGTTTGCCAGCGATTGAACTGGACCCAACCAGACCGACAGAATCCTTGGTTCGCTCCCCTCTCAGAACTGCTGTTGCTCAGTTACGCCTGGCAAATCGACTGAACTCTCAACCTCCTATGAGGAGTTAATGAGAGAAATTCAGGAGTTGAGAAAAGGCGACTGGAGGGACCTGCACCAACAGCTGTGGCTACGACCCGAGTGACTGAGGGTGACCCATCAAGGAAGTTCAGGGCAGAGGTTGACAGTCAGTGAGTGCTCTGACAAGGAAAAGATATGTCACAATGGGGCTAACTGTTGAGAGAGATCCGG
Source organism: Neoceratodus forsteri (assembly GCA_016271365.2). Classification (NCBI taxonomy): domain Eukaryota; kingdom Metazoa; phylum Chordata; order Ceratodontiformes; family Ceratodontidae; genus Neoceratodus; species Neoceratodus forsteri. The sequence goes on along the minus strand of JADMNL010000036.1, from coordinate 59,832,813 downwards.
AATTCAAAACGGTCCTTTATGAAGGCCACGCCCAAGTACGGGCCCTGACCTATATCCGACTGCATCTGCTATGGGGTGGGGTACCTACCCATGTATCTCCTGCTGATAACTGTCCAAACTCAATTCCTTGACCATGGAAGTGGAGAAACTGACGAGATGTCTCCAAATGCTTATCACGCCGCAGACAGAGATGGCACCATATTTCCAGTTAGTAGTTCTCACTTGGCTCCCAGTGTGGCGCCACAGCTCAAACTCCAGAAAGTATGTTTTGCTATAATTATGGAAGGATGGGCACATGAAGAGGGAATGCCGGTCCCCAAAAGACACTGACAAAGTTGCATATAGGCTACAGGAGAGCTGGAGAACAAATCAGGTTAAGAGTGTACAAATGATCCCAGTGAGGGCACCAAAATGCTAACCACGCCTTTTGTGGCAAGGTCAGTTGCCCAGGCCCCACTCACCGCCTCTCCAGACTGGTCCAGAATAGTGGGTCCCTCCATGGAGACCACTGTAAAGGTGAATGGAGTGCTCTATAAGAGCTGTATTAGACAGTGGCTCCCAAGTGACAATTATGTTCCAAGATTGGTATCAGAAGCATTTGTCAGACGTACTCCTTACAACCATTAGAAGGACTGCATGTATGGGGGTTAAGTGAGAAGGCCTACCCCTTGCTCCAGGTACATCCGACTTGGCTTGTTTTTCCCCACCTCCATGGCTGGAGTGGCTCAACAAGTAGAGACTCCTAGCCTTAGTGTGTTCCCCCACTGGACTGGTAGGATGGTGTCCTTTGTTGATTGGAACAAATGCTCATATGTTCGGAAGGTTGCACAGTTATGTTATGAAAACAGGGGTCAAAGACTAGTAGAGCTTTAAGAGTTCTGCTTTAATTAAGAAGGCCTATGAGGCATGCGAGAGATGCTAAAAATAGAACCAGAGGAACCGGGTCGGAATTGTATGGAAGAAGGATCCTGAGTCTCTGATCCTGGCGCCAAATGCCCAGTGTACCTTACAGGAGAGGTCCGTATCAGAAAGGATGTTAAGAATAAAATATTAATGTTGGATGCACCAGGCGATGGAAAATTGCCAGAGGGACTGCTGGTCAAGCCTAGTATTTTGCCCGCTAGAGCCCATGCTTATGCCAGAAGGGTAATGTCCAAGTTCATAATGTGTCTGAAAGAGACATTCGAGTAAATAGAGGTTGCATCCTGGCTATTGTGCATTGTGCAGACACTGCGCAGTGTACCCAGCAGCAAGAGTTCAAGGAAGAATGACAGAGTAACGCCTGACTTGTTTGATTTCGCCACTCCCATTGCTGCCGAATGGAAAGTGAGATCAGTGAGAAGCTGCCCAGAGAGACCGTGTGTTTTTGAAGGAATGGGACTGTGGATGCGGGTAAGGAGTTGAGCACAATATCCGCTGCATGACTAAAGACCATTTGCGTGAGAGGTCTCGGACGCCTGGCACCTGCTGACATAGATGATGTGAGACGCATCTGCAAGAGATTAGCTGCTGGTGTAATACAAGAACCAGAAGCCCTTGCTTCCCCATTGTGGTAGTGAGGAAAGAATGGGACAGTGAGGATGTGTGGCTTATCGCACCTTAAACCGTGATCATCCTTGATCAGTACACAATGCCCCGTGATTCAGGATGCTTTTGACTGTTTGGAACGGGAGCAGTGGTTTCTGTGTTGGATCTCCGCAGTGGGTACTAATAGATCCCGGGCGGCTCCCAGAGGACCGTGTGGAGAAGACAGTTTTATCTGTCCGGGCTATTTCTACATGAATTCATGAGGATGCCTCTAGGGATTTAGTGTGCCCAGCCACTTTTCAACGATTGATGGAGCATGCATTGGGGACATGAACTTACTAGAGTGCCTGGTATACCTAGATGATGTTATTGTGTTTGGCAGCTCACTGGAGGAACATGAGAGCAGATTATTTAAGGTATTGGATCACTGAAGGACTTTGGCCTTAAACTGTCCATTGATAAGTGTCAATTTTCAAACATCAGTAAAGTATGGGACACATAGTATCCAATTTAGGGAATAGAGACCTGACCCATGCAAAGTTGAGGCCTTGACCACTGGCCACAGCCCAAAAATCTAAAAAGAACTGCAAGACCTGGGATTCTGTGGTTATCGGCGCTTCATCATGACTATTCAAGAGTGATCCGCCTTTTACTTTAACCTTACCAAGGGTATCCCCAACCCACAAAATACCAAAAGTCAGAGCCCTCAAGACTGAAAGAGTGTATTTTCATCCAGTGAAGTATTTGGGGCCCGCTGGACTCCTGATGTAGACTGCTTTCATGAGATCATATCAACTTACCCATGCTCCAGTGCTGGCCTAGTGCCGATCCAAGAAACCTACGCCCCTGCACACTGATGCTAGCTTGCAGGGTTGGGGGGCTGTTGTACTAAGAGCATGAGAATGGCCTGAGACCAGTGGCCTTTGCCAGTAGAAGCCTGACCCCATCTGAAAAGAACTATCCTGTACATAAGTTAGAGTTCCTAGCTTTGAAGTGGGCTATTGTTGACCAATTCCATGAGTACTTGTATGGGGCTAAAATACTCAGTAAAACTGACAATAACCTTTGACCTATGTGCAGACCTCAGCTGTTGGATGCCACTGGCCACAGGTGGCTTTCTGCATTATCTACATATGACTATGCTCTCGGCTACTCAGGTCTGAACCACATAGATGCTGATGCCTCTCCTGGAGGCCTGTCTCTCAGAATTGATTGGGTCCTGATTGGCAGAACCTGACATTCGCACTCTGCCGGAAGTTTGACATGGAGGAACAAATGTCCACGGACGCAGTGGACTGCATGGTGGATTGCTTGGGACCCTCTGAGAATTGCATACCTGCTGCTTATTGCCACTTTCTGCAATAGACATTGGCACTGCCTCAGCTGGACAATACAGTATTCTGGCGGGTCAACTCGCTCATCCCATGATCAAATCAGCTTTAGAAGCCTCTATGCAGGAAAAGATGTGTCCAAATTACACTCCACTGATTTGAGAACTGCACTGTTATACAAAGAAGGTCCCAAGTTGAAACTGATCAATAAACTGTTATACAGAGAAACAGTAGACAGAGGGGGACAAGTAGACAAACAACAACTAGTGCTGCCCACTGCCTTCGAGACTCAGTACTGAGGTCCTTGCACAACCACATGGGCACCTTGGTATAGACAGAACACTTGGGACTTGGTGGGAGATCCAGATTCTATTGGCCCAAGATGGGGGCTGATGTGGAGCAACACATTCGAACTTGTAGTCGCTGCTACAGAGGAAAGCTTTTCTCAGAGGGCTGCCTCTTGTTAACATAACCACCAGTGCACCCATGGAGCTGGTCTGTATTGGATTTTCTGAGTTTGGAGTCAGATCAAAGAAATATCAGTACGTGCTGGTGGTCACTGACCATTTCACGAGATATGCTCAGCTTTCCCCACCAAAGACCAGAAAGCATCCACTGTAGCCAAAGTACTCTTGTGAAAACTTTTTGTTCACTAGGGCTCCACAAAGAATCCATTCTGATCAAGGGAGAGACTTTGAGAGTCGCCTGATCAAAGAGATGCTTTCTCTGTGGGGAGTGAGAAAGTCCAGAACCACTCCTTACCACCCCATGGGGACCCACAGCCTGAACGCTTCAACTGCACTTGCTAGATATGCTAGGCACCCTGCACCCAAAGGACAAGACTAGATGGAGCCAACAAATTAGCACCCTGGTACATGCTTATAACTGCACCAAAAGTGATGCCACTGGGTTCTCCCCCACCTGATGTTTGGAAGAGAAGCTCACTCACCGGTAGATGTGTGTTTTGGGGTCTCCTGATGGGGTTCAAGCTGACAACTATTTACAGTATGTACAAAGTTAAAGGCCCAGCTAACTCATGCACTAACTGGCTCAAACCATGGCTGCCAAAAGAAATCTGGCCAACAAAGAAGTGGTATGATAAAAAGGTGAAAGCAGGAACTCCAGGAGGGGAGATCGGTATTGCTAGAAATCTGGGACTGCATGGCAAGCACAAGATTGCTGACAGATGGCACCATCTCCTCACATTGTAGTGGGCAACCAGATGATCTGCCAGTGTACAAAGTAAGGCCTGAGAATAATTCAAAAGATGTAAAACAATGCATAGAAATCATTTACCGCCCATTGGACAAATCTTAATTGAGTCTGATCCCTAGAAGATGCCCCTGGACCAGTGACTAGAGCTGCTGCTAAGAAAGATCAAGAAAGTCTGCATCTACAGAAGCAAAGTTTTAAGTGTTCCCTCCACAAGTCCCAGTTGAGCATGACTGTCAGTCCATATCGGAAGAAAGTGAGAGTGACTTTGAATACTATCCTTCTTACTAACTGAGTCAATTGTTTCTGGGCAATCCTCAGTCAATACTGGAGATGAAGCTAGGCCTCTGGACTGTCCAAGCCCCCAGCTTCTGGCCCCTGGAGCCAATGCTCCAGAAAGTGAAGTGAAAAAGCATCAGATCAGATGAATGGAATCATTGTGCATGGTTGAACTGTTTGAGCTTTCAGGGAGGAAAATGATGGATTGGGTCAGACTGGTGATACACCAGAACAAGAAGAGTATTTTGAGTGCCCTGACAGTCCACTGCCAGTGTCCCAAAAGCTCTCCATGCAGCCAAATGTTGTGGACTCAGAAACTGTAACCCTGGAGCTGAAAGTGCCCTAAGTTCCAGCCTCTCCACCCCCATGGAGACTCCCCTGACAAGTGAGGACAATGCTGAAATGAGGCTCAGAGTGCAGAGACTGTAACAGTTCCCCTAGAAAGACTGGTTGCTGTAAAGCCTGTGGTGCACCTCAGTTATGATTCCTGGGCCGCCAGTGGATCTGACGCTCAATGTTGTCCATAAAGGAGTGTATGTGTCCCCGAGGCTCATTGCCCAAACTGAGCGTCAGTGCTAACTCCAAGTTACTTGTGTTGCCCTCTAAGTATGGTGCCCTTGCCCCGTCCAGCCCCAAGGTAACTGATAGGAAGGGCCCCTCTCTTCAGGTTTCATGTACAAGAGGTAACTTGAGTTATGGTACAATGTGTGTAATACTGTGTAAAGAGTGACGCACTGCAATGTTTCAGAAATGTGTTCTTGGTAAAATGATATATTGACTGATGATTACATGTGTGAGCCTATGCAAATGTATATGGTTGCAGTTGAAACTTATGGGTACTTGCTTGACGCGACGCTGCTTTCCCAGGCAGGAAGGGTGTAACCCCTGCAAATGGGGGTTCCCAAAGACTTCCAGGAGCTTGCTTGAATGCTCCAAGCCTGAATGGTGTTTGGCGTTAAGCCATTTATCAGTGAGTGTTTTAGAACCTCTGGTACTGTCTCTTTAAGAGCTGTCTGCTTGCAGACATAATTAGTTTGTATGGGGGACTGTGTGTTCTTGATTGAGTACCACTCGAGCTGCTGCCAATTCACTCCATTTTGCAGTCACTAGAGTGCAAAGGAACCTATCTGAAAGATGTAACTGTTTGCCAGAAATTATTTAGAGTAATAATGAAATTACAGTTTGTCTAACCTGCTTTCTTTGCAGTCAGAACTGTGTCTGCCTAGTTCCCCATTCTGGTTTTGAACTGCTGAACTGGACCAATCAGTGTGGGGTAAGCTAGCTCTAAAATGGTGCCTTGGACGAATCAGAACTTGGACTCATAATCTGAGCCAGCCACAAGAGGATTGTATGGGCAGTGACTCTGGGAGATGTAGTTTAGACTTGGCGCCTTTTGGACCAACAGCAGCAGTCTATTGTGAGTGACAGCCAATCCAGTCAAGAACTGGGAGGAACCTCAAAGGAAGTGCCCGGTTTTGTCTGTTGGAGTTTCAGTTGAGCTCTGGCAGTGAAGAAGGAAGGAGCCCTGTGCTTTTCAGTGTGCAGTTTTAGTCGGAAACGTGTAAGGCCCAGAGTTCCGGTCTGCAGCTTGTGTAACTGCTTGTTAGGACTGAATCCGCCCTGTGAAGAGAATCAAAGGATATCTGAAGAGTAGAAACCAGGCTCACCCTGTAGAAGACTGGAGAAATTGTTGAATTGCACTCGGTCTGTCAGGAACTGAATCTGCTGTGTGTTCTCCCGGTATTGTGCAGTAATTGCGATCGGATAGAGAAGCAGCCTGCCTGGTATAGTACTTTCTTTTACCATATAAATGTGTGAGGAGGCTTGTGTACTCAAGTGAATCCTGCTGCCATTAAAGGACTTTTGCCTGTTACTGTTCACCATATAAATGTGTGAGGAGGCTTGGTTAGCTCAAGTGAATCCTGCTGCCATTAAAGGACTTTTGCCTGTTGCAGTTTGCCATATAAATGTGTGAGGAGTCTCGTGGAGCTCAAGAGTAGCCCTGCTGACATTGAAGGACCCTATCTTGTTTGGAGGTCGTGAGTACTAATTCAGGGTCGCTCCCTGTTGAATTGCCACATTGAATCCAAATGGAATCACTGTACTGCTGACTGTTTAAACTAATTTTCTTTTCTCTGTGGAAAGGGCCCTACCAGCTGCCACGGTTTGGACTAGCCACTAGGGCTTGGGTACCCAGGGACAGTAACTGGTGGGATAGGCCTGTGCACAGAGCCATAGGTAGATGAGTAAAGTGATAAGCTAATTAACCTGATTTCCCTGTCCTTGTTATATTCCCCTAAATAAATCAGAGCTGCTTGTTTCAGCAAAGTTATACTGCCTGAGGTATTTGTCTATGTTAAAGTATTGTACTGTGATTGTTGCACTGTATCTTATTTTACAGGAGGTCCCAGTGCCTGAACCAGCCCTGGGGGTAAGTGTGTATACTGTGAAGGTAATTTGATATATTATGGGGCCACTAGTGGGAAGAAAGGGGGTTGCAGTGTTCCAGAGGGCTGTGACCAAGTAAGTTTAACTATTGCAAACCCTGACCTCTGGGTGGAGGCACCCGCCATTGGATCCAGGCCCCTTAACCTGTTAGTGGCAAATCAGGCAGGGGTAGTAGCCCCTGGGATAGCGCCATCTAGGGGTTACAGTAATAAATATCACATACATTTAACATCATAATAAAACATTGGTCTACAAACAAACATTATACAAACATAATACAAAAAACACTGTCATTATAAACTAGACAACAATGGTGATACCTATATCAATTTTTTACATATCAAGTAATACCCTTCCCAACATTCCTAATAGCTTTCTTTTGAAACCAGGTTACAGTTTCACCGTGGTATGCACCCATGGTCCTTAATCTGTAACCATATGGCACAGAGTTCCAAATATGGGGACCTTTATTGAAAAAATGTGTACATCCAAATTCTGTCCTCATTTTGGGGTGTTTATATTCAATACCACATGCAGACTGTAGCGCTGATTTTACTTCCCTAGTTTGTAATTCATCCAACATATAGTCAGGGACCTTCCCCTTATTACACTTTACCATAAAGTTTAATACATGGAGTAGCCTCCTATCTTCAGGATACACCCATCCCAACAGGTCATATAACTGCTGTCTATGTGCCATTCGTCAGTCAGTATTTCTGAGGAAAGGATCTTAGTTTGGCCCGATGAGGTGGCCAGCTGATTCCTTCAACTTCCCAATTGCTCTGACACGTGCCCCTGCCCCCCCCCCATGCTCAGGCATGTAATGATGTGTGACCAGGGAGAACACAGGGTCGCACCCCATTGACGTCAGTGGTGCTCCATTTCAGTGGCATTTTTATACATAATAATGGCCAGTTGGAGACTAATGAAGGCCACCACTTGGCTAACAATAATGTTGCTATCAGCAAGACTCAAATCTGATAAGATTCCCCCAAAACGTTGAATGTCAGGACACTGCATTTTTTTTGTTACTGAAGACCTTGTCATTATTACAACAGACTCTCTGCCCCATAGACTTCATCTGTCCCCTGCTGCTTTTCCTGCTTTAAAGTCATAATCATCCACTTGTGACATGAGAATCATGTCCATGGCAACTGGTTGTGATGTCAGAGGAAGAGGATTATGGTTTCACAGCAGGCCTAAGCAACATGATCAGATGGAGCCCAAAGGGCAGAGATCCGGCATTAAATGAAAACGTCTTCAGCAACCAAAAAGAGAAGTTCTGAAATTCAAATTTGGGGATATTGTGTTTAACAGAGTTCTGGTGGTGGCAACTGTGACCTTTTTTTCTTTCTTGGGAATTGGATTCTCTCTCTTAAGTTGTGGGATGTCTCTGTCTACAGTTCTGTCTACGACCCCGTACTGTACGTTTATTGTACTGCAGCATCTTCACTCATGTGTTTGCTCCTAGGTCGGCCTTGGAATTACACACTTGTTGCTCAAGGGCCTGCCTGTGAAAATGAAATGAGATGCAAATCTGGGAATGCCCCACAATGATACTTGGGCATTCCTCTTTAAATGAATCTGCCAGCGTTTGCTGAACAAGAGGCACAGAGGTCCCCCCCCCCACACACACACACACACACACACACACACCACTTCCAGGGTTCATTTCAGATATTTGCCTTTGTGGGACACTGGCCTACTGAGTATAAAAAGTAGGGGTTAAATGAAAAAACAAAAATTGGATCATAGTGTTTAGCTGAGCCTAGGTTCTTAAATCAGAAATATAAAGTCAGTAGAACAGTGAGCTAGATTATCTCCGAGGGAGAAGAAAAGGGGGTCAAAATGGAAAACTGTGTGACAATATGATTATCCTCTGCTCTGAAAAGAACACGGTACTACCGTTAAATCACTCTTAAAACTAATTTATATATTTTTGTTACAAAAATGCTCTGCAGAAGTGTTCCATCCCTGCAATGCCTTGCCTGAGTGCAAGGACTCTTGAAGAGCATGGCAGTGAGAGAGCAGTTCCCATGGTCCCTATGGCAGTATTTCAGCACTGTAAGTTCTGTATGGTATCCCACCGCAACTGAAGGACCGAACAGTAGAGTTACTAAAAGGAGAAAGGGGCCCCCAAGAGATTCAGAGCCATTGAGCTTCTTCTGGCACTAGGTCTGAACAGCGCTGTCAGTAACAGTGCTGTCCATAACAGCGCCGTATTGACAGTGCTGTCCACAACAGCGGCAGTAAACAATGCCGCCAGTAAGGACAGCGCCAGTGGTAGAGGCCATACACCACAGCAATGACCGCTACCATTGCCAGATAGAAACATCACAATTCTAGTTTTATGTGGGGGGCACACCCCAATGGAGGGGTGTTCAGCCCCCCCCACACCCCTATAACTAAAAGATCCAACTCCAAGGGGGCTTGGATCATGGGGAAGAGTTGCTGCTTGTGGGGCCATGGAATTACTGTTTCCACAGCCCTTTAACAAAAAAAATTCCACTCATTGAGTTGGGAGACCAGGATTAGAACCCTGGTCACCCGCTCTGTACTGGTCAAGCTACTGATGTCTCAACTCACTCCGCCACTGGGGCAGCTCACTCAGCACCTGCACTTTTCTCTCCCTTGTCCAGCTTCCTCATCTGGCTCGATAGTGACAGGGGTAGCGGTAATTGCTGAACGCTATTCTACCCCTGTCGCTATTCAGTCTGATGCGTTCCTGACTGCGCGGTTTTGACTGTGCGGTTCAGGTTACGCTATTGTAACCAGGTAGGCTTCTTATAAGTACATAGCCCCACTACGTCCACACCTCCTTTGGTGATGTCATCATTTCATCCTAGGGGTTGAAGTACAGCTATCAGCTGCTAGGATGACACCATGACTGGTGTTTTAATAACAATAATAACGCAAATAAAATACTCTTTGGGGAGCTCCAGCAGCAGATTAATTTTTATTATACAATGGCAAGAAAATTTCCTGGACTCTGATTGGTCAGTGTGTGCCTCGGACAGTGATGATATTAAGCTATAACATCACTGTATTAAGTCCAGGCACACACATATGACCGCATAACACAAATCATGCTACCAGTCCTACAGACACTGCTGCTGTGAAGCCTCATTAATCCGTGACACTTTTAGCGCCGCCCCATTTTCTTAGCTCTCAGATTAAAACAACCACCACAATTGAGTCACAGAATTCAATCAATGGATTTGTTGCCAGCATTTCGCATCAAACCGAGCGTGCTTGACTAACCTCAGGCTGACTGTCCGGAAGCAGCTTCAAACATTCCCACTCTGCCCTCGGTCTCATTGCAACTAAAACAACGGAACTCACATAAAACTACCAGCCTCAGTGACATTCAGAATCGTTAGTTGCTTACCGTAGTTCACAGCTACTTTTGAAGACATTCAAAAGTGAAACAAAGCTCGACATGAAACGCATTTCACGCCCCTCGTGATCACATAAGAGAACTCAATGACAAGTGCTTCAGGACTGTGCACACAGCATCAGCCAGCAACAGCGCCACCCAGTGGTACAAAAATAGGGATTTATTTTTGAAATGTATACTTACCCACAGAAAAATCTAATAAAAATAAATAAAAAACATACTTTTTCTTTTTATTTTATTCTGACCATTGTATGTGTATTAAGGCACTCAGGGATGTGTGTTGTAATAAGCGTCCGCTCTGGGTGGTGGGCACTCGGCTCGCCGTGCTTCAACTCCACCCCAGGAGTGACGTTATTACACGATAACACACACCCTGTCGTGCCTTATTGCTTAATTACATCACTTATTTTAGGAGTCCGACTAAGGAATCTTGGAACTACATTTTATTTTTAACATGTCATACTTTTCTCCTCCTTGGTCAGAGCGTCCCTCCCCAGCCTCCGGCTACCGGCACCTGCACCCCTGGAGTTGGTCAGGCGTGCGAATTTAGACACCCCATTGTACTCGTCCGGCCGATGGCAGGCTCCCCCCCTTATGGGGACCCGCGACATGGAACTGGCGAAGACGCCATCCCCACTGTTTTTTCCTCCATTTTTTCTCCCACTTGAGCCGGTCGTGCCATGACATCAGCACATGTACCTACGGATGTCCACCGTGCTCTTTCCCCCAAGTATGCCCGTGTCTGTGGAGCGCCTAGCCTCCGCTAGGCATCACAACAGCGCGGTGCATGTCCCACACCTGCCCTGAAGGAAGGAGAGCAGTCATGGGATACTCAATCCTTCCCTCCCCCGCCAACCTCTGGTGGCCCGAGTCCCCCGAAACCCGGGTCGCTGGTGTGGAGTCCAGCGTCTCAACCCTCCGCGCCACCGGGCTGGTCTTGGAAATACATTTTAAATTTAGATGGAATTAAGAAACAACTATTGTGATTTAAAATTTACCGAAGTCTAGTTTTGCCATATACACTTTAATCTGTCAAAAGTCTGGCCTCAGCTAGCCCACCGGCTCAACGGTAGCACTACCACTTGTAGCGCTGATGATCCGCGTTTGGGAGCAAATTTGGCACATCGGAGGTTCATCTGGGTGGGGGGAGAATTAAGTGTCTGACAGACTGCTCTTCTTCGTGGAGGGGGTGGCAATGGAAGTCAACGTTAGCCTGGCCCCTAGCGGTGGCTGGGGGGGGGCTGTTGCAGGGACAGCAGAGAGTGATGGCTGGGGGGCAGGGCATAGGGACTGCAGACAGCAGCGTTAGACTGGCAGACATCTGACAAGTCACATGCAAAAGTGTGTGTGATACCATCATTGACACTATTGCATGCACACACCGCCACGCCAGTGGAAAGGAAGGGCAAAAAAACAAAACAAGGAAACTCACTGGCTGGCAGGATAACTTCCGGCCACCCACAGGCCCCACACCCAATGACCAGGTACTGCCGCGAAACCAGATCTGTTCGTCAGTTGAGGTTGATGAACCCCACCATTGGGGGGGGGTAAGCCCTGGAGGAATACATAGGCGGGATAGGTCCTGAGGAAGTTGGGGTGACAGGCCTGGGATAGCAGGCATGAAAGGGGCCATGTGGTGCTCAGGGGATAAACAGAATAACGCAACAAAAAAAAGGCCTTCAGTTATTTTCTTTTCAATGATAGTGTTTCGGGATTCCTAACTGTCACCTTTCTGTCACTTCTGCCTGTATATAAAGACGTAACTGTGGAGTCATGACCCCAGGCACTTTCAGCATGGAGAACCATGGTCCGGCTTTGTCCATGATGTAACCTTGTGCACTGTGATATATGAATGTGTTCTGTGAATGCATTTTTGTGAAAAATATGTATTTGTATTGACACCCTCCTCTTTTTTTTTACTGAGATTTAATAAACTGGGTCAGACCCCCCCCCCCCCAAAACAGTAAACAAAGCTAGACCGCCAAGGGAAGCAGCTCACCTGGCAGAACTGTATAAGTGAACCATTCACTTTCATTTGCATAGTCACGTTGTTGAATCTCTATAGTGTCATTGTATTGGCTGGTATGACTTCACTGCTTCATGTTAAACCCTAGGGCAAGCTGGGAGAGTGCGAGAAGCAGAATGACATCCTGCTGAAGGGGAAACTGCAACTGGAGGAGACACTGGCAAAGCTCCAGGCTAAGCTAGCACAACATGAGGAGCTGCTAAAGACTGCCAAGGAAGAGAGTTCCGTGCTGCTGGCACGGAATAAGGTAGTTCGAAACTACAGAAACCTAGTGATAGCAGTGTTGTCTAGAAATAGTTACAGAGAGCTTTTCAAGGCAGTAACAGTAATTTAAGCTAAGAAAGGACTGCAAGTTCATCATACGCTCCCCTTCCCCGCTCCAGTCTTCCAGCACCACAATTGTCCGGACAGACTCCTGAAAAAATATTGCAAGTGGCACATTTGGTTGTTCTTTTATCTCCACAGTGATCCTGGGGTTTTCCCGCCACCTCCATGGGGCTTACTGTGTCTTGATCTGTGCCGGGTATTCAGCTATCAGGGCAGGCATGATGTCCGATAATTGCATCGTGGCAACCCCTGATGTTATGGGCCCTCCCAGTAGGTCCCTCCCCCACACCAGGGGCCTGTTGATGAACACAGACACAAAGTACCAATTAAATGGTGGTATGCAGCATAATCCTGCCTGTCTCAGTCACTTGAGAGCACCCACCAATGAATTCTGTCAGGACTTCTTGATTGTTCTTTCATGCTAAACATTTTTGGCTCACTTGAACAGCCACATTGATGTCCGCGGTGATCCTGAGGAAGCGACAGATTCCTCTTGTATTTTGTTGGCATTGAGCAGGTAGCTGAGCCAGAACTGCTGAAGTGCTGACAAAGGCACAGTCCTAAATTAGAGCGGCTTGGGCAGACCGGTTGGGCTGCTCAACCTTTATCTGCTGTAATTTTCTGTTTCTGTGAATCACCTATTGGGGGCTTATGCCATGGCGTGTGGCATGGATCCAGGCTCATCTTGGTTGGTGAAGAAACGTCTCTGGTGCTTAGCTACAGTATTGTTGTCAATTGTGAGGGCCTCTCCGAGGATGGGTGTGGTTCTATCAGCTCCAAAAGCAGTAATGCATATTATGCGGAAACGTTTTTACTGTACCTATACCCTTTAATTCTATTTTAGGGAGCCCTTTCTCTCCAGTCTTGTAAAATATCAGTTTTCCCCCATTTTTAGTCTGCTTTAGCATTTGTTTTAGATGTGAAATAAAGGAACACTCTGTCCCCAGGGTTGCAGCAGTTTTTTCGTTTGTTTTCGACCACACATTGTCCTTTAAGGTTAGGGAGCAACGCCTGTTGCATGCTCGTTCATGTTAGTCGCAGGAAAAGTGATGTTAAACAATGGCTGTGCAAAAACTTGAGGTTCCTCAAATGTCCACATGCATTCAGTTCTTTGTCTTTATGGCACCCTGTGCAGCTTGCATGGTGGCAAGGTGACACAGTCTGACCTCTGAGAGGAGCTCAGAGGGCAAGCTGCATCCTAGGAATACTGCCTTTATTATATGAATTGTTTTGGTGTTTGTTTTTTCATCTGCTGTTTCTGAGCCTTCTGATTCCCCTACCCTTTGGCCTTTACCCCACAGCCCCGTCACGACCCCTATCCAGGTCTTACCCCCATTCTTTCTGGACTCCTTGGTCGGTAGTGTGGAGCCAGCAAGGTCTCTTGCTGTCATCCTGCTGGCCAGGGTTTTTATCCTCCTGAGTTTTTCTTGGCCCTGCTAGTTTCCTCGGGGGTCGATTCACATACAGTGAAGCTCCTGCGCGTGATGACGCTTGTGCACATTGCAGACATCTGTTTTGGGCCCCCTTCCAACAGCCTTTCCCTGTTACAGTACCTAGCTTCTGCTAGGTGGTGGTTGTAGGGCACAGAGCTGAAACCCCCTCCCAAAGGAGGAGAGGAGAGGAGTCCATGGGACACCCAGTCCTTCTTCCCCAGAGCAACCCTGGTCCATTCAAAAACCTGGGCCGCTGGTGTGGCAGGAGGTAAGGCACCCAGGGCCTCAGCCCTCACTGCAACTGGACTGGCTCATTTTGGTGTTACGTAGAAACATAGAATTTGACAGCAGATAAGGACCGCTTGGCCCATCTAGTTTGCCCATGTTTCCTACCTACCTACAGTCATGCCATAGATCCTACTTGATCAACGGCTTTACCCACCCCCCTTCCTTGCTTCTAAGGTTCCCTTATACCTATCCTGTGCCTTCTTAAATCCCATTACAGTTTTTTTTCCTCCCACCACCACCTCATGGAAGCTAATCCAGACATCCACCACCCTTTCTGTCAAGAAGTGTTTCATTACATTTCCCCTGATTCTACCCCACCCAGCTTCATCGTTACCCCTTGTTCTTGTGCATCCTTTTCTCTGAAAAAGGCTTCCCTCTTCAACCTTATTCATACCTTTGAGGTATTTGAAAGTCTCTTATCGTATCCCCCCCCCTTCAGTCTGTACATATTGCAGTCAGGTCTCTCCTCATAGAGCCTTTAATGCAGATCCCACACCGTTTTAGTTGCCCTCCTCTGGACTGCCTCAGCTCTGTCGGTGCCTTTTCAGAGATGAGGACTCCAGAACTGGGTACAGTATTCTAGGTGGGGTCTCAACAGAGATTGATATAGAGGTATCATCCCCTCCCTCTTTCTGCTGGTGATACCCCACCGTTTGCACCCCAGCATCCCACTGGCTCTCTCCACTACCTTGTCACACTGTTTGGCCACATTTAGGGCATCAGATATGATAAAATCCAGGTTTCTTTTCTGTTTGGTCGACGCCAGTACCACTCCCCCCATTTTGTACTCTTCCCCCGGTTTCTACACCCCAAGTGCATGATTTTGCATTTGTTTTGCACTGAAACGTGGTTGCCACTTTCTACACCACTCTTCAAGTTTACCTAGATCTCTGTTCATTTTTTCCACACACCCCCACCCCACCCCCGGGGTGTCCACTCTATTGCAGATTTTATATCATCTGCAAAAAGACATACCTTCCCTTCCCTTCTAGTCCCTCTGCAATGTCACTTATAATGATATTAAAGAGGACTGGTCCCAGTACTGATCCCTGTGGCACCCCACTAGTCACCCTCCCTTTTATAAAGTTAAATGTTTCTAATATTTATTGCATATTGACACATGTGCCTGAGAGACATAGATAAGTATATTGATTATTGTTAGGTTTTATACGAGTGTCTGCACACCATGTAACAGTGTGACTGAACACGCCCTTTGGCGGGCAGAGCCCTTCAGTCATTCAGCTTCACTTTGTGGTTCTCCTATATAAGAAGGTCTAAAGAGAGAAATATCGGTAACCAACAAAGTATTTAAAAGTCCCTGAAGCCTATTGGAAAACCTTGAATTATATTTTTTATTAAGACATAATCTAGCTTGTATTTATCTTGTTTTTCTGCACTTCTCTTCATCTTGCTGTTGTTTCCAAAGGACGTTATTTGTCCCTTAGAACTCATCTGCTGCTGTTTCTTGCCTTTCATGTCAAGTCATGAATCCCCCTGTTTGTGACATCACAGTCGCCATTATGGTGACGGACTGACGCGTTGCACACTAAGGATTATAGCGTCAGGTGAGGCATATGCAGGGGTGGATGAATTCTATGAATCATGATCCTCTTATGATCCAGATCTACCTAATCATAAAGGACGGGAAGTAGAAATACATATAGAAATATATAATTGTCTGAATACTGTATTTTTTCAGTTTACCCTAAATTGTTTGTAGCCTTTTAAGACGTTCACTAGACTAGAGCGAGTTTAGAAGTTGGATTTTGACACTAGCTGCCTGCTTTCACTTTCTTGTACTGCCCCACCCTCTATTTCAGGATCTTTGTGAAGAGAGAGATACCGTGACAGCAGAGCGAGATGCTTTCTATGAACAGATTGCAGAACACATCACCAAAGTCTCACAGCTGGAGGAAGACATTAAAGTCTTCAGCTGGAAGGCTGCGGAGAAAGAGATGGAGCTGGAGAGGTGAGAGGAAAAACAGGGCTGAGCCTTTCATGGAGCACGTCTTTGGGGAATCTTCGGGGTTTCAGTCAAAACATAATCTGGTACTGGGCAGGCAGATTTTGCATCAAGTTGGCAGGCTTGGTATCTGGTTAATAGATTCAGTAGTATGTTGACATTTCTGGTACTGGGTTGACAGATTTGGTACCAGGTGGATGGTTGTAATGATATGTTGATGGTTTCGGTATTGTATTGATTCTGTACTGGGTGACTGAATTGGAAATCAGATTTATGGATTTGGTATCGGTGCTAGATTTGGTGTGGCTCACATCCGAGATTAGGACGGTTGACTCACTTACCACACAATTATGCAGGTGCAATAATTTCCCTCTTATTTAATATTCTTAGTAATCAGTTTACTTCGTATAAGTCTGCTACCAAAAGCCAGTGTTTCAAGGCATAGCCTCTTCCTCAGGGCTAAGCGGTAAAGTGTTAAAACATATAGAAAAGCATAATAGTTTTCGGCACACTAACAGTGGACAGTATCACTGAATAGCTGGCAGTGCATAATCACAGCTTGCAGTCAGTTCCTCAGCATTCTGTATTATCAGATTATTTCAATACGTTGGACACGGTATAATAGTTCTATTTACAATTAGGCTGCTAATTTATAAACTGACTTTAGTGACACACTGTTATATGAATGAGGACTGAAACACTGTACCTTATAGTTGCAAGGTCTTACAGATGCATGGTTTTCAGTATAAGAGCTATGCGGTGGGCTCGGATGGAAAATATGATTTATCAGCATGAGTGTAGAGGTGAACTTCATGAACTCCCGAGTGGCGGAGCAATGAGTGAAGCCACCAAGTTCAGCTGTCCACAAGTGCTGATAAATCGTGCATTTTACCCGATTCCCCATTGCATATTCCATTTATTTATTTTAGTTTTTGTTGACCGGGTTAGTGCAGCTCTGTAACAGAGTAGACACACCAGAGGGTGTAGACAGAATGAGAAGCAACCTGCAGAAACTTGAAGAATGGTCAGGGGTTTGGCAGTTGAAATTCAATGCAAAGAAGTGCAAGATAATGCATATGGGGCACAAAAACCCTGGCACAATATATCAGTTAGGGGTGAGGATAGCATGCACCAAGCAGGAAAGGATCTTGGGGTTATCATCTCTGATGACCTCAAGGTAGGGAACTGTGACAGGGCAGCAGGTAAAGCAAATAGGATGCTGGGATGTATAGGCAGGGCATTACCAGCAGGAAAAGGGAGGTCATAATTCCGCTATACAAGACACTAGTGAGGCCCCACCTGGAGTACAGTGTACAGTTCTGAGACTATACCACATAAGGACATAGACAGGGTAGAGAAGGTTCAGAGGAGGGCAACAAAGATGGTGCATGGATTGCATCACAAGTCCTATGAAGACAGGTTGAAGGAACTGAACATGTACTCCCTGGAGGAGAGGAGGGGGAGAGGGGATATGATAGAGACATACAAGTATCTTACAGGGAGGAACAGGGTGCAGGAAAACAGTATTTTTAAGCGAAAAAGATGTTCCAGGACTAGAGGGCATGGGATGAAGTTGGAGGGAGGACGATTCAGAGGAAACATGAGAAAGAATTTCTTCACAGAACGGGTGGTGGACAAGTGGAACACCCTGCCAGAGGAAGTGGTGGGGGCTGAAACAATCACGGGATTTAAGAATGCATGGGATAGACATAAAGGAATTCTGGAGGTCGGGGTAAGGTCCAACAGACTTCTAAGGAAAACAAACTGAACTTACAAGCTCAAATGGGCAGACTGGGTGGGCCATAGGCCCTTATCTGCAGACACTGTCTATGTATCTATGAACCAGATTAAGCTGTTGGTGGTATTTTTCATGAATGCAGTAGGGCAGAATTAAAAAGTGGAGCTACCTTTTTTTATACTTATTAATTTAGTTTTTTTAAATAGTAATGGTAGAGAACTTTTTTTTTATGTACTTTTTATTTATTTATGTTTCGGGCATCAGAAGCGTATACAATTAATACATGGTCAACATTATTCATTTAACCGTCCATAAAGCTAAAATAATAAGAACAGCTCCATAAATCACATGTTCCAATATCTCATTCATCACCTCACATCTCCATATAATATATATATAGAATTACTTCTCTTCCCCCATCTCAATTTATATCCTTCTGTAGAAGTGTCCCCCACCTTCACTACTGCCCTTCCCTTTGAGACTTACTATGGTACTATATCTGGTCTCCTCTCTCCAACTAGGAGAAACCATGGTGTCCATTTAGTCATTAATGTTGGGGCCTGATTATGTAGTTCAGCTGTCATAGGTTCCAATTTGTAGATGTCATAAATGGTAGATTCCCACTGTATCACATTGGGGGTATTTTTTTCTCAGCCACAGCCGGGTTATCACTTTTTTAGCAGCCAGCAACATAATAAGCAACAGATATCTTTGTTGTTTTCCTTTGAATTGTTTAGGAATCACTATGTCTGGGAACAAGGGGCCCAAAGTCGGGAACAGGCTTCCCAGAGTGTTTTCCACCTCTCCCCAGAAACCGGTCAGCTGAGGGCAATCCCAGAGCACATGTGAAATTGTGGCCACCTCACAGGTACATCCCCTCCAACAAGAGGAGTCCCCCCCCCAAGGGTATACTTGGCAGTTATCTGGGGAGTACGAAAATATCTTACAACAGTTTTCCATGCATATTCTGTCCATCTATGTGATTTGGTAGTTTGGTGTTGCTGAACCCAAATAGCTGACCAGTCCCTAGGGGAGAAGTTTATAAAAAGCTCCAGTTCCCAGTTATTCTGGACTATGTCCATCTCTCGTGATGGGGTATCCTTTAATATTTTATATATCCTGGAGATCAGATGTTTAGGTTGGGACTCCTGCATCACCTGTCGAAGAAAAGAAAGTATTGGGGGGACTTGGTGTTTCTCCACCTCCAATCCAACAGGATCCTGTAAAAACTGTCTAATTTGTAAATATTTATAAAAATCTTGTTGTGGTAGGGAGAACTCCTCTTGGAGTTGGGAGAATGTTTTAAAAAGTCCTTGGTTATAAAATTGTTCTATATGTATTAAACCCTGTCTCATCCATCTCCTGAAACTATTCTCCATCTGCGCTGGTGGGGAAGTCTGGGTGTAACCCTGGAGTCCCCATCCATAATGATCCAGATTTATTTACTGGAAGTTTTAAAAAAGTTTTCCAGACTCTGATAAGCTCCCTCATGTACATCGAACATCTAGCTCCGTCTCTTTTTGGTCAGGTTGAAACAAAAGGTCCATAGCTAAGGGGAATTCAGCTAGCAACCTCTGTATCTTCACCCAGCTATTCGAGGGCAAGTTTGGGGCAAGTCAGTTTATCATATGTGACAAAGTTGTTGCTAATGAGTAATAGTATAGATCTGGCAATGCCACTTCCGATGTTTGGTAATTGTAGTTTTTTATCGGTTAATCCCCCACCCCCAAAAAATATATTTACTTATCATTTTCTGTCAACTATTTCTTTTTTAGGAAGGGGGAGTAGGATATTATTTATCATGTACGTTAGTCCTGGGAGAATTATCATTTGCATAGACTGTATCTTGGATATTAAAGGAATTGGCAAATGGATCCATCTCCTGAACTCCTGGGTCTGGAAATATAATTTCTCTATTCTCTTAGGGATCTTAATTCCTAGATAAGATATGTAGGTGTTATCCCAACAGTATGCAGTTTGGTCTCTAAGAGCTTGTGGTAAGTCTTGTTGTATGATAATGGCTTTTGATTTGTCTTGATTTATTTTATATCCTGTTAATTTTTGATAGAGAACATTTTGATGCTTTTTTCTGGTGGTGGTGTACTCAGTCTGGTGGTTGGTTGGCGGTTGCTAAAGACGCCTTAATGTTCCAACATCCGTGATGCTCATTGCATTGCTGTTGGTGGAGTGAGTGGTCTGGAGAAACTTGCTGTACAAGATGGCGGCATGGTTTGCTGAATGGAAACGAGAAGATTGTGTGGTTCACCGAGTGTGTGTGGGTGTTTAGTGGTTTGGGAGGATGACACTTTATGTGGAAAGCAAACAAGGTACAGTTTTTTTTTGGTTAGTTGGGTCTGAGTTAGTACTGCTCAAGATACCCAAGCGACACAGTACTAGTAGTGACACTGGAGTGGCAATCTGGAAGTGTAGTGGGGGAGGATGTAACGAGTGGCTGGAGTTAAAAAAAAAAAATTCACAGTTTTTCATAGTATGTGTTGGTCCTTGTAAGAAGTTTGGAAGTGGCGCAGAGAAAGGTGAGTGTTTCACATAGAGTAGATAATCTGTGTATGATGGGGAGCTTATGTGTTCGGAGTGCTGTAGTGAAACTAATTGTAGAAGTGCCAGCTGGTCGAGCGAGGGGGAGAGACTGATGACACGGCAACTATTGAAATAAACGCAACTGGTGAGATAAATGAATTTACCTCTCTGTTCAGTGGTGAGATAAATAATTTATCTGAACTAATTTGAGCTCATGCCTATTGCATAAATAAACACACACACACACACACATATAGCCATAATGGTGGAAAGGCAGTAGTTCAAAAGTAAAAGTCCCTCTTAAATTTCTAATGTGGTTCAGTGTTTTGCTGTTCATAATGAAGAAGGTTACAGTTTGGAAAGCTGGAATTCCCGGCACTGTTTAATTAAGGCATCTCTATAATTAAATGCTCCGGGCTGATCCATACTTTCTATAACGTAAGGATTTCACAATACACAGATGCATTAACATTCTAACATACTAGGAAGCCAGCAGATTAGGCCTTATGGTCTTTTGAGTCTGCTCAGGGATCAGCACCCTTGCCGGGCACCGTTACTGTCTCCCCGCAGCCTCCCACATGGTCCTCCACCCTCGTCCTCTGACAGAGCTCTGAGATTTACCCTCCCCCTATACCTGTCCCAGCCTTGCTTGAACCCCTTCACAGTTGTTACCGACATCAGTTCGGCTGGCAGAGCATTCCAGGGCTCCACCACCCTCTCAGTGAAGTAGCATCTCCTAATCTCCCCCCCCCCGTCTCCTACTTACCAGCCTCAATGGGTGCTCCTGGTTGTCCCTTCCTCTCGCAACTGGAACACCCTACCCTGACCCACCCTGTGGAACCCCTAGAGGTACTTGAAGACCTCAGTCATATCCCCTCTATCCCTACTCTCTTACAGAAAGTACAGGTTGAGCTCCTCGAGCCTCACCCAAAAGGGCATCCCTCGAAGACCCTATATCATTTTGGTCACCATCCTCTGGACCCTCTCCAAGAGGGCAATATCCCTTATCAATGACGGATGCCAAAACTGCACACAGTATTCGAGGTGCAGGCTAACCAGGCAGTTATACAGAGGTAGGAGCACCTCCCGGCTCTGCTAGGTTATCCCCCTGGCTATACACCCCAGCATTTTATTTGCCTTGGCCACAGCCCTCCTGCACTACTCTGAGTTGTTCATTTTGCCATCCACAACCCCCCAAGGTCCTTCTCTCCCCCCCCCCATAGCCTGCAGTGTCTTCCCTCCCAAGGTGTACACATGTGCTGGTTTCCTGGCCCCTAGGTGGAGAACTCTGCACTTCTCCGTATTAAATCACAGTTTCCAGGTGCAAGACCACTCATCCAGAGTCTCCAGGTCCCCTTGAATGGCTAATTTACATTCCTCCCTGTGACTACCACCCCCAGCTTCAAGTCATTGGCTTAGGGGCTTATCTCACTCATGATGCCATTCCTGATATCTGCTGTGTAAGCATTAAACAGGAGTGGCCCCAGCACCGACCCCTGTGGCACCCCGCTGATGACCCTCCTGGGAGATGAAACCTCCCCCCCACCATCACCCTCTGAAAATGTCCTGTTGGCCAGTTCCCTATCCACATAACCATCCATACTCCTACCCCTATGTCCCTCAGTTTCTCCAGCAGCCTGGGATGTTGCACTGAATAATGCCTTATTGAAGTCCAGAAAGAGGACATCCACTGGCCTGCCCTGGTCCAGTGCCCTCATCACCCAATCATAGACCTCCACCAGGTTAGTCTGACACGACCTGCCCTGGACAAGGCCATGTTGGTGGACATCTATGAGACCCCTTGCCTCCAGGAACACCACCAGCCTTTCCTTTAGGATACCCTCCATCACTTTGCCCACCACCAATATCAGGTTTACCAGCCTGTAGTTTCCTGGTTCCTCCCTCGATCCCTCCTTGTGTATGGGCACAATATGGGCCATCCTGCAGTCCTGAGGCACCCAACCTGACTGAAAGGAGGAGTTAAAGAGATCCACCAGAGGCTCGGCCAGGACATCAGCCAGTTCCTTAAGGACCCTCTGGTGTAGACCGTCTGGGCCCGGAGCCTTCTCCGCTATTAGGGACTTCAGGCCTCCCACACCCTAACAATGAGTGTTTCAACATCCATGTGCCCCCCCCTTCCATAGGTCCACCCTGCTCCTCCCCTTGTGGGATCTTCCCTCCCTCCTCCCTGTAAAGACCGAGGCAAAGTAGTCATTTAATACCTCTGCCTGCTCTCCCGCTTCCTCCGCCCACTTACTCTCTGCTTTCAGTCTGCTGATTGCCCCTTCCTCCTTTCTCTGATATACTTGAAAATTCCTTTTTTTTTTTTTCCCTCTCTTAATCCCCTGAGCCAGCTTCCTCTCCATCCTTGCCTTGGCCAACCTCACCACTCTAGTGACCTTCCTGGTGACCATATCATACTCCTCCTTGTCCCTAACCCCTCACAAGCGCCTGTATCTAAGGCACTTCCTCCTAGATAAGAGCAGGAAGGACCCCCAGCAGGGATAAGCTGGAACTAAGGGGATGTCAGAGAAATTTGGGAACCTGGAGGTAAAGGGTTGGTAACGAGGAGTCTTTTCCAAAGCAGTTGCATGTGAGACACTACAGAATAACACTGTCTTTAAAGGGAAACTCCTATAAGCCCAGAGAGTACAGTAGCTGCTGCAGAAACACCCAATTAGGGCTTTTAGCATTAAAACTATTTTTTTATTTACCTGCTGCATTGCAAATTTAGTTTTAATGACTTGCATCGTCTATAATGTCTGGAGAGCCGCCTGCGCCATCTCGCGCCTCCTGGGCAGCTTCCACCACACGGTTATGCTAATGAGGTTGCCACCTCACAGCTAGTTGGGAGCACCTATTAGTATAATCGTATGTGGGGACGCTGCCTGGGTGTGCGAGATGGCCGTGGACGGCTCTCCAGACATCATGGACAGCGCGAGTTTTCAGAATTAAATTCGCAAGGCAGTAGGTAAATAAACAAATAGTTGTAGTGCTAAAAGCCCTAACTGGCCATTTCTGTAGCAGCTGCTATACTTTCTGGGCATATAGGAGTTTCTCTTTAAAATGGAGGGAAAAAAAGCTGCTGAAAAGGAACATGGTCAGCTGGTACAAAACAGTATGCAAGGCAAAGAGACCCGACAATCGCCACCCATACATAACTGCAGAAAACGCGTCAGGCTAGAAACTGTGATGCCTAAATCATTTGTGATACAAAGAAAACTTGGGTACCCACACCAACTGTGTTACTTGCATCATCCTTGTGCCTGCACCATACATGTTCTGCATCATCCAGTTACCACATCATCCATGTACCCACCCCATCTATGTATCCGAATTCTGAACCCCCACCAGAAGCCAAATGAAAAATAACTTACCTGAGGCACAAGACTAGCTATTTTCATTGCTTGCAGACCTACCAAAACACCCTACAAGGCACGTGGTTCCCATCCAGTCAGTGCAGGCACTGGAAATAGAAGTTAGCTATCTGGTGATTCAGCTTGAAAGTCTCACCTTAACAGACACAATTTCTAAATTTGGGGGTGCTCCCTGTAACCAGAAAGCCCCACCCTGCCCAGGAGTCACACATTCCCACACAACAATAACAAACAGCATTTAAAACAAAGAAATCTACCAGAGGCTTGTCTCCATGCTGCTACCCCTACAGTGGTACAGCTGAAGATGGGGTGGAATGCATCTGGAATGTACCATGTCCCTGGGGGATTATGCTGAGGTCACAGTTTTGGAACAGTACCATTACCCCAGTGGTGGAGCTCATTACTCATTTGTATTAACAACCTTCCACACTGAACATTGGAGCTAACAGGAAAGGAAATTACAGTAAGTACAATGGAATTTCTCCTACCTGCACCATCCGTGTACCTGCACTCTCCATATACGTGCACCATCTGTGTACCTGCCCCATCTGCATACCTATCCTATCTATATACTTGCACCATCCATGTACTGGCATTATCCTTATATGTGTACCATCGGTGCACGTGCACCATCCGTGTATCTGAACTAATTTGAGCTCATGCCTATTGCATAAACACACACGCACACGCACATACACAGCATTTAAAACAAAGAAATCTTCCAGAGGGTTCTCTCCATGCTGCACACCACCTGGGCACCTGCACCATCCATATACATGTACCATCTGTGTACCTGCACCATCCAGGTACCGGCACCATCTGTGCACCTGCACCATCCACGTACATGCACCATGTACCTGCACAATCCATACATCTGCAACATCTCTGTACCTGCACCATCCATGCATCTGCACCATCCGTGTACCTGCACCATCCTTGCACCTGCACCATCCATGTACACATGCCATCTGTGCACCTGTATCATCCGCGTACATGTACCATCCATATACCTGCACTATTCATGTACCTGACCCATCTGTATACCTGCCCCACCTGTATACCTGCACCATCCATGTATTGGCACCATCCTTGTACCTGTACCATCTGTGTACCTGCACCATCCGGACACCTGCACCATCCATGCAACTGCACCATCCTTGCATCTGCACCATCTGTGTACTGCACCATCTGTGTACCTGCAACATCCATGTGTACCTGCACTATCTCTGCACCTGTCCCATCCATGTACATGCACCATCTGTGTACCTGAACTATATGTGCACCTGCACCATCCGTGTACATGCACCATCCTTGGACCTGCACCATCTGTCACCATCCGTGTACCTGCACTATCTCTGCACCTGTACCATCCATGTACATGCACCATCTGTGTACCTGAACTATATGTGCACCTGCAGCATCCATGTACATGCACCATCTGTGTACCTGCACCATCCTTGGACCTGAACCATCTGTCACCATCCGTGTATCTGCACCATCTGTGTACCTGCACTATCCTTGGGCCTGCACCATCCGTGTACCTGCACCATCTGTGCATCTGTACCATCCATGTACATGCACCATCCAAGTGTACCTGCACAATCCTGTACCCACACCATCGGTGTACCTGCACTATCTGTGCACCTGTACCATCTGTGCACCTGTACCATCTGTGTACCTGCACCATCTGTTACCCTGTAACATCCTTGTACCTGCATCATCTGTGCACCTGTATCATCCCTGTACATGCATCATCTTTGTACCTACACCATCCTTGGACCTGCACCATCCATGTACCTGCACCATCCATACACCTGCACCATTCATGTACCTGCACCATCCTTGTACCCACACCATCAGTGTACCTGCACTATCTGTGCACCTGTACCATCTGTGTACCTGCACCATCCATGTACCTGAACCATATTCTCACCTGCACCATCCTTGTACCAGCACCATCCGTGGACCGGCATCATCTGTTGGCCTGTAACATCCTTGTACCTGCATCATCTGTGTACTTGCACCATCTGTGTACCTGCACCATCTGTGCACCTGTACCATCCGTGTACATGCATCATCCGTGTATCTGCACCATCCTTGCACCTGCAATATCCATGTATCTGCACCATCCGTGTACCTGCACCTTCCATATACTTGCACCATCTGTGTACCTGCACCATCTGTACAACTGCACCATCCTTCCACCTGCACCATCCTTGTACCCACACCATCCTTGTACCTGCACTGTCTGTGCATCTGTACCATCTGTGTGCCTGCACCATCCATGTACCTGAACCATATGCACACCTGCACCATCTGTGTACCTGCATCATCTGTGGACCTGCATCATCCTTGTACCAGCACCATCCATCGACCTGCATCATCTGTTGATCTATAACATCCTTGTTCCTGCATCATCTGTGTACTTGCACCATCCATGTACCTGCACCATCCATGTACCTGCGCCATCCGTGCACCTGCACCATCTGTGTACCTGCACCATCCACGTGCCTACACTATCATTGTACCTGCACCATCTGTGCACCTGTATCATCCATGTACGTGCACCTGTATCATCCATGTACATGCACCATCTGTGTGCCTGCACCATCTTTGGCCCTGCACCATTCTTGGACCTGAACCATCTGCATACCTGCACCATCTGTGTACATGCATCATCATTGTACTTGCACCATCTGTCTACGTGCACCATCCATGTACCTGCCCCATCCATGCACCTGTACTATCCGTTTCCATGCACCATCTATGTACATTCACCTATCTATGTACCTGCCCCATCCATATACCTGCACCATCCTTATACGTGTACCATCTGTGTATCTGCACCATCTGTGGATCTGCACCATCCATGTACCTGCACCATCTGTGGACCTGTAACATCCTTCTACCTGCATCATCTGTGTACTTGCAGAATCCATATATTTGCACCACCCGTGTACCTGCTCCATCTGTGCACCTGTACCATCTGTGTACATGCACCATCTGTATACCTGCACCATCCTTGGACCAGCACCATCCATGTACTTGCACCTTCTGTGTACCTGCACCATCCTTGGACCTTCACCATCTGTGCATCTGTGCCATCCTTGTACATGCACCATCCTTTGACCTGCGCCATCATTGGACCTGCACCATCCGTGTACCTGCACCATCTGTATACCTCCACCATCCGTGCACCTGTACTGTCCATTTACATACACCATCTGTATACCTGCCCCATCTGTCCATCCATATACCTGCACCATCCATGTATTGGCACCATCCTTGTACGTGTACCATCCGTGCACCCGCACCATCCAGGCACTTGCACCATCCATATACATGCACCGTCTGTGTACCTGCACAATTTGTGCATCTGCACCATCCGGGTACCTGCAGCATCTGTGTACCTACACCATCCCTGTACCCACACCATCCGTGTACCTGCACTATTGCACCATCCGTGTACCTGCACCATCTGGGGACCTGCACCATCCTTGTATCAGCACCATACGTGGACCTGCATCATCTGTTGACCTGTAACATCCTTGTACCTGCATTATCTGTGTATTTGCACCATCCATGTACCTGCGCCATCTGTGCACCTGTACCATCCGTGTACATGCATCATCTTTGGACCTGCACCATCCACGTATCTGCACCATCCCTGTACATGTATCATCCTTGGACCTGCACCATCTGTGTACCTGCACTATCCTTGGACCTGCACCATCCTTGGACCTGCACCATCTTTGTACCTGCACCATCTGTGTACCTGCACCATCCGTGTACCTGCATCATCATTGTACTTGCACCATCTGTCTACCTGCACCATCCATGCACCTGTACTATCTGTTTACATGCACCATCTATGTATATTCACCCATCTGTGTACTTGCCCCATCCATGTATTGGCACCATCCTTGTATGTGTACCATCCGTGCACCTGCACCATCTGTGGACATGCACCGTGTACCTGATCCATCCACGTGTACCTGCACCATCCTTGTACCCACACCATCCATGTACCTGCAATATCTGTGCACCTGTACCATCTGTGTACCTGCACCATCCATGTACCTGAAACATATGTGCACCTGCACCATCTGTGTACCTGTATGATCCATGTACCTGCACCATCCTTGGATCAACACCATCTGTCACCATCCATGTACCTGCACCATCTGTGTACCTGCACCATTCTTGTACCAGCACCATTCATGGACCTGCATCATCTGTTGACCTGTAACATCCTTGTACCTGCACCATCCTTGGAATTGCACCATCCATGTATCTGCACCATCCTTGTACCTGCATCATCCATGTACCCGCACTATCTGTGTACCTATCATCCATGTACATGCACCATCCTTGGACCTGAACCATCTATAAACCTGCACCATCCGTGTACCTGCACCTTCTGTGCACCTGTACCCTCCATGTACATGCATCATCTTTGGACCTGCACCATCCATGTACCTGCCCCATCCATGTATTGGCACCATCCTTGTACGTGCACCATCCATGCACCTGCACCATCTGTGAGTCTGCACCATCCATGGACCTGCACCATCCATATACATGCTCATCAGTGTACCTGCACCATCCATGTGTACCTACACCATCCTAGTACCCACACCATGTGTGTACCTGCACTATCTGTGTACCTGTACCATCCGTGTACCTGCACAATCCATGTACCTGAAACATATGTGCACCTGCACCATCTGTGTACCTGCACCATCCTTGGACCAACACCATCTGTCACCATCCATGTAGCTGCACCATCTGTGGACCTGCACCATTCGTGGACCTGCATCATCTGTTGACCTGTAACATATTTGTACCTGCATCATCTGTGTACTTGCACATCCATGTACCTTCACCATCCTTGGATCTGCACCATCTGTGTACCTGCACCATCTGTGTACCTGTCATCCATGTACATGCACCATCCTTGGACCTGAACCATCTGTATACCTGCAGCATCCGTGTACCTTCATCATCTGTGTACCTGCACCATCCATGTACCTGCACCATCCGTGGACCTGCACCATCTGTGGACCTGCACCATCCTTGTTCCTGCATCATCATTGTACTTGCACCATCTGTGTACCTGTACCATCCATGTGCCTGTACTATCTGTGTACATGCACTATCTGTGTACCTGTACCATCCGTGCACCTGTGCCATCTGGGTACCTGCACCATTCTTGTACCTGCACCATCCGTGTATTTGCACTATCTGTGTACCTGTACCATCCATGTAGCTGCACCATCCTTGTACCTGCACCATCTGTGTACTTGTACTATCCATGTACATGCAGCATCTGTGTACCTGCACCATCCAGGTACCTGCACTTGCAGAATTAATGCAAGTACATACACAGTCCAGTAGAATTATCAGAGATGGGCTAGATATTGGGGTGTGGTTAGTTTGCTAGACAGTGCAAAAGGCATGGCAGCATGGCAGTCACAGTGCATTCTTTGTGCCTGCTCCAGCTGTGTACCTGCATCATCTGTGTACCCCTGCCATCTGTATACCTGCACATTCTATGTACCTACATCATCTGTGTATCAGCACCCTCTGTGTACCCATACATTGTACGTATCCACATCTTCTATGTACCAACACCATCTGTGTACCTGTGCTCTCTATGCACCCATATCTTCTGTGTACCTGCACCCTCTGTGTATTTGCACCTTCTGTTTACCTGCTCCTTCTGTGTTCCTGTACCATCTGTGTACCCACACTTTCTATGTACTTGCACCATCTGTGTACCCGCACAGTTTGTACCTGCACCATATATGTGTCTGCATTATTTGAGTAGCTACACCTTCTGTGTACCCACACTCTTTTTGTTATCTGCACAATCCATGTACCTGCACCCTCCGTGTTCCAGCATCATCTGTGTAGCTGCATCATCTGTGTACCTGCACCATCTGTGTTACTGCATCATTCATGTACCACATTACTGCATTATTCATGTACCACATCCTTGTACCTTCATCATCCATGTACCCACACTGTGCATGTACCCACACTATCTGTGTACCTGCACCAGCTGTATTACTGCATCATCCATGCACCTGCACCATCTATGTATCTGCACTATCTGTGTACCTACACTCTCTGTGTTCCTTCTCCACCTGTGTTACCTGCACAATCTGTGTACCTGTACCCTCTGTGTACCTGCAACATCCTTGTACCTGACCCATCTGTGTAGCCGCACCATCCACGTACCCCATACCATCTGTGTACCTACACCATCTGTGCACCTGCTTCATTTGTGTACCCCCACAGTCCATGTAAATCTGTCATCTGTGTACCTGCACTTATTTTGCAGTGTTTCCTGTTGTAGTAAGTGTGCACTTTTTGTTTTTTTTTTAGTTGTACAGCCCTTGGACAGGGAGTTTTGCTGCACCAGCTCATGGCCCTGATCACATCTCTAACTCAACCATTGTTTCTTGCCAAAAGATGTAACACTGCAAGTATTGTTTGGCATCAGACCAAATAGGTTTGGCCACTAACATCAGTAATTTTTTGTTCCCCATTAGCATCCCTGATCCCCATCTTCACTTGAAGCAGTTTTGTACCAGTGCATGTCTCGGCATTGTAGTGGGATTTAGACATGGCCACTGCATGACCCTGATCAAGTCACTTGACCTTCCTGTGTTTCAGTCGCTCCCAGGTGTTAAGGTGGAAACAGGGATGCCCAGTTGCCCAATAGAAGCGCATTGCCGTTCTGTGCCAGTTACCCGGGTGTGGGAGGGAGCTCAGCAGTCGGCGCATGGGTGGCCAGTCTGGGAGTGCATGCTGCCTATGGCAGTTTGTCCGAGTGGGGGTTGAGAGGCAGCACGTTCTGGTGCCACAGTGGCGTCTGCTACTGGGGTTGGTAACTTGCTCTTCTGGCAAAAGCAAGCTACGAATGCACAAGGCCTGATGCTACACTTGCCAGCTGGAGACAGAGACCCAAAAGTTGCAGGAAATAACCTGGTTGGAGCTGGATGAAGGTCTGCCTTCCGAAGGCCCCGCACCACCAGCCATGGTGGCCACCTCCACCCTATCCTGATCCTCGGAGAGAGTCCTGGAGAGGTTCTTGGATAGAGAGTCCTGAAAGCTCTGCCAAGGGGGACAGAGTGGTAAGTACCAGGAGAAGAGGGTTGATGGGGCTTGGGAGGCAGATGAGAAAGGGGTCAGTCAGTATGAGGAGCAGAAACACTTGAATAAAAAAAAATTTGGCAAAAGCAGGGCTGCCACCAAAAACCCAAGGTATATCTCACTCTGGTTAAACTGGGTCCATCAGTGGTCAGTATAAACTATAGGACCGTGAATCTGCAGCGTACATGAGCCACAGGTTTAGCACGTTTGTACACACTAGTGCATCGAGGCATTGTTTTGCCCTATAATAACTTGAATCTCCATTGTTTCCCAGGTTGCAGGAAAGGGTTAAGAAGCTGTTGTTGCAGGTGGAGGAACTCAGCAATCAGCTGAAGGTGGAGACGGAAGAGAAGGAGCGCTATCAGGTACGTTCACATGGAAAAAGCAGTGGTGTTTTGTTTTATTGGAATTTGGATTGGAAGTTAATACAGAAAGTTGCGTTTTCGAGAGGAGGAGGAGGAGCAAATGCCTGCCCCCCCTGTTTATCTTTCCTATCCTTTTCCTTAGTTTTCATGGCTGCCTTCTTTGTACTGCTACTGTGCCAGGGTTGGTAAGTGTGTGTGTGTGTGTGTGTGTGTGTGTGTGTGTGCGCGCGCGCACGTGTGTGCCTGTATGGAGGATACTAGGTCTGAGCACGGATCGAGAATACAGCATTGGAAGTACTGATCTGGGACCAGGGTGGGAAGGATCCAGGATCAGTACTTGTGTCCGGACTGGGAACCAAGAGATCTGGATTTGAATCCCGCCAAAACTGTAAACATTCTAAAACTTCCCTTTACCCAGAACATTTACAATACAGTTCAATGCAGTACAAATAAGGACTGGAGGAAGACAAGATCCTATTGTCTGTCTGTTGTAAAGCACTGTGTATGTACTTTGTAAACCCACTACAGGCCGATGTTACTCCTTCCCTTCCTTGCTAAACTTCGAGTCCCTTGTGTACCCCAGACTTGCTGACTTCCTAGACTCATGTTTCCTCTCTCCTTTCCAGTCTGGCTTTAGACGGAACCACTCCACCATCTCTTCCCTGCTGGGTGTAACTGACTCCGTCCTTACTGGGGTGGATCAGGCAGATATCACCGCAGCCATATTCATTGATCGATCGATCGCAGCCATATTCACTGATCGATCTATCAAAACCATAGTCACTGATCGATCTATCGAAGGCATTTGACTCAGTTCCCCCGGACAAGATGACGTCAGCTGTCCTCTCTGCTTCTGCTGTGGACTGGTTCCACTCATACTTAACGGGCAGTCAGATCAGGTGAGTGGCATCTCCCCAAAATCTTAACAGGTGTCCCCAGGGCTCCATCCTGGGCCCTATACTAGTTTCCAGTTTTCTTAATGACCTTCCCTCCACTTGTGTCTCTTTGCATATACACACGTATGCAGACAACATGGTCATTTACTCATCAGGTCCTTCAACTTCTGCAGGTAGAGCCACACTCCAGTGCGACTTCCATAATGTGCTGTGCTGGTTCCTGAGCCTGCCAGCTCAGACTTAACACCAAGAAGACTGTCTCCATGACCTTTGGCACCAGCCGGAAATTCGCAAGGCTCTCGCTTTCCCCGTTCTTTTCCACCCTGAATGGCACCCAACTGGAGGTTGTCCTTGCCTTTAAATACCTTAGTGTGTAGCTAGATAGTAAATTAGAATTCTCTGCCCACATTTTTTTTATCATTATACATTTTTATTTACTTTGGTTAAAAATACATTACGTAACATTCAGCATTTTCAAAGCTCTGTACAACTGTTAATTTTTTATGTTTGCATGAATATCTAACAGAAGAATGGTAGTCAATAACTGAAAAACAATACATCACAGTATTAGCTTATGCTCTATTTAACACTATTTGCTTTAAAAAAATACATTAAAAAATAAATAAATGGGCAATAAACTCTTTAGCATCCTATATAGAAGTATCGGGTAAATCAGCAAAATATATTCACCTGAGATTAAGAAAGGGATCCCATATTTTGTGGAAGACTTCTAATCTATTCAAAATCAGATGGCTAATCCTTTCATTGTTTGCTGCTAAACTCATTTGTGTAAACTGTTCACCTAAAGTGGGGACATGTTTAGTTTTCCAGTTCCTCAAGATAATTCTTTTGAGGCTTAGTGAGGAAATACTGACCCAAATATTCCCATAATAATCTAGTTCCTGGCCTTCTGGAGATATAAAAAAGGCTGGGGAGAAGTCAGTATTATTACCGCATGCTGTGGAGCAGACCTCATGCACTTCTTTCCATATTCCTGACAAAGAAGGACAACTCCACAGAATGTGTACTAGCCCTCTGTCTTGATGTCCACAACGCCAACACATCATATCAGCTGCATATGCCATCTTACATAACTTATCCAGGGATAAGTAATAACCATGTAGAATCTTAAACTGAATAAGCTTGCCTTGCACTTCCTTGAGGCTGGTGCAAGTAGTCTTTCATGTACCTTCCCAATCAGAATCAGGCATGGTAATATGGAGTTCTGAATTCCAATACTGTTTAGCTTTGGCGCTGATAGCTGCAGTTGAAATAGGATCTGTTAGTAGCTTATTAAGTACACTAGCACTTCTTTTAGTGGTTCCGCTCACTAAAATTTACCTCCATTCCTCACTTCTGGGCATGCAAAGATCTGTGGTCAAAACAACATCCACTCTAAACTTTGCCCCAAGCTGAGCACCCGGTAGTATAATAGGGGCAGCCTCTCCACTCAGGTCCACTGGGGGCTGGGAACCAAAATGATCCTCCATATCTTTGACTATGTGGACATGGGCTATAGCGCTGCCCCTCCCGCTTCTCTTGCCAGACTGGATACCCTCTGTAATGCCTTCTGTTGCTTTGCCACCAACTCTCCTCTCCGCATCTACCATTGCTCCCTCGACTCCTCCCTTTCTCCCCTCCTCTACCCTTATGTGGCCAGTCCCTCTGCTTCACCTTTATTTCTAAATACTGGTTTGGCACTCTTCTCTCCTACCTATCTTCTCTCCTCTCTCCTGCCCCCCCTCCTCATCCTCTTACTGTGTTCAAGGGATACCTGCCCCTTCTCTGTTCCTCACCCTCGCTCATGTATCAGTCAAGCTGCTTTCTCCTATTTCTCCCCTCCCTTTGGAGCTTGCTCCCCTCCATCTTTCCCCCTCCTTCCAAACACTAAAACACCTACTAAGGCTCTCTCCTTCCCCTCCATGTACCTGTAACCCCTCTTCCTGATTCCGCTGTTTCCTTTTCCCAACAGTTTCTACTCTCCCCTAGCCAAAGACTCCTCCTTCTTGGTGTTCCCTGAACTCCTGGCTCTCAGTCTGCTCTCTCTTGAAGGTCAAACTCAACCAAACACAGCCTGTCCATGTATACTGTGAGCCTTCTAGCATGCTTGCAGTCTTTGTCTATTTGTTGTTTTATATTTTTTACCAGCTGTGTTTCTGCACTTGTACTTTATTCCCCCTCCCCCTCCCCGTGGGTCTCGCCTGGAAACAGGCATCGGCTCAGTGTGCCTTTCCTGGTTATCAAACTTCTAAGTAAATAAACAATTCCAGGCAGTACATTATCTCTTTAGATGGGCCACACGGACGACGAGCATATTTTATGTGTCATAAGAGAGGTCTGTTCAGCAGGCTCCCGCAGTAAGTATTGTAATGTTTGCTTCCTTTTGTTTTCTTTTAATGCCAGGCAAAGCTGAAAGCGTTGGATCAGGAGAGCAGGAGGCTGTGCAGTGACCTTCAGGCTGTGCGTAATGCACTGGGTGAGAAGGAGATGCAGAATGCACAGCTGAGGGAGGAGATCGGGAAACTTCATCAGAGATTGTCAGCGGCTCTAGAGAAGAAGGTTGGTGGCAATTGGATCTGTGTGTTAGGCTTCTTTTAATAATGCTGTATACACCCTGAATGTCAGCCGTCTACATTTCAGCCAAAGTTTTTTTTTTTTAAAACAAGGTACATTGTTTTAGATTTTTTTTATTTATGCCCCCATCCACTCCAACAGCTGACCCTATCAAACTGTCCTGGCCTCCCAGCCCCAAGCACACCTTCTCTGCCACTTACCCCTCCAAGGTGGAGTGAGGGGAGTTGACCAGGGTCCCCTCGAACAACAGAGTTGCTGGATGTGGGCATGCAGTCGGCGCGCCAAGGTCTGGGAAAGCCAGTGTTGCCTCACCCTGCATGCTGTGGTTGTTTTCCTTCTTCTTGTACTCCCATCCTCACAGAGCTGCAGGGCCTGGCTCTGTGACTGGTGTGTGCACGCAGGGCATGGCGATGTTCCTTCGAGCCGAGAGGCGGCTCCTTCCACCCTTTCTCGCTCCCTGCCTGCACCTCCACTTGGTATCAGACAGATGGTGGCATGTGTCGAAAGAGGCAGCCCTCCCTCCCCCCAGCAAGGAGAGGAGCATCCTCTGGGACATTGAACCTCCTCCCCTTAGCCAACCCTTCAGCAACTTGGGCTTGTTCTTGAACCCGGGTCACCAGCATCGCTAGTGGCAGCACTAATACTGCAGCGACGGGATGGCGTATTTTTTGTTTTTGTTCTGGCTGCTTATAAACCCAGAATCTCTCTCCACTGATATTTTCCTGGAGTTGAGTCTGACTTTCAGTACTGGAGCAGCATTCTGTTACAGTTTCCATCACATAAGATGGATAGAAATTCCCTGTGTCAAAGGTCATGGTAAGAAGAAGGCTTCTCTGTGTTGTATCTGGATTGAATTTATATTCTTTATTGCAACAACTATGGATAAGGGTCAAGTAGTTGAAGTTTTTTTTTTTTTTTACAATGCAACAGCAATACATTATGTAAAATGTCTTCTAAAAAATAAACACATTTATTATCAAAAATAAATATATGACTATATTTTAATAGCAGCCTAAGAATTTTAAATATGTACTGCTGTGTATTAGTGTGCTGGCTTGATAAATGTAGTCTTTGCTATTTTTTTGTGATGTGTGTTTTGTTGATGACATATAAACACAATTGTAAAAGAGTCTAGTGCTCAATTTGCTTTCCATCAGTAAATTTGAAATTTTGAAAACTGACGTCATTTGTTTCCCAGAGACTAGTGGAAAGACTATCAGAACAGTTACGCTGTACTCAGGACCAGCTCGCAGCCAGTCAACAGAAGGTGGTGTTAATGGGGGAGGAGCTGGCCAGCGCGTCATCCATGCGGGACCGCACCGTGTCTGACCTCCATAAAAGCCGACTAGAGGCAGCTGAGCTCAACGTCAAGC
Source organism: Neoceratodus forsteri (assembly GCA_016271365.2). Classification (NCBI taxonomy): domain Eukaryota; kingdom Metazoa; phylum Chordata; order Ceratodontiformes; family Ceratodontidae; genus Neoceratodus; species Neoceratodus forsteri. The sequence goes on along the minus strand of JADMNL010000036.1, from coordinate 59,796,560 downwards.
TGGCGGACCTGACCTTGAAGTGGAAGGAGGGGCAGGCACAGTGGCTGAAGGAGAAAACGCAGCTGTTCCAAAGTGCGGAGGTGAGTTAGACAGTTGGATATTGGCTTGTCCCATCGCAGTCGGAGAGGGGTGGGGGATTTGCATCAAGTACAGCTTTACTGCCATCACAGAGAGGTTAAAGAATTGCTATCTGAACAGGAAAAACTTTGAAAGACTCGATACTTTGACAGAAATCGACTTATAATGCTGTTGTGTCCTGTATTTACTGTCCCACCCCTTTATTCTGTAAGTTTATGGATCTGGTTGGAGGGTCTATTATGGATAGGAGTGCGAATCGAAGGCAAGCAGTTCTGACATTCTAAAGACGCAAGAGGCGACACTCCGATCCATGAGAGGCCATCCAGCCAGATGGACTCTGGCACAGTTGTCTCCTCTGATGTCCTCCACAGTGACTCTCTCCATAATGAAGAGAGACATCCAGCCTCTTTTCCTGTCAGGCTTATCCCTTTGGAATAGCTTGTAGCCCTCTGTGCTGGTGTAATCCCCTTTCTGCCACCAGGTCTCTGCGAGCACCACTAGCTTCTGACCTTTGAAGAGCATCAGAGACTCATTTTGCTAGTTTTCCTCATGTTAGCCTGCATGCAAGTGAGAATGTCTGCCCCTCTGTGGGTTCTCACTCCACTTGTGGGTCTCCTCCTTTGTTGCTCCCCTGCTGTGCTGTCTTTCCTTTGATTATGTATCTTACCTTCTACAACAAACTTCCTTTAAAAACTCATGTTCTCTGACAGTAAAATAACTTCTAATAAAACCACAATACAGAAACAGACGTGCTAGGCAGGTTTCTGAGTAATCTGTGAAGTTTTGTAATAGGTTCTCATTCACACTGCAGAATGCTGCGGCCAGGCTGTTGACGGGGTTGTCAAGAACTAGCCATGTCACACCTGTGCTACGCGAACTGCACTGGCGTCCGGTGCGATGGAGAATCACCTTCAAGGTCGCGTTGCTGACCTTTGAGACCCTACATGGACAGGGACCGGGTTACTTGCAAGACCTCCTTCGGCCTTACTGCCCCTTCCACTCACTCTGCTCCGCCGACGAGGGATTGCTAGAGGTTCCCAGGGTCCGTCTTCAGACATCAGGTGTGAGGGCCTTTTCTTTTGTGGCCCCAACTCTGTGGAACTCTACCTCGTTGGATCCGAGAGTGCCTGTCCTCCGAGATTTTTAAATCCTCTTTAAAAACATATTTATTTGAATTGCTGTCACACAGACACATCTAACACATAGGCTCCTCCAGCTCTGGATATAATGGACAAACACGTGCACAGAAGCATCTGTTATGGCAGGCTTGCACTGTATGTATATATATATATATATATATATATATATATATATATAAGCTGGGCGAGGAGGAGGATTGAGCACCCCATGGACTGCTGTTCTCCCGGGGGGGGGGGACACATCCGGTGCATGACTGACCTCTGGTGGAGGCCAGAGGGAGCAGCTGCCAGAGCCCAAGCTGTGAAGAGGCATGCTGGACGTTAGCATTTCGGTGCCCCACGTCATTGCATTCCACTCCTCCCATAGGGGAAAAGCATTTGAAAAATGATGCCCCGCCTGGCCGTGTAACTCAGCTGGTGACTGAGTTCAGTGTTCTGTCTGGTCCAGCCCGACCTTGTGGCCCCACCCTGAGGGCAAGACAGGGAAGAACACTGGTAGTCGTCTGCTGGGAACCTAATTCAGTGTCCGTCAGGGCCACGCTGACTTGGTGGCTCCACCCTCTGGGGGGACAAGCCCAGGAGGATCTCCACTTGAGTTAAGTCCTGGGGGGCTGAATGGGGGAGCAGGGGCTGAGCGACCAGGGTCTGGCACCAAAAACCAAAAGAAAAGACAAGGTGTGCATTAAAAGATTTTAATGCATACCCCAGGGGAGCCCAAAGGTCAGCTATCCTTATGCCTCTAGGAAGTGCATTAAAAATCTTTATTACACATCCGGGAGTGCCTTATTACAGTTATAAAATTATTTAATGCTCTTTTATATTGTATGTGAAGTGAAACAGAAATCACTTGTTTAAATATATTTTAAATGATAAAATATATACATCAAATAGTTCCTGATTTTGTAGGTTTTTTTTTTTTATTGCCTTGGTAATGAGATCCGGCACCTGATTGTGCGGTGCTAGGAATTTAATGCATGATTAGGTGGTGGCTGTCGGCCAATGAAGTTTCTAGATTTTTTCTTGCTATTTTATAAAAGGAACTAAACCTATCAAAGGGGGATAGATACAATATCCTAGTCTTGCGATCTCGTCTCAGTGCTGCTTTGTATGCCTCTCTAGCCTGGAGGCAACCTGTCTCTTTTTAGTGAGCTCGGATTTTCTTTTTGTTCAGATCAGTTGCCCAAGGTCAGTGGTGATAGTACTAGTGCCCCCTTCCCCAAGCTGCTTAAAAGTCTGCAGTGCATTAAAATCAATTCAGTTTTCTAACTTGGTTTTCATTCCATCATTATAACACTTCGAGGAGTTCTTGGTCTCATCATTCGGCTGAATCTTGATCAGCCTGACCAGTCTTCGAGAAGGTGACCCACTCATCAGTCAGGAAACTGCTCTTTAAATTTTACCATGCCATCCTGAGCTGAGGTCCCCCTGCTTCCTCTCAGTCCCGTGGGGAAACCACTCTCTGGCTTCATTTTATATAGTGTGTTCTGGCCCATAAGAGTCTCACAAGTGATCACCGGGGAGCTCACCAGTTAGGAGAAGGCCTGCAGTTCATGTGAAAGTTTATTTAAGCTCTAATTTTTTGTTTGATGGTCCTGCTGTCCTCCCTGGGCTAAGTACAGTCACAGAGGACTGCACTTATCCCCTGGAGAAAAGCAGACCTGGAGAACATATGACTGGAGAGTATAAAAGCCCCAACATGCACTGCAGGCTATTGAATCTCCCACTGCTACCTACTGCTCTGATGTCAGCTGTAGTGGATTCTGGGATTTGCAGTTACAGATGATGTCAGCCTACAACTAAGCAAAGTTAATTTGATAAAGTCTACTATACTACAGTAAACAGTGAGTAAACAGTGTTTTTGCACACAAAGTGCACAGTGGTGGTGTTCCCCTTTAAAGGAAAACTACACCCTCATATCTTGTAAATTTTATTTGTGTCCATGTCAACAGACAGCTCATTTGCTGTAGCTGCTAAGGATATATGTGAAATACAAAATCACACATACCCCCACAATGCAAAGCATCATGGTCTGCATATGCAAATCACCACAGAATATTAAGCTGGTTCAACTTTAAGCAGAAATGCATGGTGCCGAAAGGCCTCTTACACAGTTTGCAAAGGGTGCCAACAGAAGACACAGACATGTGTTTCATCCTTCCAGGACTCATCAATGTGCCTCATTTGTTTGACACCCCAGTGGAATGAACCAGCTACCCTAAGATGGTCTATCTGGGTTATGTTGTGGTGAACCCAATTAAAACAAAAAACAATTTAAAAGACAAAGAACCTCTGTACGCAAGCACTGAGGCATTGGTTACCCCAAAGGGCATTTGGCTGGAAAGCCAAGTTTCAAAGAAATACAAAGACACACGTGCCCCCACAATGCAAAGCATCATGGTCATTGGTCATGTGATTGCTTTGGTTTGTTTTCACACTTCATACTAGTCCCTGTAACTATCCCGGATCTCCATTTCTGGTTGTTGAAATCTCATTGTCCCTGAGAGCTTCATTAGCATACGCGAACATGATGTGTCAGCACCCTTTATATGCCACAGTGTGCCCATCCACTTAATTAGATTTCAACTAAACAAGCTGCAGCAAGGTGTAAAACACCACATTTACTTCCAGTTAGCTTTGCAAACTGTCTGAGTTGTGATACAGGTTTTTCTTCTTAAATTGTTTTCAGTTTATGTGTGTCCAGAGAGCTTTTTTTCAGGATATTTGTAGTTTCAACACAGAGATACATGGTATAAATGGGTGATGTGACATCATGTTCTCACATGCTGATGCAGTGCTCATGGACAATGAGATTTTGACAACCATAAAATGGAAACCTCAAGGATAGTTACAGGGGAGTAACATGAACAGTGAAAACAAACTAATGCAAACTCCTATATCCCCCTCAGCTACATGAAAAGAGTTGTCTGTTGACAAGGAAACAAAATGAACAAGATATGAGGGTGTAGTATTCCTTTAAGACCAGTATAAATCTTTCTGAAAATGAAGAGACTTAATGTACCAATAGAGTTTACTCATGCAGTTCTTTTTTGTGCTGTGCACGTCCAGGTAGCAGGTGATGTATTGGAGAAAGCATATGGTGTAATACTTTGTTGTCTGGTTCAAAAATAATCTTATGACCTTCCCCTCTCTTCCTCTGCCTCTCTGGGCTGTGTTCCCTTGTATGTCTCTTTCTTTTTTCCTTCTCTCCCATGCTTTCTTTCTTACCGATCTTTCTCTCACTCTCTGTCTCTAACACTGCCTCTATCACACCTCTCTCTAATACTCTCTAACTCTCTATCTCTTTTCTCTCTCGTCTTGCTGACTTTCCAGGCTGAAGAAGATAAGATTCTGAAACTCACTGCCCAGGTTCACAAGCTTGAGGAAAATCTTCAGTCGGAGAGGTCCCTGACAGAGACCCTGAAGGCAGAGCTGTCAAGGGAAAGAGACTCCAGCAAGGTAAATCCTAATGCCAAGGGGAATGCAGAAACTGGCCGGGGAAGGTGTTGTTACAGGGTAAGTGCAGGAACTGGCCGGGGAAGGTGTTGTTACAGGGTAAGTGCAGGTGCTGAGCAGAGAAAGTAGCTGTTGTAAGGTAAATACTGAAGCTGATCAGAGGAACTCTCAGAGTTAATACAGGAAGTACTGACAGGGAGGCTCTGTTTCAGGGAAAATACAGGAGCTAGTCAGCATTATACCAAGGGAAATGCAGAAACTGGCTGGGAGAGGTATTGTTAAGGAGAAATGCGTGATCTGGGCAGGAGAAGGCGCTGTTACATGGTAAATACAGAAGCTGATCAGAGGAAGGAGGTGTTACAGGGTAGATACAGACGATGGTCAGATGAACTCTGTTTCAGGGTTAGTATGGGAGCTAGTCAGAGAGAGGCTCTTTTTTAGAGAAAATACAGGAGCTGGTCACAGGAGACGATGTTACGGGGTAAATACTAAAGCGGGTCACATGGGGTACTGTTATAGGGTTAATACAGGAGCTGTACATAGGGAGGCACTGTTATGGGGTAAAGACAGAGCTGGTCTTAGGAAGGTGCTGTTGAAAGATTTATATAGGAGGTGATCAAAGGGAGGTGCAGTTACAGGGTAAATACTAGAACTGGTCATAGCACTGGGCTGTTATGGGGTAAATACCAGTGCAATTCAGAGGGTGGCGCTCTTACAGGGTAAATACTGGAGCTTTTTAGAGGGAGGCACAGTTACAGAGTGAATGCCAGAGCTGGTCAGAGGGTGGTGCTGTTAGAGGATAAAAGCTGAAGCTGGTCAGAAAGAGACTTTGTTACGGGGTAAATACCAGTACTGGTTAAAGGTGGTACCGGTACAGGGTAAATACCAGCACTGGTTAAAGGAGGTACCGGTACAGGGTAAATACCAGCACTGGTTAAAGGTGGTACCCATACAGGGTAAATACCAGCACTGGTTAAAGGTGGTACCGGTACAGGGTAAATACCAGCACTGGTTAAAGGTGGTACCGGTACAGGGTAAATACCAGCACTGGTTAAAGGTGGTACCGGTACAAGGTAAGTACCAGAGCTGGTCAGAGGCAGTAGTTTGTTACGGGGTAAATACCAGTACTGGTTAAAGGTGGTACCAGTACAGGGTAAATACCACCACTGGTTAAAGGTGGTACCAGTACAAGGTAAGTACCAGAGCTGGTCAGAGGCACTAGTTTGTTACGGGGTAAATACCAGTACTGGTTAAAGGTGGTACCAGTACAGGGTAAATACCAGCACTGGTTAAAGGTGGTACCAGTACGAGGTAAGTACCAGAGCTGGTCGGAGGCAGTAGTTTGTTACAGAGTAAATCCCAGGACTGGTTTAAAGGTGGTACTGGTACAAGGTAAGTACCAGAGCTGGTCAGAGGCAGTAGTTTGCTACGGGGTAAATACCAGTACTGGTTAAAGGTGGTACCGGTACAAGGTAAGTACCAGAGCTGGTCGGAGGCAGTGGTTTGTTACACGGTAAATACCAGTACTGGTTTAAAGGTGGTACCAGTACAAGGTAAGTACCAGAGCTGGTCAGAAGCAAAGTTTGTTTCAGAGTAAATACCAGTACTGGTATAAAGGTGGTACCGGTACAAGGTAAGTACCAGAGCTGGTCGGAGGCAGTAGTTTGTTACAGGGTAAATCCCAGTACTGGTTTAAAGGTGGTACCAGTACAAGGTAAGTACCAGAGCTGGTCAGAAGCAAAGTTTGTTACAGGGTAAATCCCAGTGCTGGTTTAAAGGTGGTACCGGTACAAGGTAAGTACCAGAGCTGGTCAGAAGCAAAGTTTGTTTCAGATTAAATACCAGTACTGGTTTAAAGGTGGTACCGGTACAAGGTAAGTACCAGAGCTGGTCGGAGGCAGTAGTTTGTTACAGGGTAAATACCAGCACTGTTTTAAAGGTGGTACTGGTACAAGGTAAGTACCAGAGCTGGTCAGAGGCAAAGTTTGTTACAGGGTAAATCCCAGTGCTGGTTAAAGGGTGAGGTGACTCTGGTACATCGTAAGTACCAGAGCTGGTCAGAGGGAAACTCTGTTACAGGGCAAATACTGGAGCTCGTCAGACAAAGATGCTGTTAGCCATTCTTACTGAGACTTGTGTTTTTTCCCTCTTTCTACTGCTGCCCCTCCTTACCAAGCTGAGCTCGTGTTTATGTGCCCAGGGAAAGACCATTTAAAGTGAATTCATTGAGCTGCCAGTTTCACTTGACATAATCTCGAGTTCCTAATTAGATAATTTGCTGATTTTAAAAGTCAGAACAAAGGCAAATGAAAGCGGTTGAATCATAAAACTGGATAACACTTAATGTGTTTAATTATCTAGACATTATAGAGTGGCGACATGGCTAAGGAAGACATGAGTATGGTGGTTAGTGCATTTATCGTAAAAGGAGTCTCTTATTCTTATACCATTCTTATTAAACCGTTGAGGAGAATCCAGTTGTCTTGTTGGTTTGAAGCCATGCGGTTGCCACATGGGAACCACAAGAGTAGCAAGTAGGCAGTAGGATTTCCGGAAGCAGTTGTGATGGACAGGGGCTAAGTTTATTCTCTGGCGGGGTGGGGCGTTCAGAAAAATCAGAACCATTAAAGCAGCCGCACTGCTTATTACCATAGCAGTAACGCACTCTAGAGAGCATGTTAATTCTGCTACTCACCCTCCCCACCACTTGATGTTATTTGCTACGGGGTGGAGAGGGGATGGTAACTCTGCCCCTCTGGCCATGCTTTACCCCTTATTACCAGGGGTGTGTATTAGCAGTACAGATTATTGCTGCGTATTTTTACCTGTACCACTCTCTGTGTATTGGGCTGGCAGAATAGTCTAGAGGTTAGAGGAATGAGGTGTGAACACGCTTGGTGCATCCACCAGACCAGACCTGAGTTTGATTCTCACAACCTTCACTTGCATACTGTGTGACTCTAAGCAAATCATTTAACCGCCCAGTGCTCCCAGGTCACCCCTGAAAACAGGCACTTGTGCCTAGTGGGCCTTACCCGGTTACCAAAGACTGAAATAAAAAATAAAAACATTCTGTATGGCTCTACGTTGTCAGTGGGGAAGGTAGTTAATACATATGGGTAATGTACTCCCCACTGGGTAGTGGTACAGCCCAAAGATGTAACTTCAGCATAGAACCCTAGGTACATGAACATTCCAGATACAGCAGTCACCTCAGTTTCAGCTGTATCTCTGAAGGGGTAGCATGCACAGAGCTGAGCTTTCTGGATCTGGAAGACTGCCCTTTTTCTTTTTCTCTACTCAGTGTTTATTGTTTTCCTCTGGATGGTGCAACTGCTTGGCAGGTTGGGGCTACCTGGTGACAGGGAGCACTCTTAAATGTAGAAATCATGCCTGTTAGACTGCAGACTGCAAATTGGCTAGCCTGCTAGCTAACACCCATTCTAGTGCCTCCAGTGCCTGAATGAGAGCCGCATGCCTAAGGTCTTTTTCCTAATGAAGGTCTGCCGAGTTCCTTTTCCCCTAGCCTGGTATCTCAGGTAAGTAAATAGGTTTCATTTTTATGGGGGACCTAGTTAGACAGTCAGGCTAAATGCTATTGAATATGTTGTTTTTTGTTCTCTACCTTCCCTTTTTCTCTGGCATCTCCAGTGGAAAGGTGACTGTCCCTCCCTCTGCCTGATGCTGATTTGTGTATTTTTCTGGTCTGACTAATACTGTTATTCAGTTCTGTGGGTTCTCTCTCTGATGATGCTTTGTGGCACTTTGCTCAGTGGAGTATTAGGAAGTTAGAGAGTCATTAAGCAGTTTTCTCTGCTGGGGACGTAGTGTATGTGTCCCAGAGGGCATCCTGTTCAGTGCTTGGTAACTGTTTGTTGTTTTTAGTAAGGAGATCACATTCTCCTAAGCAAGTTCACTGGGCTGTTGGACCCGTGCAGTCCATTCAGCAGGGCTTCATTGCGTCATGCCATATTTTGTTGCCCTCTCCTATCACTGGCACATGCAACACACCTTCTTCCTTTGTGCGCGCTGTGTTTTGCACCGGAATTCATCCTGGTGCGGGAGGAGGATTCCCTCATGTGCACAAGGAGCACACTGGCATCATGGCTCGTGAAATTGACTCACAGAGGCAACAGAAGGTGCATTTGCATGCAGCTGCATGTGTTCACTGCACTGATCTGGCTGTGTCAAATGCACAATTAAGCCTGGTCTTTGCTGTTCCCAGTTTGCTTGCTGTTCTTAGGTTCTCCAGAAGAAGGTTTGGGTGTTCTTTATCCTCCCAGTGCTTCAGCCACATAAAGGGGGTACAATCCAATTCTTTCTGGCATCATTTTTGATGCCCTGTTAACTAGGGACCAAGTGGTTGTGAACATGGCCTGCTAACTTGGACGTCATTTGCTAGGTAGATAGGCAGTCTCAGGACTGCAGGGGAAGTAGGTTTGGTTTCTTTCTGTTGTTGCCTTAAAGGGCCAGTGTCTGGTTAGTGCTGTGAAGGGTTCAGCACATACACTGACAATTATGTAGCACCATGGCTTGTCATAGACCTATTATTATCAAGAAATTTAAGTCCTGCCTCTGGGCAATGAGACCTTGTCTGTTGGGGTCATACTGCCCTTACTTTGTAATACAGTTTAGCTTTTCTGTCTCTGTACTCTCCAGCCGAACCACCAGGCGGGGGGAAGGGGTGCAGACGTGATACAGTCTGGCAGTGCCAAAGCTGAGTTGCACAAGTCCGTATGGGCTCATTTCTCATGGCAGGCCTGCAAACCAGAGCATGGACTGGGTGTGCATCCAGTCATGTCTGACCCTTGTGGGGTTTGTATCCCAAAGGGACAAAGATTTGCCTCTCCCTTACTACCTTCTCTACCGTATCTCTCTCCTTTCAGGCCTGGAAACCAGTACACAGTCTGGGTGTGCGCCCGGTTGTGTCTGGCTCTTGTGGGGTTTGCATCCCAGAGGGATGAAGGTATGCCTCCCCTGCTTTATTTTATTTAAACATTTGATGACCAGGAAAGGCACACTGAGCCAGGGCTCGCTTTACCTATTCCTTCTCCTCCCCTTCCTTTCCAACTTGCCTCCCATGCCTAGTTTTTGGAATCCAGTATTTATTTCATATGTGTTCGTCTTTACACATAATTCCAACTGTACATATCTGTTAATTATGTAAATCACTGTATGAAGTTGTGTTTTATTGTATCTTTGTTATGTATACATCACTTGTACTTCCCCATTCCCCCCTCCCCCCCGGACACATCTGGAAACGAGCTGTTTTAGCTCAGTTTGCCTTTCCTGATAAAACTTTACAAATAAGTAAATAAATACATATGGCTTCTTTTAAATTAGATGTTCCTTGTTGGTGACCTGCAGGTCTCCCTACAAAGAGACCCAAACCAAACCAGGACATGAGGTCAGGGGGAACCATACGGACATGTCCAGGTGTGCCAGAGCAGAGTGTCCCCCTCAGATTCACAGGTGACCCCTGCCCTTGATGACAGGGAAGGTCAAGAGGAGGATACCAGGGTTTCTGGTTGGATCCCTGACTCACTGGAACCAGCTACTGGTGGATGAAGAAGAAGAATGACCCTCTACGGAGGAGGGGGAGTGGGGCACTCAACTAAGACTACTAACCTAAACGGACTAAGACAAGCTTATCATAGAATAGCTCATTTCACTGCGTCATGCCCTGCGCGTACCCACCACTGCTATATGTTCCATACCGTAGGCTGGCCATCATTTGAAGTCCATCTTGAATTCCTCTCGCTCTGCACCACATTTAAACTCATCCACCTGCCTTCCCCACCCAGTTTCTCCAACCTGCTTACCCTGAACCCCTTCACCAGATCCCTACGATGCTCTTAATATCCAATCCTTAAAACTACCCAAGACTCAACTAGCTATTTGCGAAAGATCCTTCTCTGTTGCTGCACCTCAAAAATGGAACAATCTCCCATCAGACCTACTCGCATGTACGTCTCTTAGCGATTTAAAAGATTATACAAAGCAATATTCTTTCACCCTCCATTCTGTGACTGTAAATAATCCCTACTTTGTTCTACATGCCTTCCCTTCCACAGGTTTTCCCTCCCTTTCTATGCCTGCCCTCTCTCCCAACCACCCTCCCTCTTCCTCTACCCCATATGTCTTACTGAGCACAGCAATTTCAACTCCTCACCTATGGTTTTTTTCTCTCTTTAATTCTCCTAGTTACATGTTTAAAATGCTCAATAGACAATATCTATGTGTATGTACCTCACTGCCTTTACTAGACCTTTACACTACCTAGTACTCTAATCCTGTGTAATTATGTTAAGCTTGTCTATTTTTGGATTCCTTGTCCTGACTGTTTATTGTATGATGTATTGAGTAAAACCACAAGTCACAATGTGTCTTTGTACATTATGGCCCAGATATTCAAAAGAGTTGAGCCATGTGCAATAGGGTTGCGCCTGCGCAAGTCTGAAATGCGCCATTCTGCGATATTCAGCAGGAGGCAGTTGTGCCCCCCAAATCATGCTGAGCAACAGCACAATGATAATGAAGGCATGCTCAACCGAAGGGGAAGAAACCATGCATAAACTGCACAGTCCGATATTCGGCCCGGGCCGTGGTGATATTGGCGCAGGCGCAACCCCTACCTGCGCCTGCACAAAGTTGAAGCTGAAAAAAAAGAATGAGTCGAGGCCACCCACAGGTGAGCTGCCACATTGCAGGGTGCAACACAACAGCTGCCACCTGTGGGTGGCCCGGATTTGTTCCCCGCCACCTGGCGCGCCCCCATGCCCCGATCGCGGCTGAAGTGCCCCCAGTAGCCCGATCGCTGGGCAGAACAGTAGTGCCCCCCAGCAGCCCGATCGCCGCATAACGTTATACTTCCCCCATTAGCCCGATCGCGGGCATAACCAAATGTCCCCCACCCCCAAGTAGCCCGATCGTGGGCATCAGACCTCTCCCCAAGTCCAATATCCCTGGTGGTCCAGTGGACCTGAGTAGCCAATCGCAGGCGGCATCCTCACCCCATGTCAGAAATCCCTGGTGATCTAATGGCCCCCACCCACCCACCCATGGAGCCCCTGCACCCTCGCCTGGCCAGCCGGCGAGTGGTAGCACCCCACCCGCCTGCCACCCCGCTGCCCGCCAACTGACAGCTCGGTATGGCTGCACGCCTATCGGTTCAGAGCATGAGCCAGTGGGCGTGCAGCCCATACTGTACAGGTCAGTCCAGATATGATCCCATCTCAGAGGTTGGAACACTTGGGGGTGATCCAGTAAGGAGACCCTGAGGTGGGAGATTCAGTAGCTGAGAAGCCACTCACGGGTCTCTGCTCACAGGTGTCTTCCAGATTCTAGATCTGGTGAGTGCAGCGATAGAGCTGGTGCTGTAGGCTAGACTGCACATGCAGCCTCTCCAGAACAGGATGCTGGAGGCCTGATCCCCAGCCTCAGAAGACTAACAAGCTTTGATCTCGCTAACCTCAGTCAGTCTTACAGTTTCTAACTGGGCGGGAGAACCTCAGCAAGGAATTTCACTTGGAAGTCCTAGCAGAACTGATTTTGACAACCGTCGCCAACCTATTGGGCTGGATTGTGGTTTTGGACCAAGTCCCGGTCCAGGGGGTCTGGATCCCCCAGAAGCAGCAACTTCAGATAAATGTGTTGGGGATGAGGGCAGTGTTTTTTGCCCTTCTTCATTTTCACAATCAAGTGCGGTCCAGGGCCATGAAGGTAGGGTCAGCCAGTGCCATCACCATGGCATACATAAACGATCAAGGAGGCATAAGCTAGGGAATGCTAGCAGAAGCAACCGAGGTACTACTGTGAGCAGAGAAAAATCTTGTGACACTCTCGGCAGTTCATGTAGCAAGAGAACTGAATGAGTAAACTGATTAGCTGAGTCAAGAGACAGTCCATCCAGAGGGGAAGGGATGTTGAACTCGGATGTGTTTGAGCTCCTGTGCAGAATGTTCAGGCAACCCTGCAAGTGTTGTGGATAGTACAAGCATTGATGCTTTCAAAACAAATTTGGATTCAATAATGACAGATGATTATAAATATAGTTATTAGATTAAAAAGAGGCAAGCATTATGGGTATTGTCCTCTGGCTTGAATAACTTATGAAACCTCATATTACTCTGTCAAAGGAAAATGCTCAGGTACCAAGGTTCTTTAGCCAGTACCAGTGTCCTCAGGTGGAGGCAGCGTATGCATTGTCCCAGACATGGGATTTTTTCAGAGCTTACTTTTTCCCTCTACTACTGCTACCAGCTAAAGTGGTCAAGAAGAAGCTTGCTTCTGATAGGCCCATGGTGGCCAGGAAGACTGTGGTTCTCAAATGTTGTGAATCTAGCTTAGCAGGCCCAATTTTGACTCCCCCCTTCAGGGGACCTTCTCCTTCAGTGTTCCATTCTGCATCCAAATCCAGAGGAGATGCAGTTCACAGCCTGGCTACTGAGAGGAGGAAGAGATTGTTGAAGCAGGGTTTCTCCAAGAAAGTGGTAGATATCCTAATGGCCTCAAGGAAGGTTTCTACATCTGCAGCTTACAACTGTGTGTGGAATACCTTCTCTGGTTGGGCCAGAAATAATAGGTGTCAGACCTTCTAAAGCTACGGTCTCACAGATATTGGATTTCTTGCAGGCCAGGGTAGACAAAGGTGTCAGCGCTCGAGGTGGCCCTGGGAACTTCCATAGGTTCATCCGTGGGAACCAACATGGATGTTACCATTTTCTTAGGGCACTCAGCAGAAGCAGATCATTGTTTTGATCTCTTTTACCTGCATGGGACCTGAATCTGGTGTTGAATGCTCTTTGTAGGGCACCTTTTGAAGTTCTTTTGTTAGTCTTTGAATGTCCAGTCCTACAAGGTATGTTTCTTAATTACAAGCTATTCAGCCAGAAGGACTGGCAGACTTAAGGTACTGTCCCATAAGGATCCTTACCTTGTGTATGTACTGTATGTATATGTGTGTGTATATATATATGTATGTATATATATGTATGGAAAATGTAATGAGAATGGTTCTGTCTTTTGTGCCTAAGATCTCTATAGCCTTTCATGTAAATCAGGTAATCTATCATCCTTCCGTCCCAGGCTGGCAAATCTGAAAGTGAATGAATTGCCTAAGTTGGATTTACACAGGGCAGTCAAGACTTATCTAAAAAGAACAACATAGTTCAGAAAATCCAAGTCTGCTCTTTTCGGAGTGGCTAAGAAGGGTCAGGAAGCTTCCAAGGCCACCTTGGCTCGGTAGGTAAGAGTTTGCATCACCAAGGCTTAGGCAGCTGAGAAGAAGAAAGCTCTTGCTCTCATCAAGGCTCCCTCCACCAGGGCACTTGCTACATCCTGGGCACAGGGAGAGGTATCTGTGCCGAAATTGTATAAAGCAGCAGTGTGGTCCTCCATTCATACCTTTACTAAGCACTACAGATTGGATGTTCAAAGCTCTGCTGTTGTGGCCTTCAGCTGCAGATTTTTGAATATACTATGGTATCCTGAAACTCGGTATGCCGACGCTTGGCATACCGAGTAAAATGGCCCAGAATGCAATTGTCCAAATCAGTGATATGCCCAGCATACGAATTTCCGGCATGTCATGAATTTAAGTGTTAAATGCAGGGGGCCTTGCCTTATCTACCGTATCTCTCTCCTTTCAGGCCTGGAAACCAGTACACAGTCTGGGTGTGCACCCTGTTGTGTCTGGCTCTTGTGGGGTTTGCATCCCAGAGGGACGAAGGTATGCCTCCCCTGCTTTATTTTATTTAAACATTTGATGACCGGGAAAGGCACACTGAGCCAGGGCTCGCTTTACCTATTCCTTCTCCTCCACTTCCTTTCTGACTTGCCTCTCATGCCTAGTTTTGGGAATTCAGTATTTATTTCATATGTGTTCGTCTTTACACATAATTCCAACTGTACATATCTGTTAATTATGTAAATCACTAAGAAGTTGTGTTTTTATTGTATCTTTCTTATGTATACATGTATGCAGTATAGCGCAGTGGTTTAAGGCTCTGAGCTGCAAATCTGGTGACATCCAGCAGACCAGACCTGGGTTTGAATCCCACAGCTTCCACTTGCATACTGTGTGATCCTAAACAAGTCACTTAACTTCCCTGTGCTCCCAGGTTGTACCTGTAAACAAGCTTTCAGCTTAGTGTGTCTCATCTGGTTAAAACAACTAAAATAATAATAAAAAAAAAAAAATTATATACATCACTTGTACTTACCCATTCCACCCCTTCCCCCAGGATGCATCTGGAAACGAGCTGTTTTAGCTCAGTTTGCCTTACCTGATAAAACTTTTCAAATAAGTAAATAAATATATATGGCTTCTTTTTAATGAGATGCTCCTTGTTGGTGACCTGCAGGTCTCCCTACAAAGAGACCCAAACCAAACCAGGACATGAGGTCAGGGGGAACCATACGGACATGTCCAGGTGTGCCAGAGCAGAGTGTCCCCCTCAGATTCACAGGTGACCCCCGCCCTTGATGACAGGGAAGGTCAAGAGGAGGATACCAAGGTTTCTGGTTGGATCCCTGACTCACTGGAACTAGCTACTGGCGGATGAAGAAGAATGACCCTCTGAGGAGGAGGGGGAGTGGAGCACTCAGCTAAGACTACTAACCTAAACGGACTAAGACAAGCTTATCATAGAATAGCTCATTTCACTGCGCCAGGCCCTGCACGTACTCACCACTGCTATGTGCTTCATACCGTAGGCTGGCCATCATTTGAAGTCTATCTTGAATTCCTTTTGCTCTGCACCACTTTTAAGCTCATCCACCTGCCTTCCCCACCCAGTCTCTCCAACCTACTCACACTGAACCCCTTTACCAGATCCCTACAGTGCTCTCAATATCCAATCCTTAAAACTACCCAAGACTCGACTAGCTATTTGTGAAAGACCCTTCTCTGTTGCTGCACTTCAAAAATGGAACAATCTCCCATCAGACCTACTTGCAGGTACGTCTCTTAGCAATTTAAAAGATTATACAAATCAATATTCTTTCAGCCTCCATTCTGTGACTGTAAATAATCCCTACTTTGTTCTACATGCCTTCCCTCCCACAGGTTTTCCCTCCCTTTCTATGCCTGCCATCTCTCCCAACCACCCTCCCCCTTCCTCTACCCAATATGTCTTACTGAGCACAGCAATTTCAACTCCTCACCTATGTTTTTTTTCTCTCTTTAATTCTCCTAGTTACATGTTTAAAATGCTCAATAGACAATATCTATGTGTATGTACCTCCCTGCCTTTACTAGACCTTTACACTACCTAGTACTCTAATCCTGTGAAATTATGTTAAGCTTGTCCATTTTTGGATTCCTTGTCCTGACTGTTTATTATATGATGTATTGAGTAAAACCACAAGTCACAATGTGTCTTTGTACATTATATGTTTAAATTTCCTACACTTACAAATGTCATTTGTTTCCCCCACTGTATAGCAGTGTTTATCTTATGTATGGAATGCTTATATTCCCCGGGTCGCCCCTGAAAAAGGGACAGCATTGTCTCAGTGGGCCTATCCGGTCAACAAAATTCAGATAAATGAAGGATGACGATTCCGATGTCCTGTCTTATAATGGAACCTTGTAGGATGCTGAAGTGAAAGGAGTTTCAGGAGTAGAGGCTCCAGATGGGAATCCTACTTGGTCCTCCACAGCCTCAGTTCCAAAGTGCTGTCCCAAGAATGCTGTCACTGAGACCAGCTTATGCAGCAAGAATGAGTCAGGGAGGACAAGCAAGCAGCGCACTAGACTGAGGACCCTAGTCTAGCTGTTTTCTTTTTTTCTCAGGAGGAAGGTTCCTTTGGTGGCAGACAGATTTGAAGTACACCACTTTACCTTTATAGGTTTCAGCATTTCTGTCAGACACTAACATCATTATTGTGAATACATCGGAATAGACAGCCATTTGCTTTGAATGGTATCAGTCTTCAATGTCGTATGCGTATATTCCTTAATCTCCTGGGTAACTGCCTTAAGTGTTTTTTTGTCCTGCGGGATTCAGAGGAGATAAATATTTTGTGGGACTTATCAGTGGCCTGCCCCTTGTTCCAGGGGGGTTGGGGATGCAGTGGTAGACAGCCTGTGAATGTCAGCTCGATCTGTCTGCCATATTGGGGCAGCCATATGGGGTGCATCTTGCCTCTGGGCCGCAGACCAGGTATCTCAGTCGAAACCGTTCAGTATATCTTTTGCCAGGCAATTGCTTTTTTGGCCTAGAACCGGCAATAATCTGAAGGATATCTGGACTAAGAAAGGACAGTTGACGTATCTAAGCAGTAACAGATGCCCAGCCTTGTCTTCTAGGGTGCAGGGGTTTGTCCAGATGAGTCGGTCAGGAGACTGATTTTTCTTTTTTTTTTTCCCAGAACTTCATTTACCAGAGGAGCAAGAGAGTTTACTCTGACCTTAACGGCAATGGTACAGAGATGCCTTTGCTTCCAGATTCAGTGGAGGTACATGCAGTAGAGGCAGATCCTCTGGAACAAGAGGACAGTTGTTAATTTTCTAAGCAGAAGTCCAACATAGCATTGGTAGGGTGGAAATTTGGCCTTCTAACAGTTGAGGGGCGATCATCATCTTTCTCAGAACTCTGGTAACCAGAGAAGCGGGTTTTCAAGTAGCAGTAATCAAGGTGTTTGTTGCAGGCAATGGAGGTATAGGCAGGAGAGACAGTTTTTCAAAATGTCAGTACAAAGTCACTTTCAACCTCTGTCCCTTGGCGGACGGCTGCAGAATTGTTGTCAGGATTAGGACAACAGGAGAATTGATGAACCCCATGCTCTTCAGGGTTTCTGGCCAATACTGATCTTGCAACATGTAGGCTGATGGGTAAAACACAGGACAGTTAAGTTGGAGTCATCCTTGGGGCCTTAGTACGTGTGGACCATCCTTTAGACAGTCCAGCTGGAGGACTCCATTGCATACACTGAGTGGGGGAAACCCACCTCCACCTTCCGCTCCATTAACTGCTCCAGAGGTAGCAGATGTCCACATTTAGCAACAGCCTTCTTTCTTCAGTATCTAGCCACTTCTTTGATTGAACGGTTGCACCAAGAGTGTTCTTCTAAGTCCGGATTATGATGGGGTGAGAACTGACCCCATATCTGGAAAATAACCTCATCAGGGTTCTATCGGTGCAGTGACACTGGTGCGAATTTTCTTTGAGGGTTGGGACATTCATGGCTGGATAGTCCCCAGGGAAGATGGCTCCTTGGTGCCAGCTCAGAGAAGTGAAACCTCTGGGAATGGGTTTTCCAGGTGGTCAAGTGGGAGGTATTCCTCTCCTCACCCAGGTAGAAAACCCTTATTAGGTAGAGTTAGGGCCTGAGACCTACACTGCCATTTCTGCTCACAAGCTGCCCCAAGGGTTGGTGTCAGTGATAGAACTAATTTCACATGTCAGGTTCCACACGAGACCACCAGAAGACAGGTTTTTTAGTTTGCTCTGTGATTCAGGTTTAGGCTTCTGTGTACACAAGATATTGATACTGTTACCATTTCAGTATGAGAAGGAGATGCTTGGTGGGAAACCCCCTAGAATCTTCTTAAGGGGACTTCTCTTAGAGCTCCCTCAGAGTTGATGTTGACCCCCATTGCCAGCATGTCACACTTGGGGGGGGGGGGGTTCTTGTCCAAAATTCCAGTGTAGGTCAGACTGCAGTCCAGAGGATCTGTGCCTCCATGTACAATGCTTGGACTTAAGGACAGTGTATGTAGCCTTAATTCTCTTTCAGGATCAGTTTGACCCAGCAGGAAGAGGTTAGATTAGATAATTAATTTTTTCTGTGTCGGGCTTGAACAGTCCACGAGGTGCAAGAAGCATTTGTTCCCTGATTGGCTAGTTCGCAAGACAGTATACCCAGTGAGTGGTCATTGACCCAGAAGGTGTTTGATCTGCTGTACAGGAGGTGCTGGCCCATCTCTGATCGCCTTTACATCGGGAGAATTTTCTGGTGTCCAGGTTCTTTAACCAACTGTGGTGCCTGGGTTCGGAGGTGGTGGCCGTGATGTCCCAGCAGTGGTGTTTCCAGTGTTGCCCAGGGTTCTGCAATCTTCTTCAGTCATTTGGAAGTCTTCTTTGCTAGCTCAGAAAGGTTACAAAGGCCATGGTACTCGGATCTGATCAACCTTACTCTCTTGCTCTCTGTACAGTGTCAGGCCCATCCATCAAGGATGTCCCTTCTTCCCTAGCCCTTAGTAAAGCAGGTTTTTTAGCCTGGTCTCTGCTCCATGGTGCCATAGATGGGTGCCTTCAGTACCTGAGCAGGGTCCCATTTGACATGATTTTTTCATCAGTAACAGTTTTCTGTAGTTTAAGGTGTTTTCTCCTGGGGAACCTAACTTATAATGCATAAGAACAAGGTAGTATATGTTTCAAGGATCAAAGGATTGTAGAAGATCAGATTAACTTTGTCCTTGTTCTTTATCCTTTGATTCTTTTCTGAATAAGAGGGACTAAACTGCCCTGTGAATAAGGTCCTGTATTGCACGTTGTATGTGAAAGGACAGAAAGGCCCGCTCTGAGCTGAGCACCTTTCACAAGGGCCCTCACAGAGGTCTTTGTGTAGAATGCTGCAAGTGTTATTGTAGGCCTTTTATTTATGTCCTTCAAGGTTCTACACAATTGATAGTCAATGCTCCACTGTGTCAGCAGTTGTGTGCAGAATTTGGTAAGCAGTAGTTGGCAGATGTATCTAGCAGCTACCCGCAAGGGTCATATAAGGGACAATATTCTGCCTACCCTACTTTGGATGAGTACTGCTGGTTAGAACCCAGACCTGCCACCTTGGCAACGTGGAACAATATAGAAGTGAGAAATTCCTTCATACTTACCGTAATTTCCTTTTCTGTTAGCTCCAGTGTTGTCAATAGCACCCCTCCCTGGAGCCTTCTGCTCCTCCAGAGTATATTTCAGTTGATGGATACATACTGTGTCTTTCTTGCATCAATTAAGGATCCATATGCTATTCTGGACATCTCAGATGTATAGGCTTATGGTTTGCATTGTACGTCAGTAGATCATAAGGTCAGAACTTATGAAGGCAAGGCCATTTAAAGAACCACCATGGGTCCTCACCACCCATTTAGAGACTTGCTGTTTTTGTCTTTCACGAACCATGATGTACTGTTTATGTTTGAGGCAGGCATTTGAACCTTGGAAGACAGGACTCCGTGGTGACCCAGCTGTCTAGAACTAGCTGCTAGTGATCTCTAGCACAGAGAGGAGGTAAAGAGACATTGTTTCCTGGGGATTCTGTCCTTCAAGTCAAGGCTGGCCTGTGTTTTTTCCAGTCATGTCCAGCTTTATGCTGTTTTCAGTGGGGGTTCTGCTTCCCAAGAGAAGGCAAGTCTGTGTTTTGCCAGTCATTTCTAAGTTTATGCTGTTTCTGTATCGCTTCACGTTGTCAATGGGGAGTTAATATATATGGGTAATGATCTGAACACCCCTACTAGGGGAGTGATACTGCTCAAAGCTGTCAATCAGGATAGAACGCTGGGCACGTGAGCATTCTGAGATCACTAATTCTCTGCTCTTTGCTGTACTACTAGAGGGGCAGGACAGCATAGGTAGAGCTCTCTCTAAGCAATGTCTGTCTGCAGTTAATTTGTTATTTTTCTGACAGGATTGTGCAACTGTAAGACGGATCAGGGCTACCTGGTGACAGGAAGCAGCCTCAAATTTAGAAATCATGCCTGTTAAGCTGCGCCTTTCAGATTGATTAACCTGCCACATAACTCCCATTTCAGTGCCTTCTGTGCATGAATTGGGGACCACATGCCTATGTGCTGGACTTAATGTGTGCAACTGAGTTCTCAGATCCCTTCAGCCTAGTGCCTCAGGTAAGTGATTCACTTTTTATTTTGGGGGGGTGGGCACAGTTAGCAAGCCTGTGGGACCCAGTACTAACCGCCTTCCCCTCATTCTTCTTTCCTTAGTGTTGTACTGGCAACAGACTCACCCTCTCCCCTCCAGCCAGAATTTCAGAACATTTTAGATAGTCTGAATGGAAGTGGTTTGGAGAAGAATGTCTGAGCTGTGCAGTGCCTCCAGTGTTTAGCTTAGTGCAGCTTAGTCTTGCCTGTGTGCCCCCTTTTTTCGGTTGTTCAGTGACTAGTGGGGAAAGAATCTGAGCAAACTGTTGTTTCCTGGTTTTGCTGTTGCAGAGAAGCACTTAGAGTGCGCCTGTTTCCTTTCCAGTCTTGAGCTGTGCTGTCCTTCTTCTCCATTGTTGGCAGCTTGCCAGTGTTTTTTCATGCCTTTTTTCTTAGGCACTCACAGTCTGTCAGCTAGCTCGCGCTTTGCTAGTATTTGCGCCTTCTTCTCGGAACTTGCGATTCAAGCCGCTCTATGCAGCGTATGCCCTACTGAAGTGACATCACACGTAACGGAATGACATTATCACATTAGCACAAGGCCACGTACAACCTGTATTGTTTGCTTGGCGCAGTAGCTGAGGCAGAGCGTCCCCATCCGAATATGGCTGTAATTTTTTCCTGAGAACAGCTCTACAGCAGAGAGGCTCAATCCTGGACCCTGGGAGCAATGCGGGGAAGGGGGGGTAGGTTTTTCTTTGGGATACAGAGGCACTATGGGGCACAGTGAGACAACGCTCAGTCCACAAGGCTCAGAAAGGAAGTGCTTGGTGGACATTCCCTGAAAAAGGGACCCTTGGACTCAGTGGGCTAGCCTGGTCAACAACATTCAAATAAAAACATTTTGTGAGCCCCCGTGCTCACTCAGGGGGATATAACTTTAACCACAGGGAAAGGCGTCATCTTTTCTCAGTAGCCTTCTCTTCTTTATTGCTGCAGCATCCATAAGGGCCTCATAAATAGTGTTGCAGCACAGAACCATAGGGTACTCCTGTATATTGTGTACCTACATTTCTGGCTGTGGCATTCAGTGCTGGCTGTTAGGAAGTGGCACCATGGCTTATCAGAGACCTGTTGTGTTTAAGAGATGTGAAACCTGCAGGAGGATGATGAACCCGTCCCCTTAGGGTCTTACTGCCCTAATCGTGTAACATACTCTAACATGTCTATTTTGATCCCTCCGTAGCTGAACCCTCAAGTTGTTGGGGGGTGCACCTGGGGTACTGACTGGCAGTGGCAGGGCCGAGTTGCACAAATCCTTTTTGCTGCTGTTAAATGAGCTGCTGAGTTGTGATGCTGTGCAGGACATTCCCACCAACACACCTGAACCCAAGACAGGCCCCTCAGGTCAGGGGGGGGCCCTTACAGGCACATCCAGGTGTGCCAGAGCAGAGCGATTCTTCTCACCCAGATTTGCAGGTTGCGTCCGACCTTGACAGCACTGATGGTCAAGATGAGGATACAGGAGGAAATGGGTGGGGGGGGGATCCTGACCTAACAACACTGTCAGATGAGGCAGAACCCAAGAAGATGATTTCGGTCTCTCCCCTGTTTGATGCAAAGTCTTTATCATAGCTTATAACAGAAGCTTGTTGGACATTGCAGCTGAAGGAGGTGCAAGTCATGAAGTCCCTGGACATAAATCCTATTCTGTCTGCCTCTTCCTCTGCTCCAGTTTCCCAAGCTTTGTGCACTGTCACCAGATTATTGAACGAGAATGGGCCGGGATAGAGAAGTGCAAGCAGCTGCCTAGGCTGAGGGTGAGATGGTATCCATTCCTGGAGGAGAGCTCCAAGAAGTGTGGGGTGCCTCCTTTGGCAGATAAGGCCATGCATAATTCTGTTAAGCACACAACCGTACCTATTGAAGATTCAACGACCCTAACCGACACCCACTGTAAGCAGGTGGACGCTTCATGTAAAAGGGCTTTTGCCTTGAGTGCAGTAAATCTTTGCACATCATATGCATCTTTTATGGTATCTAGAACATTACACTCATAGGTCACTGCTTTGGGTGCTGCATCCCTCCAGAGTCAGAAGGGGCGACATGTTGCAGCTTGTGTCTGTGGCTGCCGCTTTTCTGCGGGATGCCACAGTGGACAATGTACTGATGTCAGCACATTCTGCTTATCGTATTGTGGTACCTATGTGGGGTGTCTGGCTCTGGCACTTGGTCACGGTTTAGGCATCCAACCCAAAGCTGTTTAACCTGTCCTTTGAAGGAGGATTATTATTTGGCCAGGCTTGGATGACATCCTAAAAGACATCCAGGCAGCAATGGAAGGCAAACTCAGCATCAAGAGGGCAGGGATTTGCTCGGCAGCAAAAGTCTGGAGGCATCTTGTGACCCATTCAGGGAAGCCTATTCTGGATTCAAGGGCAACAGTAACAGTGGGTCCTTTGCCTGCAGATGTAATGGGGGTGTGGAAAAAAGAGGAGGTAACTCACAGTCAAGGTACGTGAGCCCCATCTCTGCCTGCCTTCCTTTGGTGGAAGATTGCAGAATTTTTACCAGCGATGGGCCCAGTTACTGTGAGACATGTGAGTACTGGAAATCCTGGCTATGAGCTATGCCATATAGAGTTCGCCACAGCACCCACAAGAAGTGTCTCCTGCAGTCCCCTGTACCTCAAAACCCAGTGAAAAGGAAGGCAGTGACTCAGACATTAGATCACTTGATACAGACCAAGGCAGTTGTCCGGCTTCCCCCCCCCCCCCAATGAGGAGGGCCTGGGATTCTACTCAGTTTATTCTGTGGTTCCGAAGAACTTGGAGGCTTTCCAACAGATTTAGAATCGGAAACATTTAAACAAGTTTGTCCACCACACAACCTTCAGGATAGAGTCCTTGCAACCAATGATGTGGGCTGTCCAACCAGGGGAATATTTAGCATCCATAGATATGAAGGATGCTTATCTACACATCCCAATTCATCAGTCACACTAAAGGTTTCTAAGGTTCACAATTTAAGGACAGCATTTCCAGCCCTTCCCTTCAACTTGGCAACAGAATCTAAGGTGTTCTGAAGATCCTGATCGTGCTAACGGTGCAACTGAGACAGGCAGGACATGATCATCACGTATGTCCCTACCTGGACTTGCTTATTGGAGTGTTGACTGCTGAGATGGTGGAAGCACTGGTGTTAAGGACATTGGAGGTGCTGGAGACACATGGTTGGGTAATCAGTAAGGAGAGGAGTTCCCTGATCCTATCTCAGAGGTTGGAACACCTGGGGGTGATGTTCCAGGTGGACGAGGGGAAAGTGTTTCCCTCTTCATCCAGGAAGGAGACCCTGAGGTGGGAGGTTCAGTAGCTGAGAAGCCATGCATGGGTCTCTGCTCACAAGTGTCTCCAGATTCTAGATCTGGTGAGTGCAGTGATAGAGCTGGTGCTGTAAGCTAGACTGCATATGCAGCCTCTCCAGAACAGGATGGTGGAGGCCTGATCCCCAGCCTCAGAAGACTAAAAAGCTTTGATCTCGCTAACCTCAGTCAGTCTCACAGTTTCTAACTGGGTGGGAGAACCTCAGCAAGGAGTTTCACTTGGAAGTCCCAGCAGAACTGATTTTGACAACCATCGCCAGCCTATTGGGCTGGATTGCAGTTTTGGACCAAGTCCCGGTCCAGGGGGTCTGGATCCCCCAGAAGCAGCAACTTCAGATAAATGTGTTGGGGATGAGGGCAGTGTTTTTTGCCTTCTTCATTTTCGCAATCAAGTGCGGTCCAGGGCCATGAAGGTAGGGTCTGCCAGTGCCATCACCATGGCATACATAAACGATCAAGGAGGCATAAGCTAGGGAATGCTAGCAGAAGCAACCGAGGTACTACTGTGAGCAGAGAAAAACCTTGTGACACTCTCAGCAGTTCATGTAGCAAGAGAACTGAATGAGTCAAGAGACAGTCCATCCAGGGGAAGGGATATTGAACTCGGATGTGTTTGAGCTTCTGTGCAGAATGTTCGGGCAACCTCAGATTAATATGTCTAAGGAAAATGCTCAGGTACCCAGGTTCTTCAGCCAGTACCAGTGTCCTCAGGTGGAGGCAGCATATGCGTTGTCCCAGACATTGGATTTTTTCAGAGCTTACTTTTTCCCTCTACTACTGCTACCAGTTAAGGTGATCAAGAAGAATCTTGCTTCTGATAGGCCCATGGTGGCCAAGAAGACTGTGGTTCTCAAATGTTGTGAATCTAGCTTAGCAGGCCCAATTTTGACTCTTCCTTCAGGGGACCTTCTCCTCTAGTGTTCCATTCTGCATCCAGATCCAGAGGCGATGCAGTTCACAGCCTGGCTCCTGAGAGGAGGAAGAGATTGTTGAAGCAGGGTTTCTCCAAGAAAGTGGTAGATATCCTAATGGCTTCAAGGAAGGTTTCTACATCTGTAGCTTACAACTGTGTGTGGAATACCTTCTCTGGTTGGGCCAGAAATATAGGTGTCAGACCTTCTAAAGCTACAGTCTCACAGATATTGGATTTCTTGCAGGCAAGGGTAGGCAAAGGTGTCAGCGCTCGAGGTGGCCGTGGGAACCAACGTGGATGTTACCATCTTCTTAGGGCACTCCGCAGAAGCAGATCATTGTTTTGATCTCTTTTACCTGCATGGGACCTGAACCTGGTGTTGAATGCTCTTTGTAGGGCACCTTTCGAACTTCTTTTGTCAGTCTTTGAATGTCCAGTCCTACAAGGTATGTTTCTTAATTGCAAGCTATTCTGCCAGAAGGACTGGCAGACTTAAGGCACTGTCGCATAAAGATCCTTACCTTGTGTATGTTTGTATGTGTCTATATATATATATATATGTATGGAAAATGTTGTAATGAGGACGGGTCTGTCCCTTGTGCCTAAGATCTCTACAGCCTTTCATGTAAATCAGGTAATCTGTCTGTCATCCTTCTGTCCCAGGCTGGCAAATCCGAAAGTGAATGAAGTGCCTTAGTTGGATTTGCACAGGGCAGTCAAGACTTGTCTAAAAAGAATAACATAGTTCCGAAAATCCAAGTCTGCTCTTTTTGGAGTGGCTAAGAAGGGTCAGGAAGCTTCCAAGGCCACCTTGGCTCGGTAGGTAAGGGTTTGCATCACCAAGGCATAGGCAGCTGAGAAGAAGAAAGCTCCTGCTCTCATCAAGGCTCACTCCACCAGGGCACTTGCTACATCCTGGGCAAAGGGGGAGAGGTATCTGTGCTGAAATTGTATAAAGCAGCAGTGTGGTCCTCCATTCATACTTTTACTAAGCACTACAGATTGGATGTTCAAAGCTCTGCTGTTGTGGCCTTCAGCTGCAGATTTTTGGGTTTACTATGGTATCCTGAAACTCGGTATGCCGACGCTCGGCATACCGAGTAAAATGACCCGGAATGCAGTTGTCCAAATCAATGACATACCAACATAATTTCTGCATGTCACGACGGCAGAATGCGGGGTTTCACTTGCACCCCTACGTGGGGCTCTGCCTAACACCTCTTCATAACTAAAATATCCAACTCTGAGGGGAGCAGACTCTGGAGTAAAATGTTATTAGTTACAGGGGTGCAGTATGTAAAATGTGGTGACCAGACCAGAACCGGGTCACGCGCAGAGTATGCTGGCGCAGCTACCGGTGGTATTCCCCTCCACACCACCAGGGCAGCTCGGCCAGCAACCCCATCCAGCCATGCTTCATAGCGCATCACATGGGGTAAGGGAGCATTCCATCACATCCGCTACCTTACCCCGTCGGGAGCACTGGCGTTGGGTGATTGCCTGTGTCGGGCAAAGCTGACTGGGGTGTCTGTATGCAGCGTTTCCAGATAATGTAAGTATACCAGAGTTTTACAGGCAACGGCTATCAGATGATTATTATATGTCTCCCATATGTGTTATATATGGGATAATAGTCTCCCCTGGCCCTTGCCCAGGTTGGGTATGGGCACTGAGTTTTAGAACCCGTATGTATTAACTCCCCATTGAACAATGCGGAGCGATAAAGAATGAAGAAATTCCTGCATACGTGACTGTAATTTGTTAGCTCCAGCGTTATCAATGGGGCCTTCCCGGGAGCCCCTGGCTCCTATTGGAGAATATTGTTTGATATATCTAAGGGCTTTGGATTTCAGCGATGATAATTTGTATGTGATTATAGCTGGTTATCCAGAACTGTCAGCTGATAATGGAAACATTTATATGTTATTAGATTTACCGACACGCAGGTTAACAGGTTGCGATTTTGAGCGCTGTGCAGTGCTTCATCGTTACAGGTTGGTGCTTAACTTGTTCTCTTCGGTTATTGTCAGTGTTATTACAGTTTAATCTTATTTACGTTACAAGTGTTATCAGCAGCATGCCAACCCTGTCAAAGGAACAGTGACCAGACGCTTAAGAAGTATGAAAGGAGAATTGGTCAGTGAGACTCCTTCAGCCAGATCTCCAGAATGGGTTAGGTCATTCATTTGTTCTTTTACAATGTAATAAATTATTTGCATGTCTGAGTTGCTGGTGTTAGGTTAATAAGAGAGTTCACTGACCTTGGCGACATGGAGATTACTGGTTACATACGTGTATATAGGTACTGCGTGGACAAAGGTAACTGGGGAATTGGTTATCTCGGAATAATCATGTGCCCAAGATTGTATGCTGATTGACAGCTTTGGGCTGTGCCATTTATATATTTATTTATTGAAATGTTTCACCAGGAAGGCACACTGAACAACAAGTTGCTCATCTCCTCGTGCGACCTGGGCGGGGGGGTTACACTACCATGTAGAGGTGTTCATTACCCTTATGTATTAACTCCCCATTGACTGCGTTGGAGCTAACAGAAATGGAAATTACGGTACATATGAAGGAATGTCTCCTTTATTTTTCATAAGGGCTCGGATGGGTATGTGGACACTGACTATAGCAGTTATTTTGGTTAATAGTTGTGTATACTTTAAGTACTGCATGGGCAAAGGTAAACGGAGGTAACTACTGTGTTAGGAATGTTCATGTCCCTAGAGTTATATGCTGAAGTTACAGCTTTGGGCTGTAACACTACACCAGTGGGGGAGCACATTATTTTATCTATTTATTGAATTTTGATGACCGGGTAGGCCCACTGAGCCCCGAAGGTCCCTTTTTCAGGGGCGACCCGAGATACAGTACAGTATCAGACAGTCAGTTACAGCAGGTTACAGAGACAATACAGTTGATAGCTGGGTTACAATTTGAGCAGTATTTTGAAGATTCGGGTACAATTAGGCATGCAGATTATAGCAGGGTTATTAAGTAAGCAACTATTCAAGATTCGGGTCAAAATTAGACATAAGTGCAAAGGTTGGATGAGTCAAGCCATGACCTTTGGGTCTATATGTGTAAGAGAGGGAGAGGGTTGGTATAGTTAGGCAGGGGGAGACTATCCTGTTCCCTGACAGTGACAAGAGCTGGAGTGAAGCATGTGGGTCTTGAGACTTGTGCAAAAGTTTTGAAGAGACGAGGCTTTCTATACTGAAGGTGGGAGACTGTTCCACGAGTGGGGAGCAGTATAAGAGAAGGATTTACTACCCGCGTTTGTCCTGACTCTACGGATTGCAAGTAGAGTCCGAGCTGAGGTCCTGCCATGGGGGGAGAGGGTACAGTTTGTGGAGGGGCTTCAGGTAGGTGGGTCCTGGAGGGAGATGGTGGCTGATTGAAGCACTGAGCAGTTAGCACTCCAGTCTGTACCCTACAGGGGAAAAATCTATATGAAAAAAAAGACTGCTAATCAGAACATCTTTGATTAGTAACCACAGCGGTTTGGGGAGGAATTCATTACTTTTTATTGCAGTTGTAGAAAACGTTTTGGCACAGAAGGTGTGCAAAAAACTGGAATTAAATTATAAACAAAACAAAAGTACATGGGGCCGTGACAAGCCACTGCAAGGTGAAAGGTTCAGGGAGGACAGGAGGAAGTGCTCCTTCTCACAGACGGTGGTTGGTGTATGGAAATCAATCCCAAGTAGTATAGTAAACTCAGAGAGGAAGAAAACATTTATTGAAAAATTGGACGTGTATTTACAAGGATAAAAATAGATGGATACTGCCACTGAAAAGTTGGAGGAGGGTCTCAGTAGGAAACGATCCTTCTTCAGTTACCATTCATTGAGATCATATGTAAATCATTTGATCAGCAACTGCTGCTAATCACTGCTTTACATTTCATAAATATTGTTTTCTGGATTGCAGATTGTGATGCGAACTGGCTTATTTTATGCCTTGCTACTTAATAGCCTCTTCGAATGTTGACTTGCATATAGCACTCTCTGATTGGCTATTAATTTGGGGATTGACCACCTTGGAATGACTACTTAATGAGTTGAACAACATATAAAGTGGATACATTTTTTTTTTAATTATTGGCTTCTAAATAGGTTAAATTAGACAAAACCACTTGTAATGAGGCTGTAATTCCATTAAAGGGTTCTGGTGGCATAAAATAAGTAACAAAACACAGCAGGGTGTGTGTTAACACTAATAAATGCATGCAGAGGCATAAGTCAATGTCGAGTTCTTTAAGTGCACAGGAAGTGTGTTAATGAAGCTGTAAGGCACAATGGGGGGGGTTACCATGATGTCACCCCCCCATGCAAACGGTGATTGTGTTTCGCCACCGGGATAGGATTATCAGTCGGTAAACCTCACCCCAGAGTCGCCTTACTGCTGTTATGAGATACGGTAAGGTGTTACAGCTCTATTTTTTATTTTAAAAGTAAAACTTACTGTTTGCTCCTAAGCACCCCCCACCTGACATACATAGCTGCAGAGTGTGTGCGACCTGTGTGGATGTCATGCCCCCCCCCCCGGCATACATAGCTGTAGAGTGTGTGCCACCTGTGTGGAATATCATGGCCCCGGCATACATTAGCTGTAGAGTGTGCCACCTGTGTAGATATCATGCCCCCACTCCGGCATACATAGCTGCAGAGTGTGTGCGACCTGTATGTGGCTATCACGCCCCTCCCCGGCATACATAGCTGCAGAGTGTGCCCCCGGCATACATAGCTGCAGAGTGTGCGACCTGTCAAAGGGTGGGTGCAATGATGGACACTGAGACCACAGTAAGGTGGCAAGAAGCTAATGTTACCAAGCCAAATCTTTTATTAAGAAAGACAAGTAAATAACCAAATAAAACTTGCGAACTGGCAACGTGAAAAGAAATACAAAGATACAAAAAACAAAACAAAACTCCAGTCTTCCAAGGACTATTCCAGCAATGAGCTGTCCTGGATTCAAAAGAATCTTAGTCTGAAGAGTTGCAGACTAACACTTTGGACCAGCACCTACTGATCCTCCAACAAAATCTGACTGTTCCACAGGATGAGTTCCCTTTATACTAGGAACCCATCAGGTGACCACATCAGACTCCACCCTTCCTACACTTACACACAGCATAAAAATGGAGTGGAGAGGGATGGCTGGCTCCTAGCAGAACATAGCGGGATCTGAACAGGTCCCAAACAGACCCACCTCTGTTACCAGGCTTGGATTTCTCATTATTTGGGTAAGAACTGCTTACTTCATGTCTTAGAAATGAGACCAAACACTTGTTACTAAGGCAGGTGACTTACACATTTTCAACATGTTTGAACTTCTGTTTACAATTGTCTGAATTTCTAACTTGAACTAGTAAAGAGGGCAAGGCTAGCAAGTAGCACACACAGCAGTAGTTACATGGCTCACTTCACTCAGCCTCAGTCACAATATATTAAAGAAAATACTTAATGTTGCATTTGTTTGTTTAGTAGCATTGCTATGAAAAGCACTGGACTTAGCAGCAAAACCTTTTGGATTGGACAACCAACCTAGTCTGGTACTAAACTGTTAGTGCACTACATCTTATACCTTTCTTCTTCTTCATAGAAACAAAAATATAAACAAACTGGAAAAACAAAAGCAAAATAGCAGCAGACATTCCTGTGCCTCAATAAATAAATGTTTTAGCTGCAGACTGCTGCACCAGCATTATTTATGGTTTGTTGCTTTTGTGGGGGGCGAGCACCACAATTCCACACCTGCAGAAAGACAGTGAAGGATTTAGCAAGAAAGGAGATGTCCCATTCCAGGTGGCCAGTCTGGAATAAGGAACGAGGGATAGACCAGAAAGAAAAAGAATAGCATGGTCAGACACATATGCTACTGCAGTAGACTTCACACATACAAAGTGAGCAGAGTTATGGAAGGGTACTAGTGCTCTCTCACACTCCTCCCCACTTAAGAGGAAACTATACCCTTAGTGTACTAATCCTTTATAGTTTCCAGTTTTGGTAAAAGTTATGCACAATCGTCAGATCTCTCTCTCAAGAGGGAGAGAGTGAGCTTAGCTCACCCACTCCCAAAGCTCCACCTCGGGACCCTTTGAAACAAAATAAACAACAAATGAAGGCTATAACGAACCTTTCACTTCACTTGCATTTTCACGAGGTCTGACTGTGCATATTGATCTGCCCCATAACGGGACATGAAATCTGCATTCTTATTAGCAGTACCAGGTCGGTGGTGTACAGTGAATTTATAAGGCTGTAAGGCCAAATACCACCGCATTATTCTGGGGTTCTTATCCTTATTACATGGAGCCAGCAGAGTGGGTTGTGGTCTGTTAATACTTCAAACTCCGCCTCCCATAAATAAAATTTAAGGGCTTCATGGCCCACTTGATGGCAAGCATTCTTTTCTATAGCCGAATAGCGTGTTTCTCTTTCATGCAGTTTTCGGCTTAAATAGATGATGGGATGTTCTTCTCCATTTACCATCTGGGACAAAACAGCTCCTATACCCGAGTCTGAAGCATCTGTCTGTACCATAAAAGGCTGAGTAAAATCAGGACTTCTCAGTACGGGGGCTGCACACAAGTATGCCTTTATGGTACAGAAGGCCTTCTCACAGTCAGGGGTCCATTTTACATTAGTGGGACAGTGTTTCTTTGTAAGATTGGTTAGAGGGGTGGCTATTGTGGCAAAGTTGGGGACAAACTTACGGTAATACCCCACCAACCCCAGAAATGACCTAACATGTTTCTTTGTCAGGGGTCTAGGGCATTGTGCCACTGCATCAACCTTTTCGATTTCTGGTTTGACTTGCCCATTACCTATAATGAAGCCAAGATATTTGGTTTCCTGCATCGCTATACTGCATTTGGATGGATTGATTGTCAAACCCACTTTTGTCAGAGAGTCTAGAACAGCAGTGAGATGTTGTAAATGGGCCTCCCATGTAGGACTGTACACCACCACATCATCTAAATAAGCAGCGCAATAGGATTCATGCTGATGTAAAGTCTGATCCATTAGGCGCTGAAATGTGGCTGGGGCACCATGTAGCCCGAAGGGCATGGTAACAAAATGATACAGCCCTATGGGAGTGCTGAATGCTGTCTTCTCTTTAGAGGCCTCATCCAAAGGGATCTGCCAATACCCCTTCGTAAGATCGAATGTGGTGATGTATCTTGCGTTGCCCAGTCTGTCCATTATGTCATCGATCCTAGGCATGGGGTAGGCATCAAATTTGGAGATAGCATTTAGGCGCCTAAAATCAAGACAGAGGCGATGCGCCTTCCTTTTCTCCACCACTACAATTGGAAATGCCCACTCACTACCAGAGGGTTCGATCACCCCAAGCTCTTGCATTTTCTTACTTCCTTTATTACCTCCCTCTCACTTTCTCTGGTAGGCGATAAGGTTTCTGCCTGATAGGGCTATTGGCAGTGACCTCTATATGGTGCCTAATGCTATGTATTAACCCAGGCCTAGAGGTAAAGGACTGTGAATACTTAGCAAGAAGGAGGTCTAGCTCTGATCTCTGTTGTTCAGTCAGAGTGGCTAATGGTTAGATCACTCACTTCTCCTTTGCTTTCTAGCCTGTCATAGGCTACCCCATTTCACTGGTGTGAGTCT
Organism: Neoceratodus forsteri; assembly: GCA_016271365.2. NCBI lineage: Eukaryota > Metazoa > Chordata > Ceratodontiformes > Ceratodontidae > Neoceratodus > Neoceratodus forsteri. The sequence goes on along the minus strand of JADMNL010000036.1, from coordinate 59,764,129 downwards.
CAGGGCAATAAAATACTTCGGTTTGGTCTTTCCACCCATTTTTTAGAAGGTTTATATGATATATACCTTTCCTTTGTTTTCTATCAGGTAAGTCAACCTCATAGGTAACAGGACCTGTTTGCCTCAAGATGGTATAGGGACCTTGCCACTTCATCATAAGCTTCTCCGTAGTAGAAGGAAGTAACAATAGAACCTTATCCCCCTCTTGGAATGATTTGGTACCTACTCCTTGGTCATAATATCCCTTCTGTACACTTTGTTGGTGCAAATTATGGTGATGTGCCATCTGGGTAAACTTCAGCAACTTTGCACGCAAAGCTATCAGGTAATCAAGGGTGGTACTTGGGTTCTCTTTTGTTCTCTCCTCCCATTGTTCCCTTACAATATCCAGGGGACCCCTTGGATTTCTTCCATATAATAATTCAAAGGGGGCAAATCCTGTGGAGGCTTGTGGTACCTCCCTGTATGCAAATAAAAGGAGCGGTAGGTATACATCCCACCTTTTTCCTTCATCCTCTACATATTTCTTCAGCATTCTTTTCAGGGTCTGGTTGAATCGCTCAACCAGACCATCTGTCTGAGGATGATAGGGTGTGGTATGTATGGCCTCCACTCCTAATGTCTCATACAGCCGGGCTAACATCCTAGAACAGAAGTTGCTCCCTCTGTCTGTCAGTATTTCCCTGGGTATCCCGACCCGACTGAACAGCTTGATTAACTCATCTGCAACTTTCTCTGCTGTCACAGTTCAGAGGGATAGCCTCAGGATATTTTGTGCAATAATCACATATTACCAAAATGAACCTGTTTCCTTTTGAGCTTTTTGGTAAAGGTCCTACCACATCCATGGCGATGCGGCTAAAAGGGGTGGTAATAAGGGGCAATGGCTGGAGGGGGACCATATCTTTTCGTGTCACAGGAGCCACTTTCTGACAATCTGGGCAACTCCGACAGTAGTCAGCTACCTGAGCGTGTATACCTGTCCAATAGAATCTTAATAGTAGCCTCTGCAAGGTGCGGTCCCTACCAAATGACCCTACGTGATTTCATGTGCCAGATGCGTAGTTTTCTCTGTACTTACTGGGCACTACTAATTGGTCTATTTGCTCACCCGTGTTGGGGTGTATGCATCTTCTATACAACAAGTCATCTTTCATGACATAGGATGGTTCATTTCCTTTCACTGGTACCCCTACCAACTGCATAAATGGTGTCAGGGAACTATCCTTCTTTTGTTCTTCACAAAAGCCATCAGTTTTAATATCAGACAATACATCACTATCATTTGTCACATTTACAGTTTTAGTGTGTCTCTGAGTCCATTTATATTTTGCTTTCTTCCTTTCTCGTCGAGACTTCGGTGTTTTGCCAGGCTCCCCATACACCTCATCATCGAATGGGAATAGTTGTGCCCACTGTTGTTCCTGTTTAGTTTGGGCACGGGTTGTTAGGGCACACACACTTTCTTCTGGATGGATTAAGCAAGAAAAGTCTGGATAATCATGCCCAATAATGACAGGAACAGGTAAAAGGGAACCAATCCAACAGTCATTTTATGACTTCTCCCTTGTACCTGTAAATCAAGGTCAGTCACAGGATAATGATGTATGTCCCCATGGATGCAAATTACTGCTGTACGGGACCCTTTTTCACCAGCTTGTTGAACCAAATCTGCTCTTACCAGGGTTTGTCTGCTTCCTGAGTCTATCAGCCCAGTAACCTCATGATTTCCAATCTTAACTGGTGTGATAAATTGTCCCCAATTGGCTAGGGCTAACTCGTGACTGTAACTTTTCTTTGAGAGCAAAATCTAGCTATGTGCCCTTCTTCTGGCATTCCTGCAGATTATGTTAGGGTTATAGGGTCTATTAGCTGGGACAGTTTTAGTACCCCTTCAGTCACAGATGAAGCAATAGAAGAAGAAACAGGCCTTACCATGGGTGGGTTGCACGGATCCAGGATGTCCACGTTGACGATTATGATGAGCCGTAAGATAATCCTCAGCTAGCATGATGGCTTTTCTGCAGTATCTGGTCGGTGTTCCTCACCCATACCTGAACGCCTGAGGGCAGGATACAACAACTGTTCCAGAATGATCATTTCCAGGATATGTTCTATGGTCTTCACCCCTGGTTGTAGCCATTTCTGACACAAGTCCTTTAACTGGGTATAGGCCTCGAGAGTGTCCACATTATGAAATTTGAAAGTCCTAAAGCGCTGTCGATAGGTCTCGGGCTGATGTTGTACCTTTGTAGGATGGCTTGTTTAACAGCGTCATAGTTCTCTGCCTGGGTACTGTCCATGTGGCTGTATGCCAGCTGGGCTTTCCAGATAGGTAAGGTACTAAGCGGATGACCCATTGGGTTCGGGGCCACCCACAAGCCTGAGCTATTCGCCAAATGTAGTCATGTATGCCTCGATGTCATCGCTACACCCAGTTTAGTCAACTTAATGCCTTTAGGGTTTGTGCTGGTGGTGGATTATGTACCTCATATCTCGGATGGCTCTCAGGGTATCATTCCACCTTGCCTCAGCCCTTTGTAGATCCATCTCTTGCTTGTCCATAGTAATTTGTTTTATACATAGCCAACGCAACAGGCTGTGTATATCTTCTGGTGGTTCTTCAGTGGTCTGTTCTGAGGTATCCTTGCCCTCCTCCTCCAGCTCTCCTTCCTTTTGGCTGTTTTCTGTCGAACATCTGTCCCAGACCAGGCAAAGAGATCTCTCCATACTTGGCAGCCATAGTCTGTGTGAGAACTCTGCTGGGCTTACTGAGGGTCTGCTCCGTTGTCTCCACCTGCATTCAGTGTCCACTGACTGGAAGGTGCCAGTAACACCAGAGCATCCCACTTCTGACACCAATGTCAAAGGGTGTGGGTGCAATGATGGACACTGAGACCACAGTAAGGTGGCAAGGCTAATGTTACCAAGCCAAATCTTTTATTAAGTAAAGACAAGTAAATAACCAAATAAAACTTGCGAACTGGCAACGTGAAAAGAAATACAAAAGATACAAAAAAACAAAACAAAACTCCAGTCTTCCAAGGACTATTCCAGCAATGAGCTGTCCTGGATTCAAAAAGAATCTTAGTCTGAAGAGTTGCAGACTAACACTTTGGACCAGCACCTACTGATCCTCCAACAAAATCTGACTGTTCCACAGGATGAGTTCCCTTTTATACTAGGAACCCATCAGGTGACCACATCAGACTCCACCCTTCCTACACTTACACACAGCATAAAAATGGAGTGGAGAGGGATGGCTGGCCCTAGCAGAACATAGCAGGGATCTGAACAGGTCCCAAACAGACCCACCTCTGTTACCAGGCTTGGATTTCTCATTATTTGGGTAAGAACTGCTTACTTCATGTCTTAGAAATGAGACCAAACACTTGTTACTAAGGCAGGTGACTTACACATTTTCAACATGTTTGAACTTCTGTTTACAATTGTCTGAATTTCTAACTTGAACTAGTAAAGAGGGCAGGGCAAGGCTAGCAAGTAGCACACACAGCAGTAGTTACATGGCTCACTTCACTCAGCCTCAGTCACAATATATTAAAGAAAATACTTAATGTTGCATTTGTTTGTTTAGTAGCATTGCTATGAAAAGCACTGGACTTAGCAGCAAAACCTTTTGGATTGGACAACCAACCTAGTCTGGTACTAAACTGTTAGTGCACTACATCTTATACCTTTCTTCTTCTTCATAGAAACAAAAATATAAACAACTGGAAAAACAAAAGCAAAATAGCAGCAGACATTCCTGTGCCTCAATAAATAAATGTTTTAAGGCTGCAGACTGCTGCACCAGCATTATTTATGGTTTGTTGCTTTGTGGGGGCGAGCACCACAATTCCACACCTGCAGAAAGACAGTGAAGGATTTAGCAAGAAAGGAGATGTCCCATTCCAGGTGGCCAGTCTGGAATAAGGAACGAGGGATAGACCAGAAAGAAAAAGAATAGCATGGTCAGACACATATGCTACTGCAGTAGACTTCACACATACAAAGTGAGCAGAGTTATGGAAGGGTACTAGTGCTCTCTCACAGACCTATGTGGATATCATGTAGTGAGCTTCATTCTCGAGTTATTGGCATCTGATCAATTTCTTGCTTTGTGCAGGTTCAGTTGTCTGAGCGTCACCGCGAGCTGAAGGAGCTGAAATCCGCTCTGGTATTTACGCAGAAAGGAAAGGAGCATCTTGAGTTCGAAAAAGAGGTGAGGAGAAAAGTAAAACCTGCAGCATTCATGTAACACCACTGTTGACCTGCCAAGTCAGTCTGAGACCGTGGAGAGCAACATAACTACTGCTTGCTGTCCAGAGTTCGCACTGCAGAGGCCAGCTTTACAATGGAACAGTTATTAGCATCTGATCAGTTTCTTGCTTTGTGCAGGTCCAGTTGTCTGAGAGTCACCGCGAGCTGAAGGAGCTGAAATCCGCTCTGATAGTTGCCCAGAAAGAAAAGGAGCGCCTTCAGAGCGAAAGACAGGTGAGGGGAAAAGGAAAGCCTGCAGCATTCATGGAAACCCAATGTTGACCTGCCAAGTCAGTCTGAGACCATGGAGAGCAACGTAACTACTGCTTGCTGTCCAGAGTTCACACTGTGGAGGCCAGCTTGGCAATGGATGAGTGACTGAAATGAAGGAGGCAGCTCATCATATTAGGTTGTTTTGGTTAACCGCACTTGCATTCCCATGTGCTTAAAATGGCCACCAGCGTCATAATATGGTGATGTCAGATGAGTGAGAGCGTTCCAGCTGTATTACTTTACCCCGGGGTACAGTGTTGCTGTAGCATATTGCCCCATTCCATTACGTTAATCTTAAGAACTGTATATAGCCTGTGTGTGTAATATGATACGGTGGGCATTTTAAGCATGTGGGAGCAGTGAGTTTAAAAAAAAAAAAACAGATTTACAGTACTGAAAGCTGACGAAGCTGTGTTAAAAGGCTGCACAGTACAAGATAGTAAGTGGCTGGAATCAGTTCATAATACAGCACTCTGTAATTCTTATTAGTTTATCTTTCTTTTTGCTTATACAGTAATTTGGAGTGTTTAGGTGTCTGCTAAAATGGGAGCAATAGGAGGGCTTACATCTGCTTGAACATTCTTTGTATTAGAGGCAACAGCGGACAGGAACATTGTTGAGCGTACGCATGCATTATGTCACGTGGCAGCTAATTAATATTTTATTTAGTGGGAGTAATGGACTTGACTCATTAGACCAAGGAGCGAGAGAGAAATTCAGACTCAGACAGGATATACCAAGCAGAACAATGGCAACAGCACGGCAGTCAGTCCCAAGAACAAATTCCACCATGAATGTAAAAGGCATCTACGCACACTTTCAATGCATCTTTTTACTTGAGTGTGGAGGACTGTAGAGGAAGTATCTGAGGTAGGTATTACAAGGCTGTGTGTTGCCAGTCCATACACGCAGTGGCACGGTAGTAGCTCACAAGGCCAGCAACCTAGATTTAGGAACAGTCCCTGGCCACGGAAGTGATCACCCTGGGGGAAACAGAGGACTGAGCATCCTAGAGGAGTTCCTTCTGTTTCAGGAGGAAGCGACACTGCCTCCGCCATAATACTACCACCTGGGTAACCGTGAGTGGCAGTGCAGTGGAAGTACCTGGGGAGGGGAAGACGTAGTATGGGCACTGCAGTGACAGTCTTTGTGTGCATGCACTTGAAGCCCTCCAGTGTACCAACATCCTGTGGGTGCGGGCAAAATGACAGAAGCCCCCCCCCCCCCAAACACATGCAGGATGCTGCTCCTACCTTTGAGTTTCTTCACCGGAGAGACAACACCTCAAAGGGCTCTGTTCCCCCAGCCTGGAAAGGCCACACCACAGGGGTTGAGTCATGGAAGAGCTAGTGGAGCCAAAACAGATGCACAGGAAAAATAACACAAATTTTAAGAAGTCGTCAATTGTAACTTTTCATTTCTGGAGTATTTTTCTTTTTCCTTTTGCTGATTGCCCCCTCATCTTGAGTCCTCTCCTGCCCCCTCCTTGGCCTCACCACCCCCTCCTGCAACTGCTCGTACTTTTTGTCCCCCCCTCCTCTAGTGCCACCCGTACCTCTCCCCCACCTCTCTGCCTCCCTCACTGAATTAAAGCTGTCTGTGATTTCAGTGTATTTCACCTAGTAGCTAAGCACTTTTGCAGCTCTATAATACGCACCACTGTACTTGTTGTTATATTGAAATTGTATCTGGCATTGCCTTTCTTTCATGCCTTTGTGTTGTATCCCCCTCCCCGTAGGATGTACCTGGAAACGAGCAGATTGCTCAGGATGCCTTTCCTTTTTTTTTTTTTTGTGTTTATTTTCTGTCCTCGTGCCCCGCGACCCACCACTCCCATCAGGCTGCCTGGGTCCTTCACCTGCTCTGCCTGTCCCGTCTTGAGCCCTCCAGCTTCACATCGCACCCGCCCCTTGGGTAACCCGGACGTAACCCTTCACTGAGCGGGTCCCCCTCCTCCGAGGGGAAGGCACCAGGGAGGGCAACCAGCACATACTTGGCCCCAGGGTGCTGCTGAAGTGGAGGGACTCTTTCAGGGCACCGGTGGAAATGAGGACCGGTAGCCGTCATCCGGACGGTCGTGAGGCAGATTTTCCACTTTTCTGCGCTGTTCCCTTTGTGTCACCTTCTGCAATGCTCCTAGTCTCCACCAGAGGCCACTACAGAGCGACGCCAACCCACTACCCACCTCAGGAGAGGAGAGCAGTCCCTATGGACGCTCAGTCCTCTCATTCCCCTGCCAGCCCGCAGCGTCCCGAGTCCGTTCCAGACCCAGGTCACGGCGTGGCGCGAGGTGTGGCGTCCAGCGCCTCAACCCTCAGCGCCACCGGGCCGGCCAGGATGCCTTTCCTGGTGAAACTTTTAAATAAATAAGTAGATTAGAAAGTCTTTTATGTGCTACATCATTAGCATTGTGGTCTTACTGACAGCAACATCACAGATAACTGACCTGGCAGCTACCAAGTGCCTGTTCCTAAGCAGCAGTGAGGTCACAGTGCTAACGGTCTAAATGGGGGGAACAAAGCTAGATATATCAGCTGCCAGGCAGAGTAGTGCTACACACAGCACAGCTACTAATGTCAGGTAAACAGTCTTCTAATTAATCAAAGGGTAAAGAAAAAGTACCACAGATACAAAAAGTAATGGTTGACTGCGTTTAAAAACTAGTACTTGTTTTAGGCAGTACACTAGCTCTTTAAGGAGTTAAGTGCCAGGGAAGGTGGGAGTAGGGCTGGGAATTCGCCAGAGTGGAAGCTGGCAGTGTCAGTGCAAGGGGATGTAAAGTGTGAATTAAACAGAGAAGGTGGGCATACACTGGCTCATTACTGCAGTAATGCAGTGTGAAACCTTGGAATGTCAAACATGGTGAAGCTATGCCTGACTGTATTGTAGTTGGGTACAGCATCACCCTCCATGGCATCTCAGTACTGCTGCCAGCTAAAGGTAAGCTCAGTGCCTCCTTTAAAGCAACAGTGCATCAAAAAATGTTTTTCCAAAAATCTAGTAGCAGTTACAGTTAATAAAAATATTAGCATACCTTTCAAGTCTAGTTTTCTAGGTTCCTCTTAAGCTGTGCGCAATAAGTAGTTTTTTGATCTTCATCGGGGATGTCTCTGTCATCTGGTCACAGCTATGGAACTCAGGCATCAGGATCCCACAGAAGCTTTTTCTGCAGCAGTCTACTAGGGGCCGACTACGCTGATGTCAGGCTCCAACATCACACACTCTGTATAAGCGTGGGCATCCCCGCTCCCTCTTCAGTTCTTTCGTGCTGCTGACCATTCAAGCACAGACTCTGCGGAAGCTTTGTCTCCCAGTTCAACCGCCAAAACGACTTACCCTTGTTTTCGTTGACTTACCTTTGAATCGCTTTAGTTTAAAGTGATTCCCTCACCCTTTGTATGTCGAGAACTGACCCTTCATTGGCTCTCTATGTCAGTGCCACTGCTGAAAGAAGATTTCTTCAACTGACAAACATGAACTTTGTGTCTGCTTTCTTGGGCCTAGCACAGCATTATTTTCTGTTAGTCTTGCCTGAAGTTAAGTCTCACCACCCAGCACTGAAGCAAGAAAGCCCTACAGAAGTTCCTGATGGAGCAACAGGTAGCCAGCGGAGAGCAGGGGTCCTCTGGAGCCCCCCCCCCGGCCCAGTCTCCGGCATCTTCTTCAGGCTCTCAGACCATTAAGGCCCATGACAAATCCTCTGGGAAACATTCTTGACAGGGAATAGATCAGCCTAAGGACTCCCCATCTAGCGATCCCAGTCCTTGCTGGATTCCTCCTCCTCCTCCTCTTCTTCTGGAATAGCCCCATCGCCTGCTTCGGTTTCGGTGGCTCCCCTCCCCCCCATGACCTCTGCTCCAAGCAGGTCCCCTGCAGAGAACTGTCCTCCCAGCCATCACAAGACTGTGGAGGTGCCATTGGCTTCTGGATCGTCAGCCCCCGCTCCGACGTCAAGACTTCTCGAACCTTGAGGTCCTCAAGCGCTGGGCCCAACCGCTTCTACTTCTTCTAGCGGTTCGTCAGTGAACCCTGTCTACATGCCCCCTCTGTCATTGCCTGTGTTGACAGCGATTCTCTTTCCTGCCATCAACCTTAATGCTATCTTTTCCTCTATTACCATGTCAGTCATTCAACAGTTTGTTCCATGGCCCGGGCCGTCATTGCCCACACCACTGGGTGCTACTTCAGTGTCAACACGAGTCCTAACTGTTCACCCCGTACCTTCCAGACAGCGGTCGGTACTTCACCTGTTGGTCCCTGCCTCAGAGTACCTGTTTGGGGGGGATGTGCAGAAACAGTGGCCCAAGCTAAAAGGGGGCGTAATGAAGGAGCAAACCTCTGTGTCAAGCAAATGAGCAAAAGTGGGAAAAGCGACCGCTATGGTTAACAGGTTAACATTTTTTTAGCATGTTACCTGTCGGTTTGATCCAAGACACAGCCACCACTTGTGGACGGCTAACATACTAAAAACAGTATGTTAAAAGACGCAGCTGTTACATCCTATTGAGCACACCACCACACTCTCCAAACAGTGTTGTCATAAAATGTGAAGCGCGGAGGCGGAGCATTCATATACCAGGAATGGGAGGGGACAGTGCTGCAGGACCCCTTGGCACTGATTCATGACCCCTTCCCCTACTTACAGGACTGCAAATAGAAATATAAGAATATGCCAGCTTAGCTTTCATGGGGTAAGTCTACCACTGTGGCTTTTTTTGGGGGGTCCACCAAAGACCACAATAGTTGCTCTTCAAAAGAACTTTTCATGAGCGTTCTAACTGTGTGAGCCACTATACATGACTGTTTCCCTTTAATTCATTCCTCATCGCTCTTTGATGGGGGGATACTCCTGTAGTTTCTTTGCTTCCCATGTGTGGAATAACCTACCAACCTGCTGTCACCAAATTAACTCCATTTCTCTCACTGCATCTCATCTGAAGAGGCTCCTTTTTCTGTTCTCTATCCTCCCGTGCCCTAAGTCTCTCTCTCTCTCTATCTCAGCTGGATAGGCCAATAAAAGTCTATTACACTTCATTATAATTTATACATAGCAGTTGTTCAGCTATTTTGTATTTTATTATTTATTATTTATTACGGACTACTCTGTATGGATGTAGTTTACCGGAGAATTGAGATTTTATTTATCTACAGCGTCTGCTGTTCCTGTTTAATTAAGTTTCTTTGCTATTCATCATTCTAACTCAATATCATTTCTTTTGATTAATCTGCAAAGCATTTTGTGACACTTTATCTGAAAGATGCTGGATAACATAAAATTGAAATTTATTGCATTTTATTGCAAAGTGTAGCGCTCAAGGCAAACAGGTTTAATGAATTGTGTCGGAGTACAGTATTGTAGAATTTAAGTGTCAAGAAGCATGATCAGATGTGCTTGCACTTTAATATGGTATAGTGGGCTGCCAAACCCAGGTTTGGGAACGAGCCAATGGTGCTGGCAAGTGGGTGGCAGAGGTTACAAGGTCAAGGAGTGCTGACAGCTGCACATGCTCGACCAGGGAGAGAGGTGTCTCATTTTGCGGCCTCAGTGACACTGGCTGTGACTTGAAAGGCTTCATCCTCCAGCCACAGGGGAAATTGTTGCCCGCAAGGTTAACTGTATGCTATGGCAGTGTGTCAGGGTAGAGGGGACTGAGGAAGAAAATGGCGTCAAAAAAACATGCTGCCGTCTTGATGACAACTGGAGTCATACACCGCATTGACCCCACTGGGACACGGCTGGACGGGTAGCAGTGGACAGAACTGGGAGGTCGCCGACTGGCACAAACAGGTCTAAGAAATGAGAGGACTAGTAAAGGGGGGGGGAACTAGAAGGAAAAAAACATGTATAGATACATAAACAATGATGGCAGAAAAAGGCCTGTTAGCTCATCCAGTCTGCCCGCTTTACCTAAGTACTCAGCACTGGCCCTAGTGGCCACCCTTCCCTTTTGTTTCTGCTCCCTTTTACTAACCCCATATGCCTGTCCCACCCCTGCTTGAAGCTGTTTACTGATTTAACCTGTACCACTTCTACCGGCAGGTTGTGCCACTTGTCTGCCACTCTGTCTGAGATGAAGTGCTTGCAGACATCCCTTTTGAATCTACCTCCTGTGAATCTGAGTTCACTTGCACCCATGTAGTAGCACTCAAGGAGAAAGGTTCCTTGGTGTCCGCCCTGTTCATCCCATGCTGATACTTGTACGTCTCAGTCACGTCACCTCTTTCCCTCCTTTTCTCAAGGGTATACACCTTGAAGTCTTGTAGCCTCTCCTCGTAAGTCTTGCCCCCTAGTCCATGGACCATCTTGGTTGACCAGCGCAGTACTGCTTCCGCCTTGTCACAGTCTCTCCTCGGATGCGGACTCCAGTACCTTGTGCAGTATCCCAGGTGTGGCCGCACCAGTGACTTGTACAGTGGGAGGATTACCTCCCAACTTCTAATGCTTATCTCCCTCCATATGCCACCCAGCATCCTGTTTGCCTTACCCACACTAGCACATTCATATATATATATATATATATATATATACATATATACACACACACATATATATATTTATATGTATATATATAGAGCAAAGTATTCATATATTTGATTTAGTTATTTAAACTCTGGTAGTCCATGGGCTAACAAAACCCATTTGCATGGTCCACCAGATCACAAAACAAGAGAACAATAATAAATTACAATTTATATGTAATATTTATGGTTAAACTGGTGTTAACATTCCAGACTGTGACAAGTTTTAGAGATAACGTCTTAAATCAGTGATGACTAGCCCCTGTCAGACCTTGAGTGGCACTCAAGTGCTCTACCAAGAAATGATGGTCAGCAGTGTCAAAAAGCTGCCACCAGATCTTACAGGGCTACCAAAGAATGACTGCTGTCTATTGCAGTTTAAAGATTTCTTAAAGCCATCTGCAGTGTGTTTTGAGTGCAGTGATCAAATAATATATTAAAACTATCCATGCAACAAAGATGTATGTGAAATTATACTACCACTATTTCTCCCTAAACTCTTCCTAAAAATGGAAGGTTAGAAATGGGGCATTAGTAGTGCTGGATTGTGTTGGGGTTGAGTTTTAAGAAGTGGTCTGTCTGGGCAGAGTTTTACCATTAGTTTTGCATAGCTCTAGGATTTGACTTTCAAGATACACCCCATCAGCTGTGACTAGGACCTACACCTTACATGTTTTTCTATTAACGTGCCAGGAGGCCATCCTGTTTTCCTGCCAAAGGTTGCTTCTGAATTCTCATTTATGAGTCAGTGTGATTGCCTGTGTTGTTTCTCAGGCCCTGTGTTAACAGAATTGATGTGACCCATCCCATCTGGATCATAAGAGGACACTAAGTTTTTATATTATTAGCACCAAACCCGTTGGAGTCAAACAGTTGTTCATTACTTTTATGAGTCTCCTCACTAGTTCAGAATTGCTATATTTGGGTTCCAGGAACTGCTGGAATATGTGAAGAAACTAGAGCAGCGCCTCGAGGAAATGGCTGATGCCAAGTGGAGTGAAACTGCTGGAATAGACACCCCAAGTAAGTTATCTTTTGGTTTTACAGTCTTCACTCCTCCTGCTGCCCTTTTTCTTCACCTTTACAGAAACCCAGCTTTATGACTTTGGGGCCGGATCATAATGTCTCCAGACTTGACAGTATTGTAGGTCTGAAACCAGACAGAACAACTCGCGTGTGCTTTCTCCCCAGCTCCAATCTGACGAGATCAATGCCCCGTTGATATTTATTTATTCAGTTTTGTTGACCAGGTAAGCCCACTGGGACCTGAGGGTCCCTTTTTCAGGGGCGACCCGGAGTTAGTTACATATGAGCATAAGACAGTGCATACAGTAAGCAGAGGTCATTCAAAAATACATCCATTGGTAGACAATTTAAGTTAGGACAAGATGCATAAGGACGAAACCATTTAAGGGGTAATTTAGTACAGAACAGTCATTACAAGGAATAGTAAGAGACACGTGATACTAGCTGGCTACGAGTTACAACCTAATTATAGTGATAGGGAGGGACTTGGGGTTCATCTTGCCCACCCCTGCTGCAGCACGATAGGGACTATACTCAGTTTGAGCATGGAAACGCCTTTAAGCTTATTACCAGGAATGATATCCCTAATCATTCAGGGTAACCCTCAGTGTCATTCTTCATCAGGAATCTGTCTGCCCCTACTCATGCTGTATAACCTTCAATGCCATTCTCCCTCAGGAATCGGTCTAGTCCTGTGTTACCCCTACTCATGTTATGTAACCCACAATGCTGTTCTCCCTCAGGAATCTGTCTAGTCCTTTGTTACCCCTACTCATGCTGTGAACCCCTCAATGCCATTCTCCACCAGGAATCTGTCAAGTCTTGATGTTACCCTACTCGTTCTCTGCAACCCTCAATGCCATTCTCCCTTAGAAATCTGTCTAGTCATGTGTTGCCCTATTTATGCTGTGTAAACCTCAGTTCCATTCTGCCTCAAGAATCTGTCTAGTCCTGTACTACCCCTGCTCCTGCTGTGTAGCCCTTAGTGCCATTCTTCCTCAGGAATCTGTCTAGTCCTGTGTCACCCCTACTCATGCTGTGTAACTCTAGTGCCATTCTCCCTCAAGACTCTGTCTAGTTCTGTGTTACCTCTACTCACACTGTGTAACCTTCAGTGTCATTCTCCCTCAGGAATCTGTCTGGTCCTGTGTTACCCCTACTCATGCTGTGTAACCCGCAGTGCCATTCTCCCTTGAATCTGTCTAATCCTGTGTTACCTCTACTCATGCTGTGTATCCCACAGTGCCATTCTCCCTTGAATCTGTCTACTCCTGTGTTACCTCTGCTCATGCTGTGTAACCCACAGTGCCATTCTCCCTCAGGAATCTGTTTGGTCCTGTGTTACCCTACTCATGCTGTGTAACCCTCAGTGCCATTCTCCCTCGGGAATCTGTCTAGTCCTGTGTTGCCCTACTCATGTTGTATAACCCTCAGTGTCATTCTCCCTCAGGAATCTGTTTGGTCCTGTGTTACCCTACTCATGCTGTGTAACCCTCAGTGCCATTCTCCCTCAGGAATCTGTCTAGTCCTGTGCTAACCCTACTCATTCTGTGTAACCCACGGTGCCATTCTCCCTTGAATCTGTCTACTCCTGTGTTACCTCTGCTCATGCTGTGTAACCCACAGTGCCATTCTCCCTCAGGAATCTGTCTAGTCCTGTGTTACCCCTACTCATGCTGTGCAACCCTCAGTGCCATTCTCCCTCAGGAATCTGTCTAGTCCTGTGTTACCCCTACTCATTCTGTGTAACCCACAGTGCCATTCTCTCTTGAATCTGTCTAGTCCTGTGTTACCTCTACGCATGCTGTGCAACCCTCAGTGCCATTCTCCCTCAGGAGCCTGTCTAGTCCAGTGCTGCCTCTACTCATGCTGTTTAACCCTCTTTGCCAGTCTCCCTTAGGAATGTGACTAGTCCTGTGCTGCCCTTACTCATGGTGTGTGACCCTCAGTGTCATTCTCCCTCAAGAATCTGTCCAGTCCTGTGTTATCCCTACTCATGCTGTGTAACCCTCAGTGCCATTCTCCCTCAAGAATCTGTCTAGTCCTGTGTTATCCCTACTCATGGTGTGTGACCCTCAGTGCCATTCTCCCTCAGGAATCTGTCCAGTACTGTGTTATCCCTACTCATGGTGTGTGACCCTCAGTGCCATTCTCCCTCAGGAGTATGTCTGATCTTGTGTACTTCTACTCATGGTGTGTGAGCCTCAGTGTCATTCTCCCTCAGGAGTATGTCTGATCTTGTGTACTCCTACTCATGGTGTGTGAGCCTCAGTGTCATTCTCCCTCAGGAGTATGTCTGATCTTGTGTACTCCTACTCATGGTGTGTGAGCCTCAGTGTCATTCTCCCTCAGGAATCTGTCTAGTCCTGTGTACCCCTACTCATGCTGTGTGAGCCTCAGTGCCATTCTCCTTCAGGAATCTGTTTAGTCCTGTCTGTGTAACCCCCTACTCATGCTGCGTAGGCGTCGGTGCCATTTTCCCCCAGGAATCTGTCTAGTCCTCTCTGAAAACCTGAAAAATTCTAGCTTCATGACCTCACTGGGTAGTCTGTTTCACTGGTTGTTCACCCTCTGTGTGAAGTAGCAATATTGGAAATGGAAAGAAATTCACTGGGGAACCTACCACCTTTAAATGTAGGATCGAACATACCTGATAGTGGTCTGAGGACACATTTCCTTATTATATGTTGCATTTTTACACATTATTTAGTAAGTTTTATGCCATTTTGGGGGTATATTTTACACAGGAGCATTCTTTTCACATTTGGTCCCAGAACTGAGTCTGACATTTCCAGGGAAAAGCCCCCTCAACCTATTTTCCAAATACCTGTGCAGTTTGTAGCCCTGAACAATGATTCTGTCTCTTGCATCCCCCTAATTTCATTCTAATTTAGGTATCAGTTAGGTTGTTTTACTCTCTTGTTGCCCTGGTGCAAAAAACCTGTTTTTCTCCATTGCAAAAGTCATGACCCACTTTAAACTACAAACAGCAGGGCACTTACTGTGCCTTGAAAAGATTCATGGCCAGCATAAGACAGGAACATAGGGTTGCAGAGGACAGCAACAACATTGACAAAGACAGTATAACTACTGCAGGCTTCAGCACCAAAACATCATAAAATTCTAGGATGCCTTACATGAGTTTGGTCATGACCTTGCAGTGGAGTCAAGCAGGTTTTCACAGCTGACTTAAATACGTTCATTTACATGTAAATCCTGATGAAATTAGGAGGGTGCAGTAGAGGCAATCATTGTTCATGCCTACACGCTACACAGGGAAACAGAATAAAAGGCTGAGGGGGCCTTCCCTTCAATTTCATTCCTACAGCTGAGCTCTCGGGTTCCCCTCCATTTCCACTGCTGCAAAGTAGTAATACTTTGTAATGTTTTAGCCATCGGAGACCAAACTACTTTTGTTTTTAAAACAAATCAGCTACTAAGCCAAGCAGGAAATGGCTCTCTGCTGGTTTGGTTGGGAGTTTTTTTTTTTTCCTCTTCATCTTTTTCCTGGGCCTTGGCCCTCCCAAATTGGGTCGGCCCAGCCCCAACACCCTTTACCTTCTTCCTGAACATAAGGGATCCGGCAGGGAGTAAGGACCGAGAGTATGGGTGCCTTCGTCCTGCTGCTCAGCTGATTTTCCACCTCAGTTTCTTCTCACCACCAGTCCTTCCACCACCCTGCTGATGCTGTGTATCCATTGTGCAGCTTCACACCGACGCAGCATGCCACCATAGAAGGTGCAAGATCCCAGGCCCCACCACAGGGGTCTCTGCAGCAGTGGGCTGCAAAGCCAGCCACCTAAGCCTGGGATGCACCAGCATGGGTAACACTTCCCCCTGTCCTGGCCTACCTTAGCCCAGAGACTTGAGTCCACTTCGGAAGTCAAACTGTTGGCTCAGCAGCACAGGACACTACCACTGGTCCATTATACAGCCCCAGTTGTTTGTTTTTCATAAGAAAATCCACCACAGCCATGTAACTTTTCAGAGAAAGTAGTTCAGACTCAGTGATTGGCAGAATCACCAATGATGCACTGCTTTACAGGGGTATATGTCATTTTTTCACTTCTTTATTTTATTTCTTTCGGTCCTTTGTTTATGGCTTTTGAAACCCGGGTGTCCCACTTCTGAATGACGTGTCCAGCTCCGTCACCCGCCATTGCTAAATACTTACCCATCCTCCTTTGCTCCACCATGCCTCCCATGGCCTGGCCCCCGGAGAGCACAGCTTCCCAGATCAGGTCAGGGTCCAGTCCAGGTTGCAGGTACCTGGTTGACAGTGCAGTTCCTGCATAGGGTCAGTCGTCATTTTGACATCTGGTGTGTTTTCCCACCATTATTTCCCTGGGGCTTGCCAGTGTGCAATGACACGTTGTGCGATGCAGTGGTGCACAAGCACGTATCTGTGTCTGGTGGCAGCCCCCCTCCCCATGTCAATCTCCACCGAACTGCAGCTAACCATGAAGGACAGAATCCCCCTCTCTGAAGGAGGACATCCATCCAGTGGGACACTCATCACTCCTTCCCTGGTCAGTCCTCTGCAACCTGAATCCATTCAGAAACCTGGCTCACCGGAGTAGCCAGCGGAAGCCATACTGCTGCGCTACCTGGCCAGACTATTATTTCTTCTTAAAAATTTGGGTTTCACTACTAATGCCATTTTTGCTTAACCTTTGCCCTAGTGCTTTTATATTGAGTTTATTTGTTTTACTGTATATAGCTACTAGTGTGTTGTTCTGTATAGTGCTAAGTACTGTAAGCCTGGCTGGCCAACATAGCGCAGTATGTTGAAGATATTTCTGCCACATAGGGAAAGGATAAGGGTGTGCTTGATGCTATAGTGGATACTGTCTTCTGTTTAGATCGGCCAAGCTCTCCTGTCACGGATTCTGAGGATGAATCACCCGAGGATATGAGGATCCGCCCCAAACTTAGCCCATACAGCCTGTGTGACAATCAAGTTACCATGGAAACGCTTGCCCTCAGTGTGCAACAGCTATCACAACGAGAACTGATGCGAGAGGTGGTGATCAGTCAGCCTGTTCCAATATCATCCCAAATCAAACAGGTCTCCGAAGAGAACAGCTCTGACTCGGTAAGTTTCAGTGTGTCCTGTGTCGGCATGATTCAGGTTAATAACTATACAGTACTACACAGCACTGGGGTCTGTGACTGCTAGTGAAGTTACTGCATAGTGCAGGGGTCAGTGACTTTCTGAGGTTACTGCACAGCGCATGGTCCATGACTGTTAGTGAGGTTACAGAATGGCACTGGGTTCTGCGACTGTTACTGATGATACTTTGTAGCACTAGGGTCTGTGAATGTTAGGTTACTGCACAGCACTGGGGTCTGTGACTGTTAATGAGGTTACTGCACAGCACTGGGTTCTGTGACTGTTACTGAGGATACTTTGTAGCACTAGGGTCTGTGAATGTTAGGTTACTGCACAGTACTGGGGTCTGTGACTGTTAGTGAGGTTACTGCACAGCACTGGGGTCTGTGACTCTTAGTGAGGTTACTGCGCAGCACTGGGGTCAGTGACTGTTAGAGAGGATACTGCACAGCGCTGGGGTCTATCACTGTTAGTAAGCTTATTGCACAGCTCTGCGTCCGTAACTGTTAAGAGACATTACTGCATTATGCAGGGGTCTGTGACTGTTACTGAAGTTACTGCATAGCATTGGGGTCTGTGACTGTTGGTGAGGTTACTACCCAGTGCTGGGGTCTGTGACTATTACTGAGGTTACTGCGCAGCACTGGAATCTGTGACTGTTTATGAGGATACTGCACAGTGCAGGGGTCTATGACAGTTTGTGAGGTTACAGCACAGTGCTGGGGTCTGTGACTGTTACTGAGGTTACTGCACAGTGCTGGGGTCTGTGACTGTTACTGAGGTTACTGCACAGTGCTGGAGTCTGTGACTGTTAGGTTACAGCGTGGCACTGGGGTCTGTGACTGTTACTGAGGATGCTTCACAATGTGTGTGTGTGTGGGGTTGTCAGTGTTAGTCTGGTTACTGTCCAGCGCTGGGGTCTGTGACTGCTACTGAGGTTACTACACAGCACTGGGGTCTGTGAGTGTTAAGATTACTGCAGAGCACTGGGGTTTGTGACTGTTAGTGAGGTTACTGCACAGCACTGGGGTTTGTGATTATTAATGAGGTTTCTGCACAGCTTTGGGGTCTGTGACTATTATTGAGGTTACTGCACAGTGCTGGGATCTGTGACTGTTACTGAGGTTACTGCACAGTGCTGGAGTCTGTGACTGTTAGGTTACAGCGTGGCACTGGGGTTTGTGACTCTTACTGAGGATGCTTCACAATGTGTGTGTGTGTGTGGGGGGGTTGTCAGTGTTAGTCTGGTTACTGTCCAGCGCTGGGGTCTGTGACTGCTACTGAGGTTACTACACAGTGCTGGGGTCTGTGAGTGTTAAGATTACTGCAGAGCACTGGGGTCTGTGACTGTTAATGAGGTTACTGCACAGCACTGGGGTTTGTGATTATTAATGAGGTTTCTGCACAGCTTTGGGGTCTGTGACTATTATTGAGGTTACTGCACAGCGCTGGGGTCTGTGACTGTTAGTGAGGTTACTGCACAGTGCTGTGGTCTGTGAGTGTTACTGAGGTTACTGCACAGTGCTGGGGTCTGTGACTGTTACTGAGGTTACTGCACAGCGCTGGAGTCTGTGACTGTTAGTGAGGTTACTGCACAGTGCTGGGGTCTGTGAGTGTTAAGATTACTGCAGAGCACTGGGGTCTGTGACTGTCAGTGAGGTTACTGCACAGTACTGGGGTTTGTGATTATTAATGAGGTTACTGCACAGCACTGGGATCTGTGACCGTTAGTGAGGTTACTGCACAGCGCTGGGGTCTGTGACTGTTATTGAGGTTAGTGCACAGCGCTGGGGTCTGTGATTGTTAGTGAGGTTACTGCACAGCGCTGGGGTCTGTGACTGTTATTGAGGTTACTGCACAGCGCTGGGGTCTGTGATTGTTAGTGAGGTTACTGTGCAGCACTGGGGTTTGTGACTGGGAATGTCTGGCCAAGTAGTAGAGTATCAATCATCTCTGAGGATGCTCCCCTTCTCCTCTGGGGCGGGGGGCCATTAAACTCTGCTGCTGTATCGCCACCTGCATAACCACAGACAGTAAGGTGCAGTCAGAGCTGCACATGGGAGGAAGGATGCCGATTGACGGCAGAACACAGGCATGCATTGCATGCATGTACATTCCATGGAGTGCTTTCTGTTGACATCTTCATCCCCTCCCTAAAGGGGGTGCCCCCACCTCCACCTCAAATTACTGCACTACCTCTCTCCTCCCAACTCTTGTAAAACTACAAGAACACCTAGTGCTCGACCAGCTTACCTCCTTTCTCTCCGACTCCAATTTCTTCACGCCATTCCAGTCTGGGTTTAGGAAGGGACACTCCACTGCCTCCTCCCTGCTAACGCTCACAGACACCATCCTGTCTGGAATGGATCGAGGGCAGGTCACTTTGGCTGTCTTCGTCGACCTTGCCAAAGCATTCGACACTGTCTTCCCACCCCTTACTGTTATCGTGCCTGTCGGATTCTGGCCTCTCTGACTCCGCCACCAACTGGTTCAGTGCCTACCTCACAGGTAGAACACAATCAGTAAAAATCGCAGACACCACCTCCTGCCCCCTTCCCATGACTACCGGAGTCCCCCAAGGTTTGGTACTTGGACCCATTCCGTTCTCCATTTTTCTTAACCTCCCACTAATCTGCTCATCTTCATCAGTCCATATGTACGCAGACGACACTGTCCTGTTCGCCTCCGGGTCATCCCCGGAAGAGGTATCAGCGATTCTCTAGGCCTGTTTCAACAAAGTCCAGCTCTGGTTCAGCTCCCACCAGCTCTCCCTCAACGCTAAAAAAACTATCACCATGACCTTCGGCACTTGTAAGCGTCTGTCCAGACTCCCCTCCTTCCGCACACTGGATGGGACAATACTGGAGAATGCTACTTCCTTCCGGTACCTAGGGGTCTGGCTCGACCGTCATCTATCCTTCTCCAACCACATCGATGCAGTCATGAAAAAAATGCACCCTAAGCTTGGTGCCCTCTATAGGAACCGCTATAGCCTCCCCTCAACTATTTGGTATGACCTCGTGCAAAAGATGATCCTCCCCTCCTTCGACAACTGCAACATAGTCTACAGCACCACTCCCAAATCTACCTTATCCAAACTGGACCCCCTTTTCCATGCCTTCTGCTGTTTCGCTCTCGATGCCCCCCCCGCACCCATCATTGAGACTTCTACCATTCCCTTGCACTCCCATCCCTAGAAAATCGCCGCCTACTGCACTGTGCTAAATATGTCTCAAAACTTTGGCTTGGCGCCCTCCCGCCTTACCTCTCCTCCTTACTTTTGTCACCTCCCACCCCCACTCATGCCCTTAGATCCCTCGACTCTCAGCAACTGTTAACCCCCAGGCGGAGGACCACTGTCGGCCAAGCAGCCTTCTCACACCGCTTCCCTAAACTCTGAATGAACTCCCTCCTCAAATTCACCACTCCTGCACTACCCACTCCCTATCTATGGTCCTGGCAAATTACCTCATGGTAAATTGCTCCTGCACTTGATACCTACAAGTGCCCCCCTCCTGTGTCTCCCCCGACTGCCTGACCAGTGGCACCTAGCTCTTGCTTTGGAAGCTGGCTTATCCGAACCAACTACGGCACTTATTTGTCTTGTGTTCCCCTGTCCTGTTTAATTAGCACTTAATATTCTATGTATTAAACATCTCTCTGGAGTGTACTCAATGTGCTACATGCCAGACTGTAACCAATGTTGTTAGCCCTGATCGCGTCTGCAACACTGTAATATGTACTAAATGTATTCTTATTCCACTGTATGCTTGTAATTGTACCTCAAATTGATATCCTGCGTGATATCCCACCTGTTATTGTATTTCACTTGATAAACTGTTTATCTCCCATTGTAATCCCTCCCCCCAGGTCGCACCGGGAGACGAGTATGTTCTTGCTCAGTGTGCCTTTCCTGGTGAAACACTTTCAATAAATAAATAAATAAATAAATCTTGGGAGGGCAAGGACTATGGTGAAAAAGCCGTGGAGCATGCAGTACGATACCGGCACTCTCGAGCCCTGATGACCAGACTGCCCACCCCCTTCCTGCATATTAGATGGACCTGTGGGGGAGCTTGCCTTCACCTCCTAAAGGAATCCACCACGGAGTGCGAGTTCTTTGTGAACTACTTGGAAGGTGGGTAAGATTCGGAGACTGGAAGGATGGGTCTGCAAGGTGGCTGAGCTGATGAGGACAGCACTTGTGATAGGAGATAAAGAAAATGCACCAGAAATGTTTAACTCTTCATCTGGGACTTCATCCCCAGTTAAAGGTTAGTCCTTCTCCCACAGCTCTTGTTCCTGCTCTGAGGCCATGGGAAAGGGAAAAGACTCCTTTTACCTGTCAACCTACGGTGTGGCCAGGTCACACAGCAGTCGCTACAGCTCCCTGGATTATGGAGCAGGTGGAAAGCACCATCGTTCTCAGAGAGGTTTTTTTGTCCTTTCCTTCTGCAGAGTGGGCAGCGAGTCATCCGGCACCCACACCTCGGACCCTGGTCTGGCCAGCGCACCTCTCCTCCACACAGGCTGGCATGCAGAGTCATCCCCCCGCCTCGGGGGACCTGGATCCTGTTACCTGGGGGGGGGGGTGCGCACCTCTCATGTCCGGAGGTGCAGCGCACGGCCATCAGCTGCCACGACTGCCCCGCAATTTTCCACCGTTTTTCTTCCCTCAGAGTCGGTCGTGCAATAGCATCTGCGCACTTACGTGCTGACGCCCACCGCACTCCAGCCTTCAACTGTGCACACTACCGGCAGTGCCCCCGGCCTCCACCTGTTGCCACTGCAGAGCAATGTGATCCCCTTACCTGCCCTAGAGGAAGGAGAGCAGTAACGGGATGCTCAGTCCTCCTCCTCCCCTGCCGACCCCAACGGCCCAAGTCTGCTCCCAAACCCGGGTCGCCGGCATGGTGCGAGGTGTGGTATCCAGTGCCTCAACCCTCCGTGCCACTGGTCTGGCTCAGTGAAAAAATGTTTTGATTTATTTGGACTTTAATTTTCATTCAAACAGAGTTCCCTTAGGTGCTGTTCATTGGAGGTTCAAATAGCAAACAGAGGGTCTGTAACACACCAGGAGGGTGTACACATGTGGACAGCACTCTTAAACAAAGCAACACGACACAAAATGTCTGATATTTATTTATTTCAGTTTGGGCCTTTGCGCCATAGGCTCGTTTACAAAGGTTCCAGGTCAGACATCGTACAATACAGATAAGACAGGCAATAGGAATAATACAATGGTAATACAGAAACAGGTAAACAACAACAATGAAATTCAAACAGGAACAATACCACTAGTTACTTCATAGGTAAAAATCACTATGAGGAAGATAATAATTTTATGTTACCAGACAGCTTAGAATTCTTCAAAGAGATTTCAGTGTCCTTACATCTAGAATGGCGGTAGTATGTACCCACTGGCTGTAGTAGGCGACTACAGTGTTGAGCAAGCGGGCAGAGGGGGGTTAACAGGCCCGAGCAACAATGGGGGAAGGCAGCCAGAGCGGGGCTAGGGCTTAGGATGAGAATGGCAGCCAGGGTAGGCATTGTCAGGGGAGGTAGGGTAAAGAAGGGGGAGGGGATTAGGAGGGAAGGAAAGGGAAGGTAGCTAAGGGGTTGGGAAGCAAGGAGATGGAAGGTGGGGGAGGGTAGGAGGGGTGGGAGTTTGGTGTGGTGTGGGATGGAGGGAGTGAATAAGGGAAGGGGTAGGGTAGTATGTGAGGAGTTAAGTGGGGCATGGAATTGAAAGAGAAGAGGGAGGGAGAAGAGGCAAAGTAAATACAGGGGGATGAGTACAGGGCGAGGAAGGGCCAGAGCCAGTCAATTAGTGGTGGGGCTGGTAAGAGAAGTGACAGAGATACAAGGTCAGAGGTATCAGGAGCTGAAGAGTGCAGAGAACGGGTCAGGGTGTGCAGGGGCACTCATACATACTTGAAGGAGTTAGATGGGCATGGAGCCCAGCTTTGAATTTTCCGATCTTATTGCATCCGAGGAGGTCAGGGGGTAGGTCGTTTATCCACTTGGGACCCCTGAAGGACAGGGATCTTTGAGCTGTTGAGGTACGCTTGAAGGGTACTAGGAGCACGCCCTTGGAGGTCCTCCTAGTGCTGATAGTTGGTTGTTTTTTTTTGAATAGACACGAGGTGGATTCGGGAGCAAACCCAAGGATGGATTTCTTAGCCACAAGGCAACTTTGGTATTGGGCTCTGAGGTGGAGGGGTTGCCAACCAGTTGCTTCATAGAGGTAACAGGTATGGGTCAGGCAGTCTGCACCCAGGACCAACCTACACACTTTGTTGAGGAGGGTTCTTACCCTGTTCAGGACGGTGTCCATGGCTGCACTGTAGATCACAAGACCGTAGTCAGTGGAGGATACCACAGAACTGTAAGTGACAAGCTTTAGCGCCTCAGGTGGCATGTATTGACGGTGTTTATACAGAACACCTAATTTTGAGCTGGCAGATTTGACTAGCTGATCAACATGTGTCGAGAAGGAAAGGGAGCTGTCCAAGTGTAAACCAAGATATTTGAAGGTGTCAGCCTGCTCCAGTAGGTCCCCTTTGGAGCTCAGGATCTGAAGTTTTCCAAGGTGGTTCTTCCTCTGTGGCAGGGAGAAGAGCATGCTCTTGGTTTTCTTGTAGTTGAGCAACAGTTTATCACTGAACCATTCCTCAAGTGTGTGGAAGTTTGCTTCGAGTTCAAGGGAGATGGCGGGTAAGTTTGACCCGCTTACAGAGATGACTGCATCATCTGCGTATGTGCTTGGCAGACTGTAGGCAGTTGGTTGATGAATATGCTGAACAGGAGCAGTCCCAGGATAGACTCTTGTGGGACTCCAAGACTCACGTCCATGGGTTCTGATAGTATGCCACTAACTTTGACTTGCTGTGTCCTGCCGGATAGGTAGCTCTTGAACCATGTGACTGTGTCCAAGGACAGGCCCATTGAGTGAAGGTTTTGAAGGAGGAGTTGATGGTTGACTGTGTAGAATGCCTTGGTGAGGTCGATGAAGATGGACCCCACTGCTAAACCAGCATCAAATGCCTCATATATCTGGGAGGTATAATCAATCAGGGCGGTTATGGTTGAGTGATGTTTCCGGAACCCATGTTGTTGCCTACAGAGTAGGTTGTACTTCGTTAAGTACTCAGTAAGCTGGTCCGAGACCACTCGTTCCAGTGCCTTGAACAGAGGGGGCAGAATTGAGATGGGCCTGTAGTTGGCTAGGTTTATGGCATCGCCTGATTTGAGAACGGGTGACAACAGCCCTCTTCCACTTATCTGGGAACACTCCTGACCTTAGTAAGGCATTGAAGACTTTGGTAAGGGGATCCGCCAGCTCATTGAAGGTGAGTGCCACCAGTTTCATGTCTATGAGGTCACTCCCTTGTCTAGTCTTATTTAGAACAGCTTTAATATATTCAGTGGTATCCTGTCGGTTCAACTGTTTGAAGTAGAAGGGGGGGGCATTGAACTGGGGTACCGGTGGCGGGGCGTTAGAGAGGGGAGGGTTGAGAGTGGGATGGGACAGGTATTCCTGGGGAAGAACAGAATTTAGGTCAGAGAAGGCTTGGTTGAAGGCGTTAGCAATGCCTTCAGGCTCCAGGAGGGTCCCCTTGGTAGTGACTATTAACCCTGGTATATGACCAGGTAACCCTGATATATATAATAATTTGTTTACTTTTGAGTGAGAGCAGTTGTAACAAGACAGTGTTATTCTTACATTCCCCAGGCAAGGTTCAAAACAGAAAGTTCTTACAGTTTTCTGTTCCTGTTGGCTCTGTTCTGTTTAAGAGTGCTGTCTACATGTGTACACCCTCCTGGTGTGTTACAGACCCTCTGTCCACCATTATTCTCACTCTGAGGGCTGAGGACAAAGCTAAGACCATTTGAGCTCTAGTTCCCGCAGTTTGTTGTTCCCAATCAGATCATCCTTCAGAGGTCAGTTCCAATTGCAGACCCAGTTCAAACCCCAACTCCGGTTGAAAACATCGTTGAGCCAAGTCTGGTACTACCAGGCCCCACGTAAGTTCAGGTGACCAGTTCTGGTTCCACCAGTAGCAGCAGTAGTTTATATGTACTGCGTCCTTTCCCAGGGTCTCAGGGCACCTTACACAAAAATAAAATATTACATGAATAAAGCAATGTATAATAAAATATTCAGTCAAATCCATAAAATAGCAATAAATCTCCATGATTAAAATAGACAGCATCAACAGGTATACAGAGGTCCCCAAGACTATACAAAGGCCTCATTAAATAAAAGTGTCTTTAGACCCCTCCTGAAGGCCTCCACTGAGAGAGCCTCCCTCAGAGATCTTAGTAGTGAGTGTCACAGGGCTGGACCAGTACTTCAAATGCCTGGTCCCCAGAAGAGTTAAGCTTTTCCCTGGGAACTGCAAGGAAGCCCACCTCGGAGGAGTGGAGTAGGCAGGAGGATTGATGAGGAGTCAGGAGTTCCAACAGGCATGCTGGCCCAGTCCATATAGGGCCTTTATAAATCAGTAAACTGACCTTGTAGGTAATACACCACTTCACCGACAGCCAGCACAGCTGATGCAGGACCAGGGTCATGTGACAAGACCTGGGAAGGCTGTCAGTATCCTCACTGCTGCGTTTTGCACTAACAAGTATCGCAGGATAAATCCATTGACCCTGAGATAGACGGCATTACAGTAATCAAGCCTGGATGCGACATATGCATATACTAGTGATGGCAGGTCTTTAGGGGGATTTGGGACTTGATCCGGGTGATGTTCATAAGATGGTAAAAGCCACTTGGGACTACTGCTGACACATGTACCTTAGATGTCAGCCTGTCTCCAGAGTGGGCTCCAGATTTTTCACCTTTGTGGATGCTACAAGCCTAGGTGACCTGAGCATCTTCTCTGCCACATCTTCATCCACCACTGCACCCCTCCTCCAACCTGACTCGTCACCAGTACCTCTGTCTTGTCCATGTTAAGTCTCAGTCAGCTAGATGCCATCCAGTCCTGGTTCTCATCTAGGCACAAATTAAGTGCCTCAACCGTGTCAGGCATCCCAGGTGCAAATGACAAATACAGCTGGATGTCGTCTACATAGCAGTGGAAACCCAGCCTGTAACATCTAATAAGCTTTCACAGGGGTAGCATGTTTACTGTGAACAGCATGGGAGACGGGACCAACCCCTGGGAAACAGCACAGAGCAGCGGCTTTAGGAGCGAGGATAAATTCCTCATCACTACCGTCTGCGTCCTGTCCCTGAGGTAGTACTCATACCAGCAGATGACAGTGCCAGTGAGTCCACAGTACTCCCGTAGGTGGTCCAACAGTAACCCATGGTCCACAGTGTTAAACACTGATGAGAGATCAAAGAGTACAAAAACTGACTATTCTCTATCCCTTGCCCCGAAGAGATTGTTGGTCTCAGTACTGTGCCTGGACCTAAATCCAGACTGGAGTGTCTCATAGATGTCATAGATAGTGAGATGGGCCTCTAGCTGCAGTGCCACTATCTTCTCAGTAACCTTCTCCAAGAATTGGAGGTTAGAGACAGGTCTATAATTCACTAGGCAGTCCAGGTCCAGAGAAGGTTCCTTCAGTAGGGTTCTCACTAGCACATCTTTTAATGTGGCTGGAAAGACCCCAAAGAGGGAGCACCAGAAAGTCCCAGCAAACACTGGACCCAGTAACCCCAAACAGCTCACGAGTAGACATGTTGGGCTTTAATCCAGTTCAGAAGGTGGGCAGCAGCTGCCAGATCACCTCATAAACCTCCTCCACCATAACTGTGCTAAACTTTTCCCAGGCCAGAGAAATGTAATCATGACATGCAGGCCTGACCCTGGGTTGCCTTTTGGTACTCTCCTTAGTAAATACTCAAAGCCTTTTTGTCTTAATCAGTTCTGGATCTCCTCCGACTCCTGGACTTTAACTCCTTGAGCTCCCTAGCAGACCACAGGGATCTCTGGCATGAAACCTGGGGCTACTGTATATACAAACTGGTGCAACTGAATTGAAGGCTGAGGCAATGGCCCTATTATAGGCCACAACTGCCTCCCCTGATCCTGTCCCACACACTGCCATCATACATGAGACGTCCGTTAC
Organism: Neoceratodus forsteri; assembly: GCA_016271365.2. NCBI lineage: Eukaryota > Metazoa > Chordata > Ceratodontiformes > Ceratodontidae > Neoceratodus > Neoceratodus forsteri. The sequence continues at coordinate 59,736,846 of JADMNL010000036.1, read as the reverse complement.
CACCTGAACTCCTTCTAGTGACAACCCTCTTAAAGGGCAGTATTTAACCATCTCCACAGGAGATAGACTACAAGGAGGGGCCCCAAAGAACTTCAAGTGTGCAACGGTCCAACCAACTGACCAGATCAATCTTGAGATCATTAATCTTAAGCCCCAGGGAAAAAAACAAAACAAGTCCAAGGCCTGCCCGTGTTGATGAGTCGCAGAAGTAACCACTTGTGCTAGGCCCAGTGATTCAATCAACCAGAGGAAATCTTGTCCAAAGAGTCGCCCAGAACCAGTCATCTAAGGAACTCAACACCTGTCAGCAACAAAGTTCATGTTTTCCTGCAGGAAGTTCCCCTCTCGCCCCGGAGGCAGGTACATGAGTAGGATCCTGCAACCTGCTCTTGGAGCCCCAGGCACATTCACACTTTTAAACGATGAGGTTTATCCAACTGGGTGCACAGTGAAATTCAATTAGTATCTAAAGCAGATCCCCCCACCCCACCCCACCCTACGATTCCTCCACAGGCAGTGTACCACAGAGAATCTGGCTGGGACTGCTGCTTCCAAAACTGGACTGGCATCATCACACAGCCAGGTCTCCGTGGTACATGCCAGATCAAGCCAGGAACTAGAAATTAAATTTGCCATAATGGCTGTCATGTTCCTTATTGATTTGGCATTACAAAGTGCCACCCACAGGGGGATAGATGAAGGTTGCTGGCGATTACCTGCCAGCTTGGTCTGTTCCTGAGAGCTCATTCACCAGTCCCACTGCTCTGAACTGGAGAAAAAGAAAGAAAAGTGCGCCGTTACCCTCACAGTTCTAGCTTCAGCTCCAAGGCCCTGTCTGCCAGTTTCCAGACATACAGGAGAAACTTGGACCTTAGGTCCCTAGGTCTCTCCCCCTTTCCTAGCACTACCCCAAAGTAAAAATGCCCAGACAGTCTTAGCTTGACAGCAGCTTTGTTCTGTCAGGTTACAACTTTGCCTTTTTGCCACCCTTCCCCACTTTAACTGCTGTCCCCTGTCCAGATCAGACATGACCGTCTCACGGGGACCAAGTGTAGAGTATCCTGTAATGATCTCTAGTGGATACACCTGAAGTCTTGATTCTTCTGAGGTTCAAATTCCAGAGTCTGGGTCTCACAGACAAGGTCTATATCCAGGAATCCAGCTATGAGAGCAGTATGTGGGAAAGTTTTCCATTTAGTGCAGTAAAAGTCACATCACCCCCACCTCCTGCCCATGTGGCTCTGCATTATCTCAGGAACAAGCACATCCCTCTTTGGAGGGTCTGTTTCAAAGGCTTTCTTCTCCCCTGGGTCTCAGCTGAGCTTATCGCTTGCTCAAAGCTCTGGACTCTGCTCAGCATTTTCACAAGGGCTCTGATGGCCTAGAAAACTTAGCAGTGGATACACAACTTTGTAATGCCTCCATGAAAGAAACCAGGCTGGTCAATTCAGAATATTTTGCTGCCAGCCTCCAGAGTAACCTTAACAGCCTCTCATAATAACAACTACACATCCGCTCCCTATTCGATCCTTCTACCCAGTCATCTACCCCATACTTAGACAAGGCATTTACACCATTTCTGACCCCTCAGCAGTTGTTTCTTCCTTCAGTAACTTTGTCCTTGCGTGTGCTGTCACACTGCTCTCCACACTTCGCTTCTCCACCCTGACTCCTCCCCATCTTCCCTCCTTCCCCCCTTACTTCATCTGAAACTACTCTCTCAGCTCTGTCTACATTCAGCCTTCTAAATGCAGTAGCTCCACTGGGCTTGTCAATCTAAAACTCCTTTACCTCTTTACTCCTGCTATGGTTTCCCCATCTCCACACCTTCCTTACTGGTACACTGCCTGGTGTTTGTCAGAAGGCTAATGTCCTCAATCTTCTCTAAGGTGGTGGCCCATCTGCCTCTAATAACTACAACCCCACTTTCCGGTCGAGAGCACTCTTATGAGATGCCTCAGTGAGCAGAGTCTGGAAATTCACAGGAACGGTGGCAAGGTGAGCCACAAAATCCTTTTAACGAGACTTACCAGCCTCGACCCCTGCACCTGATATATAGGTGTCGTACCTCATGGGGCTGCTTGATGAAAATAAGCAATATATTAGAAAATGGCCGCGCTCATAAAATTAGAAATACCGGGTCCCAAGGACTTCTCAGTTTCTGGTGCCGCCCATGCTCCGCAAAAGTTATGATGCGATGCTAGGGAGAGCGCAGGAATGCACTCCATTACAGTCTATGGGTGGCACCTTTTCAATATTTTTTTTTATATTATAATGCCCATTTGGTGATCAAACGTGGGCACTGGTCAACTAACAAGGGTTTGGGAGCAGGGGGCTTCGTTTTTGGATTGTGCAGTACCTGATGCTTGACCCCCCTAAAAGTGGGGCAGCTGCTGTTGTGGGGTGTAACAATGTTGGTGCCCATTAGAGCATGGACAGTGGATGATTGCCTGTCTTTTTAAAGGCAGAGAAATCACCACTAGCTGGTGCTATATTTATTTTTAACAGTTTAAAATCTAAGTTGAAAGGAGTGCTACACCAGAAGTCAGAGAGTGATACTTCCAGTCAGGAGCACTCTTAAGAGATGCCTCAGCGAGCGGAGGCAACCCAGGCAAAGGCCAGCAGCGTCTGCCAGGGAAGGTGGCCATAAATCCTACATGAGTAAACAACTTCTGCCAAAATAAAGCTGTTTATTCTACTATGGGAGGTGAGCATAGGGAGGTGTAAAATCTACACAGACAAACAGAATTCAGGCACAAATAAACGTATATCTAATTGTTTCCATCTTGTCCTATATAGGAAGGAACGTAATAGTGACCCTTAGTGTTTGAAGACATTCACTGGGTGGCTGTTAGTTTTATTTTTGCCATCTCATTTATTGACAATGTTGCCTCTAGTTTGCAATCAAACAGAAATGGATCCCACTAAACATTGGAGAAATTGAAGTAAAATGCATCATTTGTAACAAAATTTAGTCTTAAAAATAACACAGACTTTAGCATTTTCATATGCAAATAGTGTTTGGAGATAATCAAGCTATTGAGAAAAAAAAACAATAACTGAGGAAATGTTAAATACAGAAATGACTACCGTGAATAGTGAGGGAAACTCAAAAGACAAAGAGAAACAGAGGGCAAGGAAGATAGGGTATGTAAAGAAACATCTAAAATTAAAAAAAAAAGCAAGAAGGGCAATGAAATTTGAAATCCCCACATAAAATCAGTGTACCCCACTGTTTAACCTACTGGGAACACTAGAAGACCAATCCTAAGAATTACTTGAAATGATGAATGGAATAGGTATTGAAAATACAACAGCCAGTGGAAACAATAGCTAGCCAGCTAGTGGGATGGGAAGCAATATACATAGAGATATGGTCTTGGAAGGGGCGAACTCTGCCAACAGCAGATCAGACATACCTACAAAAAGACAGGTCTACATCTTTGGAGATTTCATTACAAAGTACATGGACGAATACATGACAAAGGACCGTAAAGAAAGCGCAACAAGTAGCAGCTTTCCAGAGGCAAGATTATCTGATATAGGATCTTTGATACCTGTAGTAATTAAGACGATTAACACCAAGTCATTGGTTGTGATCCACACAGAAACTGATGATATTAGATCAAGAACTGAAGAGGAAACCTTCGATAAGTACAAGTCAATATATACTGATCTAAAACAACTTAATTGTGATGTCGTACTATTGGAAATTCTCCCAGTACAGAGAGCACATCAGAGACACAAGAGAAAAATAGCCAGACTTAATGATTGGTTACGACACTGGTGCCTGTTTAAAAATATTAAAAGTATAAGTTCCTGGGAAATTTTTGGAGGAAAGAGGGACCTGTACTGTCAGGATGGATTGCACTTAAATAGAAGTGGGAGTAGGCTCCTAGGTAACTTAATCAGTGAACATATCAAACATTTTGATTTAAACTAGAGACCAGGGGGAAAGAGGTAATACACACATCACCAAATAATAACAGAGTACACATTGAAAAAGGGGTGGCCAACCACCAAATGATAATTGAGTAACTTAACAGAACAGTCAACAAAAAGAACTCGGAGCACTACTTATCAGTGCAAGAAGCCTGAATTAAAAAAAAAGACAAGCTTGAAGCAATACTGCTCAAGGAACATTTTCATATTTGTGGGGTCGCAGAAACATGGTGGAGGGTAGATGACTGGAACAGGGAAATTCAAGGATTCCAGTTATTTCACAAAGAGTGTACTGACAAAAGAGGAAGTGGGGTGGCACTTTATATTTCCAGTAGTTTTAAAGCACAGGAAATAGAGATTATGAATCATGAGCACAGTATGGTCGAACAACTATGGGTACAAATATCCACAAATAATAAAACACAACCATTGGAATATGCTATAGGTCCCCAAGCTTGAACAGTGAGGAAAATATGCATTTTATGCAGGCAATCGAAGAGACAGAGGCAGAAGGAAAACTGATATTGATGGGCGATTTCAATCTCCCACACATTAACTGGGAACATCTAACAGCAATCAGTCCATTGGCTAATAGATTTCTTGCTATAGTTTTAATAAAAAACTAGGAACAGCATGTCCAGGATAGTACAAGAGGGACTAACAAACTTGACCTTGTCTTCAATAATCTTGATGATGAAATAACAAGCATTAAGGTTAGAGAGTGACTGGGTGACAGTGACCACAACGTGATTCAGTTTAATATAAAAAAAACAAAACTGTGAAGTTGTAAAAGGGAAAACCATAGTTAAATGGTATAACAATGCCAATTATGAGGGGATGAGAAAGTACTTAAGGAGATGGGACTGGGAAAAATGACCTACAGGGGCAATTGTCAATGGAAAATGGAATAAAATAAAGCATAAACTTGAATTTTGCATTAAAGCATTTATCCCTGTAAAAGTCAAATATGATAAAAAAGGATAGAATTCCGGTTTGAATGAACAGAAATATAATATGTAGCCTGAGGGAAAAAAGAAAACGTTTTAGGAACTATAGGGGGGAAAAAACACACCAGAAAATTGGAATGCATACAAGAATACTTCAAGGACATGCAAAAAAATGGATCAAAAAAGCTAAATGTGCTGGCCCAGTGGCGCTAAAGGTTAAGGCACTGGATGCCTTACCTCGCGCCACACCGGCAACCCATGTACAGGAGTGAGCACGGGTTGCCATCCAGGGAGGAGAAGAATGGAGCGCCCAATGGCTGCTCTCCTTCCCTTGGGGATTACTGCACACTCCCGCTGCAGTACCACCACCTTGGGGAGCCCGGGTGGAAGGTGCGGTAGATGGGGGCAGCAGCAAGAACATTGGGTAGAAGTCAGCAGAGGGCGGAGCAGGAGGCATGTCTCTGCACGCCTGCTAGCTTATTGGCCCCCATTGCACGCTGACTTCTGGGGGAGGACGTAAAAAGGAGGAAAATCCCTCACGGTCTCCCTATGCGACAACACTCATGCTAAGCGTCCGGATGGCCGAGCAGACTCGCTGTGCTGGCACCATGACAGAGAGAAAGGATTGGTTCGGAGGAGGAATCAGGGTCCCTCCTCACCCGCCCGGTGGGGGCTACCGGGTACGCAGGACTAGTGGACCATGCACTCTAGGGGCAGACTGTGACCGGATCGGGAGGCAGTAGCGAGGATGTCTGAGAGAGTGGAGGTAAGATGGAGCATAAATGCAAGGTTAAAAAAAGAAAAGCTAAATATGATACAGAGGTTAAGATGGCCTTTACGACACAAGATAAACAATTATTTTACAACTATGTGGAAGCTTGTTGGGGGGGGGCATAGAAATATACTGTAGGACCACTGAAAATAGGTACCAGAACTATTGGTGATGAACAAGGAATGGCTAGTACTTTCAATAAATATTTTACAGAGGTTTTTCAGCAGAAAACGGGAAGTTAATATACCAACTGAAGTGCATGGCATCATGCAAAATATAGCAACAGTATTGGAAAAAGATGTAATTAATAAACTGCTCAACATAAAAGTCAGTAAATCTCCTGGGCCAGATGACATACATCCAAGGGTCCTAAAAGAACTGGCCTATGAGCGGGCAGGTCCATTCGCATCAGTATGTAGCTCATCCCTGTTGGAGGGCGCTGTTATTTCGGAATGGAGAGCGAGGCCAGTGTGACTCGGATCTATAAAAAGGGCAAGGCAAGATGTTGGGAACAACAGGCCTATTAGCTTAACTTTGGTGCGGGGGAAAACCATGGAGATGTTCATAAAAGAAAAAACAGAAACCCAGAGAAGTGCTAAAGGATTAATTGATGTATTCCAGCACAGATTTACGCCCGGTAAATCACGTCTTACCATTCTAATGCACTGTTATGAACCCATTAGCAGTGCACTTGTTCAGGGGCTCCCAGTTGATGTAGTGTATTTGGGTTATGCCAAGGCCTTCGACCTGGTACCTCAGAAGGAATTTGATACACTGACCGAGTTTGAAATACCAGTTGAAATAGTCACATGGGTCAGATCACGGTGAAATAATCAGAAACAGCGGGTGTGCATTAGAGGATACTACTCTGAGTGGAGAGGTGTGACCAGCGGAGTTCCCCAAGGATCTGTCCTGGGACCCACTCTATTTAATATATAGGGAATATGTGATGATGTGATATTGTGTTGTGGAATACAAGATTTATTTGAACGAACCGTGAGTGACCTCGGATGACCTCATGAGTTACGTGGAATGCATACATTCCTAATGTGTTTGGGCGAGCGGTGTGGTGCCGCACCATTAGAAGAAATGAAACTGCACAGCATCTGCCATGTTTGATGATCGCAGACTTTACAAAATTAAAATTAAGTAAGTAAACAGCAGAAAAAAAGTGTCTTTCCTATGCGAAAAGCTTAATTGGAGTGTACAGCTTTTGGGGGTTGGGAGCGTTACTTCAATGACTGCTTTCCTTTAAGGAACACATGTTTCTAACATGAATCTAATAGTGATGCCATATAGAAACAGCATCATCTCTATGGTGAGATTAGAATGATGCTGTGGAAGTGTGGTGATGGTGCCTTTAGTGTTCTAACATCAGATTTGTTTTCAACAATGACAAGAACAGTTATCTCGGAGCCCACTTCTAATCCATCGGCTAAGTTCAAGTCCATCAGCTAAGTCCTTTATTTAACTTTATAAAAACAGTCGTTTTTCCTATTTAGTTCTCAATATTTTTTTTTTTTTTTAAATCTTTTCACATTTTACCAGTATTCTCCAGTTCCTGATCAGGTCCTTGGAACCAAAGAAAAGTCTGCTTTGTGGTTCCCACTTAAATGTGCTAACAGAGTATCTAGTTAAAAATATATAACTAACCACTTATTTTACAATCTTTATTTAGCGGTTTACAAATCTTGTTGCTTAAAGATGATAAGAAACAGTTTTGTACACCTCTAGATGCCCTTGTGTTGTCCTTTTAGTGTATGTCCAATATTCTGATATGTTTTTGCTAAATTAATAATATAATTTTGTTGCCTTTGTAACCACCTTGAATCCCTCTCTCCTTAGCAGCTGCTGCTCTCTCTTTTTGTACTGCCTGAACGTTCTATGACATCAATAACGCCATTCCAGGTCATTCAGATGAAGAGCATGTAATGGTGTTATTCGTGTCATAGAATGCCTTAGACATATGAACCGAGAGAGCAGTAGCTGGTGAATCGAGTGGAGTTCAGTGTAGATCTGAGTGCACCCTAAAGCTAGGCAGCTGTATTAAAAATTGGTCAAAGCATATCAGAATACATAACTGACATGGAAAGGAGGATGGAGTGGCAGTTAACGCTGAAAAAAACATACTTTTTGGCTAGTTACAGTTGATTGACATGACTGAAAGGCTTAAGAAAAGGACAGGGCCTGTAGGATTTAAAAATTGTGAATCCTGTCACAAGATCTTGGTGAAGGCAGACAGCCACGGTCTGTATTTTACTTGTTTGGACCATAACCATGATTATTTAAATTGTGATTTGTGTACACTTTTTTGCCCTAAAACACAAAAGGAAAAGGACAAAACTGAGAGAGTCCCAGTCTGCCACTGAATCATGTAACCGCTCTCCTAAAAGAATAATGGAACAAAGCACCTCAGATGGCGGAAAGAGTGCATCATCAAGTACCTCTCCCTCAGAGCAAGTTTAAGGTGACAGAAAAGCAGCAGTGTCGGATCAGAAAGACAGCTAAAGCTGCCAAACCATCACCCAGCTCAGAGAAGGATCACAGGTTGCCCGATGGGGGGAACCCTGCTGCTAAGGATGGCAGAAAGAAAAAAGCTACAGATGTGCTGGTGCTATCAACACCAGTTAAGAAAAAAAACAAAAAGAAAAGCATTTGATTAGACCTTCCCCGAATGGGACCAGGAGCCAGCAGTAGAACAGACAGCTGTTCCTTTAGCCAAGAACATTACAAAAATGTGATAATTTTTTCAGGTGGTGGAAAGCCTTGCTGCCATTCCTGTTCACCCCCCCAACTCGGGCATTTTTTTTTAACCTGTGCTGGAGGGAGAAGAGGAGGAGGATGAAGGGGAACCAACTGAAGATGAAGCATCCCCTGAAACACGATTTTGGTTCCCCACGACGAGTGGATGAGAATTTCTCCTCATATTCCACTTTTGCCCGGCGTACAGTTGACACTGTGAATATCCCTCCGCAGAGCCACAGGAGGATTTGAAGGGGGCAGAATTTACGAGTATGTTGGGGCTGATCTTATCTTTATTTTATTTTTTATTTATTTGTTCTAGGATTACAAATACCTTTGAGCCGAGGCTCTTTTACAAAGGTTCCACATCATTGGTACAATTGAGACAATCATAAGCAAAGATAACAGTTCATAAAATAAAAAAATAAAAAAAAACACATAGTCTTGTAGATGAAAAAAGAACAATAAGATGAAACTTGGGGAGGGGAAAGGGAAAAGAGGAGGGTGAAATCAGGGAGACTAAGTGGATGGGAGAAAAGGGGAGGTAGGTTGGGGGAGGACAGAGAGGTGGAAGGCGGATAAGAATAGAGGTAGTGCAGCCGGGTGGCATTTGTCATGGGCCAGCAGGGGAGGTGAAGATGGGGGGGTGCTGGCAAAGTGCAGGAGTAGATGTGGATCCAAAAAGGCCATCTTCAGCTATGGAACCAAAAGACATGTTTAGCCACAACAGTCACAGAGGTTGGAGGCAGTGAGTGTTAGGCGGGAGATGAGTCTTAAAAGTGCTGAGCGATAGTGAGGATGAGATGTCGCTGGGAAGACCGTTGTACCAACTAGTGGCCCGGTAAGCAAAGGATCTTTGGCCTTGTGTTGTGCGGCAATGCGGGATTTGCAGAAGCTGAGATTTTGATCCCCTGGTATGTCTGGTGTGGATTCTCGGTAGAATGAGGGCACAGACTCCAGGGGGGGCAAGGCCCAGCAAGATTTTCTTAGTAGTAATACAAGTTTGGTGTTTTATTCAATTGGCAAAATTCAACCATCCAGTTTGAGAATAGAGGTCACAGGTGTGAGTTAGGCGTTGGGAGCCAGTGGCGAGTCGACAGGCCTTGTTGAGGGCGGTGGATACACGTTTGAATGCGGTGGTTGTAGCAGAGCCGTAAATGATAATGCCATAATCAATGATGAATATGATGGAGCTCTGGACAGCGACAGCGAGGGCTTTGGGTCTCAGGTGTTTCCTATGGCGGAATAGCAGGCCTAGCCGGGAGTTAGCAGCTTTGGCGACATGGTCAATGTGGGCAGTGTAGGAGAGGTGAGGGTCAAGGGTGATCCAGAGGTATTTAAAGTTTTTGACTTGTTCCAGTGCGGCACCTTGTCTGGTGATAACGGAGAGATGGAAGTGCTTATGTTTATTATGGGAGCTGCTGAAGATCATGGCCTTTGTTTTTTTTTTTGATTAAGGATCAGTTTGTGCTTTGTGAGCCAATTCTCAACCGAGCAGAAGCCGAGTTGGAGATTTTCTTGCAATTTCTTCAGGTCCTGGTGTGTGGCAAGGATTAGTGCATCATCGGCATACAGGGTGATATGTTCAGTGCAGGAGTCCGGTAGGGTGTTAAGGAACAGGCTGAAGAGTAGGGGGCCCAGTATTGAACCCTGGGGGACTCCAGAGAGGACAGGTTTGGAATCAGAGTGCACATCTCCAATTTTTACACACTGGGTGCGGTTTTCAAGATAGCTTTTGAACCAAGAGATTGAATCATTGGAGAGACCAGCATTTTTAGTTGGCTTAGCAGGAGGGAGAGTGGTGGACAGTATCGAAGGCTTTGGTCAGGTCGATGAAAATAGAACGAGTTAGTTGTCCATTGTCGAGGGAGCTGTGAATGGAGCTGGTGAATTCGAGTAAGGCAGAGGATGTACTATGACCTTTTCTAAAGCCATGTTGCTGTTTACAGAGAATATTATAATTGTCCAGATGCTCGGTAAGTTGGTCCGCTGCTATACGTTCCAGTGCCTTCGATAAGGGAGGCAGAATGGAGATAGGGCGGAAGTTCACATGGTCAGCCTTATCACCACTTTTGTGGCTTACACTGCTTTTTGACAAATCCTTCAAAAAAAACAAAAAAACACTAGCAAGATCTTGGAGCATCCAAATTTGGCTTCTGGCATTGACAAAAAAGTAGAAAAGAAATATAAAGTATAGAGGCAAGGGGTAGAATTTTAATGTTCCCACCCTGATCACGAGGGAGTTGCCCAGGGAGCTGCATGTGAGAAATCTGATGAGTCAGTAGTTTCCATGCCTCCTGCAAAGGATTCCAGAAAGCTGGGTTTGTTAAGGCCATTCCCTCAAATGTTATCAGAGGATTGGACCGTAAAGGCAGAAATCCCTGCTGTACATCTGACAAGAAAGAACAATGTTCTAGCAAACTCACTAAGCGGGATAAGTCGAGGGGAACCATGAGTAGGCACTGGACCGCCATGTGGTTCAAACCCTATTCAGGGGTTCCCTTGGCTCACTTTGGGGGGGGGGGGGTCTGCAGGGAAGGGAGGCAGAGTCCTCAACAGAAATAGTATAAAGCTTGCTCTTGCTGGCCCTCTACCCCTGGATCACAGAATTTGAAGCTCCTGGCCATTTTACACTCCTTCATTTTCTATTAATCTCTAACAGACTTGTGGGAATTAGCCTGTACATGCTTTCTTTACCGCCCCCTCACTGGTTAGAGCCATTTTTATAATATGACGTCTCGGTAGGACCTTTTAGGTCTTGTTGGGGTGTATGGTTTCGTCTTGTACATTGACCCCCTACTTTTGGTCGAGGGACTCGGCTGGGACCCTCCCCTTTTCTCTCCCTTTTCCCCCTTACTCATAGTGCACTGGGGTTTTGCTGCGTTGCTCTCTTTAACTTTAGTTGGTTGATGAACTTGGCATATGGTTCATTCTTTTAGCTTGTACTCAGTTTTATCTTTACTTGATACAGTGATGTTACCATTGTAATTTTGGCCTTATCCAGTATGCAATTTGTGGCCTATGAGTCTTATTCAGTTTGTGGCCTGTGAGGCACTGTGTCTTTGACTTGGACCTGTGGTACCTTATCTTTTTGAATAAAACTGAGTTATCAAAAAAAAAAACTATGCAGGGGATGGGGCATAGCAGAGGTGGACTTGATTTCCTCATGAGACTGTCACAAGTTACAGCTGTTCTGCTGCAGGCCTTCCCACAGAGGGACTGTATCCCAGGATACTCTGATGCGCAAGTGGGAGGGAAAGTTCCTCTATGCATTCCCTCTGATTCACAGAGTACTCTGGAAATTGAAGAAAGAGCCAGCAGCAATGATTCTGATGGCACCAGTCTGGGCGAGACAGCCATGGTTCTCTTTCCTGCTGCCCCTGTCAGACGAGAACCCCAACTCTCTCCCAGTGAGACATGACCATCTGACTCTGTCTCAGGGCAGGGTAAAATTCCTAAACCTCAGAACGCTGAGGCTGAAGCCTTGGTTCTCAAAGACCTAGAGTACTCTAGCATGAACCTGTCAATCAGAGTACTAAATATTCTGAAAGTTTCAAGAAAACAGTTCACAAGAAAATCCTACTCTTCAAATGTGAAATATTTTCAGTATGATGCTCAGGCAAGGGTGGTTCTTCTCTGGAAGCTGACTTAACGGTGGTTCTGGATTATCTAGAACATCTGCACGCAGGTGGATTAAGGACTTCATCACTGAAGGTCCACTTGGCAGCAGTTTTCGCTTTATATACAGAGAAGCCAAAATGTCTAGCCTCACACCTGTGTTCAGCTGCAATCCTAACGTTAGGGAACCTGTACCCCCCCCCCCTTGTTACCTAAATATATACTTGGCATAAACTGTGCATGCTCCCACTTCAAGTCAGTGGCCTTTGTGGACCTCAAGTTTGTAACGTGGAAGTCTTTCTTCCCTCCCTCCCTCCTTTCTTTCTTTCTTTCTTCTATGATCTCTGCTAGTGGAGTCACTGAGCTCCCAAGCCCTGTATCCAGAGTTTAACTACATTATCATGTGTAACCCCCTTACAAATGGGGGTTCCTAAAAAGTTTCCTCGGAGCTGTTTTATGCTCCATGCCTGGTTATTAATCGGCATATGAGCTGCTTAAATGGGGAACCGGTGAGTGCTCTTAAAAGCCTCCGTAAGCTGTCCCTTTAAGGGCTGCCTGTTGCAGCCGTAAGTAATTGAAGTGGAGAGGGACTGTGTGTTGTATGCTCGAGTCCCGCCTGGGACACCGGAAAAGTAACTCCCTGCTGCCATCGCTAGTAGTGCAGAGGGAGTTCTGATGGAGGATGTGAATGTTTGCTTAAAATACTGCTGTGTAGTGCACTACATCTACCAGAGAGGGGGGAACCTGTTCATCCCCCTGTGCTGAGGAGCAATGAGGGTCTGATACTGAGCTCTAGAACATGGTCTAGAGCTTTCGGCTGCCCAATTTCCAGGCATCCAAAATGTCCTGGCAGACAGACTAGACAGGTCACTGTCAGGATGCACGAGTGGGAGCTGCTGACCTCGGTCTAGCAGACCTGTTCGACAGGTGGAGTCATCTAGAGTCAGACCTTTTTGCATCTCCAGGCAAAGCAAAACTGACACTTTTCTACTCGCTAACTCCGGGGCCTGGAGTTTTCAGGCGAGACGAAGAAGTTCCTACAAGTCTGTCCTCTCTCCCTGCTACTTCAGAGGGTGCTGATCAAAGCTTCAGATGGAAGGGGTGACTCTGATACTTGTTGCTCCCTTCTGGCCTCATCAGATCTGGTTTCCCTTACTGCAGCAGTGGGCGGTGGAACTTCCGTACCCCTACCCCTGTGCAGAGCCTTGCTATCACAGGCTTAGGGCTGCCTTGCCTGTCTGGACCTCAAGTCACTACACCTCCAGGCCTGGCTCCTGAAGACATGGTCATGGCTACATTTGGGGGTATCCCAAAAGGTGGTGGTTGTCCTGGTGACTCTGTATGACTTCCTGTTGTAGGAAGTATAGCAAGGAACTTCCTGGGGTTGTGCGTATCAATTCAGCCAGAGGCTTGGCCACTTCTGGTGCCTGTTTCAGGAATGCGCCAGCTGCGGTACTCTGTCCTGCTGCGGCTCTGAGTACTGTCCACACTTTCACTACAGCTGTACAGTCTGGACATTGCCTTGAGAGGCAGGGTAGGCTTCCACATGGCTGTGCTTTATGGCCTCCTTTCTTAGGCTTGTAGCCTCCAGCCTCCCAGACTGTCTCTCTGGCAGTAGTGCTTGGGACTCATCCTACAGGTGTGACCTGATGAAAGCGATATCCCCGATGAAGATGGTACATTTACCTAAGAACTTACCATAACAGTAGATCTTTGAGGGAATTTTTCACCAAGATATGCTGACCTGCCCTCCGTACCCCTTTCACTCAGAGCCTCCGCACTCCAGTCTTTCTGTCCAAGGTAGCATGCCTGTAGTTCCAGCTTCTCCAAATAAATGAGCACCCCACCTCTCTCTTTAGTCCTCGGGAGTTGGCATTTACCTGGCACTTTCTCCGGGGGAAGGGGGTGCGGGGTGGGATAGAGCCCTGTCTTAACCGTAGGAGGTAGCGGCTGGGAGCCCCGGAGTCGCTGGAAGGAGTTCTCCAGGGTTGGAGATAAACAAAGTTTAAAAAAATAAAAATTAAAAAATGTTCATTTTGAGTCCTGGGCTCAACAAACGTTTTTAAAGTTTCAGTGATTTCAAATATCTATGCAACCTAACTAATACAATCAAGTCTTCACTGTCATATAAGTAACTAACAAGTTGGTCCTAACCTCCCTTATAGCGTAGAACTAATTTCACAAGGGGCACTGCAGCCTCAGGAGGCATCCCTCTGGCAGCTATCTGTAAAGCAGCTACCTGGATAACTGTACGCACTTTCACAAAGTACTGCTGTCTAAACATTTTCTGCAAAAGTGATGCTGGGTGTGGGACATCGGTTTTACAGATCCTCTTTCCTAAATATGTTCCAGACTTCCCAGTCTTCCAGGGATTGGCAGTATAGCCTAGAGGTTAGGGTAACGAGCTGTGAATGAGCTCGGTACATCCAGCAGACTGGGGTTTGATTCCCACAATCTCCACTTGCACACTATATGACTCTGAGCAAGTCACTTAACCTCCCCAGTGCTCCCAGGTCACCCCTGAAAACAGGCACTTGTGCCTAGTGGGCCTTACCCTGTTACCAGACTAAAGACTAAAAAAAAAAGAAAGTACTGCTGCGTAGTCTGCAGTTTTTATATGGCATCACTATTGGACTTGTATTGTTAGAAGAAAAACATTACTCACCGCAGTAATGATATTTCTTCTAATGGGTCCAGTAGTGAGCCAGTAGAATCTCATTCCTACCTCCCCTTCTAGAACCTAATCAGAAAAAATTTCCTAACTATAATATGGGTTTAAATACTATTTTCTGAGAATCTGAATGTGTTTACACAGTCTACATTTTAAATATTTTTAAAATACCTTTGTGATATGGTTACTTAAAATTTTAAGTCAGCTTATTTTTGCTATTTGGCTTGTGAGATAGGCATTGCAGTTTAGCTAGGTAGTGCTGCTCACTTCTGCTGTTCAGCACAAACAGAACACTGGAGGGAGCATCACCACACAGCAACATTTGAATGGAGTTCTGATTCCACAGCACCATTTTCATATCCAAGGCAACGTCTCAACGTGGAGATGATGCAGTTTATGTGTTGGCTCACTATTAGACCAATTAGAAGAAACATCATTACTACGGTGAGTTATTTTTTCTTCTAACTCCTAACATTCTAAAGTTCTATTTCTGTGGCAGCACCTCAGAGTGGAGATGCCGCTGTTTGTATGACTTGCAAACACACTCTAGAACAAACGTTACTACGGTGAGTGATTTCTTTCTTCTCTCCTAACTTGCCTCCATTCCTTGGCTCCTCCTCATTCCAGAGTGCCCTCCAGTCTGTGGTCAGGAAGTCCATTCCACTGTATCTTCAATACTCTGGCTCACTGACACCTTCCTAAAAGGGATGGGTCAGTGCCTGATCAGTCTGCTCTTTTTCAACCTGGTCATGGCCTTCGACACTGTTGAGCATCCCTTCCTACTAGCCAAGCTTACTGGGGCTGAACTATCACACCTTACATTCAAATGGTGTAGCTTCTGCTTGGTGGATAGGTCCCAGGTGGTCATCTTAGAAGATCTCACCCCCAGTTAGGTCAGGTTCTGTCCTTGGATCTACCTAGTTACATGGGGGGTTGTCTCCTTTTTAAATGACCCCCGTAAGGCCTGAGTCTCTTCATATAATCACATGTATGTGGAGGACACCATGTGTTTTGCCTGTGGTCCCTCAGCTTCTGAGTTGGCTGCACAGCTCCAGTGTGACTTCAGCAGTGTCCAGTGCTAGTTCCATACACACCAACACCATAAATGCCAAGAAAATGGCCTCCTTAACTTTTGGTACCAGGTGGCGACTGGCTGAAATCCACTGTTCCCCAGTCTTCCTGACCCTGGATGGCTCCCATCTGGAATCTTCTAATATTTTTGTGTCTGACTGGATTGTCATCAGGATCTCTCCCATCACATCAGTGCTATCCATTAGGAACTCCTCCCAATGCTTGGAGCGATGTTCAGGAACAAAGCATGTATTCCACTCGTCTCCCATCAGGAGATTGTTGTATAGATTATCCTCTCAGAGTTCTACAAGTGGGATGTGGTTTATTGCTATAGGAGCTGACTCCAGGGGTGCTTGGGTGCTCTAGTACCCGCAAAGTTGACATAAGCACCCTCAATATTTTGAGTGCAGCCTGCAACAAAAGGATTATTAGGGAACCGGGTCATGGGAAAAATACTACTTAACTAGCAGTGAGCACCCCCAAAGATTCCTAAAAGTTGGCATTCCTAAATTATTGAACTGCTTCCAAATCCACTGTGGCCAGATTTGACCCTCTTCGTCTATTCCTTATGCTGCTTTGCCCTTGACTACCATCTCTGCAACCATCACTGTTCTTTATACTCCGCCTTCCCTTGAGGTTGGGCACCACGCTTCCCTGTTAGTCCTCATCTCCGAATTGTGGTTTGGCTCCATCCCCTGCTGCCTCAGCTTCCCCCTTTACTACCCCCTCAGAACTGATGACCCCTGCTCACTTTCATCCCCACACTAAGACCCGTACCAGTCAGGCCGCTCTCTCCTATAGGCTCCCTTGAATATGGTCTAGCCTTCCCCTTCATCCTTTCCTGTAACCCTGCTCCACCACCCTGAAGTTTCGACTCCACAATGCCAATTCTCATGTCTTTACTTGTGCTTGACCCCCCCCCCTTGCTCCCCCTCTCCCCTACTCCCTAATACACTGGCTGCACCTTCACCCTGCTGTACATCTCCTTGCCTTTCTTTAAGGTCTGCTTTTGCTTTGTAGCCATTATTGTTATTTACATTCCCGTCCTATTTAAGTTACTGTCATTTTTTTTTTCCTGCCACATTATATTATTGGACTCATCCTTGGATGCCATAATTGTATTTTATGACATGTTGTCCATGGCACAGTGATCCTTTATTACTGCACATCTGTATGCCTGCAGTTTTGCATTTCTGCTTAATCTTTCTGCACTTGACCACTGTTTGTCTTCTATTTTACGCACTTCTTTTATATTGTATATTGTGTTTCCCTGTACCCTTTCTCCCAGGACACAGCAGGAAACTAGCTATTCTCTGCTCGGCATACCTTTCTGTTAGAAACGTTAAATAAGTATTTATTGGATGGTTCCAGGCGTCGGCTCCTTGAGCTTGGAATCGGTTCGTATCTGGCTATGGCTGAATACACATCTTCAAGTAAATAATCTCATCACCTACATGCAGTGTCGGGGTTGGTGGCTTCCCGTAGGGGTTTTTAGTTACTTCTGTCAGAGTCAGGGCACCTCTTTGGTTACTTCTGCAGTGTATTCTATTGCAGCCTGGAAACCACATAGATTGAGAGTCTAGATATTCACTTTTATTGTGTGATGACAGTCAGGCCAACAAACGAGCAGTTTTAGTGTCCCAACAAGATATCTTATAGCTCAGGGTTGCGATTACAGGAAACGCGTATAGCACTGTATCTTATTAAGTCTCTGAGGTGGCTTGAACACCGGGATTAATTAGGGGCCCTTGGCATTTTTATGCCCCTACTACAGATTAGAAGGGGGTATTACTTTATCTCTCCTCCACCTCTCCATCCATCATCTGTGAGTTTCAAACCCATTAAAGTGTTGCTTATTTTGAATATCTGGGAAATGGTGTGAAATTTGCAAGCCACACTTGAACGGCAGTAACTAGGAGACTTTCACTGTAAACCTGTTTGATTTGATGAGTATTGGTCGAGGTAGAAAAAACAGGCAGTACTATAAATTTATTTATTTGTTGGTTGCAGGGATGGTAAATTGAGATGACAGCCCCATTTTTCCCATTTTTAATTACATCCTGGCCCAGGATTGGCAAAGCAGCACAGAGAGAAGACCATATACGATAACAGATTAACATCATTGTTAATAGAGCTAGCAATGGAAGACTTCAATTCCCTTTTAAAAGTCCTCACGTAAACCACATGGAATGCTGAGATCTTAAGAGTGGCATCCTGGTGAATCCGCTAGTGGTCCATAACAGTCTGGAAAATGACTGCTTGCACAAACAGAACAATGGGCTGTATTCACGAAAGGGAAGGTTGCCTACATGCCACATATCTGAAATGCATAGGCGACCCTAAGTCCAAATGCCGCACAGCAGGGCTCCAGTGGACCCCCAGTGGCATTCACAGCTGGTGTGCAAGCCCAGTGTGCACTCAGTCTCCTGGCCACCCACACAGCTATACACCACAGGTGGTCCCAAAGCATGCCAGGGGGCATGCCCACACTCTACAACATTCACTAAGGTGCAGAGTTAGCGCAGAGTGCCAGGCGAGGGGGCATGAGTTAAGTTAGGGTGGACCCTGACGTAACTGCTACATGCCTCCCCCAACAGAAACCCACTAGCTGCGATGGACTGGGAGCCCCTCCACATTGCTGCCACAGCCCACAGGAATGGTGGGGCGGGCTGGGGCAGCCAGATGGGCACACACCCGTGGTGTGCAAAATTTTGAGTCCCACGCCTTCCCAGGATCTCCTGCACACGCACAGCAGGGGATCCCCTGCAGGACCCTTGAAGGGCATCCTATTGGATGCCCGCCTGTGCCCCGTAATCCACCCTCATGCAGCTGCACGCTAGGGGGCGGGGCTGCAGACAAGTGACCTATGGGTGCTTGCGGTACTGAATACAGCGCACGCTGTACCTGTCCTGGACCGTGGAGCTATGCGGGCATCATGCATGCATTTTGCACTTATAACCCACACCTTAGTGAATAGGCTCCACTAGGCACACACTTGATTTTTTTTTGTTACTGCCCATCATGTGGGCAGATCAAATGCCCACTAGCAGTAAATTATGAAGGACAACTCTAAATGTCCTGTCCCCTGACTGTTTAAGGCAGTAGTGAGGGACCACAAGCAGTCCTGCATCAGTGGAGCAGAGAGTACGGGTAGGGGGAGTAAGAAACCAGCTTTGAGGTAGTCAAGACGCAGACCATATAGGGCTGTGAATGTCAACAAGCATATCTTGGAAGTATTTGCACAACCGAATTGGCAGCCAGTGCAAAGTGCATAACAACAGCAATAGTAGCTTTTTTACGGGCCCTCCAGAGCCTCAGTACTTTTATGAGGTGGAGGTGGACACAAAATAAGTCAAGATGGGAGTGGTGCAGTGCAATGGCTGTGGAGCAGCAGTGTTCCGGGAGACATTCTGGAGGCTGCAATTCTGCCCTGTTTGCAGGCACCTCTCTGGTCTGAGGGAGGAGGTTGCCCATCTCCAGGCTGACCTGGCTAGGATTCGTGAAACCTCTTCCCCCACCCAGGGACCACCAGGGCCACCACCGTTACCTCAGAGGTTGCCAAGAAAGAGGAGTCGGTTGGACCAAGGTGGGCTCAGGGAGGGAGAGGGTGGTGGAACAGAGGTGCATCCCTCCAGTTGTAGCTCTCCACAATCCATATGCTGTTCTGGCAAAAGTGGTTCTCTCATGGAGGCACCTGCAGTGGAGACCAAGGGAGGATGCTGGGAACCTCCACAAAGGAGACCCACAGGAGGGTGGCACAAGACCCCGCAGAAGAAGGAAACAACTCCTGGTGGGGATTCAGTCATTAGGGGGGGTAGACGTGGGGGAGGAAGGGGATAGGGAGGTAAGGTGCCTGCCTGGCGTCATGGCTTGGAGGGACAGGAAGCGAATCCTCAGGATCGCGGGAGCAGCTGCACGAGGGAGGGAGCTGGATGTCATTGTCCACCTAGGGACAAATGATCTGGCTGTAAATGGGATCAGAGCGGTGCAAGAGGAGTTTGTGGAGTTGGGGAGGGGCCTTAGACAAGTAGCATGTACGGTAACCTTCTCGGAGGTGCTGCCTGTCTATGGCAAGGATGATGCTAGGGTATTCCGCATCATGGGATTCAATGAATGGTTGAAAAACTGGTGTGGAGCTCAGGGTTTTGGCTTCATAGGGGACTGGGGAGCCACCTGGAGGGATACAGACTTATACTGGCGCAATGGTCTGCACCTGTCCGGGGGGGGGGTCCAGGCTCCTAGGTGACAGGTTTAAATGCTTCATTGGCAAGCATTTAAACTAGCCAAGGGGGGAGGCACAGAAAAGGAGCAGGGAAATCCCAGCCTCCCCCCACAAAGCACAGTATTTAGAGAGGTAAACACCAAGGCAGAGAAGTCAGTAGGGAGCAGGACAGGGATAAATGCAGAAAAAGGTGTTAAGGACAGGGATGGGGCTAAAAGGGGTAAGGCCATAAGTAGAAGGTGATGAGTACCAATGCCCGTAGTCTGTGCAACAAGCTCCCTGAACTAGTGGCCTTAATGGAAGAGGGATGCCTGGATATTGTGGCAGTCACTGAAACATGGTACACAGAGAACCATGAGTGGGAAGTCAACATACCAGGATACACAGTCTACAGGAGGGACAGGGTGGGTAAAAGAGGAGGAGTAGTAGCTCTCTATATAAGGGGAGGGATTAAAGCAACAGAACTAAAGAGTAAACAGGAAGTAGATGAGTCACTATGGGTCACCCTGGAGACAGGAAATGGCACCACAATCCGCATGGGGGTTGTGTACAGACCCCCATCTCAGGGGGAGGAAATGGACAAGGAAATGATAGAAGGCATCCTTAAAATGACAGAAAAGGGGGAGATATTGTTGATGGGGGACCTGACTATGCCAGAGGTTAACTGGAGTACCTTTGCTGCAGGCACATCCAAGAGCAGAGTCATTCTTGATGCCCTACAGGGGGCATGCCTCAGACAGCTAGTGTTGGAACCCACTCGGGAGGGAGCAATCTTAGACCTGGTACTCTCAAATGGGGAAGGAGAAAGGATCTCAGATTTAGAAGTGGGTAGCCATCTGGGAACAAGTGACCACCAAACAGTGTGGTTCACAATAAACAAAGCCATTGAGTCAAGCCATACAAAAATAGAGTATTGGACTTTAGGAAGGCTGACTTTGGGAAAATGAGAGAGTGCCTTAGAAAAGCACTAGCAAATGAGCAAGACGGAGGGGTGGAGGAACAATGGGGAATAATCAAAACAGCCATCGCAGAGGCAACAAGCCTTTGTGTGAAGCAAATCAATAAAACAAAACGAAGGAAAAAACACTATGGTTCTCAAAAGAGGTGGCAGGGACGGTTAAGGAGAAAAGGATAGCATTCAGGAAATATAAGGAAACACAGAAGGAGCAGGACAGAGAACTTTATCAGATAAAGCAGAAGGAGGCAGGGAAGGCAGTCAGAATAGCAAAGGCACAAACTGAGGAAAAGATAGCCAACTCTGTTAAGGAGGGGGATAAAACTTTTTATAGGTACATTTGGGAGCGAAGAAAGACCAAGGGAGGAATACAGAGACTTAATAAAGGGGAGGGAATGTGGGCAGAGGATGACAGTGAAAAAGCAGGGATGCCGAACGAATATATCTGCTCAGTATTCACAACAGATGAGGAGGGGGAGGTGCCTAAACCAAACAAGGGGGAAACTCTGAATAGGGGAGTCGATACCAGTCCATTCACAGAAGAAAGGGTTTTGAAAGAACTCGTGAAACTGAGGGTGGACAAAGCAATGGGGCCTGATGGGATTCACCCAAGAATACTAAAAGAACTAAGGGCAGAACTAGTAACACCACTGACTACTCTTTTTAACAAATCATGGGAGGATGGAGTGGTACCTGAGGACTGGAGGAGGGCAATGTGATTCCACTCACAAAAGTGGGAGCAGGGCAGAGGCAGGAAACTACAGACCAGTTAGTTTGACTTCAGTGGTAGGCAAAATGATGGAATCACTTCTGAAGGAAAAGAATTGTTGAGTACCTAGAGGTCAGTGGGGCTGGGACCCAAGGCAGCATGGTTTCACAGCAGGAAGGTCATGTCAGATGAACCTAATAGATTCCTTTGACTGGGTGACCAAAGTAGTAGACCAGGGAGGGGCTGTGGATATGGCCTACCTAGATTTTAGTAAGGCATTTGACACAGTCTCACACAAAAGATTAATATACAAGTTAGCCAGCCTTGGGTGGGTCCCAAGGTGGTAGCCTGGATAAAAACTGGCTGGACAACAGGCCTTAAAGGTAATAGTAAACGGAGTCCACAGTGAAGAAAGGAGGGTAACTAGCGGGGTACTGCAGGGTTCGGTACTGGGACCGGTCCTCTTTAATATCTTTATAAGTGACATTGGAGAGCACCTGGAAGGAAAGGTATGCCTCTTTCCAGATGACACAAAGATCTGCAACAGGGTTGATACACAAGGTGGGGTGGAAAGAATGAAAAGGGACTTGGCAAGGCTGGAGGAATGGTCAAATACGTGGCAGCTCAGATTCAATGCAAAGAAGTGCAAGGTAATGCATCTGGGAAACAAAAACCCAGGGGAAGAGTACACAGTGGGGGGTGAGTTAATAACAACAAAAATCAAAAGAGACCTAGGAGTAATTATATCAGATGACCTACAGGTGGGCAAGCAATGTGAGAAGGCAGTAAGGAGGGCTGGGGGGATACTGGGATGCATAGGGAGAGGCATCAACAGTAGAAAACAGGAAGTTGTTATCCCTCTTTACAGGCAGTTAGTGAGACCCCATCTGGAGTACTGCGTGCAATTCTGGAGACCCCATCTCTGCAAAGACATAGACAGAGTGGAGGCTGTTCAGAGGAGGGCAACCAAAATGGTGCAAGGTCTGCAACAGAAGACATAACGAGGAGAGACTAAAGCAGCTTAATATGTATACCCTTGAGGAAAGGAGGGGGGGGGGACATGATAGAAACTTTCAAGTATCTCAAGGAAATTAACAAGGTACAAGAGGGTAGTATCTTTCAGAAGAAGAAATGTGCAAGAACAAGGGGGCACAATTTGAAGATAGAGGGGGACGGCTCAGAGGTAATGTAAGGAAGTATTTTTTCACAGAGAGAGTTGTGGATGCATGTAACAGCCTTCCTGAGGAGGTTGTGGAGTCAGGAACAGTGGGAGAATTCAAGAATGCATGGGACAGGCATAAGGCAGTTCTAGTGGGGGGTTGGAGGAAGTAAGCTGTTGATTAACTAGAATCTGCAGCTTATCCATCAGGTAGGGAAATGGACAGACTGGGTGGGCCAAGCGGTCCTTATCTGCCGTCAAATTCTATGTTTCTGTGTTTCTATGGATATTTTTAGGAGGCATCCAAGCAAATGACAGCCTCGCACAAACACGCTAATATTTACTTAAAGTAGCAGTGCATGTTATGTGTTAAATTTTGCCCAATACCATTTTTAGAGTGCCCTTGTTATCTTGCCTTGCAGAATGCCCCTTCCACCTTTTTGAGTCTGCTTCAGTCATTGTTTGCATTTGAAACAGTGAAAGGAGCGTTCCTTTAAGTGTGTTGTCCCTGCTTTTTGTCATTATTTTCCACTGGTTTCGAGCACTTATAGTCCCATAAGGTCAGGAAGCAGTGTTTGTTGCATCCTTGTTCACCTTTGTCACAAGAACAGTGGTGTCAAACAGTGGGTATTCAGATACGGTCGGAAATGATGATCAAATTGTGGGGATAGCAGGGAAACAAAATAGGAGTAAAGGAGTGTTTTACTACCATTTTTGCATGATTTACTCCCACTTTCTGATTTTAGGAATTTGTTTTCCGCCCTGTATATTTACTGTATGTTGGTACATACTGTATGCACACAAGTGGCAGCATTGTGTGGTGCTACTGTATCAGCCATGGATCCACAAAAGAGTGTGAAGCAGCATCAATAGCAGTTGCGTGCAGTGCAGGAGACCATTTTAGAAGATCTTATTTCGATGGAGGCTCTTGCATCAGGCCAACACCGGTAGGACTAAGCCGCCAAATGCCAAGATCACATGGAAACCTTTCTACCTAGCAGTGTACCACGAGGGACTGCCCACCACTGACATCACTCCGCTGACGTCAGCCTATCCTATAAAGGCAGGCGGCCGCCCCACCCTCCTCAGTTCTTTCCCGTCATTGACCCACGCATTTCTGACCACTGACACCACCGCAGCTACAGTTGACTGCCATTTCCTGCGCTTTGTGCTTTTTTTATTTTTCCTTTTTCTTTTGTATTAACATCGAGTTTTCAGTGTTACCGGACTCAGGTTTATGTCTTCTCAACCTGCCTGGTCTTCGGCAGCTCCACAAAGTGTGCGTGCGGCAAATAGATTCTAGAAAAGGATGGACACAGCGGCAGTCCGCTGCTGAGCAACCAAGCGTCGCCTGTGGCGCGACATCGGGCCGAAGGAATGGACTCAGCAGTCAGAGGGCTGGCTGGATGGAGTTGGATTGAGTGTCCCAGGGATGGCTCTCCTTCATCGAGGGGAAGAGGGCTTGTGTGTCTGGTGCAATATGGACTCCTGGCGGAGGCCGGGAGTTCCACCGCGACCGGCACCTACATTGTGGGTAGGTGAGTCTGTGGAGGGGGTTTTGGGATAACAGATGGACCAGACACCGAACTTCAAGTTCAACACACAACTTCTGTGTGATGTTTATTCAAAATGCAGTAGATAACCTTAAGCAATGGCATATCCCTTCTTCAGTACATCAGTTTGCAGCAACAGGCTATGCATGACCTTTCTCTGCACTTAGCCAGCACCTACTAACACTGATCTCTGATCTAACTTAGCAGTTGAGATTCAGCCTCCACCCCTATGCAGGCCCTGTTTGCTTGGGTAGTGGGGGCTCAAAAAAAATGCTAAAAACTAAGAACCTCAGTGCAGAAGCACTGAAACAAGGGTTACCCCAAAGGGCATTGACAATAAGCCAAGTTTCAAAGAAACACAACATCACACGTACTTCCATAATGCAAAGCATCATGGGATATATGCAAATCAACATGACGTTTCAGATTGTCTTAGTTTACAGCAATTTACATGCATTTTAAATAGCACAACTAACTTAATCTTTATAATACTATCAACTAGTACTTTTTACCTTTATTAAAAACACCTAGTGCCCATGGTATTTTCAACATTTACAGGTTTCATACACGTAAGGTATTAAAGTATTTTATGGCATAGTGATATTACATACTAAATCCAAAAATGATAAACACAGCCTGTCATTTTACATACGCTCGGAGGTCACCACAATAACCGCCCTGTACGAGGACCTGAGAGGGAAAAGGAAAATTAAAGAGGACAGTATAGCATAGTCAAGAAAGGGAAGGGGGTGCCCATAGGTGGCCAACCTTATGGACTAGAAATTGTAAAGGATAGATTAGGCTAAGAAATAGAAGAACTGTTGCAGCAGATTTAAGAAAAGGTCAGTCCTCACGAGTGGCAGGAGCTCCCTGTCACATATCCCCCACCTTAAGGGGGAAACAGTTATTGCAGACTGCTTACCACCTTCCTGTCCCAGGAAGGGATGGAGCTTCCACCCATCCATCTTCAGAAGCTCTGTCTCAGGGTCCCTATTAACGATAAACATTCCATCATAAACACAGAGGATGTCATCATTCTTTACCCTGAGGCATTAACACATTTCTCAACAGAGACTAACGGTACCTTCCCATCTCCTTTTAGGGAAAGTCAGTCATATTTTATTGACCAAAAATCTGGATGGCTGTAAGGTACATTACCATAGACAGAATTTCTCTGGGGTGAGTAATTACGTGCTCCAGCCCCACCAGACGTAGATTTAAAGCAGGGGCCCAGTCCTAGGTTCAACCCCTCTACATAAACCCACTATGTCTCTGATTCATTCACTTGCTACAGATACAGACACCTGAGGGTAGACACTCTAGGTGTTACCACAGCACAGGTTCCAATCCATTTTCCACCCACCTCCTCCTTTGTAGGTTTTTCATCAGAAAAAAATAAAACAAAACACATGCACCACCTCCTTAATCTTAACATATTGGCAATATTAGCATCTTTAGCCTGCAGTATACCCTAGCCAGTACTGTTAATAAATTTAGCTGCATCAGTACAAGAAAAAGTCCCTTCAGCCTCATAGGCTTCTTCTTGCTTGCTTGGAGTCTTCAACCCCAGCACACTTTCACTAGGCACAGTCTTACCGGGGGTCTCACATTCAAGTTCCATCCTTGCATTACCGACCTTCAAAAGGGTAACATCCTGGGATCAAAAGCAGCAAAGGAATATCCTGCTCAGTCAGGGGGTCCTCCTCAAACTGAGCCCATGAAAACTCCTCTTCTGACTCTTTATCCAAACTCTCCAGTAGGAACCTCTCAAGCACCTGGCACCAGTGTTCTGCCTCTCTGCGTAGTCAGCCTGCCTCCAGCCATTGCCCACTCATCCAGTGGATCGTCCTCATCAGGGTCTCCATCTCCTGGGTGTTGTCTCTTGCACCTCCAGTCTACCTCGACCTGCATCTCTATGTCGTCTTCAGGCTTGAGCTACCTCCGAGCTCCCAGGTCCAGTCCAAGTAGCAGCTTCTGTCTGTCATCCATGGTTCTGGTCAGAACTCCATGGAATTTCTTCCCGGGTTCTCCTCTGGCAACTCCTGGTACATCGGTCCACTTGGTATGTCTGGGCGATATCCACCAGAAAACGTCACTCTTCGGCCAGTCCAGATGCTTCCAGCAAGTTCTGACACCAAGACTGTGGAGGGGTTGTGGGATAACAGATGGACCAGACACTGAACTTCAAGTTCAACGCACAATCTCTGTGTGACGTTTATTCAAAATGCAGTAGATAACCTTAAGCAATGGCATATCCCTTCTTCAGTACATCAGTTTGCAGCAACAGACTATGTATGTTCTTTCTCTGCACTCAGCCAGCACCTACTGACACTGATCTCTGATCTAACTTAGCAGTTGGGAGTCAGCCTCCACCCCTATGTGGGCCCTGTTTGCTTGGGTAGTGAGAGCTCAAATAAGAAGGAAAAAAAAACAAAAACAAAAAAAAAAAGCTAAAAACTAAGAACCTCAGTGCAGAAGCACTGAAACAAGGGTTACCCCAAAGAGCATTGACAATAAGCCAAGTTTCAAAGAAACACAACATCATACGTACTTCCATGATGAAAAGCATCATGGGATATATGCAAATCAATATGACATTTCAGATTATCTTAGTTTACAGCAATTTACATGCATTTTAAATAGCACAACTAACTTAATTTTTATAATACTGTCAACTAGTACTTTTTACCTTTATCAAAAACACCTAGTGTCATGGAATTTTAACATTTACAGGTTTCATACACATAAGGTATATACATTAAAGTATTTTATGGCATAGTGATATTACATACTAAATCCAACACTGATAAACACAGCCTGTTGTTTTACATATGCTCGGAGGTCACCACAATAACCTCCCTGTACGAGGACCTGAGAAGGAAAAGGAAAATTAAAAAGGACACTGTAGCATAGTCAAGAAAGGGAAGAAGGTGCCCATAGGTGGTCAACCTTATAGAAACATAGAATTTGACGGAAGATAAGGACCACTTGGCCCACCCAGTTTGCCCATTTCCCTACCTAACTGATAAGCTGCAGATTCTAGTTAACCAGCAGCCTACTTCCTCCTACCCCCACCCCCTAGAATTGCCTCATGACTGTCCCATGCATTCTTGAATTCCACCATTTTTGACTCTCCAACCTCCTCAGGAAGGCCGTTCCATGCATCCACTACCTCTCATTGAAAAATACTTCCTTACATTACCTCTGAGCCGCCCTCTATCTTCAAATTGTGCCCCCTTGTTCTTGCACACTCTTTTTGAAAGATGCTACCCTCTTGGACTTTGTTGATTCCCTTGAGGTGCTTGAAAGTTTCTATTATGTCCCCCCTTTCCTCGAGGCTATACATATTAAGCTCCTTAAGTCTCTCTTCATATGTCTTCTGGTGCAGACCCTGCACCATTTTAGTTGCCCTCCTGGACTGCCTCCATCCTGTCTATGTCTTTGCGGAGATTGGGTCTCCAGAATAGCACGCAGTACTCCAGATGGGGTCTCACCAGCTGTCTGTACAGAGAGATAACAGCTTCCTGTTTTCTACTGGTGATGCCTCTCCCTATGCATCCCAGTATCCCCCCAGACCTCCTTACTGCCCTTTCCATTTTTGTTGTTGTTAGTAACTCATCCCCCATTGTGTACTCTTCCCCTGGGTTTTTGTTTCCCAGGTGCATTACTTTGCACTTCTTAGCATTGAATCTAAGCTGCCATACATTTGACCATTCCTCCAACCTTGCCAAGTCCCTTCTCATCCTTTCCACCCCACCTTGTGTATCAACTGTGTTGCAGATCTTTGTGTCATCTGCAAAGAGACATACTTTTCCTTCCAGTCCCTCTGCAATGTCACTTATAAAGACATTGAAGAGGACTGGTCCTAGTACTGAACCCTGCAGTACCCCACTAGTAACCCCCCTTTCTTCAGAGTGGACTCTGTTTACTATTACCCTGTGTGTCCTGTTCTCCAGCCAGTTCTTTACCCAGGCTACCATCTTGGGACCCACTCCAACACTGGCTAACTTGTATATTAATCTTTTGTGTGTGACTGTGTCAAATGCCTTGCTGAAGTCTAGGTAGGCCATGTCCACAACCCCTCCCTGATCTACTGTTTTGGTCACCCAGTCAAGGAAATCTATTAGATTCGTCTGACATGACCTTCCCGCTGTGAATCCATGCTGCCTTGGGTCCTGTGCCCCTCTGGCCTCTAGGTACTCAACAGTTCTTTCCTTCAGAAGTGATTCCATCATTTTCCCTATCATTGAGGTTAAACTAACAGATCTGTAGTTTCCTGCTTCTGCCCTGCTCCCACTTTTGTGAAGTGGAATAACATCTGCCCTCCTCCAGCCCTCAGGTACCACCCCATCCTCCCATGATTTGTTAAAGAGGGTAGTCAGTGGTGTCACTAGTTCTGCCCTTAGTTCTTTTAGAATTCTTGGATGAATCCCATCAGGCCCCATTGCTTTGTCCACCTTCAGTTTTAAGAGTTCTTTCAGAACTCTTTCTTCTGTGAATGGTCTGGTATCAATCACCATATCCAGAGTGTTTCTATTGTTTGGTTTAGGTACCTCCCCCTCTTCGTTTGTGAATACTGAGCAAAAATATTTGTTTAGTATCTCTGCCTTTTCACAGTCACCCTCTGACCACCCCTCCCCCTTCCCTTTATTAAGCCTCACTGTCCCTCCCTTGATTTTCCTTCACTCCCTGATGTACCTATAAAAGGTTTTATCCCTAGGGTTACCGCCTTTTAAGAAGCCCTAAGTGGGACATTTCTTACTGAAACATGATTTTTCGCAGGACAATATGTAACTTCAACCAGTGCAACATACTTGTTTTCTCTATATAATCAGAATTAAGGCTAAGTACTGCTGTTTTTTAGTTGTTTCTATTGTGTCTTATCATTTTAAGGTATTTTAGTTAAGATATTGTAGTTTTCTGCAACATTAAGTTGAAAGTTAGCAAATATTTTTTCTACTATAAAATCAGGACATGTAGTGTTTTTCATGTTTTTTTGCAGGACACAGCTGCCCAAATCAGGACTGTCCTGTGAAAATCAGGACAGGTGGTAGCCCTGTCTATTCCCCTTCTTAACTGAGTTGGCTATCTTTTCCTCGGTTTGGGCCTTTGCTGTTCTGACTGCTTTCCCTGCTTCCTTTTGCTTTAACTGATACAGTTCTCTGTCCTTCCTAGTACTTCCTGAATGCTTTCTTTTTCTCCCTAACCTTCCCTGCCACCTCCTTTGAGAACCATAGTGGTTTCTTACATCATTTTGTTTTGTTTATTTGCTTCACACAAAGGCTTGTTGCCTCTGTGATGGCAGTTTTGATTATTCCCCATTGTTCTTCCACCCCTCCTTCCTGCCCATTTGCTAGTGGATTCCTTAGGCACTCACCCATTTTGGCAAAGTCAGCCCTCCTAAAGTCCAGTACCTTTGCCTTTGTATGGCTTGACTGTATTGCTGTGTTTATCGTGAACCATGGTCGCTAGTTCCTAGATGACTACCCACTTCTAAATCTGTGATCCTCTCTCCATCTCCATTTGAGAGTACCAGGTCTAAGATTGCTCCCTCTCGTGTGGGTTCCAGTACTAGTTGTCTAAGGCATGCCCCCTGTAGGGCATCTAGAACGACCCCACTCTTGGCAGTGGCTGCTGCAAATGCACTCCAGTTAACATCTGGCGTATTCAGATCCCCCATCAACAATATCTCCCCTTTTTCTGCCATTCTAAGGATGTCTTCTATCATTTCCTTGTCCATTTCCTCCCCCTGAGATGGGGGTATGTATACAACCCCTGTGCGGATTGTGGTTCCATTGCCTGACTCCAAATTGACCCACAGTACTTCCTCTCCTCCCTGTTTACCCTTTTGTTCTGTTGCTCTGATTCCTTCCCTTATGTAGAGAGCTACTCCTCCTCCTTTTTTACCCTCCCTGTCCCTCCTGTAGATAGTGTATCCTGGTATGTTTACATCCCAGTCATGGTTCTGTGCATGCCATGTTTCTTTGACTGCCACGATATCTAGATGTTCCTCTTCCATCAAGGCCACTAGTTAAGGAAGCTTGTTACCCTGACTACGGGTATTGGTATTCATTGCTCTCTATTTTTTTATGGCTTTACCTCTTGTAGCACCATCCCTGTCCTCATTGACTTTGCTTTCTTCATTCGCCCCTGTCCTACTCCCTACTGACCTTTGTACCTTGGCCTTTCCCTCATTTAGTACCCTGTTTTTTTTTTTTGTTTTTTTTTATTTAGTTGTTTAACCAGGTATAGCACGCTAAGCTGAAAGCTTTTTTACAGGAGCGACCTGGGAGCACAAGGAGGTTAAGTGACTTGCTCAGGGTCACACAGTATGCAAGTGGAAGCTGTGGGATTCAAACCCAGGTCTGGTCTGCTGTATGTCACCAGATTTGCAGCTCAGAGCCTTAGACCACTGCGCTACACTGCCTCCTGTTTTGTATGGGGAGGCTGGGAATTCCCTGCTGCTTATCAGTGCCTCCCCCCTTGACTGTTTTAAAAGCCTGCCAATGAAGCATTTAAACCAATCGCCCAGAAAACTTGTTCCCTTCCTGGACAGATGCAAACCATCCTGCCAGCCCCTTGAAGGTGTGAGCCGAAGCGCAGGGGTCTTGGATTTGCCTTTTTTCAGAATAAATGAGCATATTGTATCCCACGTCCAAGTGCTCATTTCATTTGTGTAGATTTAACTTTTGAGGTTTGCAACCCGCTCGTGCAGTTTGCGCGGTCTTTACCTTTGTTTTGTTTTGCATCCTGCCAGTATAGGCTGGTATCCCTCCAGGTGGAACTGCAATGAAGCCAAACCCCTGTGTTCCGCACCATTTTTTCAACCATTCATTGAATCACATGGTGCAGAGTACCCTCACCTCACCCATGTCATAGACAGGAAGCACCTCTGAGAAGGATACTGTGTGTGCTACTTGCCTTAGGCCCTTCCCCAACTTCACAAACTCCTCCTGCACTGCTCTAATCTCATGTTGAGCCAAGTCATTCATCCCTAAGTGGACAGTGATGTCCAGCTCCATCTGCTGTGCAGCTGTTCTCGTGATCCTGAGGATGCGCTTCCTGTCCCTCCAAGCCATGGTGCCAGGCAGGCACCTTACTTCACTTTTCCCTGCTCCCCCAGTTCTATCCCCCTAATAATTGAGTTCCCCCACTAGGAGCTGCTACCTTTCCCTGTGGTGTCCTCTGCCTTCTTCCTGTAGGTCTTCCTTGCGACATTTGTCCGCAACCTCCTTAGTCTCCTCTGCAGGTGCATCCATAGGGGAACTATGCTCCACCAGACTGGTGTATGGATTGTGGAGTGGTACAACTGACTGGGTGTTCCTCTGTTCCACCACTCTCACCCTCCCTGAGCCCACTGTGGTCCAACCACTGCGCTTTTTGGCCATCTCTGTGGCAGTGGTGGAGGCCCTGTTGTTCCCTGAGTGGGGGAGGTTCCCCCACTACTGTCCAGTATGTCCTGAATACGGGCAACCTCCTCCCACAGAGCAGAGAGTTGCCTGCAAATAGGGCAGCATCTCAGCCTCCAGAAAGACTCCCGGAAGGCTGCTGCCCCATAGCCAGTGCATTACACTACTCCCCACATGTCTGTCTACCTTCCTGTTTATCCTGTGTAAGTTTTTTTTTTATTGTTTTGTTATATATAAATAAGTATATATATATATATATATATATAATGCATATGCTTAAATTGTCAGTGCAGTGTGCTGGAAAGGATATGACAGTGGTATGCACCTTGCCGTCCTGAGAAATGATGTCAGAACCCCTGTTATAAAGGAAATGGTACCAGGGAGGGTGGGGTGTGGGGAAGGGGGGGATGTGGGCCCAAACCTATGGACTAGAAATTGTAAAGGATAGATTAGGCTAAGAAATAGAAGAACTGTTGCAGCAGATTTAAGAAAAGGTTGGTTCTCAAGAGTGGCAGGAGTTCCCTGTCACAGGGACCGAAGTTGAGTTCATCCCATGGACATCATTACATGTCTCGCCTCCCATGGCATTAGCATGCAAAGAAATCACTGACTGTCCCATCTATGATGCCCGCCTCCCAGTCCCCGTTGCACCTGCCGTGACTCCTGGCCCCGACTGGAAAAATTCTTCATTGAGTGGCCCGCCCCTGTGACCCCACCCAGGGGGAAAGAGGTTATAAGGCTAGGGAGCCCTGCCGGAAGCAGTGATGCTGCCGGTATTCTGGATGTGTTTGTGTTGGGGGGGGTCATCTCGGCAGCCCTGCCTTGAGGGGGCAAGACAGGGTAGGTCAGTGGTCATGGCTGTCCCTGTGAGTGGGCAGATCCAGAGAGGGCAGGGTTGAGGTATTGGGGGATGTTGGCACCAAAAAAGAAAAAAAAAAGAAAAGTACAGACATTCTGCTTGCATCCTGTGCCTACGCCCCAGCCACGACACCAAAACCTGCCAGTTCTGCCAGAAGTTTAATCAGGTCACACAGAGATCTCGCCTGAAAATTCTGGAGAGCGATTGCCTCGAGCAGAAGCTCGACACGATGGAACAGGAGCTCTAGGCCAGGAGCTCTTTGGCTTCACCAGCCCAGGCCTCCGGGGCTTCTTCCTCTTCACAGCCTGGGAAAAAATCTAGCCAGAAGCATAAACACTAAGATAAGGACTGGGACTGGGCCCGGTCTGCTTCCCACTTGTGGTCTCCTCACAAACCATCGACCGTGACTGGGTCTTCTTCCCACGGGAGGTCAACTGCCTCGGTCCCGCCCGCTCTTATCTTGGTGGTGGGCAGCTATTCCTCAGGGCAGGGGACTTTGTCTCCTGCTCCCCAGCCCATGATGCTCAGGTCCCTTACCTCCACGGGCACTCAGCCAGGTGGCTTGGCCTGTGGTAGCACATCAGGTGCTGGCCTCTCTACCGATGCCCCCCCCGGCCAGGGCGCTGCCTGCGTTGGTCCAGGCAGTGCCCACTGCAGGCTACTAGCGCTTCACCAGGGAGGTGTCTATCCCCGCACCGGTCTTACCTATCACAGCGCCCGTGGATACCCTGTCCAGGCTGCCTGTGCCTGCTGGGATGCCGCCTGTTCAGCCTCACCTACATCCAGCAGACATGATGCCAGCTCCCCTGCTGATGCCTGCAGGACCTCCACTGGGGTACAAGATGCTGGCCTCACCCGTACCAACACCATCTTATCCCTACCTGGCACCAGCCTACCCTTATCCTCTGGTGTATAACTTCCCTCCACTGGTGTATTATAATGCTGTTTTTACTTCTTGGTGGGCTGTCATGCAGAAGCAGATTCCCACCCCTGCAGGCCTGTCACTAGCATCCCCCCTACTCCCGGCGGCCCCCGGGGATCTCACCCTCCTCCGGACCCCATCCAGCCTGGTCCTAGTGACCCTCATACATTGGATAACAAGTCCAGCGCTGGCCACCAGGACCAATGACCGCCTCCTGACAGTGAGCCAGATGAGTAGGATGATAAGGACTCTGACTACTCGGAGTCTCCCTCCCCATAATCCTTCTTTCGTGGACATCATGAAGCACATTTAGGCCACCATGGGCTTTGAGACTGAGAAACAGGACCCAGAGCGATGTTGGTTGGCTGTTTACCTGTGTCAGCCTGATGCTTTCCCCTTGGTGGTACCTCCCTTCATTGACTCCCATGAGGATGTCACCAGGGTGGCCTGGAATCATCCTTCTATGACTCTGGCAGTACCTAAGAAGGCCGACTGCCTTTACCATGCCTTTGCAGGTAAACCCTTTTTGGGGAGGCAACCTAAGGCTGACTCGGTGGTCATCAATGCGGTGCACGACCACGCCAAGAAATCTAAGCATCTCAGCTCTCTTCCCCTGGACAGTGAGCCCAGACAGCTGAACCACCTGAGCAAGAGGGTTTTTGCCTCTCCTCCCTGGCCATCCGGGCCATTAGCTGTTTGGCCCTCATGGTTCAGTACCAGAACATCCTTTGGGACCAGACCAGGGAGTTGGTTCAAGTTCTGCTCGATTATCCAGCCAAGAAGTTGCTGGCCCAGGCTCTCAAGGCAGGTTCAGATGTAGAGACATATGTCCCGCAGGCTGCCTATGATGCAGTTGATGCCTCGGGCACAGAGGCGGCCATGGACATCTGTCTCCGTGCCATTCTTGGCTAGAGATGTTTGGCTTTGCTTCCGATATGCAGTCCAGCATCTTGGATGCCCCCTTTCCGGGTTCCTCCCTTTTTGGGGGTGATGTCCAGGATTTGATCTCCTCCCTTCAGGAGTCAGGTCGAGCCTTCCAGTCCATCCACTCCTTGTACCATACTCAGTCTAAGTCTGGCCAGCGGCCACCCTTTTGCCGCTCTTCTTGCAGACAGGTCCGACCTCCTACCAAAGGTCAGGGCAAGCTTAAGCCAGCATCGGCCCCTGCCGCAACCACCACCAGGGCTACTCAGGTGGCTGCCCCAGCCCTACCGACATCTGCTCCTACTTCCTGACTCCTTGGTAGAACCCCCCCCCCCCACAACAGAGACTCTGGGGAGGTGGTCGGGGGTCACTTTTCCTTCCACCTCAACGGGTGGCGAGGATCACCTTGAACAGTTTGGTACTACAGCTCATAGAGCATGGTCACACTCTGGAACTCCTTGAGTTGCCTCCAGAAAATTCTTTGGGCAACTCTTTCTACTGTGCAGCACATGTGCCTCTCATCTGGGAGGAAATTCAGGCCATGTTACAAAAAATGACCATAGAGCCCGTTCCTCCGACTCAGTGAGGCAGAGGCTTCTACTCGCACTTCTTCCTGGTCCCCAAGAAGACGGGAGACCACAGGGCCATCCTGGACCTGAACGAACTGAATCTGTTCATAGAATACACATGCGTTCAAAGTCTGTTGCCCCTCCTGCACCAGGGGGAATGTTTTCTGCCCACCAGCGCTTCCACCGCTTCCATTTCTGGGGAACCCATTTCCAGTTCTGGGCTCTCTCCTTTGGCCTGTGTTCAGAAAAGCAAATAATTAGCAGGTGGATCCCATCCTGTGCCACCCTCTGCTACAGGTTGGCTGGTAGGGAGCCGCCCAAGGGGCTGAAGGATCATTCCGTCAGGCATAGTGCTGCCTTCAGTGCTGCTTTCAGGTACATCCCAATCGAGGAGATCTGCAGAGCTGCTGTTTGCGCTGAAGCATCATGTTCATCCCCCGCTACAGCATCAACATGCTCAGGCAATACAATGCCGATTCGGGGGCCTTAGTCCTTTAGTCTCTGTTTGCCAAATAGGGATGTGTACCTTGCCTCCTCCTCCTCCTTCTCCTCCCAGAGGACTGCTAGGAGTCTGCCAAGGTGTGGATAGTGAACTGAGTCCAAGTTTGTAGCTGTGGAGGTTAATCGCCTTTAACCATAGTTCTACTTTTGATATTAAGTTCACAGCCACACAACTTACTCGACCTCTCCTGGCAAGAGATGCGAAGATCCCTGCTTCCAGCATGCAACATACGACATCAAAGGGGCAGAGATGGAGGACAGCACTGTGGGTGGTAGTGGGAAAGGCTTAGCTTGAAGACTTCTGGTGAGTGAGCTGTATCCAGCTAACTGCTGGAGTGTGGATGTGAACTGAATAACAATAGTGCAACTATGGTTACAGGTGAGTAACCTCTATTTGTTTAGCACCATAGGGTCATAAATGTAATATTTTTACCTACATTAGTTTTACTAGACTTTTCCATAAGTAGCTGAGTGGTTCGAGTTTGGTGTAAACAGTGATACCCCCGGAATTAACTGAGCAGATTGTCAGTAATTTGTTGCGCAGTTATGTTGTAAGATAAAACATTATTTATAAAAAGAATCCTATCAGCTGAGGAAAAGGTGCCAAAATCAGCATATAATGGAAAGTGACTGAATGCTGGCGTCTCCTTGTATATACTCTATAGGATGTACGGTAGCCTTGTTTGGCAGATTTTGAGCCTCCTTCTGCTGGTTCTCCATATCCTTCCCTGCCTTCCAGCATTCAGTAGAATGCTATACCAACCATCTGTTCTGAAGGTATTTTATTTCCCTTCCTTCCAAAAAAGCCTGAATCACACCGATGCAGATAGCTTTGTCCAGAGCACTGTCATGGGACGTAAATATTCTACTTTTTTACAAGCTATTCCCTCTGGGTTGATGGAGTGTTAAGAAGAGATATGTGTTCTCCTGCTGTCTCATGGGCATGCTTTTAAAATTTA
This sequence comes from Neoceratodus forsteri, assembly GCA_016271365.2. Taxonomy (NCBI): domain Eukaryota; kingdom Metazoa; phylum Chordata; order Ceratodontiformes; family Ceratodontidae; genus Neoceratodus; species Neoceratodus forsteri. Next base: position 59,700,342 of record JADMNL010000036.1, on the reverse strand, counting down.
TAGTGCTCGGTCCAAGCAGGTGGACACAGAACCTGCCACCATCAGGATTACTTCCCACTACCAAAAGAGAAATGACATTTCTTGCTGTGCTCACTTTCCATCCTCTCTGTCTCCCTATTTCTCTCTGTCACTTACTCTCCTGCCCCTGATTTTTCTCCTCCCTGACCCGTGAAATGCAGGTTGTTAAATTACAGAACAAACAGTCCTTCCGAAGCACTTTCAGAGCTATGAAGGACTTCAGATGGAAGAGTGATCGGGCGAAAAGCAATTAAAATGAAAGCTTGTTGAGAACTAATTGCAGTTCTACTGTATAATAATTCTTGCAAGTCTGCTGTTTTTCCATACCAAGAGATGATCCCAGTTTTATCATCCCTAATGAAAGGAGGAAGTCTTACGCTCCACATAATACCAGGCAAAAAAATGGCTGGCACAGTAGGATGTGCCACGCTTCTGCTCCCTCAGCTTAGCACAGCTGACCAGAATGTTTACCTCTCAGACTGCCATCGCTTTCTGTGACCCCGATTTGTGAGGGGGAATCTCTTTTTTTTTTTTATATCTATGCTCAGCCATCTTGGTTGCAATTGCAATACAAAGAAACAAAGCAAAGGCACAGAAACACTTCTGTTAGGCACTGTTTGGTCTCAGAGTGTTCTCTGATTCCATCTCAACAGTATTTGCATTTCTTGAGCCTGTAGTAGTGCCATGAAACTGACATCACATTGTCAAAACTGCATAGCATGAGGTTAGCGAGTTTCGCAGCACAGCATGCTGACTGCTCAGACAGTGCTGTGAGCAGGTTAACTGCTTGGGAAAGGAAAATGAGAAGACAGAAGAGGCGAGATACAAGAGAAGATTGCAATATAGGAGAAGTAGAGCCTAGAAAGGGAAATGAAGAACACAGTCAGAGACTGGACAGCAGACAAGGGGAGGGAGGGAGAAAAAGAGAAGAAAAAATGTGGAAATGCTGCAGTCAGGTATATGTATTGCATTAGCTTTTTGCTATTGCAGATTAAAGGGGAAGGGAAGTTTGACAGGTCCCTCAGATTCTGAAAGAACACGGGTGTGCAAGGTACGTTTCTGTTCTCGGCTGGTACACCCAGGAACAGAAACATGCCTTGCACACCCTTGTTTTGGTTTGGAAGTGTGTCAAAGGGAAACCCCCTTTTTATCTTCAGAAATTGCTTACTTTTTGTTTATTCAACAGTCATCTTAGGTCTGCACTTTGGAACAGAACTTATTGTCCCTGTTGTCAGACGTTCTATGGGGTGTTGGTCTTCTTCACATATTGGATCAAAACTTTGGTATACTTTTCTGTGTATTTGTTTCTTTTTGATGGACCACTGCCTTCATTGTAAAGTATAAAAAGTTGGTTTAAAGCAAATTACTTGGTTCGTTGTTCCGCTTGTGTATAGCAAATAAGTTCTATTTATTCATAAGACATTTTCTTGTTCCTTTAATGTATATATTTATGCTTACCTTGTGTGTTACATTGCTACAGATGTTTGTATTTTTTACGTGTGCTAATTTTTTAAAATCCAGAAGCCATTAAAAATGAGTGCGAGCTTAATTACTTTGTTACACCTTTCCTGTTTTAAATAAAAATCTTGAAAGGCCATGAAAAGACCTTTCAAATGGGGCATTGATCTTACCTGTAGGTTTCAGCAGTCCTGAGATATACGTTTCCTAAATCTTCTGATAATTAAATGAAGGCAGCAGCCTTTTCCTGGAATCTTGACACAGAAAATTATATCACAAACATTTATCGTAACAGTAATTTAAGGATGGAGAGTACCTGAGGTCCATCATATCCACCTCTCTCCTTCTGCTTCATAAACAAGAATGTATGCTGTACAAACACGTACTGATTGATAATGATTCCCTTTCAACTCCGAGGGGCAAGTTGTAAAACAACATATAGCTTGTCCCTCAGTGACATCACTTTTTGTCTCAAGGTCCCTGAAATGACTGCTGCCATGATTTAATGTACAGCTGATTTGAGCTATTTCTATCTCAGGACCGCTGAAACCCACAAGTAAGCCACTTTTAAAAGATCTTTTATTTTATTCTTTGGTAATCGGGTAAGGCCCACTAGGCACAACTGCCTGTTTTCAGGGGGTGACCCGGGAACACTGGGCAGTTAAGTGACTTGCTCAGAGTCACACACTATGCAAGTAGAGGTTGTGGGAATCAAACTCAGGTCTTTTGGATGTACCAGGCTCATTCACAGTTCATTACTCAAACCTCTGGGCTATACTGCCAGCCCAGTCTTTTCACAGGCTTTCAGAATTTAAGGAAGTTGGCAGATTTCCTTCCCCTTTAAAAATAATTTTACTTAAGCAATAAGGCATGACAAGGTGTGCGTTATCGTGTAATAACGTCACTCCTGGGGTGGGTTGAAGCATGAGGCGAAGCTGAGTGCTTCCACCACCCCAGGAGTGACGTTATTACGCAATAACACACATCTTGAAGTGCCTTATTGCAATTATACAATGGCTTGATATTATACAAAATAAACAAAAAGTTAAAAATGTTTTTTGTAGATTTTTGTGCTTCTGAGGAGAAAAAAGTGGTCAATATGGTCAAGTAAATCCATACAGTGATGTTATTGTGTAATAACATCACTGTCTCAGGCACCCACTGACCAATCAGAATACAGGAAATTTCCTTGCCATTGTATAATAATGAATATTATACTGGCGCGGTAGCACCAGTATATCTAGAGTTGATGGACAAGTTTTGTGTTAAACCTGTAACTTTGCACCTTAACAGCTTTGGCGGTGTTCATCAAAACTGCCTTAGATTTGGCATGCATTGTCTGGGGGCAAGGTCTAAATATGTGGAAAGTTTTGTGATGGTAGTCTGTGTGATTTCTGAGATCTGCATATGTCGTTTTTGTGTAAAGGGCTAAATTGTATGCTATTCTTTAGCACATTTTTTTTTTTCTTTTGCTCTCGCATATAGCCTAGATAGAATGGATTTTTTTTCTGAAACTTTCATGGTGGGAGCAACCTCTATGAAGGTAGTGCCTTTCAAAGGTTTTGTGAAAAAATAATAAACAGTTCCAGAGTTGTAAGGATTTAAGTGTTTTTTTTTTTTTCTGAGCATGCTCAGTAGGGTTTTTGGAGAACCAACAAAGCACAAAAGAATCCTGCACTGAGAGGCAAGTTCATTAAAGATGCCAGTCTTCAGGTCAACTTTGCAATCAATTTATTGCAACTTTAGGCTTTGAAATGCACCATAAACCCTCTGATACAGCATGAAAAATTCTGTGTCAAAAGAGCTTTTTACTTTCTCACCACTTGCTTCTCACAGTACAAATTGGTTTTGTGTGTTGTGATGGTTCCACCTTGTTTTTTTTTTGCCCTGAAACTAAAAAGCATGGAAAATACATAAAAATGAATGATTTAAAAAAAAAAAAAAACATGCACCTGAAGCTAGCTGAACTGTACCTGTTTAGCTGGATTCTGGTGTTTACTTTTAAAAAAAAAAAGTCCAGAAATACTTTTTCTGGGCACCCCAAAATCTAGATAGCCAAGCATAGTTAGAGGAGCCATTCACCCACATTGTCTGTGTGAGAATAGCAGGACTTTTTGCCTTGTGAAGCCACAGCTGGAGTCAAGCTTCCAGCTTCAATTGCAGTAGTGAGCCGGTGTATGTATGTATGTGTATGTATATATATATTTATACAAAATCACACATGCCCCCATAATGCAAAGCATCATGGGCTGCATATGCAAATCACCACAGAATGTTATGCTGGTCGAACTTTAAGCAGAATTGCATGGTGCCGAAAGGCCACTCACACAGTTTGCAGAGGGTGCTAACAGAAGACATAGACACGTGTTTCATCCTTCCAGGACTCATCAGTATGCCTCGTCTGTTTGACACCCCAGTGGAATGGACCAGCCACCATGCAATTCTGCTTAAAGTTCGACCAGCATAACATTCTGTGGTGATTTGCATATGCAGCCCATGATGCTTTGCATTATGGGGGCATGTGTGATTTTGTATTTTCTTGAAACTTGGCTTCCCAGCCAAATGCCCTTTGGGGGTAACCCTTGCCTCAGTGTTTACGCACAGAGGTTCTTTGTCTTTTATATATATTTATATCTAGCTGACCTTTTTCCCCATCCATCCATCTATATGATTGTCTAGCCTCTGTCCTCTTTATTCCCTCCCCCTCCCTGCTCAACCAGCTCTCCCTCATTCTCCCTGAGTCCTTTGTAAAAGCAGACTAGGTGCCCACCCCAGGTACCGCTTGCCAACCCCCTTCTCCTCCAGGTCAGCTGTCCCCCTTTCCAAAATATATCTGAGGTCAGTGCTGCTTCTCCTCTTGGCCCGTGCTGTCCAGATCACCCACCCACCCACCTTCCCAGTATACGGCTGGCACCAGGGTGCCCACTGCCACTAAAGATCATCCTAACAATGGGGGGGCCCAATCCCCGGTATCACTTGGGTCCCCCTGAAATGAAGAAAAAATGTACCTGGTTGATCTGCAATATGAAAAAATAAGGTAAGTCTGATTTAATCTATTTCAGTGCAGCTTTTGCAGCCACAGCTGCAAATCCATAAAGGTAGCACATCTGTGCTACTTTGTTCGTGTCATCTGGAAACAGCTGTGTGTTGCTTATCTTACCTGAAGATGACTGTGTGTAGTTGTTTGTGTAGTCTTGTCCTTTTGTTGATTTTTGGGGGTGGGGAGTTAGGGTTGGAAACATCAGTGCCACATTTTCCTACATCTGTAGTGTTATGTTGAACCCGAACCAGTGCATTAACGCAGTTTTTTGCAAAGAATGCAACTGTATACATAACTTCAATAGTCAGGTTAGTATACCAAGGCCGGAACGTCAGCACAACGGTAGGGTTACTACTCACAACATCAGTGACTGGGGTTCAGGAATGGGCCCGCGTTATCAGGGGCTGGCCTGGGGAAGGAGGATCGAACATCGGAGAGTACACTCTCCTCCAGGTAGGGAGGATCGCTGCCTTCACCGCAGTATTGTCACTTGGGTGACCACCAGTGGTAATGCAGTGGAGGTGCTGCAGTAGGGAGAGAATGACCCCAGGTGGTGTCTGTGCCATGCTTTGTATGTGCATGGCTTCCCTAGTGCCTCGGTCCTCTGGGGTGGGAGCAGTGAACCAGGACCCCCCCCCGGCATAGTGCAGGATCATTGGGCACTCTTATGCTCTCTCCTGACCCTGGAGGTCCTCGTATAGAGGAGGGGCAGCATCTTGCCTGGTGTGGTCAGCCAGGTGAGTCCTAACTTCGGAGGGGGGGTATGCTGGGGGGGTTGGAAATGTGGAAGCACTGGAGACGGTCTACTACAGGGCTGGGGGTAACCACTGGGCAGCACTGAAGTGGAGGGAATTTGAATGATAAATTTGGAATAAAGGATAGCATACCAGAATTTGAGTCACAGAAAGGACAATAAACACAAGCAGGACAAGCCTATGGACATTGCTATCATATGATACTTTTCCAATCCTTGTTAGAATGTATTTGCACTGTATGATAACATACAACAAAACTGCATCCCGCCCACTGCAGCACATCACACTCCCAAATGGAACAGCAGGATCTGAATCGTAGCATTCCGTCTGGAGCATCCCTATGACCGTCGTATGTCACTTGTGAGGAAAATCCCTTCCTAATGTTGTAGTCCTTACTAGGGCTTTGCAGTGGCCGAATAGTATTTCCCCGAATACCATGAGTAGTAAAGCTCCTGGATATACGGAAGCCTTTCTGGAATTGGGGACTATGGATATTCAAGAAGAGTAATCGATCACTTACAATATAGAAAAGAAACAACCCCCAACCCTCCTCCCCTAGTGCAAAACCCAGTAAGATGTAACCCCCGTTACTCCACCTTCTGTCAGTTGCCCAGTCCCACCTTCCTCCCCCAATGCACCCACAGTTTGTCGCATTTGTTTTCAGTTTGTAAATAACATCCCCGATGGGCCACCAGCACAGTCTGCCCGCCTCCTCAGCTGGTTGCCGTCCTTCTTAATAGCACTCATTTGCACTGAAAAAAATATAGAATATGTCCCCCCATCCCCCCCGCACTACCCTATGCCCCCCAGTACCCATTTCTCAGTACAAGAAGGCAACTGGCACAGCCTGCCCTCCTGCACGGCCACCCGCCTTCTTATGAATGCAAGTGCTCATCCGCTTGTTCTGTCTCTGTAGAGTAAAACCTGATCGTGTCAAACAACATTCAAAGCTCTGCTAGTAAAGTAACCTGCATTTTCAGTGTTATTGTACTAATAACTATGTTGACAGGTAAAATGACACGTATTTTTTGTGTAGATTTGTTTGTTCTCCCATGGTATACAATGTTTTTAATGCACACTATATCCCAAATCGCTTTATATCACATGAAGAGTTGGTAATTGTCATTAGGCGTGCACAGAAGAGTTACTGTATATGTAAACACAGTTCAGCTTATATTTAACATATTGCCTGTCTTCCCTTTGCTGTGAATTATTGAGGTAATTTGCGTCTGAACCGGATCCTTGTCCCCTAGAGTTCATCTACTTTTGTTGCTTAATTCTCTGGTGATGTCATAACCCTCGGTGTATGACATCACAGTGTGTTGCTTTGGAAATGATTATGATGTTACCAACAGGGGAGTGTGAATTCAGCAAATGATTAAATAGCAGGAGTTTGGGGGGTGGAAGGGTCAAGGACCTTTCATGTAAATTAACCTTACAGTGAGTAAAAGGAATAGAACTACAGGACATACTTACACTTTAAGCTAAATTGTGTTGAAATTTTATGTTTTTAAAAAACTTTAAGTGACTTGCTCAGTGTTGCACATTAAATGAGTGGCAGTTGTGGTATTAAAACCTGGATCTGCTACAGCTGCAGGTTCACAGCTCCATACACAAAGCACCAGCTGTACTGCCTCCTAGCCAGAGGCCTTTTTAGGAATTGGGGTGAGTTTGTTTTTAATATTCTGTTAGCTGCTTTGGGCTTGACCATCACAACACCAATCCTAATATGGTTGACTAAAGCATTTTCTAAACAGTAAGAAGGGTCATGCTGCTCGCACAGAATCTGTCACAAATTTGCTATCCCAAGTGAAGAGAGGAAGAACACACATTAAATGTGATTAACTGTCATTATAGCTTGCGTACAATTCTAGTAGAAGCAGCAGTTATTCTTTTAAACTATATAAATATAACCTAGAAATGGAGTGATATCTTATGTTCTGAGATGGCAGGTCATTTTCTGGCAGGTGATACAGTAAATCCCAGCAGCGCTTACAGGGAGGCAAATTAAGTAGTAAGGCATGGCCAGTCATGTGTCGTCGTGGGATAACGGCACACCTCGGGACAGGAGGCACAAGGCAAAGAATGTTGGTACACATATAGGACACTCCAAGTTGTTGGTTGCCTGTGGTTAATGCACTTCCAGGTGCTAAAGGCACTCGCCACATCTGTACAAGTTCCTTGTGCCTGCGCATGCATTAACCCCAGACAGCAACACCTGGTCATGTCTTATTGCTTGCATGCAGTCTTTGCCATAAGCAGCTCTACTGTGCGTGTGTGGACATGGATTCATCGATACCTGCACACTTGTGGAATCACTATTTGTAAAATGGGCCATGAAAATCCTGAAGCCTCATTGGCTGCCAGCTATTCTCTGACCACTGCACACTTCATCTTAACTGCATATTTTTTAACAAAACGAAGCCCATTTTATAAGTGGGAAACATGCACCAGGGTTTGTAGTCATAGGAGAATAATGCACTTCTTGGGTGATTGCAGCACTTGGCTATACCTTGTGCCTAACAACCACCCGAGGCATTCATTATTTCCTGATAACTGCACACCCTGTCATGTGTTATGCTTTACTTGAAGACCTCATATCTGGAACCGACCGTCCAATCAGATTTGGACTGCTCTTTGTTCACTTTTCCTTGTTGCTCCTGACCTGTTTCCAGCAGCCATGTGATCTTTCTTTAGTACTGAAGAGATCTGCTGCCTTGACTCCTTCTCTGTGCCATATTAGCTCATGTTTCGTATTGTAATCTGTGTTTAGCTCAGCTCTTATTCAGTTCTGCCACTGTTCCCTTCTTTTGTCTGATATTTTGGGCCATTTTTACTCAGTTCACTCTCTGCATCATTTGCTCAAAAGGGCCCCCCCACCAAGCACACACACACACCACCAGTGGCTTCACATCCCACGGGCCCTGTGCCTGGTACCCAGCATAATTGTTGGGAATGTTTAACTATAGAACACATATTGGACAACAGTTCTGTGGCCTGTAAAGGGAGGCACAAGAAATCCCTGGTGGCCATGTAGTCCAGATTATACAAATCTGTCCAGATTACACCAATTAAACCTCTCTGCATTAAAATACTAAATCTTCTTCCTACAGTTCCAGACCCTAGTTTTCCAGTTATGAAACTGTGGGGTGGGAAAAAGTCTCCTTGGGAATCCAACCTAAGCATAGATTCCAGTCAACCAGTAATGGCTGCAGTTCCCCAGATTTTGGAATAAGTGGACAATTCCACGACTTTGTCTCTAGGGTTCAAGTTTGTTCCCAGACTGTCTATGGTTCTGGCTCCCATAGTGACTTCTGATTGGAATGCCCTTTGGGCAATAGTTATGACTCCCATAACCATTCTCTTTGGAGACCCTGTGGACACCACACCTGATACATCAGGTGCACATGGTGTTGAAAGTTCTCACTGTATATTAAGCAAGCTTCACTTTCAGTTTACCTCTAAACTGGCAATTCCTCTTGTTCATGCCAAAAGGGTATGGCGGGAGTCTTTACAGATAAGGCACTTGATAAGAAGAGTTACGCAGTCTCTAAAGAGGGCTATGGATTTATTTTGCTACAGCCCCCAGCTGGTCTACTCCCAACTGTTACTGCAGGGATAACCCCCCCAAATCCTATCTCTGAATCCTCCTAAAAACAAGACTGTCCAACTGGATTCCTGGGAAAAGAGAATCTCTTTGGCTACTTAGACCAGTCAACAGTCTCAGCTGTTGCACCTAATACCAGCGCTCCTGTGGTCTTCCATGAAACCTGTCTTAGAGAAACTCCCTGAGGAAGATTGGAGAAAGTTCCTTTGCACTGTCCAGTGTGGTCTACATGCCTGGAAGCAACAGCTTCAGTTGTCTGTGGATGACATTGAGCAGTCCTGTGCATGGTTCCAAGAGTGGAAACCCAATGACAGGCATGACTAAGATGCTCAACGCTTTCCCAGAAACCAAAATTGTTGATAGCTGACGTTCCATTTAAAGGTCACACACTGTTTGGGCCCCCCTGTGGAATCCTTGCAAGAGGGCAGAATGGCAAAAAAAAAACCTACTATGGTATCCCTTGTAGGATTTGAAGGAGCTTATAGCACTCTTTTCAAACAGGAAGTGAGCAGCCCTTTTGTGGATAGCCACACCATTGTAAGTTCTCCAGGCAGCCTTCAGCAAGACCTTTCCCTAACAACCAGGACAGGAGTAGGGAACATGATAAAGCATTCATCCTCTACTGTGACTGAATTTCCAAATAAAGCAACCGCAAATACCCATGAGTGGTGGGGTGCTAAGCTCGAGCTTGCCAGGCCATCTGTAACTGTACCTTTTCTTGAAATTGCCGGCACTCCACAAAGAGTTGAAATAAGAAACACCATCAGCTGTTTGTGGAGTGCTGGCAATTTCGAGATCTACTGTGACTGATCCTTTTTTTTCTGCATACTTCTTAATCTCAAAGAAATCAGGAAGGTGGTGCCCCATTCTGTACCTTTTGGTTCTCAACAAACAACTCGAGGTCCAGATGTTCAGGATAGTATCTTTGACTGACGTCATCCATTCATCCAACAAAAACACTTACTCTTTTCTCCAAAACTCAAGAATGAACAGTTCCACATCCCAGTCAGAGAATCCCATCAGAAAAATCTTCAGTTTAGAATGGAATTCGGTATACCAGTAGCGACTTGCCATTTGGACTCTACTCTGCTCCCATGGATTTTAGCAAATGACATTTGGTAGTCATTCCCTCAACCCAGAATAAGTGAATTACAGGTCCTAGGAAAAACAGGAAATTCTCTTAGCTGTTTACCTCACATGGGGCAACATCTTGGGAAGTTCTATTTCAAGGCGGCTACCTCTGTGTGACTTACTGTTACTTGTTAGCATGCAGACGTCTGGGGGAGTTGGTAAGAGCCCAGACTATCCTTTCCATGGCTGCACCCATGGCTCATCTCGGATGTATCCTTCCTGATGAAATTTGCAAAGTGGCTACCTGGAACTCTGTCCATACCTTTGCAAAGCACTACTTTTGAGGCATGCAGAACCACAGAGATTCTCAGTTTGTACAGGAGAATTTAACGTTAGCTCTGGAGATGAAAGAGAAAGCTAAGATGAAAAGTGCGTATTTGTATTGATGAGATGTCTGTGATGGGCCCCCATAATCATTGCTGGAGCTGCTTGGGCTTCAGCTATGACCCTTGGTTTTGTTAGGACTTTATAGTCCTCATCTTGGTTTAGAAAAGACTGAGTGTAATGCTTAAAAGCTTAATCTACCTCCATGGTTGATACGTCCATAGGCCAAGGTGCACAGATCTTCATCATTACAGTTGATAAGGGAGGTGAACCTCCTATTTCCGGGGGTGTGGCCCCTTTGATACACAGAGTCGATGAGCTTCAAGCCCTAGTGCCTGATCTATCTTACACTGTTTTTCATGAAGACAAGGCTGTCCTGGGAACACCAGAAGTCTGCTCTATGAAAGCGATGGAGTTCCACTGTTAGTACTTTCTTTCTTCCCTTGTGTACACACTAACCTGGAGCCACCCATTATGTTAAGGAGTCGAACAGAATCAGTTGCCAAGGTTCTAGATTCTTCTCTAGCACAATACTATAAGAGAAGGCTTTGTGTGTGTATATGAATGTGGATTCTCTCTGCTCCCCAGGGTCAATCTCCATTAGCTCCACTTCTTAAATAAACCTGAGAATGTTGTAAAGCAGTAGAACTGGAATGGTATGTGCCTAGAGAGCTTCCCACCACTTTTGAGTACAGGGTGGTGTATTGTTCCCTGCTACAAATGCAATTTCAGGCAACCCCCAAAACTCTGCTGCATAGAACTGCAGAAGTTAGGCAGATCTTACAGTGACTCGCCTCAATGGAGCCCCACTATTTGTTCTTAGCTGGGGGCACTAGAATCCTGCAGGAACCAGAACATTTGAACCTGCTGACTGCTGGTGCATGGTAACAGCATACAGTACAGTGCCAAGTGTGCCTGCATCATATAAAATGGCATCAGGGACCAAGATGTCTCTGTGTCTTCGAAAAGCGTTTCTGTCTAGTTCATCATATTTCCTTCCCTTTTTGTTTCTACACGTGCTGTAGTGTTACAAATTTTGTTGCATGCCATCCTGGTTACTTTTACTGCTTTCTAAGGTTCCATTACTCTCTGCGCTATCGTTGGGCACTGGTTCACATCCTTGGTGCTGACATCGTCCTTCGCAGCCCAAAACTTACGGTTTGTGGCCTGGTCTCGCTGGCCAACATTGCCGTGGCTGTCAGACAACAGTAAGAGGATGCAAAAGAACAAGATCCATGATAGAATTTTGTGGGTCCAGGTCAGTACTGCTGAGAAATAATTGAGCAGACAAATATCGCGTTACGTGGAACACCATAAACAGCATGGTCCAAAATTGCGCTAATAAAAATAAACTCCGAAACCATGCCCGCTGAGATAATAGTGCAGTTTTTGACCGCACATTTATTTTGCCACAGTCCTGATCGGATTTCAAGTCCTGTGATGGCCGTGTTTCAGAAAAAGATGAGGGTTTGATCGGGGTCTCACTCAAGATCCGTCAAGTGCAAAAATCTAACTAGCAAGTTCATGCCTTGACATGACAAGGATGTACAGTAGACAGTGGTGCTGATATCAATGCTGACGGTGCTTGCATCTGTGCGGATGGTGCCAACAGCAGTACTCATGGTGCCAGTGGTGCCAGCATTGATACTGAGGTCAGTTTTCATGGCATTCTGTTAATTCACTCAATTGTTATGCAGAGTTGAATGATTTTCCGGTAGTTTCGGGCAGTTCATGTGCGATTTTCAGTGTGTACCCAAAGTGTCAAGTCCTCCAGTATTCACGATGACAGTATTTGTAAATAAAATCCCCCAATGCACTCTTGGAAGGCAGCTCTGTTGTGCCAGAGGACAAGAAGGGGGTCCTACCCAGGCAGTAGTGCCTGAGCAGCAGAGCTGGTCATGCGCATTCCATGCAGTGCACGTCAAGTCTCATGCTGGGCATAGTTCCTTACAGTACATCTGACAAACTTGCACAGGAGGGCACTGCAGTAGACGCTTACTAGCCAATAGTTTCAAATGTGCCAACCCTCATGTTGAAATGCCCGTGCAGCCAGATTTGCTGCTTTCAGAGGCACTACGAACAGCAAAGCTGCATGTCACTTTTTTTTTTTTTATTTAATTCACTGTTGACTAATGTGATACTGGCTTGATCAAGAAGAGATCAGGTGGCGCTCTAGAAGTGACCGTCACAAGAACGCATTCCTTTGAAGAAGCATAACAAGGTAGTATGTTGAGCTTTGGTGGCTGGACAAAATAATCAGTAAAAGAAAGAATTCTGGGAGTTTGTGAAGTGGCTGATGTTTCCTTTTCTTGTTGAGCTTTCGCTGTAACCAGCTCACTTCCACAGCCGAGTGGTGTTCTGCTGTTGAACCATGCAGCGGTGAAAGAGCCATGCAGTTAACCAAAGCCGAACTCAGAGAAGGAACCCTTGGTCAGGCATGTTTTAATTACAAGCAGGAATGTAAGTACCAAGTGTTTCAACTGAACCAAGACAGTGAGAATTATGAACACAGAACACAGCTTATTGGGCCTGGCAAAGTGGAGTTACACCACCCTCCGATTAGTGTTCACTATACTCTGTACTGCCGCATATTCTGTGGCACTGTCTGCTTCTGCGGCATCTTACACTATTCGAGCAGCTATCATCAGACTCAACATTATCTTCTATGGAGGGGACTACACAGGGATTTCCTTTTTCAACCCTAGAGTCACCCCATTAAGGTAACAGGTCAGTACTCTAGTGGACCAGCAAAAGAAACCTTCTCTGAAGGTTCCTGTTCACTCTGCCTTGCCTGCAGGCAACAATTAAGATGGTTGCCGCAGGCAACAGTTAAGATGTAGGCATTGGCATTTTGTATGGGAAAACCCATGACCTGGATTTTTGAACCCAGTAAGTTATGCCAGTGTCTCCACATAACTGTGCTGAAAAGGAGAGCCAGGTTATGTGGACTCCAGGCCTTCATAGATTGACTCATGAAGGCAGTAGCTCACCTACAAATGAATAACAAATCTGTTATAGTCTAGATCCCGGCCATTTACCCCCCGGGAGTGGGAAATGTACTAGTTGTCGCCCTGAGACGCACAGTGAAGGATCCACACAAGCGGTCACTGACAAGTGTGAGGGTAGGATCTTTCTTCTGATAGGACAGTCAGGGGATTCAAGCAGGGCCTTGACATAATGAAGGGAATAGTGGTTACCAGGGGTGACAGGACCTAGGAGGAGAATAGAGAGATAACGGAGAGGGTTGGTACTCTGGAGGAACAGTAGGTTCCAGGGATTATAGGGAACTTGGGCAGACTGGATGGACCTCTGGTCTTTTTCTGCCGTCATTGTCTGTGTTTCTGTGACAGTAGCAAAAAGTTAAAGAGGGCCTGTATCATGGGCAAACAAAAATTGCCGCTATCATCGGGCGAATCTAATCACATGCTAGCCCATCACGGCAGCGGAATGGCTACTGCTCATGGTGCCGGTGATCCGGCTTCAGGAATGAGCACATGTTGTCAGGGGTCAGCCGGGAGAGAGGGGGATTGAGCATCCAGTCCTGCTGGAGTCTGGGGAGGGAAGGTTGGTGCCTCCACTGTAGTGCTGCCACTTTGTTCACCACCTTACCTTTAAAGCAGCGGTATTTGTTGGCAGAACTTTTCATCATATAGTTCTTTTAGCAAAACTGCATGTCTCACCTCCTTAGATTCATGATTCACATCGTTGTAATTTCCTCAGATATTTTTAAAAACAGCATTCAGAGCTATTTTTGTAATTAATGACTCAAGTTATTAAAGATGGCCACCACTTGCAATATTTAAAAATCTCAATAGTTGAAGGTACCTTTTGACTGTAAATACTGGCTTTATGCTGTAGATGTATTATGATGGTACAAGCACATGTTTCTGATGGCAAATAGCACTACTCCAAGATGTTTATTTTTTTTCATGGTGGGCATTGCAAGGGAGCAAGAACTTTTAAAAGCTTCAAAATCGTGCATTTTGGTTAAAGGATGAAAGAAAAAAAAAAAACTGGTTTAGTTTGTTTTTTTAATTGGTATTTATGAGCCCCCTTCAGTCGGCCACCCGCTTTGTCCACCTGTCGTCCTATCCAGGCCCATCACCTGCCTTCTCTGGGACTTGCACCACAATCCCCCCCCCTTCCGTGACTTAGTTCCCACAGGGTGGCTCTGTCATCAAGGTCCTGGGGAGTTACAAACCTCTCAAGTCAGCATGCGTGTGGAGCGGAGTGGCAGTCAGCAGCATGAGGACTGCAGAAGGAGTGGGGAGTAATCCTGCTTGGCTAGGGCTGTGTTTCATAGTTTCTTCCCAGCCTCAGAGATGCCGGTACACTGGGGGAGCCTAGGTGTATGCGCATGCAACGTATGCGCTCGGCACTGGTTCCCGGCCTGCATCTCCCCCTTCCCGTTACTCTCAGCTGCACACTACCTCATGTGGTCACTCACAAGGCAGTGTAGCAGCAAGAGCAGCGACCCTTCCTCCCAAGAGCAGAGCATTCACTAGCATGCTCAATCCACCCCCCCCCCCATAAGCCCTCGATGATCCCAGCTTATTTCCAAACCCAGGTCACCGGCATCACAAGCGGTAGCGCTAATGGTGCACCAGCTGGCTGGCGCAGTATAGTGTACAAAAATACATTAGTGCTAAAAAATAAAAACGGTATTCTGACTAACGAATACTGGTGCCTTAAGTGGGGATTCATTACACTAGAACCATGACAGCGCTTGTTATCTGCCTCCAGTCTGTTCCCCCATGAGACAGTTAGAAGGAGCCATTTGGAGTTCTGTTCACATTTGTATGAAGCACTACAGCCTCAGTGTAGCACAGCACTGGCAACCTCATTTTGGACTATCAGCCCCGAAGAGTCTCTGACCGGCATTGGGCCATGTGTTCTGACCACCTGCACATTCCCCATTTGCCTCGTTATTGAAGACATGAAATAGAATCCTCTCTATGGAGTACCGCTCACACACCCGCCTCCCCTGGCTGAGAGGGACTCCTCTGAGTCAGGTGTTCATTTTTTTTGCATAGTTTTTTGAATTAGCAAATGGTGTCTAGCTTTCTTCAGCTGTTGGCTGGGCAGGCATTTGCTACCACTACCAGTGCGCATGTTAGATCCTTCTGTAGGGAACAGTGTCTTCTAGCAGCAGTGCCAGTTAATAATGAAGTTCTTTTTAGCAACTGGTATGCCAGACGAGCCCCTTAACTAACAAATCTCTAACCCTTTGCTTGATTTTTTTTTTTTTTTGGTTTTCTTTGTGTTCTTTGTTTTGGCAGTTTAGCACAGACCCTTGCCAAACGTGCCAGATTGGATTCTGAGGGAAAGGAGGTGGTGCCATTCTCTCATTGGTTATTTTGTCTGACGCAGCTGGCTTGTACTGCCCTTTTCTTTGCCTACTGAGTGTTCATAGAGCAAGTGATGTAAACACAGGGTGAAAAACAGGAAATGGTATGGGGGCTGCCATATTTCCCATGGATCCACACATTATAAGTGTATTAGAAATCAAGAGAAACAGTTACAAAAAAACTGTAAAAAAAAATCAGATTTTTCGTAACTACCAGGCAGTGCAAAAATCTGGGACACGATGAACACTTCCTGGTGTGCTAGTACTGCTGCTTTCAAATCCACACAGCAGAAATGTACAGTTAACTCCCACCCTGCTCAAACTCCTAAATCACCCTATGGGGATAGCCAGCTCTGATTCTGTTCCTTATAATATATTGTAGGCGTAGTCTTTTATTCAGGCTGAGACGCTGATGGGAATTCCCATTTGCCTTCTCACCAGGTAGATTGAAAGGGACACAGTTACTTAAAGGCTGATGGTAATACAAAGCAGAGATCCTCGTGAGTTACATCCAGTAACTATGGGATCATTTATTTATTTATTTTAATTGTTTGTTTTTCATTTGAAATGACTCCAGCCAGGATTATGCTATGAGTTGCATCATCTGGTTTTCAGGGTGGGCCCAGGGAGGATAGCAGCTGTCAACAGGTTAGCATAGTCCAGCAGGAATAGTTCGATACGGGCTGAAGTATACACAGAAAAAACAAACTGTGAAGGTAAGCAAACGTGATGAATAGTCAGGCATAACTTAATTCAAAAATCGATGCGGTTTGTTAAGATGCTTTCTGTAATGTCAGCTCCGTGTCCATTTGCCATGTGACAACTTTGGTATCTGGTGCTGGTTAGTCGCTAGCATCATGCAAAGCACCTTGATGTCCTGAAAACAGTGCTGCCTGGCCTGTGTAGGAAGCACTTTTACATTATAAAAAGAAAATCAGACTGGGCTGCCCTCAAGGAGTGATTGAAGAGTGTACAGCAGGGTGAGTTTACACAATGGGCTTCAGATTTGAAGGCCGCCTCAAACGTCTGTGTTACCGTAAGATCTTGATGCTCTCTCCACACTGAATACCGATCTCACAGCTCATCTTTTGCAAGGTAAGTAATTTAGATTCGGCTCTGTGGATCCATCCGTGTTTGTTATTTGCAGGTTGCACTGCATTCTTCTCGGTTTGGGCTTGGGCTCAGTTGCGGATGGGGTGGCTTCTCAGTCTTGTAGTCAAAAAATGCAGCCAAGCTGACGCGTAATTGCAGCACATACTACAGTGGACAAAACAGTATCTTTTTTTATCTCTGTCCCTCTCTCTCTCTCTCCCCGTCCCTCCAATTTAATTTGTGCCACGCTGTTCGGTTTGCCTAATGGAGCAAGGCGGCATCCTGGATGCACTGTGCAGCTTGTACCTGTCTGGGGGCCATCAGAAACTGATTTGTCATTTTTAATGCACCACCGGGGGGGTGGTGGCTGGGATGTGAAATGTAATTCACATTAGCCTCCTCACCAGGTAGTTTGACAGGGTCACAGTGACTTAGAGGCTGAGGGTAATGCAAAGTAGAGATCCTTGTGAGTCACATCCAGTAATTGTGGAATAATGAGGACTCTGTTTTTAGGGAACACAATGACACAGCCAGCAGTACATAGCAGGGAGACGCACCAAGGTCTTCCTGAAGTTGGCTTAACGTGAGGTAGGTAGGTAGGATGGAGATTAGTTTCTGTAAACCTGCTGTAACTCTGCAGTTATGAACCCATTCCTTGTGTACGACTGACTAACCTTATTCATTACACTATCTAATAGTTTCTTTTTTTGTGTGTGTGTGTGCCTCATTTTGTACTGTGGGGGGGCTGCAGAATGGTGCACAGAATACACAGGGTCCTTCTGTTCTGGTAGCAGTATCTTGGCCACCAATCTGACAGCTTTCTGTTGTATGCCAAGTGCTTGTGAAACATGCGTGTGCTTCAGTTCATGTCAACTTCATAGAGACTGGTACAGTAGGGTAGTGGTAGCGCTACCAGTCGCTATGCTAGGGGCCCATACTCGGTTTACTTAGGGACTGGCAGGGGGAAGGTGGATTGAGCATTAGAAGGAAAGGGAAAGGGGAAATTGTTTAACCAGGAAAGGCACACTAAGCTGAAGTTTGTTTCCAGGTGCGACCTGGGAGCACAAGGAAGTTAAGTAACTTGCTCAGTGTCACACAGTATGCAGGTGGGGACTGTGGGATTCAAATCTAGGTCTCCAGGTTTGCAACTCAGTGCCTTTAACCACTGCGCTATACTGCCTCCCTCGGGTGGGGGGGTGCAGTATTCGGCTACGTGACTGCCACTTGGTGGAGACTGAGGGCAGCACAGCAGGACCACACAGAGAGTGGGAGTTGGTGGAGAATGCGGGGGGGGTTGCAGTCAGGCAAGCCAGGGCAAAAAAAAAGCGACTGAGAAACTTTTTTTTTTTTTAACCTGTAACCCTCTGTGATGATGACTGCCTCGGCACTCTTAAAACTATAAGAGCGTCTCTCACGTTTTGCATAATGCCAGTGCAAGATTTGAAAAAATTGAATTTTCCACTAACAGAATAAGGGATGCAGGACTTTTTATTTAAAAATGTGTGGGTGGGGTTAACTTATATACACACACACATGCATACATATATATATATATATATATATTATAGTGGCACGGTAGTGCCACTATAGTTAGGGTTGAGAAGCCATTTCTATGTTAAACCCCAAAACTTTGCAACTTAATAACTTTGCAACCGTTTGACGGATTTGCCTGAAATTTGGAATACACAATCAAGAACCATAGGCCTTGGGATCTTGAAGTTTCATGCGGTCGGATATACGGCTGCGGAGTTATTAAGCGTGATCGTCTTGGCGCATTCACGCTTTTTCTCGGAATTCTACGGTCGCACCTACAGGTCGTACGGTTTGCGCGACCGGCCCGAAATCTTCAGGGAACGTGCGGCTAGGGTCCCCAATGTGCCTTTTGAAGATTTTGTGAAAAAATATTAAATGGTTCAAAAGTTATTCAAAAAACAGTTTCCCATTATAAGTCAATGGGAAAAGTTAACAAAAAGTTCGACAGTGTCGCAAATGCATTTTTACTTCCGCAAATGGGCCTGTTACTTTCGGAAATCAGCCATTTTGTTTTCAGTTGGTGATCAGAAAAATGGTTGGCATTTAAATTTGGGACCCTCTAGCAACCTAATTGTTTTTGTTTTCACCTAGTCGGACCCTGAGGATGCTTGCCATGTCTTTATTTTGTGGTAAAACACCCCAGAAATATGTTTTTCAAATTTCTGGAAAAAGTACTTTCGCAAGTTACTTTCGTGCTCACGAAAGTGTCGAACTTTTTTGCGAAAGCTGCAAATTGCGACAGTAGTTTTCCATCTGAGGGAAAGTGACAGCTATTCTTGTTAATTCGCGCCGCAAAAAGAACTGCTCGAGTTTTGGGCTGAAATTTGGAGGAACAGAGCTGACATCTCACAGATGTGCCTTTCAGTGTTGTATTGAAAAAATATTACACGGCGGCAAAGTTCTGACACTCCAAAGTTGACAGTTTTCCCATAGGATAACATTATGGCGTGACAGCGTTACAGAAATCCTTTGGATCCCTGCTGCAAAATAACGGTTTGGTCTTTTTCCTGAAATTTGGAGGAAGACAGCCAACAGCTCACAGATGTGCCTTTCAGTGGTTTGGTGAAAAAATGTTACAGGAGGCAAGTTATTGGCGAACTTCTCTTTTTCCCATAGGGATAACATTCACGGTGTTTGCGGCGCCTTTCCAGGGCCCATTATCTCAAGCGGTCACGAGATCACGGTCTTTTCGTCGGAAAATCTTTAGCCCCTCTCCTATACTTCTGCTGCTTTACACATGTCATGGGTGAGAGTTAGGGCTGTGATCCCAATGCACACCCAAATGCGGTTGGGGGGTGGTGAGGGGTCCAAGGGGTTTTAACCCTAACAGCAATTTCCTCACTTTTGTCGCTGTGGAACAACCCTAACTAATGCATTAAGCGGAGTTTTGCCTCATATATATATATATATATATATATATATATATATATAAATTACTATCAAGCCTGTGGTCAGCATTGATGAGTCTCAAAATGAATTTACTCAGAACTGTACATAAAGAAAATGCTACCTGAAAACACTCATCTGGGTATTTTTAGTTTGAACTGGCTTCATAAATTGCACAGATCTTTTTGTATGTTGTAGTTACTGACATTGGTTGCATGTTGTGTGCTATGTTGAACATTGCATAATCCTTAATGGTAAAGCAACGTAAAACTATTTTAGAGTGAAAAAGCACATGGTCTAACTTCGAGATGGAGCTCTTGCAGCAGGTAATACCATTAGGACTAATGCCGCCAGGCGTTAGGACCCCACAGAAAACTTGTAGCTAGCAGTCTATAGCGGGGGACTGCCCCCGACGTTGGCTCCGCTCAACGTCAGACGTGGTATAAAGGTGCCATCTCAGTTCTTTTCCCACCGTTGACCCATGTAGTTCGGCTCCAAGGATGCCTTCTTTGCAGTCGACTGCTCTGAAGAAAAGTTCATGGAAAATATTGGTTTTTTCTCCAAACAAATCTCCAATTACCATTTATGTCGTCGCCTTCTCCTCCGCGATGAAAATCTAAGTGCGCATGCATGAAGCAGATCCTGGCGAAGGACAGCCGCACGGCCTGCCTCATTTGCCTAGGCCCTGACCATCGGCCCGACGCCTGCCCGCACTGCCAAAAGTTTAACCGCAAGACCAGGATAAGAAGAGCCAATGCACTCAAAGCACACCTTTTGGGGCAAAAAATGGCAGCTATGCAGCGTGGTTCTGGGGCCAGCTTATCTTCTCCCGCTAGGGACTCCCCACCCACAAGGAAATCATCGGGAGGGACGCACCATCACCGGGACAAGGATAGGGCCAAGTCAGAGTCGTGCCCTAAGTCGCTTCCAAACAGGCCTCTTCTTTCTCGACCTCCCGGCTGGAGGTCCGGCTCGGTCCCGACCCATGCGACCAAGCCTTCCCACAAGGATGTCTGCTCCCACCTCTTCTCAGGGCAAGCACCAGGAGCCAGCCCGTTCTGGGACTTCATCTTCTCTGGCCCACCAACCCCACAAATCCTCCTCAGGGTCAACTCAGAGTGGCCAGTCCAAGGATAGGCATAAGGACAGGCCCAGTCCCACGGAGAAATGCAGGGACAAACATAAGGTGCCGGAGGCCGCCCGATATCGGACGCCCCCTCCGCCTAAGGTCTGCCCTCCACTGGACAGCAGACCCAGCCGTTCGCCTTCCCTGGTGTCCCACACCCCGATGCCTAATAAGGGGCAGTCACCAGCGGAGGAGCTAATGTCTGTACCTCCACTGGGAGGTAGGACACCCGATAAACCTGTGCCTACTCCGGATGTCAGCTGTCCAGGTGAAGGAGATAACGGTTGCCCGGATACGGATGTCGGCCAGAACCTGACACCAGTCCCCAAGGACATCCAGACGCCAGGCCCCGCGCACCCAATGCCCGGCCCAGCGGTCGTCCCAGTGGCTGACATAGGGTCACTCTTTACAACATGGTGGAATACGGTCAAAGGGGACCTACTTTATAGACCCCCAGACCCCACCCCACCTCCTCCACCTATAGGACCTCCCCCCAACTCCACCAGTTCCAGGTGGGGACGAGGGCACCCATCCAGATCCAAAAGGAAAAGAAAGCACTCTCTTGTTCCTTCTTCTAGCGGCCGTGCATCTTCCTCGGACGAGGGAGATGCGACTCTTTCTTCTCCTGATTCCTCTGGGGATGAGTGCTTTCCTTCTCCTTCACCAGGCCCAAAGAACTCTCCAAGGTCCCCCGGATGATCCCTCATTTTTAGACATCATGAGGCTCATCCAAGCCATCTACAAATGGGATATGAAAGACCAGGACCCAGAACATAAACGTTTGGCAAAATTATGGGAGGATAGGGAACCAAAACCGTTGGTCATACCACCACTTGTTGAGCCTTTCCAAGACATTACTTGCCTGTCTTGGCGTACGCCTGCCTCTATTCCGGCGGTTCCTAAAAAAGCTGACAAACTCTATAAGCCTCCTAGAGCAGAGCTTTTTCTGGCAGAGCAACTGAAAGCCAGCTCACTGGTGCTCACTGCTGCAGCACCAAACCAAAACATTTGAGTTCTCAGCCTCCACACCAAGCCTCCAAAAAATCGATAGCTGAGGTCGGAAGGTATTCTCTTCTGCCACAGAGGCCATGCGGTCTCTTAACTTCATGGCCCATGTGGTCACCTATCAGCAGTCTCTGTGGCAAAAGACCATGGAACTGGTTAAGTCCATACCTGAATCTGAAGCAAAAGAGGAAGTGCTTGCCTGTGCCCAGTCAGGCCTGGATGTAGACAAGCATGTCTTGCGCTGCTCTTATGATGCAGTGGATACGGCCTCTAGAGCTGCGGCCTCAGGAGTATGCTTATGTAGGCATTCATGGCTGAGACTGTCTGGTTTCCAACCTGAAATACAGGACTCCATTTTGGACTCCCCTTTTCAGGGACCGGTGATGTTTGGGCCAGAGGTGGAATCTCTGGTCAAAGAACTTCAAGAGTCAGGGAAGGCGGTAGTCGATGTGCACCACATGTACAAGTCCCAGCCTCAGGAATCCCGCCGCCGTCCCTTTCACAAAGGACAGAGACAGGGAAGCAAGGGTTTCAAGAGGTGGAGTCACCCTAACCCCCAAGGCTCCCAAGGCCCTAGGCAGCCCAAAGCTCCCAGGGCTCAGGCCCTGCTACTCCACTGCCTGACTCGCTGCCTCTCCCTCCCCCCTCTCAGGAGTCACAGAACGAGAAGGTAGGAGGGAGATTTGCCCTTTACCCATTCGCCTGGTCCAGCATTACCACAGACCAGTGGGTGCTGGACACTATTTGAAATGGGTATTCAGTAGAGTTTCTCTCTATCGTAGCGGACAATCCACCCCCCACCTGTCAATTGTCCACTGGCGCACGCCCTACGCTTAGCAGTGGAAATCCAACAGCTCCTGGAGAAAAAGTCCATCCAGCCTGTTCCTCTGGCGCAGAGGGGCAAAGGTGACTACTCCCGCTTCTTCCTGGTTCCAAAGAAAACAGGAGACCTTTGCCCTATTCTGGACTTAAGCCAACTCAATCTCTCAGTCAAATACCAGGGATTTCGGATGGTCACTCTTTCGAGTCTGTTCCCCTTGCTCCATCAAGGGGACTGGTTATGCTCCCTCGATATGCAAGATGCTTACGTGCATATCAAAGTTCTGAAACATCGCAGAAGGTTTCTTCGGTTCCAGTCCCAGGACCAGCATTACCAGTTCAGGGTTCTGCCCTTCGGCTTTTCTTCTGCCCTCTGAGTCTTCACCAAATGCCTGGCAGTGGTAGTAGCAGCAGCCCTCCGACGGAGAGGCCTCTTTGTTTACCCCTACCTAGACGACTGGCTTCTCTCAGCTTCGACGGAACAGAGTCTCCAAGTCGCCCTCAAAGAGACAGAAGATCTCTTCTGCTCCCTGGGGATTACGGTGAACTGGCCAAAGTCGCAACCCTGGCTGTCTCAGAGGTTGCAGTTCATAGGGGCAGTCCTGGACACCAAGCAGGGAAAAGCCTTCCTGCCCTCGGAGGGGGCAACACATCTGCGGGTTTTGGCATGCAGAGTTCAGGCAGCCTCCACCATACCTACTCGGGTCATTCTACAACTGCTGGGCCACATGGTGTCCACCATAGCCATGGTCCCACCCACCAAGTGGCACATGAGAGTCCTCCAATGGCACCTCAGGGTATAATGGGATCAGGCAGTGGATGACCTTGATCTTCCGATCAGGGTCTCCCGGGCGGTCCTGCACTCCCTCGATTGGTGGCTCTGCCACACAAACCTGGAGGGAGGAGTCTGTGTGCAGAAACCAACCCCGTCCCTCATCCTGACCATGGACGTGTCATTGACAAGTTGGGGGGCTTACTTAGGGGATCACAGGACTCGAGGGTCCTAGTCTCCCACAGAGTGCTCTCTACATATCGGTGTCCTGGAAATGAGAACCGTTCTGAATGCGCTTCAGGCTTTTCAGGACCAGCTCTCCCCGGGTCCCCTTCTGGTGCAGACAGACAGACAACACACCAGTGGTCTTCTACCTCAACAAACAAAGGGCTTCCCACTCCTACCCCCTTTGCAGGGAGGCCATGAGAGTATGGAACTGGGCAGTAGAACACCTCGTTGACCTCACGGTGGTTCATCTACCGGGGGTCCAGAACGTCCTTGCCAACAGTCTCAGTCGCTCTCTCTCTCCGAGCCATGAGTGGGAACTACTTCAGGAAGTTGCAAAAGGCCTCTTTGGTCTCTGGGGCCCTCCCAGAGTTGGACCTCTTTGCATCCCCATACAATGGCAAACTGCAAAATTTCTGCTTGCTCATTCCAGGGCTTGGTGTTTTTTGGTGAGATGCATTGTCCCTCTCTTGGACGGGGAGGTTTCTGTATGCCTTCCCTCCTTTCCCGCTCATCCAGAGAGTACTGCTCAAATTGCAGTTGGAAGGAGCCAGGATGATCCTCGTAGCGCCTTTATGGCCTCACTAAATTTGATATCCGCTGCTCCAGCAACTGTCATTGGAACCTCCAGTGCAGTTGCCTCTCTCCACCTGCTTGCTCTCACAGGAGCAGGGGACACTCGTCCATCCTGCTCTTCATTCTCTTCACCTGCATGCCTGGCATCTGCAGTCTTAGCAGAGGAGAGCTTAGAAGTGTCAAGCAGGATGGTAGAAGTTCTGGTCACAGCAAGGAAACCTTCCACTAGAGCTACTTACGCGATTAAATGGAACCTTTTCTGCCTCTGGGCAACAGCTCGTGCCCTGGATTGTCCAGTCGGACATGTGCTAGAATGCCTCCATCACCTCCTGGACTTGGGGCTAAGCTAATTGTCCATTAAGATGCACATGTGTGCGGTTTCCGCATATCACGTCCCTTTAGGAGATGGAACTCTGGTGCAACTGAATGTCTACAAAACATTTCTCGGAAGGGTTTTTGCACATTAGGCCTCCCAGGAGAGACCCTGTTCCTCTATGGGATTTGCTTTTCATTCTTGAGAAGCTCACACTCCCTCCTTTTGAGCCAGCCACATCTTGCAAGCTGCGCTTCCTTTCTTGGAAAGCTCTTCTGTTAGTTGCCATTACTTCCACTAGAAGAGTGTCTGAGCTCCAGGCCTTGATGTGCAAAGAGCCTTATATAGTCTTCCACAGGGATAGGGTGACCCTGCGTACAAATCCTAAGTTCTTACCGAAGGTGGTGTCAGAACTGACCCTGAACCAGGACATCAACCTTCCAGTTTATTACCCTGAATTTTCTAACCAAGGCGAAGCCCTGTTGCACACCTTGGATGTTCATAGGATCCTGAGATATTACCTTCACAGGACTCAGCCTTTCAGGAAGACGAGCCAGTTGTTTGTCTCCTTTGCAAAAAAGATGACAGGGGCTCCTGACTCCAGACAGTCACTAGCCCGTTGGCTAGTACACTGTATTTCTTTCTGTTATCAGAACCATAACAGACCTCTTCCTGGACCCATTAGGGGTCACTCCACGAGGGCTGTGGCTGCCTCTTTTGCCTCTTATAAAAATGTCTTATCAGCAGACATCTGTGCTGCAGCAAGTTCCACACCTTCATCAGGCATTACAGCCTAGACATTGCCTCTAGGAGGAGGGCTGGCTTTGGACTAGCCATCCTGCAAGGCCTGCGCTCCTGAAGTTATTCAGTCTCGTTGACTTCATATAATTCTCTCCACCTCCCAAATTGACCTGGGCCTGTACTGGGGTACTGCTTGGGACTCAGTCCTAATGGTATTACCTACTGCAAGAGCTCCACCTCGAAGTTATGTAGTACAGTTATGTAAGAACTTAACGTAACAGTAGATCTTCGAGAGGAGCTCTTGCAGCAGGTGGCTTTCCCACCCACCATCCCCCAGGAAACGGTACCATTACAGTCACGTAAGGTTGGGAAGTTCCTGTCCGGTTCTCAAGTAATTTTTCAGCCGGTCTCCGGTGGGAGAACTGAAATGGCACCAGGGGACCGCCCCCTTTATACCACGTCTGATGTCAGGCGGAGCCGACATCAGGGGAGGTCCCCCGCTATAGACTGCTAGCTACAAGTTTTCCATGGGGTCCTAATGCCTGGTGGCATTAGTCCCAATGGGATTACCTGCTGCAAGAGCTCCTCTCCAAGATCTACTGTTACGGTAAGTTCTTACATAACTGTACTTAATTTGTTACTGTAACATGCATAAGTGAAACCAAGTAATGTGATTGGTTAGATGTGATCACATGACTGTGCACTATTCCAGCAAAACAGCACAGGTCAGAAATGTTTAACTTTCTGAACCTCATTACTCAGTTTCAGAAATTTAAAACTCGAAGAAGCTGTTTTTTGGTAATAATAAAGCTCTTCACAGTATGTGTAATTATGGGGTAACAGCCCTTCTCAGGTGTGTCAGGCGCTCGGCATTGCATTGTGCCTCACTTCCCCAAGGCATACCATTATCCCACAATAATGCACACCCTGTCGTGCCCTATTGCTTAAATGATTGGTTAGAGTAATAGATTTGAGCTTGTGTATTGTAGCATGCTTTATGAATTGTATTCCTTATCGTTGCTGCTCATTGAGTATTGATACGGCTGCGGGATGTGACTGCAAATTAGTTGTTCTACATTACTCGTTGAACAAAAAAAGTAACAATTCATAAATGGTGCCCCCTCTGCTGTTGGGCGGGGAGATCATGCCAAAGAGTTGCTGGGGGAGCACGCACAGTTGAAAAAAATAATGTACGAGCCACCCCATTGGACCAGCAATGATGCAGGGGTGGCATAGCTGCCACTGACTGTGAGCCTGAGCTCAGGGAGGGCTAACAGTGGGTTCCAGCACCCCCTACTGGGGACCTAGGGAACTTGCAGCCTGTGCAAGGGCACATTGTGCTTGCATGAGGCTCACATAGGCAGTGCCCAGGACCCCCCCCCACACATGTCACTGTTACCCTGAAACTGACCATCAACCCTCACTGGGGGGGCATGCTCTGCCTCTTGGCAGCGGATTAGTTCATAGCCTCACCCCAACATGGCTTCCTGAGTTCACTCTCAAACCTGGGTCACTGGCATGGCAGCGATCGAGGGGGCCCCACCACAGTCACAGCTGAACTGCAAGCTTGAGCAAAGCATTTGCCCTCCTGATGCCTCTCCCCCAACTGTACATTTAGGTGGGCCAATAACCACATACAAGAAAACAAGCAAACAAACTAGCTGTTGTTTTTAAGCAGGGCCGTCGTGAGGAAATAAATTGTCCAATAAAACAAAAATGTCTTATTTTCTTTCCTGAGTCTCTTGGACAAAGACTGCCAGTCAGTGGATCTGTCCGCGTGATGTGCTCTCCATTAACGGCCCTGTTACAGTATATTACACCTTTGTCACAAGTGCCAGGTGATGTTTGATTGTACTGTATGCCCGCCACAGAGTCGGCACTTTAAATTACTCCAGAAGTTACCCTGGCATGGAGTTTAATTATAGAAATGCTTCTCTGCATCCTGCCAAGACATCTCTGATGTACTCTCTGAGATAGCAGTAGCTTTACCGTTTACAAAAATGCAGTCCCTAATGACTTCTGCCAACGCCTGTCTGCTCAGTGATGCTGCTCCTCTGCGCTGGCTGGAGTACATTCCTTCTCCTCAACTGAGGCAGTCTGTTTTGATGTACTGTAGTCTAGTGGACAGAGAACTGGCATGGGAACCAGGTGATCACATGTTTGAACCCCACTAAAGCCAAATACCTAGTGTTTGAGCAAGTCACTTAACTTCTCTGTGGTCCAGGCCACCCAGCTGCAAAACAATGGGTAATTAATTTTTAATTTTTGACCAGGAAAGACACACCAAGCGGTGTTGGCTCGTTTCCAGGCATCCCGGCATCTTCACTGGCTATGAGATGTCACACGTCATCTTGGTTATCCAGCTGTAAATAAATATCAATGTATTAAAAAAGTTTTAACATCATCGTCACTGAATTGTGAAAATAAAAATAAATCAAATTCTCACTAAAATCTGTTTTTCAGGACGGAGAAGATGGAACGGCAATCCAGATATTTGCTAAGCAGAATGGAAAAGAAGAGCTCATCTCATTACTGCCAGAATTTGGCACTGCAGTCGAGTCCAGTCTTAGGTATGGTTCACACATAAAGGGGTCTCTCTCTCTCTCTGTCTTGACGCTCTGCAGTACTGAGGATCCGTCATATCTGTGTGCTAAATATTGCAAGGCTCTTGGGATATCAATGTAGTTGCACCCCCACCCAGAGCAGAATCAGTGTATCTCCAGGTTTGTTTGTTTTTTTAATAGAAAGATTCCAATAATCTGCTTGCCACACATTCCTGGTACAGAGGTAGGATGTGGTAATCACCATGGTGTGAAGTCGGACATTTGCGGTTATCATCCATGGAGGACTGGGAAAAGACAGAGAGAGAGAGAACAATGAGAGGGTGAAGGAATGGGGTGGAGGATATCGCAGTGGAGAACAAATAGCCCTAGAGTCGGGGATAAAGAGGACGAGAGAGAGAACAGATCATGTGGTCTTCTGTTCAGAGCACAGACCTGGGGCCCAGGCGATCACAGGTTCGAATCCACGATAGCGACAGACTTAAAAAATGTGAGAGAGTAGGCACAGGGAGGACATGACAGAGGAGGTGGGTCAGGGTAAGGAGGATGGGGGCACTGAGGGAGACTGGGGCAAAGAGAGAGTAGGGAAGCACAGCGGGGGAGTGAGAAGTAGACTGGGGCACAAGGGGAGGAAGAGGGAGGCACAAAGGGGAGGAAAGAGGTGAGACAGAGGAAGGGAGGGAGTGATAGACTGACACATGGGGAAGAGAGAGTGGAGCACATTAGCGGGAAGGGGAAGGAGATGCAGAATGGGGCACAGAGGGATGAAGGGAGTGGGAGAGTGTGAGATGGGGTTGCAGAACAAATAATTAGGTTAGGGAGAAGAAGAGTGGGGACTCCAGAAAGCAGAGTGCTGCAAACGTGGGTGTGGAGAAGAAGAGTACAGTGGAGGGAGAGTGAGGAGGAAGTTGGGGGAGAATAAAGTAATAGTGGGACATGGAGTAAGAGGGGCAGAGAGGGAGTAAGGAGGATCGACAGTGGCACACAGGAGTGAGTGAGTGAAAACGGGGTGCAGAGAGAGTATGAGCAGAATAAGGCGAAGGAAGCTGGAGAACATTTTGAGGAGGAGAAGTGATGCAGAAGACAGGAAGGACAGAGAGGAGAGATGGAGTGACTGGTAATCACACGCAACAATTTTCTTCATCACTTGGTTTTCGATTCAAGTGGTTAGATCCCATCTTTAAATTAAGTTTGTGTGATTATTTAGGGCATAAACACCTGGAGAAATGTGAGAGTCATACTTCTCAACCTCTTGCCTCATAAATCAGGGACACATTTTAAAAATTGGAAATATTCACTCAAAAAGCTGCTAGAATAAGGGGATTAGTATAAGATGCATTTTCTAGAAGAACAGGTCTGTAACTTTTTAATATTTGACATTACTTTGTGATTACGATCCCCACTGTTCAGTCACAAAAACACAAATTCTACAACAGATAGAGGAAAATTCTGAGGCAAAATCAGGGACGGTTGAGAGGTATGGTGAGAGTCAGACAGTATTTTATTTAGTTAAATAGCTGTAGTTAGCAATGGAGAAGGAAAAAAATCTGTGCCATTTACAGGAGATTGAAGAGATTGCTTTTCTGCTTCCTTTAGCCTGAGTGATGAAATGTGGAAAAAAAGGGCACAAAAATTGTGAAAACACATTAATAAAAAGATTTACGAAAAACAGTACCTGGTTTTTCCAGCCTTCTTATGGAGAGTAAAACAAAAATAAATTCAGCTCGCTCTAGTGGGAGTGAAAATGACTTTTACAGACAACGGCCATAAACTGAGAGGAAAGGGAAGATGTACGGCAGTGTCAGCACGTTTCTGAATCAATTTTCAGCTTCATTAGGTTCCCTTCTCCAGCTGAGAGAGGGGGAGAGGGATGGGTCTGCAAAACCAAAGCAAATGATCAGACACTGAAAACCCATTCTTAGAGAGGATGGCGCCTTGCTGCACTGGCTGTGCCAAAGATGCTTGCAAGCTCTCCTGTTTACAGACAGCATAGAACAAGGCTGCACCACATCCCCCCGTTTAATCTTTCTGTCTCATTTGTACATCTTTTTCATCTTGTATTTACCCTTTTGTTACTTTCCACTAACCCCCTTCTCCTGGTGACTCCCAGCCCCACCACCTACCTCCCCGGAACTTATTCCAGCTGCTTGCTTATCTCGGTGGAGGACTGGGTGCCTCAGCAGGTGGTCCCGAGCCTGTGAGGTCACTGGCGTCATTTGTTAGTGGAGGTACAGATCCTCCAGTTTACATCCCGACCTCGAGTCAGCATGCGTGCAGTGGCGTGCACATGCAGCATTAAGACGCAGCATGCCTTTACGCCTGCACCCGGCTGATGAGCTGTGCGGCCATTGCTGTGCCACTGAGTCTCTGCTAGGTGGCAGCCAAGCAGCAATCGCCCCAAAGAGGAGAGCTGTTAGCGGATGCCTGATCTTCCAAACCCGGGTCACCAGTGCGGTATGAGGTGCCTTAGCCTGCCGCGCCACTGGACCATCTCATGTTTTCCACATTTAAAAGGATATTTATAGCGCAGTCAGGTGATACAGGCTGGTGATGCACGGCACTTCATGCGGGGAAACCCGCGACAAGAGTCCTGATCTCCACTCCCCTGCTCCAGGGTGGTGGTCTGTACAGAACTCTTGGCTTGACCACTTGAATTTTGAGGATGGAGCAAAGAAGTGATGTTTAGATTTGCTGACATATTGTTCCTATGGCATCGGCAAGAGGATTACTGTTTGAAGTGTACATACAGTTAATTATGAGTATACCTTTAAACAGCAAGCCTCTTGCTGATGCTATAAAACCTTTTTCCCTGCTGTGTTCAATACAGCAATAGTGGGACCAGTGTCAATAAAATGGGGATATACCCATGAGTCTCAGGTGGCACTCGATCAAGCTCCTTGGAGAGCCACCATAACTTCCACATTTGCCGACACTCTGCAAAGTTAAATTACAAATCAGTACCAAACAGAACATTATGCTTTATAGCCAAATGGAGACCTCAGCTAGCAGGGTAAGTGCTGTTAGAGGGGCAGCCCTGTAGCAAATATCATTGCCGGTCACCTTTAAAGCAGCAATGCATGTTACGGCCAACGTTTTGACCTGTACTTTTTTATTTTATTTTGCCCCTTATCTCCCATCTTGTATGGTACCCCTTTTCCCATTTTGTGTCTGCGTTATCACATTTTTTCCTTTTGAAATAATGAAAGAAGCACTCCTTTTAATATGGCCATC
Organism: Neoceratodus forsteri; assembly: GCA_016271365.2. NCBI lineage: Eukaryota > Metazoa > Chordata > Ceratodontiformes > Ceratodontidae > Neoceratodus > Neoceratodus forsteri. Next base: position 59,669,282 of record JADMNL010000036.1, on the reverse strand, counting down.
CCCTGGTTTTTATCTATATTCTTAGCTGCTTTTGTAAAAGTGATCTTAAACAATGGGTGTTCAAAAACAAGAGATACTACTGATGAAAACCTGAAGATAAGCTTTTTAAAAGAAACACTCCTTTCTGTTTTTTCAAATGCACAGAAAAGTGCCAAAACAGACTCAAAATGGGAGAAAAGGGTATTGTACAAGACAAGAGCTGAGGAGCATTCTAAAACAGAATTTTAAATGTGTAGATTCAAATTTTCACACTAACATACAGTGAGTGAGTGAGTTGACCAGGTAACTACACTGATACAAGGGATTTTTTCAGGAACGACCCAGGCACTGCTGCTTTCAGATACAGTAGTTTATGTAATTAAAGAGCAGATCATTCAAAAATAGAATGTTTCAAAATCCTTATGTTTATGGAATGCATTTAAGTTTAAAGTTTTCTAGGTTAATGAGGATTAACCCATAGTCACACACAGTGCATCGTTCCAGGTTAAGTAACCAGAACCATCCAAGCAGATTCAGACCACAACCGTGACTGCATCTGCCTCTCACGTGTGGTTCCCTTCAACTGTCAGATCTTTTCTTTTCCATGATGAGACACGTTAAACCCAGATCCACGCCATGTATCTTTGCTTTTTAATTCATTGTGCTGCTCTGTTTTGGTTTCAGCACCATTTTGAGGTATTCATAGAAACATAGAAGCTGTCGGCAGGAAAGGACCTCTTGTCCCACCTAGTCTGCCCTAAAGTCCCTACCTGCTGTGGTACCATAGACCCTAATTGATCTCCGGCCTTAACTCCCCCGTTTCTATCTCATTCATGTTTGAAACATGTTAGTATTTCGGTTTTACTTCCGTTCCAACACCACTCCACACTAATGATGCTCAGGTAGTGCTTTGGCTGATCTGATGGGTAGTCCATATATCTTATTCTGGATCTGACCGTCTGTCTGATCCTATTAGGATTCTGGATCCAAAGTCTGATTGTGGAATCCACGGTCGGATGTTTGCCTCAGATCCCTTGGATCCCGGATAGTTGAGATCCTGTTGGATCCTAGGTGATAGGATCTAGCAGTTGGATACCAAGGCACAGGATCACCAGAATGATTCACTATATAGTTTACATGGGGCACGGGATCAAGGATACCATCCGGAGTCCGGGAAAATCATTTGCATCTGACGGTATCCAATTCTTTCCGGTATTATCCAAGCAATGCTACTCCTCACCAAATTGAACTACTGTTATAGTCTTGTCATTGAGGTTTTCCAGAAGGTTCCCTCAGAGTGGAGGTGGAGTCAAAAAGTGGACTGAGTGCAAGAAACCCATGCTGTCTGCTGATGGTCACAGTAAGTACTGCAGCTGTCTAGGCCCTGACCACTGAAATGTTTGCTGACTATAAGAGCACCTTTTCAGAACCAAGGCGCTTTACAATCATAAAATCATATACCTTTAAAACAATTCAAAACAAGTAGTAACATTCATTGGCAGCTGCAGACTTTAAAAACCATCAGAAAAAGGGAAACAGTATGGTGCAGTGATTTAAGGCTCTGAGCTGCAAACCGAGAGACCTGGGTTTGAATCCCACAGCCCCCACTTGCATACTGTGTGACCCTGAGCAAGTCACTTAACTTCCTTGTACTCCCAGGTCATACCTGTAAACAAGCTCTCAGCTTAGTGCGTCTCTCCTGGTTAAATTAAAAAAAAAAAAAAAAAAAAGGCTAAATGTGACAGGTTTTAAACTGAGACGTAAAACTTGAGAGGGTCAGGAATTCCCTTAATTGACGAGGTAGAGAGTTCCACAGGGTAGGGGCAGCAAAAGAAAAAGCACGTGCACCCGATGTTTTAATCAGACCCTGGAATCACAGCAACTCTCATTGGTGGATCGGAGGGCGGGAAGGGCAGCAGGAGTCAGAAGACCTTACAGGTACCAGGGTCCCGTTCATCTAGAGCTTTACAGATCAGTAAACCGACCTTAAAGGTAATCCGACACTGTACAGGCAGCCAGTGCAGTTCGCGCAGCACAGGAGTAACATGACTAGTCCTAGATGTACCAGTCAAAAGCCTGGCCACCCCGTTCTGCACTAGCTGCAAGTGACGGATGTCAACCCCCAGAAGCCCTAGGTAGAGATACTGTCCCGGCTACTCCATAATATCAAAGAAGTCCAAATATAGTTGGGCCAAAGGATTATGGAATCTCCTTCAGGTAGATCTTCCCCTCTTAATTCTGTTGCTAAAACTCAAGGAGGCCTGATCTGGTTCAGATCAGTCAGCCAAGGGTTGGCACTGTTTCAGAGCCCCACAGACAGATCAGTTGGAAAGCACTGTAGTTCCAGTTTTGAGGAGTGAGCTCAGTACCCAGTCCCATCTGGTTCCTGTTCCAAGACAACTGCACTCACAGGTGACAGCATTAAGACGCAACACACCTCTACGCCCGCACCTGTAACAGAAGCACAAGAATCATGATATAACAGTTCAATCCAGTATATTAACGGGGACCGGAAATCTCTGCTAACTGGCAGCAGTTAGTAATGTTCCTAGTCAGACAAATGATACACTTACCTCCAAATGGATCACATTTAACTGTACCTTACCAAACATTCATGTGAAAAACTGTGTTTTGAATTGTTTTCTTTTTATGAACAACATTCTGAACAGTTCTTTTCCTGGAACCAGTAATTTGGAGTGTTTATTATGTCACGGCTTGAGTACAGCATGCTAAACGTGAGCTATTGTCCTATCAGAACCACGCTTAGAGCTCTGTGCTCAAACCATGACATAGTTAAAACTCCAGATCACTGGTTCTGTGAAGAGAACTGCAACAGAATGCTGCCCATGAAAACAAAACCATGCAAAATACAGTTTTTCACATCACTTTTTATTCGGGTACAGTTACATATGGATCATGTCAGCTTATGGATATCATTTTTGTAAACTGGAACATTATAAACAGCTACCAATTTGAAATAATTTCCTGTCTTTTTTAAACAGAGTGAATTCAAGCCACAGCCCAAAGCCCCCTGATGAAGGCTGTTGCCGAAGCATTCTCTCCTTGTGTGTGTATTTTCTCCACTTTTAATGGTTCCCCTAACAAACATTCAGCATTGACAATTGCTTGTTAGTAAATTGTGCTTGTGGTGCTCAGAATTGGATGCAGTATTTCATAACACAGTGTCCCACCCCTCCCCCCACAAAAAAGGTAAGTAAATGGAACCAACATTCACACAAAGTTCATTCAGTAAAATTCGACAGCTTATATTTTAATCAGTGGAGTCCTCTTCATTAAATATTCACCATATAATGAAACCTACCTATGTTATTGTAGTATGCTTTAATATGGGGGTAATCAACACAGTGTAGTGTCATTGTCACGGTGCATCAAGGCCATGAACGGTGGTATTAAAAGAATTTTCTTATACACGCTACCTATTGTAGTTCTGTCTGGGTCAAGTCAAAAGAATTTACTTGGCCCATCAAAAAGCTTCCAGTTGGTTTGTCACCTCTGGGATGTACGGAGATGAAAGTTTGCAAGAATCAGTGGTGCCGTCTCCTGAGCCCAAACAGGGCTCCTCTAATTCTGCTCTCCGTGGCCTTGTTGAAGTGGGGGAATGTACCTCACGAAACGTCAGCTTGTTTCAAGGTGGACATTGAATTAGAATAAAGGAAGTGTGTTTTGGAAACTAGAAGTTGAACTCTCTTCTCCTTTTCTTATGGATTTTTGCTTTTGAGAGGTTCCTCTGTGATTTATCATACTCCTTCAGGCGTCTGAGCATACTATAACCTCTCCCTTCCTGTCATAATAGTCATCTGCCCCAGTAGTTACATTGTGCTGTTGTACAGCAGGGCCCTGTAAGCAGCTATCTTTGTTGTTGGGAAACACAAAATTGCACATACTTGCCTCACCTCCTCTCCGACACACACATACGTGTGTGTGTGTGTGTGGATATAGATATCTATATAAAGTAATATATGCACCATGAAGGAAATATCTGTCTTACATTGCTTCATTCTTGTTTTTTATCTTACAGCAGTGGCCGGGGCCTGACAGGGAGAGGGCTGGATGGCACCCAGCAGGACAAATCAACAGACAGACTGTGGAAGGAGAGCCCCATCTGCAAAGAACAGCTTCCTCTTGAGTTTGAAATGGATGCATTACAAGAGCACGTGCACAGCCAGGGCATAATGTTCAGCCCTCGGGACCCTTCCACTCTTGAGTAAAGCGTCAGCTGATTTGCCTTCAGTATGTGGACTTCCTTCCAGCAGAACCATTCATTCAGGCTATCTCCATAAGAAATCATGAGTGATTCGCTCAGTAAAACAGTTAACATCATGCCCTGTCAAGCTTCCCCATGGTCCCCAGTTCCAGATGCCACTGCTGGTCAGGCTAAAAGAGGGATGTGGCAGAACTCCATAGAGGGCATTATTCTTTTCCTATTTATTAATTGTCTAAGTGATATAACTCTCTGTTCCCATTTGCAATGAGTCTTGCTTTGCTTTACATTAAGTTCTGCGTGGGGAACGGTAGTGCAGAAGCAACACCCTACACAGTTTGATGCTGCTGTTTCTTTTGTTGCTGAGAGCTAGTTGTTGATTGAATGAGTAAGGTGGTGACAGGTACCTTTTGTCCACCCCCCACCCCCCAAAGAAAAACAGGGTGGCTCTTTTTAACTTGTGTTGAGGAGCAGTGACAGCACAGTATAAGGAAACCTATAATGTAGCTCAGTGCAGTGTACTTGGCTTGTTCCTCAACAGGGGAATTCAGTCCTCAAAACTCTTTACTTGGTCATGAATACTAAACTTACCTTCTACTTCCCCAATTGTCTGAAGTAAAGGGGTACACACTGTCCAGACAAGTTGCTAGCTGCGCTTGGGATCGATGTCTAGCACCATATAAAATATAGTATAAAATGGATTTACCCCACTACACAGTCCATTTTTACAAAAGTGACAGACTTCGTGACGAATTTTAACTTTTTTATTATGCTGCTTAAAATTTCATCAGACAGCAATATCGCGTATCAGAAAGCTGCAAAGTCTACGTAGTGTCAACAATCACAGATAATTCACACGCAGCATAAAGTTGATACACATCCCATCAGAGTGCTGCTCAGTGCTTGTAACTGTACTTTGAAAACTGAATTGGTAGTATGGTGCAAAAAACGATGAAGTCCAAACATCAAAAAGAGTAACAGACTTCACCTGATCCACTGCCGAACTGCTACCTGCTACCCTTGCACTTCGCTTGACAGGAGCTTTGTCTGGGGGAAGTAAAGGGGTGCTTGAGTTCCAGTATGACCAAGGCTGCAGAATTTCGGACTAAGGCTGCAGAATTTCGGACTAAGGCTGCAGAATTTTGGACTAAGTGCACCTTTTGACCTGCTTGTACCTGTAATGTGACAGGGTAATTAAGGGAACTCGTACTGGTTGTCTCCAGGGTTGGAACAGGAGATGGAATTCCTGCAGACAAAGCAAGGCAGGTACGGTTGCATTAACGGGCGTAGTCAAGTAGGGCTTTACCTTGCAGAAGCTCTGTATCAATCCCAGTGGTGCAAGTGGTAGACAAGAAGTACAGGAACTCGGGCACTGGCAAATATGAAATGCAGAATGAAGATCCTCAATCTGAAGGATAGCTGTGTGAAGACATGTCTATCTGTTTAGACACTAGTAGATTCAGTTACAGATATTGAAGTATTTCTACCAAAATAGCACTGTTGTGCAAGTCAGATGTTGTTATGGAAACCCTGATTTCAGGTCACCGGGGCCATAAACTGTCATTTTGTTGCTGGTTTAAGAATTTCAGTTCCAGTGTCAGTGGGAAGAAGTACAGGAACTCCATTCCTGCTGCAAAAAAAGATACAGGAACGGAGTTCCTGTATGTTCCTGTTCACTTTCATCACTGATCAATCCACAGCTGGCTGTAGGTACTCATTAGGGATTTGCATGGCTGGTGGGGACTGGGAATGTGAGCTGTGCAAAGACTGAGCAGCCACGGTTTTTGCAGAAATCCATGGGAGCTGCCTTAAATAAGTAGGAGGTTTGGCAGGGCCCAGAACAGCTGTGCGAGACAGAGATGATTATCTCCCCAAAAAAACCCTTGAATGCAAGTAGGCCTTTTGCTTTGTAGTTTGGCACCCGGGCAGATATGGCAGTTGTGTTGCAGCTGCCATGGGTATGTGGGTGCCTGTGTGTGTATAAAGAAATCGACCTGTCTGGGCCGCATGTTGAGCAGATACCGTAGTAGCATATGTCAGGAAGGGGTCTAAGTTCATTATGTTCACCCCCCCTTCATAAACAGGGATGAACTCCGTTATGCTGTGTAGGTCCTAGGGTTATTTGCAGCATGAAAAAATGTCAAGGAATCATCTGTTGTGTCTTTTTTTTACTTTTATTAGTTCCCATGGCAAATGTTTTAGTCACTAACATAATTAATCGTGAGCTCTGGTTCAGCCAGTTAACAGTGAAAGTTGTCTTGCACATGAGGACTTTTTTTTGTAAGAGACGGTGCAGTGCTGGGCTACCAGAAGGATCCAAGGGCAACAAAGGTTGATAAAAGGAAAGACTGACAGATCTGAAGATGTACACGCTGGTAGACAGCAGGGGAAAGGGGGAATATGATCGAAAGCTACAGATTCCTAAGGGAAAATAAACAAGGTGGACCTCAGGGTTCTCTTCACCAGGAATGTCAACACAGTGACGAGGGCTCACAGTCGGAGACTGGTAGGGGGATAGGGGATATCAGGAAGTATTATTTTACTGAGAGAGTGGTGGAGGATGGAATGGTTACCAAGGGAGGTGAAAGAGGCAGGATTAATAGTGAGATTCAAGAAAGGCTGGGATAAATTCAAGGGACTGGTTGTCCCTAGGGGAGGGAATGGGTCAGGGAGGCGGGAAGAGGAGGATAGTTGGCAGAAGGGAGAGGAACATGGGATAACTGCCCTATCTGGCCATAGGCCAATAGGAAATAGGGATCTTGAGCAGACAGCATAGTCCTTGAGTCTTTGTCCGCCGTCATGTGTTCTATGCAACAGTAAGGACTCTGCATACAGGGTTTCGACAACCAAAATTTCCCTCTCAACAAAGCAGAGGCAACTGATTGTTTTATGTAATCTCAGTATTACAAATCAATACATTGTTTAGATTGTTTTTGTAAATTAAAAATGGGATTTATACTATATCATACATAGCAAGAGTTGAACTTGCACAGGGGAGATTTTTTTTAAATGGAGGATGTTTTCTAAAGTCAGTTACCTCCATGTAGCCACATCCTTTGGTCTTAGGGCTGGAGGCATTGGGACCCCACCAGAATCAAGACCTTTGGTACTGGTGACCCTATCTAATGGCTCTGGTCCACTCTGGAGCATGCGCAATCCCATATTAAAGGCAAGGTCAGACTCAGCTGCCTCATTTTCTTTTCTTCTGCCGTCGAGAGCTGTCACCATTTGGGAAGCAGGACTTCATAGTATATTGCTTTGAGCACATGTCAAAGGCATGGGCAAGGACCATTAATGAGTTCAAACATGGGTGGGACAGGGCCAGGGGGTTCATGACCCCACTTGGGGCAACCAGGAAGGAGGATGAAGCATAAGGGAGGGAGTCTATAACCCACTGTGGCACTACACCGGGGGATAAGGTGGTACCAGCTGTGGGCAGACTTGATGGGCCATCGGTTTCTTTCTGCCATCAGAGTCTGTGTTTGTGTCTGAAATCCATTTTATTTTATATTAGTGCATTTTCTTTCTTTCTTTTTCCTTTTGGTACCCAGCGTGGCATCCAAGAAAGCGAAGAAACTGTCATTTCCAGTATACGCTTAAGTTGACCGCATCAATGCAGCAAGCAGATCCTCACAGTCTGTCTTGTTTTTCTTGGGCCATGACTATGACTTCCTTAATTGTCCTGCCTGTGTATCCATGTCTGAAAGGATGCAGAAGATTAGGGTATTAAAGCAGAAGGTTGCTAGTCTTGCCGCAGCTAGATGGTCCTGTTCACAGTCCCTTTCTACTTTTGAATGGGCCAGGACCCTGCCATCATTTCTCCCATCCCTGGTGTGGGAAGACACGTGGTAACCTACACCTTCTCTGTCGCCTGGGAGAAAAGAACCTCACAGTGCTGACAGTTTTTGCTCTCCGGTGATTTTGGACAGAGATCCAGCATTTCTGGCTCCAGAGGTGGTAGTCTTGACACCATCTTCTGTAGTGTTAACACCATTTGTAGGGTGCACTTGGAATAGTAGTTTACGGCTGAGCACAGAACCATTCCCGGTGTTGGACATGAGGACCCTCAGTACTGTATCTGGCACAGAGTGCAACTCATCTGCTATTACTGGAAGGGCATCCATCCTTGCAACTTATCAAAACTGCTCTGTGACTTCAATACTGTCCAATATGGTACTGTTCAGCGGGCCATGCTTTTCATGGTGCTGTTCTTGGTACTGTCCATGACTCGGTGCCTAAGTTGGCACCATGCCCAGTACAGTCTGTAACTCCTAAAATGGCACTGGTACCTTTAGACCTGTAGTCTCCCGTGTTTTTTTTCTGGCCCCAACTACCTTCTGAATGGCTTCACCATCCCTTACAGGACTTCCTTGATTTCAGTCCGGCCTGGGGCTGTGGCCACAGTAGGCCTCTGCCCCTCACATTCCAGTCTGCCCTGCCTCTTGGGACCTTTGTTCAGGGAATGATGTGCAGCCCCTTTGAGGCTTTTTGTTCTGCTCCCTCCAGCAGTTGTCTCACTGGTGGTCCCTTCTAAGTGTTCACAGCGATTTGCAGTCTGGTTATCCAGCATTGGGAAATGGTTCAGTAGTCTTTCTAGACTTCTAACATGAGCCCGTTAGTGATGCCACATAAGACCTCATCAACTCATGTTAATGAGAGGTTGCCTCAGAGAACTGGAGTGGTGCTGCAGAATTAGAACTCCATTCAGATGTTGCTGTGTGCTGATGCTTTCCATCATCAGATTTGTTTTCTCCACTGAAGAGAACAGTCATCTCAGAGCCCTCTCCAAGTCCACTGGCTAAGTCTTATATTATTTTATAATTCTGAAAAAAACTCCTAGTGGTAGAAGGTGTGTTCTGTGTCTCTGTGTTTCAAGGGTAACTTTCTGCCATGTTTGTTTTATGTTGTTTTGTTGATTGTTGTTCCTTTTTTATGCGGTGGCTCAAACTACTTATGTCCTGTTTTTTAGCCACTTCAGTCCAATTTGGCTCTCTTTTTTTTTTTTTTACCTCTGCTGGTGGGTGGCATTCAAGGTATTTTCAATTTCTGTTTCTTTTACTGTCTGCTGTTTTTATATTATATAGTGCATATTTTAATTTTGGGAGCACATCTTTTTGCGTTCTTATCTGTTTCTGAGTGTGAAGATTTTTTAGGTGTCCACGTAAAAAGAGGAAAACTATCATTCTAAAACTGTTCCAGTTTTTATATTGTGTTTGTATGCATGTGTATACATACACGACTATTTCTAAAGTTTTTCTGAGGTATGTGTGTGTGTGTGTGTGTGTGTGTGTATATATATATATGTGTGTGTGTCTATGTATGCACGCAAGCAATAACACACACTAGGGAGTGCATTAAAACATTTTAATGCATGGTCATATGGTATGTTTCAGCTAATCATGTTTGTGGATTTTCTAGTGTTTGTGTGTGAATTTTCTAGTCTCGTGGCGTGTATGTATGTATATATAGGTACTGTGAACTCACCTGACAGAACGCTTGGTTATATTAGGCGTTAACTGCGTGCCCTTGGTGGTTGTGAGGCACAAGGCCAGAGGCCAAGTGTCCTTCCAGCCACCCAGGAAGTGTATTAATGTGTGATGCTCCTATGCTGTGAAGTGGGTTACTGCATTTATAAAATGGAAAAAGGTCTTATTTTCATTTAGGTAGAATGTTGCTAAGTAAATTAGAGTAGGTTAATTATGAACTGTGTGGATAAGCAAGGATTAATCAATGGTCAAGTTTGGTGGTCGTCTCATTGGCACATTTTGTTTGTGTCTTTTTTTTTTGTTGTTTGCTAATTTTTTTGTGATAGATGGATGGACAGACAGGAATTAGTTTTTATATGGTGTATTTTATGCAGACTTTCCCGATTCCCAACCCATTTTGCAGGAGAGGGTTGGGGGGGAGAGTGTTGCTGCAGCTAGGTGCACAAGAAGATTCAGACAGCACTGGGATGGAGAGTGCAGATTGGCTAGGCACAGGCTGACTAGGTGGCATGCTCGCGGTGACACAGTGAGCATCTGTTGTGAAATCCAGACATGGGTATTCAGGTTTACAACTCTCTGGTCTAACCACTAGGTAGAACTACAGTTAAATTGTGGTCTTATGCATGGGGCTGTCTGGAAAAAGCCATTGTATGATGAGTGCCGATCTTGGCCTCGGTAACGAGAATTGATTTTTATTGAAATTGTGCAATTTGAGTGTGCCCTTGTAGAACTTGGGCCTATCAGAATAAATTCAGATAGCCTGAGTCTAGCATTCAGGAACAAGCATCTGTAAGAACTCGTTCTGGCAGTTTAGAACGTAGATTGATTTTTCCAGTATACATAAACACATTTCATAGTATAGTATTTGAACAAAGTACAGCTTATATTCCATTCATATTCTATATTTAACAACCTGATTATTTATCACTGAACACATTTGCATTGATTCACGCAGCTCACTTCGAGCCTGACCATCTAGAACAGGAATTCAGCCCTCTTGAGCCTGGCATTCCAGAACACAAGTTCAGACAGCTGGAGCCTGCATGTTGCAGAACAGGCTTTTGGCTCGCCCGACCCCGATGATAAACAGGACTTTGGGCAGCAGGAGCCTGATGTTCCAGAAAAGGAGTTCTGGCAGCCGAAGTCAGAGACTCCAGAACAGTTCAGGCAGCCGAAGTCTAATGTTCCTGAACAGTTTAAGCAACCTAGACCCGATGTTAAACAACAGTTCAGCCAGCCTGGGCCTGATGTTCTAGAACAGGAGTTTGGGCAGCTGGAGCCTGACTTTCCAGAACAGAAGGTCATCCAACCTGAGACTAATGTTTAACGGGGGTTCAGCTAACAGTTACTTATTTCATTTTTGTTGACCAGGAAAAGTGGTCTAGGCAGTCCTGCTTGTTTTCAGGGGTTGGAACAGATGCAAACAATTTGGCCAGGACAATGGAGAAATTCCCCTGTTGTTTTCATGAAATGCCATGGGATCTTTAACGTCCACCTGAACAACTACCAGAACAGGCAGACAGGACCCCGGTTTAACATCTCATCTGAAAGATGCGAGTCTGATGTTCCAGAATGGAAGTTTCTGTAGTGCTCCTATTTGTCAGTGGGTATTCATTACAACTAGGTATAGTGCACCCCTACTAGGGGAAATGACACAGCCCAAAACTTTAGAAGGTTCCACGTCAATACAATGACAGTGTCATTGTCAACACCCCAGACAGTGACAGGAACAGTGCCAACAGTCAGCATTGTTCCCATCAGGACAAAGTGTTTTTCTGTGGGGGACTTTGCCCCTCACACACCCCCATCTCTAAATAACCAACTCCGAGTCGGAGTTGGTTCTAGGTGGGACGAAACACCGGGAGTCGTGGTGCCATTCCACAGCGCACTACAGCAACCTGCTGCGATTTGTCGCTATGGTGGATTTTGCTGTGGAAATGTCGTTGTGGTGGTGTGCTACTCTTTAGAATGCCGGACATATGAGCATTCCGGACAGTAGCAACTCCCCAGTCTTAGCTGTGCTATTGAAGGGGAAACCTCTCTCAAGCTTCTCTGAAGAACTTTCAGGCCTCTAGGTCTTGCAGCTGCAATTCTGCATAGCAGGTTGAGGCTACTTGGTGTCAGGGAGCACTCCTGAATTACAATTGTGCCTGTTAAATTGTGGCTTTCAAATTGGCTAATATGCTCTCCCCATATCCACTGCCTATGCTTGGATTGGGGGCCACATATGTCTCTCTGTTCAGGGTCTTTTTCCTAACTTGGTCTCCAATTTTCTTTTTATTTAGCAAAAAAAATACAGGGCCACAGGTAAGCACCTCTTTTATTTTTTTTTGGGGGTTAAATATAAAGAGTTCTCTAGGGGTTCCCCTTTTCCATCTCTAAGCTTCGCCCCTCCCCGGGTTTTAGGGTACTCCTTCTTTAATCTGAGTCATGTTTTTTTTTATTGAGGGACATTTCCCTCTTAATTTGCTCAGAAAGGGCACTCTTTTCTAGTGTCCCTGAATCTTTAGGGACGTCCCTGTTTTTGTTCCGTCAGAGTTTTTTCTCTGTCGCCCCAAAAGAGTTTGTTTCCTGTAACACACAGAAAAAAACCCTGAACTGTAGCGACTGGAGTTTGAGAGTGTGTCCGGGGTTGTGTCTTTTTCTGTCAGGGTTTTGCACTCACTGACGGGGTTCTTGGCTTGTGTGCCATGGTTCTGTGGGATTGCCTTTGATTTTGGCTGGTGTCTGTTTTGCTGAAGGTTTTACAGTGTGTCTCGGACCCTTTTGTTGCTAATTCTTGCCCTCTAGCTTCTAGGAACCGTTGGGTGTGAGCTCCTGTTTTCTCCAGTGGTTTAGAATGCCCAGTTTATGCACCTGCATTATGTGCGTGCTTCTCTCCGCTGTGCTGATGCCACCCACCATGAGATGACATCACGCACGTGTCCCAGGAGCGCATGCACGTCTGCTCTTCCCTGTACAGGACACGGCGCCTTTTTCTCTGCCATGTGTTTTCTTTTCCAGAGCTTCAAGAGCTGGGTGGAAATGTGCAGACAATCCAGCAGTGGAGTGAGTGAACTCATCTGAGGCAGCTTGAAACTGCCAGCAGTATTTTTTTGGTTTTTCTATATACAATTTACTCCTCCTCGAAGTGGGCAGGTGGCTCCGGCCCATGCCTTGGAAGGGACTTATCTCTCCGGATGGCATCTTCCGCACCCATCCCACCCGGCCATTCCCCATGGGTTACCACCCCATGACAGGGCCGGTGGCGAGGGTCGCCGGCTTTCACCCACCCCCAGAAGCCAACATCCAGATTGCTGGGGTTGGCGCAGCCAGCCGTCATGGAGCCTGCCAACTCCGTCTTTTTCCTTTGATTTTCACCCCGAACCTACACACATGTAATGGGCAGGGTGACTGTCCCCACCTCCATGGAGGCAGTCTTACGCCCTGTGAGGGGGTCCACCCCTCTGCTAAGCATCGTGCCTGTGCTGACCCCCAGCTTCCGCTGGGTGTCAGTCTACAGTGTGATGCTGTGACCCCCCCACCCCTGAGGAAGGAAAGCTGTCAACGTACACTCGATCCTTTCTCACCCTGGCTCACCTCCCCCCAAGCGACCCGAGTCCATTCCCAAACCCAGGTCACCAGTGTGGCGTCCAGCACCTCAACTCTCAGTGCCACCGGGCCGGCTCAGCAGTACATTTTTAAAGAACTAGCTAATGCACTGCATTTTGTTTCTTGCTCTTCTATTTACACATGGTCTAGCCATTTGACCCGCCGTGGTTCTTGGGGTCATGGCTGTAGTGGCTGACAGTATAGCCTAGAGCTCTGAGTATTGAGCTGTGAATAAGTTTAGTACTTGGGTTTGATGTCCACACCTTCACATACATAGGGTGTCACTCTAAGCAAGTCTTTTACCCTCTCCAGTGTTTCTGGGTCACCCCTCAGACAGGCTGTAGTACCTACGGGGCTTTACTCGATTTCCAAAGAATAATATATTGACTATTATAAAATGGGTAAAATAAATCTCTTAATTTGATTGGCTGAAAGGACCTTCGAGCCGTGTCCTTATCAACATGTATATATGCCAGCTGGCACTTTTCTTACCTAAGTGACCTCATAACAAACGGCAATCACTAACCTAGCCAAGCTACAAATTCATCCAAGAACCCACTAGGCAGACAACGAACGGCACCAACCCGAAACGCCGCAGACCTGAAACAGCAGGCGTCAAGCAACACACAGCCTGTCTATGCCTCTCTAAGCAAAGAAATTATTAAATTCATCCAAGGTTCCCTCCATGTTAGAAAAAATGTAAATACCTCGCTGACACCGGTAAAATGGGACCCGCTCACTCCACACGTTTTTTTACTGTCCGAATATGCTGCCTCCGCTCTCATTACCTCATCCCCTTCAGACACTGCTTGCCAGGATCAACGTAACTTCCAGGAAAAATATTTCTGATAAGTCAACTCCTTCAATCTCTATACATTAGAAGTGCACCACATGGAAAAGAAATGAATAAAATAAAACGCTAACCTGGAAATGCATCTGTACAGTGGCCGCTATGAGACACGCTCGGTCCATGACAACCAAGCCACTGGCATCGCAATATCCCAAATCAAACAGTAAATTACAATAAAATAAATGAAAAAACAACAAACTGTTTCTGACTTGAAGAACAGGTACACTTGCCAGGACACCCACATGAAAATGAAAGACCCGGACGAAAGCCCTCAACTCTGTCTCAAAGGAGCTGCTCGCTGCAACAGTGCCATATTAACACTACTTGCAAGGGAGGAAAAATTAACACTACAGAATGGTACATAATGGAGAATTAAAAGTGTATATAGAAACCACAGCCTGGCCACTATCTGTGTGTGTGTGTGTGTGTGTGTGTGTGTGTGTGTGTGATGGGGTGCATACACTGCACATCACATTACAGAAAACAGTTAAATAGAGGGACTGTTTTACTACTTTACATTTCAAAAACTCAAATTCTTAAAATACTTTCCTTCTTTTTAATTTTCTTTCCATAAATATTTACTTGAGAAACCCATTTTATAAGTGTAATAACACACAACGAGGTGTGGGTTACGTGCTGATAAGAGAACACCCGGGGCATAACCCTAGGCATGCTCTTATCAGCATGTAACCCACACTTCATCATGTGTTATTGCTTGCATATCTGCTGAACTTCATAACCCCCCCCCCCGGGGTACGATGGGGTTGGGGTACTGGTATAAAATGCCTCCAATTAGCCATTTTCTTCATAGAGCAGGTGATGAGACTTGTTCTCTCCATCTGTTGCCTGGAGGTGACTGTGCTTGCTGGTTTCAGTACCTTTCCAGGATGCATGGTTTATATGAGACTGGTTGACCTCCTCTGTTTGTGGTTGCTATTACGGAACAGTGAACAGTTCTCTATTTTATGTTCCTATATGAATATCTGCTCATTGTTCTAAATTTCTGTAGGGCTGTTGCTTGTTGGTATTGGCACCGTACCATTTCAGAGACCTCTTTTCTGAGCAGACATGTAAGACCTTCAAGGAATGACGGGACTCCCTTCTATGGATTCCTGTTGCCCCATTGTGTTTTTTCCAGGTAATATGTTTATCTTTCCCCCCAGTTGGGTGTCCGAGCTGTGGAGGGGGGGAGGTGCACCTGGTGTACCAGTTGGCAGTCTGTGGTTTAAGGTCTTATGAAACGGGCCTGCTGAAAGAACTAAGTAGTCACAAATACGGGATGTAAAACTTTCCCCTTCAGTTCCCCTAAACTTTGGAATATGACACCTGCAGCACTGGTGTAACCCCCCTTCTTACTGCTCTTAGTAATGTTTTGGGGCCCTAGTGTTCCGTAGGACATCCCATCAGGTACACCCGACCCCAAACCAGGTCTCTCAGGTCAGGTGGCACCCACACAGGCACTTCCAGGTGTGCCGCAGCAGGACAGGGCTGCGGTTTTGTGGATATGCAGGGAAATCCCGACCTTGACCATCTAGAGGGTCAAGATGAGGATATTGGGGAAAACCCTGACCCTAGGAGCTACTTGATGATGAGGAGGACAAAGCCTCTGAGTAGGTGGAGAAAAGGGAGTGGACATAGCCGAAGAGGAGGTTTCCTATCCCTCCCTTGTTTGATACCAGGTCCTTGTCCTGCCTGGCAGCTGAGGCATGTAGGTCTTTACAGCTCAAGGAGGTGCTATCCATGGAGGCAGTGGATGTCAGTTCCATCATGCCCACACACTTCTCCACTACAAACAAGGCGGTCATAATTCTGTCAACCACACCACTAGTCCTACTGAAGGGTCCTTAGCCTAGATGGATCCGTATGACCAGCGAGTGGATGCTGCATGCGGAAGAGCCTTTGCCTCTAACAGCGCAAATGTGCACACCTCCTATGTCTCCCTTATTGTTGTCAGAGCCTTAAACTTGTGGGTTACAGCCCTGGGCAGCTTCATTCATCTGGATTCGGAAGGGGGTGAGCATTTTGCAGCTGGTATCCTTGGCCTTCCATCATAGGGGATGCCAAAGTGGAAAACGTATGTGTGTCTGCCCACTCCGCCTGTCATGTTGTGTAGGTTATACTAGTTATGTGGCTCAGGTGTTGGTTGGCTGAGCAGGCCTTGAAATCCAAGCTGTTCATTCTACCCATGAGGGAGTTTTGTTATTCAGTTCTGGCCTGGATGACATTTTGAAGGACATCTAGGATAAAAGGGATCTTATTCAGGTTACTATACCAGCAGTAACTGAGGGGCCCTTGCCCAAAGATGCAGTGGAGGCCCAGGGATAAAAAGCAAGCACTTCTCACTGAAGGGACTCAGGCCCATCTCTGCCTTCCTTTCTTGGGGGAAGACTGCGCAATTTATTTTACTCAAGAGGGGCCCAGATAATCTCAGTTGTTTGGGTTTTGGAAATTCTGGCCTTAGGTTATGTAATAGAATTAAAAAAAACCAATCCCCTTGGAGGAGCATTTTCTGCCGCCCTCGGTTCCCAAGGAATCCGTGAAGAAGTAAGCATGTCAGAGACCTGGGACCATCACAAGCAGAGTGATTTTGCCAGATTCTTCCAGCGAGCAATCTCTGCATTTGATCTTCCGAGCTGTCCAGCTGGGGAATTCCTGGTCTCCATAGAGCTGAGGGATGTGTATCTCCACATCCCCATCCAACAGTCTTATCAAAAGTTCCTCAGGTTTTCAGTCCTGGGACAGCTTTTCCAGTACAGGGTGCTTCCCTTGGGCTGGCATCAGCCCCCCGGGATCTTCTTAAAGGTGGTCATAGCCCTGGTAGCTCATCCCCGTCAGGAGGGATGATTTGCTCTTTCAAGCAGTGTCTGAGCCATTAGCAAAGAAGTCAGTGACCAGGACTTTAGAGGTGTTGGAGTCTCATGGCTGGGTGGTGATTCGAGAGTACAAGCTCTTTCAAGCCATCTCAAACCCCGGAACACCTGGGGATGGTGTTCTGGTGGACCAGGGGAAAGGTCGTCTTCTCACCAGCTAGGAAGGAGACCTTTTTGAGAGAGGTCCAGTGTCTGAGGAGCCAGTCATTGGCTTCACTTCAACACCCTGCTATGGATTCTGGTCCTCAGGTCAACAGCCATAGCGCGAGTCCCATGGGCTCGCCTTCTTATACAACCCCTACACATAGAGTTACTCTCAGCCTGGGCTCTGACCTTGGATGTTTCTCAGGCCAGGATCTTCCTTTCACCACACCTGAAGCAGTCTGCAATGGTGGATTAGTTTGGAGAGTCAGAACAAGGGTTCCCTCTTGGAAGTTCCCCCACCATGGATTCTGCCATCCTATGCCAGCCTGTCGGATTGCGGGGTGCACTCCTGAACCATTTTCCCAGTCAAGGGATTTGGTCAGCACAGGAACAGCACCTACTCATAAACCTTCTGGAGATGAGGGTGGTCCGCCTCGCTGTCTGTCTGTTTCAAAGTCTGATGCAATCAGAAGCCTCAAAAATGTTCATCCAGGGGAGTGGATGTTGAACACAGAGGTGTTCGCCCTTCTGTCTCAAAGCTTCGGTTGTCTTCAGATCCATCTGTTCACCTCCAGCCACAGTGCTCAAGTTCAGCGGTTCTTCAGCCGCTACCAGTATCCACAGGCAGAAGCAGTGGGCACCCTGTAACAGGAGTGGAGCCTCTACAGAGCATTTTCTTCCCTTCTCTGCCTCTCCTCCCCGTGGTCATTTGCAGGTTTGGACACTCGACAGGAAGCTTCCTGCTGATATCTCCAGAGTGGCCCACAAGACTGTGGTTCTTGGATTCAGTGAACTTAGCTCAACGTGCACTCTTTCACTTTCCAGTACAGGGGAATCTTCTCTCTCAGGGATCCATTCTGCTTCCAAAGATGTGGGAGTGATGCAGCTCGAGGCCTAGCTCATGAAAGGAGGAGTCTCCTAAACTAGATTTCTCCAAGAAGGTGGTGTACACACTGCTGGCTGCCAGGTAGAATTTCATGCCGGCAGCTAATGTTTGCATATGAACCACCTTTCAACCTGGACCAGGGATAAAAACATCTAGCCTTTCAAAGCCCCAGTCCCACAGATTTTGGTTTTCCTGCAGGAAGGAGTGGAAAAAAGATTAGACCTTGAGCACCCTGAGAGGTCAGGTGTCGGTCCTTGGGGCCTCCCTGGGTATCTCCTTGGGGTCTAACCGAGAGGTTTTTCGTTCTCTGTGGATTGTCAGCGAAAAGTTGAACTATGCCATGATTCACAGTTCCCCTTGGGATCTGAATCTGGTTCCAAATGCTTTTGTAAGGAACCTTTCGAGATGGTTTAGTAGATATCCTTGAACATGCTGTCTTACAAGATGTGTTTTTAGTTGCTATGTGCCCATGACAGATTTCTGAGTTCCGCTTTTCAAATTAGTTGTTTATCTTTTTCGGAGCAACCAAACCAAAAAACAAAAAGCCTTCAACGGTCACCCTAGGTCGATGAGGGCTTGCATTGCCAAGGCTTATGTTGCAGTAAAGAAGAGTCCTCTGGCCAACATCAGGGCTCATTCCTCCAGGGATTTGGCCACTCCTGGGCGAAGAGCCATGAGGCGTCTGTTTTAGAGTTGTGTAAGGTGGCCACATGGTCATCCGTCCACACTTTTCACAAAGCACTACAGTTTGAATGTCCAAACTTCTGCGGATGTGGCCTTTAGTCGCACAGTTTTGCAGGTGGCAGTTAGGTAAATTACCTTCTGGTACATTGTTGACATATGAGGCAGTATTCTCCCCCCACCTGGTCTTTCTGGGTACTGCTTCTTAGAACCCAGTTGTAATGAATACCTATTGGCAGTGTAGAGTGACAATGCGGAGCACTACAGAAAGAATGAAATTTCTTCATACTTACCATAATTTCCTTTCCTGTTGGCTCACCATTGTCAGTACAGGGCCCTTGAGGCCTCTCCCTCTATAGGAAAATATTGTCCAGCATACCTGTGCGGAGATGTCTAGTGTCTTGTTTTAAACTCTGATCGTCTGTGCGTTTTGGACATTTCTCTATAGTTTACTTATTACTCCCATGTTTATATAGATATACAGAAAAACAAACGGTGCTGTTCTGTGTAACAGTATAAGCTGCTGTCACGCACATTTAGCAGATTCAGATTTGATGCTATTCAAGGCTGCCACTTTTTGTTTGCAGGTGAGTGCTTGCACTGCATGCCGTTTTCAGCTCATTGCTGCAGGTCCTGTAGGGACACAGAGTTGGAAGAGAGTTTCGGTCCTCCTTCACCTGGCAAGGTAGGTCACTGTTTGTTTTTTTCTGACCAGAGTGGCATATGTGATTTTGTATATGTGTAGACAGCTAATTTGTGTACGTTTGGTGTCGTGTTGACCTGTATTGTTTTTATTTACATATTTAGAGACACTGCTAGCACAGTAGTGACTGGAGATTTGCTACTGTGTGGAATCCTCATATGCCCAACATTCTAAAGCTTTGGGCTGTGCCATTTCCCCTAGCAGGTGTGCAGTTACTCAGTTGTAATGAATACCCATTAACAATGTAGGTGCTAACAGAAAAGGAAATTACAGTAAGTATGAAGAAATTTCTTCTTTGGACAGTCTGAGCCTGACTTTCCAGAACAGAAATTCAGGAAGCCTAAGTCTCAAATTTCAGGTCACGGTATTTGGGTGGGTTGACTTTGATATTCATGAAAGGTGAAAATCCTAAGCTGTCAGTGTGTGAATGTACCCATGCTCAGTGCCTTCTTACAGGTTTGCTTGGACCCTGTTCTGTCAGGCGCCATGTGGTGATTTTCCACAGAAGTCTGCCCCACATCCTCCCCCCACACAGGATACAAGAATCAAGTTCTGCAGTCTACTCAGACATTCTTTTGGAGAAAGCCTTACTGTCCTGCACTCTCTTGTAGAACAAATAATCTTTTGAGAGTGCAGTCATGGTTCACATGCTTAGGGTGCTTGCACATAGCTGCATTTTTGTGAGAGTGACAGGGAAAGGGAAGAGGGTCTACAAACCCATCTGTGAGTTAGAACTGAGAACTGTTTGTTGGGAGTGGGGGGCTTGTCCGGGTGACTGGGGTTGTTGAGCTGTGTTAGCCTTTTTGCAGAGCACCTGGGAATTTCCCTACTGCAGTCAGCAGCCTTGACTTCTTCAAGCAATTCGCCAGCTGCAGAAGCAGTCACTGCTAAGCAAACAGAAAAGTTACGTAACAAAGCAGATGGATTTACTGTAACGAATATCTACACTGTACCAGTTATTTCCAGGGCTTATGAGTGTATGTTGTGTGTGTGTGTGTTTTGCATGCATTTGGGTGTGTGTCGGGAGATAGGTGTTGGTAATGAGAGGGTGAACATGGTAGCCCACTATTCTAAAGCACACCTCAATTTTAATAGGGCCTGCATGTTTCTGCAGGAAAAACTGCCTGGTAGTCAGCCAGTGGTTACAAAGTTCCGTTACTTTTGTTTGTATAGCAACATCCAGCAGATCATTTTGGCTGTCATGAAGATGCCAGCAACAGCACAATGGACTGCCAAGTTATGGAATAATTTGTTCACAGCTGGGAAGATATATTTGTGTATAACAGATGTTTAATAAATTCCATGTGATAAACGTTATTGATGGACCGTGTGACAAACATTTATCACGCTCCTCTGACAATAGAACTGTGATTTCACAGATGCTTTCTGATGTAACCATACTATATACTGTAGCTGCCTTACCAGTAGCCCTGATCTCAGTTTATTTTATAAAATATACATTACTTTGTACATTTGTGTATGTGTCATTTTTAGGGTTCTCATTATTTTTTTTATTTTATTTAAAATGTGGTGACCTGGATAGGCAAACTGAGATGGAGCTTGTTTGCAGGTGCGACTCGGGAGAGGATACAGCAGGGAGTGAAACAGCATTAACAGAGTGACAGCCAATGGGTGCACATACGTGAACAATAAACTCACAGCACAAGTAATGAACTAAAAAAAAAATAAAAAAACATAAAAAAGTGCACAGTTTCATCAGGTACGAGGGGTAGCAGGGCGAGAACTAGGCGTGTACAATATGCGTGTGTGTGTGTGTATATATATATATATATATATATATATATATATATATATATATACACACACACACACACACACACATATTTATTTGATATCACTTTTTCCTTCTGGCTGGCTCCATACCACCCTGCCTCCCCCACCAGCCCATCACCGGGACTTCTCTTGGGACTTACCTAGCCTTTGCTCCTGTGCCTTAACCCGCCCCCATGGGAGTGTCCTCAATCCGCTGGTCCGAGGATCCAGCCCAAGTCACCAGGTGTGGGGCCTGACAGGGGAGACAGTCATACATGGCAGCCAGGGGTGTTTCTCCCCTTTCCAGTACCTCCCTCCTTCCCTTGCGGCATGGGGGGAACACATACAGTGACGTCAGTGGTGGCACCATGCACACTGCCATGCATGACGCATCAGATGTGCCACTTCTCCGTTGCCGTGGTACACTGTTTCTGCTAGGGGTCCAGTGCTGCTCCAGGCACCATGCCACTCCCTTCCTGGAGGAGGAGAAGAGCAGTCCTGTGGATACTCCATCTTCCTCCTCCGGCCGATGCCCCGAGGTCACTCCCAAACCCTGGTCATTGGCACCATAAACAGAGCTACTGCTACTCAGTGGGCTGGCTCACCACCAGCGTATTTGTAACAGACTCAAGGTGGCTTAAAATTCACATTAGAGAGTGCATTGAGTTTTAAGGTATACAGTAGGGTAAAAGGCAAAATGGGTACATAGTGGGGGTGGATAGAGCATGAGTTGTAATGGTGGAGAGAAGAAGATTAACTGTAGGTGCACACTTTTGAAAAGTGTGCCCGTAACAATGATTTGGGAGCGGGCAAGGAGGAAGAGAGATGGGCAGCGAGAGGGAGGTTGTTCCACAGTGCTGTATAAAGAACACTCCACTCATGAGAGGAGGAACCCCTTAAGCCATAAACTGTTTTGTTTCTGCACTCAGGAGTTGCTTGGTGTCCAGGTCTCTGTTTGGATATGTTGCTGTCTTCTTCAAGCATGTCTTGCTCCGTGAACCTCATTCTGTGCTCCTTGGGCTGCGGGGCAGTGGGACCCTCAGGAAATGGATTTTTGGTGTTGCTTGCATCCAACTGCATCAGCTTATGTCCAGACCCATAACGTGACCCACTGTAACCAATGTTTTTGTAATTCTTTTTCTCCCACTGCACATTGCATGTTAACCCTAGCTGGGATCTTAGACTTTGCTACTATATTGGGAATTGTAAGTTTTTTATATATATATATGGATAATGCCAATTTATTTTTATTATGTATTTTAAAGTTACAGCATATTTAATCAATAAGATAAATAAAAACATTCAGAAACAAACTAAAGCTTAATGAAAAATTGGATGAATGAATCAAACCAATTCTAATAAACTTAAATCTAAGTGTAATATGTAAAACATTTAATACTAATTTTAAATACCAAAATATATTATGAAATATGTGTATAGGCCAGATAATAAACTGAGATCAATAAGTGTCTTATCCAAAAGATTAACAGAAAGTATTTGAAAAATATAACACTAAAAGGAATATAAGTAGAGCACCTGCTCCCGAAGGCTCAAAGTAATGCATATACCGTTCAATTAAAACATTTATGAAAGCATTCTCAGGCACACTGGAGTCTCTCTCATCACTACCATACTAAAATGAGCGCTCAGACACCATGGAGAACAGAGGAGTTTTAAGAGCCCTTTTAAAAAGCCACCACAGAGGATAACCAATGTAGCTGACATGGTAGGGAATTAGACGTGTGTGGAGTGGCCACAGAAAGGCTGTATGCTGAACAACAGCACTGGACATCACTGACTTCTATAGCCTTTTTAGCGTATATTACCTGTAGGGTTAAATTCTAATAATGAAGATTCTTCCCTAATCACGTGCATTCCATTGTTCCCTGCTCAATTAGCAAAGATGCAGAACGGTCGTGTAGTTAAACCGAACAGTGTGATTATCTCCATCTCTCATGCGTGGTTTCTTCTAGCTGATCTTTCTTTTCCAACAGATTGTTGCACCCTGGTCTGCTTGGTGTTTCTCCATTTTGTTGAAGTTTGCTGCTCCGTCGTCATTTCCAACACCATGCTTCAGTTGCTTCTCAGTTCTGGCACTGCCTCCACTGCCTCCACTGCCTCAGTTCTGGCACTGCCTCCAGGCACTGCCTCAGTTCTGAAACTGCCTCCACTGCCTCAGTTCTGGCACTGCCTCCACTGCCTTTTTATTTGATTTTTGTTTTAAATTTTCCATATTTTATGTGAAAACTGCTCCCCTCCAGCAGTCATAGGCTCCTCTGTGCTCAACGCTTCTTATGTCTTCTAAAAGTGTGCCATGAGCTAGACCATCTGCTCAGCAGTAGCACTGCCAGCTTAATCTGGTTCAAGGTCAGTTGGCATTCATCTGTATCCCCCTCCCCCAGGTCGTGCCTGAAAATAGGCAGGATTTGTCCAGTGCACTTACCCAGTTAACAGAAACTAACTAAACTAAATTAATGCTAGCAGCTCAGGTTTGGTAAAGAGCCAGGTCATCGGAGATGGCCAAGGAGGAGGACTTAGTATCCTAGAAGTTGCTCTCCTCCAGGGAATCACTTCCTCCGCTACTCTACTGCCACCACCCAGGTGGCAGTAGAGTGGGAGAGTCTTTTCCTCTGCCACCTAGGTGACCACGGGTTACAGTGCAGCAGAGGTGCAGCAGGGGGGAGGAGGACACTAGGCCAGTTTCCACACTGTGCATAGTTTGTGTTCTTGGGGAGCCACAGGTGCCAACATCCTAGGGGAGTGTAGGAGAAAAAGGAAAGCCCTGCTGCATGATCCTGATGCACTCAGTGGTCCATTACAGTCTTGCCCTGCCCCCGCACTCGGGATAGAGCAAGAAATATTGCCTGGCTGTAGCCAGGCCTCGCCACAGGGAATCAGAAGGGGTAAGCACTAGGGAGGAGGAGGAGGGAATGGGGCAGATCCCATGCAAGGATGGGGTAGCAGTGGTGACGGGGGAATAAAAATGGGTTATAAAATATAAATTTAAAAAAGTGCCAGATGACAGGGGTCTGTGCCATCTGTCAGTGTACTTGCTAAATTCCTGGAGTGCCTGACACAGACTATTTTGAAGTTACCAGATTTTCCTGGGTAAAAAAAAAAGAACGGTGAACATGCACACAGGTCACTATTGAGGTGCTGCCATTCACCTGCCATGTAGGCAGTACAGGAACAAGGAAAAAGTAATGGCACACACACCAGCAGATTGCCTCAGAAAGGTGCTTTAATGTGCACAGAGTGCTAAATACAGAAATAAATTCTACCAGAGGAAACCATTTATTCATTCATTCATTCTTGGTTTACAATACCTTTGTGCACATAACAGCGCTTTTACAAAGGTTCCACATCAGTGGGAAGAGTGAGAGACATACAACAGATGGAATTACATAAAATATTGACAAGAAAGTATTTACAATGACAATATGACATTAATATTACAACTAAAATTAAGACGATGAATTGGTAGGAAAACAAAAATAGCCTAATAAAAGGGGGCAGCCCAAGGTACTTTGTCAAGTAGGTATAGTTAGACTTAGGTGAACTAAAGTTCAGGTAAGTGAAGATAAACAGTGAAAAGAAGGTGGAGGGTGAGAGGGGTGAGGTGAAAGAAGGATCGGCAAATGAGGCAGGAAATAGAGCAGAGCAGTTAGGGTGAAAGTGGTCACCATAGAGCAAGGTGCTGTGTAGGGCAGCCAGTCTCTGTCATGCCAGATCTATTTGGCTAAATTTGTGCATGGAGTTTGATGCTGGTGTCCAGTGACAGTCGCTTGCTTCCAAGAGGAAAACGCAGAGGGCTCGATTCTCAAAGGTCGGTGCAAGCTGCGCCAACGGCAGTTTGCGCCAACTGCCGGCACATCGGGGACCCTGTGCCCGATTCTCTACTGGATAGGATCCTGTCGGCAGAGTCCTGTAGCTTGGGGCAACTGTGGCTGCGCAGCAAACAAATGGACATCTGTGAGGTTTGTCACAAGCTGCATGGTGGTCGGGTGGCAGTTGCACCCGTGGACAGTGACTAGTGTCTAGCGGTCCTCCTCCCATCCCTGATGTCCCCTGTATGCCGACAGAACAGAACTTCCTGGTGGTCTAGATCGAGGAAGGGGTAGGGGGTCCACTACACCACCAGGGACATATTTATGAATATTTAATGGGGGGAGATCAGGGATAGGGAGGGGGGTCCACTAGACCACCAGAGACAAATTTATGAATATTCAATAGGAGATTAAGGATAGCGGGGTGCTGGACCACAAGGGACAGATTTATGAATATGTAGTGGAGATCGGGGATAGGGAGGGGTTTGGCTAGACTACCAGGGACAGATTTATGAATATTTAGTGGTGGGGAGTGGGGCTAGGGAGGGGGGTCCGCTAGACCACCAGTGACAGATTTATGAATATTTATTAGGGGAGATCAGGTATATGTTTCGGTACAGGGAAGGTCGGGAATAGAGAGGGGGTCCACAGCACATGTTCCCTCATACCCAGGGAGGGCTCTGTGGGGGGCGCACTGATCTAAACCCTCCTAGAGGACACACTTCTAAGTACCCTGGTCTAACAGGTAATTAGAAATTTGCCCTCTGGGAGGGTTTAAAGAATCCCAAATTAGGGGATATGGCAGCCTGCATCTGACACATGCCCCCTAGCACCATGCCACAGCCCATTTTGTGCTGCAAGATGGTACAAACCCCCTTTGGCACATGCAGCCTGTGTTTGCCACAGGCTGCATTTGAGAATTGCTCCCAGTGCATCTTTTGGTGTAAGCCACACCTTGTGCCATTCCTTGTGGCACAAGCCCCTTGCGCAGTTCAGGGAGTTTTGGGAATCTGTCCCAGAGCCTGTGATGCAAGCTCTACTAGCCCCTTAACCTCACTAGAGCCTTCTGTCAACAAGAGCCTGTTCAGATGTACTCCTGGGGTCTTTCCCCAATATGCCCAACTTCCACCCTGGTTTTAGATGTGGAGCACCGGGTTTCAAACCCAAAGGCTTAGTCCTCTTCAGTTTCCAGTTTAGGTACCGATTCCAGATCAACTCCAGTTATTAGTGATTCCAGTTCCAGCTGTGGGTCATGGTGCCCAGACCCTGCCAGGGGTTAATTTGTCACTCAACAAAACACAAATACATGAGCAAACTAATAATCTATTTAAAGATAGTTTTATTTGTTTGGTCAGCGAGACGTAAATAGTGTAACACTGCACTAGTGCAAACATCCCATTCTTGAACGAATCTGATCTTCTAAAAAGAGACTCACCTCATAGCTATAGCATTTTTGCTTCGATTGAATGTTTATTGCACGTAGTTTAATACATAAGAGGTACGCAGCGGCTTGACTCGAAATGTAAGTCAGTGCTGGAAACCCAGAAGTGGGGCAACACCCTATTTAGGGTAGGGTGATATATTAAGTTCTGAGCTTGGCAGGCAGGGAGTCTTGAACAGGGATTCTAAAGAACAGGGAAGTAAATTGTGGGGGGAATGGGCAGCATGTAGGGAGTGCAGGGCTTTGGAAGTACAGCTGCTGCCTAAATTGTAGGAAATTTCATGCCCTCCCTGTTGAGCTGTAGACTGCAGGAGCTGAAATATGCTACCTGAAAACCTGGGCAGTAGGGTCACTACAAGAACCACCCCTGTCAAGGATGCCTTTGTCTAGCAGGAAAGGATGGACAGTAGTGAAGGGAACAAGAGGTGGGTGGGGGGAGGAGGGATGAGAGTGGAGCCATGGGTACCTATGAAGAATAGATACCTGCCTCTAGAAGTATAGGTTTGACTGGAGCTCAGTACCAAGCAGGCTGCAGTGAATACACCCATGAGGGATGCACCATCAATAAAAAGTGAGCCAGGAAAAGAGGGCCTCAGGTCTAGAAAAAGTATAGTATTTGGGAACTCCATAGTGGGGGGAGATGCAGATAGTGTGTTCATCAAACTCGGGAATTATGAAGGTCCATTGTAGCCCTGGGGCCACAGATTAGTAGCACCTTGAAGTCAGAAGTTTAAGGCCAAGATAAAATATTTTATGCTGTAGGAAGCATTGACTGGTACAACCACCAAGTTGTGTGTGGGGGGGAGGGTGGCCAGATGGGCTTCTTGTCCCACTTCTGCCCAAAAGTCTGTAGTATAGACCATAGTATAGATCTAAAGTGTTGAAACTCCTTGGGGGGAGGGGGAGCCAGACATTGTGGTGCATGTAGAAAGAAACAACCTTGCCAGGTTTAGTGAGGAAAAGGTTTAGGGGAGTTTCTGAACTGTAGGCAGAACTCTGAAAGAAAGAGCATGTTCAGTAACCTTCATTGAGGTCCTACTGAGGCCACATGAGGGAGAAAAAGTGACAGTGCAGGATTTTTCACTTAAGTGCATGGCTAAAGTTTTAGTGTATGAACATACATACAAAGAAGCCAGCATAAGAAGGCCATTTGGTCTATATAGTCTGCTTGAATTGCAGGGTCCACAGCTTGAGCTACTGACTCTGCCACCTCTTCTGGTAGTACATTCCAAGTGTCCACCACCCTTTCTTTAATGAAGTGCCTCTTGATCTCACTCCTAACCCCCCCCCAGCTTAAGACTATATACTAGGAAAGATACATAGAAGGCCAAAGCCCATAATTATGTAACTCCAGCACTTGCTGGTACATCATCCCCTTGTTCAACAGATGTTGATCGAGTTTGTGTTTAAAATCTGTATGACTATGTGATTGCACTATAGTATTTGGCAGTGAGTACCATATTGGGATTATTCTTTGTGTATAGAAATAACGCCTCTTGTTATTTCTTGGATAAGTAAGCGATAATTGATGGTTATGACTTCTAAGGTCATGTTCCTGTATGTTGAGTGGCATTCCAAGTTGAGCCACTAATTGACTATCAGTTGATAATTTATACATTAAGAGAAGGTCTCCTCTAGTTCTTCTCTGCTCTAATGTATAGAGATTTGATTCATCAAGTCTTGTATGGTAGTCCTTGTTAAACATATTCATTACCATCTTAGTAGCCCTCCTCTGGACACCCTCCAATCTATTTACGTCACTTCTATGATAGGGGTTCCACAAAGAAGAACAATAATCTAGGTGTGGCCTCACATATGCCCTATACAAGGGCAGTATACAGTCTCTGTCCCTTGAAATAAAGCTCCTTTTTACACAACCCAGTGCTCTATTTGCCTTATTTATAATGAAATTGTAATGATTGTGAAAAATTGTCACTAGTAATTATTACACCTAAATCGTTATGCTGTTTAACTGATGTGAGAATTTGATTATTTAGTGTAAACTGATAGTGATTATTAGTTATACCAAGTTGCATAATAACACATTTATTGATATTAAAGGATGTGATTTGTTTTGCCCGCTCTTCTAATATTAGAAGGTCATTACTAAGTATGCATCTATCCTCATCATTTTTTACCTGTGCTGCTAATTTTGTGTCGTCTGCAAATTTAATAATGAAGCTATTTATATTTTCTGTTAAATCTGAAATAAAACTTGATAACAATATCGATCCCAATACCGATCCCAGAGGCACTCCACTGCTCACAGAACAGAGATCAGATGAATGTCCCTTAATAGAGACCCTCTGTGTGCGATTTTTTTAGCCACTCTTCCACCCAATTAATTATTAGAGAGTTTATTCTTTTTTTTTTTTCTCATTTTATGTACCAGTATGTCGTGCGGGACTTTATCAAAAGCTTTGCAAAAATCTAAATAAACTACATCCAATGGGTTATTGTTTTCCAACATTCTACTAATGTGCTCGTAAAAAACTAGATTACCAGTCAAACAGGACCTATTTTTTTTGAATCCATGTTGATTATGGTCAGTTAAGCCCTTTTTTTCTAAATCTATTTCTAATCTTTCTTTTAGCAGTGATTCAAAGACCTTCCCCAGAACGCTGGTTAGGCTAATAGGCCTATAGTTAGCTATGTCCTCATCTTTACCCTTTTTTTTATGTATAGGTGTTATTACTGCCTCTTTCCAGTCTTCAGGTATAAACCGATTTTGGAGAGAGATATTAAAAATCTTAACAAGTGACATAACTAACCCGTCTCATTTCCTTTAGTAGTCTCGGGTGCAGCTTGTCTGGCCCTGGTGATTTAATTACATTCAGTTTATTTAATTTTGAAAGGACCTCTTCTTTGGAAAATTCAAAATAGTCATCCACATTATTACTTAGTTGGGGTTTTATTAGTGTTTTTGTATGAAAAACTGCACCAAAATATTTATTAAATTCAACTGCCATTTCCTTAGATGATATTAGATCACATTATTAACTGTTAAAGGACCAATTGTTCTAGGTGATGTTTTTTATTATTGACATAAGAATAAAAACTTTTCCCCCCGTCTTTTATGTATGTTAATCTGTGTTCAGATCTGTTCTTTTCTGCTTTAATTGTTTTTACATTCCTTTTGAGTTTTTTTATATTTCCATACATTAAAGTCAGAATTATCTTTTTTCATTGCTCTATATGCTCTTTTTTGTTCTTAATCATTTTATGAATTTTTTTTGTAACCCATGGGGGGATCCCACACTTTTTATTTTAGATTATCTTATTGGGTACAAAGATATCTTCCACTCTAATACTTTGCCTTTTAATCTATTCCAAAGCTCTGTTGCAGAGGGGGACCCATAGTCCCAGTTCCATTTTTATAATTCCTGTTTAAGAACGTGGAAATTATCTCTATTGTAATTTTTAAATACTGTTCTACCAAGTTCCTGTTTAATTTGAGAATTTAGGTTAAATGTTATGGCCATATGATCGCTGTTTTGGATGGATACTTGTATTTTAATGTTATTCATTTTGTCTGGAATATCTGTCAAAAGTAAATATAATATGTTATTATTTCTTGTGGGTTTATTAATTAACTGATACAAGCCATTAAACAGACATATATCAATAAAAGAATGTTCCTGACTATTGGTTCCTACACCTTCTCCCCAGTGTATGCCGGGAAGATTAAAATCACCCAACAATATAACTTCTTTATAATTTGATTTACTGTTGATTGAATTCAAAATAATCTGATGTTCATTCATGTTCGAATCAGGAGGCCTGTAGCAAAGCCCAATCACAATTTTAGATACATATCCCCTCTGTACTTCAATCCAAATTATTTTAGCAGCTGTATTTTCACTACTGTCTATAACTGGCTTAAATATAATATTATTTTTAATAAAAAAATGTTATTCCACCACCTCTTCTTCCTGTTCTATTTTTACAGTAGGTTGTATACCCTGGTATGTTGTTGTTCCATAGAGAGTTTTCCCCCCACCAGGTTTCAGTTATAGCTGCTATATCAATATTGTCCCTGTTTAGAAGCATTTGCAATTCATCTAGTTTAGTGTTATGTAGGCTCCTGATGTTTGCATAAGAAAAGACAGACCGTATTTCTTCTCATTTATTTTTTTGGTAGTAAAATTTTTTTTTGTATTTTTGTTATTGACCTGTGCCAGAGGACCTTCCATATCTTTTGGCCTAGCTGGAATTATTTCTAATTCCCCTTGACCCTTACTCTTCAGTTTTTTGGTGTATTTTGGTTCAGGGCATCATAGAAAATGCATCCAAGGTGCCTGGATCCCTGTCTACTTAGATGTAAACCATCATTTCCGAATAGTATTTGTTTATTTTCAAATTGCTCCCACATCTTTATACATTTTACATTATTAGTCAAACACCATCTACAAATCCAGTTATTAAAGTTTTTAATATATCTCATTCTTGAATGACTTGCCCTAGGTACAGGCAACATTTCAGAAATGATAGGTGTTGCATTTAAATCCCTTATTGTATTTATTGTAGTAATCATATTCTTTATTATATCCCCCACTTCTTGTTTGTCAGTATAATTTGTACCCACGTGTAGCAGTACAGTTTTAAGCTCTAAAAACATTTTTTAATATACCTGGTAAAAGCTGTGTAATGTCCTTAACGGTTGCACCTCTGTAGCTGCAGCTGGCAATATTTTCTCTATTTCCCCTTATAGAGTACTTGTCAGTATACTTTATCATAGAGTCCCCCAATATAAAAATGTGTTCTTGTTCCTCAGTATTCTGGGGCAAAACATCCTAACAAGACTGTGCCACCTCATGTTATGGTTGCCACTAACCTTAAAGAGATCCATCTTATTTATCCCTTTCAAGTACTTGAAGAGCTCAGTCATGTCCCCTCTCTCTTTCTCCTGTCCTTCAGGGAGTACGTGTTCAGTGATCTCAACCTCTCCTCGTATGCCTTACCCTGCTGACTTGCTGTCATCTTTGTAGCCCTCTTCTGGACCTTCTCCAGCAGCTTAATGTTCTTATTGAGGTGTGGGCACCAGTACTGAACTCCATACTCTAGATGTGGCCTTACCAGTGACCTGTACAAGGGCAGTATAACCTTCTCTCTGCTACTGCTGATCCCCCTAAATATGCATCCCAGCATCTTGTTTGCCCTTGATGCTGCTTTCTTGCACCGAATGGAGTGCTTCAGGTCACTAGTGATCATAACTCCCAGGTTCTTCTCCTCCTTAGGTGCAGATACCTGGACTCCACCCAGGTAGTACGCCGTCCTGGGATTCTTGGCTCCAATGTGTATAATTTCACATTTCTTGGCATAGAAGACAAGCCGCCAGATCCCAGACCACTTCCCCAGCTTTTCCAGATCGTTCTATAGGTCCTGTATCCCTTCAGTGCTGTCCACTCTCCCACAAAGCTTGGTGTCATCCATGAATAGGCATATTTTGCCCTTAATGCCACCCCCAGTATCATTGATGAAGACATTGAACAACACCAGACCCATCACTGAACCATGTGGGACCTCATTGGTGACCTCTCTGGTGCCAGATAACTCTCACCCCACAGCCACCCTCTGGGTTCTTTCCCACAGCCAGTTTTCCACCCATCTGGTCATCTTCTGCCCAACACAGAGATCTGCCAACTTCCTGATCAACCTTTTGTAGGGCACAGAGTCAAAGGCCTTGCTGAAATCCAGAGAGAGGATGACTGCTGCTTGGCTTCTGTCTACTGTCGTAGTGACCTAGTCAAAGAAGTCAATCAGATTTGTTTGATATGCCCCCCAATGAACCCATGCTGCCTCACATCCTGGAGACAATGCTCCTCTAGATATTCTACCAACTTTTCCTTAAGTATGGCCTCCATGAGCTTGCACATGATTGAGGTCAGACTGACTGGTCTGTAATTCCCTGGATCATCCATGGGACCACTTTTGTGGGGGACACCACATGTGCTGTTCTCCAGTCTTGCAGTACCACACTTGACTCCAATGTACTGTTAAGTAGGCCTGCCAGGTCCTCAACCATTTCCCTTAGTACCATTGGATGTATTCTGTCTGGGCCTGGTGATTCGTCCACCTTCAATGCTAGCAGCCCCTCCCTCTTCTGTCCTCTGCTATCACTACATCTGTGTTCCCCTCCCCCCCCACTCCTCTTCTCCCTCCTAAGGCACTGGTCCATCCTTTTCCCTGGTGAAGATGTAACAGAAGTATTCATTTAGTATCTCTGCTTTTTCCCATGTTATCCTTCACTCACCCCTCCCCTTTCTTAAGCCTAACAGTCCTGTCAGTGTCTTTTTTCTCACTTATATAGTGAAAGAAGGCCTCCCCCTTCCTAATTCCTTCAGCTAGCTACAGCTTCTTTTGTGCCTTAGCTCACTAGACTTCCTAACTTGCCTCACTAGCCAACTTTAGGTAATTTTCTCTATCCACCTCTCTCTTGGTCTTCCTGAATTTCCTATAGGCTAACCTCTTGTATGTGTGATTCAAGGGTCATCACTGAAGGGGGTGGCATCTGTTTAAGAGGAACAGTCTTCACCTCAATGAGGCAGACACTAGGGTGTTGTGGCAGAGGTTATCAGCACATATCACAACTCACTTAAACTAGATTCTAGATTGAGGGAGCACTCTCAACCCAAAGTGCTCCTTTCCTCTGCGTGTGAGACACTTGTGTCAGCTGCACTGGAAACAGGAATATTCCGGTAAGGTTTTTAAATATTTATTATTCAGTTGCTCTCAAAATACTCAAACCCGATTGGCTGACTGTCACCTTTAAGCCGTGGTAAAATCCTGGCATGACCCATGGAAAAAGGTGCCAGTCAGCCACATCTGCAATCACCCCCTTTGTAAATCCATCACCCCTGAAAACTTAAAAGGCAAAGCTGCCGTATTGCTCTCCTTCTAAAGTGCTGGAAACATGAAAACCCTCTCCCGAAACAACCTATGAAACAAACAAAAAAGAGCAATTTCTATTCTGTTAAAAGGTTCAGTATGTACCTCCTCATCCCTGCATTTCGATCTCTTCACCCTCCAGTCCCAAGACTGATGAAGATGGGTACCAGTAGGGCAGTGAAAGCAATACATTAGAGTTCAAAGTTGCGGCTGTTGCCGCTCGACACCCTCTGACCTCGGACACTCTCCAGTGTTCCGGAGGGTGAGGCAGAGGGCAGATAAAACAAAAACTACAACTTCATGTCCCTGGGCCAGAAGCCAAAGAGAATCTGGGAAGGAGTGTGATGAAATGCAGCAGCAATGTACGGTACCGCTGATGTGCACAACGCGGGGGAAATGGAGCCAGTGTTCCATAATACAAATTGCAGCCAGAACAAACTTCATGTTGCTGTCCCAGCTCCTAGAATACAAATGGAGTTGAGACACAGTGAAGGGGTGGCATCAGGCACATTGTTGAACCTTTGCTGACCCCATGGACGTAATGTGGGTCAGGAATCACAAAACAGTACTGCACATGCGCAGTAACATCAGAGCCCTAACGCCCAGGACTATTTTATCTGATGCAGCAACAAATAACTGGTGGTGGATCAAGGTTGTCATGGTGGTGGGAGGGATTTGGGAGACCCCCCAGTCTTGTATTGGTTGGGGTCCCAGACCCCCTCCATGCGGGTGAAGGATCTGGGTGTGATTCTCAATGACAGCTTGACAATGGATGCTCGGGTGTCTGCTGTCATAAAAGCCGGATTTTGCCATCTGAGGAATATGTGACTGTGTTACGCCCATCCTCCACGAACTGCACTGGCTGCCGATTAGGTGGAGGATTGTCTTCAAGGTCAGTTTGCTGACCTATAAGGCCCTACATGAAGGGGGATCAGTCTACCTGCAAGAGCTCCTCATTTCCTCATCGCCCATCCCAGGGTCTCTGTTCCGCCGAGGGTTGCCTCCTTAGAGTTCCCAGGGTTAGGCTGAGGCATTCGGGTGACCATGCATTTTCTGTTGCCATGCCTACCCTGTGGAACTCATTGCCTAATCATCTTTGGGATGCACCCTCAGTGGAAACCTTTAAAAATGGTTTAAAAACTTTTTGAGTTAACCAGGCTTTTAATTTATAGATACATACATTTTAGTGATGTATTTTAAGAATTAAGATAGATTTTAAGGCTGTTGTTAGCCCCATTTGGACTATTTATTTATTCATATTGTGTTTTATTGTTATGTGAAGCGCTCTGAGTCCCTGGAAAGGGGTACAGTATAAATAAGGTATCTGTCTAACCGAAAAATTATTTAAAATACAAAAAAACTTTCTCTTTATTTTCTTTTTGACAGAAGAAAATATGGGGCTATTGTATAATCGTAATATACCACTCCAGGGTGTGAGTTATGCTGGGATTTACCTACTTTTGATGTGGTTTACTCACTCAGCTTGCAGCCTCATGACCAAACCATACCAGGCATGGGTAAATCCCAGCATAACCCACACCCCGTTGTGGTATATTGCTTAAATATATTACTGATTGAGCTCAATGAATAATATATTAATGCAGGTGACAAGATGGCTCATACAGTTGTAAGAGTGGTCTCACTTGCATTCTTAGAGTATCAGAACTGTTCAACATTAGTTTGTAGTTCACATATCCTAACAATAGAAACATAGAAATTGTTGGCAGATAAGGACCACTAGGCCCATCTAGTCTGCCTGTAAGCCCCATACTTGATTACGGCATCTGCCCCTCCCTCTGCTTTACCTCTATGGTTCTCCTATGCCTGTCCCATGCATGTTTAAATCTAACCACAGTGCTTGCTCCCACCACCTCCTGTGGCAGACCATTCCATGCATCCACCAACCTCTCTGTGAAGGAAAACTTCCTCACATTCCCTCTTAGCCAGCCACCTTCCAATTTCATGTCATGCCCCCTTGTTCATGTACTCTTCCTGTATTGGAAGTTGTGCGTGAGAGCACACTTACAACTGTGTGAGTGGTCTCGTCACCAGTATTAACATACAGTCTATATGGTTCAGCATTGTGCTGGAGACCGATCACATTAATTCAAGGACACAGGTACTGGATTTCACCAGGACTGATGGAGAAAATACAGCAAGTACTCTGGAGTAAATTAGAGGGAATGAAGCCGGCAGAAGTGGTAGACAAAAAGCAGGGTATAATCTGGGAAGGGCTAGAAGTCAGTAGCCTTTGTGTAAAGAAGTTAGGGAAGGACAAGGTGTGAAGGAAGGTTACATGGTGCTCAAAAGACATAGGGGCCGCAATGAGGGAGAAGAGGGTGGCCTTCAAAAGTTGCAGACCTAAGCAAGTGGGCAATAGAGAGGTTTATGTAACCAAACTGAATGAGGCCAAAGTGTTGATGACAAAAGCGAGGATGGAGACAGTGTTTCCTTCTGCTAAATTAGAGAAAAGCTTGAGACTAAGGAAGGAATTATCGGTCTCAAAAGGGGGAGGAGTGAGAGGGGGTAACAATAAGGGTAAGGCAGACATGAATTTTTCTTTTCTGTTTTCATGGTGGAAACGAGTGGACTGCTCCCACAGTGGGGGATCAGGCCCAAGCAGGGAGGGGTGGGAGCATTGACATGGGAGCTATAGTGGAGGGGAAAGTGCTAAAGGCTCTAGGATCACTAAAGGTAGACAAAACCCTGGGTCCAGAAGGGTGTTAAAGGAGATGGGGCAAGCGTTATTGGCACTACTGATGTACTGCCTGTCGGACAGTGGCTAGCTGAGGTGCTAACTGCCAGGCAGCACTCCTCTGCACAGTGCACAAGGCTGGCTCTAAGTACGGGTCCCAAAGCAACATAAATAACATTCTACTATACATAGTAACATAAATAGTAACATGGTAACATATATAAATCATAACATGATAGCTTTGTAACACACATAGTAACAAAAATAGTAACAGTGTAACATACACAGTAAAATACATAGTAACATTGTAACATACGGAGGGAGTCCATCAGGAATGCCTTGTCTTTGCTGCATTGACCAGAACTGGATGCAGTGGCGAGAGGGAGACCGTGGACACACTCAACACACACCAAACTTCACTCGGAGTGAGCGGGGCAAGCACTCAGAGTAGACTCCCAGTATATTCATTCAGTTTTCACTCTTTCACACCCTTTTTTTTTTTAAAACATATTTTATTCTCCTCCAGGGGCCACAGGCTGAGATCTCCATCTGCTTCCTCCAAGTGCACTGCCCCTTTGGCCTGAAACCATGCCGCATCCACTTCCAGTCTCCACACCGACCACTATGTCCTCCCCCCCCCCCCCGCTTACTGCCTGGGTACACCTTTCCAGTGTGGCATTTCTTCCTTGCATACATCTGTTCCACCCAGCACAGAGGTGAAAATGTGGGTCAGGTGAGGATGAGTGTGGCTAGGGTCCAGCATGAGGATGGGCCACTGGAGGAGCATCATCTTCCCTACCTGTGGGCCTGTGTTTCCTCATTTTCTCATCCTCTCACCCCCCCCCCCACCAGGAACGCAGATCAGGATTGGCTGCTGGCAGAGCCCAGGCAGCCAGTCCATGGGTGTGCTCCAACAGTCCCTCCTAGCTTCTGCATATCACCCGTACCACCAGCTGTGGTCACCCAGGTGGCAGTAATGCAGCAGGGCGCGTAACCCTCATTCCCTGGAGGAGGAGAGTAACTTGTGGGGTGCTCAATCCCCCCTAGCCATCCCTCAGATAGTCCAGGCTCATTCCTGAACCCGGGTCTTCGGCATTGCAAGTGACAGCGCCACTGCTGGGAAGGTAGGCCAGCCACCCCTTCACATCTTTGAGTGAAGTTTGGTGCTGTATCAGTTTGCGATTAGCCATATCCCAGGGCGAGCACCATCCCTGCACCATGGAGCACAACTTGGTCTCTTTTGGTGGTTTTTTTAATTAAGTGGACACACTCGCCCGTTCTCGTGCCTTGCCACGGTTGTAAAATGCACAAAGGCAATTTCGTTTTTGAATTTTTTAAATCTCACCAAGAGCTTGGTCACAAAAGTTGGTGGTGTCACATGGTGAAAAAAACCCAAACCAACAGGACACTAGCACAACCATGTGGTAATCCCAGGGCTTTAGCAGGTTAGAGTTGGGAAAAGTAGCTTTATTCTTTTTATTTGTTTCTCTAATTTTTTATATTTTTTTTTCATTTTAACTTTTTATTCAAAGAAATTGAATAGGATAGCTCAACTGAGACTAGCTCATTTCCAGTGAGGTCCTTGTGCAAAACAACAATACATTACAAACAATGATACAAACAGCAAATAATATAAAATATTACACGACAACATAAAATGACATACATCTAACAGACAACTGTAATACAATGGGTTGATATACCATTGGAATTCTATGGCAGTTCTTACTCTTGCTTCGCCTTGAGTCACCTAATATTTTTTTCATCTTTATTCCCCCACCCCATAATGTCTGCCTCAGTATGCAGTCCATACCACCAGTAACCTGTGCTAGGAGAATGGGTGTCCTGTTATAAGCATTCTACCGTACTTCAAGCCTCCAGCATGTGTGCAGGTTGCACAGATGATATCCCCTCCCCAACCACTAGCAAACTGTGCTCCTCCACCTTTTCCTACAGATACCTGTTACATCAGCCACCCCCCAACCTGGAAAGACACATCATCAGTTCTTGCTTGGAATCAAACCAGAGACCCTGAGCCCCAGAGGCAGCAGCTCTAAGCATGTTACTTGCAGTATTGCTGTTAGAAGTCCGAACCATCCATTATACACCTAATTAATTATTCTTGAGCCTAGCAAGACTCCTGATTGGCTACTGGATCGGTCATTAAAGGAAAAGTCCCCTCAGTCTTATATTCTATTTCCCCTGTGTAGTTTGTAGGCATGCACAATGATTGGCCCTTATTGCACCCTCCTAATTTCATCAGGATTTAAATGTAAATGTAATGCCCCATCTTACTTCGAGAGGGCTCTTGCAGCAAGCAACACTAGTAGGATTGAAGCCACCAGGTGCCAAGACCCCATGGAAAACTTCTAGCTAGCAGTCTATCACGGGGGACCACCCCTGCCAAAGTCTGCACACTGATGTCCACCTATCCTATAAAGGGGTGGTCCACCAGACCTACCTCAGTTCTTGCTGCCGTCGACCCATGCACGTCGGACCTTCATGGTCACCTGCTTCAGTTGACCACCATTTTCTTGTGATTTACCCATGCTATACTTTTTCAGTGATTGTAACATCGAATTTTCTGTGTTTTTTCCATTAAGTTTATGTCTTCTTCTCCAGCCTCGTCCTCTGATCGGCAGACAAAGTGTGCCTGCAACAAGCAGATACCCACCAAAATGGTCACTCTTCCTGCGTGCTCTGCTTAGGCCCTAGCCATGACACTGAGGCTTCCAGCACTGCCAGAACTTCAACCGGGCCACATGGAGATGTGGCTTGAAGACCTAGGAAAGCTACTTGCTAAAGCAGAAGTTGGACACGATGGAAAAGGAGCTTCAGGCCAAAGTTCTTTTACTTCCCCAGCTCAGCCTTCTGGCGCATCTTATTCCCAGGAGAAGATGTTGAGTGGAAAGAATAAGCACCAGGACCGTCCTTGGTCAGCCTCTCACTCGCGGTCACTGCACAGACTGGCCAGCTCCTCTGGGTCTTCCTCTTGTGGGGGGTTGGCCCCTCTTTCCTCATCAGTCCTCACTCCCTCCAGGCTGCCAGTGATGCAGTTGCCTGCCCTCATCTCCATTTCGGGTGGTGGCTCTTCGGGGCAGTGGACTTCGCCCCCTTGCTTCCAGCCCCTGATGCTCAGGCCCTTAGCACCCATGGGTCCTCATCCAGGGTTGGAACCTCTAGCAGCGGGTCTTCACCCGTTGCCCCCACCCCCTCAGCTAAGGCATTGCCTTTGTTGG
The DNA here is from genome assembly GCA_016271365.2 of Neoceratodus forsteri. Taxonomy (NCBI): domain Eukaryota; kingdom Metazoa; phylum Chordata; order Ceratodontiformes; family Ceratodontidae; genus Neoceratodus; species Neoceratodus forsteri. Next base: position 59,630,007 of record JADMNL010000036.1, on the reverse strand, counting down.
TCCCCGACTTCAGGGCTGGCACTAGCTCTTTCAGGCATCACCTGGAGTAAGCGCTTGCCTCCTTATCCACACAGGCGATGCCTCTGCTCTTGTCTCAGGGGACTTCTTCCCCACAGGTGCCACCCGTGCAGCTGGGGCCAACGTCGGCTACTTCTCCAGACCAACATCAGACGGGCACCAGGTGGACCTATGCCAGGGTACCTTATGCTGGCTCCTTCACCAACATATCTGTACCCTCCACCTCAGTATCCTTATCCTCATAATCCACATGTAGTGGTGGATTATAATGCATTGTTTAATGCCTGGTGGTCCTTTGTGCAAAATAAGGACACACCCAGAAGGCCTTCTCCCCCTCGTCCTCCCCAGGACCCCCACCTCAGGACACAGACCAGGCAGGACCTAATGACCCTTGTACCACAGCATCTTCTGGGGGATGCACTGGTGGGGGCTCCAACCAGCATGTGGATGACCATTGCCCTCAAACACCAGTCCCTGACAGTGTCTGGAGAAGATGATTCTTCTTCCTCTTAGAAGTCATCAGAGGGCTCTGGGGGCTCCACTGTGGGTCAAGACCAGGCTAAGGAGGCCCCTAAATCCCCTCCTGATGAACCCTCTCTCCTCAGCATTATGCGTTATATCCAATCCCTCATGGGATGGAAAACAGAGGAGCTTGACCCAGAGCGCCATCGCCTGGCACACTTGTCTCAAGAAAAAGGAGACCCTCACCTTGTTGGTACCTTCTTTAATTGACTCGTATGAAGACATCACTGTGGTGGCGTGGAACCACCCTTATTCCACCCTGGCCTTACCCAAGAAGGTGGATTACCTTTACCATGCGCCAGTGGGATCAGTGGATCACCCCATGGCAGACTCCATGGTCATCTCCATGGTCACGAATGTAGCCCATGACCGCATGAAGAGGTCCAACATCTTAGTACCCACCCTTGGGCAAGGAGTCATGGCAGCTAGACCAGTGGGGCAAGCGATTGTATGCCTCTGCCACACTAGCTATTTGGGTGGGTAACTGCTTGGCCCATATGGTGCAGTACCAGAATGCCCTTTGGGATCAGGCGAGGGATCTGGTTCAAACCCTCCCTGAGGACCCTACCAAAACACAGTTGGCCCAACTCCTGAAATCAGGGTCGGATGTGGGCACCCATGTCCTGCGGGTGGCATATGACACTGTTGATGCCTCCAGGTGTGAGGCAGTGACATGGATCTGCCTTCATCACCATTTGTGGCTTAGGGTGTCTGGCTTTGTGCCTGATGTCCAAGCCAGCATTCTGGATGCCCTCTTCAGGGGTTCTGTCCTGTTTGGGGAGATGACCAGGACAGTGCCTCCCACCTCTAGGAGTCTGGCAAAGCCCTTAAATTGGTTTATTCCCTCTGCCGTTCTCAGCCTCAGACTGCCCAGCATCAGTCCTTTTGTTGGTCCTCTCGCCAGTCTATAAGGGCCAGCAGGTGAATGGCCCCTTCAAGCTCAAGGCCCACACCCCACCAGCCAAAGCGGCTGCCCCTAGGGCCCCAAGAGCATTCACAGTCACTCTGCCCACCCCTGGGTCCACCACCTGACTCCTTGCCCAACGCCCCCCAGGAGAGACCTTACTGGAGGCAGTCGGGGTCCGGTTCTCCCTCTACCTCAATGGGTGGTATGGGTGGGAAGCAGTGACCTCATATCAATGGATGTTTCAGCATATTGAGTGCAGTCACACTCTAGAATTTCTGGACCCCCCCCGGAAAACCCTCCCTTGCTCTCCCACTACCCTGCAGCCCACATCTCCCTCGTCTGGGAAGAGATTCAGGCTCTCCTGTACAAAAAGGCTATAGAGCCCATCCCTGTGGCTCAAAGAGGAAGGGAATTCTACTCCCAATTCTTCCTCATCCCCAATAAAATGGGATCTGAGGCTGATTCTGGACCTCAGACACCTGAACCTGTACATAAAGTGCAAGCGCTTCAGGATGGTCATGCTCCAGGGGTTACTACCCCTCCTTCACCAGAGGGACTGGCTCTGCTCCCTGGACATGCAGGATGCCTATTTTCATATCCAGGTTTTCCCAGCCCATCACCGCTTCCTCCATTTCTGCTTCCAGGAGGACCACTTTCAGTTCCAGGCCCTCCCTTTTGGCCTTTCCTCAGCACCCCGGGTTTTTACCAAGTGCCTGGCGGTGATGGCCACGGCTCTGAGGAGACAGGACTTTTATGTGTTGCCTTACCTGGATGACTGGTTTTGGCAGCCCCTTTCAGGGATCTTCTGCTGCAGACCCTGGAATGCACTTTCTGACTTTTCCAGGCTTTGGGGATTACAGTCAGTCTTCCAAAGTCTTGTCTGTTTCCATGCCAATGCCTCCAGTATATTGGGGCAGTCCTGGACTCTTCCCAGGGCAGAGCCTTCCTGCCAGTGGACAGGGCAGAACGCTTGCTGGAGCAGGCCCATCTGGTCTCCTCCAGCCGACAGACTCAATCCAGAGCATTCCTCCACCTGTTGTGTCACATGACAGCAGCTATAGCCATGGTTCCCTTGGCCTGTCTGCATATGAGGGTTCCCCAGTGGATCCTTTGGGTTCAATGGGACCAACGCACTGATGACCTGGATCAGCCAGTGATGGTCTTCAATCCAGTGAGGAAGACCTTGGAGTGGTGGTAGAACCCTGCCAATCTCCTGCCAGGGATCCCCATCTGAGCTGCGTCCCCTCAGCAGATCCTCACTATGGATGCCTCTGGTCTGGGCAGGGGTGCTCACTTCGCTGACCGTCAAACCCAGGGGACCTGGTCTGAGGTGGAGCAGCATCTGCACATGAGTGCACTGGAGATGCAAGTAGTTCTTTATGCTCTGCAGGCCTTCCGGACCCACGTCTTCCTGGCCCGCTACTGGTGCAGATGGACAACATATCTGTCATATACTACATCAACAAACGGGGGCACTCATTCCTACCCCTTTTGTCTGGAGGCAATAAGAGTCTGGTACTGGACCATCAAGTACAACCTAGAACTCTCAGCTATCCATGGTCCAAGTGACCAAAACACCCTGGCCGACAGTCTAAGCCAGTCCAGGTCAAGGGCTCATGAGTGAGAACTCCTGTCCTTGGTGGTCGAATATCTTTTTGACAGGTGGGGCTGTCCAGAGTTGGACCTTTTTGCATCCCCAATCAATGCAAAACTGCCATTTTTCTGCTCACCTGATCCAGGGCCTGGAGTTTTCTGGTATGATGCATTGTCCCTCTCCTGGAAGGGGAGGTTCCTGTATGCCTTCCCTTCTCTCCCTTACCTCTATTGCAGAGGGTTCATCTCAAGCTTTAGTCAGAGGGGGGCAAAGATGATTCTCATAGCTCCCTTCTGGCGGCATCAGATTTGGTTTCCCCTGCTGTAACAGCTGGCAGTGGAACCTCCAGTACCCTTGCCCCTGTGCACCGGCTTGCTCTCCCAGGAACAGGGCACCCTGGTCCATCTTGACCTCAGGTCCCTACATCTTAATGTGTGGCTCCTGCAGACTTAGCTATTGTCCACTTTGGGGTTTCATCCAGGATCACTAAGTCCTGGTGGCTGCTAGAAAACCTTCCACTAGAGCCACCTACACCTTGAAGTGGAAGCACTTCTCCCTCTGGGACACTGCTCTCTGTCACAAACCCACTCAGCAGGTCAGCCCTCTACTCCCAAAGTGCCAACCTCCGAGCGCAGTCTTTTGGACAGTTTACAGAAACAAGGTAACCCTCTTGTCTGTTTTGTGAGTTCAATCAACCTTTGGTCTCAAGTCTTGGAGGGATTCAAACTGTGAACCTCTTGCTAGCGTACCCAATGCACAGGCTCAGATAATTCTGTCTTTGGGGGGCCAAATATCTTTGCCTACGGGCACCTAACCAGGTGTACAAAAATGAACCCTTAAAAACTTTAATAAAGACCTCAGATTTAAAACACTTCTCTTTACAGTTTGGTATCACCATTTAAGCGTATGCCTAGTGTCAGCTATAACCATATATACTTTTCTAGCAAATGAAAGAAATTCAAAGACAGACCACGTATGCTCTAAAAAGAGTTTTACTAAAATAGATAAAAATATGTAAAACACAAAATACAGAACTATTATATCACAAGACATACAAATCTATTAAAAGAACAAGGTTTTAAACAGTGCAGTTCTTACTACCATACTTAGATTTCTCTCTCTCTCTCTCAATACCTGCTTAAAGTGCTCCAAAGATGATGTTTTTTTTTGTCAGAGTCTAGATAGAAGTGTCTCTGAAGGAAAACAGAATGTTTAAAAGCTGATTTTCCCCAACTATTTTGTATGAGTTCACCTAGCTCCTCCCTGTCAGAATATATATAAAAAAATATTTATATAAACACAGGATGTCTTTTCCAAGTATTAAATTCTGCAACCTCAGCATAACTCATGTTCTTCTTTGCTGACATTGGTGGGAGCCGTCCCCCATGGTAGACTGCAAGTTAGAAGTTTTCCATGGGGTCCTGGCACCTGACGGCTTCAGTCCTACTGGTGTTGCGTGCTGCAAGAGCTCCTCTCTAAGATCTTCTGTTACGGTAAGTTCTTGCATAACTGTACTTTCTCTTGACTACAGCTCAGTTGTTGCTGATGCTGCCAACAAATATACATTACAAAAAAAGTATACCTCATATTATACAATGGCAAGAAAGAATCCTGGCTTCTGATTGGTCAGTTGGCCATCACAACAGGGATGTTATCCTGGCATAACCCCGTGCTGATTGTTTGTAGGATTTGGATGATTAGTAGGATGATGACCTCTTATGTCTCTTAACACAAATATTTTTACACACTAACAAAAACATTCTTTCAAATTATTTTATTTATTTATTATTTTGAAATTGCAATTTTCTCCCCTTGTCCTGCCTGCCCCAACACTTTGGGGCCACCAATGAGACATCCTCCTGCCTCCTGCTCTACCCACATCCACCTTCGTGTCTCCCATGGAGCCTCAGATTACCCCCCCGGGCAGGGATGAGGTGCTGCCCCTAACACCCCGAGCTACTCACAGTTTTGTCGGTCCAGTGGCGGCAGAGCGAGAGGGGACACATCGGAGGCATGCTCCGGTTAGCCCATCTTCCTGGTCCTGGCAGGCGTTATCCTCCATTTTCTACCCCCATGCTGTGTAGACCTCGACTTTAAGGCGCACGTGCCGACATCCACAGCATGATCTGACTGCCCTTCCCCTATGGGGCTTGTAGTACCCCAAGCCTCCGCTCGGGGTCAGACAAGTTGCAGGCATTGGTCCCCCCCTTTCCCCCGAGAGGGTGAGCTGTCATAGGACGCTCAAGCTATCTCCCCCAGCTGGCCCTCCAATGATCCGAGTCTGCTCCCGAACCTGAGTCGCTGACATCACAAGCAGAAATCCCACTGCTGCCCCGGCAGGCCGGCATTAAAATTATTTTTTTTTTCTGTATAAAAGAACGAACTATTGTATAATAGGAATAATGCCCTCCAGGGTGGGTGTTATGCTGGGATAACATCCTTTCTCAGGTGTTAGACGCCCTCGGCCAGTGGTCTCGGGCCCAACCACCTGAGGTGGGATGTTATCCCAGCATAACACCCACCCTGTCAGGCATTCTTCCTTATACTATAAAATCAGGAAATTTGCCTTAGGCAGTAGATCTAACACCCACTACTGCCTGGCCCTAAATTCCCTAAACTGGCTTCCTCCTGACCTTAAAGCCAATCTGACACTTGTCATTCTTGTCAAGAAAACCTTGCAATCTGGTGCCCCTGCTTACCTAAAAAAACAAATCTCTTTCATGGATCTCCCCTCATCCCGTTCTGCTCTAATAATAAACTCGTAGTCCCCATATTTCATATCAACATGGGTCAACACTCTTTTAGCTACAGAGCCGCTTCTGTTTGGAACTCCTTACCCCCTCCTGTTAAAAAATCCTCCACTAGCCCAGCTTTTCAGATCATTTTGCTTTTTACATAAACATGTTGTTATCACGTGTGATGTGTACTAGTTTGTCGTTAACATGTCTGTGTGTTGTTGCTATAAAATTTTCCTTTTTAGTATGATATATTTGTATCTTATGTAATATGTGCAATATTGAAAATGTTTGGAACCTTTTGTAGTTTGTACAGAAACAGCAATAACTGGATCACCATGAAAATGGGCCTTGTATAAGACCTATGGTGTAAACTTCTTGCATTGTCAAATTGTTTTTGCCTGTATAAATAAAAATGTTTTTTAATACTACTACTACCACTACTTTACAAAGCTCTTAAAAGCACATTATTCCTCATCTTAAGCCTGTAGCTGTTTCCACTAATTCCCCCCCCAAGTACCTACCTACCCTAACAAGCTATGCACTAACCTCCCCTCCCCTACCTGTTTCCCTTTCCCTTTTCCTTTTCCTGTTGTTCCCTCCTTCCCTCTCTCTAGTTACCACTACCTTTTCTCCCACTTCCTCTCTCACTCTCTCTAGTGGCTGCTACCTCACATGCAATAGCATTGTTACCCGCCTGTGTTTCCTTCAATTCAGTGTATGCAAGACCTTGATCAGCTCAAAATGCCCATCCCTTTTCAGACTTATTGTAAATATATTGAATTCAGGTATACTATTATACAGTGGCAAGAACATTTCTTTGTTTCTGATTGGTTGTTGCCCACCTTCACCAGTGATGTCATCTGGGTATAACATCACTGTATGAAGGTCCAGCAGCAACACAACTGCAGAATAAATAAAAAAAAAACAGCATGCCCAGTCTAGACTGCCCGCTATGATCCTCACTGCTTTCCCTGTCTGATTCCCCACTTTAGTGCACACGCTTTCTGCCATCGTCCCACACACCAGTCACCCGCACCCCAAACACAGCAATGTCTGTGTAATTGTCCCAGCATGACTGGTAATCCAAAACCAATTTCTTTTTAATTATAGCTTCACTGAACAAACAAACGAATGAGCGAGCTGAGCACCTGCTTCTTTCGACAGTCAGCGCGTGGCTCTTCTGGTAATGCTTGTCCACTTTTTCTTTGCATTCCAACACCTTTGCTGGCCACTAAATACATAAAAAAAAAAACCCAGCACAACAGTCAATTCTCCTTCCCTCCTCCATACCCCCATTGCCTTCTTCGACAGTTCTGCTCAGGAACTCAGACCAGTGGCAAGAGCTGCAACTACCTAACACCCCAAACACTGGCGACGCAATATAAAAATGCCATATCTGTATGATAATCTCCTGGTACATTTAACTATCACAGCAGTGGGTACCAGGAGAACTGCAAGCAGCATGGGGGGGGGGGGGGGGGGGGGTTGCAGAACAAACAAAACAACACCACAGCTGGGACCAACAAGTGAAACATAACAATGCTGCTAATACACAGACAGCTCCCCCAGTGGATAGGCAGAAAAAGGAACTTATTTTTATATAAATGTTCTTCCACACACAAAAAGCAAGTAAAAAAACTATTTAAAACATTTTTCTTATTTTTTTTTATTCTCTCCAAACATTAGCCATTGTAGAATAGCAATAATGCACTCCAGGGTGTGTGTCATGCTGGGATAACATCACATTCTCAGGTGTTGAGTGCACTCAGCCTGCGGCCTCGTGCTTCAACCACCCAAGGCGTGACGTTATCCCAGCAGGACACACACCCTAGATTGCTTTATTGCTTAAGTACACCACTGTTTCTTTTATGTATCCTCCTACTGACATATTGTACTTCCTGTATTGCCTGATGTATTGTATTTCCTCTAATGCCTGTGCTGCAGCACCCAGGTTGTACCTGAATAAGGCACTCACTGCCAGTGCATTAATAAATAAATAAATACTTAAGTCTGGTGTGAAAACCTGCTTGACTCCATTGCAAAGGACATGACCTGACTCATGTACGGCATCCTGGAAGTTTATGATGTTTTGGTGCTAAAGCCTGCAGTAGTTACACATATAAGTCAGTGCTGTCTGCAGCCCCTGTGTTTTTGTCTTGTGCTGGCCATGAAACTTTTCAAGGCATAGTAAGAGCTCTGCCAGTTTCTGTAATTTAAAGTGCATCTGAGTTAGAAAAAAATGATTTTAGAGAATACAGGGACTTCACGATACGTAACAGAACTGAATGAGACTATAACTTCTGCTACCTCATGCATGTCAGCTGCATCAGCTCCCATGATGCCTTGCCTGAGTGGGGTCATGACCTTTGGAATGGAGACAAACAGGTTTTCACACCAGGACAAAACAGGGTGAAGCAACCTCACTTATATTTAAATTAGGAAGACATTAGGGGGATGCAAGAGAGGGAATCACTGATCATGCCAGCAAACAACACAGGTATACAGAAAATAGGCTGAGGGGACTTTCCCTTTAACATCTGAGAAATACCTGATCCAGCTGTCAGCTGACACTGTGTGGCATGCACAGCTTGTGCCATGCAGCTAAAATAAAAAAAAGGCAAAAAACAAATGTTGTTATAGCAATTAGCCTTATATTCTCAATAACAACCTCAAAACTGATCATTTCCTTGAATTAACGACCGAGTGGAGTGAGTTGACATGAGGCACAGCCCTGGGCCGGCCACCCATCCCCCTGACCGGACATTAATCCCTCGGAGAAGACTGGCTTCTCAGTTGTATTACGTAATTGCTAATGCTGATACACAATGGACACCTAGGTGAAAATGTGTTTTAAAGGGATACCGTCAACCCTTTTTACATCACATCATTTCTAGTTGAAACCTTGCATTTTATGATTGCATACCTTCGCTAAAATTCATTGATGTTCCTGGTTATTTTCTATCTACTTTCTTTCTTAGTAGAACTGAGATGCATGCTAATTGGGTAATTATTCTTAACATTGTTTTGTTTCAAATCCTTGATCTATGCCTATCACATACTCCCTGAACGGTGCGAGCACCCCCAAACAGTGCAGCCACTCATGAGGCAATAGTGTCCTCTATTCCCACTGCATTTTGTGTCTAGACTGTGTTGAGCATGTCCCCAAGTCCAGGAACGATGCAGTGGGAGTTGATCACGGTCTGTAAACAAACTCGTTTTTCTATGGTGTTACCATATGTTGGGCAGTCTGTTTTCAGTTAAAAAACAAATCAGAATTAAACAACCAGCTACATCAGCAATCTCTACAGAATGTGACCATTCATAATGTGTATTTTAAACTAAGGACACTTAGAGGCTTAAAGAGCAGGGGCAGGACTCACAAAGCTTTCTGAAGGTGTAAAACCATCCCTAAGTCCCCAAAACTTCCATAGCTACGGGAAAAAAGGGGAAATTGCTCTGAGTGCTATTCACAAAACCTCGCAGCTGTGGAAAAAATATACTATGGACTGTGGAAAAGAGTGCAGCTGCAGAAGTTCCTGAGAGAAAAAAAGGTAATTGATACATATGGCACAGCCCCTCAAAGGCTATTCTCAGTCAGGTTTTGACCGCAGTTGCGGAAAAAATGTTACACACATTGGAGTGCGGCGTAACACTCCCTCAGCAAACTGCAGTAGTGCCCCAACAATTGACATACAATTAAAGTGGAGGTCAGGCACAGGTAATAGCACGCCAGTGGGTATATCAGTGGCTGACGTTACAGCAACATTAGCACACATTGCCACTGAATGGCAACAAACAGCCACCACCAGACCCAGTGCAGCCCATGAAGGAGCCCCACAGGCAGTAGAGCCTGAACAGCCTGCAGTGAGTACTACTCCTGCAGGCAACAGGAGCACCCCAAGGAGGGATCACCAGCAGTGACATACAGCCACTGTGGTGCCATGGTATTGCTGGTACCTGTGGTACTGCAGTGGTCCCAGTTGAGGGACTGGTTACTGGTCTCTCTGTGGGTGCTTTCAGCTTCATGCTATGGCAGAAATGTTGAAGTCTGCTGCTCCAGCTAATTAGGTTCACTGTTGCTGTGCCTTCTAAGCCATTTCCGCAACTGCAGGTCCGCAGTTGTGGAATTTCAGCACTCGCTTAATTTCCGCTGCTGCTGAATTTCCGCAACTGCAGGGTTTTTTGCGGAATTCCGCAACTGCGCAAATTTTCTTTCAGAATATTGCGCAACTGCGTTTCTGCAGTGCTGCAGGCCTTTTTCCCGCAGCTGCAGGATTTTGGGCCTTCTTTGTGAATCCTGCCCCAGGTGCTTAGTAAGGATGTATATCTTAAAGAATAAAGGTTTGAGGCGTTTAGATACCTCTGTAATCATTTTGTTTGCTTTTATTTGTTTCTTTAATTACCTTTTCATCATTTTATTCGTATTTTGACAACTACTAATAAAAAAAAGAATGCAATGGCATTCTTGTATTCTGATGTCAGAAAATCTTCACTGGCAAGGCTGGCAGTGTATTTATTTCAATGGGAAACTGCAATACCTGTTTTCAGATTTTTATAGAGACATAACACTTTCTACAACCAAATATTATATATTTAATAGAAATATGTGATTTTTGATAACCTATGATTTTTTGTTGTAATTTAGTAGGTGACATTTTCCAGCCCCCTCCCTCTATCCCTGCCCACTGCCCCCCGCTCCCCGTTTCCCTGTATCACTTCCCCCAAACCCCCAGGCAGGTTGGGCACTCTCGTATGCCAGTTGCAACTCTGCCCTCCCCTCTCTCCTTTCTCTCCTCAGACAAAACCTACTGGGCAGAATTACCCTCCATGAATAGTTCTTTCCTATAGTTAGCCCTGTTCTTGCTGGCTTTTAAGGTAGTATTCACTGTTCACTATGGTCTCACACACACACACAAATTTGTTCTGCTGTAACAGAAATACTGTAATTGTATATTGTTGCCTGTAACGTATTGGTTTTATCTTGACTCTGACATGGAACCTATTGTAATGAGCTTGTTCTCAAAGGTGTTAATCCGAGATTACAATAAATAAGTAAATAAACATTTTCGTCATGTCCAGATTTTACTTGGGGAGAAAGAAAGAGAAGCCAGTTATTGTTTTAAAATCATAAAATAATACAGATTGACCACATGTAAAAGTCAAAGTTTATTGTTGAAAGAAGTATCTGGTTTTTTTTTGAGAAAAAGAGAAACATCTATTTAGTTTCTCATTGAAATACAGTGGACTCCTAGTAGTTGGCAGTTTCTGACGTCACAATACCGGAATTTTATTGATTTTGTTTTTACTAGCAATGTGAAAAGCAAAGGTAAAAACCCACTTGTTTCACTGCCTGAACAAATATTTTATTATAAAAGTGTAAAGCAATTACTAACACACCATAATACAATAAATAAAACAATCAGTTGTCTGTTTGTTAGAAGTAAACACCTAGGGCAGGATTCACAAAGAGGATGCGCTCAGTGCATCTCGGCTGCCCCGGCGCAGGGGAGATGCACTGAGTGCAAAATGGGTGATTCACAGAGGAAGCACATGGAGATGCCCCCACGCATCCCCTCTGTGAATAGCACAGGTGTGCCCCACCCAGGATGCGCTGGGGCATCCCAAGCTGCACCGGCGCATCCCCCATGTCAGGCTGTGAACCCTTTGGGGCAGGGCATCCCAGGATGTCCTGCACCCAAAAACGCAATTCAGGGGCATGCAAATGAGGTCATTAGGCATGCATGGCACAATGGGACCATTAGCATGCCATTATGGCCCCATTTACATTGTGCCTGCAGGGATGCCCCAGCGCAATGCACCGAACAGTAAACGTTGCACAAGAACGCCACCCCCTCCCCAAGCCCCCGATAAATGCCGCACCGGCTGCGGTAAAGGAATACAGAAACCCCCAGGCCCCGTTGAAGCCGCTCTGCGGCCGACCGTCCGTATGGAATGACCCCCCACCCCCCAATCCACCCTCTTCCCCCCAGCAGGGTCCCACTGTCAGCGGGCAGCTCAGCCCACCCACACACCGCCACGGCCGCCCGCTGACAGAGCTTTCTGACAATGACAGCTACCGTACATCCGACACCCATCAGGCTTCAGATTGTATGGTAGCTGTCACTGTCAGACAGCTCTGTCGGCAAGCGGCCATGGTGGTGTGCGGGTGGGCTGAGCTGCCCGCCGACAGTGGTACCCTGCTGGGATGGGACGAGAGGGGTGGGTTGGGGGTGCATGGGAGGTTGTTCAATAATGGATGGCTGCCATGAAGTGCAGCTTCAACGAGGGCTTGGCGAGGAAGAACTGCGTTCTGCCTGCTACCACCGTGGAGAGGTAGCTTCAATGGGGGACTTGGGGCTGGGAAAGGGCGCTTCACTTCCTTTACCGCCCGTGGAGGCGGCTGTACGGAGGCTTGGGAGGGGTTCAGCATGTCATTTACCACCACAGGAGCGGCATTCTATGGAGGCTTGGGTTTGGGAGGGGTTCCTTTACAGTTACCACTGCAGCGGAGGGCAGCTTCAATAGAGGCCTGAGGGGTTCAGCATTTCCTTTACGCCTCTGGGAGCGGCATTCTCACAGGGGCTTGGGGGCATCAGATGTCAGTGATGCCGCCGCAAGGAGCGGCATGTACCAGGGGCTTGGGGGTGGCACTGGACTGCCAGGGTGGGCAGGCTGCCATGCTGCTGCCTGCAGTACGGCAGCCTGCCTGTGGGTGACCACCCACTTAAGTCTGGTTTTACTAGACTTATCTTTCTGTGGCGCATCCCTGGACTTGCCCCAGGGATGCACCACAGAATAGGGCTGTGAATGGGGATGCGCCCGGTATGCATGGACACACCCCTTTACAGCCCCTCCAGATGCGCCGCATAGCATTACTGGCCGTATGCAGCGCATCAGGGTTGCACCAGCGCATTGGCCCCCTTCCAGAATCACCTTTGGGTGCATGTCAGGAATGCCCCAGCGCATCCCTTTTGTGAATCCTGACCCTGCTGTTTAAGGGGGTTGATAGTGTCCCTTTAAGGGGAATTCCCTCTAGCACAGAAGAGTTCTCCATTGACTTTTCTTGCTTGCTTTTTTTTTTTAAACTCTCTTTACAGCACCCATTGGACCTGGAACTCTCTCAGGCACCAACTCGTCTGCCGCTCTATCACCCACTGAGACCCCCTACCTCCTCAAAGGTGTTTGCTCTCCTCGCAGGACCCCCGCGGACCTAGGTCTGCGAGGAGTTCAAGGGGCAGAGGCCCAGCTACGGGCATGTGGTGGTCAGGCACTGTGAAGCCATTGCTTATCGAGACCAGCAGGGGCTTTCTAGTGCTTCCCCATCCCCCCCCACCGAGCATGGCATGCAATGCCACCATGGTGCATGGCAACCCTGCCGGCGTCTGCCACGCTCATCCCACGCTGCTTTCTGGACCGCTATCCTGCAGTGCCCCTGGTTTTCATCGGTGGTTACTGGGATGCCAGTCATCCCCAAAGTCCTCCCCCTGGGAAAGAAGAGCTGTCCTGGGGATGCTCAATCCATTCCCTCCCCTCCCTTGCCGACCCCCAGCACTCGAGCTCGCTCCCAAACCCGGGTCGCCGGCGTGGTGCGAGGTGTGACGTCCAGCACCTCAACCCTCAGCACCATCGTGCTGGCCCTTTTCTTGCTTGCTATATCATAGACCACCACTAGAGGCCTCTGTTACAATTATACAGCACTGCTTATATCTGATACTTACCACATTCGTTACTAGATGGTGCTCATTCTTTACACAGACATTTTTGTTGCATACAACAATACCTCTTCTGGGTGGGATTAAAAAATGGTAGCTGTGAAGTCCCCCCCAGAGAGTCCTCCAACACCATTATCTACAGAGGCTCCTACTCGGAAATACTAGGACTGAAGAAGCTGTGAGATCCTCACAGCCACTTCTCTTACACTGTTACTTATAGTGACTTCGGAGAGTCTGGGAGTAGAATGGTTGTCAGCTCCCACCACAGCCAGCGCTACTACACCATTACCTATAGTGACTCATTCTTGGAGATGCTGGGACTGGTGGAGCTCTGAGCTCCAACACAGCCAGTGCTACTACACCATTATCTGCAAAGAGTCCTCCTGGAACAGCCTTGTAGGAGTAGCTGTGAGCTCCCTATGGGGCTCCTATAATATTGTCTACAGAGACTCCTGCTATGAAAGGCTCGCTCTAAAGTAGCTATGAGCTTCCCCACTGCCACTCCTCCTATACCACTGCCTACAGTGACTTCTACTGGAAGAGGTTGAGCTTAGCTGCAAGAGCCTACACTAGTTCTCTACAAATGACTCCAAGGTGGGAGAAGCCGAGAATGGAGTAGCCATGAGATCCCCCACAGCCACCTCTCTGATACTAACTACTGCCTCCAGTGCCTTGGATTAGGTTAACATTGTAGTTCCCTCACTACTGTCAGTGATTCCCCAGTCCTGGGTAACCAGAGGTGCACATAAATGAATGGGGATAAAATTGGCTGACTCTCTTCTGTATGAACTATGACCTAAAGTGATCCAGCCTTGTCCCCAACTGGCTCAAACTTGCCATGCAATTATGGCAATTTGGAAAACTCCATCCAGACCTGTAAAGCTCCCATTCAGACACGCAGTCCTCAAACACAGAGGGTCGAGGATGTTGTAATTAACAGGCTCTCGTCATCCTAATGCTAATGAGATTAATAAATCAGTCATTATTATTCAAAGCAAGTAAAGGAGAATCCCAACAGAGACATGAAGACCTGCAGCCAAAACAGTGGTGTCATCCGAAGGAGAGCAGCCAAAGCCATGCAGATTGTGCTGAGAAGCAACTTGTTTTAAACATGCACTGAGCTGTGGTATGGATATGATGGGAATACCCAGCTCGCATTACAATGAGTCCCCCTAATAGCAGGCTGACTATGGTCCAATGACTTCTCAAAAGGTTTTACAAAGGGATTGTGGCTCATGGCGGCTGAATGGCCACTGCCTACCTCTCTGAGCCAGCTGCGGCATTAGCTAAGGAAAACATGGAAAGAGAGAAGAAAATTATTTTTTTTTTACCCATGGAAAGAAAAACTTGTTTCACCTTAATTTAAGTTCATATTACTACTCCCTCCCCCCCACACAGAAAAATCTTTTAGATGATTATTAACAAGTTTCATAACTCACAACCTTGAAGTGCCAACGGCAGAACAGAGTAATGACAAAATCAATTTTTATGGCTTCCAAGGTTTTATGGTCCCTTAAAAATATAACAGCAAATCATTGAAGAATTCATTACTCCTTTTTTTGTAATTTGATTTAATTAGAAATGTAAAAGAGAAAGACCCCAGGCAGGTGAAAATGAAGGCTGGGTAGCTGCAATATTTGAGGTGAATGATCGTTGAGCGGTAGTGGATTTACTGCTCCGTGATGGAGGGTTTGCCCTTGCCTGGCCTGTAGTAATGGTGTGTTACAATGTAACAGCAACATGCAATGTCTGACCAGGGACAGATAGATCATTATGCCACCTGCGTAACCACAGGAGCAATTAACAAGGGTGAACAAGACAAACAGAAGGAGCAAAGCCTTGCTGAGTACGGTGGCTTGGTGAGCTGGTGCATCGACCCCCTCTGCATTTGGCAGTCAGGAGTTCAAGTCCCAGCAGCTCCTAAAGACAACCTGGTTGGTGCCAGAATGAATTTGTCTTTATGGCGATAAACAGGAACAGCTAACTCTGCGCCATTAGCGACAGGATCATCACTGGACACAAGCGAAAGGCTTGACAGGTGTGGGAAGTAAGCAGTCTGTCCCCAACAGGACAGTTTGGGGGCTTACAGCTATTCTAACTGCAGGAAAACAGTTACAAACTCATTTGTGGTGTGGTGGGGGCATCCTAAATCCTTAGCTTGACAGTGCGGGTTAATCACAGCTACCCCAGTTTTAGCATGATTTAAGATAACAATTAGATGTGTTTTGATACATCATTAGCCACTGCTAAGCAATTTTTAACTTCTTTTCCCTCCTGGCACCCACATTCTGCACCTCTCTTTGTCATCTTCCAGCCTGGTCCCATCTTGGATGAGATCCTCCCTGCTTGTGACCTTGGTCCCCCCAATCCACCCGTGGCTCACCTGTGGGCAACCCCCTGGCTTACACTTCCTGAGGCAGGGCTGCCTTCAGCTCCTTAGTGCTTCCTTACATGAATCCAGTGGCCTCACAGATGGAGGCAAAGATCAGACAGGGAGTTGAGGCCCAGGAGGGCAGGATCCAGGGTTGGATGTAGCGGCTACAGAGCGACATCTCCGGTCCTGCCAGCAAGGTTTTCCCTCATAACTGTGCTGTGTACCCACTGGGGTGGATGTACAGTGGTGTCATGGAGTGGTGCACATGCTCCCATGCCGTGTCATCTGTCAGATCCCGTAGGAGTCACTCTAGATAATGGTGTAGCACCGCTACAGGGGATGTGGGCAGCTCACGGGTACTCCAGACACACCGTCTCCAGCAGGAGTCACTGCAGCCAGCAATGTGAGAATACTTTCTAGGTGAGCGCTCACAGCTACTCGAGTCCCAGCCTCTCCTAGCAGTAGTCATTGCAGAGAAAGGCACCCCAAACAGAACACTGGTTATGGGAGCGCTCACAGTTGTGCCAGTCCTGGCCATGCTTAGCAGGAGGTGCTGTAGGTAATAGTGTGAGGACACTGACTGCAGGAGAATCAAAGCTTCAGTTCCACAGTCTCAGCCTTTCCCAGCAGGAGTCACTGGGAAATCACTTTTGGGGGGCAGCTGATATTAGACAGTCTGCCATGTGTCTAGTAAAGACCCCTGGCAACCAGCAAATGCTGCAGTGATGCAAGGGTGGAATATACCTAAACAGAGAGGGGGTGGGAGGAGTACCCCCACACATATAAATGCTGCTGCAGGGTCTCACAGTAAAGATACTGTAGTCTCTCACAAAGGGTGCAGCACTAGTATTACTCCTCATGACCCTTTGTACAGTGAAAAGTGATGGCGATTTGCACATGATTTGCAGAAAGGGAGACAGCACAAAGATATCGGGATCATTTTCCTGGAAGGTAAAACCTTTTTCTTTCCACTTGTCCCTTCTAGTTGTTGGACGTATGAAGGATGGTGGTTAACATTTTCCGCTGGACCACAATCTAGTTATAGTATTTATTTATCTGTGTGTCTGTCTATCTACCTGCACCTCATCCTGCCCCTTTCAATTGTGCTTGTTTAACTATAAAGAAGTAGAAGACTCACTTCTTAAACTTGATACCAGAAAGAGCGCAGGGGACGATGGTCTTGAACCTTTCTTTCTAAGACTAGGCTATGTCCACCTCACAGCCCCCATATCTTCAACCTCTCTCTCACTTCTGCTTTAGTTCTGACCTGTTGGAAATCTGCCCACATCCTTCCCCTATTTAAATCAGGGGACCCATGCGATCTGAACAACTATAGGCCCGTCTCCATCTTGCCCTTCCTCTCTAAAGTCTTTGAAAAATTGGTTTATAACCAACTAAAACTCCACATCGAACCCTTTTCACTCCTTAACCCAGCTCAATCTGGTTTCTGGGCAAATCACAGCACTATCACAGCTTTTGCAAAAGTAACAAATGACTGGATCTCTGCCATCGATGCTAAGATGGTTACTGGTGTAGTCTTTTTGGACCTTGGCAATGCATTTGACACCGTTGATCACAACCTCTTAGTCTCTTGCCTGTCCAACCTAGGTGCAACTCCGTCCACCACTCAGTGGTTCACTAGTTACCTATCAGGGAGAACACAGAAAGTCAAAGCGGATGGCCTATTCTCTGCCTCCCTGCCGGTTGTCAGAGGAGTCCCCCAAGGCTCCATGCTAGGCCCAATCCTGTTCTCTCTGTACCTAAACAATCTTGGCTCCCGTATAACTAGCTCTAACCTGCACTTCTTTGTGAATGATATTGTTCTGTATACCTCTGGATCAATGGTATCAGAGGTCAGGGATGTATTACAAGTTGACTTCGCTAGCTCGAAAATAATCTGATAAAAGCCAAGCTTCTCCTTAATGCTAAGAAAATGAAAGCAATGATTTTCTCTTGTAGTACCTCCTTTAGTCCCTCCCCTGTCCTACCAAATGATTTTATTGTTACTTCAGTAGGTGAACCTTTGGAAGTCATTCCTAAATTCAAATACCTGGGTATTTTGTTAGATAATAAGCTCTCTTTTAATGACCACATTGATGAACTATCCAGGAGGCTCAAAGCAAGATTAGGATTCTTTTTTAGAAATAGGTCTCTATTCCCCTTGAGACACGTACCAGTCTTGTCCAGGCCACGTTCCTTCCCCTACTCGATAACGGTGGTTTAATTTATACTACAGCTTTAACTTCAAGCCTAAGCAAGCTGGACGTCCTTTATCATCGAGCGTTACGATTCATTACCAATTCCCCCTACCATACTCACCACTGTGATCTGTATGCAGCAGTTGGTTGGACATCTCTCACCACTAAACACCTGTTCCACGTTGGTCTTTGGACCCTTAAGTTGCTTTTGCAAAAATGACCATGTTACCTGACATCTTTAATCTGCATTTCCCGCGGTGCATATTCCCTCAGGAAAACAGACTTTATCACACTCGATGTACCTAGGACTCGTACCTCCTTTGGCAAACGTGCTATCTCGTATGCCCTTCCCTCAATATGGAACCAACTCCAATTTATACTAAAACTAACTAGCATTGTCTCGGTTAACTTCTTCAGAATGCTAATTGCATCTAAAATACAAGATACTTGTAACTGCCACTAAGCCCCCCTTTATCCTTATATGTGCTTCTTGACTATTGTCTCTATTGGCCCGTGCCTTACTGAGATCTTAAACCTTCAAGCTTGCAATTTGTCTTCCATGGCTAACTAATCTATAGGATCTTTTTCTGTCTGCTCCTATACCGCTCCCTTCCTTAGGCCCTCTATCTACATATTACCCTTTGCTATTCCCTTTCCTGCCCTAGGCCTCCTACTTAAACATTACCCTCTGCTAACCTACCCCTTCCCCAACCCTGTTCACCGTAATTAACTTATCCTTTTCATGTGTTCACATTATGCTTATCTATTGCATCATACAGTGATAACGTTTTAAACCTTACCTTGTATTGACTGTACTTTTTTTTTGCAAAATGTCCCTTAACTATACATATATTTTCAACGTTGTACCTTGCTATGTAATACCTGATTTGAGCATTGTGTGCACTTTGTATATTTGGTTACCAAGGCACTGTACTACATAATGTGTCACTGTATGTGTATAACCATCAGGACCTCCTTGTGAATGAGCTTGCTAAATGGAGTCTTCCTGCAATAAACTTGAACTATCTGTCTGTCTGTCTATCTATCTATCTATCATTCATTCAGAAATGACATCCAGGAAAGTACATGGAGGCAGAGCTCATTTATAGGTGCTGCCGGCGGCTCAGTCTCCAAAATAAGGTAGATTCTGCACACATCCTTGCTTTTTTCATCACCCACATGTAGGATACTGGCCTTGAACTGTAGGGTGGTGCGGGTGATGTAACAAATATTGAAAACTTCCACTTTACCAAC
The DNA here is from genome assembly GCA_016271365.2 of Neoceratodus forsteri. Classification (NCBI taxonomy): domain Eukaryota; kingdom Metazoa; phylum Chordata; order Ceratodontiformes; family Ceratodontidae; genus Neoceratodus; species Neoceratodus forsteri. Next base: position 59,610,690 of record JADMNL010000036.1, on the reverse strand, counting down.
AATACCAGGAAATGCAAACTGCCAACAGTCTGAACAAGTGCTGGAACACACACAGGCATTTACTGTTAATGGGTTGCTGGGGACTAATAGTAACTTCTGCTTCAGAATCTAAGTGTACTGGGAAGGGGGGGGGCGTCTTGGTGTGGCAGCGGAAGTACATTGGGCTCCCATGTGGGTGATTCGGCCTTGGGTTAAAGCTTGGGTCATCACAGTCATGTGGCCCCATGGTTGGGAATGTCGGCACTGGTATTGCTTCCTGGATGGAGAGGAGGCCTTCCTGCTCCCACCCCAGGCAGCGATCACTATGGCGGGTCAACAAGGTCACTCCCTCCATCTTCCCCACAGGAGTCTGCTGTAGACTCGGCACTGCAGGATGCTAAGAGGAAGGTGGAAGGAAGGAGGAGGGGAGAAAACAAGGCATAAAGCCCCCACCACCATCTCCATGATGGCAGCTGGCACACGCCACAACAGTTGATCCATGACTGTCGGCATTGGGATGTCATTGGTAGTGGCCTGAAGGGGAACTTCGCCTACTTGGCGTCCGGGCTAGGTGCTGTAAAAAAAAAAAAAAACCTCAGTCCTACTCAATCCTGCTTACTGTTGCAAGGAAAAAAAAATGAGACCAGAATTTAGGGTTTGAATGCACCTCTTCATGTGACATTTATCGTACAAATGTGCAAGTTACAGCATAGCCACTCACAGAGAAAGTAGCTGGTAGCACCTAACGTTTCACCAGAATCGGCTTTTTCAAAGGCAAAGCCTTTGCTACCGGCTGCTTTCCCCATGAGCGGCTATGCTGTAACTTGTACATTTGCACAATAAATGTCATGATAGGTGCATTCAAACCCTAAATTCTGGTCTCAGTTTTTTTCCTTACAACAGTAAGCAGGATTGAGCAGGACCGAGGTTTTCTTTTTTTTTTACAGCACCCAGCCTGGACGCCAAGAAGGCCAATAACTCCACACTGCATGTGAGGGTGAGCGCCGTGACTTTTTTCTACTTCTGTCAGATTTAAACAGTTGACTAGATTGCATTTCCAGTGTAAGTGGAATTCTTCTGTCATCTACATACGTTATCTCGTTTAGAGCAATAATAACTTTTTCAGTTTCTATAATTACATCATTTTAGTCAACGGTATTATATTACACTAAACCGCTGATGAAAAAAGTTAAAGAAGATTGCAATAGATGGCGATTCTTACCACTCTCCGATAGGAAAGGTAAGTTTAGTTAAAACGTGTGTGCTGCCCCAGTGCTTGTACCTGTATTAGACCCTTCCAGTCCACATCCTGAATAAATAATTTAAGGCACTTAAGGGGACACTGTCAGCCTTTTTTGCATCATATTATTTTTAGGTAAAACCCCACTTTTTATGATTGCTTACCTTCTCTAAAATTAACTGATGTTGCTGGTTGTTTTATCTGCCTCCTTGCTTATCAGAACCAAAATGTATGGTAATGTATAGCTGTGCCCTTCTCTGTTTTGCTTCAGATCATTGAATTACTCTTAGTGAAAACTTCTTGAACATTAGAAACACCCTCGAACAGTGCAACATCTCATGATACAATAGTCTCCTCTACTCCCACTGCATAATGAGTGGCTAGATTGTGTTGGGGGTGTTCCTGAGTCCAGGAAAGATGCAGTGGGAGCTGGTCAAGAAATGTAAACAAACATGTTTTGGTGTGGTAACACCAGTATGGTGGGCAGTCAGTTTTTCACTTTTTTAAATAAAAAAAGGGATCTGAATCAAACTACCAGCTGCTGTACATCAAGTCTCTATAGAATGTGAACAATCATAAAATGTGTTTTTTTTAAACTAGGGACAATTTGAGGTCTATGGTGGTTGACAGTGTCCCTTTAAGGGCTGCATCGCCAACCTGCTTTGTAGTGGAAAATGGCCAAGAGTGAAATAGGAGATGCTATGGTAACCTCTGGCGGGGGATTGGGGCTTCTGAATCTGAGACTCTACTGCTTAGCTGCACAGTTAGCCTTTACATCAGACTTGCAGTCTGAGCCGGGCCCTTGCCTGGCCTGGGTGGCTATGGAAGAGAAGGCACAAGAGTGGACATGTATGGAAACCCTTCTTGCACCATCCCTCCATAGAAAGGTGATCACGCTGATCACTTACCCTTGCACGAGATCTTTGGCCAGAGCTTGGCTGACAGCCCATGCTATAATCAAACATCCCCTGATGGTATTGCCTGACACTTCTATCTGTCACTCACTCTGGGAGGGAGACTGTATCCCCAGCCCAGTTAGAATGGTACTTGAGAACTGGCCATCTAGGGAATCCAACAGGTTAAGCACATCATAGGGGACACTAAAATCATATCAGTCCCTTGCTAAAGATGTGTTTGTTTGTTTTTCAACTCTGTTTCTTCTACTTCCACCAGAACTCTCTCGGGCTACCTAGCCGCCATTGTCGCTCTACCGCCTGCTGTGTTCTCCACCATCTTCAGGGCGTTCGACTCCCCGGGGACTGGGGGGCTACTGCTCGGGAGATCAAGTGGCAGAGAACCAGTGTCGGACGTGGTGGGCGCGCGATGGCACTGGAGGAGCTGCCGCCATCTGGTGGGAGGGGCTTTTCCCTCAATGTGTGCTCTTCTGCATGCATGTCCCAATCAGCGATGGCAACCCCTGCTGACGCCGGGCCACACCAACTTACGTGCTGTCCAGTGCCTCGGCAGCACCCCCCAGTCTCCACCAGCGGCTGCTGGTGCACCGGACACCCCAGAGCCCTCCCCCCAGGATAGGAGAGCAGTCCAGCAGGCACTCAATCAGATCCCACCCCTGCTGACCCCCGGCACCCGAGCTCGCTCCTGAACCCGGGTTGCCAGTGTGGCACGAGGTGTGGCGTCCAGCACCTCAACCCTCAGCGCCACCGGGCCGGCTCTCTTGCTAAAGATTTAAACTTGCCACCGGCCCATTTCCTTATGGCCTGCTTTCGCTTGCTTCTAGGCCAGGGGACAAAATCTTGCTACTGGAATCCAATCCCCCTTGGGAGGGGGTGTTTGTCAGGGGGGAGGCCACCCAAAGATAAAACCCATGTCAAAAGTGCACAGAGTTTTGTTGGGAGGATTGCCCGACGCTTTGGACGAGATCAAAAGGAAATGGGAGAGCGATCTGGACCTGCGGGATCTGATGGGAAGAGACTGGAAGGCCATACTTAAAAATGGAATGGGAGGGTGCCAGAGAGCCAGCTTCTGGAGAGGATGCTTTTAGAGGAGCTCCTGCACAGCAATATTAACAAACTGTATAAAAAAGGATTTACCCCAAGCTACAGCAATTAGAGTACCACCTTTCATCTCCTGAGAGTTTAAGGAATCAGTGGATACCAAACATCGCTATGGGGTGGCAGAAGAATCAACTACCTGTACCTCAGAAATCTACTGCATCTCAGCCTGTCTCTGAGGGAGGAAATGGCGGCCTAGTAGGGAGTCCTCAGCCTGCATCTACTTCGGTTCCACCATGGCAAGCACTCTTGGAGTCAGTCAAATCTATGGATGGTAATATAGAGAAAACCCTACCTAAACTTGAGATGCATGATGTGGCATTGAATGAGCTCCGATCCACAGTGACAGAGATAGACAAAAGAAGTCTCACACCTCAGGCGGCAATAGTGCCCATCACGAAAGAAAATTTGTCCATGAGGAACCACCTGGAGAGTTTAGAAAACTAGCTGCGGGCAGGGAATTTGCACCTGGTAGGCATGCCGGAGGGCGTGGAGGACACAAACTTTGCTGCAATTCTTAAAAGACTGGCTGGCTACCGCCTTGGAAGTTCTGGAGGATTTCGAGTCGGGGCAATTGCAGAGGGCCTACTGAGTGAACCCACGTGTTCGACCCTCAAGTACAGGCATGCCTCGAACTATTATTCTCCATACATCGGGTCAGGAGACCAGAGATTTGTTGCTTTCAACCACTCAGGCAGCTTACCCTCTTGTGGTCCAAGATCGGGATGTAAAACTCTTCCCTGACCTCTCCTATCAGACCAGGGCCCGCCGCAAACAATTCGGTGCAGTTCGGCTGTGGCTCTGGTCTTTGGGCGTCGTCCATTCCTTCCTCCTACCTGCCAGGCTCTATGTTACCTACGGGGGGAAATCATGGCAGTTCTCCGATCCCAAGGATGTGGGTCGGTGGTTGAAATGTACTGAAGCAGAATTTACAGCCTGATCCAGACCTGGTCACGAAGGAGCAGAATTGGAAGAAGAAGAAGAAGGCTGAGGGACTGTTTCTTCAAAAATCGCAAGTCCACATTAAAACTACTAACTCTCCTATACGAATTTATGGGTTAAACTGAAGATTCGGATGATGACCTACCTTGGGATATTTAAAGGGAAGGCTGGCTATATCTGTGCTGCTTTTACTTATTGAAGGGCCTAACCTTTAAAATCTGAGCAATCTTCGATTTCTGGGACACTCGTGGATTTTGTTATTTGGCCTATAATATAAGTTTAAAGGGTAATCCATTTGTGTTAGATACAGTACATGCCAGCATTACTTGTGTAGGAGGTGGCTCAGAGTTGGGGAAACATTTCTACTAATATTTGGCAGCTTGTAGCTATGTGTGTGTCTCAAAGTTTAATTGCTGTGATAAATGGGGTACTGATAAAAGCCTAATTCTTCCTGTATGTTCATTCTGAGTATAGAGTATACAGCACTCTGTTGAGTGCGTTTAAAAGTTACTTTTGCTTCTCCCTAAAGGATGCTACTCTTGCCATTGAAGCGACTGGCATTTTTTGGACTGTATCGTGGACAGTATTTAGTTTTTATAGGAATTCCCCCGCTTCCTACTGTACCAGAGTGCAGGGTATTGTTTTAACTTACTTTCTCCCTAAATCCTGTTTGGGTTTATAACCTAATAATGTCTGCCGAGTTCCTGCATGAGAATTGTATACCCTGTATTGTTATTTTCTTAAATGGCAATAAACAGAAAGTACAAAAAAAATGGAATGCACTAAAAAACAATAAATTGAGAGCGATGCACTACAACTTTCTTCTTCGAACATACTTCACCCCCGCTCTGGCAAACAAAATTGACCCGACAAAATCAAACTTATGCTGGAAATGTAAGACCCATGTTGGCACATTCTTCTACCTGGCATGGCAATACATATTAGTATAGGAATTTTGGCAAGAAGTTGTTTCTGTACTGAGTGGGGTGATGGGAGGACTGTGGGCACCTGAACCATTGCAGGTCCTTTTAGGCCTAACCAGGAGCATGGGAGAAAGACAGACAGGGAGTGAGCATCCTCTATGAAAAATGGGCATTGTCATGGCTAAACAGGTGCTGGCCATATCCTGGGGTTCCGAGGGAGAAGCCCACAATATCCCATTGGATCAAGTCACTACTACAGTGTATGAAACTAGAACATATACAATATACCACAAATAACCAGGTAGAGAAAAATAACTCAATCTGGGACAGCCTAGAGGTGGCCCTGGTGTCTACTTGGTTCCCGACATTTTAAGCCCTAGGTGAGAGAATTCTGAAACATTGACATGGTGGGCTTGCTCTGGGCACATAGAAACACAGAAACTGATGGCAGGTAAGGACCGCTTGGCCCAACCAGTCTGCCCATTTTCCTACCTAATGGATAAGCTGCAGATCCAAGTTAACCAATAGCCTACTTCTTCCTACCCCCATCCCCTAGAATTGCCTTATGACTGTCCCATGCATTCTTGAATTCCCCCACTGTTTTTGACTCCACAACCTCCTCTGGTAGGCCATTCCATGCATTCACAACCCTCTCTGTGAAAAAATACTTCCTTACATTACTGCTGAGCTGCCCCCCCGTCTTCAAATTGTGTCCCCTTGTTCTTGCTCACCTCTTTTTCTTAAAGATGCTACCCTCTTGGACTTTGTTGATTCCCTTGAGGTACTTGAAAGTTTCTGTCATGTCCCCCCTCTCCTTCCTTTCCGCGAGGCTATACATGTTAAACTTCTTAAGTCTCTCTTCATATGTCTTCTGGTGCAGACCCTGCACCATTTTAGTTGCCCTCCTCTGGACAACTAAATAAAATTACCATCTGATTTTATTTACAGTGGGCTGAGGGTGACAGTAACACCCTTAAAGTGAGAATGTCTACTGTACTGACATTCCAGGTTTACACTTAAATGTATTAATGTTCGAGGAATGTTACACAAAGATAGCCTATTAAAAGTATTTCTGATTGCAATTTATACACCTAGGAGTGAAGCTGCATACGAGGGCTTATCTGTAACTCTTCAGCGCTACCATCTTATGGATCTCCCTTCAAGAAAGGGTACCACTTTGATAGTTGTGTCAATGTTGCATTGCTGGAAATGAAATTAAAAAAACAAAACACTGATGAAATCTTCAATTGTGTTTCTAGTAGGTTGTATTGACTCCTTAGGTCTTCTATATATTTTAGTTTTATAGTGTATCTTCCAGATTGCCAGAGAAGAGGTCTTCCTATCAAGTGTATGGTCTGGATGGAGGAATCTGCTCTCTGTCAGGGGCGGACTGGTCAGACAGCACTCCATCAGTTAAGTCACAATGGTAACTCCTGTGTAGAGAGAACATAGGTGGAAGTTTGTTCCTCGTTAATACAGGTTGTCTGTCATCACCAAATATTTAAGTACTACTTCCAACAGATGCTGGCAGTCATGCTTCTGAAGGGGATCCTGTCTACATACTTTTTGGGACTACCCCGTGTTGGTCCCTTTTTGATCAGCAGTCACCTCTGTGATCAACATGATATTAGATACATCTTTCCCATTGGGTTTCCGAATTTTCATACTTGAGCGGCACCCTCATGATTTGTTATCAGCTGCTAAGAAATATGTATTTTACATCTTCATAACCATAGCTGCTAAATGTGTCACCTTACTATGGTTGCAATCAACCACTCCTACACCGATGTACTGGACCACAGTTCTAAACCCCACTATGTAAGCATAATGTTGGTCAAAGCTCTATTCACTACAAACTCCCTCACCCGTGGAATGGTCTAACACCCTATCTACAGCTCTGAGATTCTGGTCCACTAAGGCAAGGATCAAGGAATATTATAGGATCCTTTAGTTCTGCCCCGACTGCCCTTCATTGACACAGAAACATAGACAATAATGGCAGAAAAAGGCCAGTGGTCCATCCAGTCTGCCCGAGTTCTAAATTTAGCCCTGGAACTTATTATCCCCCCAGGGTACTATCCTCCCCATCCACTACCCCATTCTCCTCCCAGTTTCTGCCACCCTGAGCCCACACTATATGTATTAAGAAGCATACAATCGAGCAGTGCAGCGATGCACTCTAACACAAGATGGCAGCCTACTGCACCTGCCATGTTACCTGATGGCGGAGTTTATGAAAATAATATAAAGTAAGTGGAAGCACTTACAATTTTTATTGCTAAAAGCCTAATCAGGAGATGAGGCTTTGGGGAGGAGTTTGGCTAACTTGGAGTTCCCCTTTAAAGGGAAGTTTTCCTTAATCCTCAAAAAATCAATTGCAAATAGCATTTCTTCTGATAGAACTCTTTCTGTGCGGGCTACCCCTCAGTGGTACAGCAAAGACTGGATAATGACTGTTTTCGGAATCCTCATGTGCCCAGAGTTCTACAATATGCTGATTGACAGCTTTGTGCTATACCACTACCCCAGTGGGGGAGCTCATTACCCATAGAAACATAGAAACTGTCGGCAGATAAGGACCGCTAGGCCCATCTAGTCTGCTCATAAGCCTATCTTTATTTGTGGCCTTTGAGATCAATGGCTATCTTCTTTCCTTCCCACCCTAAGGGTTCCTTTATGCCTCTCCCATGCATGTTTAAAACCTCCCACCATCTTTGCTCCCACCACCACCTGCGGCAGACCGTTCCATGTGTTCACCACCCTTTCCGTGAAGAAAAACTTCCTCACATTCCCCTGTATCCTGCCCCCTTCCAACTTCATATCATGGCTCCTCATTCTTGTACTTCTCATATAGTGAAAGATGTCACCCCTCTGCACCTTGTTTATGCCTTTAAGGTACTAGAAGATCTTTGTCATGTGTCCCTTGCCCCTCCTTTCCTCCAGTGAGTACATATTAAGGTCCTTCAATCTCTCCTCATATGTTTTCTGGTGCAGGCCATGTACCATCTTTGTTGTCTTTCTCTGGACTGTCTCCACCCTATGTCCTTACAAAGATGCGGCCTCCTGAACTGTACACAGTATTCTAGGTGAGGCCTCACCAGTGTTTTATACAACGAAATCACCACCTCCCTCCTTCTGCTAGTGATGCCTCTGCCTATGCACCCAAGCATGCCACTGGCCTTCACTGCAGCCTTTGTACTCTGCTTGGACACCTTAAGGTTGTCAGAAACTATAATCCTCAGATCCCTTCTTTCCTTGGTGACTGTCAGCAACCCCCCCCCCCCATCCTGTAGCTCTCCCCTGAGTTCTTGCATCACAAGTACATTATTTTGCACTTTTTGGAATTGAATCTTAGTTGCCACACCTCTGACCAGTTTTCCAGTTTCCTTAGGTCCTGCCTCATTTTCTCCACCCCTTCCAAAGTATGTACCCTGTTGCAGATCTTGGTGTCATCTGCAAACAGGCAGACCTTTCCCTCAAGCCCTTCTGCTGTGTCGCTGATGTATACATTAAACAGCAATGGCCCAAGGACTGACCCCTGAGGTACACTGCTTGTCACCCCCCTCTCCCCGGATTGGCTCCCATTTACCACCACATTCTGCCTCCTGTCTTTTAGCCAGTTTCTAACCCAGTTCACCACTGTGTGACCCATGCCTAGACTTCCCATCTTGTTTCCCAGCCTTTTATGTGGGACTGTGTCGAAGGCCTTGCTGGGGCCTTACAAAATAAATAAAATAAATAGTATTCAGTCTGCATTGACAATGTAGAGTAATACAGAAATGAATGTATTTATATTATATGTCTGTCAACAGGATTTCATTGTAAACTAGCCCCAGCTCAAATGGCACTGTATCATCTTGATTTATTGAAAGAAATGAAAATATTTGATTAATTGAGTGGGATACAGCATGCCACCATTTTAGTCTCAGCACAGTTTTCCTCCTGACCCCCAGGTATTTTTAACATGTTGGTACATAGTAATCCATAGGATTATATTAGGGCTGAGTAAAATGTGAAATTCCACCACTGGAAATTGTGTGGAATGGTAATTCTGCTTCTGAAATGCTTTTTGGAATTTCTGGGGAATTCCGAAATGTATTTCTGTGTAAACCATGGAATAATTTTCCACGGATCACGTAAATTGCAATATTTTTTGTCTGTGGATTGTGAGAAAAGAATCTGAAGTTTATGTAAACTGCGGATTATATAGCCATGAAAACCATCTCGCATACAGAATGTTGGAATTTCACTGCCGACGGAACTCAGCAGAATTTTCAGAAATTCAGCGGAATTCTGTTCCGTTAGAATATGAACATTCCACACGACCCTAATTTATATGTAATTACTTTAAAAAAAAAAAAAAAAAAAGAAATGTTTTAGAAAGGGCGTGGGTAGAAGTAATTAGAGATTTCGTAACTGACATGACATCATCAAAGTTTCATAGGTCCAAGAGACCAGGAAAGAAGCAATGGAGACGGTACAGTGGAGCCCACCAGGATACAGTGCAATACTGCAGCATTCTGCAGCAGTTACTGCAGGAAACAAGGTCATTTCAATGGCAGTTAATTCCTTTCATCATGCAAGAAGCTATGACACTGCGTTACATCCTGGCAGTGACTGTATTTATTAGTCATGGTGCCTTTTTTTAGTAATAATGTATAGAAACAAAAAAACACAGAATTTGTTGGCAGATAAGGACTGCTTGGTCCATGTAGTCTGCTCCTTTTTCCCCTGCCTTACTGTCGCTGTGGACCTTACCTGATCTCCAGCATCCTCCCCCTCCCGCTTCCCTACCAAGATTCCCTCGTGCCTATCCCATGCATGCTTGAAGCTCACCATTGTTTTTGCACCCCACTACCTCCACTTGAAGACTCTTCCAAGCATCCACCACTCTCTCAGTGAAGAAGTAACTTCCTCATATCCCTCCTAAAATTCCCCCCTTCCAGCTGCATTGCACGCCCCCTAGTTCTAGGAACGTGGATATGTTGTTCATCCACACTTCTTGGCATGTCCCTTTCCCCTTTAAATCTTGCTGGAAGTCTTCAAGCTGGCTCCTCCCACCCACCCGTGTGGTAAATACCTCAGCTCCGCCCCATGACGCCAGAGCTTCCTTTCCGCTGGAAGATACAGATTCCCTCATGCTCTTGCAGCAATTAGTAGGCCCTGGATTCAAAACATCGGTATTTACCAAGATTACTTTTAAAACTCGTTCAAGTTAGCGATTGTGATTCTACCGCATCGGATATGGAGGAAAACTTTTCCCCGGATTTCGCCGGTGCCTCTGCGGCCAGAAGATGTCATGCACCGATCCCCACCTAACGTGCGTTTACTGCCTAGGTGCTGGACATGACACCTCGACATGTACTTTTTGCTTGGCCTTCCATCCCAACATCCTGGACGACCGCATGGCACGTTTGAAGCTGGGGAGACCGGAGAAAAGGAACCCGCCGGTGAAATCGAAGGAAGCGAGGTGGGCAGTTTCCAGGCCGTGGGATCCGACGAGCAGCTGAAACAAATGAAGGCATTCGAGGAGGGAGCAGTTAAAGCTTCGGCCAATTGAAGCTTCTTCGTTGTGCTGAACCTTGACTCCACCTTTTCGGGTTCCTTCAAGGAGTTGTGCCAGTCTCTCCCCACCCGGGGTGAGGCACCCTCAGGCTCACACGCCTCCTGCTCTCGGAAGAGAGACAAGGACCCAATGTCTTCGTCCCGATGAAGACGTTCAAGGGACTGAGAAAAGGTCCAAGTCCTGGGAAACCGCGCTCTCGACATCAGTCGAGATCGCATCCTCGGCTGCTGGCTTTACGGACCTTCCGTCTGGCCAGGGGACTGAGAAAGTGGTCAAGGTGGAAATAATCCTCGATCCTATTGACCCTTTATCGCTGGCTCCACCCGATGATTCCTTGGAGAGGACTCCTGTCCTCGTTTTTCCTGATGAGGAGACCCAGTCTGCTAGTGTCCCCATCAAGGAACTGATTCCAGACCCTTGGGTCTCACCGATTCTGGTGTCTCCCGATCGACCGAGTCAGCCTCCCCGATCTCGATCTAGGTCTAGAACCCCCTCGGCCGAGTGACCGAGGAAGAGCCATAAACGCTCTAAAAAGAGGTGATGCCGTAGATCGTCCTCATCCTCCTTGGACAAGGAGAGGCTTTGGCGGAAACTCCGTCGACACTATGAGGACCTTATGTGACAACAGCTTATTTTGACCGGGCAAAAGCCGCCCGCCATCCACCACAGCCATTACTTGGCTTTCACCTCCCAGGCCGAAGCTGACCCCCTCGGAACCGACTCCCTCAGTTTCCCCGCCTGAGGGGCCAGCCCGTGTTCCGGTTCAGCACAAACCAGTTTTTCCACCTATCTGGGCGGAACCACCGCCTAAGCAGCCTCAGGGAGGGGCACCCTCATAAGAGGATCAGCCAGACACCAGGCTTCCTCAGTGCCTGTCTATCACAGTCACCCTGGATCGCCCTCAGCGCATCGAGGGTGACTTAGGCGGTAAACGTCTTTATCCCGATTCTTCGGACTCTGACGTCACAGGACTGCACTCACATCCCGGGGATGATGAGTCCTCTGTGGTAGGGTTGGAGGAAGGTTCTTCCTCTTTCCAGGGCATCCTTCACCTCATCTCCAACTCTACCAGAATGCCCCTGGAATCCATCCAGAAAAAGGCGGAGTACCCTCTCACTGAACAGAGGCCTTTCCAGTAGCTGAGACTATCGTGGGCCCAGCTCTTGAACTCCGGCAGCGCCCTGCTTCCTGCCCAGCACCATCTGCCCACATGGCCCTTAAGTATGCGGTGCCCATGGGGTCTCTTGCGGGGTTCACAGAGCATCCTTCAACTGAGAGCCTGGTGACTGTCTCTGTGTTCAGGCATACTGGGAGTTCAGTTGACACTGACCGACCCCCGGACAAGGAGTCCAAGTATATGGACCATTCTTCCCGTAAGGTCTATGCGACCTCTTCTTTGGGCCTTTGTCAGGCCAGCTTGGCGGTCATTATGGCACACTTCTCTCATGCCCTTTTGGGGTCATTAGATGAGGTCCTCCCTCATCTCCCAGTGGACATGCAAACCACGGTCAAGCAAGTCCGTGACCAGGGCCGTGCTGTCGCAAAACAACAGCTCTGGACGGCCTTGGATGTGGGAGATTCTTGTGCCCACTCTTTAGCAGCCACAGTGGCCACTCGCCACAAGGCTTGGCTGAGGCTTTCCTCCTTCCCAGCAGATACCCAGCACAAGCTTGCTGATGTGCCCTTCCTGGGTACTGATTTGTTTGGTCCAGGAGTGGCTGGTCACCTTCAGCGTATGGAGCAGTCCAATGCCACCTTGGATGCCACTTCTGCTAGGGTTTTTTTGGGCAAGAACCAGCAGAAGAAGAAGAAGCCATTTCGGCATTCTTCCCCTGCGGTCAGGCAGCCCTCCTATCAAGGAGGTCAGCAGCAACAACAGCAGCAGGCTCAAGCTTGGCACCTGCAGCCCAAACAGGACCCTCAACAGCCTCATAAGGGAGGCCGAGGTGCAGGGGCCTCCTCCTCCTCCTCTTCCAAGCCTGCTCAGTGATGGGTTGGGGGTTACCTCCCCCATTTCCGTCACGCCAGCTCTGGGTCCTCCCGTGGGGGGCTGGCTCCGCCACTTTCTTTCCGCCTGGTCCGATATCACTTCAGACAGGTGGGTTCTCAAAGTGGTCGGTCAGGGACTGCCTCTAGAGTTCAAGCAGTACCCTCCCAGCTGAGCCCGTGCCCCTCGGGAGGAAAGGATCTCAGCTTGCACTCAGTCGGCTCTTCGAAATGACATAGCTCAGCTCCTCCTCAAGGAGGCTATAGCTCCAGTGCCAGATCCTCTGACAGACCCAGGCTTCATTTCCAGGTACTTCCTGGTGCCCAAGCGGACAGGGGGTTGGTGCCCCATCTTAGATCTCCATGACCTGAATCAGTATCTCAGGTCTCACACCTTCCAGATAGTAACTCTGAACCAGATCATACCATCCCTGGACCACAACATGTGGTTCTGTTCTCTGGATCTACAGGACGTGTTCTTTCACATCCCTATCCGTCCGTCCCACCAGCGGTTTCTCCACTTCAGGGTCGAGGGGAACCTGTACGAGTTCCAAGCCATGCCGTTCAGCCTGTCATTGACTCCTCGGGTCTTCACCAAATGCATTGCAGTGGTGGTGGCCCACCTTCGGTGTCGAGGAGTCCGAATTTACCCTTATCTTGATGATTGACTCCTAGCAGGTTCCTCCCTTTAGGAGGTGGAGATGTCCAGGGATTGGCCCTCGGAGCCAACTTCCAACTGGGTCTCCTGATCAATGAGGCCAAGTCGGAACTCATGCCTTCTCAGGTGATGGGTTTCATCGGGGCAGAGCTCGACTTTTGTCAAGCCAGAGCTCAGCTCCCAGTGGACAGGGCGGAGGTTCTCTCCTCCTTTGCCCGATCATTTTTGGTTGGGCATTTGCGCCCTGCCCAGGACTTTCTGTGCCTTCTGGGTTACATGGCGGCATGCACCTCTGTGGTCTGTTGGGCCAGGTGGCACATGCGCCCCCTCCAGTGGGAGCTGGCCGCCCAGTGGACTCAGCACCATGGTTACTTCAACCAGCTGATCGCTGTAACCCAGAAGATGTGAGACGCTCTCCAATGGTGGACCACTCCAGAATGGTTGCAGGAAGGGATCCCATTTGTCAGCCCCGAGCCTACGGTTGTTCTTACGACTGATGCCTCTCTCATGGGCTGCAGAGCTCACATGGGGGACAGCAGAGCCCACGGGTTCTGGACCCCCAAGGAGTCCCGATGCCACATCAACCTGTTGGAGCTCAGAGCAGTCAGACTGGCGCTGTCAGCTTTCGCTCCTCAGCTCCGGGGTCAAGTGGTTCAAGTCCAGACAGACAATACCACGACCATGTACTACCTCAACAAACAGGGCAGCATGCACTCCCATTTGCTGTGCAAGGAGGCGCTCTGGATCTGGACCCTCATTAGTCGGTTGGAGGCAGATCTCCTAGCCATCCATGTGGCAGGAGCCTCAATCCAGCTGGCGGATGCTCTCAGCTGCATAGGCCAGATGTCCCACGAGTGGTCTCTCCATCCAGAGGTAGCTTACAGCCTGTTCTCCCACTGGGGCAAACCGATGGTGGACCTGTTTGCCTCCAGGGAAAACACCAAGCTGAGACTGTATCATGCCCGCCCCCCCTCAGCAGGGCTCGCTGCAGGGGGATGCCTTCTCGAGGCCATGGACCCCAGGCCTCTTCTACGCCTTCCCCCCATTTTCCTTGATCCACAAGGTGTTACTCAAGGCAAGGAGAGACAAGGCAAAGGTGATCCTGTTAGCCCCAGACTGGCCGCACCAGTTCTGGTATCCAGATCTCCTCAGCCTCAGCTGCAGGCCCTCGGAGCAGCTTTGTACACGCCTGGACCTGATATCTCTAGCTCAGGGGAAGGTCCTTCACCCAGACCTTCAATCCCTGCACCTCACACCGTGGTTCCTGAGCAGCTAGAGTTCCAGGCTTTGGGTCTTTCCGACGATGTCTACACCGTGGTGGAGGCATCCCGTAAGGAATCGACCAGGAAATGCTATACCTTCAAATGGAAAAGGTTTTCCATTTGGTGCCAGGATAAGAGTCTGGACCCCTTATCCTGCTCTGTGGCTAACATTCTTGACTACCTTTGGTCTCTCTCCAAAGGGGGTCTACGGTCATCAACCCTTAGGGTGCACCTGGCAGCCATCTCTGCTTACCGGGCATGGGCCGGTCAGCTGACATTGGTGCTGGAGACAGTGGTCAGGCACTTTTTCAAAGGCCTACATCACATATCCCCTCCGGTGCGTGAACCTCCACCTCCATGGGATCTTTTGCTGGTTTTGGCAAAGCTCATGGGCAAGCCATTTGAACCCATGCACAAGTATGAGCTCTCACACTTGTCATGGAAGACGGCCTTCCTGGTGGCTATCACATCAGCCAGAAGGACAGGAGAGCTCCAGGCACTTTCGGTGGACTCCCCTTATCTGGTCTTCCATAGGGACAAGGTTGTCCTGCGCCCCCACCCGAAATTCCTTCCGAAGGTGGTGTCAGAGTTTCACCTTAACCAGGTGTTGACTTTGCCGGTATACTACCCTAACTATACCTCGGACGTTGAGTACAGGCTCCATACTTTGGACCTGAGATGTGCTCTCTCCTATTATAAGGAGAGAACGGTGGAAATTCGTGGAGAGGTTCGCCAGCTGTTTGTCACCTACGCTGAAGCCACTTCTGGAGACCTGCAGCCAAATGGACCATAGCAAGATGGATTACATCATGCATAGGTCTGTGCTATGAATTGGCGGGCAAGGAGCCTCCCAGAGGGATAAGAGCTCACTCTACCCATCATACTGCTGCTTCGGTGGCTGCTTCCAGGGACATCCCTATCCAGGAAATCTTGTCGGGCTGCTACCTGGAAGTCAGCAGACACCTTCATTACCCACTACCACACTGACCTTGAGTCATGCCGGGATGCTGGTTTTGGGGCCTTGGTTCTCCAATCTTTATTTCCCAAGTAGGGGGTGTGCGCCTTGCCTCCCTTCTCCTGGAGAACTGCTTGGAGTCTGCCAAGAAGTGTGGATGAACAACATATCCACGCTCCTAGAAGAACAGGTTACTCACTTGTAACAATAGTTCTAGGCGTGGTATATGTTGTTCATCCACACACACACACACACACACACAACCTTCCCAGCTTTGGGGTGGAGCCGAGGTATTTACCACTCAGGTGGGTGGGAGGAGCCAGCTTGAAGACTTCCGGCAAGATTTAAAGGGGAAAGGGACATGCCAAGAAGTGTGGATGAACAACATGCACCACTCCTAGAACTACAGTTACAGGTCAGTAACCTGTTCTTCTTGTGCACCTTATCCTCTGAAAAATACTCCCCTCTTGTACCATATTCACCCCCATGCAGTATTTATAGGTCTCTCTATCATACCCCGGGTGAACATATTGAGATCCCTCAGTCTCTTCTCATAGAGTTTCTGACAAAAACATCACTATACTAATTTTGGCATTTAATTTTTTGTCATTCCTGAAATGAGATATGTGATTTAGAAGTTTTTAAGAGTTGTTTCTCCCTTGAATAAAATTAAACATCTTGGCATGGTGCAGTGTTGTTTACCATCCACAAAATGTGCCAGCACCGTCATAACGCATCCACAGTAAAAACTCAATATTTTCAGTAAAAGGTACCCTCTATGGAAGAGATTTTTTAATATTGTTGACTGGTGGCCATCTTTAATGACTTGAGTCATTAATTACAAAAATAATTATAAAGGCTGTTTTTTTAAATATCTGAGGAAATTAAAAAGATACTACAAGGAGCTTGGGCAATAAAATGCCTGAGCTCCAGGCGATGTTAACTGAGGGAGCAGTGGATGTGGCAGCGGTCACTGAGACTTGGGCCACTGCAAGACATGACTGGGACCTGAACCTGGAGGGTTACACTATGTTCAGGAAGGACAGGGGAGGGAAGGGGAGGAGGGTAGCAATGATAGTAAAAACTGCATTGGCATAGGGGAGTAGAGGAGGCGGAGGGAACCGTGAGGCGATTTGGGTCACCTTGATAACAGGGGGCAAGAGAGTAAAAATAGGAGTGGTGTATAGACCCCTGCCCTGGCGGAGGAGCTGGAGGACAGTCTGGTGGCAGATGTTAGGAGACACTGCAGACTGGGCAGAGGAAAGGTGGTGTGTTAGGGACTTAAACATGCCAGGAACAGACTGGGAGACTATGACATCCTCTGTGACCAGGGAACAGAGGTTGTTGGATGTCTTTCAAGAGCGCTCCTAACTCAGCAGGTGAGGGAACCGACCAGGAGGCACGGGTACTGGATGTGGTCCTGGCAGACAGTGACCAGATTGGGGCCTGGAGGTAAGGGACCCATTGGCGGGAGTGACCATGCCACAGTCTGGTTCTGCCTGGACCTAGGAGGGGTAGAAGGCTGCACAAAGACGGAAGTAACCAATTTCAGGGGGTGGATTTAAGGAAATGGGAAGGATCCTAAGGAGCATTTGGATGGGATTGGGTCAGACATGGACACTGATAGTAGGTGGGAAATCATCAGGAGAGGGGTGCTACCAGCACCTGTGCAAGAGTAAGACGAAATGCGGTAGGGCCCAAAACCCTGTTGGTGGACCAGGGAGGTCCAGGAGGTGGTGCAGGGAAAGAAAGCAACCTATAAGAAATTCAAGTACTCAAGGAGTGAAAGGGATCGAGGGGAGTATGAGCTGATGGCTAGAAGGGCCACTAGAGTGGTGAGGGTGGCTAAGGCAAGGAAGGAGCAGAACCTGGCCAGGGAAATTAGGAGAGGGAAAAAGGGGTTCTTTAGATACACTGGGGAAAGACGAAGGGTGAAGGGGCAGATTAGCAGGATTAAATCAGGGGAGAGATGGGCACAAAACCCAGAGGAGCAGGCTGAGGTACTAAATGAGTACTTCACCTCAGTTTTCACCAGGGAAAATTGGGATGTTGCATCATACATGGGAGGAGACAGAGATAATGAGGAGGGGGGGCCCCTTACCAATTGGCAGGTCGGGGGGCATCACTGGCAGGTGGGGAGGGCTAAGCAGGGAGAAGAGGTACTGGAAGTGGAAATCACAGCAGAGAGAGTGAGGGAGCCCTCAGCCCCTTTAAGATGGAGAAAGCACCGGGCCGGATAAATTACATCCTAGAGTGCTGAAGGAACTTGCAGATGTCCTGGCGAAACCCCTGGCAGAGCTTTTCACCATCTCTCGAGGACAGGGTGGTGCCCCAAGACTGGAAAGTGGGCATGTAGTGCCTATCCACAAGGGGGATCAAGGGAGGTGGCAGGGAACTACAGGCCTGTCAGCCTGACATCAGTGGTGGGCAAGGTGATGGAGGGCATTGTCAAGGAGAGGCTAGGGGGACCTGGATAAGTCAGGGTGCCTGGACAATAGACAGCATGGATTCATCCCGGGAAATCGTGTCAGACAAACCTGGTGGAGTTCTATGACTGGGTGACAAGTGCCTTGGACCTGGGTAGACCAGTGGATGTCCTCTTTCTAGACTTCAGCAAGGCATTTGACTCTGTTCCTCACGTGGGCCTGTTGGATAAACTAGGAGAAATGGGGTGGGAAACCAGATGATCCGATGGATAGGCAATTGGCTCCAGGACCGGACCCAGAGGGTCGTGGTTGGTGGATAGTCTCTTCCCCAGGAGGGTCATGGTGGGGTCCCACAGGGATCAGTCCTTGGGCCCCTCTGTTCAACGCCACGATCTGACATAAGGACAGGAATCAGGAGTGAGATGAGTCTCTTTGCAGATGACTCAAACTGGGGAAGTGGTGGATGGGGAGGAGGGAGGGTGGCCCTGCAGGGGACCTGGAGGCTCTGGAAAGATGGTCTAGAAAGTGGAAGCTGAGGTTTAATGCAGGGAAATGCAAGGTACTCCACCTGGGGCCAGAAACCCAGGCCAAGTGTACACCCTGGGGAAATACTACAAGTCTCAATGGCTGAGAGGGACCTGGGGGTGGTGGTGGATGTCAAGATGAACAACCTGAGACTTGTAGGAGGGCAGCAGCCAAGGCCAACAGGATGCTGGGATGCATCGCTAGGGGATCACCTCAGAAGGAGGAAGTGATACTCCCTCTGTATAACTGCTTGGTGAGGTTGCACCTGGAGTACTGCGTGCAGTTTTGAGGCCACACTTAAAGAGGGACATTAACCTCCTGGAGAGGGTCCAGAGGAGGGCAACCAAAATGATTTGGGGCTTGGGGACAGGACCTATGAGGAGAGGCTCAAGAGCTAAATATGTACACTTTGGAAGAGAGAAGGACCGGGGACATGATAGAGGTCTTCAGGTACATGAAGAGGGTAAATAGGGGAGGAACAGTGAGGGCTTCAAGGAAGGAGGAGGGGCCACTAGAGGGCATGGGTGGAAGCTGGAGGGGAAAGATTCAGGGAGAAAGGAGGAGGTGCTATCACTGAGAGGGTGGTGGAGCCATAGAATGCACTACCTAGGGGCTGGTGGAGGCAGAGACAGTGGAGGGGTTCAAGAGGGGTGGGACAGGTACAGGGAAGGGTTCAGGAAGCAAAACCAATGCAGCAAGAATATCCGGAACTGGGAAGGGAGAAGCCAGAGAAGGCGAGGGGGACAGCAAGGTCAGCACCCAGGGTGGGGGCTGACCAAACGAGCAGACACGAAAGACCATTAGGCCTATTCTGCTGGCATTTTAGTATGTAATTATGATTCTAAGACTGTCTGAAATACTAAAAAGAACCATATGATGAAAATGTTTGCTGCCAAACAAATACTGCTGCTTTAAACATGGTTTGTACAGCTAAAATATGTTCTCTGTAAAACGAAAGCAATCTATATTTTTAATTTATTTAAAGCAGCAATGTAATGAAAAATGTTTTTCCAAAAAGCTAGTTTTGCACCAAAGTTATTCAAAATATTTGCATATCACACAGTGTGCCCTGCATATCTGTTAAAGCAGCAGCATATGTTAGTTGGTAAAAAATTTCTCTTTTTTTTATCATGGCATGGAGAGACGGGATCGGGGGGACATGATTGAAACTTTCAAATACTTGAGGGGGATCAACAAATCTGGCATGGAGGGGCTGTTTAAGCTGAGGAAGGGAAGGGACATGAGGGGGCATGGGCCAAGATTGGAGGGAGGCAGGTTAAGGAGGGAGATGAGGAGGCATTATTTCACTGAGAGGGTGGTGTCAAAATGGAACGCTCTGCTGGAGGAGGTGGTGGCATGCAGGATGGTGGGGAGTTTCAAAAGGGCATGGGACAGGGCAAGGAGGGACTGGGTAAATGATACTGAGCAGTTCTAGGACGTGAATGGGGGATTGGGGGGGTGGGGCAGCTGCAATATAAGGGTGCTAGCTGTGCATACAAGCAGACTTGATAGACCATGAGGCCTGTTTATGCTGGCAAGTTTCATATATTCATCTCTTTGTGGTGACGGTCCCCTTCAGCCCTTCTCTGTTCTTGGCTGGCACACGTCTCCCCCAGAACTTACTGACCATTCAGACTCCGTCATGGTGGGGCCAGGAGAGGAGAGGTCATCCTTCCCCCTTCCAGTGACTCAATCTAGTTCTAGCCTTGCCTGGGCAGTGGTGTGAAGCCAGAGTAGGGTGGGTATCAACCATATCATCCTTCTGCACCACTATGATGTTCTGCCTCCACTGTCTTCCCAGTGACAGCCAGTGGCCTGCAATGGCACAGATCCGCATATGTATAGAGGCACACACACGCCATGCATCGCCCACTGACCACCCCAGTCCTGGCAGCAACTTCTACACCACCACCATGCCTCCACGTGGTGGCAGTATAGGAGCAGTGCAGGGCAGTCCCTCCCACTGGGAGAGGAGGCCCCCTGCCGACCCCTGGCAACCCGTGTTCCTTCCCGAACATGGGTCGCCGGCACGGAGTGACGTGTGGCAACCAGCACCTCAACCCGCAGTATCATTGGGCTGGCTCATATAGATTTTAGCCAAAATATATTGTGGACATCCTTGGATTCATAATCAGCATCTTTTCAATGTCATCAGATATGTAACAAATCATCTTATACCTATATTTCTAATTAATGAATTACATCATTGAAGATGGCTACCATTATTAATATTTAAAACTCTGTTTTGTTGAGGGCACCTTTTGACCTGTGATACTGAATTTATACTGTGAGTGTAGTTTAATTGAGTTTACACATGTTTTGGATGATAAAATGTTCCGCAATACACCCAGGTGTTTAATTCTTTCGTGGCAGGCACTGAAAGGGAGTAAAAATGTTAAAAACACTTCAGAGTTATGTATCTTGGTTCAGGAATCAAAAAAAGGAAAAGAAAAATTGGTATGTTGAGATGTTTTTTGGCTTCTGACAGCGGAAAGTCGGACGGTCCTGGGAGTGTCTTTTGGGTACTTTTTTGGCGAAAACATGGAGATAGCAATTATTTAAGTGCAGGTGCCCAGGAGATCTGGATAACTGGTTTACCTTATGAGTGAAATCTGGAAAAATTCTTTTCAATGTGCTTTTCAAGATAACATTGGAGGAACCACCAGTCCTGAAGAAGTGGCAAAGCAATGAAACGTTGATTGTTATGCTGGAAGCAAAAATAAATGAATATTGATACTACATAGGAGTTGAACCTTCTTTTTTCAAATAATGTTGAGATGTTTTTGCCAGGAGTACAGTAGTCAATACATGATTACTCTGGCCCAGTGGCACCGAGGCGCTGGATGCCACACCTCCGCTACGCTGTCGACCCAGGTTCGGGAGCAGACTCATGTCATCGGGAGTCGGCAGGGGAGGAAAGGACTGAGCATCCAGAGGACTGCACTCCCTTCCTGGGAGGGAGGGGGTGTCAAATCCCGCTGTCGGGTGACTCCCAGTGGAGACTGGGGGGTACCATAACAGACGGGATTCCAGATCAGGGACTGGCCATGGCGGTGCTCCTGTGGGTGTGCACTGGAGTGTGCATGTACCACACTGGTGCACATTGCACTGCCGGGCCAATGGGGGAACGAAAAGTGGAAAAGCCCCGATTTCATGACAGGCGAAGGTGGGTCCAGTGGGATGGCCCCATGCACAATACCGGGTCCTCCGATTGGCCCCTGGTTCTCCCTGTGCTCCCTGGTCACTCATCTAGATTCTAGATAGAGCACCAGTAGGAGGCAGCGGTCCTGCCCTGGGGGACTCAGAGCCGGGGGGGTCGAGTGGCCAGAGGAGCGAGAGTGGAAGTGGTCCAAACCAGGACAGCTGATAGGGGACTTCAGGTGTGCAGGAGACAGATCAAATCCCAGGTGTCCACACTGGAGAGAGGTTCAGGCAGCTGTGAGTAAGGGGGCATAAAGAAGGCTCACCCAAAAAAAAAATAACACATAACTACTTACAAATACTGCTGCTTCTAACTTGCATTTCTAAGTGCTTCTTATGCTGTGCACTATTTGTGTTATTACCTTCTCCCTTCTAACCATAAATCTAATTCTTGTCAAGTCCATAGTGCTATTTCTAAGCCAAAAGAAAAACTAATGTAACGCATTTAGAGATGAAGACTGGAGTGTGCGTGTTAGTCAGCACAAAACCACAAGCTTTTCATTAGGTAACTATTATACCTTCATTAGGCTAAATGTAACCAGTCTTTCTCCTCAACCTGCTCAAGGCAGTTTACCAGAGATCACTCGCAGGACTCGGCCAGACCCAAGATCTGTTCTCGGGGCCTGAAAGGATGTCTGGATGTTCATGCTTGAGTGTCCTGACTTACCCAAGAGGAGGGAAAAGAGAATGAATTAAGCAATAAGGCATGACCAGGGGTTAGATTAATAGTCTGTTAATCACCCTCTAGTGGTGTAATGCGGCACGAGGTGCAGCCAAGTGCCATGTTGCCCCTAGGGGATGATTAACTGATTGTTAATCTAACTCCTTGGCGTGCCTTTATTGCTATTATAAAAAATGATTCCAAAAGAAAAGTGTTGAAAGTATACTTTTTGAATGTTTTCCTCATTTAGAGGGAGCTTTTTAATAAAATAGTTCTTCCACCAACAGTTTAAGAATTCTGGTTCAGAATCAGAATGCATCATTCTACATATTCAGTAGTGCTAGAGGGTGGAATGCTGACAGGAAGAATCCATGTTCCACAGTGATCAGGCTGTACATGACAGTATAACATGGATTCATGTAAGGCTGTTGGAATCCTCACAGCCAATCAGATCACAGCATTTCTGAGACTCTTTTTATAATATGCATAGTCCTGCCCTTCTCCCAAGACACTATAAGGCACCAAGGCAAGCCAAGCCTGGCTAGCTTGGGGCTAGGAAGAGAGAGGAACAGTCCAGCCTCTCTGGCTGAGACTAGGCCTTGGTGCCTACAATCCCAGGGATGGGGGCAAGGTCCTCTGGCTTGGGGTGACACTGGTCCCCTTGTTCCTAGTCCCTAGAGAAAGAGAACATTGGGAGCAGCTGGATGGATGGAGGCCTCAGGGACTCGCCTCGACAGGAGCCGAGACATCGGCCCCAAAAGGAACAATTGGGAGTGTGGGAGATCAACATTCAAGGGAGGGTGCCAGAACCCTTGTAGGTTCTCTCCTGGTAGCAGTAGTGTGAGGGAGAGAGGAAGAGACAGAATGAGAGAGAGAGAATTGGGAAAGCGAGAGAGAGAACTGTGAGAAGTCTGTATTTGGAGCAAAGCGTAATTTCACCTAAACATAAATGCTTACTGTATTAAGTCCTAGGCAGTTTGTATGGAAACTCCTGGCAGGTAGCCAAATGAGTGGGTGTCAGGTAGGAGGGGACCTGGCAAGGGCTGGGGTCAGTAAGTCCCAGCATGTGAGGGGTCAGACATGGGAGTCTGTTTTTGGGGGTCAACTGGTGCTATCAATGTCATGTCAAAGGGAGGCCCAGACTGTGCCTGTAGATTTGTTGTCATACTAGACACACTGAGACATGTGACAGCACAGCCTGCCCCTCAGGTAAGTGTTTGCCCTGCCTGAAGAGGGTGCCATCACACAAATGGTCCTGAAAGTGCCAGGGCTCTAGGAACCCCACAAGGAAGGTTAGGGTTTTGTAAGGTTGAAAGAGACCCAGTACTTGATTGTAATGTAGTTATGCCCCTTTAGTTCAGGGGGTAAACCTGGAAATTTATGTAATCATGGGGTGGGCAAATAGGCCCCACAAGCAGATGGGTACCATCAGACACTGCATAGTAACAGCAGTAGTGAAGGATGCACAGTAGAGGTGGAGAGGTATGTGAATCCCTGTCCCTCCTATCCATGTCCCTTCAATCCCCCAACCCCTCTGTTCTTGCCTGTCCCTTACTACCTTATCCTCTCACCAACTACCTCTGGTCCTCTCATGCACTTGTTAGATCACCTGCCAAAGCCTTTGACAGCTCATGTATTCTGTAATGTTTTACCTGTTATTAATTCTTTTGTCTTATCTGGACAAAACCACTGGCAGCTCATGTACTGTAATTGTATTAACTGTTACCTACTTGCCTGTTCTTGTCTATTCTTGTCCATTGTCCAAGATGTGGAACCTTTGTAAAAGAGAACAGTTTGCTCAAAGGTGTTATCTGAAATTGTCGTAAATAAATGTGAATGCCCCAGGAATACAGTAGAGTGACGTATGTGCAGGGCATGGCCCAGGTAAAGAGTGTAATGTAAGGGGTACAAGAACCAACGGGAAGTTATGGCCAGGGAATGCCCAGAGAGCTGTGTACCATCAAGAAGCTATTAGATAAATACCACCATGCTTGATCCCAGCTCCAGTATGGACAATCTAGTTTGCATTTAAGCGGGGGTGGGATAGAGCAAGAGCGCTAGTAGAAACCATGGTATCAGGAAGAGACAAAAGCCGGGTGGGGGGCTAGATCCTGGGACCTGTAGTAGGTCATAGAAACTCTAGGGCAGACTAGATGGACCTTTGACCTCCTTCTGCCGTCACTTTCTATGTTTCTATGGTAGTCATGGCGTAAGGCAGTGCTTTCCTGGATGAGATGCCTACATATACTCCTAGACACAGGAGAGTGATGCAGCCTTACATAAAAAATGTTAAAGATCCAAGCTTTCAAGGCATAGTGCCTGTTTGTTCATCAGAGATAGTTTTAGGCACAAGTTAACCACGTGACTACTTGGGGTGCCAGCACAGTATAAGCGTGCACTAAAGTAGAATAGGCTGACATCAGCGTGTGATAGAAACAGAGTTAATATAAAATAAAAAAAAATTTGTTGTTGTCACCCTTGTATTCATAAAATGATTACTGCTTTTTGGGTGTGAGTTGGGGCAACAGGGACGAGAGGGGGCTGTGAGAGCGATGACGGGGCACCACAAATATCTTTGCTTGGAGCACCGTCAGGTCTGAAACTGGTGCTGCTGTTCATCACGCGTATACACAATGTAAACAGAAGCTCCTTTTATAGGGGATTCATTCTAAACACAGGAAGGGGATATTTAGCCAGCGCAAGTAAACTGCAGAGATATAAACAAACTTTCTCGTGCTGATTAGCATCAAACGGGCTGAACCGAATGTGTTAAGACTATTACCATAATGGCTTGTTTTACAGAGTAGTCCTGTGTTGCTGTGTAATAGCAGAGGAAATGTTCTGTGATGAATTCTAAAACACAATATGATGTGGTGTCTTTATCTCTATTGAGTCCATAAATTTGAACTCCTGGGCCCTTCTGCTTGTCTGTGATTTAAAGTTTCCCGTAAGGACTGCCACATTTATGTCCTCTTAGAAGCATTGAATGTGATGGCAAAAAAGACCTGGCAGCCCCTCCAGTTTGCCCACCCGACTACTGTATAAGCTGGCCCAGTGGCCATCTCACTCCCTCACCTCATGCCCCCAACTCGCTTACTATGGTCTGTCTCACCTTTGACTGATTCCCCCCAGTGATTTGACTGACACCCTCTTTCTCTGGCAGTCTGTACCACATGCCCCCCCCATGAAAAAGTACATACGGACATCCTTCTT
This sequence comes from Neoceratodus forsteri, assembly GCA_016271365.2. Classification (NCBI taxonomy): domain Eukaryota; kingdom Metazoa; phylum Chordata; order Ceratodontiformes; family Ceratodontidae; genus Neoceratodus; species Neoceratodus forsteri. Next base: position 59,585,141 of record JADMNL010000036.1, on the reverse strand, counting down.
GAACTTCCCCCGGTCAGTTTAAGTGAATCCCTCCTACTACCACCCTTGCTCATGTCCGTGTCTTGCATGACAGCCTGTTTATTGCATGTAATTATTTGTGTGCCTCTGTCATGTCCCCCCTCACCCTCGTTATCTCCAGGGTGCACATATTGAGGTACTGCAGTCTCTTGTCATATGTCTTCTCCTCCATCCCATACTCCAAATGATGTCCCAAGCTGGGGAGATACCAACTGGTGTGTCTGTGTCTTGGGTCCTGTCCAAGCTAAGCTGATTTAACAGTGTTGCTGTTTACTGTCCACACTGTTGCCTTGGTAGAACAGTTTTCAGAAATCATTGTTGAGACCACTTTAAAGAGCTGCTGATGCGTTCAGGAGAACTTTACTTAAACATATTATTTAGACACAGTTCAGCTTGTATTTCACATTAGTTCTGTATTCCTCCTCCCCGTTATTCATTACTGGTGTACTCTGCATGAAAACAGGATCTTTGTTCCTGAAGAGTTTATCTATTCCTGTTGCTTTCTCCCTACCTGAGGTCATAATGCACTGTTTGTGGCATCACAGTTACTTCCATGGCAACAGATTGTGATGTCACAACACAGGATTGTGACTTGAAGTAGGGAGTAAGCTGCAGAGGCAGACGAACTCTTAGGGATAAAGATCATGTATTCATGCAAATTTCCTCAGTAATAAATAATGGGGAGGAGAAATCTATAAAATATATATGGAATGCAAACTGAATTGTACCTAAATGTCATGTTTTTTAAAGTTTTCTTCAACGCGTCAGCAGCTCTTTTAGAGCCAGTCTCAACAACAGTTTTAGCTGCACTGGTTCATTCCTTCACGTACCTCAGTGTGGGGCTAGACAGCAAGCTTGACTTCTCAGCCCACATTGACTCCATCCGTGACAAGTTCCACCCTAAACTTGGTACCTTGTACCGCAATAAAGAGTGTATGTCTCCACAGGTCTACCAAAAGCTTGTCACCAGAATGATGCTCCTGGTCTTTTGACTACATGGACATGGTCTAAGGCACCACTCCCTCCATCACCCTGGCCAGACTGGATACTCTCTCCTTTTGTCACTTCATTACCAACTCCCCCTCTCGAACTCCTCATTACTCACTTTAATCATCCTTAATCCATTCTCCCTCTGTCCTCACATCCCAGATTCCCTGTGCCTCCTTCATATCCAAATACTGGTTTGGGTCCCTTTCCTCCTATCTCTCATAACGCCTCTCCCTCATTCCCTCTGCCTCCTGCTCCTTCGGCTCCAGGGATCCTTGCACCTTTGCCATTCCACATCCCCGCTCCTCTGCTGGGCAATCAGCCTTTTCCTGTCATCTTCCATCACTTTGGAACCTGCTCTCCTCTCCCCTCTGCTTCACTACCTCTCCTGGCTCCCTGAGGTATCAGCTGAGGCTTCTTCCCTTCCCCTGCACTTGTTTTCCCTCACCCTAACTGTCCCAAATGAATCTGCCTCATACCCCAGCGTTGGTGTGTGTGTGACAAAGAGGTAGATGGAATTTATGTCAGCAGAAGAATGGTTATGGCTCTGTTCCCTTTTTAGAAATGCTGAAAGGGTTAGGCAAAGTTTTGGACGCATACAGGTAGGAAGCTAATCAAATACAGAACGTTCTGTAAGCATCCAGGTAGGGAACTAGTCAAACACAGAAAACTCTGGAAGCATCCACGTAGGAGCTAATCAAATACAGCTGCAGTCAGTTGTTGTTTATGGGCAGTGTATAATACTCACCTAGGCAACACAGGAGAAAGAGAGAGGGCTGGGGGAAGCAGGAAGCTGTGCTACAAATGGCAAGTTCAAGCTAGAGAGACCTTGGAAAGGACTGTGAAGTGTGTAAGTGGGCTTTATAATACTACCTGGAGGCTGGGAACCAGAGATAGTGAGTGTTTATTTTGTTTAGTTGGAAATCCAGACAGGAGTAGGATTTTGCCTGTGTTTGTTAAAAGGGCTGTGACCCCAGTTACTTGGAGACAAAGCTGCCTTAAATAAACTGCTCTGTTTTATTTGACCTCGGATTGTGTATCTTCTCCTTGGACACTCCTACACCAGCCCACCCCAGGGAAATAACAGAGGTCACTCTACCACATGTGGCTGAAACACTTCATTTCTTGCTTTTACCTTGTTTGCTAATTGTGCACTTAACTCCTGTATCACCGTATTCTCTTACTGCGCTGTATTGGAACTCTGTGCTCTGTATTTTATATCTTGTGTACCCCTCTCACGGCTCACACCTGGGAATGAGCCTTGGCTCCATCTGCCTTTCCCGGTCTCCTATTTTCAAATAAATAAATAAATAAAATGTCAGTATATGAAAATATTTACTAAGATATTGGCTTTGAGAGTTAACACAATCCTCACTAAACTGATTCATTCTGACCAAACTGGGTTCGTCCCAACTAGATGTTTGGCAGATAACATCAGAAGATGTCTTAATGTTCTGCAGAAAGGAGGGAGGGCTAAAGACCAACAAACAGCCATAGCTAGGGACGCATAGAAGGCATTTAGTAGGCTACGTTGGAAGTTTTTAAATGCCACTTTGCGAAAGTTTAATTTCGGAGATAAGATTCTTGCACTGGATTCAGGAACTGTATACTTGGCCAAAGGCTCAGGTAAAGGTACTGGTAACAGGACAGCAACCGAGCCATTTGAAATCTTCAAGGGCACAAGCGTGGCTGACCCCTTTTCTTGATCCTGTTCGCTCTCAGCATAGAACTGTTGGCAGTTTTGTTACACTCCAGTGAGGGCTTGTCGGGTATCAGGGTGGGTGGAGTGGACAACCATATATCGCCATATGCAGACGATATGATGATATGATATTATATTTACATACTCTAATGGTTACTGTCTGAATTTTGTCCCAACTCCTAACCGATTATGGACGGGCCTCGAGCTTGAAAATTAACATTAACAAAATAGAGGGGCTTTTGGTGAGTGGGGCGTTGCCTCCTGAGCTCAGACACATTATCCTCTACAAATGGTTTACAGCTCATATATGGTACTTGGGTATCCAAATCCCAGTTAACTTACAAAACCTCCATGCGATAAATTATGGCAAACTGATACCAAAAGTTTTTAGCAGACCTAAAGAGATGGGCGATAGTACCACTGTCTTTAATGGAGAGAATTGAAGCTATCGGAATGAAACTTCTCTTTTTCCTCCTTCTTTTTCCCTCCAGTCACTAGATCTTGAGGCATCCCTCAGGAGACACCTGGTTGTCCTGCCCTGTCTGATACCTCCCCTCGGCCTGGATCCCCCCAGAACCTCGACCTAGCATCCCGCGTCCCCCACTGGTAGACTCCCTGACTTGTGCTCCCCCAGGGCGGAGCCTACTTCACCTACCTTGGGTGCTGCTTCACTTTAGTCTAGTGTGTGAGCTCTGGTGTAGGTTGAAGGATATTGGGATCGGGCAAAGGTTGGGTCCAGCAGTAGGCACAGGGCAGGCGCTCCGTCATCTCCTCGAGCGCTGGGGTGTTTCCTTGTATGTGTGCGTGACCCCAGAGGCTTGGATGTGCAATGATGTCCAGCGTGAGCTGGGTGAGCTCCCGCACCCCTTTCGTGGATGTCAGCCGATACCTCCAACCCTGTGTGTGCGACCCCCAGCTGTTGCACCCGCAGTCTCCACTGGGAGTCACCGCTGCCAGGGAGTCATCAACCCATCCTTCCCAGGAGAGGAGAGCTGTCCTCTGAACACTCAATCCTCTCCTCCTCAGTCAACCCCCGGCAAACCGAGCTCACTGCTGAGCCTGGGTTACCAGCGTAGTGCGAGGTGTGGCATCCAGCACCTCAACCCTCAGTGCCACCAGGCCGGCTCAGAATAAACCTTCTCCCATGGTTTTTATTTCTATTTCACACACTGGTGCTTGAAATCAAAGGGGGACAGGACTGGAAAAATATCACTAAAGCTACATGTCGCTTCATATAGAGTAAAATGAAACCAACAGTCAAATGGGAGATTCGCCAGATGGCTAGAAAAACAGGGGGGACTGGGGTACCTGATTTGAAAGGTTACTATGGAATGACCCAATTACTTCCTTGGATAGAATATAAAAAAGAAGCAATGGATAATGTATGGTTAAAAATGAAAAGGGGCACAAACTTAAGGGTAGGCCCCTCGTGGCTATTTGCTGTCCCCACCTCTCAGAGTTTCTGCGAAAATGTACTAATTCTTGAACCAGGCAGATGTGTTCTGATTGGGGCTTGGTTAAAAAAGAGTGACAGTGAAGCTTGCCAGGATCAAGCCCAACTCTGCAGAATCCTGCAGTAGAGTTACTGCAGGGAACAATGCAGTTTCAATGGGAGTTATTCCCTTTTGTCATGCAGGGGAAACAGTGTCACTGCCCTTGATCCTAGTGGGCTTCACTGTAGTTATACAGAGCTTCCGTACCAAATTTCTAAACGTGGTACACTGTGAGCAGTTTCATCCATGGAGACTGGATAATGGTTATCTGTGCTGGAATAGTTTAGGCCTAAAAAGGGGTTTCCCAGGTGCCATTAAAATATCTGAGCAAATTAAACAAAAATTTAATGTTAGGAATACTGATTTATATAGAAACTTACAGGTGTTATCCTTTCTAAAAACAAGCTCACACCTACGGGACCTGCAGGTTGACCCACACCCATTATTACTTGGAAGATGCAGGCGAGGGAAAGGTCTCCAGGAAACATGTCTCTGACCTGATGTTGCTTTAGTCCTAGGGAAGGAAGGACAAACAAACACGTGTTCAGGAAGCAGGTTTTTCCTAACTCCCACAAGGACTAAACATTATGCACCAGGCTTTTCCTAACTCCCACAAGGGCTAAACATTATGCACCTGGTTTTTCCTAACTCCCACAAGGGCTAAACAATATGCACCAGGTTTTTCCTAACTCCCACAAGGGCTAAACATTATGCACCAGGTTTGTCCTAACTCCCACAAGGGCTAAACATTATGCACCAGGTTTTTCCTAACTTCCACAAGGACTAAACATTATGCACCAGGCTTTTCCTAACTCCCACAAGGGCTAAACATTATGCACCTGGTTTTTCCTAACTCCCACAAGGGCTAAACATTATGCACCAGATTTTTCCTAACTCTAGGGCTAAACATTATGCCGCAGGTTTTTCCTAACTCCCACAAGGGCTAAACATTATGCACCTGTTTTTTTCCTAACTCCCACAAGGGTTAAACATTATGCACCTGGTTTTTCCTAACTCCCACAAGGGCTAAACATTATGCACCAGGTTTTACCTGACTCCCACAAGGGCTAAACATTATGCACCAGGTTTTTCCTAACTTCCACAAGGGCTAAACATTATGCACCAGGCTTTTCCTAACTCCCACAAGGGCTAAACATTATGCACCAGGTTTTTCCTAACTCCCACAAGGGCTAAACATTATGCACCAGGTTTTACCTAACTCCCACAAGGGCTAAACATTATGCACCTGGTTATTCCTAACTCCCACAAGGGCTAAACATTATGCACCAGGTTTTTCCTAACTCCCACAAGAGCTAAACATTATGCACCAGGTTTTACCTAACTCCCACAAGGGCTAAACATTATGCACCAGGTTTTTCCTAACTTCCACAAGGACTAAACATTATGCACCAGGCTTTTCCTAACTCCCACAAGGGCTAAACATTATGCACCTGGTTTTTCCTAACTCCCACAAGGGCTAAACATTATGCACCTGGTTATTCCTAACTCCCACAAGGGCTAAACATTATGCACCAGGTTTTTCCTAACTCCCACAAGAGCTAAACATTATGCACCAGATTTTTCCTAACTCAAGGGCTAAACATTATACACCAGGTTTTTCCTAACTCCCACAAGGGCTAAACATTATGCACTAGGTTTTTCCTAACTCCCACAAGGGCTAAACATTATGCACCTGTTTTTCCTAACTCCCACAAGGGTTAAACATTATGCACCTGGTTTTTCCTAACTCCCATAAGGGCTAAACATTATACACCTGGTTTTTCCTAACTCCCACAAGGGCTAAACATTATGCACCTGTTTTTTCCTAACTCCCACAAGGGCTAAACATTATGCACCAGATTTTTCCTAACTCAAGGGCTAAACATTATACACCAAGTTTTTCCTAACTCCCACAAGGGCTAAACATTATGCACCAGATTTTTCCTAACTCAAGGGCTAAACATTATACACCAAGTTTTCCTAACTCCCACAAGGGCTAAACATTACACACCAGGTTTTTCCTAACTCAAGGGCTAAACATTATGCATCAGTCCAGTGAGATCAATACTGGATAAACTGTGGGTAGACAGGAAGTCCTTATCCTATTTTTCAGAAATGCCTAGTTCTGTAACCATTCTGGGGAGCAGTAGTTCTCAAATTCCAGGAACGTACATCTGGGCTTTGTTCCTAAATTTTAACACCTGGTTTGTGGCAATTACTCCCCGCTTTATAAAAATCCTTTTATGGGATTTTGGTAGCTGCTGCTTGTGAGGCCATCACCGTCGTGTGCCACTAATAACCACACTGCACAAAGGCAGAAGGGAAGATGGCAACTAGTTTACTTACAGGAGGTTCCTTTGGGTAAACTCCTCCCAGAGGTCATGCAGTACATTTTATTGGATGGGTTAGCTACAACGCCACCTATCATGTCTCCCCTTTTGGGATAGATACCCCATTTTGCAGAAATGCAAGCAGTCTTATGCTAACAACTTTCAATTGTACTTTAACTTTTTAAACTATGTTTAAATTTTTCTTTTTATGTTTTTTCCATTGGCTGTCAAGAAAGATCAGGGTGAACGCTTCTGATTCAGTGGAAGAATTATTCTGCATCCTGGTCACTTGCCCTGAAATTATTTTAACACACACAGTCCTTTTTATTTACAAGTCTAGTCTTTGAGGTTGGACCGACACCCATCCTGACTGGGTCAGGACACTGTGTCTTATGGCTGCTTGTTCAGTGACTGGTCTGTCTTTCAAAAGCCTCTGCTGTGGTTTCAGTAATGTTACAGGATTTTCTAGTGGCACCAGTTGTACCCCTTCTGCTTGACCTTCTGGTGGATCATTGGTGGATCCCCTAGAGGCAGTGACAGTCCATCTTCTGATTCCTGTCCTTCTCCCTCTCTGGAGTGAAGGTGAACAAAATGGTGCCTGTTGCATCTGAACTGTCCCTGTGAACTCTGCAGAAGATAGGAAGAGGTAATAGCTGTTCTGTGGCCCGTGCCGAGATCTTCATGTCCAGAATACAGATCGTTCTCTAGGCTGAAGGTGTGGCAAACTACGAGCTCTGTGTCTTAAGTCGTATGAGTGTTTGCATTTGAAATGTGAAAACTCTTTGTGGCCTCAGATTTTTCCTTGGTCTGGAAGTTCTGGGTGCAAAACAGATAGCAAAATAGGTACGGTTGTTCTCAGATTTTGACCCATCAGTATTTCTGTTGGACTGTAGCCATTGGCAAGTGCTGTGGTGAGCAAGTAAAGCTATGAACAGATCATCAGCTTTCTTGAGAAGTTTCTTTATGGTTTATACTGCTCTTTCAGCCTCTCCATTTCCTTGCAGATGTCTCAAACTGCTTGTGAGATGTACAAAGCCAAGTCTTTTGCAAAATTGAGAAAGGTTAAACAATTGAACTGGACCATTGTTTGATACCAGCGTCTCGGGCATGCCATGACGAGCAAAAATTGCTTTCAAGTGTCTGATAACATGACTTGCCATGGTAACATTCAGATGAACAACTTCAACATAGCAGTGTCAGTGGCTCAGTAGGTAGCACACTTGCCTCTGAGGCCGGGAGATCAGAGGGCTGTGGGTTCAGTTCCCACATCTGGCACTTGGGTTAATATCCCAGTACTGACACTGTAGTGCAGCATGAGAGGGGTGCTGCACTTCTGAGGTGCCGTCTTTCGGATGAGACGTTAAACCGAGGTCCCATCTGCCTAGATTGGTGGTAGTTCAGGTGGATGTTAAAGATCCCATGGCACTTATCGAAAAGAGAAGGGGACTTTCCCCGGTGTCCTGGCCAAATTTCCCTCATTCACTAAAAATACCACCAACAGCTTAATCTGGTTCATGGTCAGTTGGCATTCATCTGTATCCCCGTCTCCCGGGTCGTGCCTGAAAATAGGCAGGATTTGTCTAGTGCACTTACCCGGTCAACAAAAGCTAAATAAATAAAATAAATATCTCAAATGGTAGACCACAACTGTGAGGAATTTCTGACGTTTCAGGTCAAAGAGATCTGTGGCAACTTTTTGCCATGGTCTGTCCAGAAATTTAGACTGAATCAATAATTCTACTGGTTTGCTGTGGTGTTTACAACAGATGTCACAATTGTTAATCAGGGCTGTTAGTTGTGTACCAAGCCCGGGCCACCACACAGTCTGCTGTGCTCTCTTGTGACATTTTTCTATGCCCTGGTGTCCTTTGTGGAATAGTTTTAGGGTTGCATCCTGTAGAAATTGAGGAATCACAATTCTGGTTCCCTTCAGAAATAAGTCATCTTGAGCTGTCAAGGTATGTTGTTCATGCCAGAATAGTTTGATAGTATCTGGACCATGAACCTGTGGTGGCCAACCATGTTAGCAAAATTTCATGACTTGTTGATATATACGATCTGTCTGTAGTTGTTGTCTGATTTGCTCAAGATAGCTGTCTGATGCTGGAAGGGTGTCTCGTATTTGATAGATATATAGAGCCATAGATTAGATAAATATTTATTTCTTCCATGAGGTTTGCATCTTCTTCTACAAGTTTCCCTTTGAGAGGCATTCTTGACAGGACATCAGTGGTAAGGAAAGACTTGCCTGGAACATGAACAGTAGTGTAGGTGTATCTCATTAACCGCATGCAGAACCTCTGTAGCCTTGGAGGAAGTTTGTCTAAGTTTCTGGTGCCCAGCACACTTACCAGAGGTTTGTGATCAGTCTCTAGAATAATGTGTGCACCCACAACGTAACAACTAAAACATTCACATGCCCACACTAGGGCAAGTGTCTCTTTTTCAATTTGTGCATAGCGCTGTTCTTTTGGCTTCAGTGCTCTTGAGGCACTCCCAACAGGTTTCCAGTGGTTTTCATGCTTTTGCATCAGGACCCCTCCAAATCTGAAGGATGATGCATCTGCCGCTACTTTCGTTTCTTTATTGGGACTAAACAAGACTAGGGTAGGTGGTGCCACAAGTTCTACTTTGAGAGTTGTTAACCCTTGTACTTGAGGTGGACCCCAGACCCACTGATTCATCTGTGACAAAAGTTCTCATAGGACTTCTATTTTCTCTGCTAAGGCAGTATGAACTTCCCCAGTTGGTTAACCATTCCCAGGAAACCTCAAACGTCAGACACATTTCTGGGATTCCTCATCCTCTGTATGGCTTCCAACTTCTCTGGCTCATGTTGTACATCTTTGTCTGAGATATGTCCCAGAAACCAAACTCTGGCTGTCCCAAACTCACATTTCTTAGTATTCAGTGTGAGCCCTGCACTCTGGACCTTTCTTAGGGCTGCACAGACTCTCTGATTGCGCTCCCCTCTAGTGCAATCAAAGACGAGGATATCATCCATGTAGCACACAACCCCCTCCAACCTTCCAGGACTCGACACATTCTGCATTGGAATTGCTCAGGGATGGACAAGATGCCAAAGGGCAATCTTTGAAAGCAATAGTGTCCAAAGGGTATTAGTACTCTGATGCCTTTGACAGATGTATCTGCCAAAATCCTGCACTGGCATCAAGCCTGGTGAAGAGAATTGCTTCTCCCAGTATCCCCAGTGTCTGCTCCACTGAGAGAAGGATGAATTTCTCTCATCTGACAGACTCATTCAGCTTAGTTAGGTCAACACAGATCAGTACTGCACCATCTGGCTTGGAGACCACTACCATTCCAGCACACCAATGTGTAAGTCCCTCGATTTTGGTGATCACACTCAGATTCTCCATTCTGGAAAGTTCCTCTTTGACCTTGGACATCAGCGGAACTGGGATCCTTTTGGGTGCTGTCAGTGAAATTGGTATGACCCATGGTGTAAGCTGGATATGGTACTTTTTGAGTTCTCTTAAACCATTGAATAATGTTGGGAACTCCTCGCTCAACTTGCATTGTTCCACGTTATCGAGTCTGGAAAGAAGAAGAAGTTTCTCGATTGCTTGTCTATCTAGCAGTGGGGTATGGAGGTTCTTAACAACATAAATGTCCTCTTGACTTGCATTTTTGCCTTTAATTACAGCAGCAGTAAACACTCCACACACATCTGGGGTGTATCTTCCTGGCCTGATCAGAACTTTATTTGTGGCCCACAAAGGTATGTAATGTTTGCCCCACAGTTCCTTGTACACGTTTTCTGGCATGGCTGTAACAGCTGCACCTGTGTCTGTCTTGGACTCTGTTGGCATCTTATTAATGAGAACTATTGTTTTCCAGCTAATTCCTTTGACCTGAATCAATCCCAAAAAAGCATACTTTGTGTCGTACTCTGCACTTCTTGAACTTCGTGCATTGTTGCTTTTGACCGACATACACTCTTGTAATGGCTTCTTCCTGTGGCATACGACAAGTGGCATCGTTTGCTGGACACTGAGCTCTTGGATGTGATAGCTTGTTCCCAAAACTCCCACATGGCTTTTGTATGTCCTTTCACTTGTGGGGTGTCCATCTGCTCTGCTGATCCTGCATCACTTTCGGAGTTGCATTTGATTTCTTCAGAGTCCTCCCAGTGGAAAAACACTTGCCCTGCATGGCGTCCACATGTAGGGCGCTTTGTTCTGCACCTCAGCCTGCTCCTGACTGGAGGTCTGACTGTTTTCATATGGCCTCGTTCTGTCAGGCCATTATTACAGCCTTCTGTAAAGTGAGATTGTTGTTAAGTTGTATGCATTCGGCCAATCTGCTGTCTTAGAGATCCATGACAATCTGGTCCTGGATTAGTGACTCTCGTAGGTCTCCATAGTTACAGTGCCTAGCTAGGGTATACAATGCTGTACTAAAGTCATCAACAGGTTCTCCTGCTTCCTGCCTGTGCACATTAAATTTTGTCGTTTTATAGATAACATTTCTACGGCCTGTGAAATAGGCGCTTAATTTTTCCTGGACCATATTATAATTTTTCTTTTCTGCGTTCATTAATATCATCCCCCTGAGGATGTCATCTGCTTTATCCCCCATGCAGTATATCAGGGTGTTCACCTGATTCTCTGCTGCTGACACAGCTAGGCTACTGGCTAGACAAAACCTTTCAAAGTGCCTGAGCCATTTTGGAATGGCATCTGGGTTGGCAAAATCAAAAGGTTCAGGTGGCTGGATCTGATAAGTCACTGTTGTTCCCGTTGCTCAGCCACAGAACTGCACTGAATCAAGTCTCTTTAAGCTGTATTGTACACTTAAGCAAAATTGGTGACAGTCTCTTTAAATTATGCTAGGTCTCCAAACACTTTTGTTTTGCAAACCTGCTTCAGTGGAGCCCAGTTTCCCTTTCTCTTTGCTGTCTGTGACAGAAGCTCCTTTACTTTTTTACTTTTAAATGAATGAATGAATTAATTCTTTATTTCTAAAAAGCGCCTTTCCAAAACCAAGGCGCTTTTACAACAAATCAATACATAAAACTTAAATTCCTGAAAACAATCCATAAATATATTTTAAAAATCCGGATATGCTTGGTTAAACAGATATGTCTTCAAAGCTGATTTAAAGCTTTGGACAGTCAGGCATTCTCTCACCTTTAATAGTCTACATTTTCTGCCCCTCCAGCTCCCAGCTTACTGCACTCTCTCCATGATAGTTAAGAAGGACAGTAATGGAATGGCCTTACCAGCTGGCTGGGCTTCAGTTCTGCTCCTGTTTTTTTTTCCTTCTGGTGCCGCTTCTGCTGCTGTGCTGCTTTTGGTCCCAGAGGTAGGCTGGTGCTCTGGCTCTCGCTTGGCCTCTCTGTCAACGGCTTAGCTCTCACTCTGAACCACACTTTACCCACACTGGACTTTTTTTTTTTTTTTTTTACAAAAATAATAAAATACGCTGCAACATGCTTCTGCAGGCACCTACTGACTCCCCAGTGACAAATTGTTCAATGGAGGCTCTGGATTACAGATTGGGCCTGATACTGTTCACTTCTGACACTGTGTTGTGTGTGTGTGTGTGCACTAACTGCGCTTATTGGTGTTGGAATATAGATGATGGCAACTAGTTTACTTATAGGAGGTTCCTCTGGGTGAACTCCACCCAAAGGTCATACAGTAAATTAGATAGGTTGGCTTACCTACAGTGCCACCTATCACCACAGTCACTAAGTGCTAGCTTACCTCTAAATGCCCAGATATTTCAGACTGTGTCTCAGTTCTGAAAACAATTCAGTGAATGGAACAACTTACAACTGAATTGCGGGTACAGCCTCAGAACTATCAAACAAGTTGGATTACAGTTATGTTACTCCTAGAGGAACTGGAAAACAGATCTATACTATCCCAGATGGCAGAGAGTTAAAGGGAAAGATCCCTCAACCTATTTTCTGTATATCTGTGTAGTTTGTAGGTATGAACAATGATTCCCTCTCTTGCATCCCCCTAGTTTCATTCTAATTTAAATATAAATGAGGTTGCTTCACTCTGTTTTGCACTGGTGTGAAAACCTGTTTGTCTCCATTGCAAAGGTCACGACCCCACTCATGCAAGGCATTGTGGAAGTTGATGATGCCTACATGCACAAGCCAGCAGAAGTTATACTTTCATTCAGTTCTGTATGTCTTGTGAAGTCCCTGTGTAACCCCTAGATGGCGCTTATCCCAGGGGCTACTACTTCCTGCCTGATTTGCCACTAACAGGTTGAGGGGCCTGATCCAATGGCGGTGCCTCCACCCAGAGGTCAGGGTTTGCAATAGTTAAACTAACTTGGTCACAGCCCTCTGGGACACTGCAACCCCTTTCTTCCCACTAGTGGCCCACACAATATATCAATTACCTTCACAGTATACACTTACCCCAGGTCTGGTTCCGCACTGGGACCTCCTGTGAAATGAGATACAGTGCAACAATCACAGTACAGTACTTTAACATAGACAAATACCTCAGGCAGTATAACTTTGCTGAAACAAGCAGCTCTGATTTATTTAGGGGGATATAACAAGGACAGGGGGAAATCAGGTTAATTAGCTTATCACTCTAATAATTATTTATGGCTCTGTGCACAGGCCTATCCCTATCAGTTACTGTCCCTGGGTACCCAAGCCCTAGTGGCTAGTCCAAACCGTGGCAGCTGGTAGGGCCCTTTCACACAGAGAAAGGAGAATTAAACAGTCAGCAGTACAGTAATTCCATTTGGATTTAATGTGGCAATTCAACAGGAGCGACCCTGAATTAGTACTCACGACCTCCAAATAAGATAGGGTCCTTCAATGTCAGCAGGGCTCACTTGAGGTACACAAACCTCTTCACACATCCATATAAAAGAAAGCACTATACCCAGGCTGCATCTGTATCCCGATCGCAATTACTGCACAATACCCGAGAACACACAGCAGATTCAGTTCCTGACAGACCGAGTGCAATTCAGCAATTTCTCCAGTCTTCTACAGGGTGAGCCTGGTTTCTACTCTTCAGAGATCCTTTGATTCTTTCACAGGACGGATTCAGTCCTAACAAGCTGCAGACCGAACTCTGGGCCTTACACACGCTTTTTGACTAAAACTGCACACTGAAAAGCACAGGGCTCCTTCCTTCTTCACTGCCAAAGCTCAACTGAACTCCAACCGACAAAAACGGCACTTCCTTTGAGTTCCTCCCAGTTCTTGACTGGATTGGCTGTCACTCACAATAGACTGCTGCTGTTGGTCCAAAAGGCACTGAAGTCTAAACTACATCTCCCAGAGTCACTGCCCATACAATCCTCTTTGGCTGGCTCAGATTATGAGTCCAAGTTCTGATTCGTCCAAGGCACCATTTTAGAGCTAGCTTCCCCACACTGATTGGTCCAGTTCAGCAGTTCAAAACTAGAATGGGGAACTAGCAGACACAGTTCTGACTGCAAAGAAAGCAGGTTAGACAAACTGTAATTTCATTATTACTCTAAATAATTTCTGGCAAACAGTTACATCTTTCAGATAGGTTCCTTTGCACTCCTAGTGACTGCAAAATGAAGTGAATTGGCAGCAGCTCGAGTGGTACTCAATCAAAGAAACACACAGTCCCCCATACAACTAATTATGTCTGCAAGCAGACAGCTCTTAAAGAGACAGTACCAGAGGTTCTAAAACACTCACTGATAAATGGCTTAAATGCCAAACACCATTCAGGCTTGGAGCATTCAAGCAAGCTCCTGAAGTCTTTGGGAACCCCCATTTGCAGGGGGTTACACCCTTCCTGGTTTGGGAAAGCTTGACGTCCCCAAGCAAGTACCCCATAAGTTTCAACTGCAACCATATACATTTGCATTAGGCTCGCACATGTAATCATCAGTCAATATATCATTTTACCAAGAACACATTTCTGAAACATTGCAGTACGTCACTTTACACAGTATTACATACATATTGTACCATAACTCAAGTTATTACCTCTTGTACATGAAACCTGAAGAGAGGGGCCCTTCCATCAGTTACCTTGGGGCTGGATGGGGCAAGGGCACCATACTTAGAGGGCAACACAAGTAACTTGAGTTAGCACTGATGCTCAGTTTGGGCAATGAGCCTCGGGACACATACACTTTATGGACAACATTGAGAGGCAAATCCACAGGCCTCCCAAGGGAATCATAACTGAGGTGCACCACAGGCTTTACAGCTCGACCAGTCTTTCTAGGGGGAACTGTTATAGTCTCTGCACTCTGAGCCTCATTTTCAGCATTGTCCTCACTTGTCAGGAGTCTCCATGGGGGTAGAGAGGCTAGAACTTGGGGCACTTTCAGCTCCAGGAGTTACAGTTTCTGAGTCCACAACATTTGCCTCAGATGGAGAGCTTGACACTGGCAGTGGACTGTCAGGGCACCTCAAATACTCTTCTTGTTCGGGTGTATCACCAGTCCGCCTCAATCTATCATTTTCCCCCTGAAAACTCAAACAGTTCAACCATGCACAATGATTCCATTTCATCTGATCGATGCTTTGCACTTCACTTTCTGGGAGCAATGGCTTCCAGGATGAAGCTGGGGCTTAGACAGTCCAGAAGGCCCAGCTTTGTCTCCAGTATTGACTAGGGATTGCCTTCGAAACAATTGACTCAGTTCGTAAGAAGGATAGTATTCAAAGTCACTCTCACTTTCTTCCGATATGGACTGACAGTCATGCTCAACTGGGACTTGTGGAGGGAACACTTTAACTTTGCTTCTGTAGGTGCACACTTTCTTGATCTTTTTAGCAGCAGCTCTGGTCACTGGTCCAGAGGGCATCTTCTAGGGCTCAGACTCATTAAGATTTGTCCAATGGGCAGTAAATGATTTCTATGCATTGTTTTTTAATCTTTTGAATTATTCTTAGGCCTTACTTTGTACACTGGCAGATCATCTAGTTTGCCCACTACAATGGAGGGAGATGGAAAGATCTGTCAGCAATCTTGTGCTTGCCATGCAGTCCCAGATTTCTTAGCACACCCGATCTCCTGAGTTCCTGTGCTTTCACCTTTATCATACCTTTCTTTGTTGGCTGATTTCTTTTTGGCAGCCATGGTTTGAGCCAGTTGGTGCTTTATGAGTTAGCTGGGCCTTTAACTTTTGCACATACTGTAAATAGTTGTCAGCTTGAACCCCATCAGGAGAGACCCAAAACACACATCTACTGGTAGTCGAGCTCTTCCAAACATCAGGCGGTAGGGGGAGAATCCAGTGGCATCACTTTTGGTGCAGTTATAAGCATGTACCAGGGTGCTAATTTGTTGGCTCCATCTAGGCTTGTCCTTTGGGTGCAGGTGCCCTAGTATATCTAGCAAAGTGCGGTTGAAACGCTCAGGCTGTGGGTCCCCTCGGGGTGGTAAGTGAGTGGTCTGGACTTCGACTCCCTCACAGAGAAAGCATCTCTTGATCAGACGATCTCAAAGTCTCTCCCTTGATCAGAATGGATTCTTTGTGAGCCCCATAGTGAACAAAAAGTTTTCACAAGTACTTTGGCCACAGTGGATGCTTTCTGGTCTTTGGTGGGGAGCTTGGGCATATCTCGAATGGTCAGTGACCACCAGCACATTACTGATATTTCTTTGATCTGACTCCAAACTCAGAAAATCAATACAGACCAGCTCCATGGGTCCACTGGTGGTGATGTTAACTAAGGGGCAGCCTCTGGGGCAAAGCTTTCCGTAAGCAGCGACTACAAATTCTGAATGTGTTGCTCCACATCAGCCCCATCTTAGGCCAATAGAATCTGGATCTCACCGTCAAGTGTTCTGTCTATCACCAAGGTGCCCCATGTGGTTGTGCAAGGACCTCAGTACTGAGTCCTCGAAAAGCAGTGGCAGCACTAGTTGTTGTTTGTCTACTTGTCCCCTCTGTCTACTGTTTCTCTGTATAACAGTTTATTGATCAGTTTCAACTTAGGACCTTCTTTGTATAACAGTGCAGTTCTCAAATCAGTGGAGCGACTTTGGACACATCTTTTCCTGCATAGAGGGCTTCTGCTGCTTTGATCATGGGATCGCGGGATTGGCCGTCTAATACCGTCATTGTCCAGCTGAGGCAGTCCACCGTCTATTGCAGAAAAGTGGCACAAGCAGCAGGTATGCAATTCTCAGAGGCCCTGCCAATCCACCATGCAGTCCACTCGTCTGTGGACATTTGTTCCTCCCTGTCAAACTTCTGCAGAGTGCCCGAATGTCAGGTTCCTGCCAATCGGACCCAATCATTCTGGGGAACAGGCCTCCGGGAGAGCATCAGCATCTATGTGGTTCAGACCTGCTCGGTATTCGAGAGCATAGTCATATAGATAATGCAGAAAGCCACCTATGGCCAGTGGCATCCAACTTAGCTGAGGTCTGCAATAGGTCAAAGGATTATTGTCAGTTTTTACTAGTATTTTAGCCCCATACAAGTACTATGGAATTAATAACAATAGCCCACTCTACAAAGCTAGAACCTAACTTATGTACAGGATAGTTCTTTCGGATGGGTCAGGCTTCTACCGGGCAAGGCCACTGGTCTCAGCCATTCGTGGTTTTGGTACAACACAGCCCCAACCCTTGCAAGCTAGCATCAGTGTGCAGGACGAAGGTTTTCTTGGATCAGCATAGGCCAGCACTGGAGCATGGGTAAGTTGATATATGATCTCATGAAAAGCAGTCTCACATCAGAGTCCAGCGGCCCCAAATACTTCACCGATGAAAAATACACTTTTCAGTCTTGAGGACGCTGACTTTTGGTATTTTTGTGGGTTGGGGATACCTTGAGTAAGGTTAAGTAAAGGGCGGATCACTCTTGAATAGTCCTTGATGAAGTCGATAATAACCACAGAATCCCAGGAATCTTTGCAGTTCTTTTAGATTTTGGGCTGTGGCCAGGTGGTCAAGGCCTCAACTTTACTTGGGTGGTCTCTATTCCTCGTGGATACTATGTGTCCCACATACTTACTGATGTTTGAAAGAATTGGACACTTATCAATGGACAGTTTAAGGCCAAAGTCCTCAGTCGGTCCAATACCTTAAATAATCTGCTCTCATGTTCCTCCAGTGAGCTGCCAAACACAATAACATCATCTAGGTATACCAGGCACTCTAGTAAGTTCATGTGTCCCCACTGCACGCCCATCAATCGTTGAAAAGTGGCTGGGGCACCTGAAACTCCTTGAGGCATCTCATGAATTCATAGACTAAGCGGACAGATAAAGGCCGCTTCTCACGGTCCTCTGGGGCCATCGGATCTGGTAGTACCCATCATGGAGATCCAGCACAGAGAACCACTTGCTCCGCTTAGGCAGTCCAAAGCATCCTGAATGCGGGTATTGTGTACTGATCAGGATAGTCCACTGTTTTAGGTGCATAATCCACACACATCCTTACTGTTCCATTCTTTTTCCTCACTACCACAATGGGGAAGCATAAGGGCTTCTTGATTCTTTTGTATTACACCAGCAGCTAACATCTCTTGTAGATGCCGCCTCACATCATCTATGTCAGCAGGTGCCAGCGCCGAGACCTTCTCGAAATGGTCTTTCGTCATGCAGCCGGATATTGTGCTCAGCTCCTTGCACGCATCCTACATCCCATTCCTTTAAAGAAAACACCTGGTCTCTCGGGCAAGCTTCTCACTGATCCTTACTTTCCATTCAGCTGGCAGCGGAGTCGCCAAATCAAACAAGTCAGGCGCTACTCTGTCATTCTTCCTTGAACTCTGCTGCTGGGTAGCACTGCAGTGTCTGCACAATGCACATTAGCCAGGATGCAACCTCTGTTTACTCGAATGTCTCTTTCAGACACATTATGAACTTTGGACCATTACCCTTCTGGCATAAGCATGGGCTCTAGCGGGCAAAATACTAGGCTTGACCAGCAGTCCTCTGGCAATTTTCCATCGCCTGGTGCATCCAACATTAATATTTTATTCTTAACATCCTTCTGATACGGACCTCTCCCTGTAAGGTACACTGCATTTGGCGCCAGGATCAGAGACTCAGGATCCTTCTTCCATACAATCGACCGTTCCTCTGGTTCTGTTTTTTCAGCATCTCTCTGTGCCTCATAGGCCTTCTTAATTAAAGCCGGAACTCTTAAAACTCTCTACTAGTCTTTGACCCTGTTTTTCATAACACAACTGTGCCAGCCTTCCTAACATATGAGCATTTGTTCCAATCAACAAAGGACACCATCATACAGTCCAGTGGGGGACACACTAAGGCTAGGGTCTCTACTTGTTCGGCCACTCCAGCCACGGAGGTGGGGAAAGACAGCCAAATTGGATATACCCGAATAGGGTGAGGCCTTCACTTAACCCCCTACATGCAGTCCTTCTAATGGTTGTAAGTGGCACGCCTGACAAATGCTTCTGATACCAATCCTGGAACATAATTGTCACTTGGAGCCACTGTCTAATACAGCTTCTAGACACTCCATTTTAATTACAGTGGTCTCCATGGAGGAATCCACTATTCTGGACCAGTCTGGAGAGGCGGTAGTGGGGGCTGGGCAACTGACTTTGCCACAAAAGGACGTGAATTAGCATTTTGGTGCCCTCACTGGGATCATGTCGTCACCTCTTAACCACTGATTTCTCTCTGAAGCTCTCCTTGTAGCCTATATGCAACTTTGTCAGTGTCTTTTGGGACTGGCATTCCTTTTCATGTGCCCATCTTTCCACAATTATAGCAAAACATACTTTCTGGAGTTTGAGCTGGCCGAGGCGCCACACTGGGAGCCAGGGGCGGGGTATTACTAACTGGAAACCTGGGTGCCATCTCTGTCTGCGGTGTGATAAGCATTTGGAGACATCTCGTCAGTTTCTCCACTTCCATGGTCAAGGAATTGAGTTTGGAGCTGTTATCAGCAGGAGATACATGGGTGGGTACCCCACCCCATATAGCAGATGCAGTCGGATATAGGTCAGGGCCCGTGCATTGCAGGCGTGGCCTTCACAAAGGACTGTTTTGAATTCTCGGATCTCTCTCAACAGTTCGCCCCATTGTGGCATATCTTTTCCTTGTCAGAGCACTCATTGACTGTCAACCTCTGCCCTGAACTTCACTTGATGGGTCACCCTCAGTCACTCGGGTCGTAGCCACAGCTGTTGGTGCAGGTACCTCCGAGGTCGCTTTTTCAACTCCTCGAATTTCTCTCATTAACTCATCATAGGAGGGTGGGATTCCAGTCGATTTGCCAGGCGTAACTGAAGCAACAGCAGTTCTGAGAAGGGGGCAGACTTAAGGATTCTGTCCAGTCTGGTTCGGTCCAGTTCAATCGCCGCAACCACCTTTCTGAGGCATTCTTGCAACAATTTTTCCAGCCAGAGATACACAGACAACAACTCCCTTGGTACTGTTGTGCATTTCTTACTCTCCACCATAGGTCCTCATCAGAATCTGGGCTCCCATACACATTCTCCAAGGCCTCAAGATAGGCCTGTGCAGTCGCTTAGGGTTACTGGCCCGCTTAGCACGGATGGTAGCCAGGGCAGGACCTCTGAGGCTCTCACTAACCCTCTTTCGCCGCTTCTTCCGAGCATTGCCATTCTAGCACTTGGGGCAATATAGTCTATCCAGGTCTCCCAGTCATCCTCCCTTGGGGGTGGGAGGGTGCCAGAGAAGATCCTCAACCTTCGGTAAGAGTCGTGACTAATGGCAGGTGCAGAAATAGGAGTCTGCATTGGTTCAGCCACCATTACGGGCACTGGAGCAGGAGAGGTGTTGGGGAGGAACACCCCAAGTGGCAAGAATAGTTTCTTCAAGTCCTCCACAGTTTTCCCTCTCCCAGCAACCATTCAGCAAATTTCTCCTCAAAAGTTTCAGATAGTGGTGGGGGGATTCCCCCGGTCTTTACTGTCCTTAGTTATCACTCCAAGCAGTGAGGGCTCCTCTGGGGTAATGGTCTGTGGCACTTTGGAGCTATTCTATGGGATCCTTAAACTCTACTAGGGCCAGGAAAGTGTGGGTGAGCAGATTAGCATGCCCACCCACCACCACAGGGTTTTGTAAACCTTCCACCTTGGAAAGTACTCCTGCACAGTGTCCGTATTGATACCCAGGGGATGTCCAGGATAAGCATAGCATTTTGGGGGTCGATCTCTCCCAGTACACCACTCCACCAGCCGTGCACAGCCACTTCTATCGGGTACCCATTTTTTCTTAACAGTGGTTCGTGAATATGGCCACTAGAGGACACACAATCCCAGCGGTGAGCCTCAAGATGTAACCCCTAGATGGCGCTATCCCAGGGGCTACTACCCCTGCCTGATTTGCCACTAACAGGTTGAGGGCCTGGATCCAATGGCGGTGCCTCCACCCAGAGGTCAGGGTTTGCAATAGTTAAACTAACTTGGTCACAGCCTCTGGGACACTGCAACCTTTCTTTCCCACTAGTGGCCCACACAATATATCAGAATTACCTTCACAGTATACACTTACCCCCAGGTCTAGTTCCCGCACTGGGACCTCCTGTGAAATGAGATACAGTGCAACAGTCACAGGTACAGTACTTTAACATAGACAAACACCTCAGGCAGTATAACTTTGCTGAAACAAGCAGCTCTGATTTATTTAGGGATATAACAAGGACAGGGGAAATCAGGTTAATTAGCTTATCACTCTAATAATCTACTCTATGGCTCTGTGCACAGGCCTCATCCCTATCAGTTACTGTCCCTGGGTACCCAAGCCCTAGTGGCTAGTCCAAACCGTGGGCAGCTGGTAGGGCCTTTCACACAGAGAAAAGGAGAATTAAACAGTCAGCAGTACAGTAATTCATTTGGATTTAATGTGGCATTCAACAGGGAGTGACCCTGAATTAGTACTCACGACCTCCAAATAAGATAGGGTCCTTCAATGTCAGCAGGGCTCACTTGAGGTAACACAAACCTCTTCACACATCCATATAAAAGAAAGCACTATACCAGGCAGGCTGCATCTGTATCCCATCGCAATTACTGCACAATACCGGGAGAACACACAGCAGATTCAGTTCCTGACAGACCGGTACAATTTTCAGCAATTCTTCAGTCTTCTACAGGGTGAGCCTGGTTTCTACTCTTCAGAGATCCTTTGATTCTTTTCACAGGCGGATTCAGTCCTAACAAGCTGCAGACCGAACTCTGGGCCTTACACACGTTTTTTGACTAAAACTGCACACTGAAAAGCACAGGGCTCCTTCCTTCTTCACTGCCAAAGCTCAACTGAACTCCAACCGACAAAAACCGGCACTTCCTTTGAGTTCCTCCCAGTTCTTGACTGGATTGGCTGTCACCACAATAGACTGCTGCTGTTGGTCCAAAAGGCACTGAAGTCTAACTACATCTCCCAGAGTCACTGCCCATACAATCCTCTTGTGGCTGGCTCAGATTATGAGTCCAAGTTCTGATTCGTCCAAGGCACCATTTTAGAGCTAGCTTCCCCACACTGATTGGTCCAGTTCAGCAGTTCAAAACTAGAATGGGGAACTAGCACACACAGTTCTGACTGCAAAGAAAGCAGGTTAGACAAACTGTAATTTCATTATTACCTAAATAATTTCTGGCAAACAGTTACATCTTTCACATAGGTTCCTTTGCACCCTAGTGACTGCAAAATGAAGTGAATTGGCAGCAGCTCGAGTGGTACTCAATCAAAGAAACACACAGTCCCCCATACAAACTAATTATGTCTGCAAGCAGACAGCTCTTAAAGAGACAGTACCAGAGGTTCTAAAAACACTCACTGATAAATGGCTTAAATGCCAAACACCATTCAGGCTTGGAGCATTCAAGCAAGCTCCTGGAAGTCTTTTGGGAACCCCCATTTGCAGGGGGGTTACACCTGTATTCTCGATGAGCTTTCTTTCCAGCTCAGATATACTTTAAACTACAGAAAACAACAGGGCACTTACTATGCCTTGGAAAGTTTAATGGCCAGCAGAACATAGAGAACAACGAGAACAATGGGACAGTAGAGGACAGCAACAGCACTGACTAATACAGTGTAACTACTGCAGGCTTTAGCACTACAACATCATAATATCTCAGGACGTCTTACCTGAGTCAGGTCATGACCTTTGCAATGGAGCCAAGCAGGTTTTCATACCAGGGCAAAACAGAATGAAGCAACCTCATGTATACTTAAATTAGGATGACATTAGGGGGATGCAAGAAAAGGAGTCCTTATTCATGCCTACATACTACACAGGTATACAGACAATAGGCTGAGAGGACTTCCCCTACAAGCTATTTGACATACAATGCCTGCTCACAAGTGTAACGCGCCCCCCCCCCCATCTGGGGGTGCTTACCTGTCATGCCTCCGGGTGCCTCCTGGTGTCCGCCCAGTCGCCATGGCACTCTGCCGCTCCTGCCCAGGTCTCCCTGTTAAATAAGCCCTATGGGGCTTGCTGAGCAATTTGCGAGTGGCCAGCATGTTGCAGAGCTGCTGCTCACCCAATCGAGGAGGTGCACTGTGCATTATGACCGCCGTTGTGGTTGGAAAGCCTTCTGTGTGTCTCCACCAGTTCCCGGTGCCCTGTTTAAGCTAAAAGAGGCACCGGGGACACTCCAATACGGGGGAAATGTTTTTAAATTAAACAAATCAGCAGACGCCATGAGCGCTACCTCCAGGGCACCCAGATAAGGTCAAGGGGCAAATGTCAGGGACTAGGGCCCTAATGAATATTCATGAGCTGCTGTGTGTTTTCTGGGGGTAGAGTGTTACAGGAGCTGCAACTCCCAAGGGGAAGTGTTTATTTATCTGAAAGTGGACTTCGTGGCAAGAGAACTGTTGGGGCTATAGCACAGTGGGGGATTTAAATAAGATTAAAGATAATCCTGGCTGCACCAGAACATTTTATATGGGGACAGTGAATTGTACTGCTTGGGAAACTGTCTGCAGCTACCGTTTTAGTACTTTGCCACCAATCGGAAGTCAAGCTTTAATAAAAGGGCTTCTGGGGATTTGCCAGAGACTTAAGGGAGATTATCTGGGACAATTTCTAGGCATCAAAACACCAGCCAATGAACATCTGGGAACTGTTTAAGACAGATTTGACAGCCAGTAAGATCTTAGGAACCTTGCCCATATAAAAGGGGGCAACTGCTGGAAAAAGTCAGATTTGGAGAGACAGCCCAAGTGCTAGTGCTTGAGCCTCTGGGGAGCCTGCCTGGCCTAGATTTTTTTGGTCGTCAGTCCACGGGTCCAAATTGTTCCAGCCTGGGTAGCTGCTGCCTGCAGCTGCAGGTGATTTGATTCTATAAGCCTGAGAAGAGAAGATCAGCCTGCATCCTGCCTGGAAGGGCCAGAAAGGGCCAAGTTTACATATAAATGTGATTGAGTTGTTCAAAGCGTTGAGCGGCCGAGTAGTTCGAAAACGTTTGTGTTGCATGTTTTCCTTGGCCCGAGTGACGTGTTCTGCCAGCCTGAGGACCAGCATCATCGACGAGGATCATGAGGAACTTCACCTCCATCTGTATCCAACTGTGTCTGCAGGTCTTATTTCGTCTGACAATCGCCTGGTCTGGGTAGAGTGAGTAAACATCAGGGTAGCTCCCTGCAACAAAGCTCAATTAAAGTGGCATTTGATTTAATTGGGGGTTGCTAATTATTTTGGACTGAGCCATCCGGCTCCAGATTACAAATTGTCGGTAAAGTGCATGTTGTGTTTTCTTCCCAAGGGCCCCAACAACAGCTGCAATGCTGGCCTACCCCGGGCAACATGTCAGGCTAACCTGCACTAACAACTGGGTACCCAGAGTGTGCGTGTGACTGTGTTAGAGGGACTCTTGAGTGCGTGCCTTATAACCTGACTAAATCAGATCCTGAATCAATCATCAGATTGCTGCCCCTTGTTCACGTCCCCCAAATAAATCAGATCTGAATCTTTTTGCATTTAAACTGTTTGTGGTGTACCTTTGCGAGGGGATATTGTGTTACTGCATTTCTCCATTGCAGGCCTTATTTGGCAGGGGGTCTTCAGGGCTATTGCAGCTGATCCAGCCGTGGTGGTATGTGTGTCAAGAGTGGGGTTAACACTGTATTTCTGTGCTAATTGTGATTGCCTAATTGCTGACCCGTATAGGCCACTAGAGGGGTTGGGGGGGTATCTGTGTCCCGGAGGGCTATACCCATAGCAGCTACACTACCCTTAGACCGACCTTCCATGTGGAGGCAGCCACTCAAAGAGCCCAGGCCCCTTAGCCTGTACCTAGGCTCGCAGGCAGGGAAGGGAGCCCATAGGATAGCGCCACCTAGGGGTTACACAAGGTTAAAGAAATAAGTGAGATACTAGACATACTGACACAGGTCAACTAGTTCAGTTTAGTTTACTGTTAGTCTACATGTTGGTTGGACTGATATTGTTTATGTTAAAAACACATAAGACTCGAGGAATGGACATCATATAGGGACACTGCACAATGAGCTATGGCTGGACTTTCCTCTGCCGCTGTATAACCTCTGATGCCCTAGCAGAATGGCATGCTTGGTACCATAGGAGCCGACTCCATGGGTGTTTGGGTGCTCTAGCACCCACAAAGTTGACATAAGCACCTCAATATTTCGAACACAGCGTTGCAACAAAGGACTATTAGGGAACCTGGTCACAGGAAAAATACTACCTGCTGGCAATGAGCACCCACAAAGATTCCTAAAAGTTGGCATTCCTGCTTGGTACACTATGTAAGTCTCTGTCTGTTTATATAATGTATAATGTCCATTTGTCATTGCTTGAGTAATAAACAAAAGTTTAAGAAATCATGCAGAATTCCACTGGCATGCGTACAGAAACCTACACATAGGCCTCACGTGGAGCAACAACCTCAGTTTCATCTGCAGTGTTGGGTGAGTTACATTTTCTATTACTTTCTATTATGTTTGGAAACTTGTTCCAGGAAGCTCTGTGCAGTCACTAGCAAGGATGGATAAGTCCTAGAAAAAGTAATACACCTTACAATTATAGTTACTTATTTCTTTTTATACAAAAACAGTACAAAAATAATAACATTACATTTTTTGAAAGTAATAGGTTAGTTACTAGTTACTTTCAAATGAATGTAATCAGTTACAGTTACGTATTTTTTTTTGTATAAAAAGACATAAGTAATTGTAACTGTAGGGTGTATTATGTTTTCAGTACTTCTCCATCTCTTGCTAGTGATCAGCACAGAGCTTTCTGGAACAAGTTTCCCAAAGTAATAGAAAGTAATAGAAAAAGTAACTTATCCAACACTATTCATCTGTTACAGAGTAAGGAGCAGGGGGTTCTCTGGCAAACTGTTAAGGCTAGGAGGGGATTTTTACTGGTTATCAAAGAAACACAAGAAATGGAAATTCTGAATAGTACTTGATTATTTAAATTTATTTATTTGTGTAAGAAGGGGCTTCTGAGTGGAAAGAGGACTCATTTAGATTTTTATATATGGCTAAAGGAGGCAGCCATGTTTGTGATGGCAATTAAGAATGAGTGAATGGCCGGCCCAGTGGTGCTGAGGGTTTAGGCACAGGATACCACACCTCGCACCACGCCAGTGACCTGGGTTCGGGAGCGAACTCAGGCGCCAGGGGTCGGCAGGGGGAGGGAGCGAATTGAGCATCCGAGGACTGCTCTCCTCTCCCGGAAGGAGGGCTTCAGGTTGTCCAGCGTGTTGGCGACCTCTGGTGGAGATCAGAGGCATTACAGCATGCAGGACCAGATTGTAGGGGGAGTGTGGCAGACGCCGGCAGGGTTGCTGTGTGCTTTGGTGTCACTGCACACCATGCTCAGGGGGTTGGGGAGCTCATGGTACAAAGACGCAGAAATACCCCTCCAGCCCAGATAGGTGATGGCTCTCACAGTGCTGAACTGCCACACGCCCAACACTGGATCCTTGCCTCTGCCCCTTCGATCTCCTCGGGCCTTAGCCCTCCAGGTTCGGGGAGAAAGTAACATCCTTGAGGAGGCGGGGATCCCAGTGGGCGGTAGAGCAGCACAGGTGAGCTGAGCGGCCTGTAAGAGTTCCACGTCTGGCAGAGATAAAGAGAAGTTGGAAAAAAAAAAAGAATGAGCGAAGTGGCTTGTGAATTTTGTATGCGAGTTGTCCAAATTCCAGATCCCACTTTCTGAAGTTATTCAAACCTATGCAGTTGTGGGGAATTAAGATATGGGTCTCAGAACTTGGTTTAGCCAATCAGAAAGCAGGAAGTTTCCAACCCATTTTATAAAACATATTATTTCCATTTGAAACCTGGAAATAGAATGCAGAGAACAGTGGGTCAGATTGAGAGTTTACAACGAAAAATGGAGGATAATGTATGGGCAGTCGTATACAGCAAGCCTGTGTCTGCATCAAGAGGTTTCTATGGCAACCAGGAAGCTCAAGAGCAAAGCTCGAGAGGTACACTGGTTGCCATAGAAAGCTTCAGATGAAGACACAGGCTTATTTGTGTAGAGAAACATAGAATTTGACAGCAGATAAGGACCGCTTGGCCCACCCAGTCTGCCCATTTCCCTACCTAATGGATAAGCTGCAGATCCTAGTTAACCAGCAGCCTACTTCTTCCTACCCCCCCCCCGAGAATTGCCTTATGACTGTCCCATGCATGCTTGAATTCCACCACTGTTTTGACTCCACAACCTCCTCCGGGAGGCTGCTTCCATGCATCCACAGCCCTCTCTGTAAAAATACTCTTAAATTACCTCTGAGCTGCCTCCATATCTTCAAATTGTGCCCCTTGTTCTTGCACACCCTTTTTTGAAAGATGCTACCCTCTTGGACTTTGTTGATTCCCTGAGGTACTTGAAAGTTTCTATCATGTCCCCCCTCCCTCCTTTCCTTGAGGCTATACATATTAAGCTCCTTAAGTCTCTCTTCATATGTCTTCCGTGCAGACCCTGCACCATTTTAGTTGCCCTCCTCTGGACAGCTTCCATCCTGTCTATATCTTTAGAGATTGGGTCTCCAGAACTGCACGTAGTACTCCAGATGGGGTCTCACCAGCTGTCTGTACAGAGGGATAATAACTTCCTGTTTTCTACTGGTGATGCCTCTCCCTATGCATCCCAGTATCCCCCAGCCCTCCTTGCTGCCCTCTCACATTGCTTGCCCACCTTTAGGTCATCTGATATGACTACCCCCAGGTCCCTTTCCATTTTTGTTGTTGTTAGTATCTCACCCCGCATTGTGTACTCTTCCCCTGGATTTTTGTTTCCCAGGTGCATTACGTTGCACTTCTTAGCATTGAATCTAAGCTGCCGTACATTTGACTATTCCTCTAACCTTGCCAAGTCCCTTCTCATCCTTTCCACCCCACTTTGTGCATCAACTCTGTTGCAGATCTTTGTGTCATCTGCAAAGAGACATACTTTTACTTCCAGTCCATCTGCAATGTTGCTTATAAAGACATTGAAGAAGACCGGTCCTAATACTGAACCCTGCGGTACCCCACTAGTAACCCCCCTTTCTTCAGAGTGGACTCCATTTACTATTACTCTCTGTGCCCTATTCTGCAGCCAATTCTTTACCCAGGCTGTCATCTTGGGACCCACTCCCAGGCTGGCTAACTTGTATATTAATCTTTTGTGTGGGACTGTGTCAAATGCCTTGCTAAAGTCTAGGTAGGCCATGTCCACAGCCCTCCTGATCTACTACTTGGGTCACCCAGTCAAAGAAATCTATCAGATTTGTCTGGCATGACCTTCCGGCCAGAATCCATGCTGCCTTAGCCCTGTGCCCTCTGGCCTTTAGATACTCGACAGTTCTTTCCTTCAGAAGTGATTCCATCATTTTCCTACCACTGAGGTTAAACTAACAGGTCTGTAGTTTCCTGCTTCTGCTCTGCTCCTACTTTTGTGAAGGGAATCACATCTGCCCTCCTCCAGTCCTCGGTACCACCCATCCTCCCATGATTTGTTAAAGAGGGTAGTCAGTGGTGTCACTAGTTCTACCCTTAGTTCTTTTAGAATTCTGGGATGAATCCCATCAGGCCCCATTGCTTTGTCCACTTCAGTTTTAAGGTTCTTTCAGAACCCTTTCTTCTGTAAATGGGCTGGTATCAACTTCTGTATCCAGAGTGTTTCTACTGTTTGTTTTAGGTACCTCCCTCTTTCTTTGTAAATACTGAGCAAAATATTTGTTTAGTATCTCTGCCTTTCACAGTCACCCTCTGCCCACCCTTCCTCCCTTTTTAAGCCTCACTATCCCTCCTTTGGTCTTCCTTCGCCTCCTGATGTACCTATAAAAGGTTTTATCCCCTTCTTAACTGAGTTGGCTATCTTTTCCTCGGTTTGACCTTTGCTGATCTGACTGCCTTCCAGCTTCCTTTGCTTTAACTGATACAGTTCTCTGTCCTGCTCCTTCTGTGATTCATTGTACTTCCTGAATGCTTTCTTTTCTCTTGAACCTTCACTGCCACTTCCTTTGAGAACCATAGTGGTTTCTTACATTGTTTCATTTTGTTTATTTGCTTCACACAAAGGCTTGTTACCTCTGTGATGGCAGTTTTTATTATTCCCCATTGTTCTTCCACCCCTCCTTCCTGCCCATTTGCTAGTGCATTCCTTAGGCACTCACCCATTTTGGCAAAGTCAGCCCTCCTAAAGTCCAGTACTTTTGCCTTTGTACGGCTTGACTCTATTGCTGTGTTTATTGTGAACCATACTGTTCTATGGTCGCTAGTTCCCAGATGTGCATACATTATTTTTTGCAGTGCCTGGGCATCCATGCCCATTTCAGACACTCCGCCTCCTTTTAGTGAACTGAGGGTCGGAGGGGGCACTTGAGGGTTGGTGGTGGTTTCAAATTACTGAATTAATGTGCTGCAGCTTTTTCTGTAAGTTCAAGGTTAAAAAAACAAAAAAACTTCCAGCTCGACTGGATAGAAGAAAGCAGCTGTGTGGCAGCACTCTTAAGTTGTTGTGCTGCAACACATATCTGGCTGTCTCTCAACACCCCCCCCCCGCCCCAAACCACCACCACCAAAACTCCTTTAATTAAACCTACTTGTCTGTCTCTCTCCTACAGATTTGAGGCCCCGGCCGGAGTGCTCCAACAGCTCTGCGGCTCAATGCCGCCCGCCTCTCCCCTTCCACAGCAGCTCAAAAGCCAAGGTACGGTGCTTCCTCGGACAGACGCAAAGTTGTTTTTTTTCTTTATTCTTTCAGTTTCTACCACCTGGCACTAACTGCTGCGTGATTGGCCACAGCATGCAGAGGACTCTGGCTGATTGGCTGCCTCATGAAGCCTGCAGTCTTCCTTCCACGGACTCAGACATGTGCGCTCTTTTTTTTTTTACACTGTTGCCTGGATTGGTACCAGGCTTGCAAATTGTGTAGCTCTGTAATTTTGTCCCGCGCTGCCCACCCCGACCCCGGCCTCTATTAAATATGCCTTAGCTCCTCCCCCCCCTTTCCTCCCCATCTCCCTATTGGCCCTAGGGTGGTGCTTGAGTCTGTTTCACCCTTAACTCCTCTGCCACCATTCACACACCACTCCAATCTCCCCTTATCATCTCTTTCTGTGGTGGAATTTCTTTACCTCCCACCCTTATGACCTGTGCTTGCTACCCCCTAGTGGAACCCACCCTTGATGGTTCCCCTCAAGCCTGTCTGTACTTCCTGCACCTGTCCTACCCTGTACCTTCAGTCCTAACCACAGAGAGGGCTTAGACTACAGTTGAAAGTGCTGCCAACTCCTCTCATGCCTTCTCTATTCACACTGATCCTTCTGACAACCTCGTTGCGCACTGTAAATAAGTGCTCACCATCTCTCTCGCCCAGGGCTGCCTCGATGAATATCCCCTGTGCAGAGGAGGGACTGCTACTGTTGTTGTAAATGTGACCAGTACAGTTTTTTGCGCCCCGTCACCCCCTGATTCATGGTTGCTCATATGCTCTTCTGGGAACCTGCCCACTCCATACTGCTCACAGCTTATACTCTCAGGTGTTCTATCTGCACAAGGTGCAACAAGGAAAGAGCATACAAGGAAAATGTGACACTTGTCCCACAGCAGATACCTTAAGGAGCTTCTAAATAGACTAATAATTTTACTCCTGCTTATATCGGGCAACATACACCCCAATCCAGGCCCTCCACGGAGCTGACCTACTGTCAAAGTCAGCACTGGTACACTTTCATTAGCCAGCATCAATGTCTGCAGCCTTCTAAAAAAATTGGATTCACTAACTACATGGGTCTCCCAACATAATCCCGATGTCCTATCAGTGGTTGAGAATGGCTATCACCTGCTGTCCCAGATACTGCCACTGCTATACCAGGGTACACTATTTTCAGACAGGATAGACTGTCTAAAAAAAAAGGGGGTGGATGTGCCCTATATCCTAAGGAAGCCCTAAGGGGCCATATCCTGACTTTGCCTAATCCTGGGGTCGACATACAGGTGCCGGCCAGCAAGGTTCTACTTGGAGCCCACAATAAGGCACTAACCATTGCATCAGTCTACATCCCTCCCAAATTGGCATCAGCTTACCTGACACCTTTCCTTAGCTGCATTAACAACCTGAAGCCTACCTCAGAAGTCATAATACTCAGAGATTTCAACATAAACTAGCTGTCATCCAGTGCGAGTGCCTATAAGGATGCCCTATCTGTGACAAATTTCTCCCAACTTATAACATCACCAACTAGAATTAATTACAAAACAGGTACCAGTACACTCTTGGACTGGTTGCTTACAAACCGCCCTGATCATATTACTCAATCTACTGTCCTCTCAGACTCCATAAATGATCATTCCCCCATCCAGTGCCTATGGTCAAATACATTCTCTAAACCCCCACTGAGAACTATCAACAGTAGGGAACTTATCTGAGGACACCTGAAGCCCCCAAAGACTCACTTGCGACAAGAAGATTGGACCCATATTGAAACCGCTACTGATGTTGACAGAGCTCTTGAATATTTCATCACCTGCTTTAATGCAGCTTGTGATATCCACGCCCCACATAAGAAGAGGAAAATTAAGGGCGCTGACAGCCCTTGGATTACTAATGACCTCCTTGAACAAATGAAAGCACGGGACCACCTATGGCTTCGGGCAAGGGATACTTACAGTCAAACTGACATTCAGGCATATAAGGCAACCAGAAATGCTTGTACCAGGGCTAGCCACCTAAAAAAGCCACTTACTACAGAAATGCCCTATCAAACTCATGAAATGATGGAAAGAAATTCTGGAGGAACCTTGCTGAAATAACAGGGAAGGACTCCAAAATGCCCCCAAACATACTAAATATTTATGGCTCCATTAGCCTTGACCACTCTGAAATTGCCAATACTTTCGACTTGGCTTTCACCAACCTTAGTCACGAACTAACTCCTGACTTCTTTGACTCCACCCCTGTGAACGTTCAGCATGCAAAACCCGTGAACAAGCCAACTCATCCACAGTTCTGTTTTACAGCAGTAACTAAAAGTGAAGTTAGAAAATACTTACTCAAAGTACTCGGTAAAACCAGAACAAGTGGGAACTCACTCGACTTGAAACTCCTCGCCCTCACCCATGAAGTTGTCCTGCCCCCCCCCAAACCAAGATTTACAATCGATCCCTCATGCTCTCCCAGTTCCCCCTCAGGTGGAAATCTGCCCTGGTGACCCTAGTCCATAAAAGTGGTGACAGGGCTGTGTTTGGAAATCAGACTTACCTCCATTCTGTCCCCATTATCCAAAGTACTTGAAAGAATTGCTGCAGACCAACTGGTTCAGTACATGGAAAAATACAGCCTACAATGCCCACAGCAGCATGGATTTCATAAATGGCACAGCACTACCACTGCCCTCCTCAAATTTACTGGATTCATTCATCAGGCCCTTGATCTAGGCCAGCAAGTCGACGCCACCTTTATCGACCTTTCCAAGGCCTTTGATGTGGTTAACCATCCACTGCTGCTTGAACAGTTTCTTGACCCGGGATTATCTGGGGACACCTTGAACTGAAACATAGAAACATAGAATTTGACTGCAGATGAGGACTGCTTGGCCCACCTAGTCTGCCCATTTCCCTACCTAACGGACAAGCTGCAGATCCTAGTTAACCAACAGCCTACTTCCTCCTACCCCCCCCATTAGAATTGCCTTATGTCTGTCCCATGCCTTCTTGAATTCCCCACTGTTTTGACTCTACAACCTCCTCAGGAAGGCTGTTCCATGTATCCACAACTCTCTCTGTGAAGAAATACTTCCTCACATTACCTCTGAGCCGTCCCCTCTATCTTCAAATTGTGCCCCTTGTTTTGCACATCTCTTTTTCTGAAAGATGCTACCCTCTTGGATTTTGTTGATTCCCTTGAGGTATTTGAAAGTTTCTATCATGTCCACCCTCTCCCTCCTTTCCTCGAGGCTATACAGCTTTAGTTCCTTTAGTCTTTCTTCATATGTCTTCTGATGCAGACCCTGCATCATTTTGGTTGCCCTCCTCTGGACAGCCTATTGTCTATGTCCTTGCGGTGATGGGGTCTGCAGAACTGTACACAGTACTCCAGATGTGGTCTTACCAACTGTCTGTACAGAGGGCCAACAACGTCCTGTTTTCTACTGGTGATGCCTCTCCCTATGCATCCCAGTATCCCCCAGCCGTCCTTACTGCCTTCTCACATTGCTGGCCCACCTTTATATCATCTGATATGACTGCCCCCAGGTCCCTTTCCATTTTTGTTGTTGTCAGTATCTCACCCCCCATTGTGTACTCTTCCCCTAGGTTTTTGTTTCCCAGGTGCATTACTTTGCACTTCTTTGCATTGAATCTAAGCTGCCATACACGTGACCATTCCTCCAACCTTGCTAAGTCCTTTTTCATCTTTCCACCCCACCTTCTGCATCAACCCTGTTGCAGACCTTTGTGTCATCTGCAGAAAGACATACTTTCCCTTCCAGTCCCTCTGCAATGTCACTTATAAAGACATTGAAAAGGACCGGCCCCAGTACTGAACCCTGCGGTACCCACTAGTAACCCTCCTTTCTTCACTGTGGACTCCATTTACTATTACCCGCTGTGTCCTGTTGTCCAACCAGTGTTTTACCAAGGCTACCACCCTGGGACCCACTCCCAGGCTGGCTAATTTGTTTATTAATCTTTTGTGTGGGACTGTGTCAAATGCCTTACTAAAGTCTAGGTAGGCCATGTCCACAGCCCCTCCCTGGTCCACTGCTTTGGTCACCCAGTCAAAGAAATCAATTAGATTTGTCTGACATGACCTTCCCACTGTGAATCCATGCTGCCTTGGGTCCTGTGCCCACTGGCCTCTAGGTACTCGACAGTTCTTTCCTTCAGAAGTGATTCCATCATTTTCCTACCACTGAGGTCAAACTGACAGGTCTGTAGTTTCCTGCCTCTGTCTTGCTCCCACTTTTGTGAAGGGAATCACATCTGCCTCCTCCAGTCCTCAGGTACCACACCATTCTCCCATGATTTATTAAAAAGGGTAGTCAGTGGTGTTACTAGTTCTTCCCTTAGTTCTTTTAGAATTCTGGGGTGAATCCCATCAGGCCCCATTGCTTTATCCACCTTCAGTTTTAAGAGTTCTTTCAGAACCCTTTCTTCTGTGAAAGGACTAATATCAACCCCCCTATCCAGAGTGCTTCTATTGACCGGAGTAGGCATCTCCCCCTGCTCTTCCATTGTGAATACTGAGCAGAAGTATTTGTTCAGTATCCCTGCTTTTTCACTGTCACTCTCTGCCCAACCACCTTCCTCTTTGTTCAACCTCAGTATCCCTGCCTTGGTCTTTCTTTGCTCCCTAATGTACCTATAAAAGGTTTTATCCCCCTTCTTAATTGAGTTGGCTATCCTTTCCTCGGTTTGGGCCTTTGCTATTCTGACTGCCTTACCCGCTTCCTTCTGCTTTAACTGATACAGTTCTCTGTCCTGCTCCTTCTGTGTTTCCTTATACTTCCTGAATGCTATCTTTTTCTCCCTTACCTTCTCCGCCACTTCTTTTGAGAACCATAGTGGTTTCTTACATTTTGATTTGTTTATTTGCTTCACACAAAGGCTTGTTGCCTCTGTGATGGCGGTTTTGATGTTTCCCCATTGTTGCTCCACCCCACCTTCTTGCCTGTTTGCTAGTGCTTTTCTGAGGCACTCTCCCATTTTGACAAAATCAGCCCTCCTGAAGTCCTGTACCTTCACTTTTGTGTGGCTTGATTCTACAACTAAGTTTATCATGAACCACACTGTTTGGTGGTCATTTGTTCCCAGATGGCTACCCACTTCAAGATCAGAGATCCTCTCTCCGTCCCCATTTGAGAGTACCAGGTCTAAGATTGCTCTCTCCCGAGTGGGTTCCAAAACTAGCTGTCTGAGGCATGCCCCCTGTAGAGCATCGAGAATGGCTCTTACTCTTGGATGTGGCTGCAGCAAAGGTGTCTAGTCAACATCTGGTATATTCAGGTCCCCATCAGCAATATCTCCCTTTCTCTGCCATCCCAAGGATGCCTTCTATCATTTCCCTGTCCATTTCCTCCCTGAGACGGGGTCTGTATACAACCCGTGTGGATTGTGGAGCCATTTCCAGTCTCCAGGGTGACCCACAGTGTCTCCTCTCCTCCCTGTTTACCCTTTAGTTCTGTTGCTTTGATCCCTTCCCTTACATAGAGAGCTACTCCTCCTCCTCTTCTTCCCTTCCTGTCCCTCCTGTAGATTGTGTACCCTGGTATGTTGACATCCCAGTCATGGTTCTCTGTGTACCATGTTTCTGTGACTGCCACAATATCCAGGCATCCCTCTTCCATCAAGACCACCATTTCAGGGAGCTTTTTACCTAGACTATGGGCATTGGTACTCATTACCCACCATTTTTTTTATGGCTTTATTTCTTTTTGCCCCATCCCTGTCCCTACTGCCTTTGTCTTTTTTCCCAATTTACCCCTGCCCTTCTCCGTTGACTGCTCTATCTTGGTGTTTACCTCACTAATTACCTTGGTTTTTTGGGGGGCCTAGGATTTCCCTTCTCCTCTTCAGTGCCTCCCCCCTTGGCTAGTTTAAATGCTTGCCACTGAAGCTTTTAAACCTATCACCTAGGATCCTGGCTCCCCTCCAGGATAGATGCAGACCATCGCACCTGTATAGGCCTGCATCCCTCCAGGTGGAGCCCCAGTTCCCAATGAAGCCAAATCCCTGAGCTCTGCACCAGCTTTTCAACCAGTCATTGAATCCCATGGTGCAGAGTGCCCTAGCTTCATCCATGCCATATACAGGTAGCACTTCTGAGAAAGTTACCGTGTGTGCTGCTTGTCTAAGGCCCCTCCCCAACTCCACAAACTCCTGTTGTACTGCTCTGATCCCATTCTCAGCCAGGTCATTCGTCCCTAGGTGGATAATGGCATCCAGCTCCCTCCCCCTTGCCGCTGCTTCCACGATCCTGAGGATTCATTTCCTGTCCCTCCAAGCCTTGGCGCTGGGCAGGCACCTTACCTCCCTTTCCCCTCCCTCCCCCAGTTCTACCTCCCTAACCTATGCTATCCAGAAACAGTCACCTACAACTCTTACCCTGCACCCCGGGGAGTGCCTTCCTTCCTTTCAGACACCTATTTCACAAAGGCTAAGTAACAGGTCTAGTCACAATTGACTGCAAATATCTCCCAGCTATAGTTCCTCCCCGGCAAATTAAAGTTAAAAGTAAGAAAAGTCCACCCCAAAAACAGAATCAATGCTAGTTACTTACACAGGTCCAAAAAGTAATAATTCAGTTCAGTGTAGTCTAGAAAATAACCTCCTTGATTCAAGGAAGCTGTGGCTGCTTTCTCACTCTCCCTGTCTCAGTCTCAGCAGACAGAGACCACAAACAACTCCAGTTATAAATCCTCAGTTCAACTAGGCCCCTTTCAGCTCCTCCCCTTAACAGGCACCTAATTCACAAAAGCAAAGCAACAGGTCTAGTCACGACTGACTGCAGATATCTCCCAGCTACAGTTCCTCCCTGGCAAATTAAAGTTAAAACTAAGAAAAGTTCACCCGAAAAAACAGAATCAATACTAGTTACTTACACAGGTCCAAAAAGTAATAATTCAGTTCAGTGTAGTCTAGAACATAACCTCCTTGATTCAAGGAAGCTGTGACTAGTTTCTCACTCTCCCTGTCTCAGTCTCCTGGTTCAAAAGCTACCTCTTGGACTGCTTGCAACAGGTACGAATAGGTGATGTACTCTTGACTAAGCAAACAGTCTGGTCGGGTGTCCCCCAAGGATCAATTTTGGGGCTGTTACTCTTCGGTATCTTCCTTAACAAACTCCCAGCAACCTGCCCTAATCATATCCTCTTATATGTGGATGATGCAGTAATTTCTGCTAAAGATACTGATCCCTCCCACCTTGAGACCCAGCTCCAGGAAAGTTTTATGAAAGTTGAGGCCTGGTTCATCTCCCAGAAGTTAGTACTCAACTACAAAGAAACGAAAATTATGCTATTCCATGGTACGCATAATAAACATAAAACCAAACAGCTGACTGTCAGAAACTGCTCTGGAGATGCACTTGAACAGACGCAAGCTTTCAAGTATCTTGGTGTGACTTTGGACTGCATACTGTCCTTCTCTAATCACATTGATATTGTCACCAAATCAGTAAATACCCGTATTGGCCTTCTCTATAAACATAAGCACTGTCTGACTCCTGAAGCCCTCAACCTAGCCGTACAAAGCTCAATTGTCTCTACTATTAACTATGGGCTTGCTATCTATGGAGCCGACACTGTGTTTGCCCTACGGCAGATCTCCATTGCACTGAACAAGGCGTGCCGTCTACTTACTAGGGCTACCTATCGCACACATACCTGTGACTTTTATGAACAGGCTCCAGCTCCAAGAAAGAATCAAGTACCAAACCTGCCTGGTAACAAAAAAGGCCTCCCTTGGTCTCATGCCCACTGCGGTACAGGAGCTCCTCTGTCCATCTACTAGCCCCCGCCTTACCAGAAGCTCTGGAAACTCAGCTCTGCAAGTACCTCACTGCCGCACATCACAAGGCCAGCAGTCATTCACAAGTAGAGCCCCAAAACTGTTTAATTCACTACCCCGTGAGGTCTCTAATGCTGCCACCCTTGGCTTATTCAAACACAAACTACATCAGCTCCTTGTGACTTGTGCTACCTGTGACTGTTTCACCTAAACTCAGTGTTGGCCACATACACTTCGGTGTCTTCCTGTTGCCTTTGGTCATTTCACCACACACACCCTTCCCTCCATACTTACTCCCACCCCTCCTTCCTACTCTCCCCCTTCCCCATCACCTCCCCCCACCACCACACTCTTACCCCACCCGGACCACTACTATTTGTCCCCTGGCTCTGACAACTACTACTAAAGCCCCTTCTCCACACCTTCCTTCTGTCTTCATTGCTGGACAAGGCCTCTGGCTGCAGTCCTATAACTATTTTGTATGTGTCCATTTGCACTAACAACTATTATACATTATGAAATGGCATGTCAATTTCAAGCCAGCTCATTGGATGCCAACAGTGTGTTAAAGTTTCTAACATACACAAGCAAGATCAGGCTATGCCAACTGGGCACTGATTCCAGTGACGTGCCCACATAGAACGTTCAGAAAATAAACTTGGCCATCTTGTTTTATGCCACCACTCAGAAGGAATACTAAACAGTCAGAAGTGAGAAATACCAGTCTACTATGTCTGACGCCATGCCCTCAGTTGGATGTTTGTCTTTTAAATCCATCTGCCCCCTCCTCGTGGATGCAGCATGTAGTAAATAAAAAAAAAAAAGGAACTGCTGCAATCTCTCTCCCAGCCCGCCTGCTCTCCATTGTAATCAACAGCTGACTGCCCAGCCACTCAAACTGCCTTCCCTTAGCCCCTCACTTGAATAGTAAAACACGTTGTGCCAGAAAATACCTTTTTCACTTCCTAGAGGCATCACATAAAAAAAAAAAAAACTATTACCACGATCGCACTCTCTCTCTGCCTGCCCACTCCGTGCCTCTTCTGATCAACTGGTAACTTGCTAGCCGATCGCAACTTCCCTCGCATAGTGTCTATTTTCTGATTTCTGTACAACTAATTTATTTACTATATTCCTCTCAGCGTGTCACTCAATATGCAATACATTTTCACGTTGTATACTTGGGGGAAGGGGAAGGGGCGGTTTGCAGTTCCATGACATCAGGACCTAAACTACAGAAGCCTTTGGAGGACAAGGTTAAAACAAAAAAATAAAAAAAACACACAGAACTCTTCAGCGGAGGAACTATTTTATTAAAAACTTACACAAAATACATATTTTGTCCTACTTAAAATTATGAATTTTACTTACCAATTGCAGTTGCACTACAGATAGCCATTTCATAAGCACAATAAGCCACTGCAGGGTCTGTGTGTTAGACACTTTAACACATGGCTAGGAGGCTGGACGCACTTGGCCGGTGGCCTCATGCCTCACTACGCCTCCTAGCCGTGTGTTAGTGTCTAACACACACCCTGGAGTGTCTTATTGCTTACATGGCAAGAAAATTTCCTGGACTGTGATTGGTCACATATCCCTGGCACAGTGAGGTTATCCCAGCACAACCTCACTGTATTGATTTAGATGACCATTTCCTTTTGCTTTAGGATGAGCTTTTGCTTTTCTCTTAAGAAACAAATATATATTGCCGCACTTAAAATCTACTAAAACTTTTTTATTTTTTTGTTTTGTATAACAATGAGCCATTGTATATAGCAATAATACCTCCAGGGTGTGGGTTGTGTAGGATATCCTCACTTCTGGGACTTTGGGCGCTTTTCGGCCTCTTTTGACCTCGTCTTAACCACCCAGGCGTGAGGTTATCCCAGCACAACCCACACCCTGTCATGCATTATTGCTTAATTATCTAAGCCCCTTCCTCATGCCTACCTTTCTGTTTTCGTTGCTGGACAAGGCCTCTGGCTACAGTACTATAATTATACTGTATGTGTCCGCTGAACACCACCTCTGTAATTTCAGTTCTTTGTTACCAAGCTAATGTACTACTTTATCCTGTCCATATACTATGCCAACCATCCATTATCTTTTGTCTTACTTGTTTATTGCTACTTCTTGTTTTATAACTTTTGTAAATGCTTAACTGCTCATTGTATGTACCAATCTATGTATTCATGATGTGGAACCTGTGTAAAGGAGCCTTTGGCTCATAGATATTTAATCCAAAACTCAATAAATAAACAAATAAAAATAAAACAATATAGTGATGTCACTACTGCAGCACAGCAATATAGTGATGTCACTACTGCAGCACAGCAATGTAGTGACGTCACTACTGCAGCACAGCAATGTAGTGACGTCATTACTGCAGCACAGCAATGTAGTGACGTCACTACTGCAGCACAGCAATGTAGTGACGTCACTACTGCAGCACAGCAATATAGTGACGTCACTACTGCAGCACAACAATATAGTGACGTCACTACTGCAGCACAGCAAGCATATTACAGGCATGGAATTCCATACATAACAGAGTTCCACCATACAGTATATATAGAATAATACTGTATATGGGATGGTGTGTTTAACGAGAATTGTACACACACACACACGGTGCTGGATGCTACATAAACCCCGAGAACGAAGCTCGAGGGGTTTATTTAAGCATCCAACACTGAGAATGTCTGTAAAATGCGAGTTTTACACACCACCCTATGTCTTATTTTATACTGGGGAGCATTTTTTTGCCACAGCAATTATATAAAATACACATCGTTGAGCAGCCACAGTCATGTTGAAGCACGGTCTACAGTCTGTTTCTAGTGGCTGTGTTAACATTTACTTTTTTTTTGTAAGTGGTTCCTTCTACAAGTGTCCCAAAAGTGTGTGTGTGTTGTTTTAATTTACTGTATTTTTTACTGTATTACTGAATCCCAAGTGTGAGAGGAGAAGTGTGGCACGACGAAGGGAAGACCACGACTGGCGCATGCATGGAGCAAGGGAAACCTGGCACTTGTTCACCTTTTATAACCAGCTGGTTACAACAGCGAATTCTAACCAGGTTTCCATATGGGAAGAAAAACGCTCCCTGGTTATTATAATGCAGTTTTACACTAAAAGCGTAACAAAACATTCAAAATAGTGTGGTATGTATCAAATACATAATAGGTTGCAATGGAATTACATTTATCTCCACACGAGTGGTAAGACATTCATAATTAACTCGAGGCTTCTCCACTCATGAGTTATGGATCTTATCACTTAGTAGTGGAGGTGACTTTGTCATTCAAGTTCAAACTACAATGCAGTCCCTATAAGGAGCTTGTGAGATGAATTTATTAACCTCGTGGTATTTATTGGACTTTGCATCAAACAGGTGCTGGAATGGCCCCATGAACTACAGTGTCTCGTTTCTGCAGGGGTCCCTTAAAGGTTTTTAGAATTAGGACATGCTACATGGTGCAAGTTAAACAGCATATTCCAAGTATCAAGTTTATTTGTACCTAGAAAATTCCAAATGAGCCAAGGCTTGTTAGCAGGGAAGTCCTTGGGGGCAAGGCTATAAACAATGAAGTACAGTCTGTCCAAGAAACATTGCGCCATTATGTGCCACGAGATAACGTAACGCACAAACAGTATAATCAGTTTCAATACATACGTCTAAATAGTTGGCAAAAGACCTGTTACATGTCTGCATAAAATGCTTAGTCACATTATCTCTGAACTTACATACAATATAAATATTTAGGGATATATTTTTAATTTCAAAGATCTTTCAAATAAATACTACATCATCATCAAGTGCAGGCAGGGATATAGCTAGGAAAATAAGGGGTTTACGCCAATGTGTACACCATGGCCCCATTTGTTGCTCCCCAATACCCCTGTGTGATGCCCAGAGTTGTACACATAACCCTGTTTGTTGCCCCAGTTATATATGTAAGCCCCCCTTCCTGGTGTCTAGGGGTATGCAAGTGGTACTTAGAGGAGCAGTCACAGCCAGAAACACAGTCCCATGAATTGACTTATTTACCTGGTTCAGAAGATGGTCTGGGGGTTGCCGACAGTGTCTTCAGCTGGTGCTAATACCTGTAGGGGGCAATGGTGGTTAGAAAATCACAGAGATCCACATCGATTAAGTTAATTGTACACAAACAAGTAAAAGTGCAAAACAGATTTAACTGGAATATCAAATGGCCACT
Organism: Neoceratodus forsteri; assembly: GCA_016271365.2. Classification (NCBI taxonomy): domain Eukaryota; kingdom Metazoa; phylum Chordata; order Ceratodontiformes; family Ceratodontidae; genus Neoceratodus; species Neoceratodus forsteri. Next base: position 59,543,508 of record JADMNL010000036.1, on the reverse strand, counting down.
CCATGGAGCGTGGGGAAACAGTTCAAACGGTGGGCTTTTACACAGCACAGACCATGCTTTTACACAGCACAGACCGTGCGTACATTTCAGCAGCAAATATTTGATCCAGGGATCGGCACTGCTTCTTTCTCCCTAGGAGTTGATTCAGGCTTCGACTGATGGTGCCAGCAGTCTGACTAAGGCAGAATAATGTTGAAGATAAACAGGCTGCTGCCATTCTCCCTGCAGCACACATTTCAGTTCATTTGCTAAGGCAGGTCACAGCTCACTCCAGTACCACGCTGACACTACGAGCACCCCTTGAAACAGCACCTGAAAACCAACTGCGAGTGGCGGAGTCGACTTCTCAGTGCACTGCTAACATTCAGAGCCATTGAATTTCTGCTGCCCAGCCGTGCACAGGACAAGTCCCGAACCAGTTGCTGGGGCACAAGCTGCCACCACAGCACCTACATCGAATCGATCTCCCACCACAGACTTGCGCACCCAGGACCCTGTGGCAGCCAACTGGGCCAAACAATACTGGGGGGACCTCCACACCCTCCTGCCCCAGTGCCAGGGATCACAGATGCAGACTCCTACTCCCCGGGGCCCCAGCACCCAACCTACTGTGGCGTGGAGTCTCTGACCCCTGCAGCAACCAAACGGAAGACTAACATGGCCACAACTAGCATGCCAAACACCAAAACTTCAAGGGCAGTGGGCCAGGTTGGCAAACGCTCCACCCTGACTTCAGCCCTCATGGCCAAAAACTGGCTGGTCATTTCACTGGGTGCTCCTCTTCCATGGGCCTCTTCCCATTTTGGCGCCAGCCTCACCCTTCGTATACTACCTGGGACCCAGACTCCACCTACTAGCAGGCGGTCCCAAATCCCATAGCAGCATTATACTAGGGCACTACTGGTAATCTCCCACAGTGGGCTTACACTTTCCCCCACACACAGAAAACGTTCACTTCCTGGTGAATGCCTGGCCAGTTACCCAATAGACACCCAGAGGGAGATATGTGCACTCTGTCAATCAATCAATCAATCAAATTCTTTATTTATCCAAGCGAACACCACTGAGCAAGCTCATTTACAAGGTGGACCTGCATTACACAAGTCAAGTAACAATGCATTTATATACAGACAAACAGACAGTAGATGCAAGAGTACAACAGTACAGGTAGGCCTGCAATAGACAGGATAAGTAAAAATACATTTGGGTTCAGGTAAAAGACAGTCGGTAAAGGTATAGATAACAATAGGGTAGCAAGTCAGTAAAAATTTATACCAGATACAACAATATACATGGTTTAGTATTCCTGTAAGATAAAGGCATTATAGTCCAGTGAAGAGATTAGTCGAAGTGCATACTACAAGCAAAGAGACATACAGTCAGTTTAAAAAGACCCAGGCGTGTCAAGGGGGAGACATGTGTCAGGAGAAGTGGGCAGCCAGTGGGGGGGGGTCATCTGGAACTGGGATAATACTAGGAGCGTAGGAATGAGATGCTGTGGGTATACAAAGAATAGGTGGATGAGGGAGGGTGAGATTTAGGACAGTAAATAAGTAGGTGGCTCAGGGACAAGTTATGCACTGATACAAGAAGGAAGGAGGATGGGAAAAGCAGGGAGGATGTGGAAGGGGGGAGTAAGTAAGCTAGGATCATTGGAAGCAGATGCAGGCTTCTGTAGTGTATTTTGAGTATAAGGTCTTAAACACAGTGAGACTAACAGGAGTTCTCAGTTTCAGTGATTTCTGTAGCACATTCCAGAGTGACGGTAGAACGAATCCTATGGCCGCTCTCCCAAAACACGTTAGGGCTTTGGGCACTTTCAGAGACATCAGTGAACAGCTTCTTAGGGCATAGGTTCCAGGCATATTGAGAGTCAGGCAATCAACAATGTACTGCGGAAGTTTGCCAGTGATAGCTCTGTATGTCCAGAGAGCTGCATTTTTATTTTGTCTGTAGTGTAGGGAGGTCCAACCTACGGCGGCACATAAAGAGCAATGATGGGTAGAGAAGGGGAGACCAGTGATGAAGCACAGGGCTCTGTGGTAAAGTATGTCCAATTTACTGAGGTATGAAATAGCACACTGGCTGTATATAAAGTCGGCGTTATTAATTAGGAAAAGGAACGTAGACTGAACTAGCTGTCTCTTGGCCTCTGTAGTTAGTAGGCTGTTTAACCTGAAGAAGAGACCTAGTCTCTGCCTCAGTTTTTTTAACAAATCCTCCAGGTGGTCTGCAAAGGAGAGTTTGAAGTCTAGCCAGACCCCCAGGTATTTGAATTTTGGCACAAATTCCAGGGTTTCTCCTAGGAGGGTGGTGATGGGGGGTAGAGTAGGGTAGGCTGCATGGTTAATAGGTGAAAATAGCATTGCTTCTGTCTTTTTGGCGTTAAGTAGCAATTTTTTACTAAGGAGCTGGTACTGAAGTATGTTGAAGTCAGCTTGCAGGTCGCTACAGGCAGTTTCAGGAGTTGTATGGCTTAGGTAGATCACCGTATCATCTGCGAACACATGAATTTTTGCCACATTGATGCCTGAGTCTATATTGTTGATGTAGATCACAGGGGTCTCCAGATTTAAAAAACGGAATAACATGTGCGGCCTTCCACAGTTTGGGGAGGGTCTCTTGAGAAAGAGACAAGTTAAATAGATGCTTAATAGGTACAGCCAAGACATGATAGGCAATCTTTAGGTAGTATGGATCGAAGGTGTCAGCGCCAGCACCTTTTCTGGTGTGCAACTGGAGGAGGAGATCTTTGCCCTCTTTTAGTGAGGCAGGAGAGAATGAAAAGACTGCATCTGAGGGACTAGATTCTGAGGTTGCATGGTAAGCTGGGAGCGTAGGTTGCGTGCAGGTGAGTTATCAAAAGCTAGCCCTGCAATAGCAAAGTGATTGTTGAAGGCTTCATAGTTTCATAGTTAAATACATGTTCAGTAGGTATTTCTACCTTTTACGAACATGCCATCCTTCATGGATGGAAACAGAATTTAAGGTCTCCTTTTTTTTGTCAATATTTGATTTGAACATAGTTATAGTTTCGCTGTTGACTACACTGGATGGTAAATTATTCCAGAGATTAACAATCCTTTGAGAGAACCAATTATTTCTTTTTACAGTATTATTGGGGGTTCCTTTAAGTTTTTGTGTATGAGATCTGGTATTTTTGTTACTTATATTTCTATCTAAACCGATAGTTTCAAACATTAAATCGTTGTGGAAGGCTTTATAGGTTAGACATAAATCCCCACAGAGTCGCCTATAATTAAGAGAATAGAAATTAAAGTCTTTTAATCTACTTTCGTAATCTAAATTTTGCAATCATTTATTTTCTTAGTTGTTTTTCTTTGAATATTTTCTATAAGTTTTTTGGTTTTAATTAAGTAAGATGATCCTACTGAACTGCAGTATTCTAGATGGGGTCTTACTAAACTTGAGTACAACGGCAGTATAACTTTGGCCTCCCTGCTTTTAATATTTCTAAAAATGCAGTTTAGAATTCTGTTTCCTTTTTTGACAGCTGAAATTGTATGTTTGTTAAAACTAAAGTCGTTGGAAATTATAACACCTAAGTCTTTTTCATAAGTAATTTGCTCCAAGTAAGTCTTATTGATCTTGTAAGGATAACAAGGATTATTTTTCCCCAAGTGCATCACCTTGCATTTGGTCTCATTAAATAAAAGACTTTTTTCTATGAACCAATCTACTAAATGGTCCAGGTTTTTTTGCATTTCATTATTATCGTTTTGATCTTTTATTATACAACCTATTTTGCAGTTGTCAGCAAACTTTGCTAACCAGCAGGAATTATTAGGGACACATTGTAGAGATCAGAATGTTAAACAAGGTTGGGCCCAACACAGACCTTGGGAACTCCACTTGTGACCTGGCCTGGATTAGATAAATAACCCTTAACAGACACTTGTTGGGTTCTGTTTAGTAACCAAGCTTGAATCCAGCCTATAATTTTAGAATCTAGTTTTAATTTGACTAATTCGGATATTAATATCCCATGTGAGACCGAATCAAAAGCTTTGGAAAAGTCCAAAAAAATTACATCCACTGAGAATCCCTTATTCAATGCATTACTGACTGGTTCCAAAAAGTACAGTAAATTTGTTTGGCATGATCTGTTCTTTGTAAATCCATGTTGATGAATGTCCAGTATGTTATTTTCATCAAGATAATCAGTAATTCTACCCTTAAGTACCCTTTCTAGAAGTTTGCACATAACATCAGTTAAACTAATAGGTCTGTAGTTTTGCTCAAGGTGTTTATTGCCATTTTTAAAAATAGGAATAAGTATAGCTTTATTCCAATTTGTTACTGTTTTTTTCTGTGTAGACTGACAAGTTAAATAACAAGGTTAATGGCCCAATTAGTTGATCTTTTAAGTTTTTGATAAACAGTGGAGGGATACCATCGGGACCCGGGGAACGGCTATTTTTTAGTTTATCAATAGCTTCCTTAACTTCATCTTCTGTTATATATGGAAAAGATGATGTTATAGTATGATCCATTATTGGATTAGATGTATTTTTTTGAAAAATGTTTACAAAGTAATCGTTCATTTTATTTGCTATTTAAACTTCATTAGTAATTAGTTGTTGGGTTGCCTGCAATGATCCTATGGTAGGACTGTTTTTTTTTAAAGAATCAATATAGTTGTAAAAGGTTTTTTGTTGCTTGTAGTATCTCTTTATTGTTGTTGATAGTTACATTGTCAGAAATAATTTTTGAGGGGAGAGTGTTTCCTGTGGTATTACCAGAAAGTTATTTTATTGTGGACCAGAACTTGGTAGGGCAGTTGGAGGCAGTGTCAAGTTCAGAGCAATAGAAAATGGACTTGGTTTCCCAAATTAGCTTTGTACAGTGGTTTCTGCCTGTTCTGAAAAGATGCCAGTCTTCGGCTTTGTGGGATTTGCGTGCTAGCTTCCAGAGCTTGTCTCTTTTTAATAGTGCTGCCTTGATGTCTGCTGTAAATCAACGGTACTTTCTATCCTTTATGTAGGTTTTGACTAAGTGTGCGTGGGTGTTAAAAGCACTGGATACAATTTTGTGGAAAATGGCATATGCTGTTTCTACTGATTTGGCTAAATAAAAGGTCTGCCGCCCCCAGGCACTACCTGGCAGAGTCGGCAGCACTGGCAAAATAGTGAGAACCCATTCCCTTAACCCCAGGACTAGACAACCTACCTCTACACTTCAATCTACCTCACTAATTAGGGGCCCTGGTGACCCACCCACCACTTCCCATGGATGGATTTCCAGGTACTATGGATGGGGCATCACACTGACTATTTGCTAACGGACTCACACTGCTACCACCATCAGGGGACCTTTGGTTTCCTCCACATTTTCACTGGCATGAAACTTTAAGCAACATAACAACAAAAGGGCACCCAAGCAAGGGGGTACCAAAACAACAGACAACAACAGGACACCCAATCAAGAGGTATCAAAACAACATACAACAGGGCACCCAAGCAAGGGGTACCTAAACAACAGACAACAACAGGGCACCCAAGCAAGGGGTACCTAAACAACAGATTACAACAGGGCACCCAAGCAAGGGGTACCAAAACAACAGACAACAACAGGGCACCCAAGCAAGGGGTACCTAAACAATAGAGAATAACAGGGCACCCAAGCAAGGGGTACCAAAACAACAGACAACAAAAAGGCACCCAAGCAAGGGGTACCAAAACAACAGACAACAACAGGGCACCCAAGCAACGGGTACTTAAACAATAGACAACAACAGGGCACCCAAGCAAGGGGTACCTAAACAATAGACAATAACAGGGCACCCAAGCAAGGGGTACCTAAACAATAGACAATAACAGGGCACCCAAGCAAGGAGTACCAAAACAACAGACAACAAAAAGGCACCCAAGCAAGGGGTACCTAAACAATAGACAATAACAGGGCACCCAAGCAAGGGGTACCAAAACAACAGACAACAAAAAGGCACCCAAGCAAGGGGTACTAAAACAACAGACAACAAAAAGGCACCCAAGCAAGGGGTACCAAAACAACAGACAGCAACAGGGCACCCAAGCAACGGGTACTTAAACAACAGACAACAACAAGGCACCCAAGCAAGGGGTACCTAAAGAGCAGACAGAGTAAACATTATTTTTAATGCCAATGATCGTGACTGCAGCTGGTCAAACATTCAAACTCCCCCTTTTTTTCTTTTTTTCTCTTACATACTTCACATACTCTCACACACACCTTTCACCTAGCTACACACATTCTGACACCCACCACACACACATCCTTACTGTTACTTTTACTGCAGCACACCACCAGAGTCCATTTAGAGTCTCTTTAAGTCTGTGGGATTCTCAGTTCTGGCAAGTACATAAGGACGGCTGGCAGACCACTCTAATTAACTGATTAACACGTTAACAACCTAGCTAAATAAAACCAACACATTTTTTTTTTTCATAAACAAAACAAAAGCTCACCAAACAGGTGGTGGGTACTGCAGTCCAGTGGATAAGTGTCCATAAGGAGGGGAGGTCACCAACAGCAACTCAGCCTGGCAGTGTATGGTTGGACACTGGGAAGCAGGAAACCTATACCATCGGGATGTGTTTACTGGCAAAATAGTACTTGGGGTCAGGTTTTGTGATCTCCACTCCACACGAATCCTCGCTGATGACATAATACTTGGTTCTAAGGCCTTCCACATCTGGTACCAGGATGAAAGTCTTGAACAGGGTAACACCAGTCCATACCATGGAGGCACATGTAGACTTGGCTTGCCTGATGGCCTTCTGTTGATGCGATGATTGATCTGAAGGGCTCACCTTCCAGTGCAGCCTCATTTTGTCTAGGGCACCCTGATATACCCAGTCCTCTCGCTGGTCCTTGATAACGTCCCAGAGGCATTTGCAGAGGTAGAAATAATCCTCTCCAGGGTACTCCTTCCTTATCCTGTGACAAACCCAACATTCAGCCTGGGACCAGTCAGGCATACTGCGGACAGTGGTCCTAGGCACTTTTCCTTGTGGCAGCCAACTTCCTGAGGTGTACTTCAGGACCCAGGGGTCCGAAGGTCTGAGATTGTCCATCTCATTGTGCTACTTTTTGAAGAAGTCAGCAAGGAACATGACCGTATCAGGGTACTGGAATATGGGGAACCAGTAAGGCTTTGAGATATCTCGCTCTCTGACTGGGTCCTCATAGATTAGTGAGGTTGGTTTGACACCTGGAGCAGTTGTCATGGCACATGTCCCTTCTAAAGTCTCGCCTTCTGTGGTGGGATTGTCATCAGACATCACCTCCTCAATTTCTACATAAGGCGTTTCTGTCGTACTCAGTGCCGGGTCAGCCCCCAGGGTCCGTTTAGGAATCACTGCTGCCACAGTGGCCTCATCAGGCTTTTTAGTGCCTTTAGCTTTTGGTACTGATGCCCAGCCATGGCCTCTCCCTCTGCCACTGGCAGGAGCAGGATCTGGCAGTGTGGAAGGGCTGGGCAAACATCTGGGGCCCTTCTTCACAGCTGTCACCTCACTCAGTGCTTTGTTGACCTCCTCCCATGCCTCCATGCTGGTCACTGTGGCTATAGAGCTGAATGGGGTAGGGAGGTACAGGCAACCCCCCAAGAGGAAACATACAGCTACAGTGGTGTTGGAGGTGGTGGGGCTGCTCCCCAAGAGCAATTCAAACATATTGGTAGGCTCCTCATATCAGTCCCAGAGCTGTTGCAGATGACACACCTGTCCTGTGAGCCACTCTTCTTTACAATGTCCCACAGCCAGGATAACAGAGATGCTGGGACCGTCAGTTCCTTAGCAGATTTCAGAGGGGCCTCTGCCATGGCTCACAATGACTTTCTGGACTACTTTTCACCTCAGACAAAGACGTGCACCTCGACTGCAGAACTGTGGTGCCGATACTACACTCTATCCTTCTCCACTGCAAAATGGTGCTCCCTCCAACTAACCAGTTACCCACTCACCCCGCTCCAGTAGTTTCAGCCAATCAGAGTAGCTTTCCCACACTCATGCATCCATTTACACATGCATGACCAGTTTCCTGGCCGCCCAGGTCACATGGCACCATTTCCCAAAGGCGCGAAAAGTCAGAGTCCAAGATGGCAGGCTTTCAGCAAAGGAATCCAGTTTGTACAGGCCTTAAACACACTCCAACGCTGCAGCACCCCAAAAATCAATCCAGGTATGCTCTGACACCAAATAAATCCTGGATGAGTCCCCTTGTTGTAAGCCCCCTTCCTTGTGTCTAGGGGTATGCAGGGGGTACTTAGGGGGAAGGGGCACTCATAGCCAGAAAGACAGTCTCACAAATTGACTCATTTACCTGGTTCAGAAGATGGTCCAGAGGGTGCCAACAGGTGCTAACAGCTGCAGGGAGCAATGGTGGATAGAAAATACCTATAGATACTACTAACACCATGGATACTACTCAGATTCTCCCTCATCTCTTTCTGCCTAGCCTTCCTTTTACCTCTGATTCCCTTCTACCCTGACCTCACCTCCTCCTTGACTAATCTAACTACTCATGCGTATTCCCCCCCCCCCGGTACTCTATCTGTTCCAGCCTACCTGGTCCCCTCCCTTTCGTCCCTCCTCCTCCCTTTACTCCTACGCCCACCTTTGGTCAATTCTGTACCTAGTTACTTCCTGTGCATCTCATGCTGCCCACCCTAAAATGTCCCCTAGGCGGTGCTTGCCCTCAGCTTGGTGCTATCATATATGTTCTCACTTCCTAACGCTCATCTTGCTACTCCTTGCAGCGGGTGACATTCGCCCCAATCCTGGCCCTGCACTGGCCCTATATCCGCTAAGCTCCGTGATCAACTCCCCTAAATTAGCCACCACTGCTATACCTTCTGGCTCCCTTCTCTGAGGGCTGCACATCCTCCACCTAAACATTCGTAGCCTAGCCCCCAAGCTCGATCTGCTCCGGGTACTAGCTGCCCAGCATGCTCCTGACATTATCATCCTATCGGAAACCTGGCTAAACCCTAACTTTCAGGACACATCCATCGCCATCCCAGGTTTCAATGTCACTTGACAAGACCGCTCCACCAGAGGCGAAGGAGTTGCAATATACACAGTCTCAGACTTACATTTCTCTGTTATACTTGCTAAATCTGAGCCCCAAGCCTCTGAACTACTTATGCTCAAACTGACCCTTCCCTTCTCACTCCCTATTTTTGTTGCGGGTGTATACTGCTGCCCTGGAACCCCTGCCGCATCTGTCACCGACCTTCTAAGCCACCTAGCCTCTCTAGCCCCTTCTGGCGAACTTTTTATCTTGGGAGATTTTAATCACAACTGGCCATCACCCTCCCTTAACAAAGCTTGCTCTGAGATCACAGCCTTCAATCTTACCCAGGTCATCTCTGAACCAACACGCACTAACCACAAGTCAGGCAACCACTCCCAGACTGACTGGGCCCTCACCTCCCATCCTCACCGAGTCTTCAAAGCCGGCTTACTTCCTGACTCTATAAGTGACCAACGTATCACTTACATAGTCTGCAAAATCCATCGTCTTAAATTCCCTCCCAAATTCCTAGTCACACCTTCCATGGATTTCCCCAGAACTAATAGCATGCCAAAATGCTTGGGACAAAGCATGGAAAACCTACAAGTCTACACTCCTCCCAGGTGATAACACCACCTACTGTATGCTCCATAACAAGTGCACCAAGGCCACCCGGCTAGCCAAAGCTGAATACTTTAACTCCACCTTCAATGCCAACCTACGTAACCCTTCTAAATTCTGGAAAGTTATCCACTCCCTTTTCCAACCCCATTGGCAAATCCCACCCCTCTTCTTCTCTCAAACGACACTCTTCTCTTCTCTCTGACCCACTCGCAGTTGCCTCTGAGTTCAATTCATACTTTACAAACATACGAAATTTGCCAGCAGATAAAGGCCTAGAGGTCTATCAAGTCTGCTCGAATGTGCAGTTAGCATCCCTTATTCTGCAGCTGTCCCTCCCTTCCACCCTTCCCTTCATTAACCCTCCCCTTTGTCCTGTACCATCCCCTTTTGAAGTAGTCCACTGTTCTACTGCATACCACTTCTGCAGGTAACGCATTCCACCCAGCCACCACCCTCTCTGTAAAAAAGTGTCTCCTCATCTCCCTCCTGAACCTTCCTCCCTCCCTCCAGTCTCATATCATGGCCCCTGGTGGCCCTCCCCTCCCTTACTATGAACAGCCCCTCTGTACCCGTCTTGTTTATTCCTTTCATGTATTTAAAGGTTTCAACCATGTCACCCCGTCCCTCCTCTCCTCCAGTGAGTACATGTTCAACTCCTTCAACCTCCTCTCGTATGATAAGTCCCCCAGCCCCTTGATCATCTTTGTCGCCCTGTGCTGCACCCCCTCCAGTAACTTAATGTCCCTCTTCAGATACAGGCGCCAGTACTGCACACAGTACTCCAGGTATGATCTAACTAATGACCTATACAGTGGCAGAATCACCTCCTCGAGGATATACCCCTTGCAATACAACCCAGCTGCCTTCCTACATTGTGCCGAGTTGTTCATTGACCCTGTAATGAGCACACCCAGATCCTTCTCCTCTTCTGTCTGGGCTAGCTGCACTCCCCCCAGCTGGTAACTCCTCCTTGGGTTCTTCATCCCAAAATGCAGCACCTTGCACTTTTTGGCATTAAACCCCAGTTGCCATGTGTCTGACCAGGTTTCAAGCTTTGCCAGATCATCCTGCAACCCCTGCCATCCCCCTAGGTCATCCACCACCGTGCCTACCTTGGTATCATCAGCAAACAGACTGATCTTGCTCTTTATGTCCCATGATATGTCTGCAATGAATATCCCAAACAACACTGGTCCCAACACCGAGCCTTGTGGAACACCGCTCATCACTGCCCTTGGGTGTGAGAGCTCCCCAACCAAGACCACCCTCTGTTGCCTTCCCTGAAGCCAGTTTCCTACCCATCTCACCAGCTTTTCACCCGCCCCAGTGCCTACTAACTTCCTTCCCAGCCTTCCATGCAGCACCGAGTCGAATGCCTTACTGAAGTCCAGATACAGGACATCCACTGCATGGCCCCTGTCCAGTTGCCTAGTTACCCAGTCATAGAACTCGACCAGGTTGGTTTGGCAGGATCTGCCATGTATGAAGCCATACTGTCTGCTGTCCTGTAGTCCTTTGGCCTCTAGGAGGGCCACCAGCCTCTCCTTCAGGATAGTCTCCATTAGCTTACCCACGATGGATGTGAGGCTCACTGGTCTGTAGTTTCCCAGTTCATCCTTGGGGCCACTCTTGTGGAGGGGCACCCCATGAGCCATCCTCCTGTCCTGAGGTACATACCCCGAATGTAGTGAGGCATTAAATAGGTCTGCCAAAGGTCCTGCAAGGACCTCTGCCAGCTCCTTCAGTACCCTGGGGTGGATGCCATCTGGGCCTGGTGCCTTGTCCACCCTCAGTGCCTTCAAACCCTCTCGAACTCTGCCCTCCATGATTTCCTCATCTGTCACCACTTCCCCCCTGCTTCTGCCATTTCTCCCACCTTGGGTGTCACCCCCCTCTTCTTTTTAGTAAATACTGAGCAGAAGTACTCATTTAGTGCTTTTGCTTTATCGCACCCTGCTTCCACCCAACCCCACTCCTTCCTAATCCTTACTATGTGGTCCTTACAGCTCCTTTTCTCCCTGATGTACTTAAAGAAATCCTTCTCCCCCTTCTTAATGCCTTGTGCCAGCCTGAGTTCCATAGATGCTTTGGCTCCCCTTACTGCCCTTGTCACCTCCTTCGATTCTGTCAAGTACTCCTCCCTGTCCTCCCCCCTCCCTGTTTTCTTGTACTTCCTAAAGGCAGCTCTTTTCCTCCTTACCTTTTCCATGACCTCCTTGCTCAACCAGCTCAGTTTCTTAGCCCTAGCCTTCTTGCTCTGGGCTTTGCAGCAGGTTTTGGTTGCCTCCACTATCCCCAGCTTTATGAGCTCCCACCTCTGGTTAGTGTCCATACTAGATTGAATTCTGGCCAGGTACCCTTTTACCACTTCCCCATCCTCCCAAAGTCAGCCATCCTGAAGTCCAGCACTCTTGTGCCAGATTCCACTCCTTCCTTGCCCATATCCAATGTGAGCCATACTGAGTGGTGGTCACTCCCTGACAGCGGTTCCTCCACTGTGAGTTCTCTCACAAAGTCCCCATTTTCCAGCACAAGGTCAAGGGTATTCCCTAACCTGGTTGGTTCACTGACCGTTTGCAGCAGGAAGCTGTCCTGGAAGGCATCCAGCAGTACCTGCTCCCTTCTGTTCCTGGTTGTTAGGGTACTCCAGTCCATTCCTGGCATGTTGAAGTCCCCACAATCACCACACTACCCTTCTTGCAGGTCCTCCTGATCTTTCCGCTAGTTCCCTGTCTAACTCCTCCGTCTGAGATGGTGGCCTGTACACCACTCCCATTCTAGAATCCTATTCTTGGAATCCTGGATTTACATCAAAGTGACTCCGTACTACCCTCCTCCTTCCTCCCTTACACACTTCAGTCCTTCCTTCACATATAGTGCCGCCCCCCCCCTCCTTTCCCAATCACCCTGTCCCCACGAAATAACCTGTACCCTGGTACAGACAGGTCCCAGTCATTGTATTGGGTGGTCCACTTTACCACATATGCTACTTCGCTCCTTGCCTCCTACCAGCTGCAGCTCCATCTTCCCACCATGTTGAAGCTGCTGCTCCCCCCGATTCCTGCACCTTCCACTTCGGGAACATCTCCCAGTCGGAAACTCTTGATGCCCTCCTCTCCCTGAACCCTTAAAAGGGGAAGTCCTCTGATGGTTTAGACCCCAAACTACTCTATCTATCTGCCATTGCAGCTCCACTAGCTGCCCTGCTAAACCTATCCTTTGCCTCTGAATCAGTACCGGCGGAGTGGAAGCACGCCATAGTCCTTCCATGTCCCAAAGGAGGAGACCCCACCTCTGCGGCCAACTATCGCCCTATCTCCCTCCTCCCCGCCTTAGAAAAACTCCAGGGGCACCTCGTGCTGTCTCAGCTCTCCAGTTTCCTCTCGGAATCCAACTTCTTCACCCCCTTCCAGTCTGGATTCAGAAAGAACCACTCCACTGCCACTTCCCTCCTACATCTCTCTGACTCTGTCCTCTTGGGTATGGACAAAGGTCTCATTACTGCAGCCATCTTTGTCGACCTAGCCAAAGCTTTCGACACCATCTTCCACCCCCTGATGCTATCCAGCCTCTCTGAAGCTGGTCTATCCATGCCTGCCACAAACTGGTTCAGAGCATACCTGGAAGGACGAACTCAATCTGTAAAAATTGCTGATTCCACCTCTCCCAATAGTCACTGGCATTCCCCAAGGCTCAGTTCTCGGCCCTGTCCTCTTTTCCATCCTCCTAAATGACCTGCCTCAAACCTGCTCATCTACCTCAATTCACATGTATGCAGATGACACCGTCCTCTTTTCCTCTGGCGTACCCCTGTTGAGGTTACTACCTCTCTTCAGGCTGATTTCAACAAAGTTCAGCACTGGTTTAGCTCCCATCAACTCTCCCTTAACGTCAAGAAGACTGTCTCCATGACCTTCGGCACTAGGCAGAGACTATCCAGGCTTGCTACTCCCCTGAACTTCCACACCCTTGGACGGTCTGTCCTTGAGGACGTGTCTAACTTTAGGTACCTTGGTGTCTGGCTTGACCGACACCTATCCTTCTCTGCTCATGTGGATGCAATCCTGAAAAAATTGCGTCCTAAGCTCGGCGCCCTATACAGAAACCACAGCTGCCTCTCCCTACCTGTAAGACGTGAAATTGTGCAGAAAATATTACCTATGTTCGACTACTGTGATGTAGTCTATAGTGCCGCTCCTAAGTCTACTCTATCCAGACTGGACTCCCTCTACAATGCCTTCTGCCACTTTGCCCTCAATGCCCCCCCCCACACCCACCACTGCGAGCTTTATCACCCGCTGGCCTTCCCCTCACTTGTCAACCGACGTCTGCTGCATTGTGCAAAATTTGCTTCCAACCTCTGGCTCAGGTCCCTTCCCCTTACCTTACCTCTTCCTTATCTCCCACTCCCACTCCCTCTCATGCCCTTAGATCTACAGACTCACGGCTGATGGCGATCCCTCACCGCCGGACCACAGCAGGCCAATCTGCCTTCTCCTATCACCTGCCGAGGCTTTGGAACGACCTGCCAGCACAAATCCATCACTCCTCCTCTAGACATTCCATCTCCTCTGCTCTGACAAATTACTATGTGGTAAACTGCCAATGTTGCTGACCTCTCCCTCCCCCTTCCTCTTGTCTTCTATCTCCCTTCCCCCCTCACCTTCTCCCACCCCCCACTGCCCTATCCTAGATCCCATATGGCCTGACCAGTGACAGCTACGGCTACAAATGCTTGCATATATCCACCAACCTCTGCACTTACCCCCTACTGCACTTCCAGCCTTGATTCTCTGCCTACCGTGTTACTGTAGAGTAGTTGCTGACATGCATGTAATTATACCTTTACATCCTTGGCATTTAAATCCTTGTACAATTTTCTCTTACGCCACGTAACAATATATATAACTTCTTGTTCCAGTGTTTCCTATGTTACCCCTGCTTCATGTTTCCGAGGTGTTATACTTATGCTCTGTTGTGTAACTTATTGTGTAATTTTTGTTTCTATGTACAACTGTATACATTTGTTCTCCTCTGTATGGGTCTGTATTCCCACCCCGACCCCAGGTCGCACCATGAGATGAGCATCGTTTTGCTCAGCGTGCCTCTCCTGGTGAAACATTTCAATAAATAAATAAAATAAAAATCCTAAAGATCCAGACCAATTAAGTTCATTATCCACAAACAAGTAAAAGTGCAAAACAGGTTTAATTGGAATATAAAATGGCCACGCCATGAAGCATGGGGGGAAACTGTTCAAACGGTGGGCTTTTACACAGCACAGACCATGCTTACATTTCCGCAGCAAATATTTGATTCAGGGATTGGGCACTACTCCTTTCTCCTTAGGAGCTGAATCAGGCTCCAACTGATGGTGCCAGCAGTCTGACTAAGGATGGATAAGGCCAAAGATGAAGAGGCCACTTCCATTCTCCCTCCTGCACACACTTCGGTTCATATGTTAAGGCAGGTCACAGCTCACTCCAGTGCCACACTGACACTAGGGGCACCCCAGAAACAGCACCTGAAAACTAGCTGCTCCTGGCGGGCTTGACTCCTCGGAATGCTGGTAACCTCTGCGCCGTTTACTTGCTGCTCCCAGCCAGACGCAGGATAAGTCCCCAACCGGTGACCGGGACGCAGGCTGCCACCACTGCACCCTCAACGAATTGGACTCCCACCACCGACTCTCACATCCAGGACCCTGCGGCAGCTGACTGGACCAAACAATACTGGGGGAACTCCATGCCTACCTGCCCCAGTGCCAGGGATCACAGATGCAGGCTCATACTCCTTGGGGCCCCAGCTCCCATCCTACCATGGCATGGAATCCCCGAACCCCTGCATCGACCAAGCAGAACACTAGCATGCCCACGATTACCCCGCCAAACACTGACACTTCATGGGTGGTGGGCTGGGGTGGCAAATGCCCCACCCCGGCCCCGAACCTCAGTCCTCATGGCCAAACACTGGTCAGTGGCTTCACCTGGCACTCCTCTTCCACGGGCCTTCTCCCTTTTTGGCACCAACCCCATCCTTTTTATACTACCTGGGACCCGGGACCCGCCTAACAGCAGGTGGTCCCAAACCCCATGGCAGCATATTACCAGGGTACTACTGGTAAGCTCCCATAGGTGGCTTACATATACGTAACCCTGTTTGTTGCCCCAGTTATATACAGAGGCCTGTTTGTTGCCCCAGTTATGTACAGAAGCCTGTTTGTTGCCCCAGTTATATACAGAGGCCTGTTTGTTGCCCCAGTTATGTACAGAAGCCTGTTTGTTGCCCCAGTTATGTACAGAAGCCTGTTTGTTGCCCCAGTTATATACAGAAGCCTGTTTGTTGCCCCAGTTATGTACATAACCCTATATGATGTTCTACTGTTGTATTCCAGTGTTGAGTAAAGCACGGGAGAAATGAAAGCCGCAGCCTGTTGTATGCATTTACAAAGTGGTTTGCTTAGACAGAGACATTAACAACTGTAGCCACAAATGGTTACCAGGGCACAGCTGGGACACAACAGATGGCAGCCAGGGCGCTGATATATTTATACTATGGGGGAAGCACGGCACTATATGGGGCACCAACCGGGACGCAGCATTTGTTTACCAGGCCATGTGCCCTGCTGCACCCTAGTGTAGAGCTTCCACTGCACAGAGCCAAAAATAATATCTGAAGGTGATGGCAAAATGTTGCCCTCAAAATAAAATGTGTGCACCATGGCTGACATGATGTATGCACTCCTACAACCTAGAGTGCAGGTGTCTGTCCACAACAGATAAGAAGTGAAGTTCCTAAAGATGAGTCAGAAGGGAGGGAAGGGTCGACTCCTTCCATGCCTGAGGTGCAACCTAGGGGAAGAGATTTCTGACCAGTTTGTGTTTTTGTTTGTCTGTTTTTGAAGTCCTGGGAACCTTGAGGGACAGTGAGAGGCATTAGTTCTGAGTCTGTAAGGTGACACTAATTCAGACAGGTCAGGTATGTCAGCGGCAGAGAGCCATAAATACATTTGTGTCAAAGCGTGAACGGCTGTGTTTATTGAACACTGCTCTCTCTTTCTTCTGTTCGGTTTGAACTAGATTGTTTCCGGCTTGCCAGTGTCTGTACTTTGTAATTTATGGCTTTTTCTTTTAAGTTTGTAACTAGCAGACAGGCCTTAACTGTGACCACCCTCTGTGATTGTAAACAAACCACTTCTGTGACATTCCAAGATTGTCAGTGGGTATTTTTTTTTTTTTTTACTGCAGCATTACACATGCTCATCTACAAGGGGACAACACTCACCAAAGCAGTAACATCATCTCCCGGTCATTTCACTCTGTGACAACTTACCCTGGACTATTACTTCCGACGTCATTCAACTACCACATCAGTTCATCCCCAGACAATTCACTCCCACTACATATCGTGCTGTACTACAATAACAATTACAGTACGACTTCAACTTCTACAACCCTCGAGCACATTACCTCATCTGGTGGGCAAATTCTACCCACCTGGAGTTTATTTTTTATTTACAATGGAGGCAAATTGTCCAGGGATGAATTGACGTGGGAGCCAGTTGATGCCACAGCTAATAGTCCGGGGCAAGTTGTCACGGACCAAAATGACTGGGATGAATTGTCATGTAGCAGTGTTCCACCCCATTCCGAGTCAGTTAGCTTAGAATGCCCAGTCATAGGGCTTGATCCTCAAAAGCATCTCAGATACACTGTGTTGATCTACAGCTGTGGGAGGCAGCGCACCTTCCTGCATCCACAACCCCTGCCTGCATCCACAACCCCGCCTGCATCCAGAACACCTGTCTGCATCCAGAACCCCTGCCTTCATCCACAACCCCCTGCCTGCATCCACAACCCCTGCCTGCTGCATCCCACTGATGTGGGCACAGGTGGTTGGGGAGGCAGTGCTCTACTGACCACAACATCCAACTGGATGCCCATGCCGGGCTGACAGTGGATGCCTGCCACCACAGTGAGCGGTGGATGATGGGATATGGCAGTCCTCCAGGGACTGCCGTATCCTCACTGAAATGCCACGTAACAATAATTAATGATATTATGCAGCTTGAGAGAATTCAGAGGAAATATTCAGAACAAATACATGGTCTATGCAACCTGAGCTATGAGGACAGACTAAAATCTCTCCATCTCACATCACTTGAGATGAGAAGGCGTAGAGGGGTTTACTTTACATGTGGGACATTCTAAATGATCCATTTCTATTTAATGAACTGGGATTTAGTTTTAAACAAGAAAAACTCAAAACCAGGGGGCATCCCTGCAAGTATGTCCGTTTAGATACAACTCACACAGACAGAAGCACTTTTATACACAGAGAGCTGTTAATTTGTGGAACTCGCTTCCCTTAGATATTATTGCCAGTAGAAACAAGGACTCTTTTAAGTGCAAACTATGTAGCTGTCTCCTGGCTAGTGGTAGATGCTAGCTTTATGGGTTCAGCGATGGGCTATTTGCCTCTTGCTCCCTGCTGCACCTCAGTATGAGGCTCAGTATGAACTTCAAACCTTTGCCTGCTGGTTTCGGTACAGCCACTAGTCCACCATGGTGAAGGCTCATAGGTAGGGATGTGCGGACCGGTCCATTGAGAATCAGACCCCCCCCCGGGATCCCATGATGCTCGGCTGATGCGGGTAAATAAGAACCCTGCCGTGAAGTGTACCGGGTCCGTGAAAATACCTCTCCCATTTACAAAAACCACCCCATCCCCTGTAAAATTCCAAAAGAAATGCCCCAATAGTAATAATAATAACAACAAAAAAAAAGATTTGTCATTTATTTTATTTCTGGACAGGATTTGTTTTCCTATTTCCTGTGTCCGCTCTCTGCATTAGCACTTCAAGCATGCTGAATGTCCGTGTCTGTGTACTACGGGGTTCAGATCAGTTTGAGCAGGCAGAGGTGCATGTTGCGAGGCTTCCCTATAGATCTTTGTCTCAGTCAGCACATTGGGGGGAAAGTTTTTTTTTTTTTTTTAATAAATAAATGAAGTCTGAGAAGGACAGTCCAGGTGAGCCGCCGATTGTTGGAACCAATAAAAGGAGCAGCAGTCCTGGAAAAGCGAGGCGTTCAGTAAGGACAATGAAAATTGCTGCTCAAGCGATTAAACAGTGATCTCTTGGCTGGGCCATATTCAACGGGGAACGCTGACGAAGAATACCTGGTATCGGTGTCTGCGCACTCAGTGGGTTAAAAAAAAAAAAAAAAAAAGGATCGATGTATTGTAAGAGGTGGTCTGATCTGCCATTGTTTGGGGGCAGCATCGGAGAGAGACCCGTTTGGCAGACAAACTGGAGTCACTTAAGTTAATGTAGTGCAGCTTCTCCACTCCAGCACAGACTAGAGGGTTTTGCTTTATTAGTCAGACTTTACTTTCTGTTTTGCACTAGAATGTGGGATATACAGAGTAAAAAAAATGTGAACAGAAGGACAAATGAAAATGTTTAACCTTAGTGAACAAGCAAGCTGCTGATTCTTTAACTTGGCTTGGTAAAAAAAAAAAAAAAATTTTCATGAGGGCCCCTCCTAGCTGGTTCAGCTGCAATACCTGTCAGTTAAAAAGTAAGCTGGAATGGAACGCTAGCAAAACAAGGGGGGGGGGGAACATGCGTTATTTTTTTTGTCTTTACAAGCAAGCTGGATTTGATGTGGTGTGGTGTATAATTACTCCTTTCTATCTATTTGGGGAGGGTCCGGGATGCATCCTTTTTGAGGAGGGGCAGCTGCCCACCCTGCTCAGCTGCAGCTGGACCAGCATTCCAGTCGATGAAACTTGGGACCAATGCAGTCCGTCATGGTAGGTCGGTCCATCGCATTTGGTCTGTCCATCGCGGTCAATTGATAAAGAGATCAGAAGTGGTCAGCCAGCCAAGGAAGCGGATAGTCAGTGGTTACACTGGGCAAACGGGGCAATAGTTGATGTCTGACTGATATAGCAGGCAAGTGGTTGATGGCAGCAGACGAGGACCGGCCTGACCAGTAGATAAAGATTTGTTTTTCAAGTTAGCAAAATTGCAGTTTGTGGTGAGGGTATTACCTGCATTACAGTAAAGTTAGAGATGGATATGAAATTTGTGAGGGAAGGAGATAGGGACGTTATACACTGCAGGCAGCAGTCAGTTGTCAGGACTGGGCTAGGGAAGGGGGCCAAAATGTTATAACTAAGGCAGAGAAGGGGGAAGAAATTTGAGAACTAGGGCAGAGTGTGGGCAGAAATGGGAAATATAGGGCAGGGAAGGGGGCTGAGAAATCCTGGGTAGGGAGAGGACATAAATAGGAAGTCCTGGGTACGGGAGGGCAGAAATGGGAAATCCTAGGGCAGGGAAGAGGCAGAAATCTGGAAACAGGGAAGGAGGAGAAGAAATGTAAGAAGTGGGGCTGGGAGGGGATAGATACATGTGTTTATACTGGGGAAGGAAAGTGACCTGAGATATGTTTATCCATACCCTACACAGAAGGTTAGGGATGGGAACAAAGAATAAAAAAGAAGACAGAATAGAAGAGTCAAAACACAGACCAGCACACACGTTAGAAAAAGTCTTTATTTTTAGTGCATTTTGTGAATGTTTTTGTATTTCCTAAAGGTTCTGATTTGAATCAGAACTAATGAGGACTCTGACCTCTATCCTGGTCTTGATAATAAGGGTCAGGACTTTTTCGGGTCCGCCCATCCCTACTCATAGGACTGGTGGCTGGTGGGGGCTGTTTGGTCCCAGGGACAACAGTTATGGCGGGGCAGAGGGAGGTGCACAGCCGCTGCTGTAGCTTGTAGGGCTGCATATCCTCTGCCCTCTCCAGCAGTCCTCCACACCACAGATGCTTCGGAGAATAGGGCCCATGTTTTTTTTTTTTTTTTTACTTTTCCCCTCCGGTCACAGTCTGGGGGCGCCTCTCTCAGGCATCCTGCCTGTTCCTACCCTGCCTGAAGTCCACCCACCTGTGCCTCCTCTCTCTCTCTCTCTCCCTCCTCCTCTGTCCATGATCAGCACCCCCGGCTTGACCCCTCGGGGGTGGGACCACCCCTCCTCTTTGGGCGTACTTTTAGACAGACTTAGACGTGGGAGAGGACCTGGGTGGAGGAACCTGGAAGGCCAGACAGGATGGACTCGGCCTTGGGCATGGGGGCAGGTGCCGTCACCTACCCTCAGACTGGGCTTTTCCTTGTTCTGGAGATCCCTCCCTCCTCCCATGTGTGTGCACGTTCCTGACGCAAGGCATGCACGGCAACCCCTGCCTGCGTCAGGGCACGTGGGTTACATGCTGCCGAGCGTGCTGCAGCACCCCCCCGGCCTCCACCAGGAGCCGCTGGCACACCTGGCAATCCTCGACCTCTCCCCCCAGGGAGGAGAGCAGCCCATCAGGCATTCAATCCTCGCCCATCCCTGCTAACCCCTGGTGCCCGAGCTCACTCCCGAACCCGGGTCACCGGCGCAGTGCGAGGTGTGGCGTCCAGCGCCTCAACCCTCAGTGCCACCGGGCCGGAGAATGTGGCCTATGTTCACCCCCACCCTCTGGCCTCTCCCTGTCCATGCTGCCCATGTAGCCAGGCCCGTGGCTTGAGACTGGGTGTGGAGTGGGCCAGCTGCCAGAGCTGTGGATGCACTGAAGTCCCTGGATGTATGGAGCAGGGCCTCTGTACCCCACAAGCCCTCATACACACCCCTCCGCAGGTGTGCAAGGGAGTTAGCCCTCTGAGGATCAAACCCTTAGTGTGTTGGCCAAAGGAGCAAGCAGCACAGGTAGGAGCTCTACTTATGGACTTTACTGTAGTAACTTTCAGCAGAGAATTCCATTTGTTTTACAGACAGAATATCTCAATTTAAACCATGCCTGTTGTTAATTTGCTAAATTGGCTCCTGCTTTAACCTCCTAAACTGAAGGCACTCTACAGGAGCAAAGCCCAAATACAACCCCCTGCCCTGTGTGAGATCAGTGTTAAGATAATCCTTCTGATTTGTGGATTATGGGGATATAGGGCCGGATATTCAGACTGCGCCAGGCTATGGCACAAGCCTGGGCGCAGTACAACTGGGATGCGCAGGGGTGTGGACAGGGTGATATTCAACGGAGCTGCACCATGGCACAGCATCATTGAATATCACTCCCTGGCCACCCGCAGTGCGCATGGTGCAGTGGCACTGCGCCAGCACTAGTGGCCAGAGTGGAGCAGGGGATGTGCTAGCACAAGTGCCGTTGCAATAGGTGCAACTACCGCGATATTCAAAAGTGCACATGCAGATGGGACCATAATGTATGCAAGGTGCAAATGGGGCCATTTGCATGTCATTATGGCCCATTTGCATGCAGGTGCGCCGATCCCCAGCAACTTGCGCCCTGCCAGGCTGCAGCCGTTGGGGACCGATGCCCCCTGCACAAGCGGCAACACGCTCCGACGCCAGATCATGGGCATATGAATAAAATGTAAATGTCCCGCATCCCTGGTGGTCCAGTGGACCGCTCGCAGTCCGATCGCGGGCATATGTACTGCAATAATAGTCCCATATCCCTGGTGGTCCGGTGGAAAGCTCACAGCCCGATAGAGGGCGAATGAATGATGACTAACCAATCCATCCCTGGTGGTCCAGCAGTAACCCCCCCCCACCCGCCCACTCGCCCCCGCCCGCTCCCCATCAGCGGCGGGTGGCTGCTCCCCACCTGCTTGCTGCCCGCCGCCCACCGACTGACTCCGTACAGTAGGGCTGTCGCCCATTGGTCCCTGATGTGAGCCAGTGGTTTGTGCAGCCGCCACCATACCATACTACACAGTCCAGAAATGTGAAAGGATCCATTCACATATCTGGTCTGGTAATGGTATGGAGCTACATGCCCATTGGCTCACACTGTGGACCAATGGGCGACAGCCCTCACGATGGAGTCGGTCAGCGGGCGGCAGGGCGCAAGTGTGGGGAGCTGCTGCCTGCCACTGACCGGGGAGCAGGTGGTGGGCTCAGTAGGTGGGTGGGTGGGGGTACCGCTGGACCACCAGGGATGGATTGGTTAGTCAATTCATTACTGATGACCGGGATCGGGCTGCAAGCGGTCCACCAGACCACCAGGGATATGGAACTATTATTGAAGTACATATGCCCGCGATTGGGCTGCGAGGTTAATATCACTACATATGCCCGCGATCGGGCAATGGGGGGTCGCTACCACGCAGGTGCCGCTGGAGCTCGGGTGGCCACCCACAGCTGGCAGCTGCTGTGATGCGCCCTGCAATACGGCAGCTCACCTGTGGGTGGCCAGCTGTTGCTCCTTTTCTTTTTGGCTCACCTGTGTACAACGCAAGTAGGGGTTGCGCATGCATGGGCTCAGCACATCCGGGCTGAATGTCCGGGATGCGCTGGAGTGCATGGGCACGCCTCTACTTGCACCGCATACGTTACTGATGCACTCCGGCGTATCGGGATTTGTGCCAGGCACATTCCCCTATTGAATATCGTGCCGGGGCGCATCAGTGGGTTGCGCATGGAGCAATTGTGTTGCGCCATGTGCAACCCTTCTGAATATCCTGCCCATAGTGTATAGTGAGGCCTTGTTCTATAAGGACTTCTGTGCTAGTCGAAACCTTGTTGTACCACAGTTCAATTGTCATGGAACAACACTGTACCCTTTTGTGGTACAAGAACATTCCAGCTGATCAGAAATCCTTGAGCCACCTGAACTGAGAACCTCTGCTCACTCAGTTACTTTAAAAAAAGTGATACTGCTGAGCTGCAGGGGGGGTCCGACGACAACTCAGTCATGACCCTTAACTTTTTATTTTCTTTTTCTTAAACTTGCCTTGTTGAATGACTATGAAGCAGACATTTCATTGCGACTCTCCCGACATGCTGTGCTTACATTTGTGCTGTTCATCTCACATGGAAAAGCACTGTCTATCCCTTAATTATGCCCTAATTTAAACAAAACTAAA
The DNA here is from genome assembly GCA_016271365.2 of Neoceratodus forsteri. NCBI lineage: Eukaryota > Metazoa > Chordata > Ceratodontiformes > Ceratodontidae > Neoceratodus > Neoceratodus forsteri. Next base: position 59,519,931 of record JADMNL010000036.1, on the reverse strand, counting down.
ACAAAAAAAAACAACTGTGCACGATATAAAACACCAGATAGGCAACCTCATGCCCAACCAGTCTGTGCTGCCACCACAGGCTTCTGATTACATTGGACCTCTTGAGCTTTGCTGTCGAGGTCTGATGTAATCAGAATCTGTCTGTGGCAGCACAAACTGGTTGTTCAGGGTTGCCCATCCAGTATTCTCTGTGCTGTGTATAGCACTGCACCAAAGTCCACACTCACTAAACTGGGTCCCCGTTTTCACTGATTCTGTCTCTTTGCCCTTAACTGTTACTCCCCAACACACACACACCCACCACTGGTCCCTTCACACCTCGCTCACTCTCCCATTTCTTGGTGGCAGCCGGCTTGCACATTTTGCTTCATTTATCTTTAAGTTCTGGTTTGGAACTCTCCCCACCTATCTCGGCTCCTTACTCACCTGTACGCCTGCCTCCTCACACTCTGTCCATAACTCAAACATTCTTTCTCTCCCCCCCCCTCCCCACATAAAAATGTCTATGGGACAGTCTGCCTCTGCCTACAGGTTTTCCCAACTCTGGACTAGTCTTCCCCTTCTTATCTGTTCCACTCCTCTCCGTTTAACCTGAAAAGCCTTCTCCACAGCCACACGAGCCAGGTTTGCAACTGTTTTGCATAATTTATATTCCGTACTTACCTCATTATCCACTGCTGTCTACCTTGCACAGTACATTTCATATCTATATCTCTATATATATGTGTCTATATCTATATATTTGTCTTTATATACAATCCTGCTGTGTACCTGTATAACAGTATGTTTCTCCTGTGGCCGTCTTGTTTCTTTGCATTCACTTTACACCCTCGAGTTAATTAACTGTATTGCTTGACTTGCACTACTGCTCTGTTACTTTTGTTTTTTGTTTTTTTTGCCCTGTATTTGTCTGCTTATTTGCCTCCACTGACCCGCTTCTGCAGGCAACCCCCAGCCATGTCGTCTACCTTCCCAGGACTTACCCCAGCAGCTTGCTTACCTCAGTGGGTGAGTGGGTGCCTCGTGGATGGTGTGGAACCTGCAGGGTCACCGGCTTTATCTGTCAGTGGAGTTTTTTGTTCCTCCTGATTTTCTTCCTGACCCAGAGCCGGCACGCATGTAATAACATGCACGTGTAGTGTTAAGACGCTGCTCATCTCTACGCCCACGCCCAGCTGAATAGAAGTACAAATGCTGTTGCACTACCTAACCTCCACAGCCAAGCAGTGGTACCTGATGCCTCCCCCTCCCTTCCTGAAGGAGGAGATCCATCTGTGGATATTCAATCTTCCTTTCTCCGGCTGCCTCCAAGCGACCCTGGTCCATTCCCAAACCCAGGTCACTGATGTGGTGTGGTGTACCTTAATCCACCTCACCACTGGGCCAGCTTCTTGTTACCTTTGGTAACTTATTAGTAATTGATTGTATTATTGTCATATACTGTACCCTCCACCCCCCCCCCAGATGCATTTGGAAATGAGCTGTTCCCAGCTCAGTATTCCTTTCCTGATAAAACTCTTAAAATAAATATAAATAAATTGATTAACTCCAGATTCCTGCAAGAGGCTGTGTATTTTGCCCTTCGGCCTGAATTCTGACAGAATTCTTCAAAGATTATAAGGCTGGCCTTGCTACAGTGCTCTAAATTTAGCCTGCTGCCAAGGTTAGACTTTTTTTGCAGTTTTTCCTTTCAGAACAGTTTTGCCTCCCTCCCTCCTCTGCGTTGTCTGCTCAGGTTTTTACCTCCGTATAGGCATGCTCAGATTGGGTTCCTTTTCCTTTCCTATAAGATGTGGGTATTCTGATGTCTTTGGAGTTTAAGTAGGTTTTTTGATTATTTTTTCTTCCCAATCATTGCTGCCACATTTTGACGCAATTGCAGCTTTTTTCCTGAGCTGCTTCATTTGTGGGGAGGGAGCATTGCATAACTTTGGTCAGACTTTGCGTAACTATACAAACGTATGATGCAAATTCAGGCCAAAGGGAGGCAGTATAGCACAGTGATTTAAGGCTCTGAGCTGCAAATCTGGAGACCAGGGTTTGAATCCCATAGCCCCCACTTGCATACTGTGTGACCCTGAGCAAGTCACTTAACTTCTTTGTGCTCCCAGGTTGCACCTGTAAACAAGCTTTCAGCTTAGTGTGTCTCACCTTGTTAAATAATTGGGGAAAAAAAAATTTGCAGAAAATTGATGCAAGTGTGTAGAAACTGATGCAGGTGTGCACAAATGTACACATGCACACAAAAAGTGACACAAGTTCACAAAAAGGGGACACACGTGCGCAGAAATTGACACAAGTGCAAAAAAATTGGACACAATTGCACAAGAAATTGATGCAAGTGTCTAAAGTTTCTGAGGCAGACCTCCCTTTCATAGTCTTTCACAGTGGAGAAAGAAAGCACCTTGCATTCCTCAAGCCTTGTTCCCTTAATAAGAAATGTACAACATGTTATACGACCATGTGACAGGCTCCGTATGGGATGGTCTGTCCATTCTACACTAGCAAAACCAATCCTGATTTGTCGGCACCGGCCCCCAATCTGTTGGTTGTCCTGGTGATGGTACATCTGGTTACACGTTAGACAGTGACAATAGAGAGTTACACAGATTCCTCCTTTGCTATTTCAGTGAGCTCTTCTACAAGGAAGACCTAATGAGTTGAACACAAAAGAGCATTCCTCATCTTGTACCAGATCTACAGCAGACCCCTTCCTCTGGGAGTCAGGACTAACACGTCCTGATGTATAAGGGAAAGGGAAGGGAACAATGTTTAACCAGGAGTAGCACACTAAGCTGAAGCTTGTTTCCAGATGCAACCTGGGAACACAAGAAAGTTAAGTGACTTGCTCAGGATCACACATTATGCACCTAGTCACTGTGGGATTCAAACCCAGGTCTCCAGATCTGCAACTCAAAGCCTTAACCCACTGTGCTATACTGCCTATAAGGACATACGTCTTAGAACTTGGGTGAAGATGATGGTCTTCCAGATCTAGATGTATTTCCAGACAGGTCCAGACAAGGGAAAAAACCCTCAGCCAGAAGACCTAGAAGGCTCCCAAGGCAGTACTAATCCTGTGGTCCCTCAGAATACAGAAGACTCGCAGGATTCTAGAGGTGATGAAGAGAAGGGTAAATGTGTGGAGGAGAATCAGTCTTCTGCGATCCCATCTCTATCCGATCCAAAGCATACTTCCTTCCTGGTTGAGGAGACCTTTAGGATTCAACAGCTACCAGAGACACAGTCTACCTTTATGCCGACTATTAATCCCATCCTGTCCTTCACAGGGAATATGCCCAATGCCGAAATTACACTTTTTGAGCTTTGGGGGATAGGGGGTCTGTAATGTTGATATCTTTAAACTGAGCCCCTCTTCCCATTATAAATCAGTTACAGTGATGTGTGAACTACCAAGGCTCACTTCAGAGCTGGGAGAGCTGAGCCCTGGCAAGCAACCCCCCCATGTAATTTCAACACACTGAATATGCCTGAGTGCTTCCCTAAATGTGAGCATTTTGAGCAGATGAATGGGATAATGTGGACAAGAAGAAGCAGTTTTCTAAGGTACAGGTGAAACACTGCCCATTCCTTGACATGTTGGACAGAGCAATGGGATGCTTCTCCTGTTCTGGAGGCAGCCATCTCTCCTGTAGTTAAACAGATGGTTATTTCTGTAAAGGTGCATTTACCTTTGCATCCCCTAATAGCCATCTAGAAATGGCCTGTAAACATGCATATTTGGCTTTGTGTTTTGCTTTGCGGGTCATGTCAGCGTTGGCATTAGTAGCACAAGCACTGCATGAGTGGTCAACTGCAGTGGCGGGATGAGGCTCCGGTGCATTCTCCAGACAGAGATCTCCTTTGTTTTTTTATTTATGTAGGAAATTCTTCAGTGCTGCACTCACCCCAGCAAAAAGGACGAAAACGAATATTTAGTCCATAAATTACTTTTAATTCACCTATCTTGTGCAAAGAGCCAGTGTAGCTGGAAGATCTGATGTATCGCCCTAAGGCTTCATCAGAGCCTTAGAGCGATACGTAAGATCTTCCAGCTACACTGGCTGTTTGCACAAGATGGGTGAATAAAAAATCATTTATGGACTAAGCTCGTTCTGCTGGGGTTAGTGCAGCACTGAAGAATTTGCTAATAAGCTTAATGTGTACTTTAGCACCGCCGTCCAAATGCAGACCCTTATTTGTGTGATTTTTATTTATTTAGTTTTTGTTTACCAGGTAAGTGCACTAGACAGAAACTGACTATTTTCAGGCACGACCCGGGATAAATAAAACAATGTCAGATAACATAGGACAGTGCACTACAATAGGACAGTAGAACACAATATAACTTCAAAAGAAGATACAACAGCATCAGGTTACAAGGAATAGTGCAGTGTATTTGGCCAGTAAGACACTATGTAATTATCATAAGACAGGGGTTCTCAAATGGTGAGGCCAACCTCCCTTGGGATGCCCCAACCTGCTCCAGGTGAGGCTCAAGCAAGTCTGAAAAAGTACTGTATTTAAATTTTGAGTTTTATGTATTTTGTGTTAAGAGATGAAGCAAACTGAAAGAGGATAATAGTAAGTGAATTTTATGTATTTATTTACTAATAGGTGACAACGGGAGGTGAATGAGTGAAGGCTCATTTTAAGTGTACCCGGGGAAGGGTAGGGAGTGAATACATTTTAAAATGTAACAGCAAAACAATCAAGAAATACACAGTGAACAATAGTGCAAACAAATATGAACAATAAACTAGTAATGAGTGGTGGTACTTGATCAATTTGTAGACTGATGGCAGAACAGCCCAAATATAAGGGTTGAGCATAGAAGTACTAAGAGCAATAGCAGGAAGGAGCAAAGTAACCAGAGAAGTTGCTTAGGAGCAGGGAAAGATGGGGAGAGGCAAAGTATGTAGGAAGATTATTTCATATAGAGATGAAAACAGAAAGTAGTCTGACCCATGAAGGTACTGCAACAAGAGGTAACAGTGGTTCAAGAATGAAAATAGTGGAGCAAGTAGGCTGGCCTGTTGGGGGGGGGGAGGTTTACAATAAGCGGAATAATAATATTTGTTATTCAGATAACACCTTTGAGCACAGGAGTTCTTTTTCAAAGGTTCCACGTTAGTATAAGACAAAGAACTGAATGTGAGCCAAGTACTCAAAGGGGTTTCAATTTATTCATGGTGTACTGCACAAAGTACAGTATGTTATTTTTCTTTGGGGGGAGGCCCTAGATTATTTCAGTTTTGGGGGGAGGCTCAAAATCTTTTCCATGGATTTGGGGAGGCTCACTGTAACAAAGTCTAAGAACTATTGCCATAAGAAGGGGTAAGCAGTGTTGTAGTAGGAAGCAGTTGATTAGGCAACCTTATAGTTAAAGCAAGTGACTAAGTGCTAAGGTTTAAGTAGATGGGTTGCCTAAAAGTTTTTAGTATATATGGCAGCCTCCTTTTTAGGGGGTTCCATGATGGTTCTCCAACTTGCCTCAACAGGTTGTGCTGCAGCTGTGGAGGCCCGTAGGTTGGTTTGACCAAGACATTATAGGCCACACATCCAAGTTTCACTTACTCAGTGGGCCTTTCACAGGTGGCATGTTGTTCAGGCCATAGCTTCAAGAAATCCTGATGGTTTAAGGAAAATAAAGTGTCTTCGACAAGTTCCAAGAATCAGCAATCTTTTAATAGTGGTTTCAGGATCAAGGTTTTGGCCATGGTCTCGATTCCTGTAGTAGGTTTTCTGCCTTTCGAGGGTTTGAAAACCAGTGAAGTAGAGGCATATGCGAAGGTTTAAAGTTCCTGCAGAATAAAGCTAGTTCTCCTGTAAACGGTTCAGGGGAGCCAAACTTGGAAGTCGTTACTCCGCGTGAGGATTTGCGGGCCCATCTTTGCCCACAAGCTCTGCGCTGATGGCTATAGAGATTTATTGACAGATGGTCCAGACCATGTCAGCTGTCTGAGTATTCTAGATAATTTTGCAGGGCTATGTGATAGTTTTCAGCTCCAGAGAACAATTTTTCCAGTCCCCCGTTTCTACAAATCCTAGGAAATGTCAAACAGTGGACCAGCATCTATTCAGTATAGGATCAGTGATTCTGGTTCTTCCCAAAGAAAAACAATGGGTTCTACTCCATTAAATTCATAGTCCCCAAGAAATCAGTGGATTCCATCTGATCCTGGATCCCTCTGGTCTTAACTAGTTTGTGAGACCTGCCCAGTTCAAGATGGAAGCCGTGAGGTCGCTGCTGTTCAGTTGGGCAATTTCCAGGCCTCAGTAGACCTACCAGATGACACCAAGCTCTATGGGAGAGTGGATAGTAATGAGGGAACAGATGTAATGCAGAGAGATTTACAAAAGCTAGAGGGGTTTTCTAGGATTTGGCAGTTGAAATACAATGCCAAAAAGTGCAAGGTAATGCACCTAGGGAACAAGAACCCCAGAGCGAAATACTAGATGGGATAGGTGAGATTTAGTACTACAGCTCAGGAATGAGACTTTGGAGTTATCATCAGTGACTCCCTAAAGCAATCGAGTCAGTGCAATGACGTATATAGCAAGGCAAGTAGGATGCTGGGATGTATATTTATTTATTTAGATTTTGGTAACTGGGTGAGCCCACTGAGACCAGAGATCCCTTTTTCAGGGGCAACCCGGAGTTACAGTAAATACATACATAGGTATCAATATACAGTAATTTCAGCTGATACATATTGTGGAGTTGGTATCAAACATTTAGCACAGAGACAGCAGGTATCACAGGGCTCACAAGTATTAAGACAGGTGCGCAGTACATTTAAAAAATTTTTCATAAGAGATTCATGGGGTAAGTAGGCGAGGCTAAGCTGGTGATAGCATGACAGTAGGCCCGGACGGGGGGCTAGTGATTACAACCACAGAGACTAAGTTCCAGAAGATACACTTTGAGGCCTGACTTAAACCCTAGGAGAGTAGGCTTGTCAACCAGACTTGCTGGGAGGGCATTCCATAAGTAGGGAGCGGCATACTGGAAGGAGCGCTTGCCTTGGTTAGTGCAAACACGGGGGATGTCAAGGGGCGACTTGCCGAGGATCACGAAGTACGGCGCTGGACTTTTGGAGTGAGTAGCCCATGCAGGTGTGGAGGAGGGCTGAAGGAGGTGAATTTAAAGGCCAGGCAGGCAGAGGAGTGGGCCAACTTGTGCCGTAGGGTGGGCCAATTTAGGTCCGCGAGGGCCTCACAGTGATACCTCCTGGGGGAGGAGTTTGTTGCAAAGCGAGCCACTCTGTGATAGAGCACGGAGAGTTTACTGAGCTCCATCTCTCGGAGGAACTGTAGCAGGGGGGCACAATATAGGATGGAAGGGAGAAGGTTGCAGTAGGCTATGGCTCATCGTGCCTCGCCGGAGAAGGAGTTGCCCAGCCGGTAGAGGAGACCAAGCCTCTGGTGGATGGATCGTGTTAAGGAGTTGATGTGGTGTGTATAGGTCGGCTCCTGGTCAAGGAGGATCCCAAGGTACTTGAACCTGTCTGTGACCTCTACTCTCCTCCCTTGGGCTGTGCTGAGCTGGAATAGCTCGCTTTTGTCAGTGCCCAGGCGTCTAGTGCCAAACAGAAACAGCCTTAGATTTTCTTCATTCAGCACTAGAGAATTAGAGGTAAACCAGACCTCGAGAGCTGAGAGACAGGCCTGCAGTTTGGCGGAGATGACACTGGGTTGCGGGTCACTGCAGTAGATGACAGGGTCGTCCGCATATAGAATGAGGTTGTTCAGCCTGCAGTCCCCCTCAATGTCATTGAGAAAAAATGAGAATAACAGGGGGCCCAGAATCGAGCCCTGGGGTACCCCGGAGACCATGGGTCTAGTGCCGGATTGTGTTCCTCTCCAACGGACTTTTTGGGTTCTATTGATCAGGTACTGTAGCTCTCAAACCAAGAGAGTGAGTGCGCATCCAGTCCTAGTCAGTGGAGTTTGGAAAGGAGAAGTTTGTGGCTGACCAGGTCGAAGGCCTTGGACAGGTCAATGAATAGAGCACCCGTCAGGGAGCCTTGGTCCATGGCCTTGAGGATGTTAGATGTGAGCTGGATAAGGGCAGTGTCAGTGTCATGGCCTTTCCTGAAGCCATGTTGTACATCAGCAAGGAGTAGGTGCTGCTCGAGGTAATCCTGCAGTTGATTGTATACCAGTCTCTCCTGCACTTCCCGAGAGGGCTGATTAGGGAGATAGGCCTATAGTTCCCCACTTTGTCCCTGGGTCCTTTTTTGTGGACAGGGACAATAGTCGATACCTTCCACTTACTTGGGCCTGTTCCTTCGAGGAGGGACCTGTTGATGAGCAGGGTGACAGGGTAGGCGATAGCTGGGGCAGCGGCCCTCAGCAGCCGAGGTTCAAGCAGGTCATGTCCTGGGGAAGAGTTAGGGTTTATTTTGAGTAAAAGAGGAAGTACAGCAGACGGTTTGACCAGTTTCAGGTGGAATTGGGGCTGAGGAAGTACCTAGTCCGTACTGGTGTTGTAGGGAATCCCAGAGAGGGTAGGGGGAGAGGGTCCATTAGGATTGGAGAAGGAGGCACAGAAGGCTTCAGCAACTGCGGAGGGGTCATTGGTCAAGGTATCCCCAACCAGGAGTGCATCTTCTTGTGCATTTGTGGTACCCTTAAGAAGGGTGTTAATGTGACCCCAGAATTTCTTTAGGGTCACGTAGGTGACTAGTTTGGAGGTCTCTTAGGTACTTGGACTTGGCCTGTTTGGAGTTTTTTTTGCATTGATTCCTCAGTTCCCTGTACTTCTCCCAGTCAGATGTACTGCCTGAGGATTTATAGTGTCCCCAGGCCCTGTCATAGAGTAGCATAATTTGCTTAAGGCTAGGGCTCGGCCATTTGTGGCACTTTCCCTGTACCCTGAGCTTCTTTTGTGGGGCATGCAGATTGGCCACAGACAGGAATAAATTGATGAAGTAATCAAGCGCCTCATCAAGTGAGGGGAGGGAGACAATGGGATCCCAGTCAATGGTCCGCAAGTCAGAGCAGAGGTCTGCTGGTACAAGCCTGCTAAAGTTCCTGGCTTCTATAACCCTAGCAGCAATTTTAGGGGGCTTGTTGGACCAGGTGCAGAAAATTGGTGAGTGGTCACTCAGAGAGTCTGCCATGATCCCAGCTGTCAATATGTGGTCAGGGCAGGAGACTAGTGCCCAGTCGAGGAGGGAATGATTACCAGACTTAGCATTCTGCCTAGTAGGCAGATCGATGACTTGGGTAAGTGAGGAGTCCAGTATCGGATTCTTGGTAGTGGAAGTCCCCAGGGCAAGCCAGTTTAGATTGAAATCCCCAAGGAGAAATGGTCTCCCCCAGGGGGTGCTCCAACAGGGCGTGGGTTAGGGATTCTAGGGAGGAGGCAGCAGATTGGGGCGGGAGGTAGGCACACCCTATGTAGAGGGGCTTGGTGTCTCCAAGGAGCACTTTAACAAATAGGATCTCACTTATCGATCCAAAAAGAGTAGGGTGATCAATCTGCAAAGCGTGCAAGGCAGTGCTGATATAGATGAGAACCCCACCTCCTTTTTTCCCAGCTCTATCCTTTCTAAAAGCATGATAACCAACTAGGTCCACTTCATGGGGGCGGATCTGTGGCTTGAGTCAGGTTTCAGTCACAGCTAGTACGTCAGGTTTATACAGTGCTGTCCATGCCTCAAGGTCATGGACTTTGTGCCTTAAGCTGCCAATATTCATGTGTACCAGCTTGAGTCCACTAGTATTGGCCCAGCGAGGGTTGGTAGGGTCACTGAGGGTGAGATTAGGAGAGTGAGGACCAGGGTTTAATTCAGTGTCCCCCCCCAGTGCCAGCTTAAGCCTGGCAAGGTAGCTAGTAGTTTTGGGGGGGGGGTCGAGGAGGAGCCTCCGCTGGTTGTACTTGCTGAAGTAGGAAAATAAGTTATAGCAGCTACCCTTCAGGGATAGTCCATACATGGAGTTGGCTAAGCTTGTTGAACCCCTCCTCCACGAGGATCGAGGGTCGGGAAGAAGTCGACAGTATTCCAGCCAGGGTTCTGAGAGGACGGCCCAGAGGAAGGGTAGGGCAGTCCCAGGACCGGAGCTATGTATGCGGGAGCAACCATGAGCGCCAAGCTCCTCATATTGTAGATCTGAGAGGGGACACTAGATTCAGGGAAGGACCAGGTCAGGTAGGTAGGGCGGGAGAGTAGGAGCGTCCGAGACTGTCCACCTATTGCTGGAGGCTAAAGTGGTGAGGCGCTGAGCCGGCAAGTAGGATGCTGTGATGTATATAGCAAGGCAAGTAGGATGCTGGGATGTATATAGCAAGGGAAGTAAGATTATTGGGAGGGGTACTGATAGCAGAAAGGGAGAGGTAATATTTCTCCTATATAGATCCTCGGTGAGACCACACCTGGAGTACTGCACCCAGTTCTGGGGTCCTCATCTCAGGAAGGATAGGGATAGGCTGAAGACGGTGCAGTGCAGGGTAACAAAAATGATTCAGGATCAACTGGGCAGATTCTATGAGGAGTGCCTCGAAGTACTAAACATGTATTCGCTGGAGACCAGAAGAGAGAGAAGATATGATAGAGACCTTCAATTTCCTACAAGGTGAGCTGTGGGAAATTATTCAGCTTGAATATTAGCTCGTGGTCCAATGGCCATGAATAGAACCTAACGGGAGGGATTTCAGAAGGAACACAAGGAAGTACTATTTTACAGAAATGGTGGTGGGGCTGTGGAAGTCTGCCAACCAAGGTGGTGGGTGTGGAAACTGTTGGTGGTTTCAAGCACAGATGGAACAGAGTTAAGGGTATAGTGGTTTCTCAAGGCAGCAGAATCAGGGAGGAGAATGGGGGGGATGAGCAGGGTTAGGACCCTGGAGGGACACTAGGTCCCCTGGCTAAATAGGGAAGCCAGGCAGACTGATTGGACCGTTGGTCTTTTTCTGCCATCATTGTCTATGTTTCTATGTTTCTATCGGATGCTTATCTTCACTTTCCAATTCTTCGGTCACACCAGAAATTTCTCAGGTTTGCCATCCAAGATCAAAATTTTTAATTTCAGACTCGCCCCTTCAGGTTAGACTCCACGTGGAGAGGGTTTATAAAAGTCCTAATAGTCATAGTGGCTCTCCTTCAGCAGGAGTCCCTACAGGTGAAAGGAAGTCCTGGCAATGATGGGTTACATCCTGCTTTACTAAGACACATCTTGCCTGCAATTGTTAAACCCCTTACTTACATCTTCAATCTTGCCTTCACCACAGCTACTGTACCCGACTCATGGAAACATGCCAATGTTGTGCCAATCTTCAAAGCTGGTGACTCCCTCTCTCCAAGTAATTACAGGCCCATCTCTCTCCTCCCCCACCTAAGCAAACTGCTTGAAAAAATCGTGCATGCCCAGCTGTCAGAACACCTGGAAAAACACAACCTCCTCTGCCCCCTCCAACATGGCTTCCGCAAGCAACATAGCACCTCATCTGCTCTGGCCATCTTCACGAATCATGTACTGAGGAACATGGACCAGGGCAAACCCACGGGCACAGTTTTCATTGATCTGTCAAAAGTGTTTGACTTGGTTGACCACCACCTCCTCCACTCAACCCTGTTATGCTTTGGCTGCTCCCAGTGACCTGCTGCTTGGTTTTGCAGCTACCTAACAGATCTCAGGTCAGGTCAATTATCATTGGGAAAGCATCCTCTGCCCGCTTCCTTTACTCACCAGGGTCACCCAGGGCTCCATACTTGGGCCCCTGCTCTTCTCCATGTTTATTAACATGCTCCCCAAGGACTGCCTTAGCTATAATGCTCGTCTCTATACCGACAGTCTAGTCATATATCACAGTAACAAATCTATTGACTCCATCTCCTCTGCCCTCACTAACAACTATTGCTCTGCCCACCAATGGTTCGTCTCCAATAAACTACTAGCAAATGAAAAGAAGACAAAGTCTATGATCTTTGGCTCTAAACCCTTCCTCACCAAGGCCGACAAAGTCAAATTCTCCCTCCGAGTGCTCACCCCAGCTGGTCCTCCCCTTGAAAGTGTCACCTCTTTTAAATACTTAGGAGTCACCCTCGACACCTCCCTCTCTTTCTCCTATCATGTCAAACCACACGAATGATCCACCAGAGGTTGGGCGCTGCTTATCGACATAAACATTACCCATCTTTTGAAGCACGCCTTGCCATTGTGTGGCGAAATCTACTGCCCCTCCTCGACTACTGCTTCCCGGTCTACTCACACCTATCCTCTACCCTGCTCTCTCAGCTAAACATGACCTACAATTCCATAGGTTGTTTTGTCCTTCTAGTTCCTTTCCACTCCCATCACTGCTCCCTCTACCAGACCCTAGGATGGCTCCCGCTAACAGGTCACTTTGACTATGCCATGGGCTGTGGTGGACAACTCACTCTGAAACCAGCACCTGTCCCCATATTCACCCCTACTGACAGACATAGTGGTCTCAAGGAATCTCAGGGCGTGATCAATCCCCCTGTTTGAAGTACCCCGCATCACCACAACCATGGGAATTCAAGCTTTCTCGATCACAGCTCCCTCCCTGTGGAACAAGCCACCTCTGTCTATTCACTTGTCTGCCACCCACCATGCTTTTAAACAAAACCTGAAAGCCTGACTCCTCATGGCTGCAACCTGTCTCTGCATGGTGCAAGGACACCAAAGCCTACTACCAGCTATGCTCTTCCATAAACAAGTAGCACTTACCTCCACTCCACATGCCTGTCCATCCTTCCTCACCTCTGTCCTTCCCTCACAGCCCTAAGACTTCCCTGAACCCTCTGTCCCCCGCCACCACACCTTTTATGACACCCTAGCCTAACCTTCCCCCAAATCTTAATCGTGCAATAAATGTGTTGATCTACCTGAAGCTACTTTCTACCCACCCCATCCCCCACCACCCTCTTGCCTAGCCCTACCCCCCCCCCTTTTAATCTCCTCTTCAACAAATGTCTCCATTGCAGGTGCAATACTGTCTCATATTGCACAATGGATTGTTGCCATTACTGCCTCGAATCATGAACCTCTGTAATTAGATACCATTATTGTGTGTTACCTCTATACCTGCACTAACTGTAAGGTACCAGAACCACATGAATTGTATACTGTTATTATGTGTAACCTGTACCAACTGCTTTTATTGTGTGCTCATTGCTTATGTTTTCACTGTCCTTAACTTCTTGTATATCTTTTTCTGCCACCTCAAGCAGGGTGTGCATTTTTTACTGTATGTTGTAAGGACTGTTTGTATATGTGCTGTTTTCTGCCACTGTGTATCCCGGGTCATGACTGAAAATGGTCCTCTGGATCAGTGCACCTACCCAGTTGCCAAAGACATAAATAAATAGGAGACACACCATGTTTATCCCCACCTGGATGATCTCCTGATCTGGTCAGATTCAGAACTTATCCTTCAGTCTGCAGGACTATTCAGAACCTAGAGGAACGCAGTTGGATTGTGAACTGGGAGAAGATATCTCTTCAGCCTTCTCATGCTGTGGAACACCTTGGAGCTTGCTTTTGGACAGACTTGGTGAGAGAGCTTCTTTTACAGAGCAGAATGAACAACCTTATCAAACAGAATTGACCAGTCAGGATGAACAAGGTCGTGCCATCCCACAGGTGTGGTCAGATTTTAGGTTTAATGATGGTTACCACAGAGGTGGTTCCTCGGGCCAGACTGCTCATTAGATCTCTTCAGGTCTTCCTGCTATCTCACTGGTCACCAGCATCAGAAGAGTACCAAGCCCTGATCTGGCTCCTATGGTCAGAGCACCAGTTGTTACAGTGGTGGAAAAACCCTCAAAACCTACTGAAGGGTTCTCCAATAGCTGCATCGAAGCAACACTTTCTGACCACCGATGCCAGCTCCATTAGCTAGGATGCAGTGTGCAAAAAGGTTTCAGTCCAGGTTATAATCCCTGCAAGAGAAAAACATCCAGAGCTGTCATATTGCCACTGAAGCACTTTAAGGGCAGAGCTCATCAGAAATTGGTAAAGGTCTGGTCCGACAATTAGGTAACCATTTCTTATATACTGTAAATGAGCAAGATGGCATGAGACATGAGATGATTCTGACAGAAGTCTACTCACTTCTTCATTGGGCAGAGGCCAGTCCCTGTCAGCGATTCACTCAGGGGGGTAAGCCCGAGTATGAGTGGGTGGCTGCCGGAGCCTGGTGAGCCTGTTAGAGAGGCTAGGGGAGCCCAGCAGCAAAAAGAATATTAAAAAAAAAAAAACTAAAATGAAAAAAAATATATATATATTCTGATTGGACTTATTGACATTTCCTACAAGGTAAGTCAGACACAGTGGGTGGGATATTCAGAAATGCACCAGACGCCAGCTCAAGGTCAGAGCAGCACAAATCCAATGCACCAAGGCAAAATGAGTGTGATATTCAAAGGTTGTGCATGGTGACATGCGCCACGCAACATGACTGAATGTCACATTGATGCGCCAGTGAGCAACCCAGCATACGTAATAGCGCAACCATGGATGCGTAAGGGGCCGAGGAAGATGGACCAAGGCACAAATGGACCAGCCACAGACACAGCAGGGAGCAAGGCACCAGGGAAGGGGGGGTGGCCACTGGGGAGGTGGTGGAGCCAGACCGAGAGGCACAGCCGGCCCACAAAGGAACACCGCCCAAGGAGCGTGGGCATGTAGCCAGCCCCTGTCCATGAGCACCAGAGCGGTGGACGTATGAAAAGGTGGCAAGAATGGCCAAGGGTGGGCCACCACAGGCCACCCCCCTGCTGGACAGCACGCCCCAACCCACCCGGTCCACAGCCAGCCACACCCTGGCACATGGCACCCAACACACACACACACACACACCACAGCAGCCGAACAGCCAGCTCATGGCCACCCCAGGGCACAGCCACTGACCGATGGGCAAACACCACCATGCACAGCCCACAGAACAACAAAGGTGCACCACACGGCCACCCACCACACCACTGCAGTATGGCTTCACTTGCCAGCTGCAAAGCAGTCATGGACACAGATGGGTAAACATAGCAAACTGTATTAAATAACTATTTACAATAGAAAACAGGGAACAAGGCAGGGGAAACTATTTACAAAGCAGGAACAGGGTAGGTAAGGAAGGGATGGGGACAGGGGAAGGCAGAGGAAGGGTGATCAGGTACAGGAATGGTAATATTGGCCCCTATGGGTGGCCACGTCCCGCCGCCACCTGGCGCTGACCCCTGCGCTGCCCCCTGCGCTGCCCCCACAGCAGAAGCCATCTTGTCAGCCTTGCAATCTCCAGGGTGGTGGTGGTTATCATGATGATGCGCCACAGGAGGCAGCCGTAGTGTGGCTGGCGACCTCCCCATTGGACACCTATGGCAAAGGAAGGAACAGGTGATCAGTGCATGTCCAGGGCACCCCAGCCTGCCCACCGTGCGCAGCGGACAGTGGGGATACACGCCCCTTGGGTGGCATCCTGGCCACCTGCAGTGGGTGGGCCTACAACTGCCATCGAACCAGCATGCCACGGCAATGCAGCGTGCTGGACACCGCCGTCCAAGGGCCAACCGCAGGCACAGTGTCAGGCAGGTGGCATGGTGCAGTGGCAGGACCGCAGCGGCACAGGCAGCAGCCGGACACATCCACAGCCCACCAATAGCTGCCACACATGTGCAATGGCCGCCCCACGGCGCCACGTTCACCACGGGCTGAACACAGCTGCCTCGGCTCAGCGCCCAGGGGGCCGAGGCTGTACCCCACCCCCGCTGACCATCCTGCACAACAATGTATGAATGCATAGTGCTTACCTCCCCACCATGGCATTGCGTGTGCCAGTCCAGCAGCTCCTCCCCTCGGTCCCGCAGCTCCTGCTGAAGGGCCCGCAGCAGTCAGCCACTGCCCGCCAGGCGCCCCCACCACCCTGGCTCTCCTCTGGTCTTCAGGGCCTAGGATGGGAACACAAACAAGCACACATCAGTACACATACCATGAGCCCACCACCCTCACCCCCCCCAAGCACAGAATGCATCCGGCCTGGCACAGCCAAAGGGCAGTGGTGCAGCATACCCAGTGATGTGCAATGCCAGGCCACATGGCACGCAGTGACAGAGTCCTCCCCTCAGCATGGCATGCAACCCTAATAGCTACATGGGACACTGGATGTGCACAGACGCAGGTGGTGCACACTTACCTGGCCATGGCACAGTCCCCCTTCGGATGCGCACCTGCAGCGACCTGAACCTCTCCGGGTCCCGCCTCAACAGGTCCCCATAATGGTGGGGACACTGCTCACTTGTGCGCTGCACACCAGTTGCCTGTACAAGGCCATCAGCCACATCCTGCCACACCTCGGTCCTGGGCCTGTCAGGGGGCTGCTGTCCAAATAGGCTGGCAGCGTGGGGCTCCACCTGGGCCACCAGCTGTACCTGGCTCCAGTTCTGAGAATGGGGCACTGCACACTGCAGCATGCTTCCTCCACAGTGAAGCAGTTCAAAATGGCACTCTGTAGCGCACGAACTCCACGTGCTCGATATACGAGCCTCACCCAGAGATGCGCTGCCTGCCTCAATCGTGCATCCCCGGGGATGCGTGGCATGGGCGTGGCCACACTGACGTGGGGCAGAGGTCCCTGGAGGGCATAGGTCAGGGGACAGCACGCGCAATGTGCGCTTGTGCGCTATTGGGGCCATGATGCATGTTGTGCAATAGGGACCTGAGGGCACCATGCCCTACAGGCCCGATAGCACCAGAGCACCATAGGCCTTATAGCTCATAGGGCACATTGGCAACCAATAGCGCACCTAGTGCATGCTGCACAATAGGCGGTGGTACATGCCATGGCGCATACGTGTTGACGGGCGCACTGTGCACATCACAGCATTGCACCATGACTTGTGCCGGTGCAATTCCATTGCGCAAGGCATAATGATGAGATATTCAGCTGGCATATGCAGATTAGCTAATCAGCCTGTATGTGGCGTACTGTGGAAATTAGCATCTCATTACTGTTGCGCATCAGCCCATTTGCATGCGATGTGCTATAAAGGTGCTGCAGGACTGCACAGGCCATGGACCAGTATTGCAACCAACCGAGGTAAGTTGCGCCTGCCAAGGGGACGGACAGCACAGTGGGATGGTCGGCTGATGTGGGCCGCTGCTGCCACTGCCCACAGGTAGCAGCATGTCCGAACGTGAGGAGGGTGAGGAGCTTGTACCTGCCCGCAAGTGCAGGCCCAACTTTACAAAGGCAGAGGCGGATGCCCTGTTCAAGGTGTACCTCAACAGGGAGCCTCTGCTGAGTGGTGCAACTGGCACACCCCAGGCCAGGGCCGCAGCCTGGGAGGGGTGGCAGAGACTGTGAACCAGCAGGGCAGCCATCAGCGATCTGCACAGGAGTGCAAGAAGAAGGTGGGCATCGACAAGTGTCGGATCAAGGAGAAGGTGGCAGCCATACGGGCCGCAATGTCGGCCACAGGTGAGGGCCAGGCCGACATGCCACAGCTAACGCCACAGGTGGAGTGGGTGGCGGCCACCATGTAGTGTAGTGCTGTCGAGGGTGTGCTGGGCAGTGGTTTCCAGACTGGAGGGAGCCCATCACTGCATGGTAGGTACAGCGGCGCCGGGTGGGGTTGGGGGGCCATAGCATCGATGGCACTAACACATCTGTGTTCCTTTAGCCAGAATGCCAGCATACAGTGGCAGGGGTGGCTGCGGCTGCCGTGGGGGCATGCCCAGTGCCGGAGGACCAGCCATCCACCTCCACTGGTGTTCAGTGGCCCGAACAGCTGCAGCACACCACCGCCGTCTGGTCGAATGACCTGGGCGTGGTGGCGGACTAGGCCCTGGCTGTGTTCCAGTGGGACGCCATCCACGGCATTCAGTGTGTGGAGACACAGATCAGGGTGGGGTCCAACATCAATGACGATGTGACCATTGTCCTGGACAGCGGGGAGCTTGTCGTGGGGAAGACACCCATACCATCCACCATCCCTGGCAGCGTGGCCAGTGGCCTGTTGGCGGTGGGACAGCTGCTCACCACCGCCCCTGGTACCACCATTTGCGATGGCGGCACAGTGCTGGGGGACAGTGGTGGTGGTGGTAGTACAGCCACACAGGTGCTGGCCAGTGCACAGGGGCCAGAGGGGAGCAGAGGCAGATGGCTGAGGACGTTGGGAGGCCGGGCGCAGTGTCTGCTGCTGGTGCGCCTGTCAGTGAGCAGCCCCAAGGGGACCACACTGTGCAGTGCCCACCTGAGCGGGGGGCAGTGCAGCGTGGTTGTACGTCACCGTTGGGTCAGCACAACACCCATGCACCCCCGGGTGCTGACCCCTTGTACGAGCACACCCGCTATTTGCGGGCCTCCATGCACCAACAGATGCTACTTGTGGCTGGGGTGCATGCACTCTGTGCAGAGGTGTACCAGGCTGCTGAGCAGTGTGAAAGGGGCATCGCGCAGGTCCAGGAGGCCATACATCACCTGTGGGAGGACACAGCTGCAGGCGTGGATCGCTTAGCTACTGCGGTCATGGTCGGCCTTGCCCCATTGGCTGCCATGGGGTGCGGCTGGTTGCCACAGACCCCATGGAATGCATTGTCCACCCTACGGATCTGGCGTCGGGTGACCCCCTCAGTGTTGATGCCAGGCTCCACTGTTGGCATCCCAGGCACACCAGGAGCGGGCCTGTTCGGGAGCCTGTAGACCCCTGCGAGGACACGATCACGTTCTCACATTTCCACCCCTGGGAAACAGTTGCAGACTCCCCCTGTGGCCGTTGCGCAGCCTGGGTCTGCTGGGTGGCCATGGGGCAGCCATCCCCATGTCCATGGCGGCCATGAGACCGCGCGGCAGAGCTGATGTGCCCACCGCTCTGTCCGCTGCTGCCACCCTGTGTGCACATGGGTGTTGTGTGTGTGTGTCTCTGTGCATGCCATGGACGTGGCATCATGGAATGCGCCACACACTGGCCGTGAGTGCACCTGCCTGGCCGCTGGCCCATGTGGCATGTGCATGACGATGCTGCCACAGCACTGGATGCACTATGGGCGCCAGTGTGTTTGTGTGGGTGGGTGTGGTGTGCTGTGCTGCGTGTTGTTGCGTGTGGCCGTGTGGCATGG
The DNA here is from genome assembly GCA_016271365.2 of Neoceratodus forsteri. Lineage (NCBI taxonomy): Eukaryota > Metazoa > Chordata > Ceratodontiformes > Ceratodontidae > Neoceratodus > Neoceratodus forsteri. The sequence continues at coordinate 59,500,845 of JADMNL010000036.1, read as the reverse complement.
CCCGACGCCCGCCCTGCCTCTGCCCCCCACCTGTCTGTGCATGCTGCAGGGCATGCCCACACATGCCTGTGTGCCGTGCCACTGTGGCAGTCCCGTGCATGGGTGTTTGTCCACCTACCTGCGTGCACCGTAGTGCTCCTCTGTTATTGTGTCTCAGTGCTGGCGTGCCATCCTTGTCAGCCAGGGATCCCTCCACCCAGGGGGGCTGCCCACCGTCACATGGACCGTTGGCTACGTCGTCCCCACTGCTGCTTCCCTCTTCAACCTTGACAGCTATCCCATGGTCAGTGGCCATGTTGTGCAGCATGCAGCAGGCCAGGAATAGGCCACAGGCCTTCGAGGGGCTGTACTGTAGGGCACCGCCAGACCTGTGCAGACAATGTAAATGTGCCTTTAACAGACTGAAGACACGCTCAATGATGTTCCACATGCTAGCGTGTGCCTCACTGGACTGCTCCTCCGCAGAGGATGACAGGCGCCAGTAGGGGGTGAGCAGCCAGGGATGGAGTGGGTAGCCACTGTCACCTGTGTGGATGGAGATATAGTTAGCCTGGTGTCCTCTGTTGCTGTGCCCCTTGTCCTTCTCAGCCGCACTCTGTGGTGCCCCTGCCCTGGCCTCCCCCCTCCCATGCCCTGGTGTTCACAGCTGTCCGTGGTCTCAGCATACTCACCCACTAGATGACCGGTGGGGACGCCCCACTCTCGAACCTGTGGCATAGTGCTGAGCTGTGCCAGATGAAGGCGTCTTGTGCTCCCCAGGATGTGTGGCACTGACATTGGTTATGCACCCCCTGGCATCGCACACCATCTGGCAGTTGATACTGAGGTAGCCCTTTCTGTTGATGTAGGCTACCCTCTTCGAGTCAGGTGGCATGTGGATGCCCAAATGGGTGCAGTCGATGGCCCCTAGCATGAGAGGCATACGTGCTACCCTGTGGAACTCCTGCATGTTTGCTGGGGAAGTGGATGTGTTCCACAGAGTGTGGCAGCAGGGCATTGAGGAATTGTGTGAGGAGCCGTGATGCGGCCGACTGGGTTATGCCTGTGGTGTCCCCTGGTGGTCTCTGGAAGGTGCCTGTGGTGAGCAGGCACATGACAGCTGTTACCTTTGTCTCCACTGTCAGGGCGTGGCTCTGTATAGTGGGTGCCTGCATCTTCTCAATGCACAGCTTACAGAGCTGCCTCAGAATTGCCCGGTTCAGTCAGTACCTGCCCACAATCTCCGTGTCAACGTAGGTCTCATAGCTGATGCGAGGTCGGTACCACCTGTTCTGGGCGTACCACCAACGGGCTCTTCCACGGCCATGGCGCACTGCCTCCTGCCTCCCCACACCCCTCATTATGGCTTCCATCTGGAATATCGCACTGGCCATAGCCCCTGTTGTCCTGTCCCCCCTGGGCATCCAGCTACACTGGCCTACCCGGCTTTGTGTGGCTGTGCATGCTGCTCTGCAGGGTCCACTCCTATGTACCCTGCCCCCAGCTGGCTGGCTGTTGCCTGCGGCCTCTGTCTCCTGCCCCTGCTGGTGCCTGTGTCGCTCCCCTTGGGCCTGGTGGTACTGTGTCGCGCCCGCACTCTCTCACACCCGCCGTCGCCTCCCTGTCTGTCACACTCTCACTCACACACTCTCTCTCACACTGTCTCTCCCTCTCTGTCCCGGTCTCTGTCTCTTTCTCTCTCTCCCTGTCCCCTTCTTTGTGGGCAGACGGCCTGTCTGTCTCCCTCTGTCCTGCTCCCCTCTGGCGCAAGTGCCCTCCTCCTACTTGCTCCCTGTTTTTATAGACTCAGATCTGATCCGCGCAACTGACATTTGCTCCTCGCTTGCACCATTGGTTGGGGTTGAATATCGCACTGTGCCGCATGTTCATGGGTACACCCCCTGCCCTTGTGCATGCATACATTGCCATTGCACATTGGCGCACTGCTACTTGCACTGTGCAGTTGCTACCATTGAATATTGCTCTCTGGCGCATTTCCACAGTTGCGCATTGCGCGTAACTGCTTTGAATATCCCACCCACATTGTTTTGTTAATTGCTCTTTTACTCTGATCTTCTCAGGATGGGGTTGGGTACTGAAGCTGCTGGTGCACAAATTTTATTGGGGAAAGTGGAGACACTATGACAAACTAAATAAGAGACGACAGAGAACCGGAAGATATCCACACATTCCCATAAGGTAGAGCTGTGATTTTTCTGTATCTTTTAAGGCACGTATAAGTAAACTCTGGCATAGTTGTGTTGCTGTACGACTTTGAAAGATTCATAACTAAGGATTCTAAGCTAATTGACTCAGAATGGGGTGGAGCCAGGGGTTCTGTTATGACATCATTGCTTAGGAGTCTGTGTATCTTGTATTTTTAAGCAACAGACAAGGGGTCACGTCCTAACAGTTACTTTAATATTTTTTGTCAATTTTTTTGTTTAATTGCTCTCGAGTGGTGATGCAGCATGGCATAGAGTTGGAATAGTAAATTATAAAGAAAACAAACTTAGCAGTGCGCAACAGTTTGTGCCAAGAGGAATTGTTCCTGTGAGGAAACATTTGTGGCATGTTTACTAGATGGGCACCATTGATGGGCAGAGAGGACCACAGTTTAACATCTCGCCCAGAGGGCAGCATAACAGTGCAGCACCCTTTAAAAGGGTGTTGGCCCAAGGGCCAGGTGCAGGGCTTGAACCCACAGCTACGCAGTCTACCTGGCTGAGTAGCCAGCATGCTAACAACTGAGCCATCACCAGAGACTTGTGGCAGTAAACCTACTACCTCTGGTACAACTTTTCGTATGCTAGCTTCCATCAGGATTCAAACTTCAATGCCGCTAGCACGGGGTCACTATCAGGCTACTTGACCCACCCACCTAGCTAAAACCGTTCCATACTACCCTGCCCTACCTAAAGTGTCTGCATGGCTCTGTTGGTGGCACATATGCCTTTGGGTCAGAAGACTGTGGGTTCTAGTCCCACACTGGGATTGGGCTCATACTATAAATGCTGGAACCCAAATGCTGTACTAAGGTACGCTTTATTGTTGGGGTATGCACCCCCCCCTTTGGATGAGAAGTTAAACTGAGGTCCCTTCTGCCCATCTCTGTTACTGTCCTGGTGGGTGTCTAGGTGGATGTAAAAGAACCCAAGGCACTTTTACTAAGAGTTGAGGATTTTCCGCGGTGCCCAGGCAAACATTCCCTTTCCCATAAAACCAGTTCAATCAATGTCCAAGGCTGTGTGTGGCTGTTGATGTGCGAAACGGCTGCCACCACGCATTCTCAGTCACGTCACTACCAGACTCTCATTGTTTGTAAAGCGCTTTGGGATACAATGTGCATGAAAAATGCTATGTGAATACAAATTATTCTTCTTCTGCTACTGACTGAAGGTGAAAAGCAGTAAACAGCTCCCTGTCAGAAATGAGTAATGTATTGACAAGAGTATAACTTACACCGGTGCTGTAACTGCTCGTCACCTGCCGGAAGGGCTTGAACTGTGCAAATGTAATGATAATAACTCATCTTGGGGTAACTAGCAATTACCACTGTCATCGGGGTGGCAACAGCGCATACTGTACATTCCGGTGAGGGCGAGGATCGTAGCCAAACATGGTGCACATCTGGAGGAAAACAGAAGGGGAGAAGGCTTCTTAAAGGTACAGTGTGCATTTCTGCAGGTCCTATTGCAGCATTCAGACAGTGAACTGCTGCAAGAACATTATGAATACACACACAGATCTGACCTGATTGGCTCCCCTGGCTACTGCTTCGAGCTCTTGGCTTGCGAGGGATACATGATGGGATCTGCAAACCTATGTCAGTACTCTGGGAAATAACCCTCCCCACCCCAATCACATAGAGAGGAAGCCTTAGGTAACTGGGCCCACTTTCTGAAATCTCCACATAGCCATTCGTAATCTTGTTGATAATTATCCCTTCTGCTTGTCTGTCCAGGCCTTTGTTGTTGTTTTTATTTTAATTTAAGTTTTGTTAAAATTTTTGCAAGCACAGGAGACCATAAAATACAAAATAAACTATATCAATTATGACAGTGAGCATAAAAATAAGAATAACATACATTATACATGAGCGCTCGCCTTTGTGTTTTTTGTCTGTCCTTAGCAGATGTTTCTGTCCTGTGTATCGACTCAGTACACTGACAGATAAGAGGCAAGGTGGGAGGGGAGACACTGTACACTACAATGTATGTATGTATGTATGTATGCATGCATGCATGCATGTATGTATGCATGTGTGTATGTATTTCTGTGTGTATGTACGTATGCATGTATGTATGTGTGTATGTATGTATGCATGTGTGTACGTATGAGTGTATGTATATATGTATGTGTATGTATATGTATGCACGTATGTATGTATGTATATGTATGTGTGTATTGATTGACAGATTAATTTATTGCTTGGTTTATTTAAATGTTTAATAAGGAGTGCCTGCATGAGTTTGTGGGGAGGTGTTTTACAGAAGGGGCCAGAAACATTCACACAGCATGAATCATACAATTCAAAACATAGTCACACAATGAGACATGTTTAAATGGAGAGGAGGCTTCCTGCAGTCTAATTGGCTGAGAACCACTCCAAGCTGTGGCAAAATCTCATAATAACACCACAGCCTGGAAAACATTCCTGCCAATGGGGTCTTTATGTACCTACATAGACACATAGAAACATAGACTTTGACAGCAGATAAGGACCACTTGGCCTACCCAGTCTGCCCATTTCCCTACCTACTGGATAAGCTGCAGATTCTAGTTAACTAACAGCCTACTTCCTGCCACCCCCCACTACAATTGCCTTCTGTCTGTTCCATGCATGTTTGAATTCCCCCACTGCTTTAGACCCAACAACCTCCCCAGGAAGGCGGTTCCATGCATCCACCACTCTCTCCGTGAAAAAAAATGTCCTCACATTACCCCTGAGCCCTCCCCCCTCTATCTTTAAATTGTGCCCGCTTATTCTTACACATCTCTTTTTCTGAAAGATGCTACCCTCCTGGACTTTGTTGATTCCCTTGAGGTACTTGAAAGTTTCTATCATGTCCCCCCCCGTCCCTCCTTTCATCAAGGGTATACATATTAAGCTCTCTGTCTCTCTTCATGTGGTTTCTGATGCAGACCCTGTACCATTTTAGTTGCCCTTCTCTGGATTGCTTCCATCCTGTCTATGTCCTTCGTAGGTGAGGTCTCAAAACTGCACAAAGTACTCCAGATGGGGTCTCACCAACTGTCTGTACAGAGGGATAAACACTTCCTTTTCTACTTGATGCCTTCCTAAGCATCCCAGTATCCTAGCTGTCCTTACTGACTTCTCACATTGCTTACCCACCTTTAGGTCATCTGATATGACTACCCCAGGTCCCTTTCCATTTTTGTTGTTGTTAGTACCTCCCCTGCTATTGTGTACTCTTCTCCTGGGTTTTTGTTTCCCAGGTGCATTACTTTGCACTTCTTTGCATTGAATCTAAGTTGCCATATGTCTGACCATTCCTCCAATCTTGCCAATTCCCTTCTCATCCTTTCTATCCCACCTTGTGTATCAACTCTGTTACAGATCTTTGTGTCATCTGCAAAGAGGCATACTTTTCCCTCCAGACCCTCTGCAATGTCACCTATAAAGATGCTAAAGAGGACTGGACCCAGTACTGAGCCCTGAGGTACTCCACTAGTAACCCCCCTTTCTTCAGAATGGGTTGCATTCACTATTACCTTCTGTGTCCTGTTGTGCAGCGGTTTGCTGAGCTACCACCCTGGGACCCACTCCCAGGCTGGCTAACAGTTATTAATCTTTTATGCGGGACTGTGTCAAATGCCTTGCTAAAGTCTAGGTAGGCCATCCACAGCCCCTCCTGGTCTATTACTTTGGGCACCCAGTCAAAGAAATTAATTAGATTCGTCTGACATGACCTTCCTGCTGTAATCCATGCTGCTTTTGTCCTGTGCCCAGCTAGCCTCTAGGCACTCAACAGTTCTTTCTTTCAAGTGATTCCATAATTTTCCCTACCACTGAGGTCAAACTTACAGGTCTGTAGTTTCCTGCTTCTGCCTTGCTCCCACTTTTGTGAAGAGGAATCACATCTGCCCTCCTCCAGTCCTCGGATACCACCCCATCCTCCCATGATTTATTAAAAAGTGTGGTCAGTGGTGTCACTAGGTCCTCCCTTAGTTATTTTAGGATTCTGGGGTGAATCCCATCAGACCCCATTGCTTTGTCCACCTTGAGTTTTAGGAGTTCCTTCAGGACTCTTTCTTCTGTGAATGGACTGGTGTCAATCCCCCTACCCAGAGTGATTCTATTGTCTGGATTAGGTAACTCCTCCTCATCTTCTTTTGTGAATACTGAGCAAAAGTATTCATTCCGTATCTCTGCCTTTTCACTGTCTCCCTCTGCCCACCTCCCCTCTCCCTTATTAATCTTCACTTTTCCTCCCTTAACGTTTCTATGCTCCCTAATGTACCTATAAAAGGTTTTATCCCCCTTCTTAACTGAGTTGGCTATTTTTTCCTCGGTTTGGGCCTTTGCTATTCTGACTGCCTTCCCCACCTCTTTCTGCTTTAATTGATACAGTTCCCTGTCGTGCTCCTTCTGTGATTCCTTATACTTTTTGAATGCAGCCTTTTTCTCCTTAACCTTCCCTGCCACCTCTTTTGAGAACCATAGTGTTTTTTTAACTCTGCTTTGTTTTCTTAGTTTATTTGTTTCACACAAAGGCTTGTTGCCTCTATGATGGCAGTTTTGATTTTTCTCCATTGTTCTTCCACCCCTGCATTTTGGCCATTTGCTAGTGCATTCCTCAGGTATTCACCCATTTTGCCAAAGTCAGCCCTTCTAAAGTCCAGTATCCTTGTCTTAGTATGGCTCGTCTCCATGGTTGTGCTTATTGTGAAGCACACTGTGCAGTGGTCACTTGTTCCCAGATGTCTACTGACTTCTAAATGTGTGATCCTCTCTCCGTTTGAGAGTACCAGGTCTAGTATTGCTCCCTCCTGAGTGGGTTCCAACACTAGCTGTCTAAGGCCTGCCCCCTGCAGGGCATCGAGGATGACCCTGCTCTTGTAAGCCATTTGATAATAGCAGTAATATATTTTGGCATGGGTGTCATCAATTTAATAATGTCATTTTCTCTGGTGGTTGAAAGCACTTGTCCACCCCGTGTGCCACACAGTGCACTTGAGGTGAGGCATTAGCATGTGAATACTCACCCTGTTGTATATTATTGCTTAAGGAGTAAGTCTGCACTTCAGCGTGTATTCTCATAAACAAAATGACTCATTCATTACAGCTTAGTAGAAAATTCATTGTTGTTTTTTTTTTAGTTGCAGTTTTCCACTCCAAGCAACACTAGGTGTCTTCAAAACTAAGCTCTGCCTCTCCCTTACAGGCACCAACACCTGTGGGTGCACCACCTAACAAGCTGTGGCCCCTAAACTGCCCCTAAACACCCCTGGGTCTGTTCTGTTCTCTACTTGCACTTACCTGTCCTCAGCCACTTCCGTAGCACTTAACCCGCGTTTGTCCTGACAAAGCCCATCGGCTGCCACACTCTGCCCTCTCCCACATATGCCATCCCTTTCTTCAGCCCTTCCCCCAACTGTCTTCTTCCTAGTGTCTGTTTGTCATGCCTCACCTATAATATCTAATGTCTTCCTAAGTTACTATATGTTATCTTGTACCCTGTAACTAAACTGTAACCATGTAACCAATTTGATGCCAATTGCATGTACTATGGATGTGGAACCTTTGTAAAAGAGCCTTGACTCAAAGGTATGTTGTAATCCTAGATTTTAAATAAATAAAAATCACTTTTTTCCAATTGTTTAACCAGGAGAGACACACTAAGCTAAAAGCTTGTTTACAGGTGTGACCTGGGAGCTCAGGGAAGTTAAGTGACTTGCTCAGGGTCACACAGCATGCAAGTGGGGGCTGTAAGATTCAAACCCAGGTCTTCAGATTTGCAGCCCAGAGCCTTAAACCACTGTGCTATACTGTCTCCCACATTTTGCTAGCTTGTCTGAGAAGTGTGTTCTAATAGCATTTGATTGTCCCCAACTGACTTCATAGTCGTTTTTTTCCCATACAGCTTTTTATCCTTTGTCCTCCTTCTGCCCCTTATCATCCAGCCCCTTCACCCACCTTTCCAGTGACTTACCTTCAGGACCTGAATCCCCCATGCATTCCCCTTGTAGTGGGGCTGGGGGAGGACTATCCTCTCCCCTCGATACTCACATCCAGACTGTCCTTTGGTGCCCTGTTGGTGGTGCAGTGCTGCAGCAGCCGGCAGCACGATCCTACCAGCAGCAGTTGATCCTGTTTAATTCTCCACCCACTTCCCATGGCACAGAACGCAGACCCAAAGCTGTCCTCGCAGTCACAGCCCACCTTACAGGGGAAAGTTCCCCAGACATCTGCAGGGTGCTGCACATGTGGTGGAACACTGTGTCATCCCTCCCCGGGCTGGGGGCGCTGCCACATGGCAGCGCTGTCCCCAGCCCCTGGTCACCCAGCCAGCTTCCCAAGCTTGTACCTGAACTCAAGTTCCCTACACGAGAGCGCAATGTGCTTTCCATTGGGCCGTCTGGCAGTCCTCATAGCGGCTCTTTTTGTAACATCACATTGCCCACTAGAACTCTGTATACCTCCCAAACTTTGATCATGCGAACTCCGAAAAGTTCCCCATGGTCTGACTAGCTTTGATGGCTACAACACAAAAAACAATATTGCCAGCTTCTGGCATTGAGTCAGGAACTAACACCATATTTGAAAAAAAAAAAAAGAAATCTCTCGTCCAAACCCCGGCTCAGTGCCCACAAACACCATATGGCCACCACCTGGCTAACTCAGCTTTTGCCCACTCCCGCTGCATTCCTGCTACAGAGTATGGCATCAAATGGACTGCAGCAAATGGTGATGTGACCAGGAGGATAGGGCAGAGCAGTAGCCTCATCGCTGATATCTAGGCAGGCTGATTGGTCAGTCTGCCCAGCTTTATCAGTGATGAAACTGCTCTGCCCCCTTCCTGGCCGCACACCCACACATTCCAGTCCATCTAATGCTTTACTATGGAGTGAGCGCACTGTCTGGGAGGGCAGCAGATTGAGCCGGGATTGGGCACCCTTATTGGTTCCCCTAATCATAGATTGGGGGCCAGAAGGAGGGGTCCAACAATTATACAAGGTACTTTGGGAGCCCAGGGTGGGGTGGGGTGGGGTGATTTAAGCTCAAAATGCTTAGACCTCTGGCGCAGTACCAGGAAATCGGCTAATTTCTTTTTTTGTTATGAATGAGAAGGGCAAGGAAGAGAAAGCCTGGTTGTACAGTGATTGTCCTCCCACCCCAAATCGTGGATCAGAGGTGTTTGGTGTGGGGCGTTTTAAATTATGTTGTTAGGGTGCCTGGAGTGTTCAGGCTAAGGAGGGGGTTTAAAAGATGGTGTCAGCTCCTGGCTCAGTGCCAGGAGCTGGGAACATTTTGTAACGTGTGTGCCTATGTGTGTTTAAATTCAAATTTATTGAACACATTTGATACATTAAAAAAAGAAATGTGGTACAGATGTCCTGCATCAGTTCACACATTCAGAGTCATAGCATTGTATTACAGGTATGCATGTTATCTTATACAGCACAGAAGAAGTTTGGGGTTAAAACAGTTTCTGGTATCTTGGTTTGCAGTGCTTATCCCCTTGCGCTATTCTGTTTTCATTTGTCCTTCTGTAACTCTAGTTGCCCACAGCGTTATTCATTTACCCCTTCACTTCCTCTACATGTGTCCCCTATTGAGGACTAGGGAATGTAGTTTGGGTCCCTCTCCACCATATATAGCGTCCATCTGAGCCATTTAGTTATGAAACTATCTGTTCTCTAACCTGGAATGCCAGTTGTTCTATTTTGTAAATCCCTCATACAACCTCCAGCCACTGCTAGCTCATTTGGGGGCGGGGGTCTGGCTTCAACCAGCACTGTGTGATGATCTTTAGTGTTGCCACTAAGAGCACCTGTCATATGTATGTGGTATCTTTGCTCGCACTCCAACAGGCAGGAGCCCCAGTACAGCCTGTTGTAAGGTCGGGGGGGTTCAAGCCAAATAGCTCCATCAGAACCACCTCCACTTCCCCCCAGTATCTTGCTATTTTTGGGCATGACCAAAAAATGTGTGAATTGTGTGCCCACTCTTCAGCACACTTTAGCCAGTGTGTGTGTGTATGTGTGTAAGGGGTTGGAAAGCTGGTTTAAATGACCTGTTTGACTAGTTTGCACCAGTCATATCACAATGTCAAATGTTTAAAAGTAGTACTAAAAGTTGGCTAGGGTCATAGAAACCTAGATTGTGTCAGCAGAAAAAGATCCAGAAGTTCATCCAGTCTGCCCTTTTTCCTACCAAGCTCCACACTTGGCCTAACTGTGGACTGGATTTAGAGATTCAGTATCCCTAGTGGCTTATTGTCACCCCCTTTTCCCAGGTATCCTTTCCCCTCTGGGCCCCGCTGCTCTCTTCTGTCTTTTCCACTGTCACTGTCTTTGATTCAGCCACCAGTCTGTGCAGTCTATTTCATTTGTCCACAACTCACTCCTGATGAACGTCTTTACATCTCTCCTGAATTTTCACTCACATCAGTTTCCACCCGTGACCTCTAGTCACTGTACCCTCATGCCTCATGGACAAGTTCTTACACTCCACCTTGTCGATTCCTCGCAAGAAATTAGAAACATAGAAACTGTCGGCAGAAAAGGATTACTTGCCCCACCCTAACTGTCCAGATTTTCCCTGCCTATTCCATTTCCACAGACCCTACCTGGTCTCCGTTGACCCTCCCCCCTCCCACCACCCTACCTATTTACCAATATTCCCTTATGCCTATTCCATGCATGTTTGAGGTACCCCACTGTTTTTGCTCCCACCACCTCTACTGACAGACTGTTCCAGACATCCTACTCTTTCAGTGAAGTAGTACTTCCTCACACACTCCTTAAAATTCCCCCTTCCAGCTTTACTGCATGCCCTCTTGTCCTGGTGCACTTCCTCATTTGAAATAGGCTCCCCTCCTGTACTCCGTTCACACCTGTGTGGTACTTGGAGGTTTCTATCATGTCCCCCCTTCTCCCTCCTCTCTTCTAGGGTATACATGTTGAGATCCCTCAGTCTTTCTTTATAGGGCTTTTGAAGTAACCCCACCACCATTTTAGTTGCCTTCCGATGGACTGCCTCTACTCTGTCTGTCCTCTCTGAGATGCGGCCTCCAGAACCAGACACAGTACCCCACGTAGGATCTTACCAACTACTGAAACAGTGGTAGCACCAGCTCCCTCCTCCTGCTGCTGGGATACCTCTCCCTATGCACCCCAGCATCCCATTGGCCCTGCCTACTGCCTCATCACACTGCTCCACCACTTTGAGATCATCAGATATGATAACCCTAAAGTCTCGTTCCTGCTTAGTAACCATCAGTACCTCACCCCATTTTATACTCAGCTTCTGAGTTTCTATGCCCTAAGTGCATGATTTTGCACTTTTTGGCACTGAACCCCAGCTGCCATGCCCTCGACCACTCTTCAGGTTTTCTAAGATCCCTGCTCATTCTCTCCACCCCTCCTGGGTATCCGCCCAGTTACAGATTTTGGTGTCACCTGCAAAAAGGCATACCTTCCCTTCCAGTTCTTCTACAATGTCACTTATGAAGACCTTGAACAGGACTCCCAATACTGAGCCTGTAGCACCTCACTGGTCACTCTCTCCCCTCATTAGAGTGAGTGCCGCTTACCACCACCCTCTGTTGCCTATCCATTAACCATTTTTTTTTACCCAGTATACCACTTTGGATCCCACCTCTAGACTGCACAATTTATCAGCCTCTTACGTGGCACAGCGCCAGAGGCCTTGCTGAAGTCCAAGTAGGTCGCATCCACTGCATTTCCTTGATCTGTTTCCCCTGGTCACCAAGTTGAAGAAATCAATTAGACTTGTCTAGCATTTCCCTCCCTCCCCGTGAACCCATGCTGCCTTTGGTCTTGTAGCCCACTGGATTCAAGATTGCCCACTAGCCTTTCCTTTGACAGGAAAGGCTAGTGTAGTATATTTTCCCTACCACTGATGTGAGACTCACCAGCCTTTAGTTCCTAGCCTTCTCCCTGCTGCTGCTACTGCTGTTATAGACATAGGAAACATAGAATGTGACAGCGAATGGGACCGCTTAGCCCCACCTAGTCTGCCTATTTTTCCTACCACAACAGATAAGCTGCAGATCCTAGTTAACCAACAGCTTACTTCCTCCTACCCACCACTAGGACTGCCTTATGTCTGTCCCATGCATTCTTGAATTCCCCCACTATTCTTGACTCCACGACCTCCTCGGGGAGGCTGTTCCATGCATCCACAACCCTCTGTGTGAAAAAATACTTCCTCACATTACCTCTGAGCCGTCCCCCCTCTATCTTCAAATTGTGCCCCCTCCAGTCCCCTGGAACTACTGTTTACAGTGGCTTGTTGAATAAGACCATCAGTGGTGCAGCAAGCACCTCCCTGAATTTCTTTAACACGCTTGGTTGTATCCTGTCCGATCCTATTTGCTTGTCCACTTTCAAATTTGCAAGTCCCTTCAGCACTCTTTCCTCTGAAAATGGACTTGAGTCCACTTCCCCCACTCTAGCATCACTGCTGCACCTTGGTGGTCTGCCCCTCACCCTCCACTGCAAAGACTGAGCAGAAGTACTTGTTCAGGATGTCTGCTTTTTCCTGATCCTCCCCTTCGCAGTCTCCCTCTACCATCCTCCTATCTTCACTATTCCTCCCCTTGCCTTCCTCTTCTTGCTTACGTACCTGAAGAAAATCTTGCCCCCTTTTGCTACTACTTTGGCTACCCTTTCCTCGGTTTGTGCCTTTGCTTTCTTCACTCCTTACCTGCTTCCCTCGGTTTTATCTGGTACACCTCTCTGTCCTCACCTGCTGCATTTCTTTGCATTGCTATATACCATCCTTTTTTCCTTCACCTTCATGGCCAATTCCCTAAAGTATCATAATGATCTTTTTTACTCCTGCTTTTATGTTTTTATTTATTTATTTTATTTATTTGTTTAGTTTTTGTTGACCGGGTAAGTGCACTAGACAAATACTGCCTATTTTCAGGCACGACCTGGGTGAGGGGGATACAGATGAATGCCAACTGACCTTGAACCAGATTAAGCTGTTGGTGGTATTTTTAGTGAATGAGGAAAATTTGGCCAGTACGGAAATTACCTACTCTTTTTAGGTAGTGCCATGGGATCTTTAACATCCATCTGAACTACCACCAATCCAGGCAGATGGGACCTCGGTTTAACGTCTCATCCGAAAGACGGCACCTCAGAAGTGCAGCACCCCTCTCATGCTGCACTACAGTGTCAGTACTGGGATATTAACCCAAGTGCCAGATGTGGGAACTGAACCCACAGCCCTCTGATCTCCCGGCTTCAGAGGTGAATGTGCTACTTTTGCTCACTTCCTTCACACAGAGGCTGGCTGCCTTCACTATACCTTCCCTTAATTTTCTCCACTGTTCCTCTACCCCTCCCTGGCAATCCTCCCCTGCTTGGCTGCTTCTGAGGCAGTCTCCCATTTCTTTAAAATCTGCCCTCCTAAAGTCCAGGACCTTCGTCTTTGTGTGATTTGCTTCTGCAGCCATCTTAATAAATGACCACACTGTAGGATGATCACCGGTCCCCGGGGGGACAGCCCACTGTGACATCTGCAATGCTGTCTCTGTTAGTAAGCACTAAGTCCAGTATTGCTCTATCCCTAGAGGGTTTTTTGACTAACTGCTTGAGAAACACTCCTGCAGGGAGTCAAAGATGGCCTTGCTTCTAGCCAAAGCTGCAGTTGCAAGGTTCCAGTCTACATCTGGCAGAGTAAAGCCCCCAAGTAGCAACATCTCCCCCCCTTTTTGCCATCCCGCTGATGGTTCCCCCTAGAGGTTTATCCAACTTCTCCCCTTGTGCTGGAGATCTGCGTATCACCCCAGTATCAACAGTGGCCCCAGCTTCTGTTCCGAGGTGTCCCACAGCACCTCCAGTCCTTCCTATCCCCTCTAGGTTCCCTTGTACCTCCATAGTCCTGATACCCACCCTCACATTCATAACAACCCCTCCTCTACTCCCTGTCTCTTCTGAAGTGAGACTAGCCTGGTGTGTCTATGTCCCCGTTGTGATTTTCAGTGCACCATGACTCAGTTATGGCACTCGATCCAGGTCTCCCTCCACCCTGATGGCCTCCAGGTTTAGAATTTTATTTCTAAAACTCCTTCCGTTGGTGCACGTGACTTTCTAAACCTTTCTCTCTCTCCCTGTTTTCACCCCCTTTCCTCCCCCTTTTCTGCTTGTACTGCTCCCCATAACTCCCCTGCCTCCCCATTCCCTCGTTACTCTCTCACTGTGTTTCTGTCTCCTCTATATCTCTGTTTCTGCCTCCTTTTTTCTTACCCCCCTGTTCACCACCTAGTCTGCACACTCTTCAGCTTGTGCCCCTGCCCTTTTTTTTTTTTCCACTTTGGGCCCTCCATCCTTGTTGCTTCAATCTGCTGTTGGGCATCAGCTCATGCTTTCTTTGGTATTGCAGCCTCCCCCTCATCTAATTTAAGTGCTTATCTAAGTAACATTTAAACTTCCCATTGAGGGCTTTGCTTCCCTTGCCAGAAGGATGCATGCTGTCACTTCTGTAAGTGACTATATCCTTCCAAGTTGGCACCAGTCCCCAATGAAGCCAAAACCTTCCTCTCTGCACCATGCCTTCAACCAGCTGTTGACGTTCTTGGTGCAGAAGGCCCTATCCTTCCCCTGGCCATACACAGGTAGTACCTTGGCAAACAGCGCTGTGCAATCTACCTCCTTAAGGCCCCTCCCCAGTTCCCTGAATGTACCCTGCACTACCTCTGCTCCATCCCTCACCAGGTCATTAGTCGCTGGGTGGACAACAACACCCAGCTCCCTCCTGTGACCTGTCACCCTAGCGATCCTCAGGATCTGGTCTCCATTCCTTTGAGCCGAAGCACCAAGTAGACATTTTAGCTCCCTCTCCCCTCCTCTTCCTTTCCTAAGTCTATGCCCCTCACAATAGAGTCCCCACGAACAGCTGATTCCTGCTGTTCTGGGGTACTCTTCCTCCTACCTTGGGGTCTCCCCTTCCGAGGAATCCCACATCATCCTTTGCCACTACTTCAGGTGCCTCCTCCCAGCTGTGCCATCCCACCGGTATGGCCAAGGAATTTTGTAGTGGAATAGGCTGATGAGTTTGTACCCTACCTCCCACCCCACCCTCCTGGAGCCCACCATGGTCCACCTGTCCCTCCTCTGTCTAGGCATCCTCTGAAGCAGTGGCTGCAAACTCGGCAGCTCCTGGGTGGGACAAAATGTCCCAGGGTGGGGCTAATACATCTCAGTCATATCTCTCCTTTCCTTCTGACCTCAAATGTATTAAAGGAGTTTTATTGGCAGAGTTGAAGCCCTGACCGCTGCACTGATCGGGGCTTCAACTCTCTAATCCCCCCTGGAAGCACCATTACAAATAATTAGATTTTGTACCTCAACACTCATAAAATTCAGAATACGCTCAGGAGGCACCGGCATTTTGAAGATGGTGCTCCAGAACTCCGCCAGGATCTCGTGGGTAATACCATGAGATGATGACGCGGCATTACCCTTACCATAATACTGTCTCTATGTACAGCAATAAAACTAAGTATATATGTCTGATGCCAAGCTCCTTTTTTACATAATTTGCCTATATCCCATGGGTATGGTAGGCATACCATTGGGATTTAGGCAAATTAAATCAAATAGACTTGGTATCGAACTATATACAAGTTATTCCATATGGGGACAGTATTGTAACGAAATGATAACTATGACATCATGGTATTACCAGTGGATCACGGTGGGGTTCACGTGCCATCTTTAAAATGCCAGTGCCACTGAGTTTATTCCGAATTTTATGAGTGGTGAGGTACAGAATGTAATATTTGTAATGGTGCTTCCAGGAGGATCAGAGTTGAAGCCCTGATCTGTGCAGCAGTCAGGGCTTCAACTCTCAAGGTAGTTCTCCTTTAAGGTCTAACAGCCTTTCCTCATACAACCTCTCTCCTGCTGCCCCTTGATCATCTGTGTGGCCCTCCCTTGTATGGCCTCTGTGGGGTCCCTGTCTTTCTTGAGCTGTGAACTCCAAAAATGTATGCAGTACTCCAGGTGCAGTCTTACCAGGGCCCTGTACAGGGGCAGTATCACCTCCTTCCTCCTATTACATCCCCTTCCCATAAATCTCAGCATTCTCACTGCCTTGCCCTGTGCTTTGTTGTATCAACCAGTGCACTTGAGGTTGTCATTATTGACGACTCCCAGGTCTCTCTCCTGAGTTGTCTGCAGCACTCCTACTCCTTCCAGCCAGCAGTTCGTTTTAGGTTTCTTTCTACCAATATGCAACACTTTACACTTTTTTTTGCACTGAACTTTAACTGCTATAACCTGGACCTCTTTCCCCAATTTTCTAATCTCTTTTCCTCCTCAGTTTCCACTCTTACCACAGATCTTGGTGTCATCATCAAAGGATACACACCTTATTCTGGATTCCCTCTGCTATGTCACAAATGACACACCTTATTCTGGATTCCCTCTGCTATGTCACAAATGACACACCTTATTCTGGATTCCCTCTGCTATGTCACAAATGACACACCTTATTCTGGATTCCCTCTGCTATGTCACAAATGACATGCCATATTCTGGATTCCCTCTGCTATGTCACAAATGACATGCCATATTCTGGATTCCCTCTGCTATGTCACAAATGACACACCTTATTCCGGATTTCATCTGCTATGTCACAAATTACACACCTTATTCTGGATTCCCTCTGCTATGTCACAAATTACACACCTTATTCTGGATTCCCTCTGCTTTGTCACAAATGACATGCCATATTCTGGATTCCCTCTGCTATGTCACAAATGGCACACTTTATTCTGGATTCCCTCTGCTATATTGCAAATCAAGATATTAGAGAGCACCTGTCCCTGAACCGATCCCTGTGGTACCCCACTCATGGCTCCTCTGCACTTAAAGTCTGCCCCTACTGATGGCCACCCTCTGCATCCTGCTCCCAGTCAGTTCACCTCTCCACCTGGTCTGTTTTCCTCCTATCTGCAAGTCCCCCACTTTTTTAATTAGCATTCTGCATGGAATGGAATGTAAGGCCTTCCTTAAGCAGAGCTACAACGTGTCCACTGCTTGGCCTCTATCCACCACTTTTATGACCCAATCATAGAAATTGATCAGGTCAGTTTGGCAAGATCTCCTTGTGCTGCCTCCTGTCCTTGCAAACCCTTTGCCTCCAGGAATCCCATAGTTTATTCCTTAATGGTGGTTTCTAGCAGCTTGCCTACAACCCAGATTAGACTGCCCATTTGTAATTTCCAAGGTCATCGCTAGACCCTGTCCCTGCTCTTGTGAAGCAGCACAACATTAGGCAAGGAATGCCACATCCCATCACCACCCAAAGTCTGCCCAGTAACCCTGCCTTATATGGTAATGGGCAGACCCACTGAGTGACCATGGAGGGAATACTGTGGTTTGGAATCCCAGTGTTGGAGTGGTGTATTATGGGCAGGATTGGTTGCATGAGCATTGCAGCATTGGTAGAAGAGCGCAAATCATCTGGAGCAAAGGAATTAGTTGGGAATGCGCTAGCTGATGCATGAGAGGTAGAAGGATCTGGTGGGATATTAAAACTCGAGAGTTTAGGTAGGGTTAATGACGCATCAACTGGAGTCCAGGTATACCTGACATACACACACTAGGTCTCCTCCATATTTGTCCTACTCGGAATCAATTACTTCTCCCGAACTCTGTGGGCAGAATATCACTGTAGTGTGGGAATTCTATGTTTGGGGCTTGTGATGGGTGAGACTGTTGGGAAACCCTTCAGTGGGCACAATCAGGTGACACATATTCCTTGAGTATATTCACCCCATGACCTTCATATCCAGCACCTCAGCATATGGATCGGGGTCACCTGCCCCCTCAGTCCACTCTGGAACACTGGCAAGTGTCAGAATCACTTTGCCACTAATCCTCTTGGTCACAAGATCTGGGGATCATGCATGGGGGCATGGGGACTGGTTGGGGGGAAGAGTGCCTGGGCCCCCGCAATGCTATCATGGGGATCGCTGGCATGCACCTCCCCCACCCAACACTACAGCTAAGCCACGATGGCTGCTGACCCGCTCCAGTGTGACATCGATAGTCCTATGTCAATGCAGAGGGGAATTTAATGCTTCCCCCCTCTCTAGTATAGGGCTCAAGCCACTTCCGCACCCTGCAGGCAGTGTATCTTGCATTGTGGATGAGCATCCAGATGCCTTCAGGGTGCATATCGGTGAGAACACCCACAGGTGTGGAGCTGCACCAACAGAGAGCACATCTCAGGCCGCCCCTGGTTTTGGCTACGTGTGGGATCATTGTGGGTCACAGACAGCCATATTTCCACTGATTCAGTAACAGTCTGCAATACGGTGTGTAACCCCTAGGTGGCGCTATCCCATGGCCTACTACCCCTGCCTGCTTGGCTAGTAGCAGGTTAAGGGGCCTGGGTACTGCAGCGGGTGCCTCCACCCGGAGGTCAGGGTTGGTAGTGGTCAAACTAACCTGGGCACATCCCTTCGGGACACTGTAACCCCCTCTTTCCATTCTAGTGGCCTGAGCAATATCGATCATCACTTTCACAGTACCCTTGTGCCATACAAATACCCACACTGTTTGCACCACCCAGGGCTGGTTCCTCTGGCTCGACCCTGGGGACCCCCTGTAAAACAAGGTTATGCACAGCAAATAGCAACAGTACAGTACTCTTGGCACAAACTGGAACCACAGTCAGGTTAAATGCAGAAAAAGTCAGATCTGATTTATTCAGGGGACTTGAATAAGGAAGGGGAGTAATCAGGTTGATTGGCTTAAAGGCTATATTAATCAAACAGTTATGCAGGCGCTTTAAGTCCCCACACAGTCACACCTCTGGGTACCAAGGTAGGGAGATGATGGGTTAGCCAGGAACATTGCAGCTGGTTGGGGCCCTGTGATGGAAGAAAGCAACATGTACAACACACACTATTTGTAATCCGGAGCCAGAGGGCTCAGTTCATGAAAGAAAAAGTAACCAGACAATCAGATGACAACACTTTAGATTTAGCTGTTGTTGCAGGGAGCTACCCTGATGTTTACTCACGATACGCAATACTGGACACAGGCAGTACGAAATCGAGACTGCAGGTTGTTGAGCTTGAGTGCCCGGAGAAGCGGGGCCCACACGAATCACCGAGGTGTCATTCCTGTTCAAGTGTTGAGCAGGAGGCTGATCCCCAGGCAGGTCTCTCATTGATGGCTTTCTTTGTGCAGCGGGTAGTCGGGCTGGGCCAGTGTGGCAAGGCCAGGCCCAATGGAGATGATTTTGGATTCAGTCTGTGGGGCTGGATGTGGCTTCCAGCAAGCAGAATACAGTTCAGACCACAGTGGGGAACCAAATCGCAACCCACTAGCAGCACACAGCACATTTACATGTAAGGCATTTCTAATGCAGCTTCCAGCAAGCTGAACACAATTCAAACCACAGTGGGGAACCAAATCACAACCCACTATAAGCACACAACACATTCACATGTAAGGAAATTCCACTGTACCGGGCAAAAGGCTCTCCGGTAGCAATTACATAGTCTCTGCACAATCTGGGAGTTCAGAGGTGGCTGGAGGTCCAAACAGGCCAATCGCATTCAGCAAATCTTCGGTCTTCTTCAGGTAGGAGCCTGGTCACAATTCAGTGGCTTACTTCGCTCTCCAAGTTCGGATTCAGTCTGAAAAAGGCACAAGTTCCCTCTCAGGGACAGCAGGCAGGCATGCAGGCCAAAACTCAGGCCTTTCCACAGTTCTCCTGCGTGAATCTATGCCGGGGCTGCTGCTTGAATCATTCAAGCTGTTACCTCTTCACTTCCCAACTCCGAACTGAAACTAGCTGCAAGAAGCTTGGGAATTTCCCCAAGATCTAAAAGGTTTGGTTGGCTGATCTGTCTGTCAGTCCCACCAAGGATTCCCCCTCCAGGTTATTTTAGGTGCCAAAATGCAAAAATTACAATTCCTACAAGTTTTGACCCCACCAAGCCCCTGTAGGCAGGCTCCATTTTAGAGTCCCAAATGTACTGATTGGCCCATTTCAGCAGTCCAGAACCAAGATGATGGAAACAAACAGAACTGTCCATGCTGCAAACAAGGCAGGTTAGAACAAATTGCAATATGATTACTACTCTAACAAATGATCAGCAAACAAGCACATCCTCTAACAGAGCTCCCTTTTAGATTAATTATGACTGCAATCCAGGCAGCTCTTAAAGAGACAGTACACAGAGGCTAATTAGGCACTCTCTGACAATCACATTTAAACTGTAAAAATGCAGGACACCAGCCTGGCAGTGAGCATTTAGACAAGCTCAAGGAAGACTTTTCGGGAACCCCCATTTGTGGGGGTTTACACGTGCCTTCTGCATGTCCCGGATCTGGGCTCTTGGTACACAAACTGCTTCTATTCCATGCTGTCCGAGTAATATACTCTCTGTATGGCCTCTGTACCTTCCTTAAAGAGAGTGAACAAGATAATGTCCAATGTACAGCAATGGGCTTTGTAATACCATAGTCCATATCTAAATGGTGGCGAAAGTCTTTTGAGCCAGTATGTGAAAATTTAATACTTGTCCTCTTTGTAAGGGAAGGGATCATAAATTTAACTGAAGAGACAGCCAGCCAAACCCTTCCACTTCCCAGTCTGCCAGCCACCTCCCTTGGATGTTTTGTGACATCTAACCAGGCAGAGCACAGAGGCGCACCCCACTGAAGTCTATGGGGTTGAGTTTGAAAAGAACTTGATGTATGTTTAAGTAATCTTCGATATAAATGAAAGCCTTACTAAATCATGGGGGAAACACCATTTAAAAACTTACATGAACAAAAGTCATGCAATTAAGATGTAGCCCAAATGGTGCAGTGCTTATTGACTTCCTGTGAATCACTTTTTTGAAGTGCCTCTTTTTATTTGGACTGTATGCCTGGATGGACTATTACTTGCTTCACTCATAATTACAGTAAACGCCTCACATTTGAATACCCTAGTTCCTGTTCCTGTAAATTGTTTGTGTCTATATTGTATTAATTGTGTCTATAATGTATTTCTGACATCCTTAGATTCATACTTGGTGTATTTTAATTTCTCAGATTTTTTTTTCTAAAAACATCTCTAGCTAGTTTTGTAATCAATGACTCAAGTCATTAAAGATGGCCGCCACTCACAGTTTTGCACAATCTCTTCTGTTGCGATTACCTGTTGATTGTACAGACTAGATTCGTGCTGTGAATGTGTTAGGATGGTGCTGCCACATGTTTCTGATGGTAAACAGCACAGCACTGTACCAAGATATAAGGAATGTATAGGCACCCATAGACAACGAGCCTTTGTTTCCATCGAGGGGTTGAGATACCAGTGTATGGGCCTCTTGCTGGTGTCTCAACACCAAGATGGAAACACAAGGCAAGTTGTGTATGCTCACCCATATTTATTTGTTATAGTGTATGGTGTAAAAAAAAAAAGAAAAAGGAGATTGTGTCTTTTTTGTTTTACCACAGTTAGGATAACGCTGAGGTACAGTGAGCAGAGAAAGTGACACAAAGCAGTGGGAGTCAGTGGGAGGGAATCGAAGCTGCAGTTAATGACAGAATGTGCACAACAAGGTTTTTGAGCTGCTTAAATTACACACACAATAAGCCCTAACCATACGCTGTATTTAAGTTCTTCATGGCGACCCTGGCACAGAAGTGGGAACTTTTAAAAGCTTCAAAATCCCAGACAGAATCTTAGGCTAGGAATGAAAGAAAACAAAAAGATGGGTATGTTGATGTTTTTTTCCAGAACATCATTATTACTAAGAAAACCTACATAGAGATTAACAAACACTGCTGCTTTAACAAGCTCAGCTGTTCCACTTCTTGATGTAATCTGAAAACAGTTGCCGTATTAAGCTTTCAGGTTTGCAGGGCAGTTTTTGACCCGTCTGCGGCAGCCACTGCCCGTTGCTTTAAGTCAGTACTCTGCTGATTCACAGTTAACAAACCAATGTCAAGATCTTTTTTCTGTTTACAGTTACTTGAGTCTAGAAACAAATGATTTGATACCTTTTATTGGACCAACATGGATGTTACAGAAAAAAACAAAGTGCTTTAGCTTTCGAACCAACCAGGTCCTTCTTCAGAAGCTTTGTGGCAGGTTTTTCAAATATCCCATACTATTAACACCAGATTATATAGAAAAAGCAGAAACCAATGAGAATTATTTCTGCTTTTTCTATATAATCTGGTGTTAATAGTATGGGATATTTGAAAAAACTGCCACAAAGCTTCTGAAGAAGGACCTGGTTGGTTCGAAAGCTAAAGCACTTTGTTTTTTTTCTGTAACATCCATGTTGGTCCAATAAAAGGTATCAAATCATTTGTTTCTGGATTTGAGTCTAGAAAGGCATTTCTCTGACATTCCATCTTATCTCAGAGAAGTATTATACAATTCAGTAGCATCACATGCCATTGCAGTTTCTTGGAAATTATGCTCGGTGGGGGAAGGGTGGGATCAAGCATAGCTAAAACAGCAGAGCTTCCACCTCTGTCCTCATTCCTGCCATCGATCATCTGTCTTCTACACTATTGTATACAGTAACTCCTGCTGGTACAGCCTAGGACTTGTGAGCTCCCTTCACAGTCAGTGCTCCTACACCACTACCTACAGTAACTCCTGCTGGGAGAGTTTGGGGCTGCAATAGCCATGAGCTCCCTTCGCAGTCATGGCTCCTACAGCACAACCTGCAGTGACTCCTACTTGGGGAGGCTGGAACTGCAGTAGCTGTGAGCTCCCTTCCCAGTCATCGTTGCTCCTACAGCATGACCTGAAGTGACTCCTATTGGGAGAGGCTGGGACTGCAATAGCTGTGAGCTCCCTTCACATTCATTGTTCCTACAGCACGACCTGAAGTGACTCCTACTGAGAGAGGCTGTGGCCCCCTCATCCATCTGCTTTTATTGTTCATTCTGTATTGAAGAGTTCAAATCCTTTATTACATTTTCAATGTTATAATATATATCGCTTGTTTTTAATTCAAATGTATAATTTCGGCTTATGACTGTCTTAAAGGTGGTCTTGTGGCCTTTGGGGGTGTTTGAGGGCCACACCTGTGGCCCTCTGATTATCTTAGGTTTCCCAGCCATGACATACAATGTTTTCTACTGGGAGAGGCTGGGACTGCAGTAGTTGTGAGCTCCCTTCACAGTCAATGGTCCTACAGCACGACCTACAGTAGCGCCTATTGGGAGAGGCTGGGGCTGCAGCAGCTGTGAGCTCCCTTCGCAGTCATCACTCCTACAACATGAACTGCAGTGACTCCTACTGGGAGAGGCTAGGGCTGCAGTAACTGTGAACTCCCTTCACAGTCTTTGCTCCAACAGCACGACCTGC
This sequence comes from Neoceratodus forsteri, assembly GCA_016271365.2. Classification (NCBI taxonomy): domain Eukaryota; kingdom Metazoa; phylum Chordata; order Ceratodontiformes; family Ceratodontidae; genus Neoceratodus; species Neoceratodus forsteri. The sequence continues at coordinate 59,477,294 of JADMNL010000036.1, read as the reverse complement.
AGTGACTCCTACTGGGAGAGGCTGCGACTGCAGTACCTGTGAACTCCCTTCGCAGTCATTGCTCCTGCAGCACGACCTGCAGAGACTCCTATTGGGAGAGGCTGGGACTGCATTAGCTGTGAGCTGCCTTCACAGTCATTGTTCCTAAACCATGACCAGCAGTGACTCCTACTGGGGCAGGCTGGGACGACAGTACCTGTGAGCTCCCTTCGCAGTCATTGCTTCTACAGCATGACCAGCAGTGACTCCTACTGGGAGAGGCTGGGACTGCAGTAGCTGTGAGCTCCCTTCGCAGTCATTGCTCTTACAGCATGACCAGCAGTGACTCCTACTGAGACAGGCTGGGACTGCAGTAACTGTGAGCTCCCTTCACAGTCATTGCTCTTACAGCATGACCAGCAGTGACTCCTACTGGGGCAGGCTGGGACTGCAGTACCTGTGAGCTCCCTTCACAGTCATTGCTTCTACAGCATGACCAGCAGTGACTCCTACTGGGAGAGGCTGGGACTGCAGTACCTGTGAGCTCCCTTCACAGTCATTGCTCCTACAGCATGACCAGCAGTGACTCCTACTGGGAGAGGCTGGGACTGCAGTACCTGTGAGCTCCCTTCGCAGTCATTGCTCCTACAGCATGACCAGCAGTGACTCCTACTGGGAGAGGCTGGGACTGCAGTACCTGTGAGCTCCCTTCGCAGTCATTGCTCCTACAGCATGACCAGCAGTGACTCCTACTGGGGCAGGCTGGGACTACAGTACCTTTGAGCTCCCTTCACAGTCATTGCTCCTACAGCACGACCAGCAGTGACTCCTACTGGGGCAGGCTGGGACTACAGTACCTGTGAGCTCCCTTCACAGTCATTGCTCCTACAGCATGACCAGCAGTGACTCCTACTGGGAGAGGCTGGGACTGCAGTACCTGTGAGCTCCCTTCACAATCATTGCTCCTACAGCATGACCAGCAGTGACTCCTACTGGGAGAGGCTGGGACTGCTCTTACAGCATGACCAGCAGTGACTCCTACTGGGGCAGGCTGGGACTACAGTACCTGTGAGCTCCCTTCACAGTCATTGCTCCTACAGCATGACCAGCAGTGACTCCTACTGGGAGAGGCTGGGACTGCAGTAGCTGTGAGCTCCCTTCGTAGTCATTGCTCCTACAGCACAACCAGCAGTGACTCTTACTGGAAGAGGCTGGGACTGCAGTAGATGTGAACTCCCTTCGCAGTCATTGCTCCTACAGCATGACCAGCAGTGACTCCTACTGGGGCAGGCTGGGACTACAGTACCTGTGAGCTCCCTTCACAGTCATTGCTCCTACAGCATGACCAGCAGTGACTCCTACTGGGAGAGGCTGGGACTGCAGTAGCTGTGAGCTCCCTTTACAGTCATTGCTCCTGCAGCACAACCTGTAGTGACGCCTACTGGGAAAGGCTGGGACTGCAGCAGCTGTGAGCTCCCTTTACAGTCTTTGCTCCTACAGCACGACATGCAATGACTCCTACTGGGGCAGGCTGGGACTGCAGTAACTGTGAGCTCCCTTCACAGTCATTGCTCCTACAGCATGACCTGCAGTGACTCCTGCTGGGAGACACTGGAACTGCAGCAGCTGTGAGCTCTGTTCGCAGTCATTACTCCTACAGCACGACCTGCAGTGACTCCTGCTGGGAGAGGTTGAGACTGCAGTAGCTGTGAGCTCCCTTCGCAGTCATTGCTCCTACAGCACGACCTGCAGTGACTCCTACTGGGAGAGGATGAGACTGCAGTAGCTGTGAGCTCCCTTCGCAGTCATTGCTCCTACAGCATGACCAGCAGTGACTCCTACTGGGAGAGGCTGGGACTGCAGTAGCTGTGAGCTCCCTTTACAGTCATTGCTCCTGCAGCACAACCTGTAGTGACGCCTACTGGGAAAGGCTGGGACTGCAGCAGCTGTGAGCTCCCTTTACAGTCTTTGCTCCTACAGCACGACATGCAATGACTCCTACTGGGGCAGGCTGGGACTGCAGTAACTGTGAGCTCCCTTCACAGTCATTGCTCCTACAGCATGACCTGCAGTGACTCCTGCTGGGAGACACTGGAACTGCAGTAGCTGTGAGCTCCCTTCGCAGTCATTGCTCCTACAGCACGACCTGCAGTGACTCCTACTGGGAGAGGCTGAGACTGCAGTAGCTGTGAGCTCCCTTCGCAGTCATTGCTCCTACAGCACGACCTGCAGTGACTCCTACTGGGAGAGGCTGAGACTGCAGTAGCTGTGAGCTCCCTTCGCAGTCATTGCTCCTACAGCACGACCTGCAGTGACTCCTACTGGGAGAGGCTGAGACTGCAGTAGCTGTGAGCTCCCTTCACAGTCATTGCTCCTACAGCACGACCTGCAGTGACTCCTACTGGGAGACGGCTAGGACTTCGATAAAGCCAGCAACTGGTGAAACATCAGGTGATCTGCTACTCCCCACATCCATGGTTGTTTGATTTTTGAACTTGTTTGCACTATCCCTCTGCACTTTATGGCTGTAATGGATGATAAACTGTGAGTAGATAAAACGCTTTGGGTTTTGGATATCTTCCTGACTGGACAGTGTATTTTGAACATTTAGGAGGTTGAGTGGCGTGATTTGCTTAATCCTGAGTAGGTGTGAGCTCCCTTCACAGTCATTGCTCCTACAGCACAACCAGCAGTGACTCCTACTGGGAGAGGCTGGGACTGCAGTAGCTGTGAACTCCCTTTACAGTCATTGCTCCTACAGCATGACCTGCAGTGACTCCTGCTGGGAGACACTGGAACTGCAGCAGCTGTGAGCTCTGTTCGCAGTCATTACTCCTACAGCACGACCTGCAGTGACTCCTGCTGGGAGAGGTTGAGACTGCAGTAGCTGTGAGCTCCCTTCGCAGTCATTGCTCCTACAGCACGACCTGCAGTGACTCCTACTGGGAGAGGCTGAGACTGCAGTAGCTGTGAGCTCCCTTCGCAGTCATTGCTCCTACAGCACGACCTGCAGTGACTCCTACTGGGAGAGGCTGAGACTGCAGTAGCTGTGAGCTCCCTTCGCAGTCATTGCTCCTACAGCACGACCTGCAGTGACTCCTACTGGGAGGCTGGGACTGCAGTAGCTGTGAGCTCCCTTCACAGTCATTGCTCCTACAGCACGACCTGCAGTGACTCCTACTGGGAGGCATGGGACTTGACCAGCAACTGGTGAAACATCAGGTGATCTGCTACTCCCCACATCCATGGTTGTTTGATTTTTGAACTTGTTTGCACTATCCCTCTGCACTTTATGGCTGTAATGGATGATAAACTGTGAGTAGATAAAACGCTTTGGGTTTTGGATATCTTCCTGACTGGACAGTGTATTTTGAACATTTAGGAGGTTGAGTGGCGTGATTTGCTTAATCCTGAGTAGGTGTGAGCTCCCTTCACAGTCATTGCTCCTACAGCACAACCAGCAGTGACTCCTACTGGGAGAGGCTGGGACTGCAGTAGCTGTGAACTCCCTTTACAGTCATTGCTCCTACAGCATGACCTGCAGTGACTACTACTGGAAGAGGCTGCGACTGCAGTAGTTGTGAGGTCCCTTCACAATCAGTGCTCTGACACCACTACCTACAGCAGTGGTGGGCAACCCATGGCCCGAGAGCCACATGCAAACCCCCAGGGGTCAATCTGTGGCCCCCTCATCTACCTGCTCATATTGTTTATTCTGTATTGAAGTGTTCAAATCCTTTATTACATTCTTAATGTTATAATATATATAGCTTGTTTTTAATTCAAATGTATAATTTCAGCTTGTGACTGTGGTAAAGGCGGTCTTGTGGCCCTAGGGGGTGTTTGAGAGCCGCACTTGTGGCCCTCTGACTATCTTAGGTTGCCCAAGCCTGACCTACAGTGTCTCCTGCTGGGTGAATCTGGGACAGCAGTAGCTGTGAGCTCTGTGTTCCTTTAAGAGAGACTGAATGTTTTCTGTTCACTCACAGATGCTACAAAATCTAACTCTGCTCGTAATCAGTGTTACACATGCAATGCTACTGAACATCTCTGAGTTGCCAGATGTAGTCCCGTATTACAGTTACAGGAGCGAGAGTTAACTATTAAAAGATACATATCAGACCACTGAGTCACGTACTAGTAAATATTGCAGCTTACCGCTGTAATGGCTGGGGAGGGGGGAGGTTAAATAAGGGATGTCCCATTTAAAATGAGACAGTTGAGCGCTATGACCCACCCCCGCAGTCAATGGACGTGATTCCATACCACTGCTTACAGGAACTCCTGCTGAAGGATGCTGAAACTGGAGTATTGTAGCTGTGAGCTTCCGCACCCCAACCCACAGTCAGTGACTTATTTCCATAGCATTGCTTACTGGGACTCCTGCTGTTGGAACTGTTATTGTAACTGCGAGTTCCCCCACACCACCCTCTCAGTCATGACTTATTCCCATACCATTGCCTACAGGGACTCCTGCTGTATGATGCTGAAACTGGAGTATTTTAGCTGTGAGCTTCCCCATACCACCCCCACTGTCAGTAACTTGTTACCATATCAATGAATGTTGAGACTCCTGCTGGAGTACGCCAGAACTGGAGTAGCTCAGAACTACAGATTCCATGTATTTTGACTGCAGGAGAAATACAAGCATTTTAACTGCTTATCTAAAATTACACTCTGTTCTTAGTTTCTGTAGGCTGCCACCAGTTTATTACAGAGCACAGTCTTCCTCGGGAGATGTGTAATTTCCTTGCTGTGGGGAGGGGGAGTTACTCGTCACTACATCACCATACAAAAAGATCTGCTAGGGCCCTGGCCTTTCCTTCCCATAAACAGGTCTGGTGTTTGGAGTCTAAGATCCGACTGTCTCTCCCCCTAATAAATCACAGCAAAGAGAAGCATCGGAAATCAAATCCGGTCTTTCTGGTGCAAGGACCACCCGGCCCTTAATTCCTGGGGCATTTGTATGTCTGAGTCTGTGGTAACCGGTAATTGTTCAGTAGACACACCTCATGCTGGAGGGCTCACAGGTGTACAGCAGACATGCCTCAGAAATGCTGACCTCCAACAGATATCACAGAAACCTGGGTAGCTGGTTCAGCAGTTAGTGCTACAGAATAACATGGGCCATGCATCCCTCATGTCATGAGAAGGTATCCAGTCCTGATTCTGCTTGTGCTGGCATGTGTAAGAGCATTTCCCTGCTGTTTTTTTTTTTTTTTCACTTGCTAGCCCCCCCCCCACACTACCCCTCCAACTTCCTCTGCTTCTCCCTCGGGGCTTCCCAGGCACCACCAGTTCCCTTCTGCCTCCAGCCCTGGGCACCTACCTCCATGGAGCCATGGCTTTGCCCACAGATGAGGTTCAAGTGGGGGAGTCCTCCCATTGGACATCTTGTTGTGCCAGGTGGTTCCCTGGTGCTGTGGGAGACAGGGGAACCCGGATGGATCAGGGGTCATCATTATCGCGGAGGTACTGGGAGCCTTGGCAGTGTTTTTCATCCCCTACTCCCACAAGGATGTTGTGTGCTATGATGTCAAGGTGTCTCGGTGCACATTATGTGTGCATCCACACGTCAGCATCCACAACATCTCTTCCTCCCACAGCCTTCTCTAACTGCACTGCCACCTGTAAACTCCAGGTGGCAGTATCACAGAGGAGTTTGGAGCCCTCGCTCACTAGAGGAGAAGAGCATCCTCTGGGACCCTCAATCCTCTGCCCCCCCCGGCTGGCCCCCAGCGACCCAAGCACATTCCCAAACTCAGTCGCCAATGTCACAAGCAGTAGACCTTGCACTGCACCAATGGTCCGGCCCTCCCTGCTGGCTTTATTAGTGTGCTACTACTAGAGCTTACAATGCAAGGGCTCCCACGTTATGTGGAACTTCTTCCTCACAGCATTGGGGTGAGCTTCCTTTTAAGTGGCTTAGTAAGCAGCATGCTCAGCTCTGGGGTCGGCAGATTAGAAGGTTGTAGGTTCGAACCAAATGCCAGGTACTCAGGGTAATACCCCTAACTGACACTATAGTGCAGTACAAGGTGGGTGCTGCACTGCTGAGGTGCTTTCCTGTGGATGAGATGTTAAAACAAGGTCCCTTCTGCCCATCTTTGGTCACTGTTGTCCAGGCAGAAGTTAAAGATCCCATGCCACTTATTGAAGAAGAAAAGGGCAGCTTTTTCCGATATCCTGACCAGCATTCTCCTGCCAATAAAATAGATCTCATCCCCATCCACAACCCCCCCCCCCCATGCACCAGGAAATAAGCTGTTATGGTTCAATGTGCATTTCCTGGCTTAAAAAAAAAAGTTACTTTATTCTCTCTAGCCACCTCACATATTGCAGTATTTCTCAATAAAGACAATAATACCCCTCAGTACAAAAGGACCTTCCACCATTCGCTCAGTCCTGGAGACTTGCATTGTGGAACTGTGTTTTTTTGGTGGGGGAGAGGGGATTGAACTTATTTAGTCTGGATAGCTATGATGAAATGCAACAGATAGCTGTCAGTGCAGGGGAAGGGGTCTGCTAATACTCTGTTTTGAAGCAGGATTGGACTGAAGCAGAGGTGAAGTGCCTTGCTTAGTAGCTGTGGTGGGATTTGAAACTGTGATATCCTGTCTCAGTTTACCGTTTTAATGGGAAAGTATATCTAGTTTTCCTTGCCGCAGAAGAAAGGGGACCATGGAGAAGTCTTTCTTTTATAAAAAATTAAAACATTATTACACAGCCATAGACAGTTGCAGTGCTGTTTGGAATTGACCCTGTAAAGTTTGTCAACTCTCTGTTAAAACTCACACTTTTCAATCTATGTGTTAAGGATATTTTGTAACATGGTGTACGCCCCTTTTAAATCCTCCCTCCCATTTCCTCTACTTGCCCCACCCCTGCATAGGTTACAATTTGAAATGAGATTTTGTTTATTTCTGTTTATTTATGTAACCCCCCTACAAATGAGAGTTCCTAAAATGCCTTCCTGGGCTTGCCTAATGCCCACTGCCAGGTGGGTGTTCTGTGTTCTAACCATTTAAAAGTGCTTGCATGTGAGTGCCCTGTTAGCCTCCGTGTCTGTCTCCTTAAGAGGCATCATTTTGTGGGTTATAATTATTCTGGGTGGGGGCCGAGTGGTTTCAGGCTCGAGTCCCACCTGGGCTGCAATACAGCCGCTTCATTCTGTCATCATTAAGTGCGCAGAGGAAGCCCTACTAGAATCTGTTATTGTTTGTTGATTATCTGCTTTAATAGTAATGATATAGTAGTCTGTCTAACCTGCCTTCCTTTGCAGCATGGACTTTCTGTTTTGCACCCCCGTCATTTTTTTTTTTTTTTTTTTAGTCTTTTGGAAACTGGGTAAGGCCCACTAGGCACAAGTGCCTGTTTTCCGGGGCAACCTGGGACCACTGGGCGGTTAAGTGACTTGCTCAGAGTCACACAGTATGCAAGTGGAGGTTGTGAGAATCAAACTCAGGTCTGGTCTGCTGGGTGTATCAAGCTCGTTCACACCTTGTTCCTCTAACCTCTAGGCTATACTGCCAGCCCAGTTCTGGACTGCCAGTTTGAACCAATCAGTACCTTTGGAGACCCTAAAATGTAGACTGCCCCCAGGGGTCTTGTGGGAGTGAATTTCTGTAGGAATTGTAGTTTTTACTGTTTGGCGCCTAAATGGACCTGGAGGGGGAGCCCTTGCTGTGACAGACAGATGGATCAACCAACCGAACCTTTTGGATCACTGAGAAATCCCAGAGCTGCCTGCAGCAGTGAGTCAGTGTGTAGCTGGAGTTGAGAGAGTGAACAGCTCGAGCAATTCGAGCAGCTGCTCCTGCCTAGTTGCGCGGGGGAATCAGCAGGAAGGCTGTGTCTGGCCTGCCTGCTACCATCTTCTCGAGTGAAGAAGTCTGCATTAATATCTCGCACTTTATCCGAATTTGCTGTGATTGTGACCGAAATCCTGAATTGTGACAAAGTGAAATTTGCCTGCTGTGGACCGAAGATATGCCTTGGTGTGATCGGCCTGTCAGGACTTGAGAAAACCGCAGACCGTACAGTTTGCGCAGAGACACTGTTGATTGCAACTGGACTGTCATCTGAACTGTGGTATTTACCTGTCTTTACTATAATTGTGCTGAATGTGGAGTGTGGGTCGCGATTTGGTTCCCCACATTGCTGAATGTGTCACGCTGGCTGGAGGCTGCATCCAGCAAAACCTAATGGACTGTATCCAAAATCATTCACCTGGTCTGGGCCTTACCATCTCAGCCTAGATTGCTGCTCACACCACAGAGTTACATCTGGCAAAAGACCCGCCTGGGGATTTGGCTCCCTGCTCAACACCATCGAACAGGATCGACCATCATGGTGCATCGTGTGGGCCCTGCTTCTCCTGGCACAGCAGTCAATCATCCTGAGGTCTTCATTTCGTCCATCCTGCCTCCTGGTCTGGGTAGCGTGAGTAATCATCAGGGTAGCTCCCTGCAACAGAGCTCAAATCACAGTGTCATCTGATTTAATTGTTTTGGTTAATCATTATGAACTGAGCCATCCGGCTCCAGAATACAAATTGTGGGTTAAAGTGCATGTTGCATTTTTCCTCCCTAAGGGCTCCAACAACAGCTATAATGCCGGCCTACCCCGGGCAATGCTCCAAGCTAGCCTGCAGACCAACTGGGTACCCAGAGTGTGTGTGACTGTGCTAGAGGGACTCTTAGAGGCATGCATGCTTAGCCTGATTAAATCAGATCCAGAATCAAACACCAGATTACTGCCCCTCCCTTGTTCACATCCCCCAAGAAATCAGATCTAAATCTTTTTGCATTTACACTGGCTATTGTGTACCTTTGTGGTGGGGATACTGTGTTACTATTGCCTTTCTCCATTGCAGGTCTTGTTTTGCAGGGGGTCTACAGGGCCAGTGCAGCTGATCGGTCCTGATGGTAAGTGTGCCAAGTGTGGGTATAACATTACATTCTGGTGTTAATTGTGATTGTCTATTTGCTGACCAACATAGGCCACTAGAGAGGTTGGGGGGGGGTATCAGTGTCCTGGAGGGCTATACCCAGAGCAGCTGTGCTACCCTTAAACCAATCCTCTGTGTGGAGGCACCCGTTCACAGAATTCAGGCCCCTCAACCTGCACTTAGTCACACAGGCAGGGGTAGTATCCCTTGGGATAGCGCCACCTGGGGGTTACATTTATTTATTTATTTAATAGTAACTGGCTTCCCCTCTTTTCCGTAGGGAAACTGTGGTGTAATTTGCCATAATAAAGGAGTGTTTATTATGGCAAACATGCACATGGCTTTCCTCAATTCTACACTTGCACCACCCGAGTTCCTGGCTTCCCAACTGCTGTCTGTTTCCCTTTTCACTGAACCACCACTCAGACTCAGCAGTGTTTTTTTAGACCCTAAGGCCTGGATATTCAAAAGGGTTGCGCATGGCGCAACAATGTTGCACCGTGCTCAACCCACTGATGCACCCTGGCGCAAATCCCAATGCGCCGGAGTGCATCAGTAATGTATGTGGCGCAGGTGGGGGTGGTGCCCATGCATATTCTGCACATCCCGATATTCAGCCCGCGATGTGCTGAGTCCATGCATGCACAACCCCTACTTGTGCTACCCACAGGTGAGCTGCCATATTGCAGGGCGCAACACGGCAGCTGCCACCTGTGGGTGGCCACCTGAGCTCCAGCTGCACCTCCATGGCGGTGCCCCCGCATGCTTGATCGTGGGCATCTGTTGCAGTATATAACGTCCTATATCCCTGGTGGTCCAGTGGACCACCCGCAGCCCGATTGCGGGCTTCTGTATTAAAAAATAAAGTCCTATATCCCTGGTAGTCCAGTGGACTGCTGTCAGCCCTATCGCAGGCTTTTGTATTAAAAAATAAAGTCTTATATCCCAGGTGGTCCAGTGGACCGCTCGCAGCCCGATTGCGGGCTTTTGTATTAAAGAATTAAAGTTCTATATCCCTGGTGGTCCAGTGGACTGCTCGCAGCCCAATTGCGGGCTTTTGTATTAAAGAATTAAAGTCCTATATCCCTGGTGGTCCAGTGGACCGCTCGTAGCCCGATTGCGGGCTTTTGTATTAAAAATTAAAGTCCTATATCCCTGGTGGTCCAGTGGACCGCCCGCAGCCCGATTGCGGGCTTCTGTATTAAAAAATAAAGTCCTATATCCCTGGTAGTCCAGTGGACTGCTGTCAGCCCGATCGCGGGCTTTTGTATTAAAAAATAAAGTCTTATATCCCAGGTGGTCCAGTGGACCGATCGCGGGCTTTTGTATTAAAGAATTAAAGTCCTATATCCCAGGTGGTCCAGTGGACCACTCGCAGCCCAATTGTGGGCTTTTGTATTAAAAATTAAAGTCCTATATCCCTGGTGGTCCAGTGGACCGCTTGCAGCCTGATCACGGGCATTTATATCAAAAACTAAGTCCAGTATCCCTGGTGGTCCAGCGGTACCCCTCCCCACCCACTGGGCCCTGCCGCCCTGCTCCCCGGGTCAGGCGGGGCGGGCGGCGCCCACCTCCCTCGCCCCTCTGCCTGACATGAGCATGAGCCAATGGGCATGCAGCCCGCACGGTACTACACATTCCAGATATGTGAATGGATCACATATCTGGAATGTGTAATGCTATGTATGACTACTGCGCCCACTAGCTCACGCGTGACCAGTGGGCATACAGCCCTACCTATGGTGTCAGTCAGTGGGCGGCAGGGTGGCAGGGGGTGGTGCTGCTGCCGCCGCTGACGGGGGATCGGGGAGGTGGGAGGGGGTACTGCTGGACCACCAGAGATATGAACTTAATTTTTTGATACAAAAGCCTACAGTCGGGCTGTGAGTGGTCCACTGGACCACCATGGATATAGGACTTTATATCTTTAATACAAATGCCAGCGATCAGGCTGTGAGCAGTCCACTGGACCACCAGGGATATAGGACTTTAATTTTTTCACACAAAAGCCCACGATCGGGCTGCGAGTGGTCCACTGGACCACCAGGGATATAGGACATGGTATTTTGTATACCTAAGCCCGCGATCGGGCTGACAGTGGTCCACTGGACCACCAGGGATATAGGACGTGCCTTATTATTTACCTAAGCCCGTGATCGGGCGTGTAGTGGTCCACTGGACCACCAGGTATATGGGACATTATTTAATGCTACATATGCCCGCGTCGGGCAGAGGGTGCATTGCCGCGCACTGTGCAGGGGCGTAGGTCCCTAGCGGCTGCTATACAGCAGGCGCCAGCATAATCGCTGGCATAGGTGCACCTGCATGCAAATGGGGCCATAATGACATGCAAATGGACCCATTTGCACCTTGCATACATTATGGCTCCATTTACATGTGCACTTTTGAATATCGCGGTTGTTGCACATAGCGCAAGGGAACTTGCGCTAGCGCATCCCCCTGCTCCACGCTGGCCACTTGTACTGGTGCAATGCCAGTGCGCCATGTGCACTGTGGGTGGCCAGGGTGTGATATTCAATGATGTTGTGCCATGGTGCAGCTCTGTTGAATAGCGCCCAGTCAACGCCCCTGCGCAGCCAAGTTGTGCTGCACCCAGGCTTGTGCCACAGCCTGGCGCAGTCTGAATATCCAGGCCAAAATGTACAAAAAAAACTGAAAAAACATATACCTGCCAAAGAAAATAAATAAAAAAACATGAGAATAACATGATGGCAGGCAACTATGGACAGTTCGCTGAAACCAGACTGCAGCTACAGAGCAACTTCTCTTTATTTTATATAATTGCTGTGGCAAAAAAGGGAAACCCAGCAATTATATAAAATAAAATATGGGGTGGTATGTATAAATTCGAAGTTTACACACCCTCTCGGTGTTAGATGCTCTAATAAACCCCTCAAGCTTCGCCCTCAGGGTTTATAGCATCTAACAGCTCGGGGGGGGGTGTAAACTTCTCATTCCACACAGCACCCCATACTGTATTCTATATTTTATTGCTCATTTGTGACCAGAAAAGGCACACTAAGCTACGATAACATGTTTCCATGTGTGTCCTGGGGGTGGGTTGTATGGATCTGTTTTATTGATGGGAAATGTTGGCCATGACACTAGCGAAACTCCCTTACTCTGCCTTTTATGGCATGCATGATGTAAGCTGTTATTTCAGCAATTAAATTTAGATCAGATTACTGTAATAAAGCAAATAGAATATGAGTTACAATCACAATATGTAACCCTTCACCCCTGCCTTTTTTACTAAAACGACAGGTGGCATGCTGTTGGCGTTGGCAGCAATACCTGGTGGGGACCTGGGTTCGGGGAGGATGAGGTTACTTGGCACAAGGGACCTAGGTTTGGCTACTCTGCACAGGGGCACCCAAGTAAATCCAACTACAGGAACCAATAACTGTAATGTCCAGAACCAGGATTGGGATTTTTCAAGTGTGGCTTTATTCAAAACTAGCTGAAACATGACAAAGCATTGTATGGTCCCCCAAGGGGCTACGTTCACTGTATATGCAAATAGAGACTAAAGGCGGTCCATTGGAGAATGAACACATTTTTACATTGTCTGGCTCTGGACCCACCAGGCACTCAGCCCAGACTTTGCATGTGCTTTGGATACACAGCCTGACTGGCCCGGCTCCCCTGCCGGCCACTTGACTGACGGTCCACTTGAAGAATGAACCCAAACTTTACTTGGAGAGACTCCCATCACACAAGGAGTATATTTTCCCAAGCTGTGGCTCCCCACAGCACGTAGAGTCTGCGACTCCTAGAGAGATTTGATTTCTTACTTCCATCGAACTCCCATCAAACAAGGAGTACATTTCCCATCCTGTGGCTCCCCACACCACATAGAGTCTGCGACTCCTAGAGAGTTTTTCAAGTTGCGACCCACGTCTGGGTACCCACCTCATCACTGGCCAAGTGCATGAGGCAAGTAGCAAATCACAGAAGAAATCCGTAGAGGTGGACCTGGTTACTAAAGATGGGGGGTTTTCCCACCTCCAGCTCCCATAGCCCATACCCGGCCATTTCTCTGGACAAACAGAAAACTTAGAACTTTAATATGTAGATTGAACGGTGGATGACCTGAAGCACCCCCTCTACAGCATCACTTGAAATCCAATAAAACTTTAGACTGTTTGACTGCTCCATTTGTTTGTCCTAGTAACATAGTCCTCTCAAATAGCAGGCCACATCCATTTCCCAACTGGAGAAAACAGTTTGTTTGCCCCTTCAAATGGAGCCAAACACTCACCCATTCGTTGCAGGTGCCCCACAGGCGAAGTAACACTTTCTTTGCTGTTATACAAGAACAGACTGACAAAAACCAGGCAGCTTCCTTCCATAGTGGGCAAAGGGGATTGCTCCTGGGACCCACAGAGAACTTTTCTACCCCGGCAGAGGGGGCACTGAGACCTGAAACGTGGTCTCCACCACTTAAAAGGTAAAAACAGGATGACTTCCTTCCTGTTTGCTTTAGGACAAACTCAAGACTGCTTTGAAAACTCCCAAAGTTCTAAACTCACTCCCTGAGCTGCAGATTCCAATGTGGCTTATGCAGCTGCGACAGTTCTATGGTGATGTCATCTCTCAAGTCTCAGCTGTGACTGAGAACAGAGTGAGACAGTGTGAAACCCATTTAACTGGAGTTTCACAAGCTGCCTTCCCTACCTACCACTAGGTCTTACTGGGATTCTAGTAACCCCCCGGGTAACAAGGGGGTTACAAATATAGCTATAAAAAAATACTTGTAGTGCCAAAGATGGAGATCAGTAGTGTGTATTTTACATTAAGAAGAAAATAAATCCGGAAGATTGAGGTTTAGCTAGTGTGGGCCTAACAGAATTGGTTATTTTTTGTTTAATGAATAAAGTTTACTTTTCGTTGCACCAAGGTTTTTTTGGGGGGGAGGGGGGTTAACTGCTGTGGAAACGAGGATGGATTTATTTGTGATTTAATATGTATTGTCATTTTGCTTTCTGTACATTTTTGTTATTAAAAAAAAATTCCCTACTCTGCCATTAGGGGGGACCTCTCGTTGCCTTGCAGTCAGGCAAGATGGCAGACCCAGAGGATGAAGATGGAGGAGGTGGTGGTGATAACTTCTCTACTACAACAAAACTTCTGCCAAATTTTCCTGAGGGGACAGTTGCATCTATGGAAACAGATATTAATCCTGAACCCAGAAAGAAAGGAATGCAGGTAGAGGTGGGGGAAAGGAATTTCGAACCTCTTACCATCCCAGAGCATTTGTTAAGTCAGTCCCCAGAAAAACATGAACAGAGGTATTGCAGTACCTGTAACTCAGTTGAATAATGTCCCTGCAGAACAGCTCCTGACTGCTTGAATGAGTGAAAGGAGAACTTTGCTGCTTCAGCTGCTACCTGCAGAGGATGCTGTCTTGGATGCATCAAATTCCAGTGAAAATGACAGCAGAGTGAAAGCATCACAGGTATCAGCTGGATTGCTAACAGGTCCTGCAGCTCCAGAGCCCCCAGATCAGGGTGTTTCAGTCCCCATGCATAGACTGATGACAGCGGCTGTTCTGGGTATGAGGAGGGGTCACTCACTAGGGATCACCACAGCATTCGAACTGGTCAGCTAAACAGGTTCTTCTGTTGGCCCGGTGGCGCTGAGGGTTGAGGCGCTAGATGCCACACCTCGTGCCACGCCGGCGACCCGGGTTCAGGAATGAGCCTGGTCCACCGAGGGTCGGCAGAGAGAGAGAGGATCGGCGTCAGAGGACTGCTCTCCTCTCTCGGGGAGGGATCCAGGGGAGCCCGGCGCAGCAGCGGCCCCAGTGGAGGCCGGAGGCACTGCAGCACACAAGGGCTCATGAATGGAGTAGACGTTGGGCAGCTGTCTTCCGGACGTGGGTGGGAGCACTCACGTTGTGGGCTGTACAGCATTGCACATCCCACGTCTGGGGCGTAACTAAGGAAACACCCCGCCTTGTGGATAGGCGATGGCACCTCCACTCTCCCGACCACACTTCACCGCTGGTTGCACTCCTCTCCTGGGCCGAGCCCAGCCCGACCCGAATTTTAGATAGAGCACCCTGGGCAGATAGGGCAGCCCTACCTCGGGGGAAGGGTTCAGAGCCAGGGGGATAGCCTGGCTGGTGCCAGGAACAGGAGGCCTCTCAGGCATGGAGGTAGAGTTGGGGGCATTGAAGGATGCCTGAGAGAGTTCCACGAGATGGAGGTATAAATAGAGTTAAAAAAAATAAATAAATAAACAGGTTCTTCTGGCTGCGGGGTGGATAAAGAGTCAAAAAGGCCATTGGTTGGTGGGACAAGCACCAAGAGTGTCTGACGTAATTGCAGTCACAAAAAAAAAAAGCACAAGGATCCAAGCCACAAGCTACTGAGAATAAAGATGGTTGCTGGCCAAATACGTTTGACAATGGCTACCAGTAATTCTCCATGAATGTCTGACTTCTGCCCCACTCCTGTTCCTGATGTGTCTCCCAGTAATAATGGCTAGTACAGGCTCTGGAACTCCGGAACCACTCCCAGGATGTCCAGCTCTACCTGCCTTGTCTGAAATGTCTGTGATTCGCCTGGATGATGCATCAACTCACTTGGAGATGCCGGATGATACTGCATGATTACAATCCTTGGATAAGCCGTCAGTTTCTGACATTTCCCTTAAAGCTTCTAATATTGACATTATGCCTAAACTCAATGGCAAGGGTTTTGATGGAGGATTCTCCATGGGTGATGGGGATAAAAAACACCAGGTCCCAGCACTGCATTTTCTAACATGCCGCAGCATGCTACTGCCATTAATGGAGATGACAGCACTATGTATCAGCGTTGGCTGCCTTTTCCCAATGGACTGCTCCTGGCCTGTTGGATACTGTTGTCACCCTAGTGGAGGGGGGACTTCTGTGACTTTGGAGTGGAACGCTCAAGACTGATACTCCGCTATAGAACCCAGGCCTGTCTCTAAGGACAGACACCCTGACTCAGCCGTGTCAGGGGAACAGGACCTTCTGGATCAACCAAAACCTTGTTTTATAATGGCTGACTTGCTCAAGTCTCAGTCTGAGCCTGTCAGATGGTAGAACCCTGTTCACCTAAAATAATAGGGTGACCCAGAATCTGTTCTTGACTGAGTGTTTGTTGCCAGGAATCTTCTTAAAGATTCAGTGATATTCTTCACTCAGAAATATATGCACCGATGCACATTTATGGAGAAGCACCAAACTACAAAAAGGTGGGGACCAGTTGGTGTAGCGACAAGCCTCAGGCAGAATAGGAAATACCAAGTACAAAGTCACAAAGGAGCCGTGCTATTGGCACCAAAAACTGCTACCGAACACCTTTTGTTTGATGCTAAAAATACATTTTATAACTAAAACAGTGACTATGGTGGTACCCCTTCCACCACCAACATTTCATGCATTGAACTGTGTGCTTTATAAAGGTCTTCATTGTAAGGCAAAGCACTTGGTTGCTCATTCGTTCTCGAACACTGCCTCTGTATATGTATGCTTGAAACTGTACTTTGGTTGTACGATTTTTGCACAATATTTCAGCACTCTTCTTTAAAGTTAAAAGTCTATCTTATTCAGTGCATCTCCTTGATGTAAAAAAGTGCCTGGGAATGTTTGGGGAGTTTTGCTCCTTTGTGACTTTGTACATTTCTAGAGAACCTGTCTGTGATATCAGCTTTAAGGTTCCCAAACTTCTGGACAGGTTCTGGAAGAAGTATTCTAAGGTCTGTAATTCTCCCCTAGGGTTCTCCTTTGTTGCCGTTCCCCTCACAAAACCCACAATAAGAAACACCACCGTCCTGGTCCGAATGAGGGAGTAAGCATTTCAGATATCCTCTTTTGGCTGCAGCAGAAATTCAAAATCCAGGGATGCCCTGAGCCTATTTTTGATTCAGAATCCAGCTGGATGGTGGGCTGGAGGTTCAAGGTCCAATTGCGGCAGCTGGACTTCAGGGTGCAGCACCTCCTCAACAGCTTTTTCATTGGCTGAGACAGAGGCATTATCTTCTATCTGGGCCAACCCAAGGCCTATTTTAAGTGCCGGTCCATGTCCCACCTTAGAAATGCTTGCGTCCGTCTTCGGTGTGGCCTCTGTTATGGGTTTTGTCACGCCAGCTTAAACTGTAATAATGTACTGAAATATTATCTTTGCAGTGAATGGGGCCATTCTTTCAAAACTTGTCCCAGGGTGTCACACAGAATGGGTGGGAGCAGCTGAACCTGGCACAAGTCCAGAAAAAAAATAATTTTCAGTGCTTGCTTTTTAGATACCCATGGAGGTAAATCAAACAGATTATGGTGGCCCGGGAGTGTGTGTGCGTGTGTGTGTGGGGGGGGGTGCTCACAGGCCCAGGACACTCTAGCTACTCTGCCTGTTGCAGGGGCATCTTCGAGCTCAACCATGGCCCCCACTTCTGGTGCATTACAAGAGCCATAAGAGACATGGAATAAAACAAGGTGGAACAGGTAGATAAGGATATGGATTTCTCATTAACTCCCACTTCATCTACGGAGCAGCAATCGTTGGTCTCTGTAGTTGGAACTACTGATATGCCTGACTCCCCAAAACTTCCTGAGAAGGGGATGACGTTTCAACATAAACACAGATAAAAACATCAGCCACCCAAGACAAAAGCGCTCAAATGAGACTCTATTAAGTTTCAGTACAAATAGGAGGTACTGAGGAAAAAGGGAAATTAGATAGATTCTGCAGAGGGTACAGGGGATGTGGACTCCGACGCTTCCTCACCTGTATCCTCACAAGAGACTCTGTCCTCTGAGAATGAGGAACCAGGCCTTGAAACCACAGAGCCCCGAGGTCCTAAGAACCATGGCGCTCAGACTCTATGAGAAGAAACTGCTCCAGTAAATAACAGTCATGAGGTCTGCATTGTGGCCCTCGCTCCTGCTCCTGTCTATGGCTGAGGTGTTTCTAGCATGTGCCTCCTTGAATACGAACAGCATTAAGAACCCTAAGAGAAGATTATTGACTATTTCCATTTTACAGTCTTTATTCTTTATTTTTTTCTTACAAGACACAAGGCTATGGACACTGTCCAACATCCACCAAGCCCAGAGGTTGGGGGAGGGGGTCTCTTTTTGGCCCCTTGAGGACAAAGCCTGTTCGGGACTCAAGATATGTTTGAAGAATTTGGTAATTTCTGGTACAAAAGTTTTTGGCGTTATCCCTGGGCAGTTACTGATCCTGGATACTACGGTTTTCAGGTCTGCCACCTAGCCTGATTAATGCTTATGCACCCCCTGACAAAAGTAAAATGGATTGATTTCTTTAAAGAAATACAGCCCTCTCTTTTTACAGCCACAAGGATTATTATGGGAACAACTTAAATATCTCCCCTACCTAAGCCCCAAATGCCTTGGGGTCTAAAACGTACTGTGATACCCAGTTCTACAGTCCATGATTACCGTGGTAGGTCTAGTGGACATTTATAGGAAAACACACAAAAAAAGGGTGAGGGGAGATCTTCTTTGAAGGGTCTCTGACCTCACATATTTATTCATTTTTTGTCTGTCAGTCCCTTCCAGTAAATTTGGTTGAAATGATTCCCACCAAGACATCAGATCACGCTCTGGTTGGCTGTCAGGTTGATGAATAGGAGACCAGAATAGGGGATACTGGCCTCTTTAAAAGTTAATAACTCGCATTGCAATCTTCTGAGGTAAGGGAGTCTTTGATGCAGTTCTTTTTGGACAAAGCCACCGTTAAGTGCATGTTAGACTCTAGCTTCACTTGGTGTGAGGATATGAAATTGGACCTTAAAAGGTTCCTCCAGCAGGTTGGTAAGGATCCTGGTGTGGGAGGGCTATTATAGGTATTTGTCCCTTAGACATCAGCTCCATAAATTATTAACCCTTGCACACGAAAAGGGGGTACGTTTGAACCAGAAAATCTCTCATGTAAAGGCCAGTAGTAGAGAATATCAGTATGACAGGGCGTCATCCTTCCTGACTGACCAAAGATACTGCACCTAGGTTAAGCAATCTTTTTTCATCTTTTGAAGGATGTGCAAAACGGGTTCAGCACAAGGTCATGTCCTCTATTCAGTCACCTGAGGGGCATATTTTACAAACAAAATCCAACATCGTCACCAAAGTTAACAGACATGTCAGGATGGCACTACAGCGTGGCACTGATGTAAATAAAGAAAATGTTGTCTTCTGGGACAGATTATGCTGTCCCCAAGCTCCTGATAATTTGGGGAAGATGTTGACTCAGTCCATTTCAGTCACAGGGGTCCATTCTGGCACAGCTCCTGGGGTGGATGGTATTACAGCTGAACTGTATAAAGTACTATAAGACCAGGGGCTGAATTTTCAGCTTGTTTCAGGACTGTGTCCCACTCCACAGCTGCTAGTGTGAAAATCAAATCTCCACACTGGCTCCACATCTTAATTGCCACATGGGTGGTAGGCACATCTGCAGAGGGTGTTACGTCTGGTCCAATCAGGTGTAACATTTTAGCACAGCTGCGCCAAACAATGGCCACAAGCTGCTGTAAATCACAGAGCCAGTCGCAAATGGCTCCGTGATCAAAAATATGACACATGCAGAAAAACCTTGCAGACCCGCAAGGTTTTTTCACATGGGCACCAAAAACAGCCATCTTTGAAAATCCAGCTCCAGATATATACAGACTTGGCCAAGGTTTTTAATTATCACCTGGCTCACAAATACCTTTCCAGTACCATGAAAACTGTATTGATGCCGGCCCGGTGGCACTGAGGGTTGAGGCACAGGATGCCACACCTTGCACCATGCTGGCGACCCGGGTTTGGAACAAGCCTGGGGCACCGGGGGTTGGCAGGGGAGAGAGAGGATCAAGCATCCAGAGGACTGCTCTCCTCTCTTGGGGGGAAGGATCCTGGGGTAGCCCAGCATAACAGTGGCCCCCGGTTGAGACTGGTGGCACTACGACGCACTCGGGCTTGCAAGCGGGGGAGGACATCGGGCAGCTACCTTCTGGATGTGAGTGGGAGCACCCACATCACGGGCTAGGTAGCATTGCACGTCGCACATCTGGGACATAAACAGAACAAGGGGAAAAAAAAAGCTCTGCAGGGTAGGCGATGGCACCTGGCCCCCATGCCCACTGCCGGATCCCACCCAGCCTTCTAGTTCCTCCACCTGGGCCCTCGTCTGCAGCTCGCAGAACTAGAAGCGCCCAATGAGGAGGGGCGGCCCCACCCCGGAGGGGTCAAGCTGGGGATACTGGCTGCGGTGGGGGGGGAGAGAGAGAGGAGGCTTGGGATGGGGGGACCTCAGGCGGGCAGGATCAGGCCAGGATGCCTGAAAGAGGCCCCACAGGCTGCGACTGGAGGGAAAAATAGTTGTAAAAAAAAAAATGCATTGATGATTTTTCTTTTTAAACAGGGTGACAAACAGGATCTTTGTAACTGGATACAAATTGACCTTCTAAATGTAGATTTTAAAATCTTAATGAAAGTGCTTGATTACAGGTTAGATGCCATCATAGACTTTCCCAGTCTTGTGCAGTGCCAGGAAATAAAATCCAGGACCATCTTCTATAGCTGCATGAAATTCTGAACATCAGAAAAAATGTAATCTGGCTGATTTCATTCTATCATTGGACCAGGAAAAGGCCTTTGATAGGTTGGCTCATTGCTATCTATTTATGGTTTTGGGGAAGTATAAGTTTCCATCTTCCTTTATAGACTGGATTAACGTCTGCTACGATGGGGTCATAGTCTATCCCATTGTCGATGGATGGATGAGAGCAGGGATTCCAGTTCTCGGGGAGTCAGGCAAGACTGCTCCATCAGTCCCCAGCTTTACATATTGGGAATTGACCCCCTCCTGGGGAAGCTGAAAAAGGTAGCTACTGTATCTCCGACTGAGACCCCAGAAGGTTTATCTACCCCAAAAATTCTGGCAGATGCAGACGATCTGTGTTTATTAAGCAGAGATGTTCTCTCTTGTTATCAGGTGTTCTCAATGGTCCAGGAATTTTCTATTTGCTCTGGCTCAAAGATTAATAACATTAACTGTAAAGGGTACTTATTGAGCAAAGAATGCAGTTCCTGTCCAGTGGACCTAATGGGGATTGCTATCACTCCAGATTTGATCAAACCTTTAGGCATAGATTTTGGTAGTGAAGATGATGCCAAGCTTAGTTGGGAGTTAACAATTTAGAAGGCAACACAGATATCGCTAGATGGAAAGCATGGCGACTCTCTTAGAAGAAGTGGGTTTTTATGATTAAATCCTTTATCTTGCCAGTACTTGTGTTCCTTAGTTATGTTTAGCCTTCCTCGGTATATCTACAAATAGGGATGGCGACTCCCATTGCCTTTTTCTGTAGAATTTATTTATGGACCAATATGGGGGGTATTTTTGCAGCAGTCCCCAGTGCACTAGGCACCATGGTTTCTGGAGTAGTTGGCACCATTTTTGGACCAATGGCATTGGGATGAATTTCGCTGGCCTAGATTAGTGGACACTGCACAGCACCATGAGTATATTAAAATGCTGAAGATTTATAGATGGCACATCTCGTACAGCTCTGTCATTGGTTTCTAGGAAATAGCTGTATTCTTCTATTGTAACAACGGCCTTTTCAGACCCCCAGGAAGGCTTACCTAATGGTATTCTTCACCTGCTTGTGGGTACCAGGATTCCGACAAGCATGTGGCATGTATTTTGGTTATGTGCACAGTAGGTTAGGTGTTCGGAACAATAAAAAAAAAAAAAACAAGCGTGGAGGAACAATACTGTCCCAGACAAGGCCATGAGACTCATTTTGGAGACCAGAAACACCTCTTTCTAGACTGCCATTATATTAGGGATTTCTGAAACAGAGTGGCGGTTACATGGAAGGAGCCTTTAGAAACATAGAAGCTGATAGCAGATAAGGACCGCTAGGCCTATCCAGTCTGCCCTTTTACTCCACCTTTGTTCTCCTTCATTTGATATGAGGAACTAATACTCCTCTCTATGAGACCAGCCTGGTGGAAGTATCACCACAGCACCTTGGCGCTGTGGTTTACAATCATACATTTTTTTGTCCAGCAAGTCAGAAGCCACCTGTTACTGCAACAATATCAGACTACTGTGTTAGAACCCAAACAGAAAGTAAGTTACTCACTCACACTGCATAGGAGAGGGACAGAGAGAGGGGTCATTTCCCAGGACATCGTCAGAACCTTTTATAATAATAAAAAAAATAACCTTTATTTGTATGTCGCCTTTCAAAAACCAAGGCGCCGTAACATAATTAAAATCACAATATCAACAGACAAACATCTCAATGACAAGCAACAAAATCACACTGATAACATCTTTAGTTAGTCACCAAAAGCTTGATTCCACAAATAAGTGTTTAATGCTTGCTTAAACCCCTCCACGGTCATACACTCACGTAACCAACAGGGTAGAGAATTCCAAAGGGCAGGGGCAGCATACATGAATGCCCTCGCTCCAGAAGATTTCAAGCACACCCTTGGAATCTCTAGCAACCCCTTGTCAGCTGAGTGGAGCAATCGTCCAGGGCAGTGAGGAACCAGGAGCTCTTTCAGATAAACTGGGCCCAGTCCGTGTAGGGCTTTAAAAGTCAGAGGACTGACTTTAAAGGTGATCCACCACTGGACTGGCAGCTAGTACAGACCACGCAGCACCGGCGTAATATGACAGGACCGTGATGAACCTGTCAAAAGCCGGGCCACGGCATTCTGCACCAGCTGCAAGTGACGGATTTCCACCCCCGGTAGCCCTAGGTACAGGGAGTTGCAGTAGTCCAAACGCGAGGACACAAAGGCATGGATCAGAGTAGGAAGGTCGCTGGATGGAACAAGGTGCTTAATCCTGGAGAATCCTGGAGATATTCCTCAGATGGTAGAATGATATTCCTCAGATGGTAGAACGGGGATTTGATGACAGCTGACACCTGCGAAGAGGAACTTGTTCTGGGTTTCCCTTTCTTCAGTGACTTTTCCCTTTCTTTTATTTTTGTTTTGCTCTTTATTAGCAGTACTTGCTGATTCCTTTTTCTCTCTCATCTCTTAATTTTGTTTTTCTTAGATGAACGTTTGAGACAGGAAAAACATGGGGGATTGTCCCTCTTGCCCTGTTTCATGTATTCCTTCTTTTGTTGATATTTTTGTTTCATTCCTTATTGATAGACTTTTTGCTTTGACATTTCTGTTTGTATACTGTCTTTGATTTTTTTGTTTATAAAAAATTCCCCTAGTCTTCTTCAGTAAGTGCCACGAGGTCTTTGGCTTACACCAGGACAGTGACCAGAAATAGGCAGAAGAGACGTCGGTTAAATGTCTCATCCATAGGGCAGCCTTTCCTAGCTGCAACAATTTAAATAAATAAATGTATTTTTTGAGATGAGTACTTGTAATCTCATGTGAGTTTTAATGGAAGCTCAAGGGCCTGAAAAGTCATTTATTTGAGGTGGCATATGGCACAGAATGAGAATGAGTTTGTTTTGTACCGCTGTTTACAATTGCTTAGTGAATTGTTGTTTGTTTTATTGTTTTAAATTGCGTATTTTATGTACATTGCCCTGAGCCTTTGGTATAGGGTGCTAAACAAATAAGAATTGTCTTGTCCTGACTTTCCAATTCCCAGGCTTATCCCCAAGGCATGGCTCACTCAGCCGATCTCTTCGAGCGAGGTGTTAGGCCTTCTATCTGAGGACCTCCTGGGTAGGATGGTTGGTCAGTCAGGCCAGGGCCCGAGTATGCCCCGTTATTTTTTTTTTCCTGGTGTTCTGTTCCTCCTAGTTCCTGAGGACACCAGCACACTTGAGGGGTCCAAGCTCACACACACACAAGCGTGGCTGCTCAGACTCTAGCCAGGGTCCTACCTGCCTCAATCATACCTCCTCTGCACTACCACCTCTGCTTACCTAGGTGGCAGTGTTGCAGCAGAGACCGTGCCCCCCTCCCCGTCCCAGAGAAGGAGTGCATTCTCTGGGGCATGCAATCCCTTGCCCATGGTCAGCCCCTGGCCCCCCGGGCTCATTCCCAAGCACAGGTTGTTGCTTTGCGAGTGCTACCCTTACAGCTCTGCTGACAGGCTGGTCTAGAATGTCTCCTTTTCTAGTGCCTGTTCTTGTGTGCGAGTATAAAAATATTGCGTAAAGTGCCTCTTCCCATGAATGTAGCATAACACGTGTGGTGACTGGTCAAATCAGAAGGGCAGTGATGAGAATGAATCCCCTGCCCCTCACAATTTTTTGCCAAGTCCTAAAACTATGAGCACCATTCAAATATTGTAGTTTCCCCTTATGCCCCATACCCTCCTCAATATTTTAATCACAGTTGCAGTTTTGAGTAAACTAAATACAATGTTGCCTAGTCATATCATTATTTTTACCCTACAACTAGTTATTAGCAGACAAATACCATACTGTTTTTGTTTAGAGAATATCCCACTAGCAATTATTAGCGGGCAAATAACTTTACTGTTTTCATTTGGGGAATACACCATCAACTGTTGCACAGATGGTTGCTACTAGATTTCTTTTAAAACACTATGTCGAGAAGAGCTGACTACATGTGTTTGTGCACGCTCATGTACACACACACACACACACACTTTCTGTGTGTGTCTTGAGTCTGGAAAATATTTTATAGAACTGGAGGATATAAGGACAGTTTTTGAAATGAACTATAGTCAAAAGGAGAGGGTGGCCCTGGAAGTAAGTAATAATACACAACAGGGTGGGCAGTGTTGTGCTATACCTGCCCACCCAGGGGTGTAGTGAGGCCTGGCACTACAGGCAGAGGGCCTTACAGCCCCTGGAAGTGGGGTATAGCCCAACACCGCCCACCCTGGAGTGTATTATTGCAGTTAGAAAATGAGTATTTGTATAGTATAAGAAAAATAGAACATTTAAAAAGAAAAAAAGTACCAAATGATGAAAACAAACAATTTTCCTGTAAAGTAGTCCTTCCACTGGTAGAATTGGCAGTAGAGGGCGCTGCTGCTAGCTGCAGTATTCAGTGTTTTGCTAAGAGCCTGTTTTTTTTGTAAGTTTAGTTTAGTTTTGTACTTTGTCAGTTTCTAGTTTACTGCTGTGTGAAGAACTGTTTAATGCCTGGTTTAGTATCAGCTAGACATAGTGGGAGCCGGTCTGTGGGGGTGGCAGAGTTCATTGTCAGAACAGCAGAGTGGCTAGGCGAGAGTGGGAGTGATGGTGCTGCAGCAAGAAGATTATGGTAGCACTATGCTGATTTTCATTTTTCTACTAAAGATTTCAATGACCGAGAACTAGAAAAGTTTGTATTGTTGTTCGTTTTGCATGTAACCCCGGCCCTCCAAGCACAAAGGGAATACCTCATTGGCTCCACAGGGCAATCACGCTGCCACCGCTAATGGTGTTGCTCACCTTCATGCCCTGTGGAGTTGGCCTGGCAGGGGGAGTCAGAGTGGAGTGAAGAGGAGGGCCTAACTTGTCAGTGGAGATCACACCATTCCTCTGGGCCTGCATGCATCATCAGACAGTATTATCTACAGGGGCTGAAGTTGGGGGGAGTGGTGGCATGCTCAAAGTAGACTTGAAATGCTGATTTGGGTGCATGGGGGCTGGAAGAAGCATTTGCTAATTTACATTTTTTCCTCTGGTTCTACTGGGTGGTCCACATTAGAGCACTTCCCCAGCTCCATCAACCACCATCTCCAGGTACTTACCCAAACTTCCAGTGTGCCACCATGGCTTGCACGCCATGGCAGGGTCTTGGAGGAGCTCCCCTGTCCCCTTGGGGTTTCAGGATCTGGTCCAGCAGGTGGGTGACTGGTCAGGGGCGGGGGGGGGCTGTAAAGGTCTGGTTGCCATCCTGCTGCTTTGGTGTTTTTTCCACCATTTTTTCCACAGTGGGCAGCCAGCATGGGGGGGTGCATGTGCATCGGTGTCTGTGACAATCCCTGACCTCTGTGAGCCTCTGCATGCTTTGTCTCCCATCCTCTGCCAGGCATCATGTCCTGTAACAGACTAGTTAGCAACACCTACTGCTGTGCTACCTGGCCAGCCTGGAAGAAGCATTTTTTTATAGTGCCTGTATGCCATACCCTGCATACCCCTCTGATTGATCCCTGATTATCTGCTCCAGTGTAAATTAACCTTATTGCCATGGCAACCGTTGACCCCAGGAGACTATTTCAGTACCTTTAGTGTGTGTGTTTGTGTGTGCTGTTCACCTGGGGTACCAAAGGTTTTAGAATCAGGCTTGTGAAGCAGTCTTCTTTTAAATTGCTCGAGGCAGTTAGCCAGCTCTAAAAGAAAAATTATTTCGAACCACTGAACCCAAGCCGAACGGCCCTTTAAATTCATACACACAAAAAAATAATATGACAGTTTTAAATAAAAATGACAAGTTAATGCCACACTGAAAACTGATTCTGTCCCACAGTTTTATTATTACTGTCTGTATTTATTGACTTCGGAGTAATGGGAACTGAAGCAGTCTTTCTCTCTCTCTCTCTGCCCCTCTCTCCCCCTCTCTCTTTCTCTCCTCTTCTCCTCATCTTCCTTCTCTTCTCACTCCCCTTTATTTCTGTTTTTTAGTCTTTTACCATAAAAAATTGTTTTGTTTTTTAAAAAGAAAACGTCTCCAACAATACATCACCATTGATAGATACTCAATACAGCAGAAATATAATACAGCAAAACATCTTACAGGACCATTTCTCACAGATAGAAACAGCCTAGTTTTAGCAGCTAGCTCTAAGATATACATCAATTAGGACACAGTAAAAAAAAAGTCTGAATTTCAGAATTTCTAGTTTAGTTTAATAAATATAAAGGTTTGTAAAATCTTATTCAAAGGAAGCTACTTAAAACCAACAAAAGGGAACTGAAAGAATTCACTTAGGGTTAAGCCCTAAAAAGGAGTCCCAACCCGTTATACATTTCAGGCTGAACCAAGATCAGATAGAAAATTATCTCATTATATTCTAACAAAGTCATACTGTTATACCATTCCACCGGGGAAGGTGGATTTACCTCTTTCCACCTAGAGAGGATCAATTTTAAGTGACCATGCGGCTGCTAACACCCAGTTAATCTGAGATTTATCCAAACGCTTTATTTCTGTTTGACCCTCTCTCTCCCCCATCTTTTATATTTTATATCTCCCACTCTTTCTCTTACTCTCTCCCATTTGCTCATTCTGTTTCTGTTACTCTTTCCCTTCCTGTTTCTCTCCCGCTCCCTCTCTGTATACCCCCTCAATTCACCTCTCCATTCTTCTGTCTGTCTCTTGCACGCACTCACTCACTCACGCAAACACTCACTAGTAAGTGAATCTTAGCACACGTATCCACTTTACCCCAGCAACAACAACCACTCGAGCGCCTGTGCACGCCTAGCTCTGTGGAGTATGTAAATGCTGAAAATGGTGCCTCCACCCACAGACAAATATGCAGTGCATTAGGTGGACCATGGACACAGCCCTCTGGGAAGTTGAACCTACCCACTTCCCAGTTTGGACAATAATCAGACCAGCATAACAATCATAAGTATAGAATAATATATGGGGTAGTGTTTGTAACAAGAATTTTACACACATCAGAGGTGATGGATGCCACATAAACCCTGAGAACGAAGTTCAGGAGGTTTATCTAGGTATCCAACACCAAGGGTGTGTGCAAAATTCGAGTTATACCACCACCCCATATTTTATTTTATATCATTTCTGGGTTTCGCTTTCTTGCCACAGCAATTATATAAAATAAGTGAAGTTCTGGTGTGGCCACAGTCCGTTTGGCTTTTAGTGTGGTCTGCAGTAGTCTTGTGATAGTTTTTTTTTCTTTTTTCCTCTCTGGAAGTTGCCTTTCAAACAGAGTATTGATTTAAAAAAAAAAATAACTTACCACCGAGCCAGAATGGTGGTGCGGTTTCGGGCTGGAAGGCAGTGTGGCGAGTGGTCAAAAACATGGAAGAGCTGCAGCTGGTGCGTGTGCAGAGCCAGGGAAACCTGGCGTGTGTTTGCCATTATAAACACTCCTTTTTAATGGCAAATTGCACCACTGGTTTCCATATGGGAGAAAGCAAAAGCCAGTTATCATTACAGCTTTATTAACAGCAGCAGTCTCTGGGGAACAATCTGAGGAGTAGCAGGTTAATACTGGCAAACCTTGCAATAGCACCACCAGTGAGTCAAACCCTATGTGGGACAAATCCTGTTACTTTCACAGCCCAACTAAAGTTACTAAGTATATTACGCATTCCCTGGGGTTCTGCTGGCACAACTGTGGGCATAACCCTGTGTTTAACTGCTCTCTTTATTTTGGTTTTTATTTTGAAGCCTTCGGGATGCCTCGGTGGAAATAGGTCACCAGCTGTTGTCCCCCGCAATTTGTCCTTATGTCTGTCCCTCCAAGTGATGGCCAACTGGGTCCTGCGTCTTTGGTTTCCTTGTACATTCTTACTGCCACAAAGGCTATTACTCAACAATGGCTGCAGCCATTGCCCCCCAACTGTGGAACACTGGCAGGGGACTGTGAATACTATTTATGCTATGGAAAAATTTACTTTTTCTATCAGAAATAGGTCATCCCAATTCCAAACTAAATAGCAACCTTGGATATTACAGATTATGTTAATCGATGACTCTTTTGTTCCTTGGATATACGTCCAATGATATAATGTGCTAGATCAGTGTAACCTCTTGTTGATGCCTATTGTACTGAATTGGTTTTATTTATTTAGTTTTATTTCGTTTCTCTTGACCGGGAAAGGAGGGCTAGACAATTCTGCGTATTGTCAGCCTCATCCCAGGGGAAGGGAGAGATACAGATGGTAAACAACTGAAGCTGAACCAGATTAAGCTGTTGGTGGTATTTTTAGTAAATGGGGGAAATTTGGCCAGAACAGCGAGGAAATTCCCCTACTCTCCAGTGAGGGTCCCTTGGCCGTTTGGCATTCTGCCAAGATGGCTGCACCAATGGAGCTTGAGAGCACGGAGGTGCTGGAAGCAGGGGAGTGAGCCTCCTCCCCTGCTTCTGTATTACTAGAGGCTGCTAATGCCACAGAATCAAAGATAGCTGTTTTGGAAGTACCCGACGAGGACATGCGCTTACCTTCTCCTGGTACTGCGTCGTATCAGTCGACTGAACTGACTAAAGAGACGCTGTGAGTTGAGGAAGCCTGCTTGCAGCAGGACTTGGATTCTGAAAATGCCAACTGTTAAATTTGCTGGATGAAGAGGAGAAAGCAGTCACCCAGAAGAAGAAACAACTTGCGACTGCAGCTATTCACCTGACAAAAGCAGGCACGATATATCATTGTATGCAATAGTCTGTGTTTGTTGCACCTGCTAATCCTGTGCCTGCTGAGCATGTTGTGGCAATTCACCTGCCCCCACCCCCCCCGGAGAATCCTCTACACCAGCAAACGGGGCTACCTCAGTGGAGAATGGGGTTCCTGCTGTTCATATGGGGACTGCTACAATCGCTGACAACCTTTTGACCCACACTATTCGTCCCTTACCCGATTCTACTCCTGGGCTGCTGGATTGTACTGCCCATATATCTTCATTATTGCCTCCTACTGGGAGGACAACTATTCCTTTTCCATCCAAGAGTACAGGCTCTACCTCTCCGGCCATTGAATCATCATTGTCTGGGGCTCCAGATGAATGTGTGCAGGTGACTCCCACCTGTAAAACATTACAGAGGTGGTCTGCGGAAGACTCCCTACTCACTGCTGGATGGATGCCGGTGGCGGGTAGGGTCTCTTGGATTACTGTGGATTCTCAGTGTTATTCTGACTCTTCCTGTCAGTCTACCTCAGTTTCACCACCTGTGCTCTACAGTCAGGAACAACTGCTCCAGCTTTGGGTCCACCTTCTGATACACCTGCAGATTCCCCCCCCCAAATGCTGCCACATGCTGCTCTTCTCTTGCAACACTCCATCGTGATCTTCCTCAGAGGCTGGGTGAAGGAACTTCATCTAATGGACTTCCTTCTTCTTCTCTCCCTGCTACCAATATTCCCACTGCTTTGGATAATAATTTTAAAATGTCTGATTTATTTTCTGCATTTAGGGATCCTATACAGTGGAGGAATGTTGTAAGACTCTACTATAGAGAGGTCTTGGACTACCCTCCTAACCGAGCGTATGTGATCAGAAAATTATTTAAAGAGTCTCTTGGCTTTTTGGCTTCTGACCTCTATGCTGTCATTGATATATCTGGGGAGGAAACTTTTGATATTAGTTTTTGTACCTCTGCATTTCTTGATTTCTTCTGGTTTAAATATGAAAATATTAAGGAATCCCCTCTATGGCTTCCTTTTATAGCCATCCTCCTGTCAAAACTCACTATTAAAATTGTCACCTTGTTATTTTGGAACGAGTGTGTGAATGCTTCGGACATTCTTTACTGGGTCAGGAAGCATTGTGAGGTTCTGGACACTCCCACCTCCATTATTGACAATGAACAGGTTTGGACAAGGGGTTGGAAACTCAAGGTTAAACTTCAGCAGACCGCTAGCAGTATAAGTCATCTTCCTGGGAGCTTCAACATTGGATGGGATAAGGGCATTTTCACTAGTGCGGATCTCGCACTCACTTTAGCTCTACTTGTGACGCGGCTTAGTGTAATAATTGTTTGGAATATGGCCACACTTCCTGCTCTTGCCCTAATCCATGTTACTGTAATCTCTGCAAGGAACAGGGCCATTCTTTTTGACATTGTCCCTGGGCCTTGCATAATCAAACTGATGGCAAAAATCAAGATGCCTTCATAGCCTGGGAACAGTGCAGGCAGCACATGGAGCTAACGGAATGGCTGTGTCTGATGATCTCTCTCTGCTATTGTCAGAAATTCCATCTACCCCAAATCAAGAAGTGGATGATATTACTTCCATCTCCCCAACTTAGTCTTTGGCTGTGGATGGCTTACCTATTCAGTCTATCGCTGCCTCCAGTGAGATCCCTCCTGCCATGTCCCTGCCCCTCCCACACCCTCCTTCAGATAAGGATTTCTTTCCAGCTACTGCCAAGAAACATGACCTACAGTCTAAAGGAAATCTAAGTCTTCCACACCGCCACTCTCTCCTTATGTAATAAATTTTCTGCATTGGCCTCTCCCGTGCAATGGCAGGATACAAAGCATAAAGAGGGAGGATCTGTTACCTCCATACCATCCTTTCTGATGTGTAAGAAGTGTAGGTATCCCAATTGGCAAAATGGGTCAGGGGTAGGACTTGCTGTCAAGTGCATAGAGGTGGGGATCTACCCACCTAATTCTTTATGTTTTGGCATCAGCGATTTTCTTTTTTGACTCTGAATGTTAACAGTATGAAATCCTACAGGAAGAGGTTATTAACTTTTTCAGTCCTCAATACTCTTCTTGGTGATATCATATTTTTGCAGGACACATGGATAAAGACTTCCTATGAACTTCCTGCAGTTCAAAAAGCATGGTGTCAGGGACCATCTTTCTAGTCTCAGAGACCTGGATTTATGTGATTATTTGGGCCCCACTTTACAAGATTTGTTCATTCTTTAGATACATTGGGGAAAAAACGAAGGGTGAAGGGGCAGATTAGCAGAATTAAAATAGGGGAGAGATGGGCACAAGACCCGGGGGAGCAGGCTGAGGTACTAAATGAGTACTTTGCCTCAGTTATCACCAAGGAAAATGGGGGGCTGCATCATACATGGGAGGAGATGGTTAAACTGAGATGGGTGGACCCTTACCGATCGGCGGGTCTGGGGAGAGGGGGCCATCACTGGCAGGTGGGGGGAAGGCAAAGCAGGGGGATGAAGTAGATGAGGTGGAAATCATGGCAGAGAGAGTGAGGGAAGCCCTCAGGTCCCTTAAGACAGAGAAAGCACCAGGGCTGGATAAATTACATCCCAGAGTGCTGAAGGAACTGGTGGATGTCCTGGCAAAACCCTGGCAGAGCTCTTCAGCATCTCTCTGAGGACAGGATGGGTGCCCCAGGACTGGAAGGTGGCACATATAGTGCCTATCCACAAGGGGGGATCAAGGGAGGTGGCAGAGAACTACAGGCCCGTCAGCCTGACATCGGTGGTGGGCAAGGTGATGGAGGGCATTGTCAAGGAGAGACTAGGTGGGGACCTGGAAAAGTTGGGGTGCCTGGATGATAGACAGCATGGATTCATCCCAGGGAATCATGTCAGACAAACCTTGTGGAGTTCTATGACTGGGTGACGAGTGCCTTGCACCTGGATAGACCAGTGGATGTCCTCTTTCTTGACTTCAGCAAGGCGTTTGACTCTGTTCCTCACGGGGGCCTGTTGGATAATCTGGGAGAAATGGGGGTGGGGAATCAGATGATCAGATGGATAGGCAATTGGATCCAGAACTGGACCCAGAGGGTCGTGGTTGGCGGGATAGTCTCATCCCCAAGGAGGGTCAGTAGTGGAGTCTCTCAGGGATCAGTTCTTGTGGCCCTCCTGTTCAATGCCTACATCTCTGGCATAAGGAGGTGTATCAGGAGTGAGATGAGTCTCTTTGCAGATTACTCAAAACTGGGGGTGGTGGTGGATGGGGTGGAGGGGAGGGTGGTCCTACAGGGGGACCTGGAGGCTCTGGAAAGGTGGTCTAGAAAGCGGAAGCTGAAATTCAATGCAGGGAAGTGCAAGGTACTGCACCTGGGAGCCAGAAACCCGGGCCAAGTGTACACCCGGGATGCTACAAGTCTTGATGGCAGAGAGGGACCTGGGGGTGTTGGTGGATGTCAAGATGAACAACTCGGACACTTGTAGGAGGGCAGCGGCAAAGGCCAACAGGATGCTTGGATGCATCACTAGGGGGCTCACCTCCAGAAGGAGGGAAGTGATATTCCCACTGTATAACTGCTTGGTGAGGCCGCACCTTGAGTATTGCATGCAGTTTTGGAGGCCACATTTAAAGAGGGACATTGAACTCCTGGAGAGTGTCCAGAGGAGTGCAACCAAAATGATTTGGGGCTTGGGGGATAGGATCTATGGGGAGAGGCTCAAAGAGCTAAATATGTACACATTGGAAGAGAAGGGACCGGGGACATGATAGAGATATTCAGGTACATGAAGGGGTAAATAGGGAGAAGCAGTCAGGGTGCTCCGAAGGAAGGGGGCAACTAGAGAGCATGGGTGAAAGCTGGAAGGGGGGAGATTCAGGGGAGAAAGGAGGAGGTGCTACTTCACTGAGAGGGTGGTGGAGCCATGGAATGTGCTGCCCAGGGGGCTGGTGGAGGCAGAGACGGTGGAGGAGTTCAAGAGGGGATGGGACAGGTACAGGGGAAGGATTCTGGAAGCAAAATCCAGGGGCAGCGAGAATATCCAGGACTGGGAAGAGAGAAGCCAGAGAGGGAGAGGGGGGCAGCAAGGTCGGCTCCCAGGGTGGGGGCTGACCAAATGAGCAGACACGAAAGACCATTAGGCCTATTCTGCTGGCATTTTAGTGTGTTAGTAAATATTGGCTGCGGGTTAATTGCCCTCCTAATTAACTAAGGCCATATTCATTTTTTTATACAAAAAAGGGGGCCAGATTTCTGAATTTATTACTACACTGAGAATTATTGGAATGGGATAATCAAGGCCGATGCCAAGGATATGTTCTTCCTCTTCAACAAGAACAGCCATTTGACTGGGTCAACTTGCACTATCTATTTGAAATATTACATTGGTATGGTATTCATAGAAACATAGACGTTGACGGCAGATAAGGACCGCAAGGCCCATCCAGTCTGCCCATTTTTTCTACCTTATGAATGTGCTGTAGCCCTTTACTCTGTCAATGGTCTATTTATTCATACTCATCTGTATTGCTCCCTTATGCCTATCCCATAAGGCATCAGGGAGCAATAACCAGACACAGAACACGGAGTCCTCCCCTTTTTTGTGTTCTGGGTCTGGTGATTGTATTCGGCAGGTTGATTAATCCCTTATATTAACTCCACTCTAGGTGTGCCTATTCTCCATAAACAGGGAGTGAGACTGGGGTGCCTCTTGAGACCGTTATTGTATATTTTCTCCATAGAATAATGTCGCTGTCGTTTTTCTAGTAACAATTGGTTGTATTGTTTTATAGTTTACGGTTTTATATATCGTTATAATTCGATGGAATTGTTGATTGATGTTATATTTATTGTATGTACCGGTGTCTTAAACTATGGAAAGGCACCTTTTTACAAACAAACTTGACTTGACTTGACTACTTAGGCTTTTGCAAAGTACTCCATCTCTCTATGGTATTCAACTTACGCCAGACACTCACAAACTCAGAGTGCTGGCGTATGCTGATGATTTATGTGTTCTTTTACGTGATTGGGAATCTGAGGCTATGGTTACGTCTTTGTTGCACGATTTCTTGACTATTTCAGGATCTAAAATTAACTATGCTAAAAGCATGGCTGTGCCGATTGGTGTTTCTTCGCAGTCACACAGCTCGGACATTGCCAGGGTTTCCATTAGGACTGGCCCCATGAGACTTCTTATAATTTATTTTAATCACTGCGATGCCGTCTCCTTTAATTGGGGAAAATACCTACAGAAGGCAGAGGGGAATTTAGCAATTTGGAAACACAGGAACCTGGCTAAATTGACGAGTGTTTTTAATCAAAACATTGTTGCGTCCTTGTTTTCTGTACCTTAGTTATGTTTCTCTACCCCCTTCCTCTATTGAAGCCAGATTGCTGAGCCTTTTTTTCCCAGGGGCTCTGGGGTTCCCGACTAAACCCCATTAAGAGACATCGCCTATCAACCTAGAACCAGAGGAGGTCTGCACATGGTGAACCCTGTTGTGTTTTATTTTATTGTTTTTTTTTACAGTAATTTTGCTTCTGTACTTTGTGGAGCCCTCTATCACTGGATACCTTTTAGTAGAGGACTGGCTTGTGTCTTTCATGGCCTTTTGGAATACACATGGTGCTAGGCCCCCCAGGATGGGAATATGACCATGTCGTTCCCTTGTATGTGAAATTTGCTATAAGGAAATTACTTTTGTGGCACCTATCTTGATGACTGCACTAAATTTCAGAGGAGGGGCTTAGATTTTTATATCTTTGATTCCAGTCATACGCCTCCTATTGAACTGAAATTTTGCCTGCCTGACAAGACTCAGTTGGCACTTTCCCAACTTATGAACAAAGCAATCCCACACTATATGTGGGATGCCATCTGGCTTAGTACGCATGGTTAATTGGCTGTCAAGAACTCCTTGAAACATAAGTCATGGTTTGAAAGGATTTGCCCAAGACATACTTGTCCTAGAATTCTTGAGATGCAATCTCATTTCTTATTCGAGTGCCCTATCAGTCATTCCTTTTGGAAACAAATGAGCACCATGGCCCCTATGCACGTAAGGGTGGGAAGTAAGCACCTGAGGCTCACATTCCGCCTTCGCAGCTACGCACCTGTGGACAGGTGCGCACGGGCAGCATTCACCACCGCCGGCCACCTGTCTGTGATCCCGCCCCCCAGTGCATAGGTCCATGCAGGGTGAGCGCAGGCAGCATCATGGACCCAGCCGGGCATCCAATCGGATTCCCAGCATGGGTCCAACAATGGATCCCTTACGCAGCGGGCGCATGTTGGCAGTGTGCCCCGTGGATGTCTGAGGGCCAGCGGCTGTGGCAGGTGGTAGGAGGGCAATGCTGTTGGCCCTCTCCGATGGCACTGAAGTGGTGCAGTGGGATGGGTGGCATGTCTGCTGGCAGGGAGGGCATTACTCCCGGTAGCAGGGAGGGGGGTTGACATGCGGTGCCGCTGGGGAGGGGGGCAGCAGCCGTGTGCCAGTGCCCCTGTGAGTGGTATGGGTGTTGTAGGTGTTGGAGGGGCTGCCACACTCACTGCTGTGTGCTGGGGCAGGTGGGTGGCATCGAGCAGCTGTTTCCTGTGGCCTTTGAGGGTCAGTGGGCTGTTCACCCTGTCCTGCGGAGTGTGCATGGGGCATGTAGGGGGTTTACAGCAGGGTCCTCCCTGGTGTACCCTGCACCCCTATGCACCCCCATGGCCAGTACTACACACCTTTGTGCATGGCTAGTAGTGCTGGCACACCCTTGCACAGTGCAGTCCGTGGACCTGGAGGATTGGGTGCGTACTGTCCGTGCACACCCCCTTTGTGCATCTTGCAATGTGTGCAGAGTGGCTACATGCTCCAGATGCACGGTGCATAGCCACTCTGCCCCTACGTGCAAAGGGGCCCATGTGATGCTGTCCTGTTTTTTTCCACAGTTACCTATGAAATTGCTGTAGTAAGCATTTATCCACCAGTGTGGAATTGTCTTCGCACCAGACCTTACGGCTGTGTTTCGTGCTTTGTAAGTAATGTTTATGGCAGGCATGTTGTGCATTCATGCTTCAATAAAAGGAGATTCCACCTGCCACTATTGCAAACATGGTCCATACCTGTATTGGAAGAAGAAGTTGTCTTTCTCTGTTTTTTCATTTCAAAAACTGTGGTCTGGTTTTCACACTTTCTTTTCTTAGTGTTGCTGCTATCATTTTTGTGATTTATGCAATGTAACTGTATGATTATGCTGTATGCTATTTTTTGCTAATAAAATTTCCCTACTCTTTTTGAGAAGTGCCATGAGATCTTTAACATCCACTTCAACAACCATAAGAACAGGCAGATGGGACCTTGGTTTAATGACTCATTCAAAAGACAGCACCTCAGGAGTGCAGCATCCCTTTCATGATGCACTACATTGTCAGTACTGGGATTTTACCTCAAGTGCCTGGTGTGGGGCTTGAACCTACAACCTTCCAATCTTCTGGCCTCAGAGGTGAGTGTGCAACCTGCTGAGCTGCTGACACTGCAACATTTTATTTCAGCAATTGCATCTGGACTTATGGGACACTCTCTAGTCCCCCTAGGTTATACTGCTATCTTCAGATGTTAATTATACAATGGCAAGAAAAAATCCTGGTCTCTGATTGGTCAGTCTTGGGCTGGCCCCGTGCTGTTATCTCAGTACAACATCACGGGTCTAGTCTCAGCCTCACTGTGAACCTGCAGATGAGCATTTGTGGAGCTTTTGATTGATTGTTTCATCTTCTCTTAAAAAACCAAAATATTTTTCCACACAAAAGCATCTTTAAAATTATTTTTTTTATCCTGTATAACAATGAGCCATTGTATAATAGCAATAATGCCCTCCAGGGTGTGTGTCATTTGGGATAACGTCATGCCTCAGTCATTGGATGCACTCGGCCTGCGGCCTCGTGCCCAACCACCTGAGGCGTGTCGTTATCCCAGTACGCCACACACCCTGTCGGGCATTATTGCTTAATTGTAGTGGGGGTCTTTGTAATCTTTTGGACCCCTCCGGATGCCATGTAGGCTTGAAACAATTATTATACCACTTCATGTATTCTGTATTTGGGTCTCTACCCAATGTTCACACTGCTCAGGTTTATATTGGTATGGCAACCTTTTCTCTGTTTGATAAAACATAACTGTATAAACAAAACACGTGGGATAGCCGTTCAGAACCACACAACAGTACCACTGGGACCAGATTTTGGCACTTGGTCTTGTGGAGCTCCTTATAGCAGTTAAGAATTGTCCAAATTCTCTGATAGCAGCATGTGTCAGAGAGTCTCGTATATTTAAGTACGAAAACCCAGAAATAAAGACCTGGATGTCTATGTAAAATAGATTATTTGATTGTCATGGATTAAAATATTTGTTTATGTGTAATACACAGATAGATTTGCTAGCACTTAAAAATATGGCTTTACAGAGGCTAACAGATAAAGAGTTACAAATACATTTTGCTAGAGTGAATAAAACTAATACCTTTACACTGTATTTTTTGCAAAAACCTGTGTTATTGCACAACTTAGGGTAACTTAACTAAAAAAGTAGGGAAATATGGCTTTAGGGTTTCCAACCCTAACTCCCCACCTCCACCCCCACCCCCAAGCAGCAAAAGGAAAAAAATATTAGGGTTTTCAGTCCCCAGAGTCTTAGCAAATTAGTAGTGGGATCTTCCTTGGGGTTGTCAACCCTAATGTTCATCCCTCCTCCCAGTCCGTAGCCTCCAGTCCGAAGCACAAGGTACAGCTCCAAGGCAGTGTGTCACAGTGATGCACTCTTCAAAGGTAAGAGAAGTGTGTCTTGCTACATGTTCCCAACAGAATTTGTTGTAGATTTCTTCATGCAGGGCCCTGCTGGCCCTGTGTGAAGAAAGGAGATTGTGTGTGACGTTGTTTGCTCAGGGAATGGGGCAACCATTAGGGGGTGACGACCCCAAGGAAGACCCCACCACTGATTTGCCAAGACTCCAGAGATCCCAAACCCTAATACTTTTTCCTTTGACTGCTGGGGGGGTGGGATTAGGGTTGGAATCCCTAACTCCACATTTCCCTGCTTTTGTGGCATTAAGTTACCCTAATTGGTGCAATAACACAGTTTTTTGCAAAGAATATCCCTTCTTTTTGAGATAGTGGAGTTGTACCCTCATTCACACAGGTCCCAAAGGGACCTGCATGAACAGATGCAGATGTACAGGGCCCTTTGGGCCATATGCTTTGGGAAGACTCCGTCCACCTACAGAAGTGAATGGCCTCGCACACTCACTCTTTACACATTTACTCTTCGCACATTCATTCTTTGCACATTCAGTACACATTCACTCTTTTTTTTTTTATTTTGACCCCAAAATTTCAAGATAGTTATGTTATGACTGCCCTTATAAACATGACATGGATCAGCTATAGTATACTGGCCGAAATGTCATTTCGCACCAAAAGTGCAAAAACTCATCTTGCTCAGGGTTTAAAAAAATCATAACTTGGTCATTTTACTATATTTGTACACCAGATTTCCAGAATAGCCTTCTTATTACCCCACCTCGTGAACTGAGTAGGTGAAAATGTTCAAATCCCCACCAAAACGCCATTCTGCATTACTGGTGCTAAAACACATTTTGGCCAGGATCTGAAAAATGACAGCTGTCATGGTTGTGAGGTGGTGTGAAAAAATGGCTATGTTCAAAATTTGGGGTCAAAATTCTTAAAATTGGCCGGCCTGGTGGCGCTGAGGGCTGAGGCGCTGGACACCTTACCTTGCGCTACGCTGGTGACCCGTGTTCGGGAATGAGCATGGGCTGCCGGGGGTCAGCAGGGGTGGAGAAGGATGGAGCATCCGTGGGACTGCTCTCCTTCTCCAGGAAGGGGGGTCAGCAGCTGGGGGACTGGCAATATTGCAGCATTTCTCAGGGAGGAGCTGGGGCAGATGTCTGGAGGGAGCGTGTGCAGACGCATGCGTGCTCCCCTCTGCCTAGCGTCATTGCATGGCCCCAGTTCCAGGGGCAAGAAAAATGGAAAATGGCACCCTGATCTTCGGCTTGATGGCCATCCGGTATGTTCACTGGCTCTGCGTCTCACGGACTAGATCTGTACTGGGTGGGAAGTTGGGGGCTCTCCACCACCCCCGCTGTGGGGGGTAAGCCGCAAGGGTACCGGGGGGCAGCTGGAGCACGGTAGAGATGGACAGCGGCCAGAAATCCCTTCAAGATGCAGGGACTATGGGATGGAAGATCAGGTAAGGAGGAATAAGTGATAGCCAAAAAAAAAAAATGTTTAAAATTACCAAAGTTATGAGGAAGTGTAGAAAAATGTTAATGTACTTGCATAACTTTGCCAGTTTTACATATTTTGACCACAAAATTTTCAACATAGCCTTCTTATGACCCCTCTTCATGAACAAGGGCAGTGAAAACTTTCAAATCCCCTCCAAATGGTGATTTCACTAAGCAACTGCAAAATCACCTTATGGGCCTGATTTACATAATTTTACCACCATTGGGCATGAGATGGGGGTCCCCAAAAGTCCACGTTGAAAATCTGGTGCCAGAAGATGCAAAAATGACAAAGTCATGCATCAAAGTACAAAACCCCATTGAAATACATTGAACTGCACTTACCTTACTTTCTCATATTACAGTCGCCGGTTGCAGCAGCCAGATGTGTCATTGATTATACGAACATACGAAGAAGCCAGCAGAAGAAGGCCATTTGGTCTATCTAGTCTGCTTGTACTGCAAGGTACATAGCATGAGCTACTGTCCCTGCCCTCCCTCCCCACACCTCCCATCTTCCCTACTCGTGATCCTTACCTTACCCCTATGCCTATCCCAGCCTTTCTTAAAGCTGCCCACTATCTTCAACGAGATCACCTCTTTTGGCAGCACATTTCAAGTGTCCACCACCCTCTCTGTGAAAAAGTGCTTCCTGACCTCCCTTCTAAACCTCCCACCCTCCAGTTTAAGACTGTGCCCCCTCATGTTATGGTTGCCACTCAGCTTAAAGAGGCTCTCCTTATCAACCTTTTTTATCCCTTTCAAATACTTGAAGGTCTCAATCATGTCCCGTCTCTCTTTCTCCTGTCTTCCAGGAAGTCCATGTTTAATTACCTCAATCTCTCCTCATATGCCCTACCTTACTGACCCACTATCATCTTTGTAGCCCTCCTCTGGAATTTCTCCAGCAGATTAATGTTCTTTTTGAGGTGTGGGCACCAGTACTGAACTCCATACTGTAGATGAGGCCTTACCAGGGACCTGTACAAGGGCAGTATTACCTCCTCTCTCCTACTACTGATCCCCCCTAGATATGCATCCCAGCATCTTGTTTGCCTTTGCTGCTGCTTTCTTGCACTGTGTGGAGTGCATCAGGTTACTAGTGATCATCACTCTCAGTTCCTTCTCCTCTTCTGATGCAGATATTTGTACTCCACCCAGATAGTACTCTGTCCTGGGATTCTTGGCTCCAATATGCATAACTTTGCATTTCTTGGCATTGAAGCCAAGCTGCCAGATCTTGGACTACCTCCACAGCTGTTCCAGATCATCCTATGGGTCCTGCATCCCTTCAGCTGTGTCCACTCTCCCGTAGAGCTTGGTGTCATCCATGAACAGGCACATTTTGCCCTTAATGCCATCCTCAGTGGTATACCAATGCTGCAGCGATGCCCCAACCATGAAGCCATGAAGACTATCACAGTGACAGGATTTAGGCGAAATCCGCGCGTCACTGTGATGGTCTCTGCCAGACACCAAGACTGCCTCACAGAGTGTATTTACCCCCCCATCCAACTCTAACTCGGAGTTAGAATCCTAGAGACTGGGGTGTGTGGGTTGAGGAGCCCCCCCCCACATGGGAGGTTTGGGGGTGCAGCACCCTTATGGAAACACAGAGGCATCCCTGACACCACATTGCTGACACTCGGCACTGCAGCTGTCGCTGTCAGGGATGTCTCTGTGGGTGGAGTCACTGCAGCATGGTAAAACCATCCTCAGTGTCATTGATGAAGACACTGAACAAATCCGGCCCCAGCATCAAGCCCTGTGGGACCCCACTGGTTATCTCTGTGGTGCCAGATAACTCTCCCCCCACAACCACCCTCTGGGTTCTGTCCCTCAGCCAATTTTTCACCAATCTGGCCAGATTTTCCCCAACCCTGAGATCCACCAGCTTCCTGATCAACCTTTCATGGGGCACAGAGTCAAAGGCCTTGCTGAAATCAAGATAGATACCGCTTGGCCCCTATCTACTGTCTTAGTGACAGTCAAAGAAGTCAATCAGATTCGTTTGACATGATCCCCCCCACATGAACCCATACTGCCTCACATCCTGGAGACCATGTTCCTCTAGATATTCCACCAACCTTTCCTTTAGTATGGTCTCCATGAGCTTGCCCACAATGGAGGTCAGATTGACTGGATCTGATCAGAGAGTAGATCTTCATTCTTAAACATGTTCAGGTAGTGAGGGTGTGTTGGGTGGTGGGTGTTGGGTGGGAGATTGGGGGTGTGTGTGTGTGTGTAGGGGGCAGATCCTGGAGGAACCATTTTCTGTTTTGCAAGTTGTTTAAAAAAAAATCAACAGATGGTTTTCTTAATGGATGTTCCCACAGTGGGGATTGGGTACCCCACTACCGGGCTCATGTTTGGTGGCACCGGGGTGGGCACCCTGGTGCCACCACCTACATAACAGGAAAGGGGGCTGGTGATCTGGAGGGGAGAGGGTCAACAGAAGCAACACCTGGGGTCAGCACCCCAGTTCACTTATACTTAAATTTATATAAAAATTTGAAAGGGTGAGTGGGTCACCTGTAGGGGAGCAGGAGAAAGAAGTGATACTGGGGTTGATCATCTCGGTCCCCTGAATACTATAGATAGATAGATACATAGATACATAGATGATATGCAGACATAGACAGTGAGAACAGGGCAGGGATCGGCTGCTTACTGCTGTCACTGCAGCCCGCAGCAGGACTGCAGTTGTGGGTGCAAAATACAACATAGTCCCACTGTTCTCATACAGAGAATGCAGGTGAATGGCCTCTCTTGCTAAGCTGGGCAACCTTGATTTTGGGGTGCCTAGAAAAAATATTTTTGGCAATTTTAAAAAAAAAAACAGACTTCAGAATCTAGCTAAACAGGTTATGTTTAGCTAGGGTCAGGTGTTTGTTTTTTAAAAAGAGATCATTTATGTATTTTCAGTGTTTGTAAGTTTAAAAATGTAAAAAGGAAATGGCGGTCATCTTGATTGGTATTTTTCCCCCCACGATAAGTAAATCAGCACTCACAATAGTATTTTTTACCTTTTGCGATAGTTTTTTTTACCAGTCAAACTTGAATGTTAACTCAAAAAATTGTTATAACTCTAAAGCGGTATAATATTTTTTCATTAAACCTTTGAAAGGCCCACCCTTGGCACAGGCCACTTCAGACCTGAAAATTTGATGAAAAAATTCCATATCATCTAAGCTGTAGGTGAGTGTGAAAAATTTCCAGTGTTAAGTGTGTTTTTATTTTGTTGTTTTTTTGGCAATCTGTATCTCAAAAACCATACAAGAAGCCAACACGAAGCTTTTTACATCTTAAGAACCTGTCAGCCTGACCACACATGCCAAATTTTGGGTTGTTTTGTCAAACAATGCCAACGTTATTAAGGTGCAAAAAGTGAGCTTTAACACTGAACAGCCAACTCAACCATAACTATAGGGTGTAATAAACACATCAAAGATGTATTTAGCACCGAATATTAAGTTCATGCGAACTGAATAACCACATGAAAAAATTAACACAACTAGGAGCTGGCTTTTTCTCATTAAATCCTGTAGCCTACTTTAAATGGGACCACTTTAAAAGCCAGAACAGTGTCCTTGTGCACAATGTAGTGATTATATAATTATTCATATTCTGCTTGGTTATCAAATACCAAATAAGACAAGAAGAACATGGTTAGATAGACTTCTTATAAAGTATATATACAACCGAAGAACTGGTGAAAATGTTGTTGAATTCAGAGGTTGTTGGGATTTGGTAGAATGCTGCTGTCTGGGTCATTCACATCGTTGTGAACTCTGTGGTGCCCCTCCTCCCATACACAAACAGAGCTTATATTACCTTACTTTCAATGGCCTATGAATATTATTAATAAAATAGTTGTGAATCCTTTAAG
The DNA here is from genome assembly GCA_016271365.2 of Neoceratodus forsteri. NCBI lineage: Eukaryota > Metazoa > Chordata > Ceratodontiformes > Ceratodontidae > Neoceratodus > Neoceratodus forsteri. The sequence continues at coordinate 59,433,912 of JADMNL010000036.1, read as the reverse complement.
ACTTTCATTTGCTAGTCAGTGTTTTTTTTTTTTCTGGCATCTAAGTTCAGTAAGTTATTAGTTTCCTATCTGTTGATTTCCTCAGTTGCTACTACCAGTGAACTTCAACCGAGATTGCGCCCCCACTGACAGCTGTCATTGGTTTGGGCTTGTTGATTACCTGCCTGCTGACTGTTCTCCTGGAAAACACAAGGAAAAAGGGAAGGAAAACTGTTTTTGAACAAAAAAAAGGAAAAGAACTCGGACAATTTCTGATTTTTACAGAGAGATACACATAGGGCGGGATATTCAGAAGGCTTGTGCATAGCGCAACACAGTTGCGCCATGCGCAACCCACTGATGAGCCCAGCATGATATTCAAAGGGGGACTTAGCCTGGCACAAATCCCGATGCATCGGAGCGCATCAGTAATGTATGCAGCGCAGGTGGGGGGGGCATGCCCATGCATACTCTCCACATCCCGATATTCAGACCGGGATATGCTGAACCCATGCTTGCACAACCCCTACAGTACCTGCCCTGCACACAGGTGAGCCAAAAAAAAAAGGAGCAACAGCTGGCCACCCACAGGTGAGCTGCCATATTGTAGGGTGCAACATGGCAGCTGCCACCTGTGGGTGGCCGCCTTAGCTCTGGTGGCACCTTCATGGTGGCGCCCCCCCATGCCCGATCGCGGGCATTTGTTATCATTAATAATCCCATATCCCTGGTGGTCCAGTGGACCGCTCACAACCTGCTCATGGGCATTTGTGAAAGATAATCGTCCTGTATCCCTGGTGATCCAGTGGACCATTTGCAGCCTGATCGCGGGCATATGTAATAACAAAAAGAGGTCCAAAATCCCTGGTGGTCCAGTGGACCACGTCCAGCCCGATTGCGGGTGTACATTTCACAATAGAACACACCAAGCCACCCCTGGTGGTCCAGCGGTACCCCCCTCCCCACCTGTCCACTGAGCCCCAGCACCATGCTCCCTCCCGGTCAGCGGCGGGCGGCAGTTCCCCACTCACCAGCCGCCCTGCCACCTGCCGACTGACTACGTATAGTAGGGCTATACACCCATTGGTCTACAGCATGGGCCAATGGGCGTACAGACTGTACCGTACTACACAGTCCAGATTTGTGAATGGATCATTCACATATCTGGACTGTGTAGTCTGTACATCTGTATGCCGATTGGCTCATGCTGTGACACTCGAACACTCCCCACCCGTGCGCAGTCAGTCAGTGAAGCGGAGGTGGCTGGCGGAGGGGAGCTCCGCCCGCCGCTGACCGGGGGGTCAGGGTGCTGGAGCTCAGTGGGCGGAAGGGGAGAGGGGTACCGCTGGACCACCAGGGATGGCTTGGTGTGTTCTATTATGAAACGTATGCCCACAATTGGGCTGGACGTGGTCCACTGGACCACCAGGGATTTTGGACCCCTTTTTGTTATTACATATGCCCACGATCGGGCTGGACGTGGTCCACTAGACCACCAGGGATTCTGGACCCCTTTTTGTTATTACATATGCCAGTGATCAGGCTGGGAGCAGTCCACTGGACCACCAGGGATAGTGTTAACTGTTTGACATGTACTTATGCCCGCGATCAGGCTACAAGCAGTCCAGTGGACCACCAGGGATATGGGACTTTTATAATGCAACATATGCCCGCGATCAGGCAGTGGGGCGCTTTTCCGCTTGTACGGGGGGCATCAGTCCCCGACAGCTGCAACCTGGCAGGGCGCCAGGCACAAATCGCCGGGGATCGGCACACCTGTATTCAAATGGGGCCATAACGACATGCAAATGGCCCGATTTGCATCTTGCATACGTTATGGCCCCATTTGCATGTGCACTTTTGAATATTGCGGTTGTTGCGCCTAGTGCAACGGAACTTGCGCTAGCGCATCTCCCTGCTCCACTATGGCCACTTGTGCTGGCACAGTGCCACTGCGCCATGCACACTGCGGGTGGCCAAGGTGCGATATTCAATGATGCTGTGCCATGGCGCAGCTCTGTTGAATATCGCCCTGTCAATGCCCCTGCGCAGCCAAGTTGCACTGTGCCCAGGCTTGCGCCACAGCTTGGTGCAGTCTGAATATCCTGCCCAAAGTCTACAATATGTCGGAAGAGGCTAAGTATCAATATTTTCTTCTAAATGGCTATTTAAGAGAGTTATTACTATAAGATAGAGAAGGGCAAAATGGAAATACAGCAGTCATTGCCAGCCACATTATTAGATAACAAATATTAAAAAAAACTCATAAAAGACTGATGCTGGATTACAAGTCAAGGAGTGATGTTAGGGATACAGCGCTGGCCCCTTCAGCTAACCCACTAACCACAGTCCACTTTAAAATCATGATGCCTGAAACATCTACTATAAAAGTGACTGTTCTTGATCTTCTTGACACCTTTAAAGAATTAAAGCAAGACCGTCCCAGTGGTGCTGAGGGTTGAGGTGCCGGATGCTACACCTCACGCCACACCGGTGACCAGTGTTTGGAAGTGAGCTTGGGCCACCAGGGCTTGGCTGGGGAGGAGGGAGATGGATGAGCAGCCAACAGGCAGCCTCTTCCAGGAGGGAGACAACTTTCCTCGGCTCTTGGCTGCCACCGAGTGGAGGCTTGGTGGCAGCACCAAGTCATAGGAGGAGTGGCACTGGCTGGGTGGGGGGAAGGGGTCATCACCGGGTTCTCAGCGTGTGTGCGCACCTCCGTGCACACGCACACTCGCAGTTTGCCAAGGGCTCTGGGATAGAAGGGGAGAAAAATGGAGGAAAAAGGTGGGGGCATCGCAGGCTAGATGGTGCCCCAAGGGGCTGAGTTGAGCTCTCCATGGAGGGCGAAGCCACCTGTGGAACCCCCATGGAGAAGCATAAATACCTAGATAAAAAAAAACATAATAAAGAATTATAAGTCTAATTAATTATTCATGATCCTAATGAGGCTCCTGATTGGCTACTGGATTGATCATTAATGTCTTAGGAATGACTGATCCAGCTGCCAACTGACGTTGTGCAACATGCATGGCTCGCACCCTCTGCTTTCAAACTGAATTGCAGTAAAAATAAATGGGGAAAAAAGAAAGTTGCTATTGCAGTTAGTCTTAAAATCACAATGACAACCTCGAAGTCAGTCATTTCCTTGGATTAACGTTGGCTCTCCAGCCTCTCCTCTCTGAGCCTTGGGCCACCCATCCCCCCAACTAGTCATTAATCCTTCGGAAATGACTGACTTCTTGGCCGTTATTGCTTAATTAAAGCAAGATTCAGCGGAGCACAAATTTAGAATTTCAGAGTCTGAGGTTTGCATAAGTAGCATCAAGGACAGAATGTAGAAGGAGATAAATCATGGGGTTCAGCATAATAAAAGGCTGGCCAAACTTGAGAGCAGCACAGTTTACACTGGTAGAACAAGCACACAAAAGGGTGATCTTCTGTGTTTTGAGACTTAAAACATATGTTCCGGCACACAGATGTACCCACGGCATAACCCATCATCTGTGTCATCAGAGGACTGGCTGCAGGGGACATTGCTGATGGCATGGTGGGTGGGGAGACACAGGATCAACCACATACAAACTAAAGCTGAAAAAGAAAAAGTAACTAAAAAGTGTTATTTAAGGCTGTTCTGCTTAATCAGGGCCTCTGTGTCCCACAGCATTGCTGTGGGGTAGAGGAGAGTTCACCTTTAACACTGAGGTCATCTGGCTCTAATGCATAGGGCTTAAAGCTCATGACTGAGGTCTGCAAGCACCTTAAAGTGCAAGGTATCAGTGATGGAATACTATAGCTCTCAGTATTTAACATTATTGATCTAAAAGGTAATAACACACGTTATAGTAATGATAATTAATCAAATACCTAATGGGTTGATAGTACCAAACAGATGGAGCTATGAACAAGTGTTGAAGTTATTGTTTTACTACAGTTATTGCACGCATTATTTTATTTTTTGTTTAATTCAGGTTGTGACGCTCTTAGCTGCTGTCAAGGCGTTAATGTAGTAATAAATCTGAATGAACGTTTGACGTAAAGATGATCAGTAAGGGAGTGGGAGCGGGGCATGTGGTCTCTGAGGGTTACTTCCAATACTGGCTCATTTGTGAATAGCAAAGCGGGGGTGGAATCTAGTGATAGGCTATGTCTTTTGGATATTATTCAACTTAATTTATTCAGAGTAGATAGATTAAGCAAAAACCGCTTAACTAGATTTGAGGATATGGAGATCCAGAACAATGGGGGTATACTCAAACAACTAAGGCAGAAGGGAGATAGGGTTCTTTTACTTTCTCTCATATATCTCTTTCATCTCCCTTTATCTTTCTCTTTTCTTACAAACTCCTTAGCAAGCTGAATTAAGGTAAAACTACTTCATTATGTAAGAAAGATGAGAGAAGAGAAGGAGGTTTTTGTATTCCTGGGAAGGCAAGCTGTGGATTTGTTACCTGGAGCATCTAGAATAAAAGAAAAGAGGATTTGAAATGCTCTAAAATACTTTTGTTTATCTGCCAAATAAAATATTCAACCTAATTGCATGGAACATAAGGAGCCTTAACCACAAACTCAAAAGGTGTACAGTGTTAAGGCATCTTAAAAATCTCAATCCCTCCATAATATTTTTTACCAGAGACTCATTTAAATACAGACAATGCCAGACTTACATTCAGGGAATGGGTAGGGCAGGTCAGTGGTGCAGGACAAAGCTCCAAAAAAGCAGGTGTATTCATTTTAGTATGAAGGAGACTAAATTTTCAAGTGTGTGCCACAAAAGCAGATGATAGGGGGCACCACATTATCCTTAATGGGAAAATAGATGATGAATATATTACACTGGTTAATGTATATGGTCTAACTAGTCCCTCCCTTGATATTTTTGTAGAAATCAGTAGTAAACTTAACAACTTCCTTGGCAGTACCATTATTATAGCCGGTGTCATGAACAGTACTCTAGATCCTAAATGAGATAGATCCAGCCGATGGAATTGTAGGTCAAAATCAGATAACGATCTGTAAAACCTGGTTGACAATTTAGACATAGTGGATATTTGGAAAGTGCTTAATCCTAATACCAAGATTTTACTTACTGGTCCCATTGTCACAAATCGAGGTCTAGAATAGACCAGACCTATATTCCCAAATCCATGGTTAGCAAAATAACTGGAACTAAAATTTAAGAATTAGTTATATCTGACCACTCTCCTGTGATGGTATCTTTTATGGAGAGTAGTTTCCCTGAAAAAACTAAGAGATGGAAGGCAAACAGTTTCTTTTTGGAAGATATTGAGGTTTTAGACAGTGTTAAAAAGAACATAAAAGGTTTCATTCAACTGAATAACCCTATGGACACCTCCTAGGGAAATAATTGGGAGTGCTTGAAATGTTGGTTGAAAATAATCCTGATAGCACTTCTGCAGCATGAAAACAAAAGAAAATAGTATAAATGGAAGAAATAACAAATAAACCTAAAGAGACAGAAGGGAAACTTCTGACAGACACCTCTCAGGAAACCTGGAATTTATGGTCAAGATTAAAACCAGAATATTGTGAATTGATTAGGGGGCAGCAGAATTTGCCATAGGAAAAGCAAAGCTTAATTACGTAGATTCCAGCCTGAGGGCAACTAAGATTCTTGCCATCAAGCTGAAGCAGAACAGCAATGCCACTAGAATCTGTAGTGTCAGGAGAATACAGAATAATTCATTAGTTACAGGTCATAGGATGATAAATGCAGAGTTTTACAACTTCTACAAAGATTTTTACGACACATCTGGCGTTCAATCTGCCATAAATATTTGGAGTTTTAGTCAAGGCATTGAACTTCCCCAAATCCCAGGGGAACTCAAGACAGTTTTATCACATGAAATTGGTATACAAGAGGTGAAAGCAGCAATGAAGAAGCTTAATGTAAACAATGCACCAAGCCCTGATGGGTATGCAACAAACTTTTATTCTAAAATAACAGAAGTTGTTGCCCCGATTCTAAGAAATGTCTACAAAGAGGCCTTGTCAGAGAGGAAGCTACCTCCAAATATGAGTCAGGGACTCATCTCTCTTATACACAGAACTGGCAAAGATCCTAATGGATGCAAGAATTATAGACTCATAACTTTAATTAATACAGATGTTAAAATCCTTGCAAAAATTTTGGTGGATGAACTGGAAGGGGTGATTCCCTCTTTGACTGATACCAGACAAGCTGGCTTTATTAGGACTATAGTGGCAGCAGATAATACTAGAAAACTTTTTTATTTGATGGAAACAGGAAGTAAATCTAAAATTGCTGCTGGTCTCTTCACACTAGATGCTGGAAAGGATTTTCATTGCATGCTATGGCCATATTTATTGGAGGTGCTTAAAGCATATGATTTCAAGGACAATTTTGTGTATTGGGTCAGCTGTTATGTAGCAACCCATCAGCCTCACTATTTCAAATGGAGTTTTCTCAGCCACCTTTCCCTTGCAGAGAGGTTACAGTGGGCAACCTTCCCTACAACCTAGGTAGGTAGGTAAAACTTTATTTGTATACAGGAATACATGTCATTTGGACTTTGCAGTCCAGTTTACAAGACAGTCCTGTATTTAATACATCTAAGTTACTATACATAGAACATATAAATATCATTGACATGACAGGGCAGAACGTATTTTTACAAATCACTTTAAAAAAGCATTGCATGCAAAAGTTTACATATACTGTATATGGTGGTAGATACTAAACATATTTAGTAATACAAGTATAAAACAACATTTCTTTAATAGCTTGTGTGAATGATGACTGTCCTGATATTTCATGAACGACAGGAGGGAGTATATTCCAGGTAGCAGCAGCCCTGGACACTGGAGTTCTGTCTCCAAATTTATTTGTTCTTTTTTTCAGGGTTTATTTTGTTTAACTGAACAGGTCTTTTTAATACCCTCTTATTATTTGTTTTACCGGGAGTTTAGAAACAGGATGCTCAGGAAAAAATGATTTCACTTTATGTATTAGTATAAACCAGTGTCTAGTATGTCCCATTTCTAAAGGTTGCCAATCCAGTCTACTTAGTAGTAAACAGTGATGTGTTTAATAGCCACAATTTAATACATATCTTGTTATTCGATAGTGGGTTTATCTAATCGATCTAAAAGTTGTTTGCTGGTTGTTCTATATACTAATTCTCCACATTTTAAGGTTAGTAATATAACCAACCTAGGCAAGGTTGCCCACTGTCACCCTTACTTTTCCACTAGTAAGAGGGCTATTAATGGACAGGGAGATTTGAGATATTAAATTAAAGGACAACGACTATCTACTCTCCTTGTATGCAGATAATATCTTAATTACAGTCTTGGACCCCAAAATAATATCTGAATTACAGCCTCAGACCTCAAAAAGTCTATTTCAAAGATTCTGAAGTGATCAAGGAATTTAGTCTTCTCTCTGGTTATAAACAAGAAGAAATCTTTCTTTATATCTCTTAAACCAATATTGTAATAAGGTGGGGATAACTTGGGAGAAGGACTGTATTGATTGACTAGGAATTTAAAATTTTCAGAACAGTCACCAAAATTATGAATAAAAATGTTACCATGCTGAAAAACGATATACAGGATTCACTAAATAGATAGAATACTTTCACCCTGGGTTTTTGGGACACCTTAAATCCATCAAAATGAACATACTCCCTAAATCAGTATACCTTATGTTATTACCCTTTAACTTACCTAAAAATGGTTTATGACTATTCAGGGCATACTCTCAAACTACCTATGGTCCCATACAAGATGTGGGATGACGTATAACAAGCTTACAAGACCTAAAGAGAGTGAAGGCTCGAAAGCTCCTGATTTGTATTATTACTATTTGGCATGCAGAGTGACTCAAATTCCGAAATGGTTAGATGCTGAAAAGGGTAACACCAATAACCCAAGATAGTTAGATATGGAGATTGATTGGGTGGAGTGCTTCGTTTAAGCTTAAGCTCCCTGGTCTTTGCTAAACCACAGACACCTCCTAACAATAAGATAATTGCAGACACTATAACTATCATTACTGGATGGATGGTCTAAACTTCTCAGTTTGAATCTTAATAAATCTAGGTTTCGCTCTTTAGTCATAAACCCCAGTAGCACTAAGAACGGTCATGTATACATCAAGACAGAATGGAGCTCTAAGGGCGTGCTCAAAATAAAGGGCATAACTGGACAAAAATGAGGTAATACAATTTTGACACTTTAATAAGGGAAAAGGGTCTACAGAATACAGATTCATAATTCTTCGAATGGTTGAGTAAGTTGTTTAACGGGTCACGTATAATCGACACCAACAAGAATACAAACAATTTTCTGGTATATTTACAATTATGCCCCCAAATTTCAAGATGTTATAGTTTGTTGCTTGATACTACTAGAAGCTCAGATATAGAGAACATTAAGTGGTGGACACGGGCTCTAGGTAGGAATGTGGACACCTGGAACTGGAAAAGAATATGGCAAAACTCTCTCAAAACATTAAAAACTGTCAACATAAAAATGGTCCAATTTAAATCTACACACAATCTTTACTATACCCCTTGCCATTTACATAAAATGGGAATCAGAGCTTCTTCAAACTGTAATGGGTGTGGGTTGACAAATTGTGATATAGTACATATGTTTTAGGATTGTGACAATATGCTAATATTATGGAATGATATGAAACAGCTACTGAACAATATTAGTTGGCTACAAGGTAATATGAATATGGAAACCAACATAGTAAGGCATTTTAAAAGATAAGAAAGGTTGGACTAAAAAAAATGGCAATATACAATGTCTGTTATATCAGTGGCTGTTAAAATTGCAACTCTTAAAATTTGGTTAGAAAACAGGCCCCTCACTATAAATTGATGGAAGGGTGAATATTTAGAAATTCTATGATCTGAGAGGCTGGCTCACTCAATATTAGGACAAAACAGAAACTTTCTGGCCAAATGGCAAACCATTTACAAACTCTTTTATTCTGTAGCAACAGGTAAGTAGACAATTCTGAATACACTACAAGGCTAATAAGTAATGCTTGCCTGGTAAGACCTATCTTTCTCCCCCTAACCCTTCTCCCCCTGTATCTCCACTCTAGCTCCCCTCAGCCACTCTCCCTCTATCCTGCTTTCTCGTGACTGGCCTCCTATCTTTTTCACTGTTCCTCCTGTATATTTCCTCCCCTACTCCTTTTCACTATATTGCTACTCCACCTTCCTTACCTTCTTCTCACTATGCTACCTTACTGTTCTCCTACCTGCCCACCTCCTCCTCTTCCTTTATCTTTCAACTTTATTGCAGTTAGTTATGACAGCTGTGTTTCTCCCAATACTGTATTTTGCTTGTATTATCTTATGTTTTATCCCTACAACATTTGCTACCTGCTTTGCTTGCTTGTTCACTGTTGTCTACTGTTATACTTCAGTTCCTTATATTGTTCCCATTTGTAAAATTGTTTCTCTACTAGGGAATTGTTATTGCTGCCCTCTCCTTTTGTTATGTTTATACTCCCTCACTGTCTTGCATCTCTGTATATTGCTCTCCACCTTGAAAAGTGTATTGATTGCTCCTTACCTTCGTGAAATGTACTTGTGCTTGCTCAATTTGTTCTGTACTCTCCCGGTTCGTGCCTGAAAATAGTCATCATGTTGGCTAGTGCACTTACCCGGTAAACAAAAACTAAATAGATTACAGGACAAAGTGGTGTCGTTTTCTATGCTAGTCTTCAGGAATACACATTTGAGTGCAATAATTCATATAGATGGAACCCCCATTATTTTCCCAAATCTTCTGTCTTCACTTTTTCCCTACTAACGTTGTATTTCTTCTCCTTTCTACTTCGCTCTCCCTTTGTCTAAGTTTAAAAGGGGAAGCAACGTCACTCTCTAGAAGGGGTGTTTCTCTATATGTGAAAAGTTCACAGGTACCTCTTTTCGTTAGTTTGGTTTAATAGTGAGTAGTTTTTAAGCTGTTCAACTGGTAGCTTTAGAGTGAGATTGTAGTTGAGTTATACTGCATGTGTGATCTAAGTTGATAGAATTTGATTCCTTTTTATGATTTGAATGCAGAGCAATGCATATGATATAGTTGAAATGTTATTTTCTATGAAAATTGAATAAAATGCAAAAAGAAAAAGAATTCAATGGATACTTTGATACTATACTCCATTTCTAAATATGTGTTTGCTGCTAAATCTCTGTATAGAAGAAAGATGAGAATACACACCTGTGGTTACTCTTTTATAGCTATGCTAACATAGAACTAGGTTTGTATAGAAATTATCTATATAATGTCTGTTATTTTAATTGGTATACTGCCCCGACAGCGACATGTCGACATTGACCGACACTACAGCAACTACAGTGCCAGGTCGCTGTAGTGTCGGCACTGGATTCTGGTACTGTTTTCTGGGGGTCTTGCACCCCCTCCCCTAATCAGCTCTGACTTGGAGATGATTATATTTAGTGGGGGGGCACAGCCCCTTGTTTGGGGGGTTCAGAGGGGCAAATCCCCCCAAAGGAAACATGGTAGGCAGTGAAAACCTTTATGCCAACCGCAAATGCAGTCGACATAAAGGTTTCACTGTACCGTCGTTTGACAAGATTTTTGTCGGTGACCGGTCGTAGATCCATTTTAATTAATTGTTTTTAATATGTGACAGTCCTGCTGACTATAAACATTTTCTCTAATAAAACTGAAGCAGAAACTCCATATGGCAGTCCTGGGTACCCAGTGTTGAAACGTTCCAGTCCTCTTGAGGGTGCCATGGGTTGTTCGGCATTGAAATTGCTGTGGATAGGCTGGCATTGGTGCACAAGTTAGACAATGCAAAATTGGTTGTAGCTAATCAACCCCCACAGGCTGTGCAATTGCTTAAACAGCCGTCCACCTCAAATGTGAGGTATTTGTAATCTACCTGGAAACCCTAAACTGTATTTTAAACTGAAAGTGCATTATAGTAATTTCTGTTCACTCCCTCTGCTTGTACTTAAGTTATCCTCCTGAACTCTTTGGGGACTGCTTCAGTACCAGGTTCGCTCAGGACCAGGCTTCAGCTGCTGGGTCAACAGGGCTTCAACTCTTGCAATTGGCAGTTGGTGCCACTTCAGTGGCTGAGATCAGAGTCCTCCACCAAGAGCATTGCACTGAATCTTCAAATGTCGTCTACCATCACAGCTATGCCGCTCAAACACTATTCATCTAGGCCTAGAGCCCAGGAAATGATGCACTTAAGCTCAACAGTTGTGCATTGCATCTGCTGACTTTGGGATTCCCAACAGAGCCGTCACTTCCAGGTATCACTACATGATACCAAAATTCAAAATCTCGACACCCGGGAGCCTGACACTAACATCTCAACACTCGGAATCCTGGCTGTTGAGAATTACTCCCGTCTGTCGAGAAATGCCCGCTGCAGAGTTGACAATAATAAGGGGGTGCGGGGGGGGGCAAAGCCCACTGAAACATGGTAAAAACCTCTGCCGCAGGCAATTCTCCAACAGTCGGGATTCCGAGTGTCGAAATGTTGGTGTCAGGCTCCCGGGTGTCGAGATATTGAGTTTCAGGATTCAGTAGTATAAACCTTTTCCAGGCAGCCCTCACATTTTATACAGGACCCTAATTCACAATCCCCATTGGTCACACTAGCTATCACTGACCATCTAGCCACACCATAGGTTCTCACTTGGCACCGGTTTCTACATCCCAACTGGTCCAGGCATAGCAACAGTTCTTTAGCCCAGAAATATCACAGATTGGTCGCTGCTGAAGTCAAAGGTCACAAAGCAGCAGTTCCAGTCCCCAGAACTGACAAGGTAAGCACGGTCATTCAACAGGATACCCCCGCTATGCTTCAGGAGTCCTGGAGGTGCCAATTTGCATAAAGTCCAAATAAAGTGTAAGTCAGAACAGGAAGCATGGGTTATGCACTCACTAACTCTTTCTTTTCTTTCTCTCCTCCTCTTTCCCCTTTCTCTTTGATTTGCCACTCTCTTCCCCACTCTTTCTGTCTCTCATTCTTTCTCTTACTCTGTCTTTGTCCCCCCTCTACATTCCCTCTCCTTCTCATCTCCCTTTCACTCACTTACTCTCTTAGGGTCTGACCCATGCAGGTAGCTCAAACTGAGCTCTGTATGACTATGCACCAATGCCCGTACTCACTAGACAGCATCCTCAGACCCCACCCACCACGTTCCACTGGTGCAGAGTTGCATGTGGTCGCAGGGAACAGTGGGGAGGGGTGGCAGTGGTCCAGACCATAAGTATCCAATCAGATGCCAGTACAAGCCCACAAGTGGATTTCTGCCTGCACAGGGTGCACAGTCAGAAGGGATATGGTGGCCCTCTAGGACTGCCATATCCCCACTGGTGTCTGGGTAATGTTAGTAAACACACTGGCCAGTGCCAGTACTGTTGATGCCCCCAGCCCACCAGTGAGGTTCCTAGGGCTAGGGCCTAGAGGAGGAAAGGACGATTGGGCCTGGATTTGACATGTATGTTTCTGTTACACACAAATAATGTCACAGCGGTAAGGTACAATAATAAGGGAAATTTATCAGAATATTTTAATACCTCACGGGGAGTTGAAACAGGGCTGCCTTCTGGTCCTATTGTTATTTAGTATTTATATTGACTCGCTCCTTAATTTCGATACATCTTCTGCTCTAGATTCCCCTAAGATTACGCATCATAACATACACATTTTAGTTTCTGCAGATGATTTGCTTCTCCTTTCACTTTCCACTGTCAGTCTTCTGTGAAAACTAAATCTATTGAAAACTAAGTGTGATCAACTAGCGCTAAAAATCAACCTAAACAAAATCATGTTTTTCCGCTCTTAAAATACTGTCATTCCAACTCCTAAGATATATTTAGATAATGAGCTTATAGAAGTAGTCTCTTCCTATATTTATTTAAGAGTCAAATTCATGTCTAATGGTCTATGGATCTCCCATTGAAAAGAACAAATATCTAACGCTAGGTTGGCAGCTAAAGCCCTTTTACATTTCAACTATAGGTATGGGGACATACAGCTCTACCAGCATTAATAGCTGCAGAAGCCAAGATAACCCCCATCTTACTTTATGGGGCTGAAACTTGGAGAACCACCATATATACTCCTCCAGAACTTCCTTTATCTTTCTTTCATAAATCCTTGCCACAGGTGCCTTTATCCACAGCTAACCCATTAGTGAGGGTTGAGATGGGTAGACTCCCCCTAGCTATTATTGCAAATTTACGGTTAGTCTTTTACTGGCTCAAAGTTATTAATAATCAACATAATTTAATACCAAAGTTGTGTCTTGATGAAAAAATATCCTGGTCAGGATTTGGTTTTCATTCCCCTTGGCTAAAAAGCCTAAAGAATATACTTCTAAGAGTCTCTCTAACCCACCTGTGGGAAGATGCTTTAAGGGGGATTTCTATCTCACCCCTTTTCAAAGATACATTTAAGTGAAAACTCTTTGCTGAAGCCCAGACTAAACAGATGGAGCAAGTAAGAGCTCAAAAACAAGTGCCATGGTATAGTCTGATTAAAATGGACTCTGCTTTGGAAGATCACCTGGCTTTAACCCTGGCCCCCTTTACTAGGAAGTTAATTACATGGGCCAGAGTAAGTATATTTACTTCTAAGTGTGCATATTTTAACAGACAGCTTCCTGGTAGATCAGCACACAGTTTATGCAGATGCAATAGGAGCTTTCAGGAAACCCTTTATCACCTTATAATTCAATGACCCCTGTATAGCTCTGCTCATGATCAAACGATTAAAACATTTTTAATAAGGGACGTAAACTGGGATCATGGCCCTTTAATTATACATCTCCATCCCATGACAAAAACAGATCCTGAACTAATTTCTAAATTTCTGGCTTTAGTGATAACATCTAAAAGGAAGTGTTTCCCTACTGTTTCGCTTATGTAACTTTCAGTACGTAGTTTCTCAGTGCCTGAGAGATGACTCTGTAGCAAAGCATTATTGCACTTTATGTAAGTAACTCCAGTTGTCGGCACTCCTTGTTTTTAACTGTACCTGTGTCACTTTACCTTTCTGATTCTGTTGTAATGTCCAAATGTTTTTTAAATCTTATGGAAGATAAATAAACATGATGATGATGATGATGATGACATGTATGTCTGGGCAGAGGGGGGCACATAGCTGTGAATGCAGCCCTTAGGGCTGCATAGCTCCCCACCTCCGTTGGCTCTCTACATTATGGAGAGCATTTTCAAGATCAGCCAAACACCTGCCCTTGCCTCCAGGTCCGCCCTCATCCCAGCCGCTCAAAAACCACTTGGGCTTCTGTGCACACCTGGCTCTATGCAGTGTGTAAACTCTTAAAATGGTTTTAAATCAGGTTTTTGTAAAGATCAGTGCCAAGGTTTCACTAATAAGGCTCCTGTTGGCTGAAAGCTGACATCGATCTTTTCCGAAACCCAATTTAAAATTGGTAAATCTGTTTTAGAACTGACGCTCCATACAAGTGAATGGAGCACGCACCCGTGCACTCCCTATACAGACATCATAAAACCCCAGAGTGCAGGGTCGGAGCAGGTTAGTAGGAAGTGGAAAGGGATCACGCTGCCATCCCCTGAGGGACAAATTATGATCCCTTTCCTTGCATTGAGGGCTGAACAAAAAATTATTGAACACCGCAGAGGAGTTCCCTTTCAGATAAGGAGGCTCCCTATTCTTTGTTGAAAGTGCCAGGAAAGGTACTTTTTAAGGAGATGTTGCAGAATCAGATCCTCGAGGATACTGCAATGCTTGTGGTGAAGAAAGAGAAAGCTCAGAGCCTGTATGTGCCGGATGCTCATCCCTTGCCACAGTGGTGGAGCCAGGTTTGGGATCATTTGGGAGCCGGGGGGGGCCATTCAGTCAATCACAGGCTCCACAATGGGCACTAAACAGTGTATAAAGATGGTGGCAGGGCACCACTACTCACACTGGGGCAGCCAGGAGGGGCGACCACCCTCCCAGCCCCCCTTCTGGCTCCGCCACTGCCTTGCCAACTGCTGAAGATGCTTTGAAGAGTCCTGGAGCAGCCAGTCCAGTGCATTTCACAACTCCAGGCCTCCAAAGCTGTTTCTGTCAAGTCTCCATTAATTCAGACTCTTGACCCTACACAACATTGTACTGTCACTTAGCACGTTTCTGCTTTACATTTATTTATGTGTTTGATAACCGGGTAAGTACACACTGGACCCAGTGACCATTTTTAGGTACGACCCGGGCCATCTAGATGGCACATACAGCACAATATAGGAAAATAAGAGATACAGGAACAAATTCTATAAGCACAGAATCATAGAAATCTGGAGGAAGAAAAGGACCCTCTGGCCCATCAAGTCTGCCCCGCCCCCTCTTTCTCATTACAAATGTCACAGGACTTCTCTTTCCTCCCACTTGCCAACCCTTTATGTCTGTCTCATGCCCTCTTGAATCCCTCCACCATTTCTGCACCAACCACTTCCTCCGGTAGTTTATTCCAGGCCTCCACCACCCTCTCTGTGAAGTAACGCCCCCTCACATTGCCCCTAAATCTTCCTCCCTCCAATCTTAGACTATGCCCTCTAATTTTAACCCCTACCTTCCTCTTAATTAAGCTGCGCTCTCTTACCTTATTGATCCCCTTCACATACTTAGATGTCTCTCATGTCCCCCTCTCCCTTCTAGTCTCCAAAGGGTACAGATCCAGTTCTCTCCTCCTCTCCTCATATGACTTCTCCTGCATACCATGCACCATCTTGGTTGCCCTTTCCTGCACCCTCTCAATCCCATCTATGTCCTTGCGTAGGTGTGGTCTCCAGAACTGGACCCTGTACTCTTAAACAGGTACAGGAAAGGATCAAAAATAAACATATCATGTTATTTCAAGAGTGGACAAAATAAAAACACATTATTCACGTGAGTAGGTTAAAGCACATGACAGAAAAATAGTTGCATAAATTTGCAAGGTAGTCTGAGTACCAAGATGCAACAGAGGGACCACAAAAGGAGCTTAGGTGGCAGAGATCATGGGTTACAGTTACAAGATGTGTTCAATAGTAGGGTGTTTTTGAAATGACTGCATGTGGGCCTTCACAACAGTCTAGCATTGTTTCATTGTTTTTTGGAAGCAGTGGTTACACAGTCTGTTCTCAAAATCTAGTTTTTTCACCTGTATGATGTAGCGAGGTTATATAGAACCTGTCCAGAACACTTCCAACATGTTAAGGAGCCTTTTGAATTATCACACCTCAAGCTTTAGTTAGAGATGTTCTACTTCACACAGCCTCTAATCTACTGTCTGGGACATACTGGTAATAGCTGCTATGGAAGGCCAGCACAGAAAACTACATGTTCCCTGTCAGACAATCCAAGGTGTCCTCCACACAGGGCTTCAGGTATTGATCTGGGATGGTCTTCCTCTTACATACTAACATACATACTAGAAGCCAACAGAGTAGGCCTATTGGTCTATCAAGTCTGCTCGTGTTTCAGCACCCTGATTGGGTACCATAGCCTTCTATCTGTCTCCTTCCACTGTTACTTCATCCCCCAGTCCTGCCCCCCCCAGGCAAACTGCCTCTGCTTCACCCCTTGCCTATACCTGTCCCACCCTCTCTTGAATCCCTCCACTATAGCTGCCTGTACCAGCTCCCCAGGCAGCGCATTCCACCGTTCCACCACTCTCTCAGTGAAGCACCTCCTCCTTTCCCCCCTAATCCTACCACCCTCAATCTTCCAACTGTGTCCTCTGGTGATTCCACCCTCCTTCAGTTGAAAGATCCTATCTCGGCTTACCTTATTTACTCCCCTGAGGTACTTGAAGACCTCAATCATGTCCCCCAGGTCCCTCCTCTCCTCCAGCGAGAACAGGTTGAGCTCCCCTAGTTGTTCCTCATATGTCATATCCACCAGGCCCCAGATCATTCTGGTTGCTCTCCTCTGAACCCTCTCCAGGAACTGGATGTCCCTCCTTAGGTGCGGCCTCCAGAACTGCACACAGTACTCAAGATGTGGCCTAACCAGGCTGTTGTACAGTGGCAAAATCACCTCCCTGTTCCTTGAGGTAATCTCCCTAGCAATGCATCCCTGCATCCTATTTGCCCTAACCGCAGCCCTCCTACACTGCTCTGAATTATTCATCCACCAAGACTCCTAGGTCTCTTTCCCTTGCCGTGGCCTGCAACTCACCCCTCCCCAGGGTGTACACATAGTTGGGGTTTTCCCACCCTAGATGTAGCACCTTGCACTTGGAGTAGTTAAATTTCAATTTCTAGATGCAGGACCACCTAGCCACGGTATCCAGGTCCTCTTGCAGGGCCAATCTCCCCTCCTCCCCCTCCACCACCGCCCCCAGCTTAGAGTCGTCTGCAAAGAGACTCATTTCACACCTGATACCTTCCCTGATATCAGAGATGCAGGCGTTAAACAGGAGTGGCCCCAGGACTGATCCCTGTGGGACCTCACTTATGACCTCCCTAGGAGACAAGACCTCCCCTCTGACCACTACCTGCTGAGTGGGACCTGAAAGCCCATTTCCAATGCACCTAACCATCAATGGGCCTATCCCATCCCCCCAGCTTCTCCATTAGGCCAATGTGAGGGTAAATCTTTACCAACAGGCAATCCTCCAGGTCCTCCACTAGCCCTGAGGGCCTATATACCACCCCCAACTTGATGTTCCCTCCCACGGAAGTTGACAAGGTGACCCATAGGGCCTCCACGTTGCCCTCTACTTCCTCCACTCTCATAATCTCCAATGTTATCCCTAATGAACATTGCTACTCCTCCCCCTCTGCCCACCTTTCTTTCATTCCTTAGCACAAGGTACCCACTCAGATTAAGGTCCCAGTCATGGCCAGGGGTGGCCCAAGTTTCAGTGACCACTGCTACATCCACCCCACCTTCAAACAGCGTGGTCTACAACTCAGGCATTTTATTCCCCAAGCTCCTGGCATTTATTAAAGCCACCCTCCAACCCTTGTCCCTACCCCTCTTTACCATACATTGATCATAAATCTTTACCATCCGGTAATCAATGCACATTCAGACAGTTCCAGTATTTTTCCAGTCCACCACAACAGGCAAAGCATAGGGGCTTTGGGACTCCTTAATGATCCTGGCTGACAACCATTCTTGCAGGTGTTTCCTGACACCCTCAATGTCTGTAGGTGCCAGTCCTCAGGACCTCTACCACAAGGGTTGGTCATCAGGCGACTTTGGTACTATTCTCCTTTGGGCCATCCCACATCTCACTTGCATCGTGAAAATACCTTTGGTCATTTGCCACTGCATTTGTGTCTTCTATCTGGCAGGGCCGGGTGATGAGACAAAACCAGATGCCTCTAAATCAGTATGGATAGTTTTGGTTCTGGGGGCATGGATGCAGTCACTATGGTATCTGTGGCAAAAACTTGCCAGGCTTCCCTCCTACCCCTTTTTTCATCACTCTAAATGGCTCCCCTTTGGATGATGTTCCCTCCTTTTAGTACCTTGACGTATGGCTTGATCGTAACTTTGACTTCTCTGTACATATCAGTTCCATTCTTAAGAAACTACATTCTAAACATGGAACCCTCTGCCATAATAAAGACTGCCGCCCACTTCCAGTCCATAGAGAAATTGTTCAAAAAATGACTTTACCAGCTTTTATGAGAATGTCAGTTCATGTTCCTGTAATGTTAATTGATTGTTAGTTCTTGTTGTTTTTGTATGTGTATTTGAATTGTTTAGCATTGTAATTTCTTGTCAGGTGTGACTGAAAAGAAGATCTGTGCCCAGTTCACTTCCTGGTTAAAAATAAAAAATAAAACCAGTGTTTGACTACGAGGATGTGGTCTGCAGAGGCGCTACCAAATCCCTCCTGGCCAGGTTAGATCTTCTCCTACGTTCCTTCTGCCATTTTGTCTCAAGCTCCCCATCTCTCACTCACCACTGTCCCCTCCACCAATCCTTCTCCCTGCCTTCATTGGACTCCTGTTGTCTACTTTATTGTGTTTCCTTGTTTTCTAAATTCTGGTTTTCCTCTCTTCCCCCTACTTTAGTTCTCTCCCATCCTACATACCTTCCTCCAAGTACTCCCTCTGCTCCTATAACGCTCACCATTTTTCCTGTTCCTGGCTGTTGAACTTCTTGCAGACAATCTGCATTCTCATTCTGTCTCCCATCAATATGGAATAGTCTTCCGCCATCTCTCCACTTCCTATGTACCTTTGCAGTCCTCTTCCCCAAAACTTTCCCGCTCTCCTGCTATTGCCCTCAACCTGATCATACTCCTTCTAGTATCTGTCCTTCGATTCTTCTGTGCCCTTTACTTTCACAATCTGGTATTTATTTGATACTTTTTGTACCTTATTTTTAGTGCTTTCTAGAAAATCCATATTTCCTTTTTTCTTTTTATTTATTTATTTTTACTTATTATGTTTATGCTCCTTATCCTCCGGTGCCCCCTTCTGCCTGATCCTCCCTAGCCCCAACATCCTGGACTTACTGGGACCTACCTTTCTGCCCGGCTTGGGAGAAGAGCCTGTGGGGAGTCGGGCTTCATCCTTCAGCTGGAGAATTTTTCCTCCATTTTCTCCCCGATCTCCATTGCTGGGGCGCACACGCCAGAAGTGCGTGCATGGAGGCACGCACACGTCAGTGTAAGTCCCACAGCACCCTCTCTTCTGTGTGCCCTGCAGACCTGCACTTCCCCCAGGACTCCACCTGGGGACAGTCATTCGGCGGGTATGCAATACTTCCCTTCCTGGGAGAGAAGAGCTGTCCTCCGGATGCTCAATCCTCTCCCTCCCCACCAACCTCCAATGGTCCAGACTCGTTCCCAAACCCGGGTCACTGGCGTGGCATGAGGTGTGGCATCCAGCGCCTCAATCCTCGGCGCCACTAGGCCAGTGTTTCCTTCTTTATTTTGATTGATTTTTGGCCCTAGACTTACAGGTAATCTACTTGACTGTACTTGTCTCATAATTTGTGTATCTTATTTCCATTATTGTTTTCTGCTACTGTCATAGTTACTGTGTACCCTTTGTTCCCTCTTCCCCGGGTCGCACTTGGAAATGAGCCTTGGCTCGGTGTGCTCTTCCCGGTTAATAAATATTTAAATAAATAAATGAATGTGCAAGAGCAGTACCGGGCAACACAGTTGTCTAATAGTTGCATTCTTCTTTCTTACCACAGCCTTTTGCATGGATGACAATGTCTTCTCTTTACCATCAGTCCTCCGAGCAAGTCTTTCCACAAGGCAGATTCCAGCATCACCAACTGCTCTTGAACCTCTGTCAGGTATTCAGCTGTTCCATCCATCAGGCATTTAGCCCTGTGGAGCATCGTCACAGGCTCTGTTTCATGGCTCTTAATGTGTCTGATCATCCCATTCAGAATGCTGCAGGCTTCTACTTCCTTCTTGATGTAAGCATTATGCACAGTCACATGCATATGCAGAGTTCTGTGATACTAGTCTCAGTGCACAACTGGGCCAACTTCCTGAACATAGAACATAGAATCTGTCAGCAGATAAAGGCCCCTTGGCTCATTGTCTCTGCCCATTCCTACCTAACTAATGCTGAATGAAAGATCCCTAAAGGCTCCCCACTCCTCACTCCCCCTCCCTTTCTGGTGCAGTTTTTATCAAGACCGTGCATCTGCCCCACCCTCATTTGAATCCCCCCAGTGGTTTTGCACAGACCATCTCCTCTGGCAGCCTATTTCATCCCTCCACCACCCTCTCCATGAAAAAAATACTTCAAGGTATCTCTTAAACAAATTCAACACTAGCTCAATAGAGCTGCCTCCGGTGTTTGTGTTCGCACTCAGTCTGAACACTTCCCCACCGTACACTTTATTTATCCCACAAAGGTACAGTATTTGTATGTTTCAGTCATGGCCTCTCTCTCCCTTCTCACCTCAAGCATGTACATGTTTGACTCTTCAGTCTCTCCTGCAAGTCCTTCCCTGCTGTTCATAGATCATCTTGGTTACCCTCTTCTGCATCACCACGACACTGTCCCTGTCCTTCCTCAAATGTAGTCTCTGAAACTGCACACAGTACTCCAGGTGAGGATGCACCAGTGAACTATATAGTGGTACAAGCACCTCTATTCTCCATCTGCTGATCTCTCTCTATGCACCCCAAAATCAATTTGCCTGTCACTTTACTCCATTGCATTGCAGTATTGTCTTTAGATTGTCTAACATTATTACCCCCAGGTCCCCCTTGATCACTAGACTTTCCACCACTAATTCCCCCATTCTGTAATATATTTTCAGATTTCATACCCCAGTGTGCATTACCTTTCATGTCTTGGAGTTATATTTTAACCACCATACTTCTGAGCACTTCCCCAATCTACTCAGATCCTCTTTCAGTACTCTGACTCCCCCCCCCCATCCACTCAGCCACACATGTTAGTATAATTCCATGTAGAGGCATGTCTTGCCGTACATCCTTACCCCAGTGTGGCAGATGAAGATGTTGAAGAAGACCGGTCCCAGAGTCGATCCCTGTGGCACACCACTTGTGATTGCCCTGTCCTGCAAGAATTCCTCATTAATTATCACCCTCTGGGTTTTGCCCCTCAGCCAGTTTCCCCACACATCTTCTTGTGAACTTATAACCCATCCCTAGGTCATGCATCTACTTTACCAACTGTCCATGTGGGATGGAGTCAAAGACTTTGCTGAAGTCGAGGTACAGTATATCTACCACCTGTCCACCATTTGCCATCCTCATCACCCAATTAAAGGAATCAATTAGGTTTGTCTGACACGACTGCCCTCCCCCCATGAAACCATGCTGCCTTTTGACCCAAAGTTCATTTGCCCCAGAAAACTTACCAGCCTGTCCATTATTATGGTGCCCAACAGCTTACCCTTTATAGATGTTAAACTGACAGGTCTGTAGTTCCCCAGTTCGACCTTGTAAAGTAAACTAAATTTCTGTTTATCTACCGCCCGATCCCAGAGGCTGAGGGCGCTGTATAGGCAGGCAAGAGTTTAAAATAAATACAATACATCAAATATAAAGACATATATCAAAACAACAACAATGAGCAAACAATGATACATAAGTAAAATCCTTATTTAAACTTTTTATTTAAGTATTATCAAAATACAGGCAACATGTACCAAAAATATAGGACATATGCATACATTGGTGTAAAGACAATGCATTGTCTGTTCGGCATGCTTTTTAAGAAAAAGAAACACATTAATACCCTTAACACTCAGACAAAGGTCTTCCATCCCCCTCCCCAATGAGGTATAAAGGATTAATTAGACTGAGAAGATAAGCGTGTAGGGTTTCACACTCTCACCACAGCACTATTAACAAAAGAGCAGTGCACCGAGCTTTCTTCTCTCTAGCAGGCTTAATAAATATTTATGGAGGGGAAGTACATTTGCAAAGAGGACACTAAACAGATTTACAAATTGTCTGAGCTCGGTTAAGTACATACAGTATCATGTCCTACACAAGTAGGCTTCATCAGGTAGACCGCGTATGGGGAAGGATGTCCCAGCAGGAGATATCTAAGTGTAACCCCCCTGCAAATGGGGGTTCCCAAAAGACTTCCAGGAGCTTGCTTGAAGGCTCCAAGCCTGAATGGTGTTTGGCATTTAAGCCATTTATCAGTGAGTGTTTTTAGAACCTCTGGTACTGTCTCTTTAAGAGCTGTCTGCTTGCAGACATAATTAGTTTGTATGGGGGACTGTGTGTTTCTTTGATTGAGTACCACTCAAGCTGCTGCCAATTCACTTCATTTTTGCAGTCACTAGGAGTGCAAAGGGAACCTATCTGAAAGATGTAACTGTTTGCCAGAAATTATTTAGAGTAATAATGAAATTACAGTTTGTCTAACCTGCTTTCTTTGCAGTCAGAACTGTGTCTGCTAGTTCCCATTCTAGTTTTGAACTGCTGAACTGGACCAATCAGTGTGGGGTAAGCTAGCTCTAAAATGGTGCCTTGGACAAATCAGAACTTGGACTCATAATCTGAGCCAGCCACAAGAGGATTGTATGGGCAGTGACTCTGGGAGATGTAGTTTAGACTTCAGTGCCTTTTGGACCAACAGCAGCAGTCTATTGTGAGTGACAGCCAATCCAGTCAAGAACTGGGAGGAACTCAAAGGAAGTGCCCGTTTTGTCGGTTGGAGTTCAGTTGAGCTTTGGCAGTGAAGAAGGAAGGAGCCCTGTGCTTTTCAGTGTGCAGTTTTAGTCAAAAACGTGTGTAAGGCCCAGAGTTCGGTCTGCAGCTTGTGTAACAGCTTGTTAGGACTGAATCCGGCCCTGTGAAAAAGAATCAAAGGATCTCTGAAGAGAAAACCAGGCTCACCTGGTAGAGACTGGAGGAATTGCTGAAAATTGCACTCGGTCTGTCAGGAACTGAATCTGCTGTGTTCTCCCAGGTATTGTGCAGTAATTACGATCGGGATACAGATGCAGCCTGCCTGGTATAGTGCTTTCTTTATATGGATGTGAAGAGGTTTGTGTACCTCAAGTGAGCCCTGCTGACATTGAAGGACCCTATCTTATTTGGAGGTCGTGAGTACTAATTCAGGGTCGCTCCCTGTTGAATTGCTACATTAAATCTAAATGGAATTACTGTACTGCTGACTGTTTAATTCTCCTTTTCTCTGTGGAAAGGGCCCCTACCAGCTGCCACAGTTTGGACTAGCCACTAGGGCTGGGTACCCAGGGACAGTAACTGATAGGGATAGGCCTGTGCACAGAGCCATAGGTAGATTATTAGAGTGATAAGCTAATTAACCTGATTTCCTGTCCTTGTTATATCCCCTAAATAAATCAGAGCTGCTTGTTTCAGCAAAGTTATACTGCCTGAGGTATTTGTCTATGTTAAAGTACTGTACTGTGATTGTTGCACTGTATCACATTTCACAGGAGGTCCCAGTGCGGAACCAGACCTGGGGGTAAGTGTATACTGTGAAGGTAATTTGATATATTGTGTGGGCCACTAGTGGGAAGAAAGGGGGGTTGCAGTGTCCCAGAGGGCTGTGACCAAGTTAGTTTAACTATTGCAAACCCTGACCTCTGGGTGGAGGCACCCGCCATTGGATCCAGGCCCCTCAACCTGTTAGTGGAAAATCAGGCAGGGGTAGTAGCCCCTGGGATAGCGCCATCTAGGGGTTACATAAGTCCACAAATGGAGTGGTGCACTGAAGTACACCGAAGGCGAAAACTGTCTCTTTGCAATTAAGATGTAGTCAAGCAGGCAGGAAAAAATGTTTGAGAAATTTGACAGGAAATAAACTTTTATTGTAACATGGCAATAATGTGAATGGTGGAATGGGGACCCGCGATTGGTCAAATGGCATCACGGGGGCGAAGTTGGAGCGGGTATTAATCCACGATAGATGCCGTGTTGAAAATTGCACTACCAATGTGAGCCACACAGCCAGGTTAGCAGCACTGGGCACAGCAGGGGAGCGAGTGTTAGAGAGGCAAGCGTGGCAGAGAGACAGTGAGACGAGCTAGATGCACACGGAAACGGGGAAGGGGAGAAGAAGCAGGCGCGTACAGCGGGGATAGATAGGGCAATCCAACACACAGACAGTATGCAGGCAAGAGGCGCATGGTTGTAGCCGACCGTCGGACAGTGTCGCGAGCAAGGGAAGTGACCGGGCTGCATGCAAATTTGTGAGCAATTGCACACCGCAGCGAGGCAGTAGCCCAACGGAGACCTCCAGTGCCTGGCATGAAAGAAATACCTGCGCACAACGGCAGAATTACTGGACTGGCATGTGAGCTGCAGTATTTGCTTTAATTACACCCACTGAATGTTTTCACCGCATCAGCATCTTACTGCTGGTTTGTTACAAGATTTGAAAGTGCAGTAAAAATGTTTGTTCAGAACACCAACTCCCTGTGTTATGTTGTTGAACGCACACAAAACAGGCTCCTGGCGACTCCGTCGTAGCGCGGCCCATGTTACAAGCACATTAAGCCACTCCGGCGGTGCCATCTAATGCGATTAATGCATGGTTGGGCCGTTGTTCACCCTCAGCCTCCGGCCACAACCCTCCCAACCATGCATTAATCCAGCATTAGATGCCACCTTCATCGTGGCTTAATGCTTACTTAACATGCAGTCCTGTCTGCTCATAACAATAACCTTGAAGCATTCACAGGGTAATCTACAGAGATAAGCTTAGGTGCCTATCTGACCGTCCATACAAGGAGACAGGAAACAGCCGCAGTCCCGCTGCAATCATTCTGGTTCCTCCTCAGATTCATTGTCTGGGTTCTTAGAATCCAGTCAAGACAACAGTTTATCAGAAAAACTGGCAGCAGCATCAGGATCGGTAAAGATGTGTAATTTCTGCTGGTATGAGACTTATAGACGCGCTGGGAAGAGCATCTGGGCTTTCACCCCCTTGACAAGTAGAGATTTTTTAATGGACTGTAGTTTTTTCTTACAGTCCTGGGTTAGTGAGGACAAGTCCAGGAAGTATCCCAAATGACTGCCCTCCCACACAATGTCTCCTTTGTTCCTTGCCGCTTGCAACAGTGGTATTCTAGTCTCCAGGGTGGACAGAGTTGCTATCGCGGTTAAAGGTCATGGAGACAAACCCTCCTGGGACCTAGGACTTAAAGGGATAGTAAAAGCATGCACAATTCTAATGCCCATGTCCTGAAGTAGAAGACCCAAATCCTTGAAAATTAGTCTGTCCAAGGCCGCCATCAGTTCGGTTCAGGCTGCAAATCATGGGGAGTCCAACAATCCACACATTCCTCTGTCCAAGGCCATTTTCCTGATTTTCAACTTTGGCCCAGAGGAAATTAATGTCATGGATCAGGCCTGCAGTCACCTCCGATTGCCGCTCCGATGCATTGTTAAGACTGGCGATTGCTTCTGCATTAGTGGAGATTTTAGCATCTAGGTCAGTAAGCTTTTTGCCCATTGTTGCCAATCTTTTACTAGTCTCATCTCCAGTTTCCTGAAGTTTTGTGAGTAATGACAGAATTTGCGCTGTCTCTGGGGTAGACGTGGAAGTTGGGCTTCCAGATTTTGATGAAGCGCTGGTCCCTGAGTGTGGAAAGTAGGTTTCAAGCCCTGATGACGAGAACTGATGGTGTTTTTTTTCAGCCCCATTATTCTCTCAGAGCATGCTGCTGTCGCATGCAATCAGAATTATATGTTTTAATTCACAGAACTGGTCCAAAAAAAGTAGTTTTATTTAATTCTATATGGAGCTCTGTGAAAATTCGTCCTCCCTGTTGAATGTTCCACAGTGCCCTCTCAAAAAAATCCTTATTTAAAATAAACAATTCAGCAGTCTTATATTTTTAAGATTCATTAGCAGTTCATAAATGCTTGTCTAAAAAGATGCACCTTACAACCCCCTTAAACACCTCCACCGATGGGACCTCCCTCAGAGATCTTGGAAGTGAGTTCCACAGGGCTGGGCCAGCCAGCACAAATGATCGATCTCTAGAGGTTTTCAGCCAGGCCCTGGGAACCACCGGGAGCCTTTGGTGGAGGAGCAGAGCGAGCGCATAGGGCAGACAGGAGCCAGAAGGTCACTCAGATAGCCAGGGCCCAATCCCTTTAGGGCCCTATAGGTGAGCAAGCCCACCTTGAAGGTGATTCTCCATCGCACTGGCAGCCAGTGCAGGTCACACAGGACTGGGGGTCACATGACAAGACCTCGGAAGACCCGTCAGCAACCTGACCACGGTGTTGTTTATGCTAGCAATAACCAACTGCACTGCCCCCTTCTAACCTAGTTTAAATTGGTTCTGATGTGATTTGTGAAGCTCTTCCCTAACACCCTTGTGCACTCCTCATTTGGGTGCAAGCCATCGCTTCTGAACAGCAGCCAGCCCTTTCAACAGTGACCCTGTCTGCCAGAAAGGAAACCTGTCACTCAGGCACCGTACATTGAGACAAAAACTGAACTGATAGACCCTAAACCGTTCCCCTTCCCTTCATTGTCTAGTAGCTTCGGCAGAACCCCTGAGAAGGTTACCACCTCTGCTCTCTACCTAAGTGTCCTTAACTTGTGGGAGCTCTTTTATTTTATCCACACTCATCCTGACTAGGTCATTTGCACCTACATGCATCATCATATCCAGTCTGGTCCCCCCTTTTTCTAATGGGTTCCCACACCTTGGACCAGAGTCTGCCCACTGGTAGCCCAGGGCAATAGTGACTTTCTCCTATGTGGAACTGATCATCCCTTCTGCTCCTCTTACAGTGGAGCCCCCCAACACTAGTACTTTCTTCCCGTATTTTAGACCCCTCATCCTTCTTGGCTCTTCCCTAGTGGATGACGCCCCCACTACAGCTCCATTAGTTCCTGATGACTTGTTGTGGGATACTGGTGGAACCTCCTCCAATGGAGGAAAAAACCCTGTTAAAAGTATGCGCATCCTGCCTTATAGGTAGCACCATTTATCCTCCTCTCCCCTCCTCGTACTACTGTTCAACTACCTATGCTGGACTGTGGAGTCCTCTGTGACTCTGGAGCATGTAATAGTCCTAATGTCCTGCTAGCTTTGGCCGTCAAACAACATATTTCAAAGGAGCAGAGCTAGCATCCAGGGAGAGCAGACCCTTTCCACATAGCTCCTACAACTAGAAGGAATTTTTATTCTAAATATACAATTTTTTTGAAATTCTATAGCCAACAAACTTTACCAGGGGATTAAAATAGTTGCTGATTTGCCATAATAAGAAATTGGTACAAATTGTAACAATGGAAAGCCTCAAAATGCCAGTACCAGGGCCCAGAATTTCTTCATGCTCAAGCAGGAGACTAGGGACTGCGGTAAAACAGACAGTTCTGCAGCATGGCAAGGAGGCGAGGCAACTTCACAAATTGTACAGCAATCGAAGCAATGGATGAACAAATCCATTTGATGAAGTTGCACAGTACTTCAAAGTGTGGCACACAGGGCCAAGGCCAACCATGTGAAGGCAGCGGAGGCAATATCTACTGCAGGTCGGACATTCTCCGTGACCTCAGGATTGCTGAAAAAAAAAGAAAAGAAATTTACTGCGGCTAAGGCTGGAACATGCAGAAAACCAACTCTGGGGGAAGAATGTGAGAGTAAATGGTATACCAGAAGACTCTGAAGGGGCCAATTTGGCAGGTACGATTGTGGTGAGGCTGAAAGAGGCACTGGCTATTAATAATGTGGATTCATAAATCAATAGGATCTGTATAATTATCCCCAAGGAGTCACACCATTCACCTCCAAGAACTTGTGAAAATGGGCATTTTTGATGCTTACTAACCCAACCAATAATAAATTAATAAAAACAAATAAAAAAGTGAATATATTGCCTGTAGCAAGGGCCACATATCTAGGATTTGTTATTGAATCTTTACATAGAGACCTTAATGATGGAGAATTCAGCAGCAGCGCAACATAAATCCCTTTTTTCAAAAATATAATTTCCAGCTACTGTCAATAAAAATATCAGTACATGCGTTAAATCTGATTTTCTATGTGTTCCCTATTTGGTGCACTACATGTTTTTTTATTTTCTTGATCCTAAACTTGTTAGGTCTACAGTGCTATTTCTAAGCCAAATGAGGCAGCCATGATTTTTTTCTTGAGAAAAAAAGCTAATTCAAACTTTCAAAAAATGCTTACATTTTGGTAGAAATAGAAACATTTACTAGCACATGAAACTGAAAGATGCCTGGAATCTTTTACAGTAAAAAAAAAAAAAGTTTTGCCTGACTTCGCTACACTGTTGCATATTTGTTGGTGTAAGCAGGGTCTCACTAACCATTTGGGTGTAAAGGCTACATATTAATGATTTTATTCATTGTAATGTGGCTTCATAGCAGTCCCAAGCATGCTCTGCGGTCGTAACACAAGACAGTAAACTAAAGTATTCTGCTGTAAGTGGTATTTACAAACTAAACCATAGTCATGCTCTCAGTACCATGCAGGTAAATAAATAAAATACATTTTTTTAAACATGTCATCCCTTGCTGCCTCGAGCTTAATCCTTAGAGCATGACGTGTCCTACAGTTTAGGCAGCAGCCTTGTTCCCAGAGCACCCTCTGGGTCACCACTGTCCTGCACCCCCTGGACTCCACTCAAAACCCTCCCCCCCAGTGATGTTCCACTCGCATGTCTTCATATGAAGTAATCTGTGCTATTAGTGACACTGACCATAACCCAGACATCTTAACCCAGCTGACAAGTTTGTTTCCTAGCAACTCGTCTTCATTCGCCTAATATATGGAGGATGTAGAATGTATTCCAGAGAAATAAAAGATAATGTATGGCCACCATTCCATTCCCGTCTCCTCTTTATTGATTTTCCCTTAATGAAAGTTAATTATAACAATGATTTAATTAATAGAACTCTCCCATTCTTTATGGCTTTCCACATTAGCTCTATTAATAAATATGACCCTGGATGACAGGGGGAATAACTCATTAATTTTGGATTGGATCAGCTTACAAGCATTCCCTGTCAGCTCAATACTCATTTCTGTTCAACAATAAAAATTTACAAGCGGAAGGAAGGGGCAAATAAT
The DNA here is from genome assembly GCA_016271365.2 of Neoceratodus forsteri. Classification (NCBI taxonomy): domain Eukaryota; kingdom Metazoa; phylum Chordata; order Ceratodontiformes; family Ceratodontidae; genus Neoceratodus; species Neoceratodus forsteri. The sequence continues at coordinate 59,404,418 of JADMNL010000036.1, read as the reverse complement.
AAAGAAATTATTATCAAACTTCTACATTCTTAAATAGGTTTATGAATCCAGGCATTGAGTTACAGATGAGTGGCACTAAAGATTTCCTCCCCTTTTTTTCCTAAAGGTCTTACATACATTGGTAACTTAGCAGATATTAAAACTGGTGCCAAGCTTTCTAGAATATGACAGAAAAAAAAAAAAACACAAAGTGATTTGCTGGTATTTCACTGAAATGTTTTTCACATTTTTGACAGTGAGCTTGGTGCTGGTGTGAGGAAGCTGGACTGGTGGTACTGGAAACACATACACACAGACACACGCATACACACACTAACACGTGCAAACTCATACTGTATGTGTTTAGATGTACAGTTACTGTGTTTAAGAGCTATAAAGAGCCCGTTCTTGAGCTCTTTGGGTGTGAGATTGTAAAGTGAAGGGGAGCAATTCTGGCACACAAAGGAATGGAAAAAAAACTCCTATAACCATAAGAGTCTCCAGAACTGTACATATAAACATATTATAAATCACGTTGACGACCTTGGTTCGAAAACATTTGAATTTGAAATCAAAATGTTTTATTTTGCAGAATATCAGAGAATCCCCTTTGTGGCAAATGGGTTGTACCAACGGAACTTAGAGCATCAGCATTTTAGAACTGTGTGCATGAGACACACTCCTATGGTTATACAAGGATCTGGAATATTTAGACATAAACAATCCTGATTGGTTAAGAATGAGTTCATGATTTATAGTGATACATACAAACACGCAGTCACGTACATACAAAGAGACTCTGCCCACCATATTTATTTGTTTATATATATATATATAATTATTTGAAGATGTGTTTATATGACAACCTGTTAAAGTACTATTCCAGTTTCAGAAAAAATCATTTACAGGGTTGGTATCAGCATCAGCGGGACTCAACTCCCATAAAATCCACCCCCACCCAAATGCAAACTTCAGAACATTCCATTATTTTTTACTAAAGACATTTGCATGAAAACAGGCTCTTTTGCCTCTAAGACTTCACCTGGCCCTTCTGATTTTCATGTCCTGAAGGATCCCCTTCTTCTGACATCAGAATAATTTCCATGAAGGTTGACACGCGGAACGCTACAGTTTGCTGCATGCTACCGACCCATTTTCAGAAATGAGCATGGGTTTCTGGGGGTTGGCTGGGAGGGGAATCAAGCATCTGAAGGACTACTTTTCTCTCCTGGGGAGGGAGAACTGCCTGCTCTGCTGAATGACTGCCATCAGGTGGAGGCCTGGGGGTAGTGCGGGGCAGGAGCAGCGGAAGAAGGGAGATGCTGTGGGACCCCGCAGTATGTGCACGCATCCACATACGCATGTTGATGAGCACATCGTAGCGTGGGGAAGGGAGGAAAAAAAATAAGGTTGCTGGACAGGCTTGTATGAAGCCTTCCCATTGATCGCTCACCCATCACATCACCAGGGCCCAGAGGCAAAAGACTAGATATGTGCTTCAGGGGAGGGCGGCCCTCCCCCTCCTGTCCCCACCATGGGGGGGAACTGTGGGGGCATTCTGGCCCTCAGGTATGTCCTAGGGAGATGCAGGACGGTGGGGATCAACAGGACAGTGCTCAAGGGAGCCCAGCCTGTCCTAACCACAGGAGGACAAAGGTTACGGAAAAAAAGAATAGTTTTCTTGGAAACAGGCTGAGATGTTACAAGCAAAGGATTATGACAAGAGATGCAGGTTTAAAATGGAGATCAAGGCCAGCACAGAAATCATGAAAGTTAACTGCCTCATGATTTTATATATCAATTTACTGTGCTCGGTTTGCATGTACACAGAACGATCCTTTCTGCGAATCGGTGCCATTTTGAGAAGTGGAGAGGTATGTTAATGTGCATGCATGACTCACTCTGCTTTGGATATACCACAAAGATGTGAGTGTCATAACATCACCCAAGGTGGTCATGTTGAACTGGCTTGCTCACTCAATCATGCTTTCACCAATATGGTCGCAGCTTACTCGGGGCTGTTCCCTTTACATCCCACCACAGGCTGCTGCTTACACAAAATCAGGCCTGGCACTTGCTCACACAGTACAAGACCTCTTGAACATAGGAATCTCACTAGTGACTCCAAATACACTTCACCCCTACTCTGTATCAGACACAGTTTACTGTTTATGCTAATAGTGCTCTCTCAAGGGGCAAATCATGGAATTGCCCAATAAATTGATTGCCTGTACTTATTAAAACAGTGCGGTTGCAGATATTTATTAAATATTTACACAATGTTTGCAGTATATACAGTAAACTAATGGGTAATGCACACACACTAGAAAAGTTAAAGTACACAGGTTTAAACACATGTGCACAGACTAGGAGAACACTAAACGGATAAAAAATGTTTTAAATCTTACTGTTAGTGCAAGATCGTAGAAGTCTCTGCACACAGCAAACAACTCCGTTCTGGTCAATAATTTCTTTCTTTATTTCTTTCTTACTCTCGCCATGATAACCCCTTGAGATGCACAATCTTGTTTTCATGGGGTCCCAGGGAGAAGAGCAACAAGTAATATGTTACCATAGTCCAGAGGAATAGCTGCATGCAGATTAAAATATGCAAAACAAAAAAACTTAGAAACATATAGACAATGTCAGCAGAAAACTACTGCCAGTCTATCAAGTTTTCTCTATTTGTTTTCCCTGCCTCATCCCCATGACCTACGGTCCTGGTGGGGGTTTTCATCAACATCCACCCCCAGCATCTTCCATTATACTAGTTCCCCTAGGTATAACTATTACACTCCTTACTCTGTCCCAGCTGTGCTTGAACTTATTAATGGCCTTTGCTTCTACCACCTCTGCTGGTAGGCTGTTCCATGGATTATCATCCTCTCCATGAAGTTAAACTTCTTCACATCCCTTCTCAACCTCCCTCTTGCCACCTTCCATTCGTGACCCCTCCTTACTCGTCATTCCTATTGAATAGGTCCTCACTGTTCACCTCATTAATACCTCTTAGGAACCTGAAGGTCTCAGTCGTGTCACCCCTCTTCCTTCCAGCCTCCAGGGAGTATATGTTCAGGGTCTCTAGTTGTTTCTCATAGGATCTGTCCTGTTGGCTCTAAATCATTTTGGTGATCCTTTGCTGAACCAACTCCAGTCTATCCATGTCTTTTCTCAGGTAGGGATTCCAGAACTGGACACAGTATTCAAGCTAGGGCCTCACCAGTGAACTTAATAGTGGCAATATCACCTTTTTGCTTTACTATTGTCCCCCCTCAATATACCCCATCATTCTGGTTACCTTGCTGTAGGCTTTATTGCACTAACTCGTTTGTTTGAGGTAGTCACTTGTGATGAATCCCAGGTCCCTTTCTTCAGTAGTAGTGGCCAATCCCCTCCCCCCCATCCAGTATTCTGTCCTGGGGTTTCTTTTCCTAATCTGAATTGTTTTGTACTTTTTGGCATTGTATCTCAACTGCCAAACCTTAGGCTATCTTTCCAACCTTTTCAGGTCCCTTTACATCTCCCTCACAAAACAAACTCCAACAGTAAGTGAGTAGTTCCAAGTAATAATCAAAGCAAGCTAACAACATGGAATCACACGAATAAAGAGCATAGCATTGTTTTTTAATTTTTTATTGATACATTTTCATGCATTGCAAATGCATATTAATGCAATACTTTCACTCTGTAAGTATGTAAACTAAATAATAAATATATAGAGGCTTTATATCAGAGTATATAATCAAGTCAAATGACTATCTAACATAAGTTTTAACCTAAGGAAAATAATCCACTGTCTGAATTCGAAGTCAAATATTCTGACAGAATATAAGACCTGCTGCCTGATTCTCAAAACACCCAGCACAGCGCAAAGGGCATGTGCCACAATGAAAGGCACACAGTGTCCTTTGCGCCACACGATACGCTGGGAGCGATTCTCAAAGGCAGCTTGCATCAATCACAGGTTGCCTGCACCAAAAGCTGGGGAGGGGTTAGCTTGAAGGAGAGGCTGTTCCAGATGTTAGGGAGTCCATATCTGACAGAGGGCTTCCGTAAGTTATGCCTTCAGCATGGGATGTGGAACCTGCCTGTAGTCTTCCCCAGACACCAGGCCTTAAGGAGTATGATGGCTCTCAGGAGGGGGTGAAGAGCTCCACGATGTAACTCCATAGTTTACCTGAACCAGTATTTGGCACCCACCAGGGCAATGTGAAGAGAGTGCCTCATGGGACAGGGGCCCAACCTAGTTCTTAGTACGTAATACAGTGGTGGGTATGGGGACAGCATGCTTAGATGAATCTGCAGAGGTCATTGAACAATGTGGTGAGTTTGGCTAGGGTAGTTGTGGAGGCTCCAGAATAAATGACATCCCCATAATCTAACAATGGAAATAAAGAGTAGAATCTTAAGTGCAGCCTACCTTTCAAGGAACTTTAACTAAACACTCCATGATACAAATCATTCAGATTTATCAGTAGCACCATGGGTCTAAGCCTGTGGCAGATCTCTTTGTGAGTGGCTTATATGTTAACCGATGCTTTTTTGTCCCTGTTAAATCTCATATCAAAGTGTGCACTTTGCTAGACTCGTCTGTGATACATACAAAACATGTCTTGCAAAGGTTCTCATGTTCTTTCTGCATGGTGCAGTGCCATAGATCACGTCGGCATAATCAGTGACAGGTAGAATCATTTTAGTTACCCGCTCCTGACGGATGGGGAGAGAGGACTATCTTTGTGATGATAGAGGACTGCAAGCTTAGGTCAGAGTTTAGTACAGGTGGTGTCTATGTGGGTAGTGAAATCTAAAGTGGTTATCCAGCCAGACCCCTAGGTATTTAAATGCTGGGACCATCTCTAAAGGGGCGCTGTTCAATGTAGAGAAAACTGGGGTAGACTGGAGAGTAGCCAGTTTCTGTCTAGAGTTGAACGTCATGGCAACAGTTTTTTTTGTATTGAGTTTCAGTTGGTTGGACTGAAATCAAGTCTGCACTCTGTTGCAGTCTTGTTGAAGAGGGGATTGCACGCTGATGGTAGAGGGACTGGAGGTAAAAATGACAGTATCGTTCACATACATATACATATTGGAGGTGCTGCAGATGGAGGGGAGGTCGTTTATAAAGGTATGCCCCCGACAGTGACACCAACACATCGACCTACCAACCTGTCGACAAAATCGATGGGGTGCTGACAGGGCGCTGTGTTGGTGCGCCCGACACAGGGGCACACTGTCTCCCGGTTCTGCACCCCCTCCCCGAATCAACTCCAACTGGAGTTGAGTATCCTAAGTACAGGGGGTGTGGAGGGCAGAGCCATCCCGCATTGGGGGTTCGGGGTGCAAAGCCCCCCTGATCAAAAAATAGGACCAGGAGACAGACAGGATTTATGTCGACCGCAACTTGTGGTCGACATAAATCCTGTAGATGGGATGTCGGTCGACAAAAGTGTTGTCGAACTGGCATCATAGAGCCATTTCTAAATAGGGAGACTAGGACGGGACTGAGGATAGAGCCTTGAGGTACCCCAGAAAGGATAGGAAGTGGGGAGGAAAGTACATCGCCTATTTAGACAGATTGCTGCCTATCATGTAGATAGGACTGAAACCAGTTAACAGTTGGATCTGCCGAGGCTGGCAGATTTTAGTTTATGTAGCAGGAGGGCTTGGGAGACTGAATTGAATGCCTTTGCCAGGTCTATGAAAATGGCGACTGTAATATGACTGTGGTCCATTACTGAGAAAATAGAGTCAGTGACCCGTATCAAGGAGGAGATAGTCAAGTGCTGTTTCCTAAAACCTGACTGCACGGGCGAAAGAAAGTTGTTAGTGGCAAGATACTCAGACAGCCTGGAATGAATGAGTGACTCCTGGACTTTGGCAAGAGATGGGAGAAGTGAGATGGGCCAGTAGTTCCTGGGTGTAGAAGAGTCGCCACCCTTGTGTAGAGGTAACACCTCTGCACATTTCCAGGCTTTAGGGATGGGGGAGGTTGAGATGAAGAGGTTAAGGATGTTGGGCTAAAGAGGCGGCTATGGCAGAGGCAGAGATATGGAGAAGCCTCAGGTGGAGACCGTCGGGGCTGGTCTGGGCTAGGTTAACAGCAGTGAGAGCTGAATAGACTTCATGGGGGGGAGAACAATGGGTAGTAGAACTTGGTAGGGGGAATGAGTGAGTCGGGTGGGATGGGAGAGGAGTCTGGTGGGATGGGAGAGGGGTTATTAGGGAACATGCAGGTGGCAAAGAATTTATTAAAAATCTCTACTACCGTGGAGGGGTCAGAGACAGGGGAGCTATCAGTTTTGCGGGTCGGGGAGGCCTGTTGAGTAGGGGGATCAAGGAGCGAGTGTAACACTTTCCCGAATGATGCGAGTGTGTTTTGACCTCGTTGCAGGGGAGACCCGAACTGTTTAGCCTTGGAGAGGCAGATGGCTTTGGTGCAGTTTTTTCTAGTGCCTTGTAAGCTTGTACGTCTGTCTGTGCTAAGAACACTTTATAGTGAGCCCAGGCTTTGTCCCTGGCTCTGCATTTGGCCAGCAGGTCTGCCGTTATCCAGGGGTGACGGTGACGTCTTACTCTAGCTTTCTTTAAGGGGGTGTTGTGGTTTCCAAATGCAGGTAAGTATGCTAGAGAAGAGGGATAGGGCAGAGTCAACATCATGGGCCAAGAATAAGGATTGCCAATCTGTCTGGGTGAGATCTTGGAGGGCTGCTGTGTCTAGACCATGGAGAGGGCAGGTCTAAATGTATTTATGTACAGCATGGGGGAAGTGTATCTTTCCTATGCAATCAGTAATGCAGTAATCACTGAGCGCATCTGGTAAGATGCCTGCTGCAGTGATGCAGTGGGGTGTGGGAGGACAGCACCCAGTCAAGCAGAGAGTGGTTTTAGGAGTGAGGGTTTATATGGGTGGGTTCAAAGATCTGCTGTGTGAGGTTAAGGACCTCAATCCTGAGGAGGGTGGGCTTTGAGAAGGGGGAGAGACAGTCCTAGAAGCAAGAGTTCTCCATTCGCTGTGTGAGAGGAGATAGAGGAGATGTTGGTGATTGGGGAGTCAGGTGAAGTTTTAGGTAGGGCATACAGTGAACCAATGTGGAGTAGAGAGAGGGAGGGATAGAAGGGCAATGGTGAGGTCATGGGAGGAGGGACAGGATTCTTTAAAAGTTATGGAACAGGAGAGCTACTGTCTGGTGTACAAAGCTACACTGCCACCATACTTACAGCAGTCTTGATGGAATAGATTGAAATCGGGGATAGAGAGAGGAGTCACAAAGCTACACTGCCACCATACTTACAGCAGTCTTGATGGAATAGATTGAAATCGGGGATAGAGAGAGGAGTCAGGAATACTGGTGAATAGCCATGTTTTGGTAACACAGAGAATGTCAGGGAGGTGCAGAGTTATCCATATTTTAAGAGCATCCATTTTGGGGAGGAGGCCTCTGGCATTTAGGTGAAAGATGCAAAGTACCTTTGGCAGGAGAGAGGCTGTAGAGTTCAGGGGAGGGCCTCAGTTATTTGGGACTGAGATGGAGGGGATTATGGGAGGGCCAGGGTTGGGCTGGACATCTCCAGAAAGAAGCAAGAGGAGAAAGAAAAGGGACAGGTGTGGCGGGTACTTGTGCCTTCTGGAGTTGTGAGAGGAAGATGGTGTGGAGGGATTAGCACAGCAAAGCAGGGCCTCAAGATTTAGCAGGCGAGAGGAAAGCAGCGCGGGGTAGAAGAGGAGTGTAGTAGAGGGGCGGGGGGAGGCTAAGGTGGGTGAGGAGGGTGAGGAGTGCACAGAGGGGAAGGGGGAAGAGAGGTAAGCAAGGGTGAACAGTGAGGCGGATAGAAGGGAGGAGAAGGAGCTGTAAGGAGTAGGGAGAGAGAGAGGGAGGGCTGCTGGGGGGATTTGGGTGAAGGGCAGGAGTAGCTAGAGGTGTAGGCAGAAAAGTGTTAGAGAAGAGCAAGGGAAGGAGACAGATTGGGAGAAAGGGGGGTAAAGTCATGGTGAGGGAAAGCAGGAGCAAAAAATAAGTACAGGTCAAAGTGTGTAAAGATTCAGGACAATCTTGGAAAATCAAGCCAGCCATAGAGCAGAGCTGACTAGGCAGATTCCAGGAGGTAGCTGTAAACTACGACTAGGCAAGAGGGGCTGACTTGGAGCTGGTGAGTTCACACCTGGCCTGTTTGTATTATCAGGTGCAGCTCACTGGGGGAAAGGGTGAGCAAATGGGAAAAGGTTTAAAATCGGCACCCCCACCCAGGGTGGGTGGGTGACGGTGGGAGGGTGGATTATTCCTTTATCACTTCAGAAACAATCAGGCCAACAAATAACTACCTGTAGGGTCCTCTGTCTGTTGCGGGAGAGCAGCGGTGGTCAGAGGGAGGGTGCGGGTCCCTTCCTAAGTCCCTTTTCCAATCCTTAGCTTCTATGTGTATCTGTATTTTATTTGTATAGTATCTGTATCTGTTTTGTATTTGTATTTTTGTGGTACCTATATTCTGTCTGTAGTTGTAAAATAGTGTACTGCATTTGTATCTGTATTTTATTTGTATTGTATCTGCATCTGTGGTTGTAAAGTAGTGTATTGTATTTCTGTTTGTATCTGTAACTGTATTATAATACTGGGGAGTATTTTCTCCCATAGTGAACCTGGTTATAGTTCACCATTATAACCTGTGGGTTATAACAGTGAACATGCACTGGGTTTCTCTCGATCTGTACATGCGCTTGCCGGTTATCAAGTGCACACACACTGTCTCTCCACTGATCTCGCCAGTGCCTTCAGGACTTATTTCAGGATAGCCCTTTAGACTTTTCAGAATTTTAGTTTTTTCATTTTAAAATGTAACAATCCCACAAGCTACACGCCATGGTTCTCACATTTTGCGCTCAGGGAAAAAAAGGTAAAAACGACACTTGTCTCAACTAACGCTACAGTTACCAAGACAGACAGACTGAAGAGAGGTGTGAGAGAGAGAGAGAGAGAGGGACCTACAGCACTTTTAAAGAGCAGGGAATTACATGTGGGTGGGTGGGTGGGGCTTTAAACACCACCACCACCAATGCTGCAAATGCTTTGATCAGCAGTACCATCCGCTGCCTGTACTGATTTCTATAATTGTTGTGTAGTGTTTTCAAGGTGAGAAACGTAACCAACAATTATATAAAACAATACATGGCGGAGAGTGAAAAACTCAAATTTAATGCACACCCTTGGTGTGGGATGCTTTAATAAACCCCTTGAGCTTTGCCCTCAGGGTTTATGTATCATCTCTCACATCGGGTGTGCATTAAATTCTCATTATGCACTCCCTCCCTACATATTTTATATGTATTTGTATCTGGGAACTATATTGTATTTGTATCAGTAGTTGTGAACTAGTGTATTGTCTTTGTATTGTATTTTATTTGTGTCTGTAACTGTATTGTATGTGTATTGTATCTGTGTTGTATTTGTATTGTATTTATTGGTATCTACTGTATTTGTACTAGGATTCATACTATGATTAAGAGACAGCAAAATACATAGTCCATACAAGGATGTCTCCCCACTTCTCAGTAGACAAGCTCACAAAAGTTAGTGCTGTTTATATACCCATCCAGCCTAGATGTGTAGCAACGTACAATGTCATTATCAACCACTTCCTGAGGCAGTGTATTCCAAAACATTAACACTCTAATTTTTTTCAGAATAAATTGCTTGCTATGTCCCCTGATATCATAATGACATTTCTTTTGTTCTAGATTCAGCTGATTAATCAAATCAGTTTTAGACTAGAAGAGACAGTAGGGGTGAAGACAGGGCAGAGCTTCAGTCATGTTTGGGTTAGGCACATGGGTATTGTAAGCAGAGGTAAAGGAAAAGGGGAGGGACACCTGTGACCAAGTAGGGCTAGGGTGTAGTATAAGGCAGGGAAAATAGGGCAGACTGGATGGGCCTACTGGTCCTTTTCTGCTGACACTTTCTATGTTTTAATGTTTGTAAAGTAAGAAAAGATCCCCTGTAGTTCTCCTTCTGTCTAAACTATGCAATTTTAGTGTCTCTAGCCATTCACTGTAGTCCCTGTTATCCTTTCCCTCTATCATCCTGGTTGCTTTTCTTTGGACTTGTGATTTTTTCTTACTTCCTCTCTCAGAGTGACCAAAACTGTGAACAATATTTGTATGTGTTGGAGTAATTGGAACCCTCTGTATGCGGACCTCACTGGAAATGAGCATGTCTAAGCTGAGTCATTCGATTCATGTTTTTCGAAATGAATAAAAGTTTTTACTACTTACAATAGTCAAAGTGTGGCCTAACATATGATCTGGATAGTGGAAGAATGACATCAGCTTTTTTTGGATGACAAGTGTCTCTGAATTACATTAAGGGCATTGCATTATTCGCTTTGAAAACTGCACTGCACTGTTTACTGTTGTTAAATTCTGGTGTAAGTAATAATCCCAGATCATTTTCTTCCTTACCCTCTTTGAGTGGTAAGTCATGACAGATTGTATGTAAACTTTGGGTTCTTTTTCCCCAAATGCATTACTGAGTATTTGTCAATATTATATAGCCCATTTTGAAACAGTGCTCAAGTCATTTAGCATTTTTCTTTTTTATCATTATCTGTTACAACCTGGCTAGAATTTTTTGAATTGTCTGCAAACTTAATAAGTTTGTTCATTGTACCATATCCCATAGCTATGATATCGAAGCTGAAAAGTTTTGGTCCTAAGATCGATCCCTGCGGTACACTACTTGTCACCCTATTGTCACCAGACTCATAGCCATTTATGTGTGCACACAGTATCCAGTGAACACGGTAACTGCGACTGAGTGACTGCAAAAATGGTGACTCAGTCACAGCACCTGTGTTCTGGGCTACCTGGCAGGGTAGTGACAGGATACCACAGTGGGCGAAGGAAGGTGACAGGAAGTGCACGCATGTGGGAGGAAGGGACCACACCACGTGAGGGGCAGAAGGGGAGGGAGGGTATATGGTAGGTAGTGGCAGTCGGTTGCTGAGCTGGCCATGTGGGCGGGTGGTGAGGGTGGCTGCTGGGGTTGGGAGGGTGCTGGAGCCGTTCTGGGGCAGGAATCGCCATGAGGGGGCTGAGTTTTGTTTATTTTCAAGATTTACAGCCCCCGACATGCACCTCCTGAAGTTGAGAATCTTTAGTTAGGGGGTATGGGAGGGTGAAGTCCCATCACTACCTTGGAGTCACCTTAAGTGTACATCGCCATCATTTATTTTCAGTGATGCACACTTGCACAGACGGCGAGCACCATACTTGACATGGAACTGTGCACACTGTGTGTACGTCCAGTTAACCATTGCAAGATCCATTTCACTTTATCATGACTTACTCCACTGCTATAAAGTTTCTCAATAAGTTTTTCAATGTGGTACCACATCAAATGCTTTATTCAGGTCCAAAAATTTAGAGCAGCTTCTTAGCTGCCTAGTTGCCACTCCACCCAACCTATGCAATAGCTCACCGGCCCCACAGTTGATTGGCATATATAATTTATTTTTTCTGCCCATGTAAGAAGTCATAACACTCGTAAATTCCAAATGGTAAAAAACAGAGCCACGTCCACAAGCCACTGACATGCCCCCACGCTGGCACACGCAGCCCTGATTTGTGATGTCAGAAAATTAAGGCTGCATGTGTGCATACCATTGATTTCAATGGGGGTGACTTTTCCATACATTTTATTAACATTTAGAGTGGTGATTTTAAGAAATCAAAGCGACTGCTCGACTAACGGACATATTTTAGCTAGAGAGGTTTTTATTGCTTATCATAGCAATTTACACATTAACTAGTAGTTAATTCTTAGTGTAAGATTCAGTGAACCTAATTGTTATACCTTGATATATATATATATATATATATCAGTTTAGCAAATCTTATAAGTTTATTACGTGGAATGTTAATGGAATTGGCTTACCTATCAAATGGGGGAAAAATATTTAACTTATCTCAATAAGAAAAGGGCATAGCTCTTTTCCAAGAAACACATCTGGACCTTGAAGAATCAGCAAAGTTATGAGGATCATAGGTCTTCAGCATATACTGTAGTTGTTTCAATAGCAAGACAAGAGGTACTGCCGTTCTAATTTGCAATGGTATTAACTTTGTTAAAAGCCAACATATAAGTGACCCAGAAGGCAGAGTCCAGATTCTTACTGGAACACTGGATGGTCAGAAGGTTGTTATTTTGTAATGCATGTGCACCCAATTATGGGCAAGACAAGTTTTTCACTGCCCTTGCCACGCAACTTAGTGTGTATTCAGACTATGATATAATAAGAGGTGAGAACTTTAATGAAGTAATGGATCCATTACTAGATAAGAATTCCCCTAATCCAACTTTTAAACTCACACTGTCTCGACAAGCCCTTTATAAACTACTGGAAGAAACACAGAAACATAGAAGTTGACGGCAGAAAAGGATCGCAAGGCCCAGCCGGTCTGCCCATTTCTTTTTCTACCTTATAAATGTGCCATCATCCTTTGCTCTGTCAGTGGCCTATCTATTCATACTCATCTGTATTGCTCCCTTACGCCTATCCCACGCCTCTTTGAAGTCCTGCACTGTATTCACTGTTTCAAATAAGCGTGGGGGAGGGGAGGGGAGGGGAGGGGAGATCTAGGACACTGGCAGTGGACTTTAGGGGGCAGACTTTGTGGGCATGGGAAATATTCTCAAGGATCACTTGAAGGGATTACAGCAATGACAAATGTGGAAAGGAGATGGGAGGTCATAAACGGGACTTCATGAGGCAGTCAGGACCTGCGCTAAGGTGAAACGTAAGGGAGCAAGGTCACACAAACCATGCTGGTGGTCCAATGAGGTTCAGGTAGCGTCAGAGAAAAGAAGCGCCTACAAAAAATATAAAACAACAAGCGGGATAGGATAAGGAAATGTTCAGCTTGCATCTAGAAAAGTCACCCGGATGGTGAGGGGGCAAAGTCCAGTAAAGAGCAGCGGCTGGCACAGGGGATACATGGAGGGGAAAAGGGGTTCTTCCGGTACATTGGGGAGTGGAGAAAAACTAAGGGCCATCTCAGCAGATTGAGATCAGAAGGAGTGTGGGTGGAAGAGGCGAGGGACCAGGCAGAGGTATTTAACGAGTACTTTGCCTCTGTGTTCACTAGGGAGGGGGATGGATATCTACAAAGCAAGGCATGATGGGGATAGAAGCAGCAGTGAGTGGGATCAGGGGAGCAACAGAAATGGAGCAAGAGGGAGGGAGAGGTACCCCAGGGGTGTCACATCAGGATAAGGATAAAAAGGCCAGTAAAGTGGAGGGGATGGATGATGCTATCTCTGCCAAAAGGGTGTGGTTAGCCCTCAAGGCTCTAAAGAAAGACAAATCTCCTGGGCTGGATGGTATTCATCCGAGAATACTATGGGAATTGGCAGACATACTGGCTGCATCCCTGGCGGAGCTCTTCAACAGGTCACTTGAGACAGGGAGGGTACCTAGGGATTGGCGAGAGGCACATGTGGTGCCAATCCATAAAGGGGGGTCGAGGGAAGTACCAGGTAACTATAGACCCATCAGTTTGACCTCAGTGGTGGGAAAATTAATGGAGAGTATACTAAAGGAACGATTGGGGCTGTACTTGGAAGAGGTGGGAGGTCTGGATAGTCGGCAACATGGGTTTGTGCCAGGTAGATCATGTCAAACCAATCTTGTGGAGTTCTACGAATGGGTAATATCAGAACTGGACAGGGGAAAGCCTGTGGATGTATTATTCTTGGACTTCAGCAAGGCGTTTGACTCTGCCCCCACAATGGTCTGGTGGAGAAACTGATTGGGTTGAAAGTAGGCCCTTTGATAATCAGATGGATTGAAAACTGGCTAGCTGGACACACCCAGAGAGTAGTGCTCTGTGGGGAGCTCTCGAACCCTAGAGAGGTTGGTAGTGGGGTACCGCAGGGCTCGGTCCTGGGTCCGATCCTGTTTAATGCATACATATCGGACATCAGGGAGGGTATAGGGTATGAAATGAGTCTCTTCGCTGATGACTCCAAGATAGGAGCAGTAGTTGAGGGAGAAGAGGGGAGGTTGGCCCTGCAAGGGGACCTGGACGCCTGGAAAGCTGGGCTCACACATGGAAATTAAATTTCAATATCACCAAGTGCAAGGTGTTATATCTTGGGCGGGGAAACCCTAAACACAGGTACACCCTGGGAGGGGAGGCGCTGGAGGCCTCAATAGGGGAAAAAGACCTAGGGGTCATGGTGGATGCATGTATGAATAACTCTGAGCAGTGCAGGAGAGCGGCTAGCAAGGCAAACAAAATGTTGGGATGCATCGTAAGGGGGACCACCTCTAGGAGCAAGGAAGTGATTCTGCTGCTGTACAATGGACTGGTTAGACCACACCTTGAGTACTGTGTACAGTACTGGAGACCACACTTGAAGAGGGACATACAGCTCCTGGAGAGGGTACAGAGGAGGGCAACTAAGATGATACGAGGGCTAGGGATTTGACGATGAGGACAGACTTGAGGAGCTCTGCCTGTTTTCATTGGAGGAGAGGAGAGAGAGGGGACATGATTGAGGTCTTCAAGTACCTCAAGGGAATAAATAGGGTAAACATGGAGAGGATCTTTAGACTAAAGCAGGGAGGTATCACCAGAGGGCATGGTTTGAAGTTGGAAGGTGGAAGGGTGAGGGGGGAAAAAAGGAGGAGGTTTTTCACTGAGAGGGTAATGGACCCTTGGAATGCACTGCCTGGTGAGCTGGTTCAGAGATGCACAGTGGAGGACTTCAAGAGAGGTGGGACAGACACAGAAAGTGGATGTATCAGATGATGGCCTGTCCCGGGGGGGTGGGGATGGATGATGGGGGTTTCTGGAACACAAAGGGGGGGAGGGCCTCGGCACCCAACTAGGGATCTAAGGTTTGAGCAGACTCGATAGACTGTAAGGTCTAATCTGCTGGCAAATAGTATGTTAGTATGTTAGTATTCATAGCCACCACTTCCTGAGGTAGGCCGTTCCATGCATCCACCACCCTTTCTGTGAAAAATAATTTCCTCACATTCCCCCTTAATCAACCTCCCTCTAATCTCATGCTGTGTCCTCTTGTCCTGCTATTTTTCTTATATTTAAACATGTTAGACTCTTTCACCTTGTTAATGCCCTTAAAGTGTTTGAATGTCTCGATCATATCACCTCGCTCCCTCCTTTGCTCAAGGGTATACATATTGAGCTCCATTAATCTGTCCTCATATGGATGTGCTGACCTTGCAGATGTTTGGAGACTAAAACATCCTCAAGGAGAAGATTTTACCTTTTTCTCCATAAAAAAGTGGTACCATCTGAATATACGAGATCCAGAGAGCATAGAGATGTGATTTTGAGCTAGCTTCAGCGTTGAAAGACATGAACAGCTGCAGAAGCTCATTCAAGTCTCTGCACAACTCCCTGATGTTCTCATGCAGCATTTTGCCCCTATACCAGTGAATCCTGAAAGTGAATCTGCAACCTGCTCTTCAGTCGCTGGGAGCAGTAATTGTCTGCTGCAGTACCCTTCTTTTCCAGATAAGACTTGAAGCAACCTAACACAAATGTCATGGTATAAGCCCTTTCCTGCATTAATACCTGGTTGTATTTGTCACTAGCCCACAGAATCCCTGCAAGTACAAGTCCTCATCAGTAGGTTCTTTGTGTGACTTAAAGCTCATAATTCACTTTGCTGCACACAGAGCACTGCATATTTCATGATATTTTGCCTCTGTTGCAATTAGGTCAACATCACAAATTTTAGTGAGCATTTCAGCATCTCCTTTTTCCTCTGCTGCTTGCCGTATAGTCTTGCATGCAGAAAATGTAGCAACTGAGAATAGTTTCTTGTCTTTCTTGTGAGTTTTCTTTTGACAGAACATGCATATTGACCAGTCCATACCATATAATCAGGGCTGTGCTGATCTAGCACTGGTAGGCAGTTCTTCCCCTTTTGTTTTTGTGTAACCTCCCCCACCGGCCCCCCTTGTTCAACTAGCAGGGCTGCTCCTCTCACGCATGGTGCCATCAAGAGGGATGGGGGTAGTCACTACAACAGTTCTGTTTACCAATATTTCTACTTCATAGCCTGTCATCCTCAGACAGGCAAACCAGTTGTGGCAACTACCTGGCTCACACCTGGGGGGACCATTTAGCATGGCCATCAACCTAGGTCCCGCGGAGAAACCGTTTGCTCACAGTTATGCTTGGTTTGCACTTCTGGACAGGGGCACCCAGGTAAATCCAGACACAGTGGAAGCAATAACAGTACTGTCCAAACCAGGTTGGGATTCTAGAGTGTGGCTTTTATTCACATACACAGAGAATAATCACAAAGCGAAGATGGACCCCCACAGGGCTACTCCCACTGGTAATGCAGATTACTGAGGTACAGAGCACACACACAGTGAACCCTCAGGTTCTGAATGAAATGGACACAGCGAATACTCTGGTTCTGAATGGAGATTGGCACACACGGCCAGAACTGGTACACTTCTCTTGGCGAGGCACCCTCGGCCAGTACTAGGAGACTTTCCCATATTTCATGAGGGATTACTGGTGGCACCCCTCGACCACCAATGAGCACATTCAGGCTCACAGAACATCCAAACCCACGTCTTGGTAAACTCTTTTCTTCAGGCACTGGCCAAATGCACTGTGAGAAAACAAAGGTGCCCAAACTGAACCCGAAGAGGTACAGTAACCATGGTTACTCCAGATGGGTGGTCTCCCACTTTTGCTTCCAAATGTATACTCGGCAATTCATCTGGTTAATAACACCCTTCTCAGAAAACCTGTAGATGCTATCCTGAAATGTCTTTCACATTTAGCATTCTACTTTACACACCTCTGAGGTGCCATGAAGTTAAAAGTTCTGTAATTGGCAATGTCTCTTCACTAGACCCTCACTTTAGCAGACACTTTTAAACTGACATGAACTAAAAGTTCTGTACTTGGCAAGTCTCTCTCCAGACCCCACAGTAGGCAGACACTTTTAAACAGAAGCAGTCTTTAGGCGCTTTTACACACAGGTTTATGTAATGGAATGGAATAACTGTTATGGAAACAGTATTCTGTTACATCCCTTGTGTGTAAAGTGCATTTATTTTGTTCCATAGGCAAACGTTCATCCAAACTGCAGTCTCTGCTTTTCGTGGTTTGCACCGTTGTGTTCCGTTTCATCAGGCTGTGTAAAACAGCCATTCCGAAGCGGTGCACAAACAGCAATAGAGCAACAAGCTCTGTGGGGGTGCTGAAACACAAATGGAGGTGGGAGCTGCCGGAAAACTTGCAGAGTGTAAAGGGATCCTAAAAACGCAACAGAGCACAACAGTGCCACAGGTAACGCTCATTTCATTTTAAAAACCTGTGTGTAAAAGTGCCTTTAGTGACAGAGTCCCTTTGTCAGAGAAAAACTCACCACAGGAATGCAGGTGCCCCAGGGCTTTTTCACACAAAAGTCTCAGGTACTCACAGAGCAGATGAATCTCAGGCAGCTTCAATGCAGTCCGGGCATGGACCAGGGGATTGCCCCTGAATCCTGGAATTCTCCCCATCCCGCACTGGAAAACCCTCTGGGAATGGTTTCTACCACTTCACTCTCTGGTCTTCTATGTTCTTCTTCTAGGGTGAGAACAAACTACCCAATCTACGGTGGTAGCTCTCTGTCAGAGCTAAAACTGAGGAGCTGCCTACTGAAGTACTCCTCACTCTACAGACTCTCTCTCAACAACTACTGAACTCTAACTCAACATTCCACCCAACTCCCTGCAACTAGCATGCCATTGTGGCTTATGCTGCTGCAAAAATTATAAAGTGACATCATCACTCCAGCTCAGCTGAGACTGAAAACAGAGTGTGACAGTGTGAGATCCATTTAACTGGCATTTCACAAGCTGCCTCTCCCTGCCTGCCACTGATTCTAAGTGGGATTCTAGTAACCCCTGGGAACAAGGGGGTTACATTTTTTTTTCTCCCAAGAACAGGAGTAGGAGTTAAGGATGTCTTCTTTGTGAATTTAAGATTACATGCATTTGGCATAAAAGTTTCTGTGCCATACAATACTGAGTTCAGTGAGCCTGTCAAAGTCAGACTTGAGTCCTTCAAGGACTTTGTCTTCTCTACGTTGTATGGCCTCTATGAATTTTGAGATACCAGTTTCTGTTGCATTGCTAACAGTTTTTCTGCTGTCTGCCTGGCATATAACACATTTGCTCCAATCAGTCCTCTTGATGCACTTTGAAGGCAGAAAATGAAGACCCACTTCATTGTCACAGCTATTATCACTGTCCATCTTTAGTTAATCTGAAAACAGAAGAAAATGTTTAAAATCTTGTATGTTTTGAAAATGTGTGATTGCAATTATAACAAATAGCACTACATTTTATCCTCTTGTGTTTTGAAGACAGTGTAAATTGCCTTATTAAAATGAGTACACTCACATAGATGGCACTCATTAAAGGTTCAGATCCACAACGTGCATGTATTCAACAACATCCGCTTGACCTTTGCCTTTTGACAGCTGACTATTAACGTTTTAGCCCCAAATATACAGCTCATCTAAGAAATGTCAAGATGAACATGCACATCAAATTTTGTGATCCTATTATTATCATCAGTTCTTAAGTTATAATAACCCTATGATATGTATCTGACCTTGATCTTTGACCTTTTGACCCCGGATGTGTTGTACAGCCAGATATGTCAAGATGAACGTGTACAACAAATTTGGTGATCCTATTACCTTAATGGACAATTATACACCCATCTCAGAATCAGAAATCAATAAAATTATCAAGGAGCTTAAACCTAATGGTTCAGCAGACCCAGATGGAATAACACCAGGGTTTTTACAGGAACTAGCAAATGAACTTGTGGGGCCACTCACACACCTTTTTAATTTATCATTGCTAAGTGGAAAGGCACTTCCGGAATGGAGAAAAGCATTTATAACTCCAATATATAAGTCGGGAAGTAGATCAGAAGTTAAAAATTATAGGCCCATAAGCCTAATGTCGGTGATAGGTAAAATATTAGAAAGAATTATACAAAACAGAATTCTGGTTCATCTGGCAAAATAAAGATTAGTAGAAATTACCCAACATGGATTTACTAAGGGGAGATCATGTCTTACTAACCTGATAGCTTTTTTCGAACCGGTTAGTGCAGCAATGGAAAAGGGGATACCTGTGGATGTCATATACCTAGACTTTTCTAAAGCTTTCGACAAAGTATCCCATAAAATAATAGTTGATCACCTATATAAGATTAAGTTGGATAATAGCATTATAAGCTGGATAACATCATGGTTGGAAAACAGGAGACAGAGAGTTGTGATTAGGGGTTATTGCTCAGAATGGGGAGAGGTGACCAGTGGGGTGCCTCAGGGCACAGTGCTGGGGCCCAAACTATTTAACATCTTGGTTAGTACCCTGCATCAGACAGTGCATGGTTAACCAAATACGACGATGATCGAAAATTAGGAGCCTTAGTGCAATCTCCATCAGATGTGCAAAAACTTCAGGATAATGTAGACAAATTGTCAGACTGGACTAAGGAAAATAAAATGCAGTTTAACATCTCCAAGTGCAAAGTAATGCAAATCGGTGCTAGAAATCTTAACCTTAGATATAATATAGATAACCAGGAAATAGAAGTTACTACTGAAGAAAGAGATCTGGGAATAGTAATGACAAATAAACTAACAACAGATGTTCACACTAGTAAAACTGTTAAAAAATGCCACAAGTTATTGGGTAGTATACTAACTAATATAAAGAGTAGGGAACCTAAAATCGTGATACCCATATATACAAGTTTGGTTAGACCTCATATTGAATACTGTTCCCAGTTTACAGTGGCAAGTACCATTAAAGGTAAGAAACTAAAAGAGAGAGTTCAAAGAAAATTAACAAAACAAATTAGGGGGCTAAAACAACTCTCATATAATGACAGATTAGAATATTTAGGTCTGTACTCAGCAGAGTACAGACAACTTAGAGGTGATTTGTGCCTAATATTTAGAGCGATACATGATGAGTGCCTGATGGAAAGCATTAGTATTGGTATAAGCAAGGAACCAAATAAAAGAACAAGATCCCATAGACTTGGACTTAAGTGGGAAATTGTACATAAAAAAAAAAAGATGTGATTTTTTTCACGTAAAGGATAATTCAAAACTGGAACACACTACCACCATATGTTGTTGAAAGTAGTAATATCAACATATTTAAAAATAGATTAGATCAGTATATGGGAGAAAAAAATATATGTTCCACCTATAGCGTTTCTTGAATTCCTTTGATTTTATTGTTCCTATTGTCTAATTGTTTTAGCTTACTGTGCAGCGCCTTGAAATGTGAAAGGCGCTATATTAAATATTATTATTATTATAGGACTAACAAGTGGCGAGTTCACAAAGGACAAATTGTTCAAAGAACTCATATTAAACTATTGCAATTGATTTTTGAGTTATCATGTGGACGGTCCCATATACCCATGTACCGACACCGCTATGCACATTGTCCAATTCACACTGGTGTAGCTAATTAGTGATACCACAAATCCATAGTACTACAGGTTTAGAAATGTTCCATAGATATTCCTCTAGCTGAACCAAGTGACAGACCTTCTGAATGCTGGGTGTGCTACGTGGTTATTTTTGACCTAATGTTAGCTCCTGGACTGCTAGTCAACAGTCCTCATTCAGTCGGATAGATTATATTTTTATCTCCAAATCTTTAGCAAATTCTGTTATAGATGTGCAAACCAATAAAATTATCATTTCAGACCATGGCTTGGTAGAAATGAATGTCAATATAGGGGAAAGCCACCCGTAAGAATTGAGATGGAGGCTTAACACCTCCTTATTGCAAGATAAAACCTTTATTGACTGATTAGTTAAAGAAACCAAAGCATACGTTCACTTTAATGACAGTGACGAAGTTTCAAAATGTTGTCTGTGGGAAGCTTATAAGGCTTTTATATGGGGCTGTGTTATAGGGTTCTCTGCTGTGCAAAAGAAAAGGAAGCATAAAAAGTTTATTAGAAAAGCAAGCCCAAGCGGCCCTTGGCGCCCAGCGGTTAGTTCGGCATCGATGCCAGCAGCCTGGGTTCGAAACGAGCCCGGTCACTGGAGGGCTGGCTGGGGAGAAGGCCCGAGCATCCCACGACAGCTCTCCTTCTCTGGGGAGGGTAGGGATAGATCCGCACCTGCTGGCTCCTAGCAGAGGCTGGGAGTATCATAGGACACACGGCCCAAAGTTAACTGGGGGGGAGGAGTGGACGTCTGCGTATGCCATGACGTCACCATGCTGCCCCCACAGAAAACAGGAAAAAACTGCCGCTGCCCGCCAAGATGATGGCTCTCCATTCCCGGAGCGCCCCCAGTGCCTGGCCAGGGCCTCCTGTTCCTCAGCAGCATCCCCGGGCCCTAGTGAAGTGTGTGCTGGGGTCTTCCCTCTCTCCCTGGTGCCCTTCGACCCACCCGGCGCTAGGGATACGCCGGGATATCCTGGGGATCGGCTGCGATTTGAGGACCTGAGGAGGGCTGGCTAAGGTCAGTGGGGTCCGGGGGAACTTGTGGAGCCTGAAGGATTGGGGGCCAGTGAAGCATGGGAGGCGGTATAAACATATAATGCAAAAAAAAAAAAAGAAAAGCAAGCCCAGCTAGCAATATTGGATCGACAACTTAAACAGACCAGTCCCTTAATCGCCCCCTTCTCTATAAAGTTAACCAACTTAAATATGAAATAAACAACATACATGCCAGGTAAGTAGAATATACTTTTTTTCGAACCAAGCAAAGGTATTGGGACTCTGGAGAAAAGGCAGGCAAACTATTAACTCAGAATCAGAACATCATCCCAGGGGTTGGTGACCCAACTGGGAAAGTTTTTACTAAAAATCAAGATAACTATGGCAAATTTAAAACCTTTATAAAATGTTATATTCCCAAAATTTAAAACTAGATCAAGACAAAATACAAGGATTTTTTCGATAAGTTACATATTCCAAAAATCCCGGTTGGAAAACAGAAAATACTTAATCAAGACATCTCTCTACAGGAAATTAATGAGGCTATTAACTGTTTACCTTCTGGTAAATCTCTTGGACTTGATGGTCTGCCTAGTGAGTTTTATAAATATTTAAACCCCCAGCTGAGTTTTTACCTGCTAGATATATATAAAGAAGCCTGGATTATAAAATCCCTGCCTCCCACATTACTGTATGTCAAATGTCGGTCACTGAATAAAGACCCCTTAAACTGTTCCAGCTATCCTCTCATGTCACTAATGGATTTACACTACAAAATTCTAGCAACAATCTTATCATTTAGGATCCCGAATATAATTAAGGATTTCATAGGGCCAGAAAAAGTAGGGTTTGTGCAAGGTAGATCAGGGGCTGATAGTATCAGACATTGCCTAAATGTTATTTGGACTACAAACAAGAGAAAAGAATCATACATTGTATCATCCCAAGACCTTCTTAAAGCCTTTGACTCAGTTGACTGGAATTATATGCTTAAAGCCCTGGATCAATTTGGATGTGGTGAAAAGTTTAGATCTTGGATCTCTGTTTTATATAACAATGTGTCAGCCCAAATCCTCACTAATGGGTTGCTATCTAGCCCCATTGACCTGTCAAAAGGCACTAAACATGGATGTCCACTATTTTCTATCTTTTTATCTTATCTTATATACTGAGCTCTTCATTAGATATGTCAACGTTAATCCAGGCATTCATGGAATTTATGCCGGACTTCATACTCAGAAAGTCTTTGCTTTCACAGATGACATCTTATTGACCTTAACCAGACCCTTTCCGTCCTGTACCGCATTAAAATCTAACCTATCTTTCTTTGAAACCATTTCAGGCATTCAAGTTAACTGGGACAAAACGCAAGCATTATGCTCCAACTTATGAACACGCCCCCTGAGGAAGACCCACGTGGTCGAAGCACCGGGACATTGTTCTGCGGTCAACATCTGCAGCTTACAGTAAACCTTACTGACGTTTGATTATTTTGAGCATCAGTATCATTTTTTTTTCCTGAGTGCTACCGTTTTTGCTTGTACGATTGTTTGGATGCTCCAAATTAACTTATTTTGTCCTTGAACAAATAGCAAACATATCTGACAAAGATTGGGTTAAGGATCAGATAACTTACTTAGGTCTGCAGATAACCATAACTAAGCTAGAAAAACAAATGGGAATTAATTTCTGGCCATTGCTAAAGGACATAGAATCTGATTTAGCCACATAGCGACACCTTAGTTTATCACTATGGGGACAAATCAACTCCATTAAGAGGATTTTAGCCCCCAAAATCTTTTATATCTTTCAAAATATTGCTCTTCCTTTACATAAAAAAGGTTTTGAAAAAGTTAAACTTTCTAGTAAGAACATTTCTTTGGGATCCAAAACCACCAAGATTGTCTTAAAAATAACTACAGGCGCCACACAAAGCTGGTATGGCACTTCCATGCTGAGTGAAGTATGGGCATTCATACTGAAACAAACATCTATTCATCTTTCAAACACAATAGAGAACACAGATAGTGCACCTTGATGGTTCACTTTAGAAAACAATATATTAAGGCTCCACATGCTTTCTGATTATATGTACTACCCTATCCCTCACAATATTCAAGACAGTCTATGTCTGGTTGAATCTATTAGAGTTCTAAGAAAGATTATTGAACCCAGAGAATTTACACCTACATTTTGTACCTATTTGGTCCAATACCAATATTTGTAATTAAGGTGCCCACCTAGTTAATCCTGAATGGTTTAAACCTGGTGTAAACAGGCTGCATGATATTTCATTGGATAATTCTAATGTCATTCACAGCAATCGGGGACAAAGTTAAACGTTATAAGTTTATAAGTTTCAGCTTCACTGTTATTTACAACTAAGCAATTCACTTAAAAAATGTTCTTCTACTGGATTCCTCCCTTCCGGGGAATGATCAGTGATATCAAATAATTAAACTCTCTCCCCTAAGAAAGGGTACTAATGTCATATACAGAATACTTGCTACTAGCTCTTCCTTTCATCCTTTGACTCTCCCAGCCAAAAGCAAGTGGGAGGCCGAACTTTGTTGACCTATCTCAGACCGGGAACGTCGTTTTGCTTGGAATCATGCATATCAGGGAAGTCGAGAGCTGCAAGGTAAGCTTATTCAGTATAAAATTTTGCATCAGTTTTATTGGTCCCCTAAAAAACTCTATGAGCTAGGATACTCCTCTGATACTACTTGTTGGAAATGTAAGAAGTTAGAGGGAACCCCTTTTACACATGCTATGGGGCTATCCTAAACTAACCAACTTATGAAAAGATAACCATTCCATATGTAAGAATTGCTTAGGTATGGAAATACCATTCTCACCCTTTTTCAATATTCTAGCCTCCTTCCCTTCTAATATCTACCCTGCATACAACCAAAAACGATGGATCTCTGCTGCAGCGCTTGCAACAAAAAGATTAGTTCTAAAATCCTGGCGTGACATATCAATCCCTTGTTTGTCACAACGGTACAACTTTATGAGCTATGTAGCAAATAATGAAAGAATTAGCTACTTGATCTTGAATAGAATGGATACATTTCTGTGACTATGGGGACCCTTTCTTCAGCTACATGGTAATTTAGTGTCTTTATATTTGATAGGCTATCCGTTTGAAAGTCTTTATTTATAACAACGAGTTGATGTCAATTAATTGTACTAATCCGCTGAATACTTATGTATTTATGAATCTATATGAAGGTCTCTGATCATTTACATACATATGAACATATGAAGAAGCCAGCAGAAGAAGGCCATTTGGTCTATCAAGTATGCTCGTATTGCAGGGTCCATAGCTTGAGCTAAAGTCCCTGCCTTCCCTCCCCACTCCTCCCATCCTCCCTACCCATGACCCTTACCCTCCCCCTATGCCTATCCCAGCATCTCTTAAAGCTTTAAAGCTGCCCACTGTCTTCAATGAGATCACCTCTTCTGGCAGCGCATTCCAAGTATCCACCACCCTCTCTGTGAAGAAGTGCTTCCTGGCCTCCTAAATCTGCCACCCTCCAGCTTAAGACTGTGCCCCCTCGTATTATGGTTGCCACTCAGCTTAAAGAGACTCTCCTTATCAACCTTATTTATCCCTTTCAAGTACTTGAAGGTCCCAAATATGTCCTCTCTCTCTCCCCTGTCTTCCAGGGACTACATGTCCAGTGCCCTCAACCTCTCCTCATATGCCTTACCCTGCTGACCAGCTATCATCTTTGTAGCCCTCCTCCAGACCTTCTCCAGCAGGTTAATGTCCTTTTTGAGGTGTGAGCACCAATACTGAACTCCATACTCTAGATGCAGCCTTACCAGGGACCTGTACAAGGGCAGTATAACCTCCTCTCTCCTACTACTGATTCCCCCTAGCTATGCATCCCAGCATCTTCTTTGCCTTTGCTGCTGCTTTCTTGCACTGCGTCAGGTCTTCAGGTGCTTCAGGTCATTTACCTTATGTATTGGCAGTTAGATTTATCCTTATCTCCTATTCACTGATGACTACCTGTTGATATGTATCTATGCATATCAGCATCTTAATTTTAAATAAAAATTATGATTAAAAAAACGTCAGTGTGGAAGCTGCCTCTTGGAAGTGGTGAACACTAGTGTCTGTATGACCCCCCAGGTCACCATGTCCGGGTCACACCCCTGCTTGGTGATTCTACAGGGACCATCTAGTTGAGGGGTTGGATTTGTTCTTTCTCCTATGGTGGGGGGGGTTCTCCCAGAACAAATAAGAAATAGCACAGTACCCCCACTCAGAGAGAATAAGTGGGCCAGATGTGTGTAGTACCACCTTGCACCCTGTGATGCAGTACCTACCCACCTCCTTACACTGGACTGGACCACCCCATGGGGACCAATAAGACAGTTGTTACCTTCATCAGTAAACACCTCAATCAGGTTACACAAAGTGGATGCACACACAGAAGTGAAATTCAAGAAATTAGCAGTGCTTTTATTCAGCGCTGGGATTACACTTTGTGAGCTAAGAACACAGGCCTGGAAGCTGGAGGAAAAGAGGGGTTAGACAGTTGCAAGTCACCTTGAGTACTCCTGATCTGTAGCAATGCCCTCTGGGAGCACTGTACTGTGGGTCACCACCACCCTCTCAGATCCCACGCAGTCTGTGAAGCAGCAGCCCAATCAAGGGGCACTAAAGGATGAATTACACCGTGCATGGTGCAGTAAGCTCTTCAGAAGGTTCCAGCACTAAAACTATGTTTTCAAGTACAGGGTTTTAACTAATTGATTAGCAGTTTTTTTCTTGGGACAATGCTAAATGTACAGAAAGCATTTATATAGGTTTTCTAGAAGTGTTATGTTTATTAAACACAGTGAGGCAAGTGCTATGCATTTTCACAATGTTTTTGAACTTTTATGAGCAAAACAGTAATCAATTTTTAGAGTTAAATAAAACCCTGAAGTATGACTCAAGACCAGTGACCCTGGGTACCCAGGAATTACACCAAAGTCCCAGTGCAGGCCTGATAGCTACGTTATCTGGATTCTTTTGGTGGTGAACTTGATGACATTTAGCAAGCTTGCCATTTACCCCCCAACAGGCCATAGTGTGTTAGCACAATATAAAGAACTTTAAACTCCAAATGTTCATAAAACCCAATTTTGTAATCAAGAATGAAAGTTACTGTAATCCGAAGAAACACAAAGCCCCAGCCAGCAACGCTAGCACTCACATGACCCATGGATGCAGAAGATCAGTTGGGCTAGGAACCAACACATGACAGCAAGTCAGGCAGCAATCAGGATGAGGCCCCAGAAGCCTGGAGATGAAAATACTTTGCACTTGCTCTGAACAGCTCACAGCAGCTGAGCCCTTCTGGCTCACCCCTCTCTGGAGACAGCCCTTCTGGATCAGCACTCGATCACAGAAGCACTGTGCAGCAGCTTCCCAGTTCCTAAGGAGCCAGACCCGAGGAGCAACCCCACAGACTGACTCCCATTTGGATAGAGAGTACCCACGTAACCTTGGCACACACCCCTGCAGCTCCTTCTTTCATGATCCACCCCACTAGATTAGGGGCAGCAGGCACCTTACCTGGCTCCAGAGCAACCTGGTTTGGATGCAGATCTCTGTCACCGATTCCTCAGTTCCACAGCTGTCTCCGATTCTCTCTCAGCAAATTCATTCTGCAGGTGTTCTCCTGGCACAGTTGAGCAGATAAAAGCCCAGGACAGGACTCACAAGATTTGGGCCTGGCTAGGCCTCCAGCAGCAGCAGTTCTCACTTCTGAGTCTCTTTCCAGTTGCCACGAGCCCCTCATGAGCCCAGAAACTTCTCTTCCCCAAGTCGGTGCATCATTGGTTAGGCAGTGCTATCGTTCTGCCCATTTCCCTGTGCCACCATATCACTGACCCCTTTATCCTGCCAACCAGGGAGGGTCTGTGACATCATGCCTCACCACAAGTTTTTGCTCCAATTGCTAGAGCTGCCTAGGGCTTTCTAGCCCTCTGATTGGTCTAGGGTCAGAGGGTAGCAAGATGGCTGTGCCCATGTCTCTCCAGGGAAAAATGTAAAACTGGCTCATAGCAGGGGGAACTCCACTGGGTCCTGGCTGTGTATCAGACTGTGAGAGTTGCTGTCCCATGCATCCTTTTCACCACTCTAGTGTTGCAGGTTAGCAGCTGTGTGATAGGGTCATCCATTAGTGAGTGCCCAGCTGCGGTGTGGTATGCAATGTGGGGTGCTGCTATGGGATACACATCCTCCATGGTATCCATGCTATCACAGAAGCACAGAAACATAGATGATTTCAGCAGAAAAATACCATTGGTCCATCCAGTTTGGTCAGTTTTACCCTACTCTTCCCCATGCCCTATTGCCTAGGTGGGGTTTTCATCCTCCCTCCCCATTCTGTGCCTTACTACTACATGCCTAAATACCTATTAAGCCCTTTACTGTATTTCTGCCATGATTGAAACCATTCTTCTGCTAGACTGTTCCATGGCTCAACCACTCAGTAAAGCCAAACTTTCGTGCATCCCTCCTGAATCTACCCCCACCCCGTCCCCCACTAGCTTATATTCATGTCCTCTTGTTTTTGACCCACCATTTCTAAATAGTTCCTCACAGTTTACCTTGTTTATTCCTTTCAGGAGCCTGAAGGTCTCGATCATGTTTCCTCTCTCCCTTGTAGCCTCCAGCAAGTGCATGTTCAGTGTCCATCAATCCTCATAGGATCTGCCCTGTTGTCCCTGAATCAATTTGGTTGCTCTACGCTGCACTGTCTCTAGTCTGTCTCTGTCTTTTCTCAGGTTAGGACTTCAGAACTGGGCACAGTACTCCAAATGGGATCTCCTGAGTCATCTATAGAGAGGTTGTATTACCTCTTTCTGCCTGCTGTCGAAACCCATTGCAATACACCCCAACATTCTGGTTCCCTTGTTGTAGGCCTTGTTACATTAGCTAGTTTGTTTTAGGAAGTTGCTTATGGTGAGCCCAGGTCCCTTACATCTGATGTGGTATCAAGCTTACCTCTCTCATCCAGTATTCCTTCCTGGGGTTTTTGTTCCCTACGTGCATCGCCTTGCACTTTTTGACATTGAATTTCAAAAGCCAAACCTTAGACCACCTCTCTAACCTTTGTAAGTTTCTCTGCAACT
This sequence comes from Neoceratodus forsteri, assembly GCA_016271365.2. Classification (NCBI taxonomy): domain Eukaryota; kingdom Metazoa; phylum Chordata; order Ceratodontiformes; family Ceratodontidae; genus Neoceratodus; species Neoceratodus forsteri. Next base: position 59,375,767 of record JADMNL010000036.1, on the reverse strand, counting down.
CTCTTACCCCTCCTCACTGTCTACCCTGCCGCAGAGCTTAGTGTCATCTGTGAAGAGTCGCATCTTGCCTTGGACTCCTCCTCTGTCCCTGATGAACACATTGAAAGGACTGGTTCGGGGACCAAACCCTGCAGTATTCCACTCGTGACCTCCTTTTTCCCTGATTTGACCCCATTTACCACCACCCTCTGCTGTTCCCAACCCCACAACCAATGTACCACCCATTTAACTAGGTCCTTTGCTGCTCCCACATCCTCTAATTTCTTCAACAACCTTCTGTGTGGCACTGAGTCACATGCTTTGCAGAAGTTGAAACTGAGTAAATCTCCTGCTTGTCCCTTATCCACTGCCCTCATTACTTAGTCAAATAATACTATCCGGCTGGTCTGACAAGAGCTCCCTGCCATGAACCCATGCTGCTTACTACCCTGGAGATCATTTCTCTCCAGGTGGTCCACTAGGTGCTCTTTGACTAGTGTCTCCATCAATTTACCTGCAATGCAGGTAAGACTGGCAAGCGTGTCATTTCCAGGTTCCTCCCTGTCCCCTCCCCCCTTGCAGAGCAGCACCACATCTGCTATCCTCCAATCCCTCTGAATCACCCCCGACTATGGTGAGTAGCCCCATCATATGTTCAGCCAGTTCTGATGCCAGTGCCCTGAGCACCCTTGGGTACATCCCTTCTGACCCTGGAGTCTTTTCTATTTTCAGAACTTAAAGCCCTTTTCTAACCCTTTCTTCTGTAATTACCCCTGTCACATTTCTGGGATTTCCCCTTGCAGCAGCCTTTGTGCTGCTTTCTGGCAGAGGCCCGCTATCCTCCACTGTGAATAGAGCAGAAATAGTCATTTAGTAAGGCTACCTTCTGCTTGTTCTCCTCTACTACCCTTCCCCCTCAGTCTAACAATGTCCCCTCTTGTCTTTTTTTTCCCTCTGATGTAACTGAAGAATAGTTTTTTCCCCTCCTTTGGACACTCCCTTCCTCACCATCAAAGGACTGCTGGCACAGCATCCTAGATGGGGCTCAGTTTGGGCTCATCATCCTCCTCTGATGGTGCCCCATCCCATTGCCAGTGTTGTCCTGTGGTGGTGTGTTAGCTTCATCATGATGTCCTGAAGATCAGGCCACTTCTGCTTGATAGCAGTTATTGTGGTGGCACCTGCCTTTCGTCACAAGCCACTTGTTTGTAAGCCAGGGTACTCGACAGGGCCCCAGACCAAATGAGGTTTGGTAGTTGCAGCGGACTACCATGGTTATTACTGCATTTTCCTCCACTGTGAAATTTGAGGTCCACGGGTCATGGTGCACTATTTGCCAATGTCCATCACGAACCCCAGTGTCTAGTCCCATGGATGGCAACACTGGAACTTTCAGCACCGGTGGGACTTCCTCACGACGGTTGTTTTCTGCCATCACTATGCCTGCTGCGGCTCCATTCTCAGCTGACATTTCTGAATCGGATCTCAGCAGGGGGTGTTTACTCTCCTTATATGGTGTTAGTTAGTTAGTTAATTAGTTAATACTTTATTACTTAATATTGCAACCAGGCACAAAAGTACAGGTTAATGTTCTATACAGCATTAAAAAGATAACCTTTACGTATTGTAGATACAGAACATAAAATTATACAGTTTAAAAACAAGAAGTGAATAAAAAAATATAACATTCATTTCATATTCAAATATTGCACAAAGATTTACTGTAAGTTTGAGCTCTTACCACAGGTTTTTCCCACATCTCCTTACTTCGAAAATTATACCCACACATATTCTGCACTACAAGTAAACAATGCAATTTATGATCAGGCTCATAAATTTTTTTAAAAACCCACTTCAGTCATTTTTTCTCTTCTAGTATCTAGCCTGTCAAGCCCACATTTAATCAGGGCTTCCCTATAACTCACATCCCACCCAACAATTACTCTTACACCCTTCTTTGTACTCTTTCCAAATTTTCTGATTCACTTTTGGTCAGGCCATTATGCCACACAGCAGCTCCACATTCAACCACCAGTCTGACCACTGTAGTGAAATAATAAACTAAATCTGATTCATTCAAACCTGTACATCTCATAATAGTTAAAAAGTATAACCTACCATTTGCTTTCTTTACCATACTTAAAACCTGCTCTGCCCAAGAAAAATCATTCTGAAAAATAAATCCCAAATATTTCACTTTGCTTACTACTTCTACTTCTGCCTCCTCTTCCCAATAGACAATCCTTTTATCTTAGTCCATTTGCTCTGCTTACCAAAACGTATCTCTTTGGTTTTTGTAGGATTGATTTGCATAAAATTGCTCTCTGACCACATTTCTATGTAATCCAGATCACTTTGCATAGTGCTACCTTCAACATTTTCCCAAATATCAAATACTGTCGTATCATCAACATACTTTATACATGGGCCCTTCATTTCTAGATCATTTATAATAATCAGAAATAATAACAGCCTCAATCTAGTTCATTGAGGGACCCCACCACACATACCCACAACTTCAGATTCCATGCCTTCCATCTAACCCATTGTGATCTTCCCTGCAAAAAACTGGCCACCCAAGTTACTATACACTCAGGCACATATAAACTTTGCAATTTTTGTATTACTGTCCCATGATCAATAAGATCAAAAGCTATTTTGAAATCTACAAAAATGGCCCTTACATTATTTCCTTTATCCCAAGCTCTTATACTTATGTAACCACCCAGTCCCCTGGGGTTACTAGAATCCCATCAGTGTCAGTGCTAGGTAGGAAAGGCAGCTGGTGAATAACTGGTTAAATGTTTTTTTCACTTGCTCCCTCTTTGTTTACTTTGTTTCAGCTGAGATGAGAGAGGTGATGTCATTTAGAACTCTTCAAGCAGCATAAGCCACAGCAGCTGGCTGTGAGCGGGGAGTTTTAGAATCTTCAGTTAGTTCTGAATGGAGTTCAGTGTGAGCAGTTGGGAGGAGTGAGAGTGCAGTGTGGGCTCTGTGAGGAGACCCTACTTTTCTCACCCTAGAGCTGTGAGATATCTGCCTGCCAAGAGAAGTGGTGGAAACCGTTGTCTAGCAGGAGTACCTGAATTTTCATCCCCTGTGAGATGAGAAGGACTGCCAGGATGGATCCTAGGGGCAATCCCCTATTTCCTTTCCTTTCCTTCCTTTTTTCCTGTTTTACCAGGTGAGACACACTAAGCTGAAAGCTTGTTTAAAGGTGCAACCTGGGAGCACAGGGAAGTTAAGTGACTTGCTCAGGGTCACACAGTATGCAAGTAGGTGCTGTGGGATTCAAACCTAGATCTCCAGGATTGCAGATCAGAGCCTTAAACCACTGCACTATACTGCCTCTCCAAACATTTGATCCAGGACTTTGAAGCTGCCTATTTGTGTACCAACAGTGAGTAATCTGACTTCATGCTTCCCAGGAGAAAAGTACCTGCTTTTTGGGATGTACTCTGATAAAGGGAAATATACACCAGTTCTGTTCTGTTTTGACTGTTCTCATGCCTTTAAAGTTGGCTGACAATCACGTAGTCCCCAGAGAGACTTGGCACATTGTTCAGGACTTTAGCTTACACTCAGAAGTAGTGTGTTTCTTATGCAGGATGTGAAAGACATTCCAGGATGCATAGTTCTACTGTTTTACTAAAAGTCTGAGTGTAACTCTGAAAGAATGGCTGAGCATGGATGTGGAAGCAAAAGGTGGGCAACCCTCCATCTGGAGTGACCAGTTCAGCACTACAGGTTCTGTAAGGGTGCCTGCTTATTCAGGACATGGTGGCTAATGCCTGAAGAGGACGTTCACCCACTGGTGTGGGTTGTGCTAATTTTGAGCACCAGTGTGCTCTGTCATGGCCAGTTGCCACATTGCCAAAATGTTAAATCCTATGCCATATGGGAAATGTGAGCTCAGTTGTGGCCAGTGCCACTAGAAGAAAATGCGTTTCAGCTGAGGCCACTGCCACTGAAAAGAGTTCAAGGTCCTATGCAATATGGGAAATGTAGAGTTTCTGTCCGCTACAGACTTTTGTTGTTCTGCATTGCCTTGTGCTATGATGTATAAACCGTTGGGGGTCCACCTTTGCTTTAGTGTACCATCTTTGGAATAAAGCCACACTCTGGAACCCCAGCCTGGTTTGGACATTCATGTTACTGCTTCCTGTGTGGAATTACTGGGTACCCCTCCAGAAGTGCATACCTAGCATAGCCCTAGCAAAATGTTCTCTTCTCGGGACCTGGGTTTATTTGATCACATCTGTAGTTTTGCTTTTGTACACCCCCATCCCTTTCTGAGCTCTAGAAATAGCGAGCCTGGTATACATTCCCAGAGCTAGGGATGGTACCATTTGTCCAAAGTAGTTTGGGTGCCCAGTTGAGGGTACCAAGGGGTAGCTTACTGTGCAAACTAGCGGGGGGTTGGGGTTATACTTAGTTCCAAAAATTTTAAAGTAGCATCAATAGTTGAACAACCCCTCAAGGAACCTAACTAATTTTTGTCCAAAACCTTCTCCACAATCGCCATAATCCATCTACAAATGAACATTTCACATACTTTTGAAACTGGACATGTTAAAGTAATTGGTCTAAAATCTGTTGACATATTGTTTGGTGTCACAGTTTTGAGCAGGGGAACAACCTTTGCCTTGTTCCACTGCAAGGGGATTTCACCACTCAGCACTGAACTATTAAAAATATGACACACCCATGGTGCAAGCAAGTCAGCATCTTCCTTCCATACCCAATTTGTAATAGCATCAGGGCCCACAGCTATATTTATCATAATCTTTTTTAATTCCTTTGCCATTTCCTCCACAGATACAAAATACTTATTGGGGACCATTACTCCTGAAATATCCTCCCTTTCCAGTGGGAGTAAATCTTTACTTACTTCACCAAATAATGTATTTAAACAGGTCTAAAAGGAAACAACTTCATCTCTCTCAGAAAAACAACACATTTGCTCCCATCTTTTTATTTGGTCACCTCGTTTTCCTGTTCCCAAAAATTATTTTGTACTTTTCCACCACTTTCTCAGATCAGATTTCCTTAACCCTTCCAATTTCCTTTCATAATAATTCATCCATAATCTCTTCCCCATACAATTTACTTGATTTCTCATCCTATGATATACATAACATCTTTCTTCATAAATGCTGCTTGCCTTTCATTTATAGATTTTTTATACTCCACAGTAACCCGTGGTTTGTCACCATCTACCTTTGCTATTTTTCTTGTAGGTATTACTTGGTCTAAAGCTTCAATAAATATGGATGACACCATCTCCTATGTAGCATCCACATTCCTATCCCCAATTTTTACTTCCTGTAATTTACCAGCTATCACATCTAAAGTTCGACTTTTACCCTCCCTGGTAATCTTTCTACATTTAAACATAGTTTTCTCTTCTTTTAACCTTCTGCACCCCACTGAATTATTTGCTAGCAATACAGCTTTATGGTCTGATAACCCAATAGATGGTGCAATTGTTGGTCTACAAATTCAGTTAGATTTTTTATAACTACATCTAACACATTTTGTCCCCTCGTAGGTTCTTCAACTATTTGTTTTAAACCATCTTCACTTATTATTTTTCCAAGTGGCAATCTATTTGCATCCCCCATAATAACAAGACCACACATATCATGTTTTCCTCAAATTTTGTCTAAACACCAGATTATATGATTTACCATCTGCTGTTTAGTACTTGTAGGGGGGTGATAAAACCCACCTACAGTTAATGGTCTGCATTGCCTTGGCAGATTTGGTACATTCAGTTCCACCCACGTCATTTCAAACCCATCAACTTCTAAATCTAATAATCTTTTATAAGGAATTCTATCATGGATATATAAAGCTATCCCTCCCCAAATTTACTCTAACCTATCTTTTCTTTCAATCTGATATCCCGAAATTGCAACCAACTGACTGGGAATATTTGCACTACACCATGTCTCTGTTATCACACCCACCTGGACTTCATTTGTTTTCATTACTACAGCAATTCATCCACCTTTGTAGTTAAAGCTCTTACATTAGTATTCTTCATTGTTGCTACCCATCTTTTCCTAGTTTGAATCATCAAATTACTCCTATTTACTTCCCTTTTACCTCTATACTTCATTTTTCTTTCTGTAATCATCACAGGTATTCTGTCTGCTTTTCCCATCTCCACATCCCTGGTTTGTATCTGACATAAATTATTCAGATTTACAACATTCCTATTTACATGTCTCTTTCTTTCCCTACTAATCATTACTGGAATATTATACCCCCCTCCATCCCCTCATCTTCCACATGGGCAGATACACTCATCTCATATACTTTCCCTTCCATTATTCCACACAATCCTAAAAGGAATATATAAACAATATACATTTGTCCCATTTTTAAACACATATCCCACATCTTATCAACTATTACTAACTAAACCCATTTATAACCACATATAAGGCTAAGAATACTAAATAACTAAATCCAACCTTCAATTATTTACTTACTCCCCACCCCCATTGACTCCTGCAGACTCCCCCGTACTGTGCTGGAATACTCAGCCAGAGGAATCAGCCGGACGCTGTCCGCCAACTGCTAGACAGATGCTGCCATGTCTTAGGGGCTTTATTTAAATATGGCTTGGATGCACACCTTCAGCCGCTCGGCCACCATGATGTGATAAGTGAGCCCATGTTTGCCAGATTTCATTTAACCCCCACTCAAGGTGCAAAGTGCAAATCCTCAAAGTGCTTAAATAGAATTTAGTAACAGTGTCAAAAGGGGCCAACTGGAGCAGCTTCCCAGTTAATTTTTTTTCCAGTTGTTTAACCAGGTGAGACACACTAAGCTGAAAACCTGTTTACAGGTGCTACCTGGGAACACAGGGAAGTTAAGTGACTTGCTCAGGGTCACACAATATGCAAGTAGGGGGCTGTGGGATTCAAACCCAGGTCTCCAGATTTGCAGCTCAGAGCCTTAAACCATTGCGCTGTACTGCCTTTAAGCACAGTTAAGTGTAAGCAGCAGTATGATGTATCATTAACACTTCCTAGTTCATTAAAAAGTCATTCACTTTTAAACAGCAAAGTCAAGTAGCAATACCAAATCCTGGCCGCTGATAAGTAATTAGTGTCAGAGTCATAAGCGGCATTTAATCTTTGTGGTGGTGTCAAGAGGCATTCTGTGGGCATGTCCGTGTCGCTGTGGAGTGAGTGTGCCACTCCATGCATTCCTTCCTGCATGGTGCCCAATTCTCACACCTTGCTAAGGCTAACTGTTAGCGCAGTTTCTTTGCAGCACATTATGTTCCATGACCGTTTGTGTTTGTCTCAACCACCTTTGTGGATCAGGCCACTAGATTTGTCTGTTCAAACATTTATTGATGCCACATTGGGCAAAATTACAAAAATATAGGCATTAACAGCAGTTTCAGTGGAGACAAACTCACCTACATAGCGACTCACCACATTTACAATGCCTTCGCCAGTTATGCTGGACATTACAGGAGACAATCGAGCCTTAATGTACTACACAAATTCCACAAAGAAAAGTAAAAGCGGAGTTAGTTAAGTTAAAGATGTTAAAACACCAACTACAAAAAAATGTGTTGTGGGTGATACCTTTTCTTGGACTAACATAGAAACACAGATGTTTACAGACAGAGAACGACTCATACAGTCCATCTAGTCTGCGCAGTTCCAACTCTAGCACTGGCAAGGCCTTATGAGGATCTATCATCCTCAGTTCTATTTAGACTATCCCAGTGCCCTCATTAGCCCCATCCCCATCTCCTGTTATTTTAACCAGTCCAATGATGTGACCATCCCTCCCCCTGCCCCTTGAAACTTGCAATCATCTTAACACCAGTCAGCTCCTCAGCCAGATGGCTCCACTTTTCCACCATCCCCCTTTCATTTATTTATTTAAATTTTGCTAACCGGGTAGGCCCACTGAGATTTTGACAGTCCCTTTTTCCGGGGCAACCCGGGATTAGTTACATGTACCTAGAGAGGAAAAAAAAAATCAATGCTTTTAATTTTAGTGCAGTATATGGTACACTGATCATGTATACATGTCACAGAGATAGACATTACTACAGTTGACATAAGCAAGTTTACGTACAAAAAAACTTGTTAGTTACACACATTCATGAGTAGATAGTAGACGTAAGTGCAGTTCTGTACATTATGTCCTTCTTTACTGTTCCTCCCTCCTTTTTTTTCTGTATTTATGTGAGGCATCCCCCTTTAGTAGAGGTGCCTTTATGGGTTGAGGCACCTGCAATGAGACCCACTGCTTTGGTGTAGTTTTAACCCTTTCTTGTACTCCTAAAGAGAAGTGCAGTCCTGGAGCTGTCTTTGGAGATTGTTCCAGAGTTTGATGACGGTTATTCTAGGTGACCATTGTCCCATAGCTGATCTAGCTCTTGGGGGTTATAGCAGATTGCGTTCAGTCGACCTGAGCTCCCTCCTGTTTGCTTTTGGGGCTAGTAGATTTCTCACGCTCGGTGGGGCATCAAGTTGCTGCAATCTGAAAGCTAAGCACAGGGAGGGATAGGCGAGTCTCACTTCAAGGGGTGGCCAGTTTAATGCTTGTAGTACACCTTTCATGAAGAAGTATTTCCTCACATCCCTCCTAAAGTCCCCCATCAGCTTATACTTGTGGCCCTTTGTGATGCATCCCTTCACTAAGCTTAAACAGTTGCTGGCTATTCTGTACACTTCAGATACTTGAAGGTTTCAATCAGAAACACTAAATACAGGTGTAGGTACACAGTATTTACACAGATACACAGTAGTTACACAGTAGGTAACAAATATTGACAGTACTTACACAAGATGTTTAGTTACACAGTAGGAATACAATAGATGCAAAGTAGTTACACAGTATTTACACAAGTACACAGTAGCTACACAGTAGGTACCAAATATTGACAGTAGTTACACAATGGAACATCATAAAGAGGGGTCTGATGGAGGCCAGTTGCTGGTGCACAAAGTGCCAAAGCAAAAGATTAGGACCAAAAAAAACAAGCTGGTTGACAAGAGAGGTAGTGGTGAGGGAGAAGAGAGTAGCCTTTAGAAAGTAGAGATCTAACTAGGATGAGGACAGGGAGGAATATGTGAAGAAATCCAGAGCGGTGAGCAGAGTAGTGAGGGCAGCCAAGGCTTCTAAGGAACTAAGGCTGGTGCAGGGGATCAGGGAAGAAGGAAAGGAATTCTTCAGGTATATGAGAGAGAAGAGGAATTGCAAGGACCAGATTGTAAGGATTAGGAAGGAGGGAGGGTGGGTAAAGCAAGGGGCAGAGCAGGTGGAAGTACTAAATGAGTGTTTCTGCTTTGTGTTTACCAGGGAGATGGATGGCCTATGCCTCAGGTGAAGAGTTGGGGGGGGGAACCGGGGGTAACAGATGTGGAGATCCCAGTCAACAGGGTGTTGGAGAGCCTTAGGTCCCTAAGGGTGGATAAAACACCGGGACCGGACGGAGTGCATCCTAGGGTGCTGAAGGAGTTGGCAGAGGTCCTGGCGGGACCACTGGTGGATTTGTTCAATGTTTCCCGGAGTACTAGATGCATGCCCGGGGATTGGAGGAAGGCACATGTGGTGCCTCTCTATAAGAGCGGGCTCAGGGATGAATCAGGGAACTACAGACCAGTAAGCCTTACAGCCATTGTGGGGAAACTAATGGAGACCATCCTTAAGGAAAGGCTGGTGAGCTTCCTAGAGGAGCATAGTCTACAGGATGACAGTCAACATGGGTTTGTATCTGGTAGATCATGTCAGACTAACCTCGACTTTCTGACTAAGTGATGAGATCACTGCATAGGGGCCATGCAGTGGATGTTCTTTACCTGGACTTTAGCAAGGCATTTGACTCGGTGCCTCACAGAAGGCTGACCAGCAAATTGAATGGCCTGGAAGCTGGGAGAAAACTGGTCAGATGGATTAAGAGCTGGTTGCAAGGCAAACTGCAGAGGGTGGTAGTTGGAGGAGAGCTCTCGACACCCAGGGCTGTAACCAGCGGGGTCCCGTGGGGTTCAGTGCTAGGTCCAGTATTATTTAACATCTTCATTGCCGACATCAAACAGGATAAGGAGCAAGATCAACCTCTTTGTAGACAACACTAAGATCTTTGTAACTTTGTAGAGGTGGGAGGAGTAAAAGGCAATAAGCCCATGAAAATTCCTGTCAGTCACCCGTAAAACCCTAGGGAATGTTTGTCTAATAGAAAATTGTCTAATCTTTTTCTGAATATTTCTTTCAATGTACTAATAACTATCTCCATTGGGAGAGAGTTCCATGGTCTGATTATACGTTGGGAGAAAAAACATCTGCGTTTATGAGTTCTGACACGTTCCTTTTCTAATTGTAAGGGGTGGCTTCTTGTTTCAATATTAATTTGTTTAAATTCTAAGCCAATTTCTGTCATAAGGCATTCATTATTTAGGATTTCTCTAGTCAACAAAAAGTCACCTCTAAGTCTCCTTTTTTCCAGAGACATTAAGCCAAATTTATGTAATCTTTGTTGATAATTTAACGGCTCTGATCCTGTGACATAAATTAGTAATTTTTCTTTGTAGGTTTTCTATTCTTATAATGTCTTTTTTTATGTATGGGCTCCAAACTTGAGATGCATAGTCCAATAATGGCCTGATATAGGCTATATATAGAGGAAGTATAACAGATTCTTTTTTTAATTGTGTATTGCGACGTACAGTGTAGACCACTAAATACAATTTGCTTTATCTATGTTTCCGTAATCTAGTTTTCAAACGAGAGATTTTTTTTTGCATTTATGACACCCAGATCTTTTTCGGTTTCAACTATCTTTAATACTTGTATATTTAGTGTATAGTTAATTTTTGGATTGTTTAAACTGAAGTGCATAACACTGCATTTATTTGTATTAAAATATCATGGCCATTTGTTGCGCCAATCTGTTCATTTATTTAATTCATTTTTTATGGATTCAGTTTCAATAGCTGTTTTGCATTTACATCCTAGTTTGCAATCATCAGCATATTTTGTTATCCTGTTTTCAGAGAGGTCTGTTATGAAAAGTTGAAATATTAAAGGGGCCAAAACCGATCCTTGTGGGACTCCACTTGTGACCCACCTCCACTTTGGCCCTGTCCACACTACCCCTCTGTAACGTCACAGAGTGCCCAAACCATTACCACAATGGTTTGCGTTTACCTAGCGTTACAGAAGTCGTAACCATTGTTGAAACCACATATGAGGTGGTTTCGACACAGTTATGAAACTGGTTATGCCTCGGTAACATTACCAGGCATTGTGTGATTGAGTAACACCGATCCCCTAATGGCGTGAGCTGTGTGGGATCGGGTGCCACGGTATGATCGCCCGGCTCCCGAAGTGTGGACCGGCAGTGCCGGTCCCGTAACGGACTCCACAGCAGTGTGGACACACTGCACTGCTTCCCAGTTGTAACGGTTTCTATCCGTTATGGAGTCTGAGTGGTGCAGTGTGGACGGGGCCTTAGATACTTTTCCTTCTATAAGGACTCTCTGAGAATGATTTAACAACAAATTTGACATCTAATTTAAATATGCAGAGTGTATGTTAAAGCTACTTAGTTTGGAAAGAAGGGATCATCCAGTACAGCCCACATTCCTCACAAATATGTAAAAAAATACTACTTAGTTTGTTTAATAATGCCCAGTGTGGCACCAAGTTGAACGCTTTTTTAAAGTCTAAAAATATAACATCACCTGGAAATCCACTATCAAGATTTAGGCTTACTTACCCGTAGAAGCATAGTGGATTTGATACACAAGAACGGTCTTTACAGGAACCATGTTGAGTTACATCAGTAAGATTTATATTGGTTATTATATTTTCTTTAATTATTCTTTCTAATATTTTGCATAGTACAGGAGTGAGGCTGAAATGTCTATAATTATCAGCTAAACCCCTCTCTCCCTTTTTGTAAAGAGGAACGACATTTGCTTTTTTCCAGTCAGTAGGTACTTGTGCTGTTTTAATGCTGCTATTATATAATATGTGTAATAGTAATAACAAGTGGGTTTGCATTAATGTAAGCATATCAGGAGTAATGCCATCTGGACCTGGAGAAGAACCTATTTTAAGTAATTTTAATTTGGAAAGGATCTCATCTTCAGTTATTTTTTTTTTTACCTTTGTTTTACCAGGAGAGAGACACTAAGTTGAAAGCTTGTTTACAGGTGCAGCCTGGGAGCATAAGGAAGTTAGGTGACTTGCTCAGGATCACACAGTATGCGAGTGGGGGCTGTGGGATTCAAACCCAGGTCTCCAGGTTTGCAGCTCAGAGCCTTAAACCAATGTGCTATACTGCCTCCTTATCATATCGTATGTGTTGTTTGCTATTACTGTTGGAGTGACTGTGGTAGAGTTGTCATAGAAGTTATAAAAATGTTCATTTAATATAGTTGCCATTGATGTTGGTTCAGGTTGTAGGCCGTTGTCTGTTGTTAATGGCCCAACCTTACGTGTGTGTTTTTTTTAAGGAATTGACATAACTAAAGAAGATTTTATTGTTAACGTTGTTTGCCTGTGATGCTAAGCTTTGTTCCATTTGACGTTTAGCTTTTGTTATTTCTAACTTACATTTTTTTGTGCATGTTTGAAACCTGATTTCCTAGTAGATTTATTTTTCATAAACTTATTGAAAAGATGATTTTTCTTTTTGCTTAGTTTTTTATACAGAAAGATATCTTGTGCAGAGGTAGACAGTGAGGAAGGAGGGTAAAGTACTACAAGAGAATTTGGCGAGACTCAAAAGCTGGTCAGTCACGTGACAGCTGGGGTTCAGTGGTAAAAAATGAAAGGTATTGCATTTGGGGGCAAAAAAACCCAGAGGACAGCTACTGGTTGGGGGGAGTGCAGTTATCCACTTCAACTGAGGAGAAAGACCTGGGGGTGCTGGTGACAGGGGACATGAAACACACGGCGCAGTGCAGGAAGGCAGCAGCAAAGGTGAATAAAATACTGGGATGCATCGTCATGGGAATATACCTCTAGGAAGGAGGAAGTCATTTTGCCCTTATACAGGTCCCTAGTGAGACCGCACTTGGAATACTGCATGCAGTTTTGGTGCCCCTACTTGAAAAGGGACATCAAATTATTAAAGGGGCCAGCATAGGGTGATTAAGATGACCCTGGGGATGGGGGAATAAAACATATGAGGAGAGTCTGTGGGTGCTCACCATGTACACCCTGGAGGATAGAAGGGAGAGAGGCAACATGATGGAGACGTTCAAGTATCTAAAGGGCATAAACAGAGTTAATTCTGAGGGATTGTTTGAGTTAAAGGGGGGGAAGGGACACCAGGGGACACGGTTTAAAATTAGAGGGAGGAAGGTTCAAGAGGGAGATGAGGCACTATTTCATAGAAAGGGTGGTGGCAGGTTGGAATGTGCTGCCGGAGGAAGAAATATCATAATGGACAGTGGGCAGCTTCATGAGGGGATGGGATAGGGCCGAAGGGAAGGTCAAAACTGTGGAGAAGTGGGGGAAAGATAAGTTGGAGAATGGGGGCACTAAATCAGAAGGGCGGGCAATGGGAGGGGGCAAGGAGGGGCAGCTGCAGTTTAATTGAACACACACTTGAGCAGACTAGACAGACCAAAAGGCTTATATCTGCTGGCTATTTCATATGTTCGTAATAGTTACACAGGAGGTATACAGTAGTTGCACAGTTGGTTGCACAGTAATTACGCAGGTACCTAGTAGGTACCAAATACTGACATAGTTACACAAGATGTGTAGTTACACAGTAGGTATACAGTAGATGCACAGTGGTGCACAGTAGTTACACAGTAGGTACAAAGTATTGACAGTAGTTACACAATCCAGCAGGTTACAAGACCCCAGGCTGCACAGATTCGCAGAGCTGGGGGCTCCTTAGGGTGCCAGATGAACCATCTGATGCAGACTTACAGACTGGGAAGGGACGATGCAGGGTCCCCTCTCTCCCCACCTGGGGGGTAAACTGAGGCAGGATGGGGGTACATCCTCCAGTACCACTGGGGAGTTACGTAGGGTGGCACTATGGGAGCGTGCACTGCCTAGGGCTCCTAGAAGATAGGGTCTGTTTGGGTGAATGGAGGGGTCTTAAAGAGCAAAATATAAAAAAAAGAAACTGGGCAGCACAGGGGCGGGTCCAAAGGTGGTAAACTGGGTAAGAAATTGGTTAATACGTTCTGCATACTCCCTGCCTTCCTGCTATCCAGCCCCTTGTCCCTCTCATTTCCCATTCCCTGCATTTTCGCGTGATCTTTCTGTTCAGAACTCCTTCTCCAGTCCAGTGCTAGAATTACACTTTTTGAGCTCTGGGAGCTAGGGGCCAATAAGAGCACTATCTTTAAATTGAGCCCCCATTCCCATTATAACTCAGTGGCAGTGATGCGTGAGCTACTAGGACTCACTTCGGAGCTAGGGGGCCTGAGCCCAGGCAAGCTCTGCTGGAATTCCAACACTGTACTGGTCCCTTTACTATTCCTATCCTCTGGAAGCCACTTTCTCTTTGCTCCTTACTCCCTTGGATCCAGTGCCTGCCTTGTCCGCTGTTCTGTTTTTCTTATCCTGACCTGTCCCCTCTTGTTTACTATATTTATATATTTATTTTAGTTTTTGTTTACCAGGTGGGTGTACTAGCCATAAAATAACTATTTTCAGGCATGACCCAGGAGAGTACAACATTAGGCAATACATCAAAATCACAAATCACAGTGGAAAAACATTGTTTACAGAGGAAAATCCCAGTCAATAAGTAGTTAATACACAGTTTAGAGTATATACACGAAATGCTATAAGTTACATAGGAGCATGACTAAGACTTATCACAGTGTGTTAGATACGGAAATACTGCTCCAGATTAACATTAACAGGATAGCATTAGAACAAGGCTTTAGTGACATGGGGTAGCTTAAGACAGTTGTAGTGTGAAATTTATAAGTGCAGGTAGTGGGAAATATTTATTTAGCTTTTGTTGACCGGGTAAGTGCACTAGACAAATCCTGCCTATTTTCAGGCACGACCTGGGGGAGGGGGATACAGATGAATGCCAACTGACCTTGAACCAGATTAAGCTGTTGGTGGTATTTTTTTTAGTGAATGAGGGAAATCTGACCAGGACACTGGGGAAATTCTCTTACTCTTTTCAGTAAGTGCCATGGGATCTTTAACATCCGCCTGAACTACCACCAATCCAGGTAGATGGGACCTCGGTTTAACGTCTAATCCGAAAGACGGCACCTCAGAAATGCAGCACCCCTCTCATGCTGCACTACAGTGTCAGTACTGGGATATTAACCCAAGTGTCAGATGTGGGAACTGAACCCACAGCCCTCTGATCTCCCGGCCTCAGAGGCAAGTGTGGTACCTACTGAGCCACTGACACTGACCAATATACACTGACAAATATAGTGGGGGAAAGCCTGTGGCACAGCCGCCCCCCCCCCATCCTAATCTAAATTCTTGCTAATTCCCATGTCAAACTTCTGCTCTAATGCACTTATGTCATTCCTGTTCTGGTCATGTCCCCCCACTATCTCTCTTGGCCTTTAGGGACTCAGAGGTACAGACTTCAGTCTTTTTTCATAGGTCATCCCCTGTTGGCTGCAAATCATTTTGGTCCCTCTTCTTTGGACTGCCTCTAGGTGGTCCCTGTTCTTTTTTAGATGAGGGTTCCAGAACTGCACACAGCGCTGCAGGTGTGGCCTCACCAAGGACCTGTACAGGGTCAGTATTAGTATCACTTCCTTCCTTCCTTCCTACTATTTGAAAAGGCTCTAACAAAAGTAGTCACACAGAAAAAACTTGTTTTGTTAACTCAATAAATGGTATTGACACCAGTGGATTTTTTTTGTTGTGTTTTAATTTTGCATCTACAGAAGTTCTGAAATGAAAAGTAAAGGGGATTGTAAAAAAACAAATGGTCGCATGTGAGTTTTGTGTCTGCACTGATTTTTGATGTGCTAGAGACCCCTACTGGTGGTTTTATTCAGCCAAAGGCCCTCTGAGTGCTTGATGTTCAATTTCAGACCACTTGCAAGCCACATTCACCACCATAATGCTGTGTAAAATCATTTTAACCTCTCAGTGAAACTAAAGGAGAATTCCAGTCTATACCTGAAGAAGGACTGCAACAAACAAAACATGGAACAAAATTAAAGACTGATAGTCATTTTGTTCCATGATGGAGTTTTTTTTATCTGTTCTGACAGGATTACTCATTTCTCCAGTCTGCCTTCTCCATCATGTGGATTTCCTTTCCCCCATACAGTAGATCCTTTTTTATCCTGACTCCAGCTGTATGTAATTAACCCTTTATGTGTGATCATGGGTAAGGTTTCCATCAATTAATCTAACCCTAAGGGGAGCATGAGGTACAAGGTGAAGCCAAGTGCCTTATGCGCCAGGGTTAGATGACCAACGGTAACCCAACCCCTAGAGTGCCTTAGTTTTAATAAACTAAATGCATCGGATATTTAATTTAATTAATGTTTTTATAGACTAATTCTTTTCTAATTATTTTATTGTATATGATAGTTTGCAACTGCTAACGTAACCCTTTGGGATTTCCACCAGCCAGTCAGAGTCAGATTGTGTTATAATGTAAAATGTTAAGCCAACACCAAGGAAACCAGATACAGAATTAACAGGTCCAGCCCCATCCCCACACAAATTGGAATGATTACTGCAAGACATACAATGCAGGGGAGTATGGGAGAGGCAGAGCCACAGTAATTGGCAGAATTTTCCGGTACATCCAAAGGCACAGGAAGGCTTACAGTTGGGGCAATTGGATTTGTCAGTGTGACACTGAGCACCCAGTATGTGCTGATGCCAGTGCTCAGAATTAAATCTCCGTGGGGGCCTCTTGTAGACACTGCCTCCCAGTAGCTAAAATGGGGGCAATGAAGGGCTGGCCCATCAGCACAGTGATAGGGCTTACTGCTTGCGATGCTTTTTTTGTTTTTGTAGAGTATTTTTATCCTCTTTGTGGTGGGTCAACCTCAGCGTCCACCGAGCCTACAGAGCTCGGGGTCTTTCGGGGGGGCTTCTAGCACTCTGCACGGCCCGGCAGATCCCCAGAGTCGGTCTGGGGGCATCATCCATGTCAGTCCCCACAGTTTCCTCCGTTTTCTCCCTTGAACTACCTCAGGACCCCCGGAAGTGGTGAAGCATGCGCGTGGAGGTGTACATGCGCACTGCAGTTCCGGACTGGGTCCCCTCAACCCTTCCCATTGACCTATGTCAGAGCTCCTCATGACACCATCCCTTCGGCCTCCACCAGAGGGCGGCCAAGCTCCGAGAGAGCTGGATTCTTCCTCCCGAGGCAGAGCGCTGCCAGTCGGCAGCTTCTCACATCCTCTCCCTCCCGCCGCCCCGCCAGCCTCTGACAACCTTGGCTTACTCCCGAACCTGGGTCGCTGGTGTAACGCTAGGTGTGGCGTCCAGCACCTCAACCCTCAGCGCCACTCTGCTTGCGATCCAGGTTTGGGAATTATCCAAGATGTTGGGAGGCCTGCCGGAAGCTGGTGGACTGAGCACCTAAAAGGATGTTCTCCTCCTCCAGGGTGGGCAGGCAGCACTCTCCGCTGTGATACTGCTACCTGGGTGACTGCAGATGGCGGTGCAGGCACAGGAACATGAGGGAGGGAGTGGGGGGGCACAGCCTGGCTATATAGTACAGTCACACAATTGTGTGCACATATGCACCATGGAGTCCTCCCCATCTGCATCCTTGGGGTTTGGGAGAAAGTGAAAACACAAGGACAACCCCTGGAGGGGCAGCAGCATGATGGTGGTACACTGGGGCCCCACACATCCAGCTGGCACTGGCCTTTGGCCACCACACTTCACGGACCAGTGGGAGGCACTTCCTCTGCCAGGCCCCCCAATGCAATCCACCATGGGATGATGACCCTGTGTACCCATGAGGACAGGTACGTGCCAGAGATGGATGGACCTTAGTTGGTCACCTGGCAGAGGAAGGCTGCACAAGCTACCAGAGAAATAAACAGAATGGGGGAGGCAGGAGAATTGTTTAACCAGGAAAGGCACACTAAGCCGGAGCTTGTTTCCAGGTGCCACCTGGGAGCATAAGAAAGTTAAGAGACTTGCTCAGTGTTACACAGCATGCACGGGGACGGCTGATGGGATTCAAACCCAGGTGTCCTGGTTTGCAGCTCAGTGCCCTTAACCACTACACTATACTGCCTCCAATAGGGGAAAAAATAGAGTAGGAGTAGGCAGAAATTCCTGCAGCAGGACTGTTATTGAATCCAGAGGATTTATAATGGAGAAAAGTATTGGGTAATAAAGGAAAGGAATGAATCTGGTTTTAAAAAGCACCTGTCATACACCAATAATGCAAAGCATCATGGGAGGCATATGCAAATCATCATAACTGAACTGTAACTGGTTCTGCTTTAAGCAGCAGTATATGGTGTCAGATGAAACCTGACTTTATTAATAGTGCCCTTCTCGGGTAACTCCTGTCTCAGTGCCTTTGTGCTGACATTCTTTGTCTTTTAGATTGTTTTCCTATTGTGGGCTTACCATGATCCAAACCAGTAAGACCATGATAGGGCTGGTTTCTCCTTCCCTGGGCTGGGATACAGATGAGGCACATTGATAGGTCCAAAGAAGGAGAACATGCATAGTGCTCAGTTCAGTTTATTTGTTGTACTGGAAAGGCACGTGAACAAAATTGCCCATTTTCACAAGCGTCCAATTGTGTGTATTCTGTTTTCAGCCTTTGTGGATTGTGTGAGAGCCCATTTGGCCACATATGCTCCTGCTTAAAACAGAACCAGTCTAAATTAATTATCCTGTTAAAACAGCAAGTCAATTTGAGCGAGTAAATTTTGGCGACTCAAAAATAGCGCATGTCATTTGAGCCACCTGGTTTTAACAGCTCAAGTTAATTTCAGTGCTGTACATAAAGGAGTGAATGATGTAGGTAGTCAGTTGTGCAAGCATGTAGGCAATAATTTGCAGGGTCAGAGCCGAGCTGGCAGTGTAGCCTACAGATTAGAGTCACCACCTGTGTGTGCAGCTGCTATGTGTGGCAGACACAGGTTCAATACTTCTGAATGCTGTGTTTTTCCACCCCCTCCCAACTTTGTCATCTTCCCCAAGTTTAGTTCCCCCAGAGTGAGAATAGTAAATTTACCCCCTCCTGACTTTGTCCTCTTTCCGAGTTCAGTCCCCCTCCCCGGAGTGAAACAGTAAATTTACCCCCTTCAGACTTTGTCCCCCCAAGTTCAGTACCCCGAGGTTGGAATATTTTATCTGCTCCTCCTCCCCCCGTAGTGTACTGCCGTCCTTGCACCATTTCCTCTTTTCTTGGAGCTTGGTGTCCTGTTTGCTGATTTGGCCCCTCGCTGTTTTGCTGATCACGGTTTTTGTCGGCACCGACTTTACTTCGCTGTTTCTGGTCGTCGCAGGAGGGTTTTTTTTCCGTGTTATGACATGGAACCTCTAAATTCTTTCATGGTGATTTGCATATACTTCCCAAGATGCTCTGCATTACTAGAGGATATGTGAGTTTCTGTTTCTTTCATATATACTGTGTTCCACAGCACTTTACAGGCCATGAGTGGCTAGCAGTAGTCATTAGGGTCTCGCACAGCTGAGGTAATGATAGGTCAGGAGGGGTTAGGTACAGAGAAAGAGAATTAAGCACAGGGAGGTTAAGTGACCCGCTCAGGGTCACACAATAGGTGTCGGTTTTGGGATTCAAACCTGGGTCTCTAGGTTCTCAGCTTTATGCTCTGACCACTACTCTGTACTGAGTCTTGGCCATGCAGCTAAGCTGAAAAATTATTCATCAAAATCCTCCCCACCCCCCACCCCCACCAAATGGTCTTGCAATAACAAGTCTTCTTCTGTCAAAATAATGAGATTCTAAGTAATTCGTTTCATTTTATTGTTATTGGACACATCAGGATTACTCATCCAACAGTTTGTCAGGAAGGGTTAAAAAAAAACAGTGGTCCTGCGTCCTTCCCCTTGCTCACAGTGATGGATGCAGGTGCACTTTGTGATGAATTTCATGAGCGCCCTGACACTCCCGTTATTTAAAAGTTGAACAGGAAACCAATCAAAGGAGCCATAATTCTAAATTATTACATTTTCTTTTCTTTAGTGAAATTTCTGCAAACCTATCATAAGCTTCTGCTGCTGTTCTGTGATTTCTTCCAGTGTCGGGGTGGGGGGGGGGTTGAACAGATGATAGAGCAGTATCACCAGCAAGGAAGCAATTCATCTTTGACAGAAGTAGAATCGAGTGTTAAAATCCAGAAAGGCCAGACCCCCCAGAATGCAGGAACCCATGCAAACGTTGCACCCATTCCAGCAGTTCCTGACATTCCAGATTTTACCATTTGCATTGTTCCAGCATTCTGTCCATTCCAGAATTCCAGAAATTATAAGTCCCCATAATTGGAATTGCAAGCAAGAGGAATGGTGTTGGGAAACATTAAAACGGTACTGGCAGCCCCGTTCTGTGTCAGTGTTATGGTTTACTTTTGCTTTAATGCCTGCCTGTCAGTACCTCTAATTAAAATGCACTATTACACTCATGATTTGCTAGACTTTAATCCGTGATCGAAGAAGCAGGCAGGACATCCAGCAAAGAACCAGGGATGTCAAACTAAACACCAGACAGTGGCTGAGCTCTCACGGAGGCTACTACATGCCTGTTTGTAAGGAACTTGTTCTCAGCTTCCAGTTAAGACTCAGCTGGGCCTAATCTGGGTCAGATGGTCACAGGTTCAAGTCTCACAACAGGATCCGAACTCATGATACTCACAGTTTAGTTTAAAACTCAGAAATACAGACAGTGTCAGCAGAAAAAGACCATTTGGTCCATCCAGTCTGCCTGGTTTTACCCTACCCTAGCCTGTGAACAATTGTCTAGTTGGGATTCCCTCCCTTGCTCGCTGACTTACTGTTACCACTGCCCCCCCCAAGTAACTGTTCAGCCTTTTACGCTGTCCCAGCTGTGCTTGATCCTAGTCATGATTTTTGCACCTACCAAATTTGCCGGTAGGCTGTCCCACTGCTCAACCAAACTCTTTCATCGGGAAGGGTGTTTCATTTATGTACGTACCATCCTTTAAATGAGACATTAAACCTGGAGGTTAGAGCACAGAGCTGTGAACCTACAGACCCGAGTTTCAGTTTCACCCTCACTTCTTACTCATTGTGTGAGTGTGACCAAGTAGTGCTTCACTCCCCCTCAATCTCTTTCTCTCTTGCTCTCTCTCACTGCTTAACCTTTGTGAGCCTTCCTTAACCTCCCTTGATCTCTGTTAGCCTCCCGGTGTTTCCCCTAATGGATGATTTAACTGTTCATGGCTTGCCGGCCCACTGGAGCAGCAATAGCGCTACCACTTACTGCACCAAGGGCCCAGGTTCAGGAATGAGCCTGAGTTGTCGGGGGCTAGTGGGGGGAGATGGATCAAGGGTCCCAGGGATTGCTCTCCGCTTGTTCCAGGGGATGGAGGTCCAAACACTCAGTGCATGAGTGCCATCTGGTGGAGGCTAGATGGTAGCACATCCTGGCTTCACAGTGGGAGTGGTGCTGTGAGACATGGGCACACTCTGTGTGGAAATGCACAGGCATGGGGTCATAATGTCGTAAACAAATCCCGCATAGCGACAAACCCCGCAAGCACAACAGCGCCAAACAAAATATAGTATGGAACAATGTCACATACAAGAACAGTGCACAGCCCATTGAAAACAACAGAAATTTAATTTTATATTGGGGGCTTCACCCCTCCACACCTCCCCCCCCCCGGGCTATATAAAACAAACTCCGAGGGGGGGTGGATTCGAGGATGGGGCAAAACTCCAGGATGAGAAAAAGTTTAACTTGCAATAAAAAATAAAATAACGCAAAACTTACAACATGGAGAGATCTAGTGAGAACCAAACCACGTTCCCAGGTTTCCTATCCTGATCGTGAGCAGGTGCCTTAGCCACTCCAGCACAGGAGTGGCTCAGCCATGTAGCCCAGCACAGTGGTATTTACCACTTCCTTATTGTGGAGGGATTGTAGGATAACAGATGGACCAGACACCAAACATCAGTTTCAACACACAATCTTTCTATTATGTTTATTCAAAATACAAGAGATAACCTTCTGCAATGGCATATTTCTTCTTCAATACATCAGTTTTCAGCAACAAACTATGTATCTCCTTTCTGTGCACTTATCGGCACCTACTGACTCACTGATCAACTGATCAAAACTTGTCACTGACAACCCTTCGTCTCTATGGTTGCCTTGTTTGCCTGGGTGGTGGGGGCTCGAAAAGAAAAAAATCCAAAACAAGCTACAGACAAAGAACCTCAGTGCAGAAGCACTGAAACAAGGGTTACCCCAAAGAGCACTGGCAATAAGCCAAGTTTCAAAGAAACGCAACATCACACAAAATTCCATAATGCAAAGCATCGTGGGATATATGCAAATCACCATGACATTTCAGATTGGCTCAGTTTACAGCAGGAATGCATGGTACCAATTTACATGCATTTAACAACACAACCAACTTAATTTCTATAAAAAAGTCACCTAATAACTTTGTACCTTTATCAAAAACACCTAGTGCTATGGTATTTTCAACATTTACAGGTTTCATAAACATAAGATATATATATCAAGGTATTTTCTGACATAGTGCTATTACGTACTAAATCCAACAATGATAAACACTGCCTGTTGTTTTACATAAGCTCGGAAGTCACCACAATAACCTCCCTGTATGAGGACCTGAGAGGGAAAAGGAAAATTAAAGAGAACATTATAGCATAGTCAAGAAAGGGGGGGGCATACAGTAGGTGGCCAACATTATAGGCTAGAAATTGTAAAGGATAGATTAGGCTAAGAAACAGAAGAACTGTTGCAACAGATTTAAGAAAGGTCGGTCTTCAAGAGTGGCAGGAGCTCCCTGTCACATTTATTTACGCACAGAGCTAGAGGGGTAGTGGCAATTCCCTTTTGCCATTATGCCCCTGTCACTCTAATCACACGCTCGGTCTTCCATATGCAGTTATTGCCACGCTGTCTTTCATTCCATTTATTGACCCAGTAGTAAGTGCTCACAGATGTGCTAGGGTGTCATTCCGTAGGCAGTACCAGGGGAAAACAGCTGAAAAATGGCTGCCAACCAGGCAGATAAAGCCTCACCTGCCCCCCACATCCAGCACCAAGCCTCTACCACCTGATCCTGGGGGCAGCTTCAGACTTTACCTCCACTGTGGGGCAGAATGGATTGAGTGGTGGAGTGGAGTCACCATGGAGCAGCAGGGAACCCTGCCCCAGAGGGCAAGCCGGTGGGGGCTCCGAACCTGTGGTGTAACGTGGGTGGTTCGGTGCTCCAGGATTCAGGTAGGAATCTTCACTGGCTGGCACGGTGGTGCTCACAATGGGCAAAGAAGGTCCTAGTCAGTGAACAAGTGGAAGACAAACAGAGTTAAAACAAATTGTTTATGGTTTATAAAGGACCTTGTGATACAGTGACAACGAAAGGTGCTATACAAAGTTTCTTTCCATCTCCTCATCTCTGGTAGATAGTAATTGTTCCAGTTAATTTCATGGCCCCATGGTATTCAGAAAGGAGTAGGAATAATCCCAGTGTCTCAGCCAGCATCCTCTTTGTTAGTTAAAAAGCACTACTGCACATGTCTATAGCTGTGCGTAGGGTATTGCCTAATGGTGGACATGTTTCCCTAGGCTGAATTGCAGCAATATCTCACGGAGTGCTTCATAAAGTTCTCTGAGGTACAGTTCCAATGAAAGGGGCTCTCTAAATTGTAGCATACTGTATTTCCTTTTGTCTATCCGTTTCCCAGTGCCTGACTAAAAAAGAAGGAATTCAGCAGAACAAGGTGCTGCCAGTGTTAGTCCGCTGTGCCCAGGTAGGGATTGTGGCAGGCAGGATGTGGCAGACCATATCAGGAGGCTGGTCAGCTTGATGTGGGTGGCAGAACATTTTCTGGATTCTGTAGCAGCTGTAGTGCTGGACACAGAGAAGGCATTCGACTCTGTCAAATCGCTGTATCTTTATGAAGCACTCAGGACATTTGAATTTGGGGAGGATGTAATACTTTGGGTCAGACTAGAGCTGGGTGGAATGCAGAATTCAGCCAATGGAATTCACACTGAACAGCGGTTTCACTTCCAAAATGCTTTTTGGAATTCCTCTTTTAATTCTGCATAATTCTGAAAAGCATTTCTATGTAAATTACAGAATAATATTCTTCGGAAAATAAATCCATGGTTTACATAAACTATGAAATATGATTCAGCAGTTAATAGTCTGCTTTCAGAATTTTGAAATTCCACTTCCATTGAATTAGGTGGAATTTCTAAAGTTCTGCAGAATTCAGAGGTGGGATTTTAAAATTCCTAGTACTACCACTCATGAGACTGGTGACCGTGAGCGCAGGTCATCAAGGATCGCCTGGGGTTGGAGGATCGAGCATCCCAGAGGATAATCTTCTCCTCCGGGAAGGGAAGGCAGTCAAATCCACTGCTATACTGCCACCTGGTGACCACAGCTGCCAGTGCAACAGAGCAGCTCAGGTGAGGGGAGACGCAGGCCGGTGCAATGCTATGCTTGTTTGCATGCATGTACATGTGCAACTAAGCTGCCTAAGTCTTGAGGGACAGAATGGGCGAAAAATGGACCCCCCCCACATGTAGTATGGCAGCCTCATGGCATCCTCAGGCCCCACACTTATCGACATGGGCACTTTGCTAATGGCTAGATACTGTGTATAGCCAATGGACTTGGCCTCGTCTCGAGGGCTCCGCTGTGAGGGGCAAACCACGAGGGCAACATAGGAGTAAGGTAAGCCCCAGGAAAAGGTGAGGGGATGGGATTGGGGTGCAGTGGGGGCTCGAGTTGGGCTCAAGGTCCAAGGGGAGAATGGTGCAAAAAAAAAAAAAAAGAAAAGTCCACACAGCTTTAGTCCGGACAACATACTCATCCCTCCAGGCAGCAGTCCTAAGGAATGTCAAGCTTTCCTAACCAATCACCTTCGGCAGTGGTACAAGACAAGGGTGCCTCCCCCCCCCCCGGATTTTTGTACTAGCCATTGAGCCTTCAGCTCAGAGACTCTAGGAAGAGAGTATCCTTGGGCTGACACTTGGGGGCAAAGTGTATAAACGTGTGTTCTCTGCGGATGACTGTCACAACCTGTCCACACTCAGCGCAGTCTGCAACAGATTGCCTAGTTTCTCAACTCTCAACACCTGTGAGGGTCCCTCGGTAGCTGCTGCCACTCAGAAGTGATTCTCATTTCCCCAGCCTATCCCTGTCCCCTCAGCAGATAGAGTTAATAAAAAACACAGAAAAAACATTACAAAATTATAGTTGCAGCTCCCACCCCACCCACTCTCGAAAAATGAAAAACACATTCCAGTAGCACCCCTAATAGATGCTTGTTTTTCATGTGAGATGGCTGGCTCTACTTGCTATGCCCTCAGTATACTCTCTGTGTGAACACCACACTAGTTCCTCACAGCACCTCTCCCCCTTTTTTCGTCTCTAGGTCCTAGTTATTGGCTGGACAACCCGTCTGTGCTTCAGACCACTGCTGTGCCTAATGTCCAGATTACAGGATGGCAGTATCAGGCTCCACCTTAACAATTTGTGGGTTTCACCACTGGTCCTATGCAGCCATGTGTGGGGGTCGTGGTGTAACCAGGGTGAACTCCCCCCATAAAGATAAGGTTGCAGCTTCTGCAAAGCCCAGACAATACTTAGACATTCCTTTTCGACTGTGACACAGACATCATCTTTGGGCAGCAGCCTCCTGCTCAGGCATATGACTAGGTGTTCCTCTTCTGAGTGCATAACGTGACTCAGAACTGCACCTAGCCCACGATCAGATGTATCTATGTGCAGAATGAACCTTAGAGAATAGTCCGGGCTGGCGAGCACAGGTGCCTGGCACAATGCCTCCTTCAGCTAACGGAATGCAGTATTTCAGGTTTCTGTCCGCTGAATCTGTTCTGGCATTGCCTTCATGAAGAGATCAGACAAGGGTTTGACCATGCTGCTGAAATTTGACACAAACCTGTGGTGGTACCTTGCCATCCCTAAGAGGGCCCGAACCTTCCTCTTAGTCGTGGGTGTGGCCCATCCCTGGATGGCCTCAATTTTTACTGACTCAGGCTGGATGCACCCAGTCACCGCTCCGTGTCCAAGGCATATCACCTCTGCCATTCCTATCTGGCACTTCTCTACACTGGCTGTCAACCCAGCTGCCTGCAGTCAGTGGAACACCTCAGTCATGTGCCTGACATGATCCTCCCAGGTCTGGCTATAGATGGCAATGTCATCCATGTATGCCAGCACAAAAGCTCCTGCCCCAGCAAGAATGCTGTCCATGAGCCATTGAAAGTTGGCTGGTGCATTCTTCATCCCAAATGGCATTACTCTGAACTCGAATAACCCAAATGGGGTGACAAATGCCAACCTTTCTCTGGCTTCAGGGGTCAGTGGCACCTGCCAAAAGCCCTTTGTCAGGTCTATGGTAATCAGGTACATCGCCCCCCCCCCCCAACTTCTCTAAGAACTCATCTGCCTGGGCATAGGGTAGGCATCCAACTCTGTATAACTACTGAGCTTACAGTGGCGGATGCAGAACCGCATGGTCCTATCCTTTCTGGGGATTAGTATCAATCAGTCAATCAGTCATTCTTTATTTAACCAGGTGAAGCACCATTGAGTAAACTCATTTACAAGGTGGGCCTGAGCAGCAACTGGTTGTCACTGGTATCACAGTAGCGGGCTCTACTGGTGGATTAATCACTGCTCGTTTTCAGTCGGCTGGTACGTTTGCACCAATGTGATCTCTGTATTTCACTGCTATCTTTGGACCCATGTTACAAAACTACATAACATTGGATACAATGCCCAGATGGAAGACATAGCCATCATACACACAGAACGTATACAGTAACATTGTTACACATCTTCTGCACAGAAGAGAAGAACAAGACAGTAACTAACTAACAAACAAGTGGTAAAAAATAAACGTTAAACCACAGCATTATAATTAACAAATTGTAAGTGCTAGTGCAACAGAGGGCTGTTACCTGGTGAGTACCTGGCTACTCACCAGGAATTGAGAAAGTTCCAGTGAGCTGGAAACAAATTCTGGGATACTGCCTAACCCCAGATGAATTCACTTGTTTATTCATTTAGTTTTTCTTGACTGGAAAGGAGGACCAGGATGGGGGATACAGATGTAGACCAACTAAAACTGAATGAGATTATGTTGTTGGTAGTATTTTTTGTGAATGGGTGAAAATTTGGGGAGGACACCAGGAAAATTCCCCTACTGTCTGCTTAGCCCCCTGTTGTATATTTTTATAATAGACCCTTTTATTAGAAAAGTACAAAATAATCCTCAAATTCCAGGCATAAAGCTATCTGAAAACCAAACGGCTATCAACATATGTGTGTATGCAGATGACATATGATTATGAGTACAAGATGAATCCGTAGAGCCAGAACTAGTCTCCACAGTATCCTCTTCTGAAACAGTTTTGTGTGCAGGGTTAAACTATTCTAAGAGTCAAGGTATACAAATAGCACTAACAAAAAGAAATGATAATATTACACATGTTGCAAATATTCCAATAACAATGGAACCTATAAAAATCCTCAGAATTACCTTCGGATCGCCAGATGATGCAATATTAAATCGGGATTCTGCTGCTCACATTACTAACATACAACACTAGAAACATAAAACAATTTCAAAACGGAAAAGGGCCTTTTCATTAAAAGCATTAATTCTCCCATTATTCTTACATGTTGCCTGTACCTATCTGTTACCCTTTACAATGAAAGTTAAAATCCATAACATTTTTTTCAGGGACATTGGTGGAGCAGGCTAAACCCCATAAAAGGGGATTATACTTACCACGGTTATTGCCATCGTGGGATTAGGATGATCAATCCCGTTGTTGTTTTTTTTATATAATATTTATATACTGTAATTTTTTCAGGTTACTGAAAGGGAACACAAGTCTTTGCAAAGTACATTAAGCAGCACTCGTGGAAGCCAGAGTTTAAATAAGTGATTTTTGTTTGTGACCAAAACAAGCCTGGACAGAGTTCTTCCCCAGCGCTTCGACCCTACAACAGGGTCTTCCTCAGGAGGCAAATTCGTCCCCTGAGGAAGACCCTGTTGTAGGGTCGAAGCGCTGGAGAAGGACTCTATCCAGGCTTGTTTTAGTCACAAATAAAAAGTCACTTATTTAGACTCTAGCTTCCACGAGTGCTGCTTAATGTACTTTGTATTGAATTGCTGGCTGGCAGCCTAAAGCAGCACCGCTAGTGCTCCTGTGGACACTTTATTCTTTTTTCATGTTTAACACTAGTCTTGGCATAGTATCATGGCACAGAGGTTTTTGCCATTGATTAGTAAATGGGGCCGGAACACTTTAACAGTTTCTGCTATTTCTAGAATGAAAGACTTACCAATCGATATGAAATCAGTCCTAACAAAATTATGCCAATGAAAAGTGGTTTAAACCTATGTGGTTTCCAAAACTAGAAAACAGTTTTACTTAGGATTTATACAGGACAGATTTTACTCAACACCACAAATATCATTCTACACAGAGCAGCACGTGGATATAGTGTTCCTACAGTTGATTGATCAATGAATACCCTTTCAAATGTGGGATATTAGTTGGTTATCTTGTCACGGGAAATTAGATGTCCATAGTTCTTTAAAACACAAGGCCACTGAAGAACACATGTGTCCTTGCTCATCCTGTGGGCAGGTACTGGAAAAACAAGAACATTTTTTTTTATCTCATGCTCTTTTGCAAAACAATTCTGATCTTTGGTGTTAGAGGCTTGGAATGATAGATGTATACACCCAATCACATATGAAATGCTAATTATGGGGTTATACCCAGCTAGACTGCAGAAGTATATCGTGCTAGCATACTGAAGTTTTAATATTTGCAGCCTGTAGGTGTTACGGCAAGCTAGATGTGCTTTCACTTTACAACAAAAAGAACTTACTGACCATTATATAATTCAACAACTTCAAACATTTTTGAGAAATAGATATCCGTTAGAAAAAAACACAGTTGCATCTCATGTGTTTAATAAATATTGGCAAACGTGTACACGGCTCATGAAGAAGTAGACATTGTAGGATATATGTTTGCAATAGCCAAGGGTAGTAACTTAATTCTTCTTCAAGTGTCCTTGTTCTTTATTGCATGTAGCCTAACCATATGGTTGAAATAGTTCATTTCTGTTTCTTTATTTTCATTTTCATTGTAATGTAATTTTTGTGATTCATTATGTTTTTTTGTGTTTCTCATATTGTTAAATATCATTTTCTCAATGAAGGAAATTTCCCAACTTTACAAGGGGTGCTGCCTGTGACCTGTGTGAGACGATGCAGGTGTCTGGAGAGAATGATGCTAGTGGAGGTGGTGTCTGGCTGGCTGTGGAGTCATCTTCTCTCTCTGCCAGCGACTCTCTGGAAGAGATTTTTTTGGAATTAATGAAAACTGATCCTGAGCAGCGGTCTGTAGCTATAATAAAAGAAGTTGCTGAATCTCAGTCAAGTGTTATAGTACCTCCAGAAGTGAATACTGCTTAAGTCTCTTGCACGGAGACTGAACTGGCCGAAAAAAACAGCTTCTTGTCATGTAATCTGAGGAAGAGAAGAAATGAATGAAAAAGAAGATGTTACTGTTGCTGAAAAGTTCTCTGTCTCCCGTGATGGCCACCACAATGCTGGCATCTGACAAACTATCAATCACTCTCTCAGCTCCTGGCTGTTCTGCTCAGTTGAGTGAGGAAAGACACCACCCTTTTCTCAGGCTGGGCTGAGTCTCCATGCAGTCTCTGTGCTCCAGTCTCACAAAGAGCTACTAGTATCAACCCTTTCTGTAAAGGAAGCCTTAAGAAAGGCCAGCAGGGTCAGAAGCCCACACAGCAAGCAGTGGCTGTCCGATAGTTAACCAAATTTCTTTGAAATTATGTATGGTGTATCCAGACGGGCCAAGTCAGAATCGACTGCGTCAGTACAGATCCCTGACTCTAGTGCACTGAGCAAGCTTGTGAAGGATGTTCAGTCTGACACTCGGCAGAAACAGGGTGAGTGTTTTTCTGCTGGCCTGCCTCCCACTTTTGAATTTTCTCCTGAGAATAAAGTACAGGCTTTAAACAAGGACTTGCCTTTAGCTGGCTCCAGCAATTTACTTGAAGAGGAGGCACCTGGTGTAATACTTCCTGACGCTCCTAATGCTTCAAACAGAAGGCCCCCTTAGCCTTTTATTCTGTTTACCTGTGTAGTTTGTAGGCATGAACAGTGATTGTCTCTATTGCAGCCTCCTAATTTCATCAGGATTTAAATGTAAATTAAAGTACTTATGTCTGGTATGAAAACCTGCTTGACTCCACCGCAAAGGTACGACCCAACTCACGTAAAACAACTGGGAATTTTATGATGTTTTAGTGCTAAAGCCTTCAGTAGTTATACTGTATTAATCAGTGCTGTTGCTGTCCTATGCAGTTCCTATGTTCTTGTCTGATGCTGGTTATAAAACTTTTCAAGGTATAGTAAGTGCCCTGCTGTTTTCTGTAGTTCAAAGTATATCTGAGTTAGAAAACATTTTTTTAGAGAATACTGGGACTTCACAAGAGATGGAATAGAACTGAATGTGAGTGTAACTTCTGCAGGCTTGTGCATGTACATATCAACTCCCATGATGCCTTGCATGAGTGGGGTCATGACCTTTGCAATGGAGACAAACAGGTTTTCACACCAGGGCAAAGCAGAGTAAAGCAACCTCATTTATATTTAAAGTAGGGGGATACAAAAGAGGGAATCTTTGCTCATGCCTACAAACTACACAGGTATACAGAAAATAGGTAGCGGGGACTTTCCCTTTAAATACTCAACACTGTAGCAAAATCTCCAGTATTTGCAAAGACTGCACCAGAGGCTTCAGTAATAGTTGGGGAACTCATTCTGGAAGTTGACACAGAGACTGTGCAGAGCCCAGAGCAGGTGCGACCACAGGATTTTGTTGCAGTTCCCTGGGCCTCCTCTGTCTTGCAGGCCCCTCAAGCAGAGCCTTCTAAGATGGTACAGCCTGACATTACATCACCTTCCCCCTTGATAACTCAGCAATTACATGAATTTTCACCAACTAGTGTGTTCAGACTGTACCTGCTCAGGCCGCTTCAGAGACTCAGGTGGTTGAAACCTCTACTACAGTCTCACATCCATGAGTATCTAGTGTGGTTCTCCCACAATCCAGGGCACCTCTCCCCATGATTTGGAGGTGGACATGGACCCCTAACAGGGGGAATCTGCTGGCACATGTACTGATCTCCAAAGACAGTTTGCAGACCTTCTTTCCAACCCCACCCCACCCCCACCCGAACCACCGGAGCATGCAAGGTGAAGGAATGGTATACCTTTGAAGTTCAGGGGAGGTTTGGAAGAAATTCTGGATGGAGTCCATGTTACCTGGACAATGATTAAAGAATCTTTGAGGTGTTATATATCTGAGGTGTATGCCCTTAGACACATTCCAAGGGACTTTATTTTTTTAAATTAAGACTGCTGCTTCCTTGGAATGCTTTTGGTTAAGATATTATGAACTAAAACATACTGAACATTGGAGATCTTTTATTGCTATCCCACTAAAAAAAAAAGAAAAGCATTTGTTTATTTGTTTATTTTCATTGTGTTAACCAGGCAAGTACACTGAGCCGAGGCTCCTTTTCAGGAACGACCAGGAGCCACTACATATGCAGCTATGATGGAACAACAATATACAATACAAAAATAATAACATACAGTACATTAAAAGTGACATTAAAATAATTCACAAGTAGTTTGTTGCTGCAAATAAGATTTTGACTCAGGTTTAAAATGTGCATGATTATTTGCATTTAAGGGGTGAACAATTGGGTTAAGCAAAAGTGTGACATACATGGAAATCGTGAACCTATACTTGATACTGACAACATCTGGACTGGATGCCGGCCCGGGGGCACTGAGGATTGAGGCGCTGGATGCCACACCTCGTGCCATGCCGGTGACTCATGTTCGGGAATGAACTCGGGCCACCGGGGGTCGGCAGGGGAGGGAGAGGATTGAGCATCCAGAGGACTGCTCTCCTCTCCCAGGGTGGGTTGTGGGCTTTGCATCGCTCCTTAGTGGCCTCCGATGGAGATCAGTGGCTCTACATGGAAGCAACGCTGTAATGGCGTGGAGCAGTGTCAGATGTCCGCACGTTGGTGCACAGACATCATTGCACGTCCGCGCTCTGGGGAAAGCACTAAGCTGAACCCTCCCCCCCCCCAGTTCCTGGAACTGGCAACGGCAACCTCCAGTACCCCGCTGCTACACACCCAATGCCGGGCTCACCCTACCAGTTCTCCTGATCCCTCACCTTGCCTTGGTTCTGGCACTCTGGATTATAGATAGAGCACCAGGAGTGGATGGTGGCCCCACCTCGAGGGGTTCGTTGGACCAAAGGTAGGTGGGGAGTGTCTGTCCATGATTTCCTGGCAGGTGAGCATCAGGCGGATGGTAGAGCATTCGATGGTGAGAGAGGTCTGCTCGAGAGAGTTTCCAGAGCCAGTGAATAAAGAAAGTTTTAAAAAAATCTGGACTGGGGTTGGATATTTAAAGTCCTTTATGTCAGATTAGGGAGGGTATGTGCCACCCCAAGTAGGCTCTTTCCAGGCAGGGACCAGGGTATGTTTTCATACTGGTGAACCTAAAACCTGCTATAAGTGTGGGCCAAAACAGCGCTTCAGCAGTGGGTACAACCAGTTGAAATACGTAATGTGTCTGGAGTTTGGGCATCCAGGAAATTGCTTGCCCAAACTTATATCGCTGCAATTTGTGTGAGGAGAAAGTTCACAGCTTTAAATGCTGCTCATGTGCAGCACATAATTGCAACAACCCAAGGAATGGGTCGTGCCATACTGGCCTTGATCTTCTAGTTTCTTGAGGCGGGGTTGCTCTTCTTTGGTGAGCGGGATGACGTAAACGCGGAGGTGCTGGACTGGACACCAAGAGCTGGGTTTTACAGAAAGAATATAGCATGTACCATGTAGCAGTATCAACTTAGAAGACATAACTGTTGAAAATATTACTGTCTGAATATGAACATGTATCCAAAGAGGACCTAGCATGAATAAGCCTGTTTAGACAAAACGTTGCATAGAGGCCTGTTAACCGGAATAAAAAAAGTTGGTACTGAGATAGAGTCTCATTGCTAGGTTTTTGGAAGTGGATTCATGGCTGAAGAATTGAAGGGTTCTGTCAGAGAAGAATATAGAGAATACTGGATCAGCAACTATGCAGAACCAGTGTGTTCTGCCTCAGAGGGATTCTGATTCCCTCTGACCTCGAGAGCGAAGCTCGAGAGGTCCATGGGAATCAGAATCCCCGAGGTGGCAAAACACACTGGTTGTGCATAGAGTTGCTCATCCTGTATTTTTTATAGTGTACATTACTGTGTGAAATATGTGTGTGAGAGTTCTTTTGCTTTCAAAATGAAACTGACTCATGCAGTCCTAGAGGTTCTAGAATGCTGTTCTACTGACCCGGGATCGGGAGCGGACTCGGGCCGTCAGGGTTTGGCTGGGGGGGGGGGATTGAGCACCCAACAGCTTGCTCTCCTTCTACGGAGAGGACTGAGGAGTTAGTCTTGCTGCTGTACCACCACCACCTCCTGGGGAACTCGGAGGTGCCGGTGAGGTCGGGACAACGCAGGGGCTGACGCTGGCAGAGGACAGGAGCGGATGCACATCTCTGCGTGCATCAGCTTGATGGTCATTATTGCACACTGATGTCAAGGGGTTTGTAACAGTGGAAAAATACCCCCCAAGATGGTCCTGGCAACGATCTCCCACTATGCCCCATGGTGTGAGGGCAGACTCCGTTGTGTGCACGTGCTCCGCGGAGGTACAAGGAAGGTAAGTTTGGGGCCTTCCTTGCCCCGTACGAAGGGTTAACCAGGAAGACCAAGGAAAAATAGGAGCACGGATGCGCACTCTAGAGGCAGACTCCTCTACATCTGGGGTGGAGACTTGGGGATCTGAGAGATAGGAGGATCTGGGGGGAGGGATAGGTGGATAAACAAAGTGTAAAAAAAAAAAAAAAAGATTGCTGTTCTACCACAGTAGGGTAGAACAGCATTCCATGACCTTGGAACTGTGGTAGAACAGCATTTTGAAAGGGATGGAATTCTATACAGAACAACACTCCACTACACACTATACTATGATTGTTTCAAGCCAGAAACAGGGCACACCAAACATATTGTAGTGAAGTAGAGCTGCTGTAGTCCATCTCCGCCTAACCTGGCATTACGGGGGGTGTCCTTCCCATCAGAACCCGACTGGGTTCTATGCCTCCAGAGACCTTGCCAGAGGGGACCTGTCACCCAGACCCAGGGACCCTGTCACCATCCCTGCCTCACAGACCCCCTTCAGCGTGGTCACAGCCAGGGTGGCTGGACTCTGCTGGTATCCCTTCTCTCTCAGTTCTCCCCCTTTTCCTGCCTGACTCACAGCTTGCCTTCCCCTCTTATTTTGGAAAGGGGGAAGGGCAGTGCCATGATATTCAGCCTGAGCCTGCTGCTACTGCTGGCTGAGTCAGAAAGCTCAGACCACAACATCCAGACATCCTGGGTTAGATTTTCAAATGATGTGGGAACTAAGTCCCATGCCACAATCACAGCCACAGCCACAGCCACAGCCACAGCCACAGAACAAAACCTCCACACCTGCAGAGTTTTGTATACTCAGCCAGTGCAGCTGCAGGGGATATCAGGCGTAACATTTTGGTGCAGCTGCACCAAGAAAACAACCGCAAACTGCCGTAAATTGTGGAGCCAATCATAAAGTGGCTCCACTTTTTTTTTTAATTTGCTCTTTATTCAGCCTGGCCATGACTTCACCCCAAGATCGTGCCCAACATACCAGCACATGCCAGCTGTGGTTCATCAACCCCATGAGTTCACCCCCCCTTGCAGTGGGGCCATTCCAAGGGACGGCTCTTACCACCACAGCATGCCTGCAGCAGCCATGCCAGCATTTGGGGGGGGGCCACTGATCCAGGAGGTCCTAATGCACAGCGAGCTTTTACTGCTTCCAGTGGCTTCCCACTTCCCAAGGGCGATGGCATGGCGAGGGAGCCCAAAGCGACATGCGCACGCAAAGAGGTGGCACTGCTCTGGACTGCAGCCATCACCCTTCCCTCCCACATGGCGCCCCTCACTGCACTGTCACCCATGGTCACCAGGTGGCAGTAATACAGCAGGTACGGCAACCCTCCCTCCCCAGAGGAGGAGAGCATCCCTTCGGTCTCTAAGTCCTCCTGCCACCAGCTGGTCCTCTGGCAACCTAGGCATTCCGAACCAGGTCGCCAGCGTCATAAACAATGGCCGCTACCTCTACAACAGCTGGCTGGCTACCAGCTCCACCTTTGAGAATACCGTAGCTGCGGGAGAAACTGTGGCTCCACAAGTGGAGACCCACTTGCGCCAGTTTTTTTCCCGCAACTGCGGCAATTCCAGGGGCTTTGAAAATCTAGTCCTCTGCCTCCAAGCTGGGACCTACTAGAGGACAACTCCCAGGGTCAGGCTAAATCCTGTGACTACTCTCCAATAACTGGCCTCAAGCTATGTGAAGAGACAGGCTGGTTACACACAGGTTATCAAAGGATCCTGAGACAACACTGAGTGGGAGCTGCAGTTACAGCCAGAGGGCATGGCTTGCAGATCTAGGGTGGACAATTTAAGGGGGACTGCAGAAAATACATTTTTCATGCAGAGGGAGGTAGGGTGGGGGTGTATTATCAGAAGCCATGGCACTGTAGATTCAAAAAGCTTTTAGACGTTTAAAGTTGGCTTTGACAAGCATATGAGTAAGTAATATCACAACAGGACATGCATTTCTATAGAAATAATGCACACCCTGGGTGAATTAGAAGAAGGCACAAGGCCAACAGCCGAGTGCCTTTCAACGCACCTGAGAAGTGCATTAATTCTCAAGAAGTCCAAGTCCTGAAGTGTGCTATTGCGATTATAAAATAGAAAAAAGTTTCTTAAAAATGGAAAACAGTTTTGTTTCCGTGTAGCTAGGCTAATACTACATAGAATATATGAGTTTGATAATATAGGCTGAATGCCATTAATTGCATCCAGGAACTCCATGTAGTTTGAAGAACCTGATACCCTGTCATGGGTTATTGTATATTAAAAATTGAAAACGTTTTTTATTTTTATGTAAAAAGGTTTTATTTTCATTCAAATAGGGTGCTGCTAGGTAAATTAAGTTACGTTAGTGACAACCCACGTGTTTACAGTGGATTAATGAATAGTCAGGTGCTGTGTTTAGACCAATGGCATTTCTAGGATTCTGAGAGATTCTGAAGCCTGTTTTAAAAGGGAGGTTGATCTGTGTAGCAGTATTTGTTAGTCGTCAAAGAATTTCATTATAGAGTTTTTTTAGCAAAAATAAAATATATTTCTGACATCCTTAGATTCCCCCTCAGTATATTTTTAGTTTTCTTATACATTTTTAAAACAGCGTTTAAATCTGCTTTTGTAATTAATGACTCATGCCATTAAAGATGACCGCAATTCACCATCTTCAAAACTCTCTTACACTGAGTTTACTTATTAAATGCACATGCTAGAGTCATAATGTGGATGGATTAGGAGGATGCTGCCACATGTTTCTGATGGAAAACAGCACAGCACTGTACCAAGATAATTTTTTTTCATGGCAGGTATGGCATGACAGTAGGAACTTCTATAAAATTTAAAATCCTGTATCTTGGTTCAGGAACAAAACAAAAGAAAAGAATCTTTTTTTTGTTTCTTTAACAATGCTATCCTCCCTGCTCCACGGCCCTCGATCGGGAAGGAGCCCCAGTCCCATCCCCCGATGTCCACCAGCCAACACTGACCATTAGCCCCAGGGCTTACCCGCTGGCAGGGCCAACGGGGATACCCCAAACCCCACTGAAGACCAGATCCAGTGTGGTCAGTGCCGTGGCTATTTGGGAGCAGGATCTGCGAGCTCCCTTCGTCATCCAGCCGGGAGCTCTCTTTCCTTCTGTTTCACCCCCTCAGGGGTAGAGCATTCAATGACATCAGCAATGGTAGTGTGCACACTCCCATGTACATCCCATTGGGTGCCTGCCCTGCCTCTGACCCCAAGTTGGTAACGTTGGTTTTCTAACCCCCAGCCTCCGCTAGGGCTAGGCATGCACCGACAACTGACCGCCCCCCCCTACCTGGAGAAGGAGAGCTGTCCCTGGGATGCTCGATCCTTCTCCTCCCCTACTGACCCCTGGTGGCCTGCACTCACTCCCAAACATGGGTCACCGGCGTGACGTGAGGTGTGGCGTCCAGCGCTTCAACCCTCAGCGCCATCGGGCCAGCTCGAAAAATAAGTATGTTGATATTTTTGCTAGGAAAACTTTTTATTGCTGAAGGAAACTATATGGTAACTAACAAATACTTAAGATGGGTAGCACGTCAAAACAACAACTGGAACGATGACCCATGAAAAGGGCAACGGAACCACAGCACCGACACTTCTGGGCAAACGGCGGTTCTCCCCATACCTGAGATATGGCCTCCCCCCCAGAGTTAGTGTAATAAATAATGGGTGGCATGAAAGGTGAAGCTCCCCACAATGGGAGAGGGTGTGGGAGCAAAGCCCCCGTAAAAAATACTTTGTTGAAATTCATATTGCGCCAGGATTTGCACCCTTCATGGGTCAACATTATGCAGTCACCATTTTGACATGGAATCCTTAAGATGAGACGTTAAACTGAGGTTCTACCTGCCTGTCCTGGTGGTGGTTCAGCTGAACCTTAAAGATCCCATGGCACTTCTCAAAAAGAGTAGGGGAAGTTTTTATTGAAAAGAACATGACATCACCAGTTAAACAGATTTACACAACAATACAAAAATTGTACACAGAAATATATATGTCAAACAAAAAAGATTTCCAAAAAGAAGCAAATTTAACAGCAGAACATTTTGTTTATCTTTGACTTTAACAGAGGATAAACCAGTCTCCACTTGTGACAAAATTATAGAAATAGGAACTAATTGTTGCTGAAAAATAAATTGACATCTGGCCTGCCAAAGATAAAATTGAATAAAGGACAAAAACATTCAAGGTGCTGGGATGATAAGACTGCCATAAACCTGTATAATCCCTAAGACCAAAGCATTATATGTTATCTGCTGCAGCATCGGAACCCCTCCAATGATCAGATGCCTTACACCAAAATTCTTTATGAACTGACAATCAATAAGAAAGTGAGATAAACTTTCTTCAATAGAGTTACAAGAAGACCTTAAACAGTATCTTTCAGTTGTCGGTTTGTATTTAAGATTCCCCCACCCTCAATTTCCCATGTAAAGATATCCACACAATGTCCCATATAGAAGATGGTATTCTATAGTCAGTTAATTTATGTAAAGCAAAGGACATTTTGGTTGGCACACAGTCTGAAAAAGCAAATGGAGCCTTGTACAGTAAAAACAATATAGTTATAGAAAGATTTCCTAGTATGTGAAATAAGGTCATTAAATAATAAATTCCACTGCCTACATTTTTAAAGAAGGCATTCCATACAGGGCAAATGATTTTGTTTTAACAATTTAGGGGTACGTTGTCCATTTCTGGAAGTAAGGACTCCATAGAAAATAAGACCACGTAATGCCAAAGGGAACCGTGTGATTCCAAAGGAAACCAAAAGAATTAAACAAAAAATGGAATGAAAAAACAATTGGATTTATCATGGACAATCCACCTTTCTTAACTGGTAAGTAAAGGAACACTCTTAACTGGATTTAAACGATTCCCCCAAATCATCTGAAAAAGACGCTGTACAATTGTGTTTCTAATGAAACAGGTGGCGGTATAAATAACTAAGGTATAAAATATGGGAATCAAAAATTGCTTAACAATAGAAACCCTTTTCCGTTTCCCAAATTTCCATTGTTTCCAGACATTCACTTTAGATTCCCCTATTTTTAACTGCTTTTCCCAGTTAAAAGTAGCCATATCACCTAACCCAAACCAAATTCCTAGAATTTTATTAGGTTGTGATGAGAATGGAATACCCCCAGTATCAAAGAGAGTATCCTGTTCAGGATGTAAAGAAAAAATAAAACTTTTTGAAACGTTAAGTTCAGATCCAGAGATTTTTCCCCAAATCTGAAAACAATGTAAGGCTTTCTGAAGGGAAGGCCTATCCTGAACGTAAAGTGTAATATCATCTGCATAGGCGGTTATTTTAACCCTTTGGCAAGGATACATCAGGGTCAAACCCATAATCTCGGAATGCCCTGAATATATCGAATAATAGGGTCCAAAACAAACACATACAAAAGAGGGCTCAGGGACAACCCTGCCGAACTCCCTAACTACAGGAACCGCAGGCCCCATTCTTCCATTCACTAAAGGATGTATCACTGCTTCCGAATATAAAATCAAATCCAGTATACAAAGAGTTTAGGAATTTTGTAGGTTAATAGTATATTAAATAAGTAAGAGTGACACACTTTGTCAAGGCCTTAACCTGATCCAAAGCAATAATAAAACCGACCCTTTTCCCCTATCACTGTTGTCAAATAAGTCTCTTAACAAATATAAACTATGTTGTATCTTCCTATGTGGTACTGCACAGGATTGAGCGGGATGAATAAGGGACTCAGAAATTAAGGACAATCTATTTGTGAGGATTTTAGCAAAGATCTTATAGTCACTATTATGATACTTATCGGCCTCCAGTTAGTAAGTAAGGAGGAATCCCTTTTAAAAATAAATTTCAATAAGGCCACATTAAATTCTGAAACCTGAGGTGGAGGATAAGATAAAATTGAACACAAGAGGAAGAAAAAGACACATGTAGAAATGAAGGTTTTATAAAATTCATTTGGAATGCCTTCCAAACCAGGGGATGTTTTAAGTTTAAGGGATAGGATAACTTTTTCCACTTCCAATGGAGAAATGGGTTTCAATAATTGAGCTTGAAATGTGGTGTCCATCACTGGAAGATAAGGCAAAAAGTCCTCAGGCAAATTCCCACTAAGCTCGGGTTCTCCCCCAAAGGTATCCGAAACAAATTGCTGTACAACAGACATCATATCTTTCTCGGAGGTTACTATTTTACCTTCGGAAGAGGTTAATTTAGACATTACAGTCCGGTCAAGGCGTTCCTTACACGTCAAATAGGGATCTGAAGTTGGTTGGGCTTGTACCCCAAATCTAAATTCCATGTCTAGTGATATAGCTCTACTGTACTGATATTCAACCATCTGTTTTTTAATTCTGAGATTTGAGACAACAAAGGAGTTTGTCACTCGATGGTAGTGACATCAGTTTGTAAAATTGATCCCGATAATGTAGGTATTGAAGATATCGTGAATTGGCCTTGTGTTTCCCTTAGAACTTAAAAGGGATTTAATCTCTATTTTAGTGTCTCTCCACCAGAAAAAAAGGTTCTCATAACAACAAAGTGTAGAATGACGGGCAAAAAATAGATTTTGTAATTCCGAAATACAATCACTGTCCTCCAAGGAGGACACATTTAGATGCCATCTGGGGCTAGCTGAATATAGTTTAGGGGGAATATCTGCTAGACTAAAAACCCCAATTAAAAGGTGATGGTCTGAGAACTCAGTTGGTGTAATATATGTAAGGGAAGGTTTTAGAAACTTAGAGACAAAAAGATAGTCAATACGTGAAGAAAATATGTTCCTGTGATATGAAGAACCACCTGTACTATGTAATGACCTATAAACGTCCAATAGTCCAGCATTTTTAATAATCTGTTTTAAAGCTAAAGAATCACAATATATTTTTTTCTGGACTTCCCCTTTAAATTTAGTATCTATATCACAGTTAAAATCCCCTCCCCAGATAACGTGTCTTTGAGTATATAGAAAGGGCTTAACATCCTCAAATAATTTAATACGTGCAGTTTTAACTTGAGGGGCATAAATGTTTAATAATCTATAATCAAAGTCATGCCAGGAAAATCTAGGAGCAGGGCACGTCCCTGGACAGATGTCGACCAGTTTAGGAACTCTAAAGGCCGGGAAGTAAAGAGAACCCCAATCCCATCAGCTGCATCAGGCCCAAAAGTCCAAAAGGAAGGCCCCCACACCCATCTTTTCTGTGTTTGTTTGATTTCAGCCAGGGAGGATAACCTAGTTTCCTGTAAAAGAATAATGTCTACATTTAAAGTACCAAGAAAGGAAAGGACAGCAAGTCTCTTCTTAAAGTTCTTTATACTGCAGACATTATAGGAGGCTATTTTCAGGGTCGCCATGTTGCAGAGATAGTACCATTAAGTTCCAGACTTCTGGGAATGGCTAGTTTTTCTCTTCTTCCTTTCTTTCCTTTTTTTTTTGCTAAGTCTGTGGCTTTGCTATCTTCCTCTTCGAAATCAATTCCGATAGGTGGGAAGTATCAGATTCTAAATCTGAGTCCCTACCTTCCAGTTGCAAGGGAAAAAGTTTTCTACTGGAGTGGGAGTAGTAGAGAAGCTTTATTAGAAGCTCTCAGAACCTACGGGGTTTCACTATCTCAAAGGGGGGCATGGAAGAAGAGGCCTGTTGAGAGTCAGAGATATCAGGTGGAGAAGATGAAATAGATACATCTGCAACCAAAGGAGTCACCTCAGTCTCTGAGGAGGAAGGCTTGTCCACCAAGAGGGTGAAGGATCAGCCTGACTACCTGATGTGTGAAGGATCCAGGATCAATCACTGT
The DNA here is from genome assembly GCA_016271365.2 of Neoceratodus forsteri. NCBI lineage: Eukaryota > Metazoa > Chordata > Ceratodontiformes > Ceratodontidae > Neoceratodus > Neoceratodus forsteri. The sequence goes on along the minus strand of JADMNL010000036.1, from coordinate 59,333,939 downwards.
TTTCCCTGAGCCTTGTTAATTAGGCATCAGAATCCCAGCCCCAGCTTTGTTATGAGAGGCCGTGGGCATTGGTGAAAGGCATGGCCATTATCACCACAAAGATTACACTGAAAGATGTTTGACATCTTTCTGCTACATGCCCAAACCCTCCACACAATGGACATTTTAAAAGGTCACAGGAGCTACTTAAATGAGTACGGGCTCCACATTTATAACAGGCCGAGGCTGACCACTATAAAACAGACCCTCTATCTTTCCCTAGAAAGAAGCTGTTCGGTAAATGGATAATTTCACCATTTATTTGGGGTAACTTCACTTTAAATTTCCAGCTCCTGTCCAAATACCTTCTAGGTCCAAGATAGCTTCAGGGGGTCTCATCACCTCACATTTATTTTGCAACCATTGGTAAATATTACCTACGCTGACACCTTCATTCCTAAACATGATTGTAATGTAACGAAACACTGGTTTAGTAAGGGTGATAGCATAAAATGGAACCCACAAAGGGGTATTTTTCAAAATGGAGTATCTATCCCAAAATTTCTCTAAGCCCTTAAAGGATTTAAAACTAATATCATAAGAATCCTCCCCTGAGATGTGAATTAATGCAAAAATATCAACAGGAAGAAAATTCATGGAACCTTTCAAAAGCGAGTTAGCAATATAATATCTATCTGGGTGGGTTTGAAGGCCACCCCTATAACGTAAACGGACAGCATTTCTTCTAGGTGCCTGTTCTAATTTGTTTTAAACAAGTCAGACATTACTGCTCTGGGTTTTGCAAGCCAGCCTGTGCCCCTGTCTGAGCTAAATCCTGTACAAGTCCTATACCCCGAACTCAGCCCAGGTATGGCGAAGGACGGGTTTCAAACTCTGATTATCATTAATAGTTTCCACCCCAGAAGTCTGAATGTCCATACCTGAGCTCAGGTTTGTAGAAACGTTGATGCATGGTGGAAGACTGAGAACTGTCCGATCCATGTAGGGTCTGGGATCCATATGCCTGTTAGTGATTTTGTCCATCAGCATCTTGTAAAACCTCCTCCGATGACCAGTCCATAGTAGGGTAGGATGATTTTCTATTATGCAAGCCAAATTGTTGCTTTAGAATCTGTGAGGCCGTAGGTGTAGAACAAGGGTCCAGTGGTAGTATTCCCAGGTCCAATGCAGCTTCCATTGTCTGGTGCACTTCAAAATGAGTCCCTTCCTGTATTTCCTGCGGTGCGTCTGCAAAAAGGGCCCGACCGGAATCAGTCACCTGGCCGGCTAACATCGCGATTTCCACAGGTACAGAAAACTTGGATATCGAAAATAAATTAGTTGCAGCTCCGATTCAGACCGGATTCAGTCTGAGGCTTCTCCTGGATATTAAGCACTTCTCCGGTTCTCGAGGTAAGGATTTTGCTCTGGTCTCCGTTCCGTAGTAGGCTCCACTGAGCCAGACAACACAGCATCCGATTCCATGCCTGACCAAGAGCCTACTGAGCAACCCCTGCGGATTACCCAGCAGCACTCTCTCCACACAGAGTAGGGGAATTTCCCCGGTGTCCTGGCCAAATTTCCCCCTTTCACAAAAAATACTACCAATAGCTTAATCTGGTTCAGTGTGAGCTGGTTTTCATCTATATCCCCCCTCCTCTGGGACAAGGCTAAAAATAGACAGAATTGCCTAGTCCTCCTTCCTGGTCCACAAAAAACTAAAATACATATTGCTGCTTTAAATCTGAAAAATAGGTAATCGACACAGTAGGCACATGTCTTTCTCTTACTCTTATGTTCTTCATAATGTTGGGAGACAAGGGGATTTGCCTGCCTTGCTTCCTGAGGAGGGGGCCATGGTGTCTCCCCAGGCCACCGTGGACTCTGCGTGCTTGCTGGGGTAAGATTGGCAAGTTCTCTATCGTACCGTGGGTTCCTCTATCACACCTTGTCAAAAAAGTTGGTTCTGATGTATGTATGCAGTAACACAACATAATGACTAAAGGTCTGAAGGGACAGTAGGTCCATCATAAGTAAAAACCTTTATTTTTATACAGGAATTGTTGACATTATTTACATCATTAGGACAAAGTCCTATTTACAAGATGCTCCACCCCCACCCCCTCCCCATGTATTACAAGCTGGGATAAAAAAAGGGTAATTTGTGGCAAGATGTACTAATTAGCAGGGATTCCCTGCCCACTTAGCTAGGTAGATATCCAGTGATTCCCTTGGTAATCAGAAATGTATCCAACTTATACATGGTTAATGTATGTACTATGCAATAATGTATGTAGTACCTTTTTACGCTTAATTTTATTTATTTTACAATTTTGGACCAGGAAAGACATACTAAGCTGATTCTTGTTTCCAGGTGCATCCTGGGAGCACGGTGAAGTTAAGCGACTTGCTTACGGTTACACAGTATGCGTGTGCTGGCTGTGAGATTCAAACCCAGGTCTCCAGGTTTGCAGCTTGGTGCTCTTAACTACTATACTACACTTCCTTTTTTACTTGGAGATTAAATGACAGGCATGCTTATGATGGTAAAATTATAAATCTGTGACTGTGCATTTATTTTGAATATTTTAATTTTATTTGAAAAACAATGCGCTGCAACCTTTTTTTCACTTTCAGTTTGTGCCCACTTCGACTCTGATGTGCCTTGCTTTCAGAGCCCCATGGCAGCCATCTAGCTCACCATGACCCCTAGCTGCAGCTACTCCTTCAACCAATCTACCTGCACATACTCCTTCAACTGACTGCACATGTCCAGGATCCATGGGAGGGCGAAAGGTTGGCTCTGCAGGGCCTGAGTGCATAGAAAATACAGTATAGAAAAACTAGTGGGAACATCACATGGAGTACTAGGGGCTGTCGTGCCTCCAGATGTAAGCGCCCTATACTATGTCTATGGGAAACAGTGGAGGGCCATATGACGACCCCTCTAGTTTTTACGTATATGATCTCTGTGCCTAAGTATACCAGGTGTTCCTCATCCTGCTGAATTAAGACAAGTTATTTCATCGCCCCATCCTGCATGACAGACAAAGCAAATCAGTACAGGCAGTGTGTGATATCACTGCGAACATCAGGCAATGTCTCCCCCCCCCCCCCATTTGGTGTCTTCGACTGCACCTCCACCTGTAGACATCTAGGTGGCGGTGTTCAGCAAAGCATACAACTGTCTCTTCTAGGAGGAGGAGAGCGTCCTCTGGGACGGCTGTGGCCTTTTTTTTTTTTTTTAACCAGGAGAGAGACACGAAGCTGAAGCTTGTTTACAGGTGTGACCTGGGAGCACAAGGAAGTTAAAGTGACTTGCTCAGGGTCACACAGTATGCAAGTGGGGGCTGTGAGATTCAAACCCAGGTCTTTAGGTTTGCAGATCAGAGCCTTAAACCACTGCTCTAAACTGCCTCCTTCCATCATGATGCTGTGTATCTTTTTATATGGAAGGAATAGAAATGGGGGGATGGTCACATAGGGCCTGAACGGCCAAAGCCTTGCCAGGTGAACTCTCCTTGTTAATTTGCTGTAAATGATCAAGCAGAAACCACCTCAACCCTAACAGAGTAAACATAGCTGAAATGCCCCTGGTCTTTAAGGAGGGAAAAAAATGGCTATTTTTTTACTTGAAGATGAAATAACAGGCATTTTAAATCTGGCTTGCATTAACAAAGATCATGGAGTCAGTGCTGCTTCTTGACATAAATAACAGCCCCCCTGTATAATTAAAGGCAGCTGGAGTAAGGTGCCCCCCCCTACCTAATTCCCAGCATTACCGACCCTGTAAATCAGCGCTGCCAGCCCTTACTGTGCCATCGGCAGCTAATTATTTAAAGGGAAATCTCCACAAGTGGAAAATGCAGCTCGTAGAAGGGTACAATGTGAAAAATAATACAGCCAAAGAAAATGTTAGCAGAACCAAAGCCATAAACTCTTGCCTTCATTTCTCAGTGTTGCACCACGTAACTTAATCTGCAGCCCAGCTGGATGGATGGAGACCTCCTTTCCATCTTTATTGTAATTGCGACTGGTGATTTACATACTATTGGACTGATAGGTGGGCCGGGGAAGACAAGTCCTGGCAGATTTAGGTTCAAAACATGGCAGGGGGCTTCTTGCCCTAGGGCTGCCTAATTGGAGAAATCATTTAGGGGGTGATTTATAAGTCCATGGGGTCCAGGGGTGGCATGTCGTGGGGACCTCTAATTTACGTTTTGTGTATTTTGGACCTCATATGTCCCTGTGAAAGCCTAGAAGCAACTCCTCTCCTCAACATCTTGCTCCTTTTTTCCAAAGGAAATACTAATTTTTCCCATGCTCTTCAGGGAATCAGTGGTTTGAGTCAGAATGTGCTTTTGTTTTCTAATGCAGTTTGCAGTTCATTGTGAATCAGGCTGACGCTGTGAAACCTCAGTTCAGTTGTGGTGGTATGGTGTGCATCAGAGTCTGTTTGGAGACACCCATGGTGAGGACTGATTCACTGCATTTCCTTGCTGTGATTGGTTGCATCCAATGATACATCAGCTGACTGACCGACCGCACTGCAAGGCCATTGTATGCAGTGGCACACACAGGATAAACTTTAAGGATGGGGGGGCATGATGAAAAAATACCATTTTATCACCCCCAACCCCCAGAATTCATTCCCCCAAGGCATTTTTAATTTTTTTCTGAAATTGGAGAGGCACCCTGCCCCTCCCCCGCATGCAGTTATTATTGTATCCTACAGCCGACAGTTCACCAGCAGCGCTCTTTGTAAGTATTAAACCATGACAATGGAAAGTGCTACTGGGGAATAAATGCCTGGTTGGGAGTGGGGGGGGGGTTGGGGCACAAGGTCGCAGGCCGAGTGTCTCCAACCACCCACGCATTAATTCCCCAGTAGAACCTTCCTTTGGAGTGACTAATGTATGTTAATACCAACATAAAAACAGGGTTGTAAGTGTAGTCTCACACGCATTCTTAGGGTGCAAGAACTGCAACCCAAGATGAGTGGTTCTGATACTGTAAGAATATAAGTAAACCATGTTTACAACCATAAGAGTTGCCTTCAAGAACGTTTTAATGTATTAGTGATCAATATGGCTCAATAATTATTAAAATTAAAAAAAAAACTTCCCCGAACATGCCCATTTCCAGAGCAGCTGCACTTGGGACACTCTTTACAGAATGTGACTTTTTTTTTTTTTTTACCTGTTAGCAGCTGAACAGAAACTGCCCGTTTCCATATGCAACAAGTACATAAAAGTACGCAGACAATAAGTACAAAAACAAACATGTTAAACAGTCATTAACATGTACAGTTATATCCTGAGTGCAGCCACTTTTGCAATCTAACCTTGAAGGTGCACAATCTTAGAATGAGTGTCTCATGCACAGAGCAAAAGAATGCTCTGATTGGTCGGGAGCACTCCCTCGATCAATAATACACAGAGCGAGAGAGAGAGAGAGAGAGAGAGAGAGAAACCCTAGGTACAGTTCTGACCAGCAGAATGTTTGTTTCTGTTGCACACCACAAAATGGCAGACTGCAGGAAACTACAGCACTGCACCAATCGAAAAACCATTACCCAAACAGAGCAAACTACAGATCATTTGTATGCAGAGCCGCTAGCCCATGTAACGATCTTCCTAACAGCATTCAAGACGGTTGTAATTTCATGACTTTCAAAGCCTCCCTTAAGGGGAATCTACTATCGAATAGACAATGTACCTGTTTTCAAGTTTTACCATGGCTCCATATAATTCTCTGTTTATGCATAGCTCTCTGTTGTCCTGTATCAAACGTTAATAGTGTTTTTCACCAGTGCTGAATTTATTTTACATCCACTTTGTGTCTCCCCTTCCTATTTATTCCTCGTATAGCATGCTAATTGATCTACCCATTCTGCTTCTCTCATTGTGCATTTTATGTAATGAATTCTGGGTTGCTCTTGAGAAATGCACGTTTTGTCTCTGTGAGCCTACCTAGTTACCAAAATCCAATAAATAAATTGTTTGGCTATTGTTTTTACAGATGGGCTGCCACTGTAGCAGTGGTCGACTTTGCTGTGCCACAAAACAGCAGAAACAAACTGGCTGAGAATGCGATGGCCTGCAACAGACAGCAGAGAAGGCCATGTTTAAGCAATACTGCATGACAGGGCGTGTGCTGCTGTGGGATTTACACCCACCTTGTGTGGAGTGTCACGAGGTGCAGCTGAGTGACTTTAACCACACAAAAAAGTGTGTAAATCCCACTACTACACGTGCCCTGAAGTGTATTAATGCAATTATAAAATGAATCTGTATTAAAAATTAAAAAAAAAAAATTGGTTCAAATAAAGTAAATATTTGATCAGTGGGATCTTTACCAGTTGTCTGTTGCAGGATTTACACATGTCATGTGACCTGTTTTGACCAATGAGGTTACAGGATTTTAGAGACCCATTTCATAACAAAGGATAACTGTGCTGACCTCTTGAAAAAGTCTCCTGTCGCAAAAAGTAAAGGAGTGCACATATTTCCGATGAGGACAAAAAAAGGGCACTAAAAATGATTGCTTTTCCAACCTTTACTGTGCAAGCACTGCAAATAGTGGCAGAATTTACCCCACGAAAGCCAGAGTAGGCATTCGAAAACACCAAGGACCCCATATTGAGCCAGCAGCACTAGCACCAGTACACTGCCATTGGGATATTGAGATAAACTGCTGCGGCTTTACCACCTTTGAATATTGGGCTTCTGCATAGTGTACACGTGCAGCGCAAATCCATAGCACTGGCACAGCTGCGTGGATAGCATTAGTGCAGTGTAAATCACTTGTGCAGCTCTAAATATAGCACTGACTACAGCGCTGAACGCGGGGGGCAGCAGTGGGTGTGAAGAAGGCACCAATGGAAGACACACAACACAGCAGCATAGGTATCAAAATAGAATTTAATGCACAAAAAGGGCAACTGTTCATAGAAAAAAAACAATAGTTTGCTTGGGAGGAATAAACAAAAGCATGAGGACGACTGCCCATAAGGGGAGATAAACAACTGAAAATGAGCTGCTGGCCTTGAAAGAAAATAACTAAGAAGAAAGAACGACAGGTCAGAAAAAAAAAAACAAGTCTGGGGGGAATAAACAAAAGCACAAGGGCAACCGCCTATGGGGGGGGGATAAATGAAAATGAACTCCTGGCCATTACACAAAACAAGTGGGCATCCTCCCATCAATATGGGCAACTAGAGTGTCAAAATAGGTCTAAAACAAATGGGCAGACTAGAAGGACCTAACAGTCCCCTTCTGCCATCAACATCTATGTTTCTAATATGAGGGAAAAAAAAGACACCTGACCATTAGTAAAACAAACAAAAAGGGCATGTCCCCACACCACACACCTTGGGTAGTCTGCCTCAGCCCCCTCACCCAGCAACTCTTCCTCCCTGGCCATCACCAGGTCAACCTAGTTTGCCAGCTGAGTTGCTGGCCACCTTTGGTCCCACTGCAACGCAGGCCTGCACCTTTTTGTGGACATTTTTCTGTGATGTCTCGTCCCAGCCCTCACACCGAGCCAGCTGCTGTATAGGTGTGAACTTTCCATTGGCGCAACACATTTCGGCATTAGCGCTGCACTGACGTTGATTAGCGCAGTGTTATGCATGCTTCTGGGGGAGCTGGGCCTATCCACACGCAGCAAGCGTGGGGTGTCACGTGTGCTTGGTGTGCATACGGAGACGAGCACTACACACGTGTGATGCCATTGCACAACATCGTAGCGCACATGCCTGCTCTGAATGGACATCACTCACGATGTGTGACGTCATGTCTGCACCACACATGGACGTGGCGCTAGTGCAACTGCAAATACGCTAGCGTTTGGGGCAGAACTGCAATATTCAAATATTGTATGCAAATGAACTAATTTCACATTCTGAGGGAAAACTCCACATTAGCATGTCATTTCTGGAATGTATTCATTCATTAGCATGCCTAATTGCACCTGGAGTATATAAAAAGAAGCAAAATGCTCCATCCACGTTTCACAGCAGAACCACAGGTGGCTAGAGGCACAGTAAGTGTATTGTGGAATGGCCTACAATAGGGAGCTGGGTGACCATAGCACTGTGTTTATGCTGTATCAGGACTAGACTATTGCTGTATCTGCACACAGCCAGCTGCAGTGATAGCCAGGCAGCTAGAAGTGTGTTGGAACCGGACATGCAGAAACATGTACCGGTCTTAGCCAGGGGGCCCAGGGGTCTACCTGTCACTGCACCTTAGCTCTGTTGTCAGTTATGTGTATGCAATGCTCAGTGCTGTCTGTCCTCCCTATTTCAAACAGGTAGCAAGATGGACGACTCTTGGAGCCAGAGGAAACATAAGTTCTCCAGTGAAGAGGTGCTCGCCCTTGCCCAGGCATCTTTCAAGCATGAAGAGCTGGTCAGCTGACGAAGAGGGACCAGGTCAGAGATCAGCAAGGCCTGGGATGTCATCACAGAGGCTGTGAATGCTGTGAGTGGCACAGGTAGGGCTAAGGAAGAGGTCAAAAAGATGGCCAGGGACCACAAACAGAGGACCAAAGACATCATGGCCCAGGTGAGGATAAACCATCAGGCCATACATGATGGGCCCAGTACTGCGGTGCCTCTAGCCCCCTGCAGAGGAACTAACGGCCTCGACAATACACCCTACCTAAGTGACTGGCATCCTGGGAAGCAGCTATGAGAGCCAAGTTGGACCGTCACTGCCGTGTGAGTGATCGGATCAGCCCCATCACACTGAGCTTGTGTGTGCACGTGCAACAGAGGTGTTGTGATTTGCATGCCTGTGGGGGGGGGGGGGGGCTGGTGATGTGGGCCATGGCTGGACAAGCAAAGTGTGCAGGCACAGGAGTACTACACAGATCCATGGTCTGCATACACATCTTACAGTAGCCCTGTGGATGCATGCATCCTGTACAGGCCATGGTACACCACAAACATGGGCCATCACTGCTGCATGCCTTATCTGTAATGGCATAGCTTTGTGCAGTGTTTAATTGTTTAATTAGTATTTCGAAAAGACCTTTGAGCGTGAGCTCTTTTACAAAGGTTCCACGTCAGGGTGGACAATAAGACAATACACATATTCAGTGGTTACAGAGGCCTGATCATTAGGCATTAAAGAGCGATTACATGACAATTAGACAAATAGGATAAAAAAACTGAGCAGTTGTAATTGAATACTAAGCTATTTCTAATCGGTTGCCCTAGGTAGCACACCCCTGGAAACCTCCAAATCCGTTGATAGACTATGGCAGAGTAACTGCATAGGGTTTAACGCTATCCCAGCGAGAGGCTGGGTGACAGTGAAACAAGGGATTGGGTTTGAAACCAACCGCAGAGCGAGAGGTGGGGATAGTGAAAGGGGGCTGTGATGGGGGGGAGCTCCAGAGGCTTTGTCAGTATGGTGAGTGTGTTACGGGGTTGGGAGGCAGTACCAAGTGCATTTAAGAGGACTGATAGCTTACTTAAGCCCTTGGCTAGGCTGTAATGGAAGTGTTTGACTGGCACACCAGCATGCCTTGATATTGCTATGTCGACACCCCCCGTTGGGTTGGTAGCATGTCAATTCAGAAATACAATTACAGCGAGGTAATTTCAGTGAATGAATAATAGCACGTACATTTATAGCAAGTATCACATTACAGTGATCGAGTAATAACAACAATTGGATCATTTAGCGAGAACAACCTTGCTAAATACCCCATGTCCAAGTGCGCCTCAGAGTTGGTATCCTAAATATAAGGAGGGTCTGGGGGCACAGCCCCCCTGCGTACATCACAACAACAATTAGATTGTCATGTTAAGTACAGTTACCGGCTTGCTCTCTCTAAAGATACCGGCTGACAACAACTGGACTCAGGTACAAATACAGAGCACAGTTCTCATGCTGCCCACTGCTCGCTCTGTGTCTCACCATCAGTCTGGGTCTACTGTCAGTACTGAAGAAGTACAGCTCTCTACTGGACAGCACACAGAGCAGCGACGAGACAGAGTGAGCTGAGACACTTCCCAAGAGCCGCTACACGGCATTTACAGTACTGTACTCCACATCATTGTGACACTGTATGTACAAGGTGAATGCAGACACCCACATTGCTGTCTACAGTTTATTTTGCTGATATTGGCATGTGCTATTAAATAGAGTCGCCGAAATGTGATGCGCTGTAATGTAGTCACTGTAATTGACAAGTGCTATCATTGCCTCGCCGAAATGACATGGAGCCATTGGGTTCATGCTCACCTTTTACCCACTACAGCTTCCTGCATCTCCCATCATTTGTCCAATGAAATACGAGTATTTGTGGAAACACAGGTATACTTAAGAGGCACACACAGAGCTACTGTATCCCATTTACGTAACATATTTGCATGTATGTGACATCAAGTCCCCTCCTCCGTTGATTTCCCCTGCTGGCATCCTTATCAACACTGTAGTTGTGCCTCCAAAGCCCTGGCCAGACCCTGACTGTTAGATGTGTTGTACAATGGGTGTAGTCTGCATGGTGCTATCTATTTATCATGCTGGTGTGGTAGTCTGTTGTGTACCAGCCTACCATGCCATGTGCGTATTGTCTCCTGTGTGATGACTGGTAATGGGATGTGTGGGGTGTATACAGCACTATGGGTTTATGGCACTGTACAGCATGGGTTGCAAGAGACAGTGTATTGGGCATAAGTGCTGCCATGGTTGGAACACAGGTATGTACATTACTCCACAGTATTGTTCTCTTCTCTCATCAGCCCAGTCTATGGTGGAGGGCACAGTGGTGGAGGACGGCCCGGGACCATCCTGCCATGTGCTGCCCCTGAGGGCCACCTTTATCAGGGCCGGAAGAGACCAGAAAAGTGAGGAGGAGGAGGAGAATTCCTAAGAGAAGGATGACACGTATGTTATGGGGTGGAGGACAGAGGGGTGTGGCTCTAACCAGGAGGGTTGCCTGCCCTTGCTGGTTCCCCTACAGATGTGGCCCAGCCCACCCTCCCTGACATGGCCATTGCTGTGTGTCACCCCAGGCCACTGTCCTTGGCACAACCACAGTTGCCTCAGGAGCCCAAACGTGGCAAGGCCCTCACCACTGGCATGGCTAATGTCCTGCCTCCCCATGCCACTGCCACCGGCCCAGCCACAGCCTGACCCCACCCAAGGGCAATTTCAATGGCCCAGGCACTGCTGTGCCACCTCAGCCAACAAACCAGTGCACAGTACTGGCCACAATGGACACCCGGGCAACACAATGGCCCAGGGTGCAATCTGAATCTGTACCCCACGACACAACACAAAGACAGAAGGAGGTAGCCCACAGGCAGCTGCTGCAGTCAGTCATTGGTGTACAGGAGAGCATGCAGGCAGAACTGGCCCACAAATGACACACGCTGCAGGTCAAGGAGCAGCACGCAGAGGCTCACCATGCAAAGCAAATTAGAGTCTTTGCTGAACTGCAGCAGTCCATGGATGCCAGCTGCAGGGCAACAGGCCTGTCTGCCGCCGTGCGGGAGGCTGCAGCCATGGTCTCTGGCATGGGGGGGTGTCAGCCATAACACTGGCTGTTCCAGTGAGGGAATGTCACCCCACTGTGGATGCCTTGGCATACTGCCAAGCCCCGCAGTGCAGGCATCAGAGCACTCAGAGTAGTGAGTTCATCCATGACACCGTACATCCCTAGCCGTGGCTTGTTCTCTGGCAGGTCAGTCCTCCCCGAGGCCATGACTGAGGACGGATCACACTGTCTGCAAGTTTGTCCCCATTGTGTGGATGATGACCCCCCCCCACTACAGTGTTCGCACAGGGTCTGCATCCGTGGAGATAGTACGGGACGCACCTAGTGTGCACATTAAACAACCAGACACATTAGACACCTCATGTTCTCATCTCACAGTATCCATTCCTCCTCCCCTTCAGGATTGCTTGCTTTGATTTACACCTCTTTACCCCACCGCAGTCAAGATGGCTTGATTTTATTTCTCCCCATGTAAACCACACTCTCCTGATGGGATGGCTTGGTCTGATTTCTGCCCCTTTAACCACCCCCCTCCCCCTGCCAAGATGGCCTAGTTTGATTTCTGATTTCTCCCCCTTTAAACTCCCCCTGCTTGGATGGCTTTTTAGTTTATTTTTGTATGTTATTTGATTAATACAGTTATTGAAGCCATTACAGTCTTCTGTGTGGTCTGTACTCACCGTTGGGATCCAGTAAGGTCTCTGATGAGGCTTTGGTTTGGCCTCCACTGGAGGGTGTTCCTCTGGGACTGGTAGGCATATCCCACAGTTGAGTGCCATGTTGTGTAGTATGCAACAGGCAAGGAATATGGCACAGGCTTTATGAGGGGTATACTGTATGGCACTACCAGAATGGTTAAGGCACCTGAACTACATCTTGAGCATGCCAAAGACCCACTGTATAACGTGTAGCAATGTTTGCTGCATTACACCTGTCCTCTGCAGTGGAGGCAGGTCATAGGACAGGTATGAGGATCCAGGGGTACAAGGGATAAGCACTGTCTCTTGTGTAGGTACAGGGCACGGGTTTGTGATGTCATCTGCAACATGGGGGGAGAGGCTTTTGGGGTATACACACTGAGGAGGTGCACACTAGCGATGCCCCCACCTTCAAATCTCTGGCATGGAATAGAATTTTTATTTGTAAAAGCCTATGGTGCATGATTTTATTATTATTAATGTTGTATTTGTAATTATTTATTTGTTATTTGTACAGCGCTTTGGTTTTTGAAAAGTGCTTAAAAATAAAATTTTACTTACTTACTGCCAGGGAACCATGCAAGGACAATGATGCTGTGCCCTTTGGAACCATGCGAGGACACTGATGATGTGCCCTTTGGAACCATGCGAGGACACTGATGATGTGCCCTTTGGAACCATGCGAGGACACTGATGATGTGCCCTTTGGAACCATGCGAGGACACTGATGATGTGCCCTTTGGGCCCATGCGAGGACACTGATGATGTGCCCTTTGGAATCATGTGAGGACAGTGATGATGTGTCCTTTGGAACCATGCAAATAAACCGATGATGTGTCCTTTGGAACCATGCGAGGACACTGACAATGTGTTCTTTGGGCCCATGCAAGACCATTGATGATGTGCCCTTTAGGCCTTAACTCCAATAATAGTTGGTGCCGGATGGCAAAATGGGTGCAGTCAATGGCACCAAGTAGGGCTGGTAGGTGTGCAACTTGATAGAATTGCTGCATGGCTGCTGTTCACTCTGCTAGTGTGGTGGGGAATACGATGAACTCCCCAGAATGGGCCAGCAGGGTATCTTGGAACTGGCCCAACAGGTGCGAGGTGACAGACTGTGAGATATCAGTGGTGTTGCCCACCAGTGTCTGGAAGGTTCAGGGGCCAGGAAGCACAGTGCTGCTGTCATCTTGAGCTGTATGGACCTCGCATGGCTGCGCCGGGAGTCTGTCCAGAGCTGGTCATGCAGCAGCTTATACAGATGCATGATCATGGGCCTTTTGAGCCTACACTGGCCCATGATTTGTTAGCCACTGAGGACTTCGAATGTGACTCATGGACAGTACTGTCTGTTTGTAGCATAGTGTTTCTGGGGCCTGTGCCAGGGCCCAAGGGGAGCACTGACCCTCTCCTTATCCTGCATGACCAACTGCATCAGGTACACATTGTGAGCCAATTTATTATCAACTGTGTGTGTGTGTGTGTGTGTGTGTGTGTGTGTGTGTGTGTGTGTGTGTGGGTGTGCGTGTGTGTTCTGCTATGCTTCTCTCCATCTCCGAGGTTGCCTCAGGTTAAGACTTGCTTTTTAAAGTCGGTATTTGTGCTGCACTGTCTTGCTGCCCTGTTTCATTAGGGCAGCGCTATATCTCTGAATATCGCACTGCACACGATACGCATGTCATCGCCCCCCTGTTTGAGCGCTGCACCCTAATCTTCATGTAAGCTATTTAAGTGGCAACAAGTCATGCGACAGTGTGCGTTAGACAGTTCTAACACACGGCTGAGGGGCGTAGTGAGGCAGGAGACCCCGGAGTGGCTTATTGCACTTATGAAATGGGCATCTAAATTTTAGATACATGTAAAAATTTAAATTATTAGGATTAAGCAATAAAAAAGTGATTTTTTGGTCCTTTTTTAAAATAAAATAGTTCCTTCACCTGGATGTGTTTTTTTAGACTTGAATTTTGTTCTACTGTGGCCCCCATAGTTGTACATTTCTTTTTGTTGGTTGCCATGGCTTCCCTCAAACAGATGGACACACACACACACACACACACACAGACACACACACTCTCACACACACACACTCACACACAGTCATTATTTGTTGTTCGTTTTGTACGAGACATAGAGGCTTTTTGTTGCTGTTGTTTTGGGAACGAGAGGAAAGCCAGCATACTGAACTGTATGGCAGTACCTGTTATGGAGTATACGGAATGGCACGGTGTGGGAGCAACTGTCTGCTGTAAGAATGGAGCACCTGAAGGCACAGAAATAAAGGAGGATGGTATTTTTATTTTGTTGTTGAAATACTAGGGGCTTTTTGGGGGCACTTGAGGAAAGCGAGCGTATGATGCAGTGTGGCTGCAAGTGTGTTGAACTGAATGGAGAGGCACGGGAACAGCTGTGCTGCTTTGAAAAATTAGAATGGAGCCGCAGAAATTAGAAAAGCAAAGAAGGGTACTATTTGTTTTAATAATTTATTATGTGAAACCAAGTCTGAGATGTGTGTGTGTGTGTGTGTGTGGGGGGGATTCGTAGTTTGCATGGTGACTGTGGCTTATGGTCAGCCGGATGACAGAGTGAGCGAGCAGGCAGGTGGGTTGCAAGACAGCAAGTCGGCTGTTAAGCCATAGAACGAGCATGCAGGCGGGATTGCGATCGTGGAATTTTTTTTTTTTTTAATGATGCAGGTTGTGCATTTAATTTAAAGATGTGTGAAGTGAGTGAGTGAGTGATGTTTTTTGGGCGGTTAGCGTTAGAGTAAGGGTGGCATCACTTGTGGCACAAAACAAGATGGCGGCTATTTGATTTATGAACATTCTTTGTGGGCAGTATAACCCATATCAATGCCCAGTGGGCATTGTCGGGCCTTATTCCTGTGTGTTAGACACATTAGCGCATGGTCAGTGGCCAATCAGATTACTCATATTTTGGTACCCATTTCATAACACACCTCATGGCCCCATGTTACTTGATGGCCATGCCCCACCCCTTCAATGCCCCACATACCAACTCCCAATCCTGATGTCTACCCCTCCCTTATTCCCCACCCAGCCTCCCAGAATTCTGTTCTAATCTACCGTCCCAGCACTATCATTACCTAGCTCACTGCTTCTAAAGCTGTTTGGGATACAGTGTTATAAAAATCACTACATGAATCAAAATTCTATTCTATTTTATAGTCCCTACACTACTAGTACCTAACTCACTGCATTGTAAAGTGCTTTGGGATACAGCCTGTATGAACTGCACCGTTTAAGCCCAAATACTGCATTGTTCTACAGTCCATGCACTACCAGTACCTCCTTCATTACTTTGTAAATCATGACATTGTTCTTTGCCAATCAGGGTTATTTCTAAACTTTATGGGTATTGTTATAACCATAAGAGAGACAGCAGTTGTGCATATATGCATACATTGTAAAACACTTTGGTACACAGTGTGCATGAAAAACTATATTTAAAACCAAATTATGTTCTACAGTCTCAGCACTACCGGTAACTAATTCACTGCTGTTAAAGCACTTTGGGATAGAGTGTGCATGCAAAGCTGTGTCTAAACCCAAATTCTATTCTATTTTACTGTTCCTGCACTACCAGTACCTACAGTAGCTCATATATTGAAAAGCACTTTGGGATGCAGTGTGTATGAGAGGAACTATACACATCCACATTCTAGCGTGTTGCACACTCACTGCACTACCAGTAAAGTGCTTTGGGATACTGTTTGTATGAAAAGCACTTTGTAAACCCAAATTCTATTAACCCATTGCATTGTAAAGTACTATAGAATATAGCGTGTATGAAAGGCGCTATCTGAACACAAATACTCAACTTTCATACAGTTCCTGAAAAAAACACTGCCTACTTCATTGCTTTGTAAAGCATTTTGGGATACAGTGTGCATGAAAGGCATGATTAAATCCAGATTCTATCCAATTCTACAGTCCCTGCACTATCATTACCTAACTAATAGCACTGTAAAGCACTTTGGGATGTAGTGTGTAGAAAAGGTGCTATTTAAGCACAAGTGCTCTTCTGTTCTACAGTCCCCGCACTACCAGTACCTAACTCGTTGCTTTGTAAAGCACGTCGAGATACAATGTGTATAAAAATCCCTATTTAAACCCATACTCTATTCTACAGTCTCTGAACTACCAGTACCTTCCTCATTGCTTTGTAAAGCATTTGGGATACAGTGTGCATGAAGGGCACTATATAAACCCAAATTATCTTCTATTCTACAGTCTCTGCACTGCCAGTACCTTATTCATTGCACTGTGCAACACTTTGGGATACGGTGTGCATGAAATGCCCTATATAAATCTAAATTCTGTTCTATTCTGCCACTATACAGTTGCCCAGAAAGGAAGGAGTAGGGAAGGTGGGGTGGGGAAGGATGGGGAGGGGAAGGAGAAAGGAAGCAACCCAGCCCCTGGGGAGCTCCTGTTCCCGATAGGTCTGCTCTGCTTGTAATAGGACCTTAGTGTGCCCTTTAATAGCTCTCAGCCAGCTGGCCACTAACTGACAGTTCTGTGAGTGGACCTAGCCACCTGGATCTAACAAGCCCTGGGGGTTGACTTCTGGTTGCGTGCCAGGAAAGAAAAGCTGCTGCATTTTACACATGTGAACTGAAGATTTCTGCTAAGCTGACTCCCTGAAATCCTCTGGAATTGTGCCAGAGATCACTTACAGCAGCACCCCCCGGAGGGGTGAATCCCTACCTCGACAAGTTTCCTGAGGGACCCAATTAGTGCTGAGAAACAAAAGGGAATCAAGAGATTGTGTGGAAATAATATGAGGTGAAATGTGACTGTTTAAAGCTGAGAATTGCTTTATTTGGCACCCAGTACCCTCCCTCCCTGCAATGAGGCAGGAAATGTTAAATGTAAAATGTTTAATTTGGATTGGGTCTCTGTTGCTATGTGGGTCTGAGATGGTGGAGGGTGGAGTATGGCATGGCCTATAATGTCCTAGACCTCTGGTCTGAGTGAATGTGAGAGGTGTTGAGTGAAATCACATGTTATAGTAGTCCTATAAATAGTGCTGGTTTGAAAATTTAGATTTTTAGCCTTTGAAGAAGAACTGGTTAGGTTCAAAACATGTCAGGCGTTGTACTCATACTGCCTGCCTTTTTAATGTAATAAATCTAATTTTTGCACTATCATGTTGTGGCGTCCCTTTTGTATTTGTGTGTGCAGGGGACCTGAAGTGATTGAATTAGGTGAGTTTCCTAGCACCACGTCCTAGTGCACACTCTATGGGAATACACCTCTGGTAGGTGTTTGTCCCTCTGAACCCCATTTGAAATTGCAAGAATTAACCATCTGTACCTCTTAGAAGGAAAAGTAAAGGCAAGACTGGGAGGGTCAAGCAGTGGGTACAACTTACCTAGAGTTCAGGGATGCCTTTTGAGGTAGGGTTTGTGGGGTAGGGTAATGAAAGTATACATGGTACTCTGAGATTTGTTTACACAAATTCTGAGTGATGTTTATTTTTGTAAAAATAATATAGAGCAAATCATGCTATACAAAAATAAAAACAAACCAAAAATAAAGTAATACTGTCTTAAACTTCAGACTATAAACAAAGAAATCAGATAAAGAAATCAATAAGCTCTCCTCGAGCTTCAGAATCATTTCCTCCCATGCCCATCTCATCCACAGCAATGTTTGGAGCATTCAAAAAAAAGCTCTGCCACTCCATAACTGGCACCTCCACCTGTGCTTGCACCTCGTAACATCTTAATTCCCTACGCTGCTTCTGACCTTATAGGTGTCAATTTCTGCCCTCCCTTCTTGCACTTACCTGTCCAATGCAACTTCTAATGCACTTGCCCTGCTTCTGTCCTGACAAGGCCCCTCGGCTGCCTCACCCTGACCCTCTACACCTATGCCTTCCCCTACCGTCAGCCCTCTCGCCTTCTTGCCCTCTTCCTCCTATTGTTTCTTGAGTTACTCATCACTTGGTCTGATTTTATCAAGCAAAGTTACTGTCTAAAACCATGTACCTGTAACTGTTTTATGTTTTAGTGTCTGTTACCCTGTAACCAGCATGACGTGGAACCTTTGTAAAAGAGCCTTGGCTCAAAGGTACTTTGTAATCCTAGACACAATTAAATACATAAAAATAAATAAAATTTCCCTCCAGTGATTCTGCCCTAGTGTAGAATACTTTAACCATTACAATTTTCTGCCAACTTCTGTGCTCTCAGACCAACCTCTCAGGACACTCTCCCAGGATGATCTCACTAACCTTAGCTCAGTGGCGGCTTTTATAGTACAGTCCTCCTATGACACTAGTGTCAGCTGATCCGCCCCTTTTCTAATACAGGGGAATATTCTGGCTAGTACACACATATGGGGGATCAAACTGACTGTATATACAGAGGGAAAACATACAATCATAAGGAGTTATTTCATTCTGCTTTTAACACTCTGTCACTGAAGCTGTTGAGAAAGACTTCTTAATTACATGTAAATAAGAAAACTCCGCCCCTTTTCAGCTGAGTGACAGCTGGGGAGTTTCTTATATAACAGCCTCATAATTGGGCTGCCGGCTCCTAGAAATACATTTTTTCCAAGAAGGCTTAGGTCAGGTAAGAACACTCTCTGCCTAGAACACTAAAGGAAGCACTCTTATATTTAGTGTCTGCACATTAGTTATGCCTTCTTTAGGGTGTTTATATACAAACTGCTTTAAAAAGACAAATCCCACATCTGTATTCAACACACGCGACGGCTGTAATTTCAGGTCGTCAGAAACAACTTGTATTCGCTGCTTTCATAGTTCTGCAGGAAACATACATTTTTTTACATATTATAAAACACAACAGTGCTCACAAAGACATTGTACTGTCTCCGACTAAGCATTCTATTAAATTCTTTAACAGAGCGTAACATAATAAACAAGGACACAAACCACCTCTGTGCAGATTATTTCTGCTAACTATTATTTAGTCTTTGTTCTTTATGTCAGTCTGCTGTTCTAGCGTTCGTTCTCATAAGCGCATATGGCAGGGGCGGAAAAGGAATACAAAGAAGAAATAGCCAAGGGAGGAGGGGTACTATTATGGGTGGCCTACCCACAGTAGTAGAAAACTGAAAGTTCAGGTATACAGAAAAGTTTAAGAAATGCTACTGCAATAGACTGTAGGGGTACAAAGAGAAATGCCATAGCTCTATTTCCAACAGGGGGTAATCTAAGCTATCACACCTTTCACAACATACCATATAGAAATCTTATTCAGAAAATCGAATTGTATGATATCCACAAGGAGTACAGGACATGGATAGCATGGAGGCTGTCATACAGTAAGGTTGTGAGCTAAGAACTGCGGACTTAGACTGAATGTGTGGAAGTAGAGGGAAGGGACTTCACGCAGAGGCACGGAGTCTGGATTAGAGATGGGCAAAGTTGGGAAACTATGCGCTGCAAATTAATCCACAAATTTAGCGCAATTCTCACATTAATTCTTGGATGAGAATTGCAAAGGTCCACCTGCGAAGTGTGGAATTTCACCCATGAAGTGCGGAATTTCACCCACGAACAGCAGAATATTACAGCGAATGGCAGAATTTCGCCATTCATGAGCGAAACTCTGCCGTTCATGGTCAAAATTCCACCGTTCATGGGTGAAATTCCCACTTCGTGGTGAAACTCTACAAAAAAGAATGGTGATGTCAGACAGGTGGATTTTGAGCCTAGTAGCAAAACTTCGTGGACTGCTCCATGGAGGCAAATTTCCCGACTTCACCAGAACTATGCCAGCGAATTTAAACTTCACAACATCTCTGGATCCTACATACAGTACACCCCATATGGTACAACAGTGGACAGCACAACCAAGGGGAGGGATCGAGGGGTAACTGTGAACAACGAACTGAAGTCAGAGATGCAGTGTGTGCTAGCAATCAAGAAAGCAAACTCACCAGCCTGATGGCGCAGAGGGCTGAAGCGTGGCATCTTACCTCGAACCATACCGGAGACCCAGGTTCAGAAACGGACTCGGGACGCGAGGGGGCTGGCAGGGGAAGGAGAGGATTGAGCGCCAATAGGACTGCTCTCCTCTCGTGGGGTGGGTAGCGGGGTGGCGGCACTCTGCAGTGGCCTCTGGTGGAGACCAGGAGCACTGCAGAGGCAGCGCAAGGGGGAACAACACAGAAAAACAGAAACCGCTCCACGACTGGCCGGATGATGGCTGCCAGTCCACCAATGCCACTGATGCCCCGAAGGAGCCACATCCACCTCAGCAGCACCCCGGGGCCAAGCTCTAGCGTGGGTTTCCCCTCCTGGTGCCTTCCCCCTTGGAGAAGGGGGACCCACCCAGTGAAGGGTTACGCCGGGTTACCCTGTTGGTGGCTGCTATGTGAAGTTGGAGGCCCAGGAAGGGACAGGTGGATCAGAAGGGACCTAGGTAGCCTGAAGGAGTGGTGGGTCATGGCGCACGAGGTAGGGAAAAAAAAGAAAGCAAACTCAAATGTGGAATGCATAAGGATGGGTGAGGATGAGCATGTCAAGGGAGGTGATCCTCCCCCTTTACAAGGCCTGTGTTAGACTGCACCTGCAGTACTGGGTCCAGGTCTGGTCACCCCAGTATAGAAAGGACATTGAAGAAATTGAGAGGGTTCAGACAGGGTCACCATGCTGATTAGCAGCTTAAAGCAGCAGTCTTAGTTAGTCAACAAACAAATGACATCTTAGCTTTTTTTTTAGTGTAACCTCCCCCCACACACACACACAAATGGGGGTTCCCGTAAAGTCTTCCTCGAGATTGCCTAAATGCTCACTGCCAGGTTGGTGTCCTGCGTTTTAGCAGTTTATATGTGATTGCCAGAGAGTGCCTAATTAGCCTCTGTGTACTGTCTCTTTAAGAGATGCCTGGACTGCCGTCATAATTAATCTGAGAGGGAGTTCTGTTAGAAGATGTACTGGTTTTCTGATCATTTGCTAGAGTAGTAATAATACTGCAGTTTGTTCTAACTTGCCTTCTTTGCAGCATGGACAGTTCTGTTTGTTTCCATCACCTTTGTCCTGGACTGCAGAATGGGCCAATCAGCACATTTGGGACTCTAAAATGGAGCCTGCCTACAGGGGCTTGGTGGGGCCAAAACTTGGAATTGTAGTTTTGGGCTTTTGGCACCTAAAATAACCTGGAGGGGGAGCCCTTGTTGTGACTGACAGATCAGCCAACCGAACCTTTTGGATCTTGGAGAAGTCCCAAGTTGCTTGCAGTTTCAGTTAGATCTGAGTTGGGAAGTGAAGAAGTAACAGCTCGAGGTAGTTCGAGCAGCAATCCATAGTGGATTCATGTGGGAGAACTGTGGAAAGGACTGAGTTTGGCCTGCATGCCTGCCTGCTGTTCCTGAGAGGGAACTTGTGCTTTTTTTCGGACTGAATCCGAACTTGGAGAGCGAATTAAGCCTCTGAAGAAGACCAAAGATTTGCTGAATGCGATCGGCCTGTCAGGACATCCAACTACCTCTGAACTCCCAGATTGTGCAGAGACTGTAATTGCAACCTTAGAGCCATTTGCCTGGTACAGTGGAATTTCCTTACATATGAATGTGCTGTGTGCTTATAGTGGGTCGTGATTTGCTTCCCCTCTGTGTGTCTGAACTGTGTTTTGCTTGCTGGAGGCTGAATCCAGCTCCACGGACTGAATCTGTATCCATTTCCATCTGCCTGGGCACTGCTACACTGGCCCAGCCAGAATACCTGCTACACAGAGAAAGTCATCGACAAGAGACCGGCCTGGGGATCAGCCCTCTGCTCAATGCCTTGAACAGGAATGACGCCTCGGTGATTTGTGTGGGCCTTGCTTCTCTGGGCACTCCAGCTCAATAGCCTGCAGTCTCGATTTCATCCTGTTTGTGTCCAGTATTGGGTATCATGAATACACATCAGGGTAGCTCCCTGCAACAACAACCAAGTCTAAAAGTATTGCCATCTGATTGTCTTGTTGCCTTTTCTTTCACGAACTGAGCCCTCCAGCTCCGGATTACAAATAGTGTGTGTTATGCATGTTGCTTTCTTCCATCACAGGGCCCCAACCAGCTACAACATTCCTGGATAGCCCACCGTTTTCCTACCTGGGTA
The DNA here is from genome assembly GCA_016271365.2 of Neoceratodus forsteri. Lineage (NCBI taxonomy): Eukaryota > Metazoa > Chordata > Ceratodontiformes > Ceratodontidae > Neoceratodus > Neoceratodus forsteri. The sequence goes on along the minus strand of JADMNL010000036.1, from coordinate 59,311,644 downwards.
CCCAGAGTGTGTGACTGTGTAGGGACTCTGAACTGCATGCATAACTGTCTGATTAATATGGCTTTTAAGCAAATCAACCTGATTACGCCCCTTCCTTGTTCAAGTCCCCTGAATAAATCAGATTTAACTTTGTTTAAATTTAACCTGACTGTGATTCCAGTTTGTGCCAAAAGTATTGTACTGTCGTTATTTGCTGTGCATAACCTTGTTTTACAGGGGGTCTCCAGGGTCAAGCTAGAGGGACCAGCCCTGGTGGTAAGTGCAAACAGTGTGGCTAATTACATGGTGAATAAGGGTCATTGTAAAAGTGATTTTTGTATATTGTTCAGGCCACTAGAAGGAGAAAAGGGGGGTTACAGTGTCCCAGAGGGCTGTGCCCAGGTCAGCTTGACCACTACCAACCCTGACCTCTGGGTGGAGGCACCCGTATCAGAACCTAGGCCCCTTAACCTGCAACTAGCCAAGCAGGCAGGGGTAGTAGCCCTTGGGATAGTGCCACCTAGGGGTTACATTAGCAGTACTGTATTCCTGATAATCATAGATACTTCATTTGGGTATTTTAAATTCACTCAGCTGTTTTAAACACAGCATTTAATTGCTTTTGTAATTTGTGTGGATCCACAATAAAGATGGCAGCCTTCAGCATCTTCTCTCTCTCTCTCTCTCTCTCCCCCTGGAGGTCACACTTTAACTGTACCCACTGTATTCATAATGCAGGTATGTCAGGGTATTGCCAGCAAAGTATTTTGATGGTCAACAGCACAGCACCACCCTGACCTGCTTACATCCATGACGGTGGACCGGGCAAAGGAGCAAGAACTTTTGTTAAAAACTTCAGAATCTTCTTTCTTGCCTCAGGAATGAAATAAAGCAAAAAGGAAATCAGATATATTGATGTTTTGTTTTGGCCTAACTGCCACTAAATTATTGATTTTTTTAACTAGTACTGCTGCATTAAGGCACAAGAGATCCGAGGAGAGATGGATCATGTAGAGTATAATTCACCTCCAAATGTGAAGAAGAAGCTGGTTCTCACACCGTCTTGGTACAGTGATGTCATAAAGCACAAGAGTGAAGCTTCAGGACTCTGTGACAGCACCGTGCCTATGAGGTGTGAGAAACAGCTTGTTCTTCACACTTGGGGCAACGTGGCCATCTTTTTTAAATATAAAAACTGGAGACTTGATGCGTTTTGTCAAACAGATCTGATCTGGTCAGTGGCCAGGATGAGCTACCTGTATGGCGAAGGTCTGCTTTGATTACTGTTTGAAAAAAAAACAGACAAAATGAGCCACAGTAGATGAAGTAGTAGCTGCCCACTGGGCAAATTTGTGCTTGGTGCCTATTTCAGTTTCAGGAGTTCAGGGTATGAAAATAGTCTGGGAGGGGACATAAATATTTGCTGTAGATTGGATATCAGTTGAGCAGCACATAGATTCAGAAGGCTATGAAGCTTGACTCATAGCGCAAGCAGCTCCTGCGCACGGCTGCTCTTGATGAGCACTCAACGTTGTTCTGCACATTCCGGAAAGGTTGTTCTCAGCGTTCTGAAGTTTAGAACAACTTTTCAGAAACACTGAAAAACCAGATGCTCAAAGTCTATTAAACTCAAATTGTTCAGCTTAGAGAAGGAAGGGCTGAGAGGTGACCAGTTACTGCTGTCCCCCAACTCGAGGATCAGGAATGCTGTGGCTTCGGCAGTACACTGACCGGGAGGGTGGCCAGGTGGTTGTCTTCAAAGCCGACACCAAGGTCGCACCTTGTTCTGCTGGCAGGTGGTTGTGTGTGCGAACACCGGGTGACCTACCCCCTCCCCTACTGGAAGCCATGTGCTTCACCACCACAATGCACTCAACCCCCACCCCCAGCCGTCTGCAGTGTGGCATTCTGGGGCTAGCACTTTAACGCCAGTGTCCATGCGGCAGCACAATGTACCGCTGCCCTGCCACAAAACATTTTTTATAAACATGATGTACTTGCTCTGCTTCTTTGAGCCAAATCTAGCAACCCAAGCACTCCGCACCCACATCTTTTCTGGATCCACCAAGGAGACTTTAGACCTAAAAAGTGGGGAGAGGGGTGTTCAGCTCATAAAAACTATCATTATTGTTCTGGAACAATGGAATACTTCAATGAAAAACATTTTTAGGGGGCTTTGGCCCCCCTTTGCCCCCTCTTTGAGCCAAACTGGGTAAAGTATGACTGTGAGCTGCGTTGTGACTATTTGGGGGACTCTTTTTATACAATCAAATCCCCTCCATAGGTGATAGCCTTCCCAGTAAAAAATCCATTTTTTCTTTGGGTCACATTTTATTAGAAAAGGTAATTTTATTTTAATTCTGTCTTTATACAGCAATCCATTTTTACTTTGGGTCACACTTTATCAGAAAAGGCAATTCTATTTTAATTGAGTCTTTACTCAACAGTGTATTAATAAATTGCAAAGAGAACAGGTAATTACTGTGCAGTTACCCAACAGTTCGCAAAATTTATGACAAGGTGTAGATTACCTGAGGGGGAGCTCTGTAAGACCTTCATACTGAGTTATTGCTTTGTAAATATATTTTAATTCAAAGAACATGACAGAAGGGTGAGAAAAAAAGGTTTCTATTCCTGTCATTTCAATAGCTCCTGTTCATCTGAAACCATTCTGATCACAGTTGAAAGGGGCAATGTAAGGCCTGCAAAGCTGTTCTCTTAACTTTCTATTTGTCTCTGAATTTACACCCCTACACTAACTTTTTGTCTCTGTGGGCTGTTGCAGCACCCCTCTTTTGTCCTGAATACACCATTCTGCTCCACATGGATCTACCCAGCACATGCAGGTATATGTTCCCCAGTCAACCTTCTCCTCACTAAAGCTCATTATAGGTATGAACCCATGCCAGACAATGTTCCCCAGCCCTGGTCCACCCCCACTTCTCATTGCAGTTCTCTTCAGGTGTGGGCCTATGCTGGTAGAGGTCCCCAGGTCCTTACCCAGGACCTGATCCTCGTAGAAATTCCCTTCAGGTGTAGGCCCATACCTCTGCCGTACCCTATAAAAAGGCTCCAAAGTCCATGAACCTGCAGATATAGTTTGAGAAAAAACTCCTTTTCAGTTGCACAGAAAGGAAAAACTCCCTTTCAGTTGCACAGAAAAGTCATTAAACACAGCCCCCCACAATCAAACTGTTTCTATAAACTACAACATTTTGTGAGAACAAATAAAGGCTTTAAGTAAAGACAAGTAAAGGCTTTAAGCCAATTAAGACAGGGATGACTTCCGGAAAAGGGCACGCAAAACCAAACTCCCAGCTGACTGGCCTGCCTTTAGAACTGCTAGGAACAAATGTACCAACCCATATTAGGGCTGAAAAAGCTAAATATTTTAAATCAGCACTAAACTCATGTGACACGGTGACCCCTGTCATAGTGGACACCCCTGAGATAAACTGAAACCCCTTCCCCAAGCAGTTTATATGTTTTGTATAATGTCCAACATGCTGGTTGACTGGTTATAAATTAAGTGCTGAAGTGCTTATAAAGTTTTCTGAGCATATTATTAACCTAAAAACAAAACTAAGAGTACAGTGACAAAATGAGAGGGCTGTCTTACTATAAGAATAACAAAAACGTGTGTCTGCTTTTTCTAAATGTTAGTAGCCCCTTTCAAATATATATTTTACAGCAGACAGCATGAGGTAATGTGACCCTGCAGGAGAGTTTGAGAATACTGAATGTTCTGACCTTGGCTCTAACCTTTAGCAATGTTGTAAACAAGTTATGTAATGTTCTCCAGGTGCCAAATAACTGTTCTATGTGTTGCAACAGTGGCCCCTAGTGGCTAGTTTTATGTTATGTCTACTGTTAATCAAAAGACTGGGAAACGTTTCCTACTTCTAGTGAGCTTATAAAAAGCCCCAGTCCCATGCTGAAAGAGGACGGATAGTTGGATACTGACTGAGGAAGGTGGAAGACCGCCTGGTAGTGTGTGCTTTCACACTGTTCAATTCATGTTAGGCTGAAGAAAAGCCTTAGAAACTGTTGAAGCTAAGCAGTTGTCTGACTTACCATTTTGCCTTCTGTATATTTACTTGATAAAAATAAAATGACAAATGCACTTGTGCGTTTTTTTATTGCACCTGACTTGTGGTGTGCCTGAAACTGTGTTATCCTAAACCCATGACCGGTGACAACTCATCCAAAATGATGCAGCCAAATTTTGGCAAATCTTAACGTACATAGAAGGGCATAGCCCCTCATCATCACTGCCTTCTAAGATTACCTCCGGTGATAACACATTCACTAGTAAACATCACACCTTAGAGACTATTAAATAGAGTAACTAATCATTTTGCCATTGCTGGATTAGCCTTTGATACCTCCCCAGGAAGCAAACTTCTCACACAACCCTGAAATAATGACTCAACTCGCCCTGCCTCAAAGGCTAATAAACAAGCAGCCAAGTTTAGCTTTAGCCCAATATCCTTTAAGCAGGTCGAGGGCCTCTTAATGACTCTGGACACAAAGAAAGGCGCAGGAGCTGACCAAATTGAACCTTTCTTTAAGTTAGGCTACCAATTCCTGACATCACCAATTGTACATCTTTTCAACTTGTCTCTCTCACAAGGGACTCTCCCATCTGCATGGAAAATTGCACATATTACTCCACTCTTTCAGTCAGGTAACCCAAGTGATCTTAACAACTACTGGCCTATATCCCTATTACCCGTTCTTTGTCAATTACTTGAAAAGCTGGTTAACGCACAATTAAGAGAGCACCTGGAAATTGCTAACATGCTAACCCCCAAATCTGGCTTCAGACCAAAACATAGCATGGTATCTGCACTGGCAAAGGTAACTAATGATTGGCAAGTTGCACTAGACTCTCAAAACCACATCAGCGCACTTTTCTTGGACTTGACCAAGGCGTTTGATACCGTAAACCACAACTTATTACTGTATATGTTGTGTGACATTGGCCTCTGCAACACGGCCTTATAGTGGTTCGCCTGTTACCTGGTAGGTAGACAACAGCAGGTCAAAGCCCAAGTCGATCTCTACCCCCTTAAAACACTACAAAGAGGAGTCCCTCAGGGGTCGATCCTGGGACTCCTTTTATTTGCAATTTATATTAATAACATTGACTCCAAAATCAGTGCAGCAAGTGTCCATCTCTTTGCAGAAGACACAGTACTCTACGATGCTAGGCCTACCCTCGAGCTTGCATGTATAGAGCTGCAGCAGGAGTTCAGTCTGCTGCAACAAAACCTCCTGCATCTGAAATTGTTGCTCAGTGCCAAAAAAGACCAAAATTATGTTTATATCCCCACAGGCTCAATCGGCAAACATTAGCCCCATGAACGCTAAGCTGCAGATCACGACCCTCCTGGGGGTACCACTAGAGGTAGTCGATAAATTCTAAATTCAGGTTTTTGGCCTGATTGTAGACTATCATTCACCATACATATACTGTAGAGGAACTTGCCAAAAAATTAAGACAAAGGCTAGGCCTCTTCTTCAGAATCAAACACCTGCTTAGTTACAAGGCCAAAATAAGACTGGTACATGTCACCAACTCGCTCAGCTGGTCATCCCTCTGCTCCCAAAGTGCCAACCTCTGTGCGTATGATTTGTGGACAGTGAACAGAACAAGGTAACCCTCGTCTGTTTTGTGGGTTCAAGTCACCTTCGTCTCAAGTTCTGGAGGGATTCAAACTGATAACCTCTTGTTAGCGTACCCAATTATCAGACTCAGATAATTCTGTCTTCGTGGGGCCAGATATCTTTGCCTATGGGCACCCAACCAGGTCTTTCAAATGAACTCTTAGAACTCTATGCAAGACTTTACAGAACTCTATCCATTTCCCAGTTTGGTATACAGTACAATAAGCTCAACACAGTGTTAACTGTAACCTTTAAAAGCTCCACTTAAATAAAAAAAAAGTCAAGACACTCCAGGCAGTTTCCGTTGTGAAATATATCTTTACTTTAAAATATCAAAACAGAACAATAAATACAGAACAAATATTCCAAACACATACAATCTTAAAAACAAAACAGGTTTTTAAAGTACAAACTAAGATCTCTTATCCACATAATACTTCTCTCTTACAGTGCTGATGTTGTCCTTCTTCTCTCAGTCAGAAATAAAATAAAATGTGTCTCTCTAAGGCTTGCTTAGTTGGATAAAAGCAGTCCTGAGCTGGCCTCCTCTCTGAGGTCATTAGACTCTGCCTTGGAGTATTAAAAGTTATATTTTACAGCACAGGATGTCCCAACAAGATTTAAAAAAAATGATAAGTGACATACTCAATTTTCTGTCTTCAAGGTTAACTGGTCAGAACTGGTTTTTGCTCTGCCACACACACATATAAACAGTTTCTGTGATGTCCTTCCAAAGCATCCTGGGAATGTGTATTGGACCTTCCAAATTTGTCTGGATCCTTGTTATCTACACATCAAAGGTCTTTCTGATGTAATTCAAGGGCTCCCTGCAACACCCCTCCCAACATAGGTTCTTCCTGGCAACTATTGCAAGTCAAAAGATCTCCCTGAGGGCATTATAAAGTGGATACTTTGGTTCCTGCCTTCAAAGAAAATTTAACAAAGAAATTGCATTTTAAATAGCTGCAGATTTAGCTATGTCCTGTTCTTTGAACTTATCTCTGTTTTTTGGATGTGTCAGTTCAGCAAGACTGTGGGTCTTCTGACTGCCCTTCCCTTACATAAATTATATGTAATACAAAAAAAAAATTGATACATGGATCAGAATCAGTGGTCCAAGTGCGACAGTACAGACCACATTTCTTCTCATCATCGACTACGCTGATTTTATCTACAGCCATTGTTCCAATGCCACTTTAGTCAAGCTGGATACACTGTACCATAGAGCATTACAAGTCATCACTGGCAGTCCATGTAATACCCATCACTTCTCCCTTGCTCAATTTGGCTGGACTTCACTTAGCACTAGGAGATTGAAAAATGCCTCCCTTTGGGTCTATACATCCAGCACCAATAAGCTGCCCTCCTATATCTCTGATCTTCTTAGGTGCACCCCTAGTGTTTATTCACTCAGAAGACACACATATACCGCGCTCGCTATACCTAGGATATGAACTCGCTATGGCACCTCATCCCTAACATATGCTCTCCCTGCCCTCTGGAATACCCTCCAAAGATCCTTAAAACTGACTCAAATTGTTGGGATGAACACCTTCAAGTCCTTGCTGAGACAATCACTGAAGGAAAATTCTAACTGCCGTTCTTAGCCTGCACCTTAATCGTGAGCAACCCTATTGCACTGTTTCACTGGCACTTGTTGTCTTCTAGCTCTTTGCTGCCACTAATGTTGTTGTCTCTGCCAGTTGTGTCCTCGCCCAGTTCCTCATCCCCCATGAGCTTCCCCTCTACACCCTGATCACTAATCCTTTCTAGTCCCCTGCCTCACCCTCCCTGCTGTTTTCACCAATTGCTTTCCTTAACCCTTGTGGCCTATCCTATCGTACCTCTCCTGTACCCATATCTGCTCCCTCCTTCTGAATAAAGAATTCTATTGTTAGTAATGTACATGTAACCCCTAGGTGGAGCTATCCCAAGGGCTACTACCCCTGACTGATTGGCTAGTAGCAGGTTAAGGGGCCAGAGTTCTGAAACGGGTGCTTCCACCCGGACGGCAGGGTTGGTAGTGGTCAAGCTAACCTGGGCACAGCCCTCTGGGACACTGTAACCCCCTTCTTTCCTTACTAGTGGCTGTAACAATACACAATAATCACTTTCACAATACCCCGATATACCACACAAGTACAGACACTGTTTGCACTTACCACCAGGACTTTCCTCTGGCCTGGCCCTGGGGACCCCCTGCAAAACAAGGTTATACACAGCAAATAACAGAAGTACAGTACTCTTGCACAAACTGGAACTGCAGTCAGGGTAAATGCAAAAAAGTGTTAGATCTGATTTATTTAAAGGACTTGAACAAGGGAGGGGCATAATCAGGTTAATTTGTTTAAAGGCTGTATCAATCAAACAGTTATGCATGCACTTCAGGGTCCATAAACAGTCACACACTCTGAGTACCCAGATGGAGAATGGTGGGCTAGCCAGGAACGATGCAGCTGGTTGGGACCCTGTGATGGAAGAAAACAACATGCACAACACATACTATTTGTAATCCGGAGCTGGAGGGCTCAGTTCGTGAAAAGAAAACAACAAGACAATCAGATGACACACTTTTAGATTAGGCTGTTGTTGCAGGGAGCTACTCTGATGATTACTCATGATACCCAAGACTGGACACAGGCTGGATGAAAATTGAGACTGCAGGTGGTTGATCTGGAGTGCCAGGAGAAGCAGGGCCCACACGATTCACCGAGGCATCATTCCTGTACAAGCGTGGAGCAAGGGGCTGATCCCCAAGCAGGTCTCTCGTCAATGGCTTTCTCTGAGCAGCGGGTAGTCTGGCTGGGCCAGTGTGGCAAGGCCCAGGCCAAATGGAGACAAATTCGGATACAGACCGTTTTGGGCTGGGTACAGCTTCCGGCAAGCAGAACACAGTTCACACAGTGGGGAACCAAATCACGACCCACTTTCAATACACAGCACATTTACATGTAAGGAAATTTTACTGTACCAGGCAAGCCACTCTCTGGTCACGATCGCAAAGTCTCTGCACAAACCGGGGGTTCATAAGCAGCTGGAAATCCTGACATGCCAATTGCATTCAGCAAAATCTTTGGTCTTCTTCAGGTATGAGCCTGGTAAAAAAATCAGTGGCTTACTTCGTTCTCACAAACTTGGAATTAGTCCAAATTAATTTCTCTTCTCTCCCTCTCAGGGGCAACAGGCAGGCATGCAGGCCAAAACTCAGGCCTTTCCACAGAGACTGTATTGAGCTCTTCCTTCTTCAGCTGCCAACTTAGATCTGCCTCTAACAACAAGCAGCTTGGGAATTTCCCCAAGATCCAAAAGGTTCGGTTGTCTGATCTCCTGTTAGTCACAACAAAGGCTCCCACTTCAGGAGCAAAAAGGGGCAAAAAGCTTAAAACTACAATTCCTACAGATCTTGACTCCAGACAGCTCCTGTAGTCCGGCTCCATCTTAGGTCCCACCAGAACTGATTGGTCCAATTCGGCAGTCCAGGACCAAGATAGTGGAGATAAAACAATCCTTGCTGCAAAGAAGGCAGGTTAGACAAACTACATTATCATTATCACTCTACATGATTTTCAGCAAATAGTTACATCTTTCAACAGAGCTCCCTGTCAGATTACTTATGACTACAATCCAGGCAGCTCTTAAAGAGACAGTACACAGAGGCTATACAGGTACTCTCTGGCAATCACATTTAAACTGCTAAAATGCAGGACACCAGCCTGGCAGTGAGCATTTAGGCAAGCTCGAGGAAGACTTTTCGGGAACCCCCATTTGTAGGGGGGTTTACATAAACATAATATTATTTCTGTACAGCCTCCGCAATTGAAAAAAAGGTTTTGTCCTTGCTCTGTATGAAATGCTGTTCTTGTATTATTCCCTATGTTTGCATCCTCCCAGGACCACTTTGTAAATCAGTTCTGTTCAATGGTGTTTTTCCTGGTAAAATAAAAATCTAATTGAATTGAAGATTTATGCAGTTATAGCCAAATTAGTCTGCAGCATTATACCACTATGAAATAAAATAGCACGTACGTTGTGTTCCAGTTGTAGGAATAATCTCAACTTAAACGCACAAGCACGCATACAGGTTGCTGACTGCTGACCTTTTCAGCTATTCCACCCATTGCTTTACTAAAGTTATGCCCAGCACAGCCATTGCAAGAAAAGGGGATGTACCCCATCAATCAGGAGCTCGCTGACCATCTTTGAGCCATTTGGCAGATGAAGTACTCTCTGGTACAACATCACATGGTGATACTACAGCAAGGGACAGAGGTCTCTTGGCTGCTTCATTCAGCACCACGCAGTCACTGCCATTTTCTATTAGGAACTGAAAAGACTGAGAGACGCTCCGCATTATTAGGAAGCATTTTGTAACTGGGTGCTTGTAAACAGATTCTTAAGAAAATCATTAACTTATGGTGGATAGCTGGGTCTTCAAACTTTAGAACAGCTACACAGTAATACGGTTCACATTAGAAGTATATGAATTACAACAATTGTTGTTAATGTCCAGAAGTACGCATACAAGTGCTGTACAGTCTGTCAAGTGTTCACAGGTTCTTCAACTTCTCCCTCTGTGGTTCTCTGCTCAAAGACCTTACGGATGTGCCGACCCTGTGGCATGGAGGGCTGAGGTGCTGGACGTCTTACCTCCTCCCACACCGGTGACTTGGGTTCGAGAATGAGCCTGAGTCACCGGTGGTCAGTGGGGGTAGGGTGAGGAGCTGCACTGAGTGGCCACAAGGCAGCTGTCCTCTCCCAGAGAGGGACGTGGGCTTCAGGTAGAGACTAGGTGGCAGCACCAAGCTGATAAAGGAGCCGGGCATTAGGCTGAGAGGGAGGAAGGGGCTGTCACTGAAGCCACGGAGCACATGTGCAACCGTGTTCTGGGGTCCCGGGATAATGGGGAGAAAATTGAAAATAGAGCACCAGAGCAGGCTCAATGAAGCCCCGAGAACAGGGCGGATTGAGAGCCTCTGAGGGAGGACCACAGCTTGCCCCAGAGCCCCAACGGTAAAAAGCTGTATGGAAATAAAAAGACTTTATGAATGGCCTCAAGTTTGCAGTCTGTCTCAGTCAGATCTGCATTGATATACACCTTGCCAGCATAAATGTCTTTGAGGCGAGTGGGAAGTTCCAAGGTATGGAGGAAGCCCAGCTCCCTTAGTCCTACATACATGGCATTTGACCCCTGCTGCCTTTGGTAAGTGGTGTAGCTGAGGTTGGGAAAAGAGTCAATGGTAGACCTGTCTGTGAGGTGAAGATCCTTGATGCTTTTGGCCTTCTGTAGTAGCATGGCCCTGGTGTGAACTGCCATCATGGTGTTCAGCATATTTCGAGGTAGATCAGGGTTGTTAGATGATGCTTCAGCATCATCCAAAGCTGCTCTGTTTCCACGTTCAGCAGTTTGTTCAAAATTATTGTAGTGTATCTATGAGAGCCTGAACCTTCTGCTCCCTCAGGTATCCCCAGTAGTCTAAGTGTAACCCCCAGGTGGCACTATCCCAAGGGCTACTACCCCTGCATGCTTGACTACTGACAGGTTGAGGGGCCTAGGTTCTATGGCGGGTGCCTCCACCCAGAGGTCAGGGTTTGTAGTGGTTAGACTAACTTGGTCACAGCCCTCTGGGACACTGAGACCCCCTTTTATTCCCTCTAGTGGCTCACACAGTACACAAGAGTTACAGCCCCCATACCCCACGTATACACTCTGTTCACTCATAAAGTACCACTTACCCTCGAGACTGCTTCGCAGGTTCGTCTCTGAGAACACCCTGAAAAATAAGGTTAAGCAGCATACACAAAACAATACAGTGCTTGGCATGAAGGTACTGACACTTCAGACAGTTTAAAGTTTAACAACATCAAATCTGATTTATTTAGGGGACGGTAACATGGGAGGGGGAAATCAAGTTAATTGGTGGCATTAAATCACAGTACTGTGCACACATACAGGGTCTGAAAAGTCACACTCTGGGTACCTAGGTTGGGAGGGGGGCTAGCCAGGTCCATTGCCCGGGTTGGCGGCAGGTGCAGATGAATAGGGCCCTGTAGAAGAAAATATATGCACAACACCCAATTGTAATCCGGAGCCGGATGGCTCAGTCCATGAAGCAGTGAAACAACAAGAATTAGATGACACACTTGTGATTGAAAACAGGCTGCAGGGGAATACCCTGATTTGTACTCACAATACCCAAGCTGAGGACCGAATGGTGGATGTTCTTCTGGACTGCCAGAATAACAGGGCATGGAGACAAGGTCCTTTGTGACTGGACCCCACTGCAGTTGATAGCAAACGGATTTAGTTCAAGACAAGCTGGGTTTGCTTCCAGCTTCAACACAAAGCACACAGCACAGGGGATTAGAAATAGCGATTCTCCACAAGCACTACGCACATTCATATGTAAAAAGAAAGTACTATACCAGGCAGGCTGCTCCTCGATCCCAATCGCAATTATTGCAAAATACCTGGGAGCACACACAGCAGCTTCAGTTCCTGACAGACCGAGTGCGATTCAGCAATTTCTCCAGTCTTCTACAGAGTGAGCCTGGTTTTCATTCTTCAGACTTCCTTCTTTCTCCTTACAATCGGATTCAGTCTGAACTGGCACTTGCAACGGCTGCAGACCGAACCTCAGGGCCTCACACGCGCTTCCCGCACGAAACTATACACCGCAGAAGCACAGAGCTCCTTCTCTCTTCATTGTCACAACTGATCTGAGCTTTCCAGTCACAGAGCAGGGCATTTCCTTTAGCTCCACACCATTCTGTTGGTTGGTTCGGCTGTCACTCACAATAAGACTCCTTCTGTTGGTGGAAAAAGGAGCCAAGGTCAAAACTACATTTCCCAGAGTCACTGCCCATACAATCCCCTTGTGGCTGGCTCAAAATTAAGAGTCCAAGTTCTGATTCGTCCACAGGCTCCATTTTAGGGCTCCCTTAACCCAATTGGTCCAGCACAGCAGTTCAGGACCAAAATGAAAGAGCTGCACTGAAACAGTTCGTACTAAGATAAAGACAGGTTAGACGAACTACATTTTCTTAGTCACTCTAAATGATTTCTGGCAAACAGTTATATGTTTCAACAAGGCTTCCTCTGCACATGTAGCGACGGCAGAAACGGAGCGAATTGGCAGCAGCTTAGGCGGGATTCGAGCATTAAATACACAGTCTCCCCATACAAAATAATTAAGTCTGCAGGCAGACAGCTCTTAAAGAGACAGTACATGGAGGCTCAAATAGCACTCACTTGGAACCACATTTAAACAGCTCAGACATCGAACACCACCCAGACTTGGAGCATTCAGGCAAGCTCCTGGAAGACTTTTGGGAACCCCCATTTGCAGGGGGGTTACATAAGGTCCAAAGCTCAAGCTTCATTTTCAAGGTACTCAAGCCAAGCTTGTCACAGGCTGTTTTATTTTTTCACTACTTCCCAAACTTCAGTGTGAGAGTTATTTACTGATGCCACTAAGGACTTTAGGTCAGTTTTCATGTTTTCCAGGTTTGTTCCAGCAACAGAAATGAGGTTGTAGAAGCCTCTACCTTCTTGTCCAGAGAAGAACAACCCCATAACACCAGCTAGAGGAGGCGGACCCAATCTGAACGTCCTGCCTCAAGCGGAAAGGAAGAACAAGACCTGATGGGCACTCCAGAGTTGCGATGGGCCACCCATCAAGGGAGATCGCAGGATCTTTGTGGATCCACTTCCACGCACAGAACACAAGGCAAGGAGCAAACATGTGAGAAGTCCTCCAGAGGATGCTCTGTAGGAGAAAAAGGAATTGGAACCCAATATAGTGTGTAACCCTCGGGTAGGAAACCCAAATAAATACAGTAATTGTCAGGAGGAGGGGGCCTGATAAAAGTTGAGGTTGGTAAGTCCCCGGGTCGAATTGAGTGGCTGTGCGCAGGCATACTTTCAAGCTGCCAAGTGTCATCCTCTCACCCCAACTAAGCGGTTCCAGCTGTAATGCCACCTGTGGATCACCAGGTGGTGCTGAGGAACAGGCTGCAAGAGCTGTAATAGGCTAGGAAGAGAAGAGGATCCTCCGGGACACTCAAGCCTCCACCTTCTGACTGGCTCATGATAAGCCAGGTTTGTTCCTTGACCCAGGTCACTGGGGTCGCGCGTGGTAGCCCGATTGTTGCACCATTGGGCCAGCATGGAAACTGAACTTATTCATGTTGTCACTAAGCTCATCATCTTATCTGATAAATGCTCTTTCCTTCTTATCCTGGGTCTCTGTGTGGCTTTGAACGCTGTTGATCACGCTATCCTTCTTGATTGCCTAAAACTTTATGCTGGTGTCTCTGATCCCTTACTACTACTTCCTTACTCTACTAGTTTTACTCCCATCTTCCTTACTGTACTGGTGTGGTTTCTATCTCCCTTACTATACTGGTGTGGTTTCTATCTCCCTTACTGTACTGGTGTGGTTTCTATCTCCCTTACTGTACTGGTGTGGTTTCTATCTCCCCTACTGTACTGGTTTCACTCCTCTCTCACTAATTGCCCTGGTTTCACTCCCATCTCACTTTCTGTACTAGTTTTGCCCCTCCTTCCCTTACTGTACTGGTTTGCTGCAATCTCCCTCATTGCACTGGTTTTGCCCATGTCTCCCTTATTGTACTGGTTTGCCTTCAATTTCCCTCACTGTATCGGTTTCCTCCAATCTCCCTTATTGTACTGGTTTTGCGCCCATTTCCCTTTCTGTACTGGTTTTGCTCCTGTCTCCCTTACAATACTGGTGTGCTGCAATCTCCCTTATTGTACTGGTTTTGCTCCTGTCTCCCTTACAGTACTGGTTTGCTGCAATCTCCCTTATCAATACCTAATGTTATAACGGTCTACCGTGCAGACACTATGTCATTCTCCTCTCCCCTTTTAGCCTATTCCCCCCGGTTAGCCTACACTCCCTTGCTACTGTCCTCACCTATGTCTATTCAAGCACTTACATTGATCACGATAAACTGTCATTACAGTGGTGCTGCCTCTTGCGCAGCACGATATGGGTTACCGCGAAGAAATAAAAAAGCAGTCTCTATTCTTATAAGCTCCTGAAAGAAAGTTATACTTCTGCTTCTCTCTGCTCAGGAAATGTGGAGCTCAACCTGCCCCCACAACTTACCTCGCCTATCGATTTTGCTGGGCCACAGGTCTCAAAATGATGATGGTCAACATTTAAGCCTGCCTAAAAACTTGTACAGCTGCAAGCCTGGCTGCACACGTCTAACCCTGACCTTATCATAATTACTGAGTCGTGGTTAAAAAAGACGAACACTGATCAACAAATATCACTGCAGGGCTACAATTTATTTAGAGCAGATAGAGAGTCTAGAGGCGGGGTGTGGTTATCTATGCCAAATCTAAGTACTGGTCACCAATATTAGTTGCAAATCTCTAGCCAGGAATTTGAGTTAGTTTCACTGAGCCTTCATCTCCCTCCTCGGAATGTACTATCCCAGGTAGCTAGACCCCGTCTGGTGGTGATGAAGTCCTAATCTTTTGAAATCCATGTTCGTAGATGCAAAAACTGAAACAATATTTCTAGGAGATCTAAATATGGACTGTCTGTCACCTAAATCACATGGCCTCAAATCCCTTTGTGACGAGCTAGGTCTTGGGCAATTAGTCAGTGAACCCACTAGGAACAACACTCTAAATACTGCCAACAGTTCCATTCTAGATGTGGTACTAACCACCCATCCACACAAAATATCTAATTCGCCAGTGTTTCACAACGACATGAGCGATCATGGAATTGTTGCTTGCATAAGATCTCAAATTAAGGCCCTGCCGCAACCCATCTTTATAACAAAAAGATCCTTTCGCAAATTCAGTGCAGTAAACTTCCTATCTGACCTGAGCATGATCAGATGGCAAGATCTCTACCTAGCCAAAGATGTCAACAAGGCAGCTTACATCCTTAATGACAAACTCACTACAATAATAAATAAGCATGCCCTTTCATCAAAGTAAGGGACGGAACAATTCCAACCCCTGGTTCACCTCGGATCTCAAGCAGCCCTTATAGCTTCGAGATGAGCTCTGGGCTAAAGCTAGACATTCCAAAGAATCTTGGATTGGCAGGCCTTTAGAACAGCCAGGAATAACTGTGTGAAAAACTTTGCTCTGCTAAAGCTAACTATTATATTTCTACTCTCGACAAGCTAAAGGTAACCCTCATAAAATATGGAAGACTATCAAAGCTATAGAAGGACTCGCCCATGGCCCCCCCTGTCCCAAAAGATAGTTGCAAGTGGCAAGATTGTGGAAAACAAGTCCCTAATCCTGGAGGAACTTAACTCCCACTTTGCCACAGCTGGATTAGCTTTGACTCGTCACCTTATGCTGGTGCCAGGTGAGCCAGCATACCCCTCCCCCTACATCTAGTCCTGCACCCAGCCCCTTCCAACTGCGTGAGATAACTTATAAAGAAGTAGAAGATTCTCTTCTTAACTTAGACACCAAAAAAAGCACAGGGGATGATGGCTTGGAACCCTTTTTCCTAAGGTCAGGCTACGCCCATCTCACTGCCCCAATTCTCCACATCTTCAATCTTTCCATTACATCTGCTACTGTGCCGTCCTGCTGGAAATCAGCACATATCCTCCCTCTATTTAAATCTGGTGACCCATGCGATGTAAACAACTATAGGCCTATCTCCATATTGCCTATCCTTTCTAAAGTTCTCGAAAAACTGATCCATATTCAGTTAAAATCTCACTTGAAACCTCTCTCTCATTAACCCAGCTCAATCCGGCTTCCGGGCTAATCATAGCACAATCACTGCACTAGCAAAAGTAACCAATGATTGGATCTCTGCAATAGATGCTAAGAAGGTAACTGGCTAGTCTTTTGGACCTCAGCAAAGCTTTTGATACTGTTGATCACAAACTATTAGTCAATTGCCTTGCAAAGTTGGGTGCCACATACCATACCACCAGTGGTTCTCTAGCTACCTAACAGGAAGATTCCAAAAGTAAAGGCGGAAGGCTTTTTCTGCTGCCTTGCCAGTTGCAAGAGGAGTCCCCAAGGATCCATCTTAGGCCCTATCTTGTTTTCTTTGTACATTAATGACTTAGATGCTAACATATTACGTCCAATCTGCACTTTTGCAGATGATGCTGTGTTGTATACTTACTGGCTCATCGTTATCTGAAGTCAAGGGAGTGCTTCAAGCGGACTTCGCACAACTTGAGCATAATCTAATAAAGGCAAAGCTTCTGCTCAATGCTAAGAAGACTAAAGCGATGATATTCTCCCACAGTGCTGTCACAGGCCCCCCCAATACCCTTGCCCAAGACTTCATTGTCACCACGCTAAATGAGCCTCTGGAAGTTGTAACCAAATTTAAATATCTGGATCGACAATAAATTATCTTTCAATAACCACATTGAAGATGTCTCTAGAAGGTTAAAAGCAAGGTTAGGTTTCTTCTACAGAAATAGGCCCCTTTTCCCCCTTGAAACTCGAAACAAGCTTGTACAGGCCACTTTTCTCCCCTACTCGACTATGGCGATGTAATCTATTCCTCCATCACTCTTTCAAATCTAAGTAAACTGGACATCCTTATCCATGCGTTATGGTTCATTACCAACTCCTTAGATTCAGCACCACTGTGAGCTTATATGCAGCTGTTGGTTGGACATCCTTACTACTAGATGCCTGCTCCATGCTGGGCTATGGACTCTTAAACTGCTCCTGCAGAAATTGCCAAGCTATCTCTCTTCCTTATTAGTATCTCACATAGTGCATACTCAAGAAGAAAATCTGACTTTATTATGCTTGACAAACCAAGGACCTAGACCTCCTTTTGGTAAACGTGCTATTGCATATGCCCTTCCTTCCATTTGGAACCACTTGCAAACCCGATTGAAACTAACTAGCACAGTTTCAATAAACTTCTACAAATCGCTAAATTCAGCCAAAATAAAAGACACTTGTAACTGTCATTAAGTCTCTTCCTTCCCCATGTGCATATTTATCCACTGGTAAGGTATAATTGCTTTGTCATATTAACTGCTTTCCTTCCCTTCTACTCCTGGCTTTATCTATGCTTACGCTCCACTGCTACTCTATCAAATCACTCCTCCCCATATCAGTTGTAGTCTGTTGTTTGTTCTAGCTATAAATATGTATTGCACACACCAGTCATCATGTTTCATTTATCAGTATGCAACCTGTAAGTCACTTCCCTGTCTCATATTAATGTTTACCACCTGCGGTCACCCTATGTGGTACCCTTGTATGTATATCCAGCCTGTATCATGTAACGTGCATTTCATGTATATACTGTTATTACCTATCTATGTTTGTACTCTAAGTGTTTATGTCTCAGGACCTCCTTGTGAATGAGCTTGCTCAATGGAGTTTTCCTGCAATAAACTTGAACTTGAACTATTGTACTGGTTTTGCTCCTGTCTCCCTTTCTGTACTGGTCTGCACCTATAGTAGCTCCCTTACTGTACTGGTTTGCACCTATAGTAGCTCCCTTACTGTACTGGTCTGCACCTATAGTAGCTCCCTTACTGTACTGGTCTGCACCTACAGTAGCTCCCTTACTGTACTGGTCTGCACCTATAGTAGCTCCCTTACTGTACTGGTCTGCACCTATAGTAGCTCTCTTACTGTACTGGTCTGCCTTCAATCTCTCTTACTGTACTTGTTTTGCTCCTGTCTCCCTTTCTGTACTGGTTTGATCCCTATATCTGTTACTGCACTGGTTTGACTCCTGTCTCCCTTTCTATACTGGGTTTGCACATTTCTCCTTACTGTACTGGTTTTGCTCCAATCTCTTTTGTCTTGGTTTCACTCCAGTCTCCCTTACTATACTGGTGTGGTTCTTATTTCCCTTACTGTACTAGTTTTACTCCTATCTCCCTTTCTGTACTGGTTTTATTCCTGTCTCTGTTACAGTTCTGGTTTTGCTCCTATCTCCTTTACTGTACTAGTTTTGCTCCATTCTCCCTTATTGTACTGGTTTTGCTCTCGTCTCTCTTGTTGTACTTGTTTTGCTCATATAATCCCTTACTGTTCGGGTTTGACTCCTATCTCCCTTATTGCACTGGTCTGGCTCCTATGTCCTTTACTGTACTGGTTTGACTCCTGTCTCCCTTTCTTTCCTGGGTTTGCTCAAATCTCCCTTACTGTACTGGTTTTGCTCCTATCTCTCATACTGTACTGGTTTCATTCCTATCTCCCCTACTGTATTAGTTTTATGCCAGTCTCACTTATTATACTGGTTTGGCTCCTTTTTCCTTTACTGTACTGGTTTCACACCCTTACTGTACTGGTTTGGCTTCTATCTCTTTTACTGTACTGGTTCGGTTTCTATCCCCCTTACTGTATTTGTTTGTTCCTGTCTCCCTTACTGTACTAGTTTCACTCCCTTACTGTACTAGTTTTGTTCCTATCCCCCTTACTGTATTTGTTTGTTCCTGTCTCCCTTACTGCACTAGTATCCTTTTTGCTTTGGTCCTGTATAAACATGGCGTAGCTTGGAAGAGCAATTATCTGCATCACTAGTCCTGGGGGAGAGCCAGGCCTTGAATGAACCAGAACTGATGACTGCTGGGATTGAACCCACAGTCCAAGGTAATCTATTCTCGGAAGGAGGTTGCAGATGTTAAGATGAAGAACCCTCAGAGCCTTTGTGAGAAAGAGAAGAATGGTTGTGGGGTGGGGGGGAGGAGAGATGTCCAGAGTCAAGAAACTGAGTATCACATAAGGATTATGGAACTAAAAGAGACAGTCCCATATAATGACATTTTAAAATACACAGGCTAATGTCCTGGTGGTAAAGGCAGAGACTGTAATATGTGAAGGACCAGTGTAGTCTAACAGCCAAGGTAATGAGAATTCCCCTTTTAGCTGAATGGTTTGAGCTGCTGTTGCCCCTGAGTAAAGGGGATATATGGTTTGATTCCAAGTCTGGCACATGCTGTTTAAGACCTATAATTCAGTTTCAAAAAATGTCCACCTAGGAGTTGGGTACTACTAATAACATAACAGAGGGTCTCCTCCGTTCATAATGATTTATCTGGCTTATCTCTAATGGGTTCATAATTGTTACACTTGGTGTTTCTGCATTCCACAGAGTTACGCCAGCACTCCCACAGGCTAGTAGTGCAAATGGCTGTAACAGGACTGTCTCCCGTCTCCACTCTCCCGTCTCCCGTCTCCACTCTCCTTCCTGGGGCCAGGTGCAACACTAAGAGGAGGAATCCTGTTCATAAATCACCTTGAGAAGGTGTGATAGGATGGTCGATTGTGGGGCTGACTTGTTAAAATCATTTTAACTTTGATGGGCTGCCTCCGGGTTATTTATGTTCCCCCCACCTTGTCAGATGGAGCTAAGCTGTTAAATCTGACAGAATATAAGATGCATTTTTATTGCTAGCTGGTTTATATACATCTTATCTTACCCCACATGTTCTGTAGCCTTTTACCTGTTGATTTTTGAAAGGTGCAAAACATTCTAGCCCCCCCAGCATGTCTTTATTTATTCCTGATTCATGCCGCTCTACCTCTCTGAACCTTGAGGATTTAGACATCTTTTATAATGTCTGGGATAATTCTTATTTATCTTTTTTTTTTTTTTTGCTTTCATTTTTTCCTCCAGAGCTCCCGCTGCAAGCCATCCCCCCATCGCCATCCCCGAAGGTTAGACCTCCTCCCTTATGCACCCCGTGACTTACCCTTCACGGCAGGGTGGTGGGGAGCAACTCAACCCACCCCAGCGGATCCATGCCAGGGAAGTGCCTTCTCGGGACGGTGCTGCAGGGCACAACGTCATTCTGCCAGGCTCTCTTTACCACTTTTCTCCCTATGGACATGGCGGGCACACACTAGCGACTGCAGCACGCATCAGCAAGCGTGCCCCAGCTCAAGTGCCTGCCACATCCCGCCCTTAACTTGCAGTTACATGCCACCGACCCCAGCCTCCGCTAGGGTCAGGCAAGCACCGGCTGCCCAGATCCCCCCTCCCCGGAGATGGAGAGCAGTCCATTGGACGCTCAATCCATCTCCTCCCTGCTGACCCACGGCAACCCGTGCCTGTTCCCGAACATGGGTCGCCGGCGTGGCGCGAGGTGTGGCGTCCAGCGCCTCAGCCCTCAGCGCCACCGGGCCAGCACTTATTTATCTTTTTGTTATTCTTTGGTAACCAAGTAAGGCTTATTAGGAACAACTTCCTGTTTTCAGGGGTGACCCGGGAGCACTGGGAAGGTTATGTGACTTGCTCAGAATCACACAGTATGCAATTGGAGGCTGTGGGAATCACACCCAGATCTGTTGGATGTACCAAGGTCATTTATAGCTCATTATTCTAACATCTAGGCTACACTGCCAGCCCTGTACTTATATGTAAGCTCCTTTCCTGCAGCCTACGAGTATTCCAGGTGGTAACAAGGGGAAGGGGCACAGTCCAGAAATAATGTAGCTCAAATACCTGGCTTTGTTCTGGATAATCTGGGGGTACAGGCAGTCTCTCCACTGGGGCAGCAGATGAGGGTGCAAACTTTGGTTAGGCAATACAACAGCAACACTTTTGAAGAAATCCCTTGTCCATACTAGCTTTAGGAAAGTCTAAGTTGATTTACCGAAAGATAAATTAATCATTATACAATGGGGTGAATCCAAATGCCCAGTACCTGAAATCTGATTGGTTGGCTGGCACCTTTTCAGTGTGATGAATCCTCCAGTGCACCAACTGGAAAAGGTGCCAGCCACCAGTGAGCCACAGCAGGAACCTCCTCTAAAATCACTCTGACAAAGCCAGGACTGGAAAAACACGTGTAAGCCCCCCCCCCCAAATTGGGCTTACATGAGTGGGCTCAGGCCTGACCTGGCGCTGCATGCTTCTACCAGGGGTCTGGGTAGGATCTGGACCCCGGCACCTCCTGTGACCCTGTGGCTGCAGCCACCGACTGCAGTGCTGTTCTTGGCCCCGAGGAGTCTTGACGGGTGGGTGGGCCGAGGATCAAACAAGACTTCCGCACCTGTGGGCATGAAGGGGGGTTGACTTGCGGTCCTGGAATTTTGGAGAGTCAGGACAGCACAGTAAATAAACAAGATGTTGGCTGCACTTTCACTGAGCATGCATGGCCATCCGCAGGAGGAAATTTAAAGGAGCTATGCCCCTATTTTCAGCTCGGCCATGTGGCTGTTAGAAGAAAACTATATCCCCAGCTCCCAGATTAGCAGAGGAGCCGTGGATAGCAACAACTAGTGACCAGAAGGCCTCTGGTCATGAGCAAATCTGAAGTTGGCCCTGTTAGAGGGCTAGACTAAATAAAACAGGGCCAGACAGTAGAGAGCCCTACAGGGAGACAAAATGGCAGCCCCCTAAGAAAACTACAAAATGGGGCTGCTGGATAAAAAATATAGGGCCAGCCTTAAGATCACCTGGGGAGCTGCAGCCAATGAGAGGGAGGCTGCTCAGGGGAAATATAAGTCTGGGTTTTGGTGCCAAAGGAGAGGTTGTAGATGAGGAGAGACTGTCCTCATTTATCAAGTCTGCCTGGCTGTGTAAACCCTGGCTACATCCAACCAACAAGCCGAGTGCAGGAGGAACAGGAGCTGTTTGTGAGACTAAAGCAGAGTAAAGAGGAAAAACATGTTCTACTGCAGCCCAATTAGTTGGACAGCTGTTTGAACTGGGAAAAGAGATGGGCTGTGGACTTTGAATGAACCCCTGCTTCCCACGGTGCAGCAATTGGTTGGGGAAGTGGACAGTCAGCGAGGGGAGAGTCTGTAAGTCTTGAGGCAAGCCGCTGAGACAGGACTCAGCATTTCTGGTGGAAGCATCCTCAGAGAGAGGGGCTGTAAGGTGAGAGACTGTGGAAGCCCCGCTGCCTTGCGCTGGCCCTGAGGGTGGCTAGGCGTACATCATAAGGGTTTGGGGAACATGAGCAATCTTGGTTCCTCGGACTGAAGATGATGACGCACTGGGCTGAAGGATGGAAACAGGCCTGCCTGTGTGAAGTCTGTATATAAAGGCCCGTAGGCGAGGCTGACAAGGCTAGGCAGGCGAAGATCATCATCCCTCGAGTTGTCCAGCTTTGGTTTCCCCACCGCTGGTACACCACCAATGCAGAACCTCCACGGCATCGTGCATTGCATCTGGCTGTGAATCCCCAGTGTGGACTGCAAACTGTGAGTACCCCGAGCTGCGCCTCTGGGGAATCTTTTAGTTAGCTAGTCAGTTAGGCTTCTGGGGCAAATCCCTGCACAGCAACCTAGAGACATACAAGTTTGCAAGTCTAGGATTACAAGTCCGAAGTGTGTTCTGTGTTTAACAGGGCCCCAACAAAAGATCCCAGGCCTGCATCACCGAGCGGTGAGGTACCCACCATACAGGGACAAACTGGGTGCACCCAAGGGGTGGTGAGAGGGGTTGATATGGGGAAATTTATTGACTGCCTAGAGTGAATTATGGTAGGCATTCTCCTCTTTGTCCCCCCTTCCCAATAAATAAGGTTACTGTTTGCATTTTATTCAGCGTCCCTGTATTATTGAAAGAGTGCTGCAGGGGGTGTGGGGCTAGTGTGTGGAAACTGTTATTTGTGTAGGGAAAGTATTATCAGGGCAGAATACTATTTCTTGGGCGAGGGGGTGGTGGTAACCTGTTCTTTATCCCCAGAAGTCCCTTGCCATTACCCCAGGTGGAGGCACCGCACCACATTAGGTACCACTGCAGAACCCAGGCCGACCCCCTCGAAGGTGTGTGCTGAACTACCCTGAGGGCCCCGGAGCAGCCAAGGCGACTCAGAGGGATGTTACACATGGCGATGATCAGATGGCAAGATTGGCTCAACCTGCAAGTATCACATGCACAGAGCACTCCTAAGTAACAAAGCTAGCAGCAATTTTTTAAAACTAAACCAAATACACATTAGCGATTAACAAAAACAGTCCCTTTTATATCGGGTTTTACACCCTTTAACTTCCTTTTTGCTGTTGTGAAAAGTTAGCCAAATTTTTTACTGTTAGTGTGGCAGGAAGAACTCTCTGAGCAGCTCACATTAGTACCAGAAGCACCGGCGAGACAACCAGATTGGGAGTGTGTGACGCTGAACTCAGACGGCCATGTCGGTGACAACACGTTCATCAAACAGCGACCTAGAACAGAGGAAAAATGAGCAGCAATTTTTTTTTTTTGTCTACACATGCATAAGAGAGAGAGAGAGAGACACAGCCCCTCACATCCGGATTGCCTAGTCCCCTACCCACTCCAGAGCAGACTATTTAGCCTAGCAAGGAAGCATATTTTAATTAAAATCAATAATATATATATATATATATATATATATAAATTTAAATTTCTCTTTATGTCTTCTAAAACAAATAAAGTTAGACATTGCATAATAGCAATATACCACTCAGGGTGTAGCTATATGAATTTTACTACTTGGCATGGTTAGTCACCGCTCACGGTCTTATCGAATCACACCAGGCATGGTAAATTCACTCATATACCCACACCCTATCATGGTATATTGCTTAAATGACCACCCCAAGGAGCAGGAGGTACACATTATTCGATGGGCAGTCTTTTTTTTCATGGCCATAACCATATTGCAGCAACTTGATCCAAGATTGTACAGCACTCCGAGAAGCCGAATAAGGCTTCCTGTCCAACTGGCAGCAGCAAGCTCTTTCCATTATGTCAAGAGGCCAAAACAGCAGCTCCCAAAGTCCTCCCACAATACAGGCCTCCTTCAAATTCTCCCTTGGGCTGCAACTCTTTCCCAGCTCACACCTTTGCTTTCTGTGGACCAGCCTCCTTCAAAGGAGCACCCCATGGCCAGAACTCACTGGGCAGTCTCGCACTACATCGTACAGATCCAAGATAGTTGTATTCCAGAAAGAAATACGATTTACTACAACTTTCAAATCCACAAGGTTTTTATTTAGCAAATTACCTGTGAATAGCTGCTTGCCAATAACCCAGTAAAGCTAGTCGGTTTCCACCCCAGCGCTTCGCCTGCTAATGAGGCTTCATCAGGGAGCTGACTAGAAAGACATTACAATGTTATTTATAGTCCTTTAGCTATGACATCATCTCTATGTGTCATGATTTCATTCTTATATATTCAAAAAATAAAATTTCAAGAATAACACAATCATCAAACAACAATTAGTATTGAATGACTAATAATAAGTCACATAATGAAAATACAAAAGCAAAAGATAAACATGAAAAACATGTCTCTACATGTGGATTAACCCACAACAGAGCATGGGTCTGTCGTGTAATGTATGTCTTGGGGGGCAACCACCCATCCTAATAAAGGAAAGCTGTCATTTGCAGGGGCGAACATTATCCTCCGGTTAAGCTTTTTTCAGAAAAGCGCATTTTTTTTTATGCAGACGAATGAAGTTTAAGAAAGAAAAGTCTGCTACCTGGAAGTACGGTGGGCTATTGGGCTGCTCCATTAACTGTAAAGTTGCGGCACCGCACCCTGTGCTTCAATGCATTTGTATTGAAGAACAGGGTTCAGTGCCACATCGTTACAGTTAATGGAGCCACCTGTTACTCTGCCATACTTCCAGGTAGCAGACTTTTCTTTCTTAAATTAAACTTTGTTACTCTGCATAAAAAAATGTGCTTTTCTGAAAAAAGCTTAACCGGAGGGTAACGTTTGCAGGGGCAGGAGCCCCTGAAAATGACAGCTTTCCATTAATACCTGATAGACCCATGCTCTGGAGTGGGTTAATTCATTTGTAACATGGGGAAGAAAAAGGGTTTGGCTCACTTTTGACAATGTTTTCTTCCCCATGTTACACATTTTAGTAGGTAAATTTAGCACTATTGTGTTGTGTTCCTACATTTCCGGCTTTGGTTTTATTTATTTAGTTTTTGTTAACCGGGTAGGTACACTAGACAGCATAGCTGCCTATTTTCAGGTACGACCCAGGAGATTACAACAAAGGGTACGTAGACAATAGTAGATACAAGAAAACATCATGGGAACAAGTAGAAGTCAGACATAGTACACTTATACAAAATTTTCAGCAATGGCCGTACATTTGCAGGAATCTATATGTAGTAACAAAACAGAAATATAAGTGCAAATAACTAACAGTCATAAGTCATACAACTAGTGAGTAAGTGCTAGAAGAGAGGAAATAATAAGATTTCCAGGTGGGTTTGAGAGTAGTAAAGGTTGGAGCCGGTAGGCAACTAGGTAGAACCAGTACAGGAGTGGGTGGATAGAGAACAGGAGCAGGGTTCAGAGCTTAGAAGAGCCATACAAAGCTCCTATTTGAAGCTGTGTGGAGAAGGGGAGATTCTTAGACTCAGTGGAAGGGAGTTCCGTAGTTTAGGGGCCCAGCTAAAGGACATGGTAGATGCCAAATCCCCCAATATTAGTAATATTTTGATTCTTACCAGGCATTTGTTTCTCTGGTGCAACAGTACATGTTCCTGAAGTGGTGTCTGTAGAGTTCCTGTGGAGAATGGGGTCCGGTATTAATCTGTTTCTCCCTTTCATGACCTAGATGCTCCCATTGCAAAAGGGGTGTGGTGCGCTATGAAGAAAACAGTCGTGGTCCTCTAGTCACGCATTATCTCGCAGTGTGGATATTTGTTGGTAGTATTTCTTTTTGGTTAATACTGAGCCTCGCCACAGCTACCTGTAAGAATTAATCCACTGGATTTAAGAATGGGACAGATCGTTTTAAAGAATGCTGCCTTTTTTAGTGTACGGCTTGCAATATCAGTTACTTTTTCCGACACAACAACAGACGTGCACGCTTCTGTCTGGTGTTATGAAGCTGCTGACTCGCTCGCTCTTCTCTCAATACTGTCGGCAGCTTTGTTTACAAAATACAGGCAGCATTAAGAAAAGGATGCATTTTTCAAAGTTTTACAGCACAGGCTCCCTAATTGAAAATATCTGATAGTGCTTCACATTTGAATCTTCCTAGCACTCTGTCACGCTACATTACAGTTGCAGGTGGATAAAATAAAGTCACAGGATCAACCAGATAATGTATGTTTTTTTTTTAAATGTATTTGTTTAAAGATGCAGGCAGGATCAACCAGATATGTATTATTAAAAGAACTTTAAAGTGGCAAGATCAGACATTTTTTATATGTAACCTGCTGTTTTGAGGGAGGGAGCTATGGAGAGTTGTGTTGGGGCTAGCCACGACTACATCAATCAGAATCCAGACTCGTTTTTTCATAATAATTTTAAAGTAGCAGGATCAACCACGTATATATATATTTTTTAAACAACATATGGCATCTGTTGTGTTGGTAGAGATACTGCACATTAGTTTTGAAACAGCCGTCGCCTCTATGTAGGGGATTGGTATTAAGTGGACATTTGGAGCTTTTGTTGAGTGTAGCTGAAAACATACATTGTATAAACAGAACATGACATGGCCTGACTAAAGATATCATATTTATTTTTACTCGAGGCCAATGACATCATGATATCATTGGCCTCTCATGAAGATAAATATGATATCTTCAGTCAGGCCATGTCATAGCCCATATATATATATATATATATATATATATATATATATAGTTAGAGAGTTAGGCCCAATGACCCCGAGGCACACCCTGCCATCTGTTGGTCTGTGGAGGGTGGGGGTGAGGGGGTTAGGGTCTGAACCCTAATGCCTCATTTCCCTACTTTTGTTGCTTCAACCCTAGCTGATGCATTAACAAAGTATTTTGTAATGAATTTCCTTACCTTTTCAGAAAGTGTAATGTTACCCCTATATGGTTTTGGGATATCAGTTTTTTCATAATGAACTGTCCTCTCCCTGTGGGAGCACAGGGCCCGGTGCTCCCAGTATTGTATAATGGATCGCCCTGCAGTACCATTACTGCATAATGGTATACATTTGTGGGAGCCATCTACCTATAATGGTCCTGCGCTCCCGTCCAATCAGTTTTTTGGAGCGCAGGGCCCAGTAAGTGCACAGACACTGTAATGAGCTGTCATCTCCCTGTGGCAGCACAAGGCCCTCTGGGCTCTGCGCTAGCAGTATTGCAAAATGGATGACCCAGCAGTCCTATTACTGCATAATGGTATCCATATGTGGAAGTGCAGGGCCTTCTGGGCCCTGCACTCCCACCTACCTATAATTGTTGAGATGCAGCACAGGCCTAGACATCTTCCAAGTAACCCTTGTGCTGCAAATGGCACACTATCTCAGTAACCATAGCAACCTAGGAAAAATGTCCACTGCAGTTGTAATCATGGCATGGTGACCTTCATGCATGCTTAGTACACCTAGAGGTGTATTAAGCTGCATTTAGCAAAAAATAAATATCTCAAAATGTTTTTGAGATATAGGCACCAAAAGGCGCCACGTTCGCCAAAGTGTTATCCTATGGGACACTTCTCAACTTCGGAATGCCATAACTAAGGAACCAATACAAATTTTTTACAAAAAAACAGCTTAAGTCACATCTCTGGGACACACCCTTTCTACCCTGTAAATTTCAAGCCAAAAGTCCTAGCTGTTTCTTTGCAGTGAAGTGGCAAAGAAACAGCAACCTTTAAAAATCCCTGTTTGTGAGCTGCCAAAATCCTTGTTCAAGAGCCAAATCTCTGTTTGTGAGGTGTCAGAATCCCTGTTCATGAGAAATCCTGTTTGCAAGATAGGGCCATCTAGTTGTCGTCTCACGAACAAGGATTTTGACGCCTCACGAACAGGGATTTCTCACAAACAGGGATTTTGACACCTCATGGGCAAGGATTTTTTTTATAATCCCTGTTCATGAGGTGTCAAAATCCTTGTTCATGAGCCGAATCCCTGTTCATGAGGTGTCAAAATCCTTGATTGTGAGAAATCCCTACACATGAGATAGGGCCATCAGGTTGTCATCTCACGAGCAGGGATTTTGACACCTCACGAACAAGGATCGGAACCGAGTCACTAACAAGGATTTTTGAAATAATAAACAGCCATTATTTTGAGAAAAGTAAAGGGAAAACCAAAGCCATGAGTTTGTAGAGAGTGTCACCCTGAACAAAACCCATACTTCATTCTCAACAAGAGACATCGGTGGGGCAAGTTAATTTTTTTTTTTTTTTTAAAAATGAAAACAAGATGGCAGCTCGTGAACATGGAGTTTTTTTCATACGAACAGGGATTTAATAAATCCCTGTTCATGAGCTGTCAAATCCCCATTCGGGAGGCCAAATTCTTGCTTGAGGCTGTGTAGCTATCAAAAAGACTGAACTGAACGTGCTCTGAACCCAAAATTTCAAAATGTAATAACTTTGGAACAGATCAGTATTTTTCAGCAAGCCAATGTTGGCTTGTTCTTTTGGGCAAGCTCTTTCTACCCTGAAATTTTCAGGTCACTGTTCCAAATGATGTGGCCACAGCACGATGAGGAAAAATCAGCAAAAATGGTCGAAAAAAGGCAAAAAACGCACTTTTTTCACTATGCACTGCGCAAAGTTCGTACATCCGGTCAAAACAAAACCTGGCATCTCAAGAGACTTATCACATGGGACCATGCATACCAAATTTCGTACAACTCCATTGAACTGTTGCAAAGTTATTAAAATACTAAATATGGGATTTAACATTAAACTGCCTACTCAACCCTAACTACAGTGACGCTACTGCGCCATTATAATATATAATATATATATATATATTTGGACCAACCTTTTGTTCTTTATGTGCTATTCTTTTCTTTTTCCCTATCTACACTGCCTTCTACCCCTTCGCCATATACCTCCTTAGAAAATGGGCTTAACAATATAAAGAATCCAATTGGCTGGCAGGGGTACATTAACTTACAGTGAGAGCCCTGAAAGTTAAAAGTACCAGCCATGCCACCCTTGCCAGCCTCGTAAGTGTTATCCTTGTGCCCAGTCTCCTCAATGATTGACTGAAGCACCGCAAACAAAATTTGAAAACACTTTTTTTCTCACTTAGCGAGAGAAACCGTCCTCCCGAGTGCCAGCACTTCCTATTTCAATAACTGCTTCACAAAACAAAACATCAACCTCCGTTTTCCTTATTTTTAGACTACATTTTTCAGTATTCATGTTTATTTACATAACTACTGTCCGCTGTGCACTCTCTCCTCCCTCCTACAGCTTGCCGCCCACTCTCTCCAAAAACGAACCTGTTTGGAGACAGCCTGCACTTAATAAAGCGGCTCATGCTGCGATCCCCCCACCCAAAAACTGTACACCCATTTAATATTCTGTTATCTTAAAAATGTCATTTGCCAAAGAAGAGTTATTTTATTTCCGTTTAGAAAATGGTTAAAATGATTTCAGCCTTCTGATTGGCTGAGGGTCTTCTCTAGCTGGGCATCTATCAGACAACAGATGCCCAGCTATTAAAAGTACCAGCCCAGCCAACCCCATCACCACAATCACGCTGCCCAGCCTGCCATGTAATTGGTTGAAAACCCTCATTTTGTATTTAAATGTCTGCCATTTTTTTCTCTCGTTTAGCGAGACACGAACGCTCCGTCCCGTCACTGATCCGTCACCAATTCCGCAAAACAGCAGCCAGCAAAAGCCCACAATGTACCTGCTGTTTACAGGTTTACTTTCTTTCTGCCACCTCATTTCCGTCCTCCCACAAAATCTACGGACCTTCCCTGCGTCCGTTCTCGGCTGCTGTACAGCGCTGCCACCTGCCCGCCACCTTAGCTCCTCTCATACAGAAGACTCCACTCGTTCTGCTCCCCCATTTCATATTGCGCTGCACAGCAAAGAAGGAAACTGCAGTCTTGCAGTGTTGCCAGTCTCTCCAACAAAACTTATTTGATCTCTCGCTCTGTTTCATCTCCATGGCACACAACGCTTCACCAGTTTGCAATCGCTCTGCCCTGAAAATGAGGTGAGAAAAATAACTGGGTGCGAATACACTGCTCTATACCGCGACCCCCACTCTTACTTCGGGCTCATGCAGTCAGCATCTGCTCACATCGCAGCACAGGGATAAATGACAATCTGAATGGCAAGCATCAGTTTTATTCTAAAATAAAACTAAAATAAAAAATAGTTAGCATTCTGCTGCCTCTCTCGTCCCTCCATTCAGTAGTTTAGAGAGTCACGTCATCGACGCCGTCAGCGGAGTAGCGCTGGATCTCCCATAGAACTGCACATCAATAAAGAAAGAAACAAAACAGCCAAGACGGTACAACAAAGAATAAAAAGGCTGCAGATATGCTCAGTACATGGACCGGTGTGTGTGTGTGGGGGGGACTTCTGAATTCAGCAGAATGGCTAGCTACAGCCCAATACTGCACTTCCTGATTTACATAACAAGTCAAATAAATGGCACACAGGTAACAGCCGCAACTTTAAAACTGCAAAAAAAAAAAATCCTTCATGTGGGGCAGAAAACGGTTTTGTGGTGGTTATTTATTTTTGGGGAAGGGGATTGTATGTTTTTTTTTTTTTTTTTAAGAAGACTGCTCCTGAGAAAAACTTAATGCAATGTCATGTTTTGGGGGGGATACCAGAATGGCACTGTAGTGGGAGTGTAAACAAAAGATAGAATAGCACAGAAAGGAAGGGACTACTTTAACAGCAAAACACTTAAAAGTAACTCTTAGTACGTTTTCTAATTATTTCTTTAATTTTGTAAAACCCACACAAAACTTCAACAGTAGCCCATTTTCTAAGCGCAATAATACCCTCAGGGGTGAAGCGTTATTGTGCTATACGGACCTTCCAGGGCTATAAGGCCACTCCGCCTGCGGCGTCGGGCCTCAGTACGCCCCTGGGCGGTCCGGTATAGTACAATACCGCCCACCCTGTTGGGTATTATTGCTTACATTTACATGACTGTCTGCTACTCTCCAGAGATCGGGAGTTCTTCAATGCCCAACAGAATTTGATACTGGTGTTCAGTCCAGCATCCCCCACGCAGCACAACAGTTTCTTTGTTGGCTCATATTTAAATCCCCAATATCAGCTTCCCACAATCGCTGGACTCGGTGCAAACTAAATCAAAATAAATCCAGTCTCTCCTACCTTTCTGAGGCATTTCTCCCTCGACTGTCGCTTCCATATGAAACACCCGCTCGCAACAGCCGCATCTCGAGTCCCATATTTGCTCATATACTTACATTTGTAGGAAACTCCGTTGCCCGACATGCACTGTCCCAGTCAGCATTGCCCGATACAAGCTGTGTCCCGATGCTTGTACACCCAACGCTATTGCTCCTGAACGGGTAAGGCAGCAGATGTGACGGAATGCTGAAAGGAGAAGATGATCCCCCTTTTATTCTCTTCAATAGCCCTTTCTCTGCTGTTATATATACTTTGCCATTGCTGGGGGAGACAATAAGAGAACTGGCTCCCTACAGGACATGGGTCTGTGCCAGCCTGGACACAAATGTGCAGGACTGTTTTGCTCAGCCCGATGAGAAAACTAATGAGAGGCGAATGTAGGTTGTTAGTGTAAATGTAGTCAAACAGAAACATTTTCAAAAAAGGTTTCACTCAGGCTGGCCCAGTGATGCTGAGGGTTGAGGCACTGGATGCCACACCTCATACCATGCCGGCGACCCGGGTTTGGGGAATGGACTCAGGTCATTTGGGGGTCAGCCGGGGGAGGTAAGGATTGAGCATCCAATGGTCTGCTCTTCTTCCTCGGGGATGGGGGAGCGTGCTGTGTGCTGTCGACTGACACCCAGCCCCAATTCTGGATTGCTTGTCTAGGGGTGGGAGACAAGCTGGCACTCCCAGCACCTGGTCCCACCATGGGGGGAATGTCAGGGGTTGCAAGGCAGAGCGGTTGGGGCAGAGGACACCCCTCTGCAAGGAGGGTCATAGCCCTGTCGACGCCTACCGAGAGGAGGAAAAATCAATAAAAAAAAAATGGTTTCACTCTTTTTATTTTGTAGTAAACAGAGTGAAAAAACTGACCCCAGAGGCAAATAGCTTGGAGCCAAGAAAAACTGTAATCGCTGCTCCTTGTAATGCACTGAGGAACCGAAGAATGGCACTAAAACCGAAAAATATAGAACAGCACTGGAACCAGTAATATTTAAATGCTCAACAGAAGATCAGATTTAAACACGTTTTAGCCAAGAAGCTCTAGTTTTTGCCTAGTTTCCATGGAACCTGTCTTCCAGGGCAACCAATTCTTTAATGGGAAGAAATGATCTGCCTTTCTGTTCTGGGGTTGTGTCTGAGAAACAGGAAGAGTACAAATGGCATATTTAAAATTCCAAACATTCTGGCATATCATCCAACTGCTGAAAGAGTGCCATCAGTTGGACACTTACATCACATTCCTGCTGCTGGAAGAATCACATTTCTCAGGTACCTTCCAAGTTACTTGGCTGTGTCTTGTGCCTAACAACACACTTGATTGTTAGCCCATAGTTACACACACTGCCTGGAAAATGGATTTAGAGACTCTAACATCAGTTTTGGATCTAGGGATACTTCCTACTACAGAGTTAAAGTGTAGTTGACATCACGCTATGCAATACCATGCTACACGATAGAGTTTATATGTAGTTAACACCATGCTATGCTGCACCATCTTACAGTACAGAGTTTATATGTAGTTAACACCACGGTATGCTACACCAGGCTACACTACAGCGTTTATATGTAGTTGACACCATGCTACACTGTAGAGTTTATATGTAGTTGACACCATGCTATGCAATACCATGCTACACTATAGAGTTTATATGTGGTTGACACCATGCTATGCTACTCCATGCTGCACTATAGAGTTTATATGTAGTTGACACCATGCTATGCAACACAATGCTACACTACAGAGTTTATATGTAGTTGACACCCTGCTATGCTACACCATCTTACACTACAGAGTTTATATGTAGTTGACACCATGCTATACTACACCATTCTACACTACACTATGCTATACCATGCTACCTTACGCTATGCTACACAATGCTACACTGCAGAGCTTACATGTTGTTGACACCATGCTGTGCTACACCATGCTACATTACAGTCTATATGTAGTTGACACCATGCTGTGCTACACCATGCTACATACAGAGTTTACATGTAGCTGACAGCATGCTATGCTATACCATGCTACATTATGCTATGCTATGCCATGCTACACTAGCGAGTTTACAAGTAGATGACATCACACTATACTACACCATGCTACGCTAAAGAGTTTACATGTAGCTGACACCACACTATGTTACACAATGCTACATTACAGAGTTTACACGTAGTTGACACCACACTATGCTACACCATGCTACACCATGCTACACTAAAGAGTTTACATGCAACTGACACCACACTATGCTACACCATGCTACACTGTGCTATGCTACGCCATGCTACACTACAGAGTTTATGCGTAGTTGACATCACGCTATGCTACACTGTGCTACGTAACGTTGTGCTACACCATGAAACACCATGTTGTGCTACATCATGCTACATTACAGTCTATATGTAGTTGACACCACACTATGCTAAACCATGCTACACTACAGAGTTTACATGTAACTGACATCAGGCTATGCTACACCATGCTGCACTAAGTTATGCCACACCATGCCACACTACAGAGTTTACATGTAGTTGACACCATGCTATGCTACATCATGCTACACTGCACTATGCTGCACCACTCCACAATACAGCCTTTACATGTATCTGACACTACACCATGTTACACTATGCTACACTACACCATGCTACTCTACAGAGCTTAAAGGTAGTTGACACCACACTTTGCTACACCATCCTACACTATGCTATGCTATGCTACTCTGCAGAGCTTATATGTAGTTGACACCATGCTGTTACATCATGCTACACCACGTTATGCTACACTGCAGTTTATATGAAGTTGACACTATGATATGCTACACCATGCTACACTACACTATGCTACACCATGCTACACTGCACTATGCTACACTCTGGTCTGCTACACCATGCTACACTCCAGTATGCTACACCATGCTACACTGCACTATGCTACACCATGCTACACTCCAGTATGCTACACCATGCTATACTACACTATGCTACACCATGCTACACTCCAGTATGCTACACCATGCTACACTGCACAATGCTACACTCCAGTATAATACACCGTGCTACACTTCACTATGCTACACCATGCTACACTGCACTATGCTATACCATGCTACACTGTACTATGCTACACCATGCTACACTCCAGTATGCTACACCATGCTACACTCCACTATGCTACACCATACTATGCTACATCATGTTACACTCCAGTATGCTACACCATGCTACACTCCACTATGCTACACTACACTATGCTACATCATGTTACACTACAGTATGCTACACCATGCTACACTCCAGTATGCTACACCATGCTACACTTCACTATGCTACACCATGCTACACCATGCTACACTCCACTATGCTACACCATGCTACACTCCACTATGCTACACCATGCTACACTACACTGTGCTACACTACACTATGTTACATCATGCTACACTCCAGTATGCTACACTCCACTATACTACACCATGCTACACTACACTATGCTACATCATGCTACACTCCAGTATGCTACACCATGCTACACTCCACTATACTACACCATGCTACACTCCACTATACTACACCATGCTACACTCCACTATGCTACACCATGCTACATCATGCTACACTACACTATGCTACATCATGTTACACTCCAGTATGCTACACCATGCTACACTACACTATGCTACATCATGTTACACTCCACTATGCTACATCATGCTACACTCCAGTATGCTACACCATGCTACACTCCAGTATGCTACACCATGCTACACTGCACTATGCTACACCATGATACACTGCACTACGCTACACCATGCTACACTGCACTATGCTACACCATGCTACACTCCCATATGCTATACCATGCTACACTTCACTATGCTACACCCCACTATGCTTACACCATGCTACACTCCCATATGCTATACCATGCTACACTCTAGTATGCTACACTAGCTAGTCACTAGCATGACATAGAACCCTGGATATTACAAGGAGGCCCTCCTCAGTGCAGCGAAGGGGGCACAAAGACATAAGGATACAGGAGGTCTGCCAGATAGCCCAGGACCAATCCAAGTGTAGCCGTACAAGTGAGCAATCCCACTTTATAGGAGACATGCCACTTAACCAGCAGCCAGTGCAGATCACGTAGTGCTGGGGAGACATGACATGCCCTCGGCAGGCCGGTCAGCACCCTAGCAGCTACATTCTGCACCAGCAGCAGGTGCCGCAGCATGCCTCCACTGACCCTGAGGTACAGAGCATTGTAGTGGTCAAACTTCGAAGTGACAAACGCGTGTACCAGTGTCACCAAGTCTCCAGGAGGATCAGGGATTTAATCCGGCAGATGTTCCTTAGATGGTAAAAGCCACTTAAGAGTACTGCTGACACCTGAGCCTCAAATGTCAGCTTCTCATCCAGAATGACCTCCCAGATTTTTCACCTTCATGTCGGCCAAGAACCCAGGAGAGCTGAGCTGAAGCCCAGTCTCCCTCTCAGTAGCCACCACTCCACCCCTTCGACATTACTCAATTACCAGTACTTCAGTCTTATCCAGGTTGAGTTATAACCAGCTCAATAGCCTCTAGTCTTGAATCTCGGACAGGCACCTGTTTAGCACATCAACTGCATCCAGCATCCTTGGTGTAAAAGACAGACAGAGCTGGGCGTCATCTTCATAACAGTGAAACCCAACTCTGTATTGTCTGATGATCCTCCCCAGGGCAGCAGGTACACTGCGAACAACATGGGCAAAAGGACTGAAACCTGGGGTACATCACAGGGGAGGACCATCAGGGATGGGAAAACGCTTCCCATCATCACCATCTGAATCCTTCCACTGAGATAGGACTCGAACCAGCAGATGACTTTTTCGGTGTGCCCTACATACTCCCTGAGCCAGTCCAAAAGTAGCCCGTGGTTCACAGCATCAAAAGTTGAGCAGAAATAGAAGAAATCCAGAACAAGAATTGACTCCTTTCCTCTATCTCTCACCCTGAGCAGGTCATTTGGTCATTATGCATCCTGACCAGTGCAGACCTTACTTCGAAGGGGCTCTTACAACAGGCAATAATAGTAAGGTACCATGACCACACGGAAAACTTCTAGCTAGTAGTATTCAGTGGGGGACAGCCCCCAATGTCAGCACGCCGACATCCATCTATGGTATAAAAGGGGTGGTCCTCCAGCCCATCCCCCAGGTCTTTTCCTACTGTCAACCCCTGCAGATCAGACTTCCACAGATTGCTGCTTCTAGTCAATCATCATTTTCACTGCATTTTGACCAAGATTTGTTATTTTTAAGTTTAACATCTTTCTCTCTTGTTGTTCAAGTTCCTGTATTTCTTCTGCTCCAGTAACGTCTTCAGACCGGCAAACGAAGTGTGTCTGTGGCAAGCAGATCTCTGCCAAGGATGGCCACTCCACGTGCCTGCTCTGCCTAGGCCCTAACCACAACACTGAGGCCTGCCAGCAGTTTAACCAGGCCACACAGTGATGCTGCTCAAAGACCCTTCAGTTTTTCCTTCTGCAGCAGAAGTTAGTGATGATGGAGAAGGAGCTCCAGGGCAAAAGCTCTTCTTCCTCCCCGGCCTCCAGGGCATCAACTTGTTCTTCTTCTCACAAAGAGAAGAAGTTGAGCAGGAAGCACAAGCACCAGGACAAGGACAGGGATTGGACCTGGTCGGTTTCCCTTTCCAGGTCACCACACAAGTTGGCAGCCGACTCTGGATCTTCCTCCCAGGGAAGATCAGTCCCTCCTTCACTGGCAGCCTTCACTCCTTCCAGGCTGCCTGTGTCTTTGCCTCCTGCCCTCACCACCATTTCAGGCAAAGGCTCTTCCAGGCTTCAGACATTGTCCCCAGCCTCAAAGTCCCTGAAGCTTATGCCCCTTTTCCCAGTGGGTTCTCAGCCAAGAAGCTCGACCAGCTCTTCAGACAGTGGGTCTCTGCCCACTGCCCCTCCAGTCTTGGAGTTGCCTTTGTCAGTCCCATGTTCAGGGACTGACATCTCTAAGCAATGCCCAGAGCATGTGCTTGCCTCCTCCATCACTGGTGATGCCACTACCTCCAATGGGAGTTTCCTCCCCTACACAGACTACACCGGCATTGACTGCTTCACCTGTCTGGCATCAGCCCCCTTCTCCTCAGTTCTTGTTGGCTACACCGGCATCGACCCTGGTGACACCTTCACTGTTGTCGACAAAGCCCCAGCCAGCGCGGCCGCTCCTGCGGGACAGCCACACCCAACGCCTACTGAATCGACACTGGGCCCTTCGACACCGATGCCAGCTAGCCCTTCAGCACAAAAGCTGTCATCTGGTTACTCATTTCCCCAAGGACTGACACCAGAGCCTGAGAAGCCTCAGGGACCGATGCTGGGGGACCCAATCCATGCCCACCCGGTGCTGCCTCCCCTGTTACAGCCTTTGGATTATACCTTTTTATTCACGGCTTGGTGGGAGTTCACACAGAACAAGGGACCCTGGAAAAGGCCTCCTACCCCACCCCTGGGGGAAACTTCCCCTTCACTGGTCCATGCCATTGACAGAGCAAAGGCCAATGGCACATTTATAAGGTAGAAAAAGAAATGGACAGACTGGATGGGCCTTGCGGTCGTTATCTGCCGTCAACTTCTATGTTTCTCTGTGGGTTCTCCCTACCACTCCCTAGTCTCCCAATGACAAGGCAGGCAACGCAAGAAGGATTACCATCCACCAATGCCAGTCGCAGACTCAGAACCGTCTGGGGGGGATTCCTCCTCTTCAGAGGACTCCAAGGATTCCAAGTTACCCTCCAAAGCTGAGGAACCCAGGTATACTCACAGATCCCCTCCTGAAGATCCAACTTTCCTGAACGTCATGAGGTACATTCAGTCCCTCATGGGCTGGGATTCGGAGGATCTGGACCCAGAATGTCTGACAACCTTCCTTCATAAGAAGGCCACCCTGCCTACAGATATCTCTCCCCTTATCGACTCCTTTGAGGATGTCAACAGGGCTGCCTGGAATCACTCGTCTTCCTTCCAGGCCCTACCTAAAAAGGCAGCAGGCTTTATCATGCCCCCAGGGACAAGCCTTCCATTACTGCCCAGATCAACGACACATGGGGAAAAAGGTTGAATGACTAAACAAATCACATTTTTAGGCCTACAAATTAGTTCAAATCTAGAGTCTTTAATGGAAATCAATTTTAAACCCTTACTAACAGAGATTGAGAATGATATCGCAAAATGGAACAAGCTTAATCTCTCCCTGTGGGAAAAAATGTATTTGATTAAAATGATTGTGGCCCCAAAACTATTTTATTTATTTCAGAACATTCCCTACTTAATAACTAAAGCTCAACTGAAAAATCTTAACTTCTTGATTATAGCCTTTTTGTGGAACAGTAAGCCACCTGGGCTTAGTCTTAAAAAACTGCAGACACCCCACGAAGCTGGTAGAATGGCATTGCCTTGCTAGGAGACCTATCAGATGGCATTTCTTTTTAAACAAATATCTCCCCATTTCTTAGATTCTGATTCCCTAGTAGGGCAAGGACCTCTACGGTTAGACATGAAAAAGGAGATACTAGCACCTCAGGTTATGGCTGTTTTTATATAATATTATATAATATTATATAGTATATATAAAGAAACTTAATTCAAAACTATTACCCTTGCAATTTGTCCCTATTTGGAAGAACACAGCATTGTCTGATAAGAAAATCCAACTGGACAAAGCTGTTTGGGTAACAGCAGGGGTGGTACATCTGGGAGATCTGCTAGGGACAGATTCTAGTATATTAACGTCGTTCTCAGAAATAAGAGAAAAATACAAAATTCAGAAACGTCAGTTCCATTATTATCCACAGCTTAGGACGCTACTACAAAAACATGTCTTACAGCCTGATTTCTCGTTCACAAACAATCTCCAGTGGGAACAATTAATAAAATGTGGCACTCTTAGGAAAGGGACGAGTTTTAGTTGTAAAATTCTATCTGACTTCTCTGAGTCTCATCTCCTGACCTTGCCAGCTAAAACTAAGTGGGAATCTGAGATGGATAGACTGATCTCTGAAGTGGATTGGCATTAGGCATGGAAGATGGCATACCAGAGCAGCAGAGAGATGCAGGGTAAGCTGATCCAATTCAAAATCTTACACTACTACTATTTCTCTCCAGCAAATCTGTTTGAGGTGGGCTACTGGGAGAATAACCAATGTACTAGATGTGGAAAGGACGAAGGGACCCTATTCCATATGTTGTGGAATTGCCCCAACTTATCAACGCTGTGGAGGGCGGCACACAAGATCATTAATAAATCTGTTAATGCAATTTTGGGTTATTCTCCAGAAATATACATTCTAGGCATATTCCAGCAGCACTGTGTCCTTTCCTTGCCCCAAAAGCTGTGGGTACTAGCAGCAGGGCTAGCAGCTAAAAGATTAATTTTAAACTGCTAGAAAAATCTTTTACCCCCTAGCATTAATGAATGGTACAATATGATGGCCTTCACAGCTAATAATGAAAAAGTGAGCTATGCTATCTTAGATAAAACAGAGACATTTGAAGTTATTTGGGGTTTATAGTTAATGACATTGGGGATGGCATTAAGGGCAAAATGTGCCTATTCACGGATGACACCAAGCTCTGTGGGAGAGCGGACACAGCTGAAGGGATACAGGACCTACAGGAAAATCTGGAAAAGCTGGGGAGGTGGTCTAGGATCTGGCAGGTTGACTTCAGTGCCATGAAATGCAAAGTTATACATATTGGAGCCAAGAATCCCAGGACAGAGTACTACCTGGGTGGAGTCCGAGTATCTGCATCAGAGGAGGAGAAGGGCCTGGGAGTGATAATCACTAGTGACCTGAAGCACTCGGCACAGTGCTAGAAAGCAGTAGCAAAGGCAAACAAGATGCCGGGATGCGTATCTAGGGGGATCAGTATTATGAGAGAGGAGGTTATACTGTCCTTGTACAGGTTGCTGTTAAGGCCGCATCTGGAGTATGGAGTTTAGTACTGATGCCCACACCTCAAAAAGGACATTAACCTGCTGGAGAAGGTTTACAAAGATGACAGCGGGTCAGCAGGGTAAGGCATACAAGGAGAGGTTGAGGGCACTGAACATGTACTCCCTGGAAGACAGGAGAGAGAGAGGGGACGTGATTGGGACCTTCAAGTACTTGAAAGGGATAAAAAAGGTTGATAAGGAGAGTCTTTTTAAGCTGAGTGGCAATCATAACATGAGGGGGGCACAGTCTTAAGCTGGAGGGTGGGAGGTTTAGGAGGGAGGTCAGGAAGCACTTCTTCAAGGAGAGGGTGGTGGGCACTTGGAATGCACTGCTGGAAGAGGTCATCTTGTTGAAGACAGTGGGCAACTTTAAGAGAGGCTGGGATAGACACAGAGGGAAGGTAAGGATCACGGGTAGGGAGGATGGGAGGAGTGGGGAGGGAGGGCAAGGACAGTAGCTCAAGCTGTGGACCCTGCAATACCAGCACACTTGATAGACCAAATGGTCTTCTTCTGCTGTCTTCTTTATATGTTCATATGTCCCTTCCTTCAGTTAGACAACTAATGTTTTTTAAATGGAACGCAACGATTGAACACAAGTATACTTTGCAGTTTTAGTTATAAGTATAGTTATAGTCATATAGGAGTAACCTGACGAGACCGGATTTAACCGTAATATTATAAACTGCTATTGCTCATGCTATTATTGTTTCTTATACCACCATATAAGCTGACACTATATACTGTCTTTATACGTATATTCGAGTATGACTAAAAAGATGTAACTTTTACTGTCTCTTAAGCTATGTTTGATATATGTACATAAGTTTAATATTAAATAAAAATTATTATGGAAAAGAAAAGGGACAAGCCTTTTTATGGGGAGCATCCTAAGGCTGACTCAGTGGTCATAAATGCGGCTCACGACTGTACTAAAAGGCCCAGGCACCTCAGCACGCACCCTCCAAATAAGGAGTCTAGGCAGCTGGACTTCTTAGGTAAAAAGGTCTATGCCTCTGCCACTTTGTTCAGTTTTTGAACTTCCTAGCCCACATGGTCCAATACCAGAATGCCCTGTGGGACAAAGTGTTGGAATTGGTGCAAACCCTCCCAGAGGACCCTGCTAAGTCTCAGTTGACCCAACTTCTGAAGTCAGGGTCAGACATCAGCAGTCACGTCTTACAGTACTGGAGGCGTGGCCGGACAGGCAGCGGCCACTGGCGTCTATATTCACCACCATTCTTCGCTCAGGGTTTCTGGCTTTGCCCATGATGTGCAGGCCAAAATCCTTGATGCTCTCTTTAGGGGGTCAGTTCTCTTTGGAGAGGATGTTCAGAACATTATCTCCCACCTGCAGGAATCTGGCCAGGCCCTGAAGTCAGTACATTCTTTGTACGGTTCTCAGCCAAAATCCCAACAGTGTCAGCCCTTTCAGAGGAACCAACATCAGCAGTCCCGGGAACAGCAGCCCAGAGCAGCCTTCAAGCTTAAGGCCCCCTCCCAGGTGACAGGCGCCTCAGCCCCTAGAGCCCCTAGGGCCTCCCCTGCTGCCCTGCCCATCCCAGGTTCTTCAGCATGACTCTTTGCCCAACCCCCCTTCCCCAGCAGAAGCTTTGGGAGAGGTGGTGGTGGATCGCTTCTCCCTTTACCTGGATGGATGACACAGAATCACCTCAGATCAGTGAGTGCTTCAACTAGTAGAAAGGGGACATACTCCCGAATTTCAAGAGATACCCCCAGACAACCCTCCCTTGCACGACCACTATCCTCCAGATCATATTGCCCTTATCCAGGAGGAGATCCAGGCACTTCTGAGCAAAAAGACCATAGAACCTGTTCCCTCAAATCAAAGGGGAAAGGGTTTCTATTCCTTTTTCTTCCTGGTCCAAAGAAAACCAGCGATCTAAGACCAATTCTGGATCGCAGTCGCCTGAATCTGTTTATAAAATACAAACGCTTCAGCGTGGTTATCATTCAGAGTCTTCTCCCTCTTCTTCATCAAGGAGATTGGCTCTGCTCCCTACACATACAAGATGCCTACCTCCATATCCAGGTTTTCTGGCCCCACAGGAGGTTCCTATGCTTTTGCTTCCAGCGGAACCACTACCAGTTCAGGGCCCTACCCTTCGGCATTTCCTCGGCATCTCAAGTCTTTACCAAGTGCCTGGCAGCAGTGGCTGTGGCCCTCGGGAGGCAAGGCAAGGCAATTTTTATTTAAAAAGACACCCATCCCAGAGGTTCTGGGCACCGAGCATGTTAAAATTACATACAGAACACAATCAATAAATTATATATACAAATAACACCACAATATACAAAATAAATAATCAGCACTATAACTCAGTATTATAAAATTTATAAATACTATGATCAGCAATAACAACTGGCTAAGATACAGCCAGGGATCAGTTTAAGTGCAAAAGTCAGGGATCAGAAGGAACTATGAAGCAAAGTTTGAGAAGGTCTGATTATACAGGAAGGTCTTGAGATGGGCTTTGAACGCCTCAACAGAATGGGCCTCTCTTACAGATGGAGATAGCAAATTCCACAGGACAGGGGTGGCAACACTGAATGCTCTGTCGCCTGGTGTTTTTAGCCTCGTCCTGGGAATTGCAAGGAAGCCCCTAGAGGAGGAGTGGAGGGAGCGGACCGAGACAGCCAGTGTAAGAAGGTCCATCAGGTAACCAGGGCCCAGGCCATTTAGGACCTTAAAGGTGAGCAAGCCCACCTTAAAGAGGACCCTCCACCTGACTGGCAGCCAGTACAGTTCACGCAGCACCGGGGTGATGTGACAGTACCTAGACTGTCCTGCCAACAGCCTAGCCACTGCGTTCTGCACCAGCTGCAGCCGGCGCTGGGTACCTCCAGAGACCCCTGAGATAGAACGCATTACAGTAGTCAAGCCTGGACATCATGAAGGCGTGAACCAAGGT
Organism: Neoceratodus forsteri; assembly: GCA_016271365.2. Classification (NCBI taxonomy): domain Eukaryota; kingdom Metazoa; phylum Chordata; order Ceratodontiformes; family Ceratodontidae; genus Neoceratodus; species Neoceratodus forsteri. Next base: position 59,268,048 of record JADMNL010000036.1, on the reverse strand, counting down.
GGGGAGGTCCAGGGACGAAACTAGGGGCTTTATCCTGGCGATATTCCTCAGATGATAGAAACTGGTACGGACAACGGTTGACACCTGAAACTCAAGCATCAGTCCACTGTCGAGAATAACACCCAGATCACACACTCTAGAGGAGGCCTTCAATGGTATAGACCCAAGAAAAAGGCCTGTTTCTGCACCAGAGGCCAACCTATCATGCCCTCTGTTCAACTCCACCACCAGTACCTCCGTCTTATCGGGGTTCAGTCGCAACCAGCTGGAGGCCATCCAGTCATTGATTTTTTTTTTTTTTGAAATTCTCTTTTTATTAAATTTCAACTGTAGTTACAGCAATATACCAATAACATCTGGATATAATACAAATATCCAATATAGGCCAGAGTAGAGTATACTTCAGTAGCCGGATAAAGAAAGGAAAAGAGAGAAAAACTAAATGCATCAAGAGAAGCTAGAAAACATTAAACAGGATAAACCAGTTCAACAATCCACCCCTCCCCCAATGGGCGTCACCACAAGGAGAGAATGATAAACTAACCTTCAGTAGTTAGGTGTTATAAAATTCTTAACCTAAGAAACTGGCCAGAGACTAATTTCTACAAACTGACATGGTGAGAGGTTATAACTTAATATAGGAGAAAACAGAGGGAAGCCAGGAAAGTTCAAGACAGGAGGGTGTACTTATTCGCTCAGTTTCCTTATATGTCATGGGGTCACTATCAATGAAGATACAGAGCATATAACCTTGCCCTATTCTTCTGAAAGGTCAATGGGGAGGATCTAAAATTAGCAATCAACTTCTCCACTTTGAAGCATTGGGACATTTCTTCCACCCAGTCTAGGTATGAAATTTCCAAACTATCTGTCCAGTGTCGGAGGACCAGCCTCTTCACCGCCATAGAGATGAGTGCCATATGGTATTTCCTCTCCCTAACCCTGATATTTGCATAATCCCCTATGATACAAATCTCTGGTGTGAAGAGGTCTTTCAAACCCAGTATGGGGTCTAGTTTATCCTCAATTATCTTCCAGAGTGGAGCAATTTTAGAGCAATGCCAGAAAATGTGAGGGAGGTCACCTTGCTCTATCCCACACCTGAAACATTTTGGGGGGACAGAGGAGTCAAATTTTGATTTCCGGACTGGTGTGATATACATATTAATTATGAAATATTGAATCATCCTATTTCTATCTAGAGTGTTGTAAATGTATAAATCTTTCCAGATTTGACCCCATGGGAATGGAGAACCAGAAGGATCCAGTCATTGATCTCAATTCTCAGCAAGGCAGCTGTTAAGCACTTCCACTGCATTGGATGTTCCAGTGGCAAAGGAAAGAGACAGCTGGGTATCATCAGCATAGCAATGAAAACCCAAGCTGTACTTCCTAATGAGCTCTCCCAGGGGCAGCATGTACACGGCGAACAACATCAGCGACAAGACCGAACCCTGGAGAGCTCCACATGACAGGAAGCTAGGGGAGGAGGAGAAATTCCCCATCACTACCCTTTGCACCCTGTTAGTAAGAGAAAACCCAAACCAGCAGATGCCGGTGCCAGCAAGTCCATAGAATTCCCTCAGGTGGTCAAGTAACACACGATGGTCCACCGTTTCAAATGCTGAAGAGAGATCGAGAAGGACAAGAATTGTCCCCTCCCCTCAATTTCTTGCCCTAAGGAGGTCATTATCCACACCTGAACTAACATAGTTTCTGTGCTATGCCTCACATGAAACCCAGACTGGAGCAGCTAGTATAGATCATGGGCCACGAGGTGCTCCTCAAGCTGAAGCACCACCACCTTCTCCACAATCTTACCCAAGAAAGGAAGGTTGGAGATGAGATGGTAATTTGCCTTGGCGTCAGGGTCCAAAGATGGTTTCTTCAGAAGGGGTCTCACCAATACCTCCTTCAAGACATCAGAAAAGACCCCCTCTGACAAGGAACACCAGACAATCAAGGCAAAACACCAGGCCAGTAGAGTCAACACATCCCATTAAGAAACGAGTCGGCACCGGGTCCAGTACGCAAAATCTGTGCCACAGCTTGGAAGCAACTTCAATTACCTCAGCCATCTCCACCAGTCTAAACTCGCCCCAACCAGGCGGAGTGCTCCCCGGATGCCCATGGCGACCACCATCAGCCAGAATATGGCTCACTGGCGGAATCCCCTGCCTGATGGCAGACACCCTGTCTGAGAAGAACCGAGCAAACTCTTCGCATAATGCATTCGAAAAAGCTCCCATGGGTTGTAGACAGGAAGGATGAAGAAGCCTGTCCAGAGTCCGAAAGAAAACAGTTCATTGGTTCTTCCTGGCAGCAATCTCCCTGGACAGGAATTCTGCCTTCTTACGGTCGATTGCCCCCTAGTACACACCATAGAGTGTACACAGGGCCAGATTGTCCCACCCCAGACCGGACTTCCACCAGCAGCGCTCTAATCTTGACCCACAATCTTCATGGCCTTGAGCTTACCCATCATACAAGGGTCCTCAGAGAAGATTTGGAGTCATACACAGGCCAGTGTGAGGGAGTAGAGTGCACCAGACATCGCCTTATTATATGCAGCAACTGCTGCACATACACCCTCAGTGCATACACTGTCCACACTAGATAGATCAGCCACCACCAAAAAACCCTTGGGGATAAAACCCATCAAAGGGCGGTGGCTAACCTTCTCAGCAGGGGGAGGTCTCTCGGGGGGGGGCCCGAACAAGAACTTCATCATGCAATGATCGAACCAAATGACCCGATTAATCCTGAGATTAGTTATCTCAAGCCCCAGCAAGAACACCAGGTCCAACATATGGCCACCCTGATGGGTCACGGAAGAAACTACTTGCATCGGGCCCAAAGATGACATCATCTGGAGGATGTTGTAACCAAGCCGAGAAGATTCATAGTTGGCCCAAACATTGAAGTCCCCCAGCACTAAATATCTGGGGGCCTTCCCCTGCCTTGATGATTGACTCCTCAAAGCCGCATCCACAGGCCTCCTGCTGCGGACAATGGAAATCACCTTCAGATTATTTCAGATGCTGGGCATCACCCTGAACCTGACCAAGTCCTCCCTCTGGCCAAGAAAAAGAATGCAGTTCATTGGAGCAATCTTCGATTCAGCTCAAGGCAAAGCCTTCCTGCTTCCAGACAGAGCAGACTGTCTGAGAATATCACAAACCCACTTAGAAGGTCAGCCCTCTACTCCCAAAGTGCCAACCTCTGAGCATGGTCTTGTGAACAGTTAACAGAAACAGGGTAACCCTCCTGTCTGTTTTGTGGGTTTGAATCAACCTTTGGTCTCAGTTCTGGAGGGATTCAAACTGTGAACCTCTTGCTAGCGTACCAAATGCACAGGCTCAGATCATTCTGTCTTCAGGGAGCCAGATATCTTTGCCTACGGGCACCTAACCAGGTGTACAGAAATGAACCCTTAAAAACTCTAATAAAGACCTCAGATTAATCTTATCTTTTTCCAGTTTGGTATCACCATTCAAGCTTATGCACAGTGTCTGCTTTAACCATATATATTTCACTTGTTAAAGGAAGAAATTCAAAGACAGACCAAGTAGGCTCTAAAAATAGAGTTTTACTAAAATAGATAAAAAAATATGTAAAACATAAAATACAGAACCATATATCACAAAACATACAAATCTTTTAAAAGAACAAGGTTTTAATACTGCAATTCCTACTACAGGACTTAGATTTTGTCTCTCTCTCTACTTGTATACTTGCTTAAAGTGCACAGTGATGTTTCTTTGTCAGAGTGTAGGTAAAAGTCTCTGAAGGAAAACAGAATACTTGTTTAAAAGCTGGCTTTGCCCACCTCTTTGCGTGAGGTCACATAGCTCCTCCTCTGGTTATGAAAAATCATACACCCAGGATATTTTATCATGTTAGAAGGTAAGATAATTAAGGTTACATCAGCAGAAACTCCTTCCCCATGTGACTTCCCCAATCAAGTCTGTGTATTTCCTTTCATCTATAAGCAGTATCCTCTCGCTCACAGACATCAAAGCATTTATGACTTCGCACCAGTGTCACATAATCCTGCACTCTTCCCCTAAACACCATAAAAGTTTATGATTTCCCTCTTAGCAACTACAGCTATAATTAACTTAGATAAATAGGAGATCCTTGAGTAAGGCCTGTTCTACTCTAATTAGTTTCTGGCCTTCCAGGTAACACCTTGTATCTAAAACCTGTGTGTGTGTGTGTGTGTGTGATACTCACATGCTGTTTCAGCATTTCTCATGAGAGACAGTCCATAACACATTTTTATATTACAAAAAATGATAGTGATCAGAAACAGCTGTCCAAGTGTCACAATTCCTCCCCACCTAGACTGAATTTGGGGGCTCTATCCCCTGCATGGGATGAGCTTCCCAAATCAGTTCACTCCTTGTACACCCAAGACAGCCCATCGGAGTTCTGATTTTTGGCTCCAGCTCTATGTACGATTGTCAGATCATACCCTTGCAAAGCAAGACTCCATCTTAGCAATCTACCATTGTTTTTTCCCCATCTGCATCAGCCAAACCAGGGGGCTGTGGTCAGTCTGCACCACAAAATGCTGCTCATATAAGTATGGCTCCAACTTCTTTAGGGTCCACACTATGGCAAGACACTCCTTTTCCACCATGGAGTATGCCTGCTCCCTGGGAAGTAACTTTTTACTCAGGTAGGCTATTGGGTGATCCCTCCCTTGCCTGGATGTCTGGCTCAGTACTGCCCCAATACCCACGTCTGAGGTGTCAGTCTGAACTATAAAGACTTTGCTATATTCAGGACTTGTCAAAACAGGAGCACTGCACAGTGCCTCATTTAGTTTGGAAAAGGCTTCCTCACAGGCTGTGCCCCAGGTAATTTTCTTGGGCATCTCCACAGAGGGAAGAGTGACCAGTGGGGTACCACAGGGATCAGTGCTGGGACTGGTCCTATTCAACATCTTCATCAGTGACATGGCGCAGGACCTAGAAGGCAGAATTTCACTGTTCGCTGATGACACAAAGCTCTGTAACAGAGTAGACACACCAGAGGGTGTAGACAGAATGAGAAGTGACCTGCAGAAACTTGAAGAATGGTCAGGGGTTTGGCAGTTGAAATTCAATGCAAAGAAGTGCAAGATAATGCATATGGGGCACAAAAACCCTGGCACAATATATCAGTTGGGGGTGAGGATATAGCATGCACCAAGCAGGAAAGGGATCTTGGGGTTATCATCTCTGATGACCTCAAGGTAGGAAACAGTGTGACAAGGCAGCAGGTAAAGCAAATAGGATGCTGGGATGTATGGCAGGGCATTACCAGCAGGAAAAGGGAGGTCATAATTCCGCTATACAAGACACTAGTGAGATGCCACCTGGAGTACAGTGTACAGTTCTGAGACACCTTTCACGTAAGGACATAGACAGGGTGAGAGGGTTCAGAGGAGGGCAACAAAGATGGTGCATGGATTGCATCACAAGTCCTATGAAGACAGGTTGAAGAAACTGAACATGTACTCCCTGGAGGAAGGAGGAGAGGGGATATGATAGAGACATACAAGTATCTTACAGGGAGGAACAGGGTGCAGGAAAACACTATTTTTAAGTGAAAAGATGTTCCAGGACTAGAGGCATGGGATGAAGTTGGAGGAGGACGATTCAGAGGAAACATGAAAAGAATTTCTTCACAGAACAGGTGGTGGACAAGTGGAACATCCTGCCAGAGGAAGTGGTGGGGGCTGAAACAATCAAGGGATTTAAGAATGCATGGTATAGACATAAAGGAATTCTAGAGGTCAGGGGTGAGGTGCAACAGACTTCTAGGAAAACAAACTGAACTTACAAGCTCAAATGGGCAGACTGGGTGGGCCATAGGCCCTTATCTGCCGACACTGTCTATGTATCTATGTATCTATGTATCTATGCATCCTTTTCTTTGTCAAGGCAGATAGGGGAGCAGCCAGGGCACTGTAATGAGGTACAAACTTTCTATAGTACCCTGCTGTCCCTAGAAAACTCCTGACCTGCTTCTGCGTTTCTGGTCTGGGCCACACCTGGATTACCTCTATCTTCATTTCGTTAGGACAGAGCTGTCCTTGGCCTACCACATGCCCAAGATATGCCACTTCTCCCATGGCCACCTGGCACTTCCCGGCCTTTACAGTGAGCCCGGCCCTCTGTATCCTGCCCAGCACTTCCCTAAAGTGGGATAAGTGTTCCTCCCAGCTGGTACTAAAGATGGCAATGTCATCCAGGTATGCCTTGACATACTCCTCAGCACCATTTAACACCTGGTTCACCAACCTTTGGAAAGTGGCTGGGGCGTTCTTCATTCTGAAAGGCATTACTTTAAACTCAAATAAGTCTTTCGGAGAGATGAATGCCAACCTCTCCCTAGCTCTGTCTGTCAACTCTACCAGCCAATACCCCTTGGTCAGGTAAATGGTCATAAGGTAGGTCACCCCTCCCAACTTGTCCAGGAGTTCATCCGTCCAGGGCATCAGGTGGGCGTCTGACTTTGTGACTGCATTCAGTCCACGATAGTCTACACAGAAACGAGTAGAGCCATCTGGCTTAGGTACAAGGACTATGGGTGAGGCCCAGGGGCTGTGGGGATCTCTGGATTACCCCTAAATCCAGCATCTCCACTTCCCTCCTAATGTCCTTTTGGACAGCCTCTGACACCTGATATGCTGTTCACCAAATGGGCATCTGTGTTCCTGTCTCCACATTGCGAGTTGCTAAGGGGGTTAGTCCAGCCTTGGCGCTAACAATGGGGCAAAGTCTGCTAAAACCTCCCTTACTTTGTGGATCTGGTCCGGGGCCAGCTGGGGAGACAATTTTACTGCCTCCACAAGGACTCCCGCTTACTTTCTTCCAGCAAGTCCAGAAGGGGGGTCTCCTTTGTCCATCCCCTCCCCATGACTACACACTGCAAACACCGTATCAGCCCTATTTGCATATGGCTTCATCATGTTGACATGGTACATCCTTTCTGTCTGTCTTCAGTCAGGTAACTCTATAACGTAGTTCATGCCATTTACCTTCCTATCCACTTTGTACAGTCCTGCCCACTCAGCCTGCAGCTTGTCTTTCCAGACCGGAATAAGGACCATGACTTCCTGACCCACCATGTACGAGGGAGCTCTGGCTCTGCGGTGGTACCACACTTTTTGTTTCTGTTGGGCAGCTGCTAGGTTGCTCTGGGCTGTCCCCATAAGATCCTTTAGTCTTTGCCTAAACCTAAGGATGTAATCCACAATGGGAGTTCTCTGGGTGGTGTGCTTGCCTTCCCAGTCCTCCCGGATCAAGTCTAGGGGCCCACGTACCCGGCGTCCATATAAGAGCTTGAAGGGGGAAAATCTTGTCGACTCTTGGGGCACCTCCCTGTATGCAAACAACAGGTGGGGAAGGTATTTCTCCCAGTCCCTCCCATGCTGTTCAGCAAACACCCGGAGCATTGACTTTAGGGTACCATTGAATCTTTCCACAAGCCCATTGGCTTGTGGGTGATACAGTGTTGTGCATCTCTGCACCACCCCACACTTCTCCCATAAACATTTCATCAGGTCCGACATGAAGGAACCCCCTCGATCAGTGATAACCTCCTGCGGAAACCCAACATAGGAGAAAATCCCAAGTAAGGCATCTGCCACTTTGTCTGTCCTCAGTGAGGATAGGGTGACTGCCTCTGGGTACCAGGTGGCATAATCCACCACAGTCAGGATGAATCTGTTGCCTGAGGAGCTGTGGGTATTTAAAGGCCCCACAATATCCATTCCCACCCTTAGGAATGGCTTCTCCACTATGGGCAAGAGAATCAGGGTGGCAGGGTTTCTTGCCTTCCGATTTCTTGCTTGGGTGACTAAGACCTGCAATACTCCTTCACCTGCTGGGTGGAAGTTAGGTAATAGAAATTCTGGGCCAACCGCTGTCGTGTGCACGATTCCGAGATGACCAGACAAGTGAATATCATGTGCAATCTTGAGCAGCACTGCGCAGTACCCCTGGGGAACAACAAGCTGCCTAGCACCCCTCCCTCTGTCTGTATAGCCTGGGTATACGCAAGTCCATTTTCCCAATAAACCTTATGTCTGCCATCACCTCCCTGTGCGCCATCCGAGTCTGCCCAAGCCCTCAGCTTCTCTAAATTAGGGTCACTTCTCTGAGCAGCCGTAAACCCCTCACACATTCCCAAGGCATGGGACAGGTCCACTTCAGTCACTAAACTAGGGTCCCTAGCACTAGTGTCAGGGCACTCAGGATCACTGCCAATCCCAACCCTCTGACGATAGGTCACCCCTCCCTCTTCAGAGTAACCCTCTGTAGCTGTGTGGTTACTTGCTACTGGGGAAATTTCCATCCCCATTTCATTAGTCTCCCCATCTGGAGACACAGGCTGGGGAACCAGACTCTCAGCGGTTTCCACAATGGCTTCTGTGGGGTTCAGGGAGCTACAATTTTCCCTTGCCACTTGGCTATGGGTAACTGCACGTACCATCCCCTGTTTTAGATTGTTGCCCAGGATCACATCCACTACTAAGGTTTTGGCAACAGCCACTTGTTACACTGTTCCCCCTGTTTCACCCCAGTCTAGGAGAACACTAGCGAGGGGCAATGTTTTTGCCTCACCAGTGAAGTCCTGTACAGTGACGTATTTATTGGGTATAAGCTGACCAGGCTCTACCAGATCCCCCTTTACCAAGGTCAAGGATGCCTCTGTGTCCCTTAACCCTTGTGTCTGCACACCATTCACCATGACTGGGTGCATATGTTCCCTCATGTTCACAGGCATGCTTCCAGGGACACACAAACAACCCACTTCATTTCTAGTATCATTCTGCGTATTATTGCTCATTCTTTTGGGACACTGTCTGGCAATATGCCCAGTATCTTTACATAACCAACATTCACTTCTCTTTTTCAGAAATCTTTTCTCTGAACCTGGGAACCGCTGGTTTCGGTGGAGGCAGTGAGGGTTTTAGCTGCCCTGAAGGCACGCACCCTTTCTGCACTGCCACCCACCCATTCACTCTCAGAGCAGGTCTGCTCTTGCCAGCAGTGGTCCGAGGTTCAGCAGCCTCTTGCACTGTTTTGGGATCTCGGTCCTCCAGCCAGGTTTTCAGCTCTGTTGGGCATGCCCAGAAAAACTGTTCTAACAAAATCACATTTTCAATTTTATCAACAGAGTTTGCCTCAATTTCTTCTCACCAGCATTTTAAAAACTGACGTTGTTTCATGGCTAGCTCCTCGTAGCTCATATCAGGGCTTCTCCTGAGCTTACGGAATTTAGCTCTGTATGATTCAGCAGTTAATTCACATTTTTTTAACAGTGCAGCTTTAAGTTTGCTGTAATCATCACTGTCTTCATTGTCCATTTGACTCAATGCATCCGAGCTTTCCCGGTAAGTAGCGGGGATAGCTGGAAGCTCCAGGACTTTCTAGAAATTTTAGCCTAAATACAAATTCTTTCAAAAGAATTTAAAAAGGCATCCATATCCTCCCCCTCTTTAAATTCAGCTATCAATTTGGAGTTCAATTTGTAACCCAGTATTGCAGTCCCAGTTAAACCCAAGCCACTTACCTGCTCTGGTGCCACTGGTTGGAGTCGTATCTTCTTCAGTTCATGTTGCCTCTGGCGCTCCTGATCCTCACTGTCTGCATCTTGGCGTTCTCGCTCCCTCTTCTCCTCTGCAGCTCGCTGGCACTCATGCTCCTCATGGTCTGCCTCCCACTGTTCCTGCTCTGCCTTTTGTCTCTCTCGTTCTCTCTTCTCCTGGAACTCCAGCTCCATCCTGCGCAACTCAATTTGCAGCCTTAGTACTTCTGGATCCAGGATACTGGTGACCTTCCCCTGCTGCTGTGGCCCTTCGCTGACAGTGGCCCTGTTGCCCTCCTCATTGGATCTGGACGCTGCACTGGCCGCTAGCCCTGCCACACTCAAGGTCTGGTCCTTTTCAGTCACGGTCTGTGACTCGCTGCTCTGGGTATCTGCTACCATCAGGGCATCTATGAGGTTCTGCTTGCTGGCTTTCACCTCGAACAGGACTCCTCTGTCCCTTTAACTGCCTTAAGTAGTCTACAGTGTGCCTGCTGTAGTTGAGCCATCTTCACTAACTTCTGCTACTCTGACTTGCACTTGGGAAAAAAAGGGTAGGAACTTGACTGTACGCCAGTGATATAGTTCTGTCTCCTTTTAAATAAAACTCTGCCTTTTCTTTCTTTGCAAGTGAGCTGACGGTCTCAAGCTGACACACTGAACAATAAAAGCTTGTAATACCAAAATTATGCCACCGCTGCCAACCAATCTGTCACAAACCCACTCAGCAAGTCAGCCCTCTACTCCCAAAGTGCCAACCTCCGAGCGTAGTCTTGTGAACAGTTAACAGAAACAGGGTAACCCTCCTGTCTGTTTTGTGGGTTTGAATCAACCTTTGGTCTCAGTTCTGGAGGGATGCAAACTGTGAACCTCTTGCTAGCATACCCAATGCACAGGCTCAGATAATTCTGTCTTCGGGGGGCCAAATATCTTTGCCTACAGGCAGCTAACCAGGTGTACAGAAATGAACCCTTAAAAACTCTAATAAAGACCTCAGATTAAACTCTACCTTTTTCCAGTTTGGTATCACCATTCAAGCTTATGCACAGTGTTTGCTTTAACCATATGTATTTCAATTGTTAAAGGAAGAAATTCAAAGACAGACCAAGTAGGCTCTAAAAATAGAGTTTTACTAAAATAGAAAACAAAATATGTAAAACATAAAATACAGAACCATATATCACAAAACATACAAATCTTTTAAAAGAACAAGGTTTTAACAGTGCAATTCCTACTACAGGACTTAGATTTTGTCTCTCTACCTGTATACTTGCTTAAAGTGCTCAAAGATGTTTCTTTGTCAGAGTGTAGATAAAAGTCTCTGAAGGAAAACAGAATACTTGTTTAAAAGCTGGCTTTGCCCACCTCTTTGCGTGAGGTCACCTAGCTCCTCCTCTGGTTATGAAAAATCATACACCCAGGATATATTATCATATTAGAAGGTAAGATAATTAAGGTTACATCAGCAGAAACTCCTTTCCCCATGTGACTTCCCCAATCAAGTCTGTATATTTCCTTTCATCTATAAGCAGTATCCTCTCGCTCACAGACATCAAAGCATTTATGACTTCGCACCAGTGTCACATAATCCTGCACTCTTCCCCTAAACACCATAAAAGTTTATGATTTCCCTCTTAGCAACTACAGCTATAATTAACTTAGATAAATAGGAGATCCTTGAGTAAGGCCTGTTCTACTCTGTAATTAGCTTCTGGCCTTCCAGATAACACCTTGTATCTAAAACCTGTGTGTGTGTGTGTGTCATACTCCCATGCTGTTTCAGCATTTCTCATGAGAGACAGTCCATAACACATTTTTATATTACAAAAAATGATACAGTGATCAGAACCAGCTGTCCAAGTGTCACAGAGAACACAGGCCCAATTAGTGTCTTCAGTGTGCCAAGTCCCAGGCTCTTGGGACACATGGCAGCAGCCATAGTCATTGTTCCGCTAGCCCACCTGCACATCAGGGTGCCTCAATGGACCCAATGGGTTCAATGGGACCAGCGCATGGAAGGTTTGGAACAGGGGATCCTAGTATCCAATCCTGTGCATCAAATGCTGTCCTGGTGGATAAACCCCTCTAATCTCCTCTGAGGGGTTCTCTTCTGTGCGGAATCTCCAGTTCAGATTCTTATGACAGACGTATCCTATCTGGGCTGTGGTGCCCACTTGGCAGACCCTCAGACCCAAGGGACTTGGTCTCAGCAAGAGCAGCATCTCCACATCAATGTGCTTGAGATGCACACAATCCTCCTTGCTTTTCAGGCTATTCAGACTCATCTTCTCCCAGGCCCTCTCCTGATTCAGATGGACAACATGTCAGTAGTCTATTACCTCAACAAACAAGGGGGACTCACTCGTACCCCGTGTGGAGGGAGGCCATGACAGTTTGGCATTGGGTCATAGACTACGACCTGGTTCTAACGGCAGTTCATGTTCCAGGCATCCAAAATGTCCTGGCCTACAGCCTAAGTCGGTTCAAGTCAAAGCTACATGAGTGAGAGCTCCTATCCTCCATAGTTGAGGATCTCTTCAACTGGTGGCATCATCCCAAGTTGAACATTTTTGTAACCCCACTCAATGCAAAACTTCCCAATTTCTGCTTGCTAGATCCAGGGCCTAGTGTTTTCTGGAGAGACACGTTGTCTCTCTCTTGGACAGGAAGGTTTCTGTATGCCTTTCCTTCCTTTCTGCACCTTCAGAGAGTTCTTCTCAAGCTGCAGTCAGAGAGAGCAGAGATGATTCTGATAGCTCCCTACTGGCCATGCCAGATATGGTTCCCATTGTTGCAGCAATTAGCAGTGGAACCTCCACTCCCCCTGCCTCTTTGCTCCAACCTGCTCTCCCAGGAGGGCACTCTGCTTCACCTGGACCTCAAATTGCTTCTTCTTCATGTGTGGCTCCTTCAGACTTAGCCATTGCATATTTTGGGGTTTTCTCTAGGGTAGCGGATGTTCTGGTGGCCACAAGGAGGCCTTCCACCAGAGCCACTTACACCATGAAGTGGAAGCAGTTCTCCATCTGGGCTGCCACCCGGCTTTTGGATCCCTTCACCTGTCCAGTGAATCTCATCCTGGAGTACCTCCTTTCCCTTTCAGACTCAGGCCTGGGTTACTCCTCTATCAAGGTGCACCTTTCCACCATCTCAAAGTATAATGTACCCATTGATGGCAAAAATATTGCCCAACTGGGCATGCTGTCACGGCAGCAAGGCATCTGCTTGCGGCACCTATATCCCAGGTTTAGGGACGGACTCAGGAGTCAGAGGGCCAGCTTGGGGGAGAAAGACTGAGCATCTCAGGGACTGATCTCCTTCTCTGGGGGGGAGAGGGGAAGAGTGCCCAGTGCTATGTAGCCCCCTGGTGGAGGCTGGGGGTACCATTATGGCCAGCACCACACATTAGGGGGCGGTGCAGACACTGGCATCATTTCACATCCCCAACCCCAGGACAAACTCTCCGGGGGAATAAAATGCTGGCTCACTAATGAGAGCCCCTGTCTCTGCCGCTGCTCCCGCTGCAGACTAAGGTCCACCAGCGGGGTCCTGCTCCCATGGCCCCACCCTGCGGGGCAAGCCAGGGCTAGAGACCAAGTTTCTTGGGAAGGGGGTGCTTGCCCGGGGGGTAAGCCTGGGGATGGGGGAGCAGTGAGCAGTGCAGGGAGACCGGAACCTCTGATGCCAGGGGGGAAAGAAGCCGGGTAAAAAAAAAAATATTGCCCAACTTGACTTGTCCCGCACCTTCTTGCAGGGCATTTTTCATCTGAAACTTCCCATTAAGGACCCTGCCCCGCCATGGGTTCTGTTGTTTATTTTGGAGAAGCTCACTCTTCCTCCCTTTGAACCTGCCGCGAGCTGCAAGCTACGCTTTCTGTCATGGAAAGCATTGTTTTTAGTTTCCATTACTTCAGCCCAGAGGATTTCCAAGCTGCAGGCTCTGATGTGTAAAGAGCCTTACTTGGTTTTCCACAAAGACAGGGTATCTTTGCGGACCAATCCTATGTTTTTGCCTAAGGTGGTGTCTGAGTTTACTTTGAATCAATCCATCCACCTGCCTGTTTATTTTCCTGAGTAGTCTAATCAGGGGGAGGCCTTACTTCGTACTCTAGATGTTCATCGGGTGCTTCATTTCTATTTGGACCGCACCCATCCTTTCAGAAAATCTGACCAGTTGTTTGTTTTGTTTGCCCCCAGAAGAGAAGGAACTCCTGTTTCCAAACAGTGTTTATCTAAGTGGTTAGCTAATGGCATTGTTTATTGCTACCACAAGTATGACAAGCCTTTACCAGGCCAGGTCAAGGGTCATTCTACTAGGGGTATGGCTGTGTGCACTGCCTCTTTCAAAAATGTATCTGCTGCAGATATTTTCGCAGCTGCCAATTGGAGTTCTGTCCATACTTTCATGAAACATTACAGTTCAAACATTGTCTCCAGACATAGAGCCGGTTTTGGTCTTGCAGTCCTCAGGGGTCTCCTGTCCTAAAGTTCCTATGACTGCTGGTGTCCTCCTCCCAGCTGACTGAGTCTATTCCTCTATTGCTTGGGATTCAGTCCTTACAGTTATTGCCTGCTGCAGGAGCTCCCTCGAAGTAAGATAGTACAGTTACGTAAGAACTTACCGTAGCAGTAGGTCTTCAAGAGGAGCTCTTGCAGCAGGCACTGCGTTCCCTCCCCACTTCCCCCGACTGCTGTTTCTCCATCACAACTTTTCTGCTTTCCTCATTTAAGAGGAACCTCCTCGGTTCTCCAATTTCTGTACACACTGGGGTCTCTGGCAGGAGAACTGGGGATGGGCTGGGGGACCATCCCTTTTATACCATAGGCGGATGTCGGCGAGCCAACATTGGGGGTGGTGCCCCACCGAACACTGCTAGCTAGAAGTTGTCTGTGTGGTCCTGGCACCTGGCGGCTCAGCCCTTATGGTTATTGCCTGCTGCAAGAGCTCCTCTCAAAGATCTACTGTTATGGTAGGCTCTTGCGTAACTGTACTTTTCCATGCTGTGCCTTGACCTAAAACTGGACTGGAGAGGATCATAAATATTAAAGGCAGTGAGGTGAGCAGTGAGCTACTGCGTAACCACCTGCTCAATAACCTTCCCCAAAAAAGGTAGCTAAAAGATTGGTCAGTAATTTGCCAAGACGTCCGAGGTCTAAAGATGGCCTTTTCAGAAGGAGCTTCACCAGTGCATCTTTCAATGTCACTGGGAAGACATCCTCCAAAAGGGAGCACTGGACAATCTCGGTGAACACCGGGCCCACCTGCCTGACACAACTCACTAGTAATCGCATTGGGCCTGGATCTAGTACACAAAAGGTTGGCATCAGCTACAAGATCACCTGAATAACCTCCTCTGCTGTCACTGGTCTAAACTCTCCCCATGACCACTGAATGCACCTGAAATACACAGACCCAACCCTGTTGGGCTGTGATGGACCACTTGTCAAGATCCTAGCCCGGATGGAGACAACACTGTCTGAGAAACATCGAGCAAACTGCTTGCATTTAGCAAGTGAGACTGCCTTCATGGGCTACAGATGAGCCAGGTATAAAGCGACAATCTGGAAAAGCTCAGCTGGTCACTTCCTCCCAGCAGCAATCTCCCTGTACAGAAATCATGCCTTTTTTTGGGTAATTGCTCTTTGGTACTCATCATAGTGAGACAATACCTGTTTTCACTGTAAAGGATTACAAACATCTTCCAGTTTAATTTGATGGAAAAATGTTCTAGTTTTGGTTATTTTACCATTGTACAGGTCATTGGTGAGACCACATTAGAATATGGGGTGAGGTACTGACATCCTTACCTTAAGAAGGATACCAGCACCCTGGAGGGGTCCAGAGGAGAGCAACCAAGATAGGGGGCTACAGGATAGATCCCATGAGGAGATGCTGGGAGCCCTGGGGGGGTCCACCATGCCATGGCGACATGGAATTTGTCGACCATCAGCACAGCGACGGCACAACACCGCCAACTGGTGTGCCGTCACTGGGTTAACTTGTGTTTTCTGTGGGGTGCTTTGCCCCCACCACACCCCCCCATGCAGGGGACTTTGCCTCCAGCACCCCCCACACTTAAATTAACCGTCTCCGAGTCAGAGTAGGTTCGGGGAGGGGGTGAACACCACGGAGGCAACAGTGTCAGGAACCCAGTGGACCGTCACAGCGAACTGCTGAAAATGTCATTGTGATGATCTTCGCTGTATTCCCGTCACTGTTATGACGTGATACCGCCCTGGGGATGTACTCCCTGGAAGAGAGCAGGCAGAGGCGTGATATGACAGAGACCTTCAAGTACATGAAGGGAATTAACAGAGTGAAAAGGGAAGGTCTCTTTAAAATGAGTGACAACAGCACCACTAGGGAGCACAGCATAAAACTGATGGGGGGGGCAGATTCAGAAGGGATGTAAAGAAGCATTTCCATATGGAGAGGGTGGTGTCCACATGGAACGAGCTGCCGGAGGAGGTGGTATCATTAAGGACAGTGGAAGCATTCAAAATAGCTTGGGACAAGCACAAAGGGAACCCTTGGGACCAAGGAAGGGGAGAGGGGGGAGGGAGGGACAGTTGGGGGAGGGCAGGGTCACTGGTGTAAATTGTAAGGCCAGACCCTACATTACTTACCAAGCAGACGCGACAGACCAAGTGGGCTTCGTCTGCTGGTTCTTTTTTTGTATGTTCGCATGTTCCAGCAAAATTTAAGTATTTTGTAAATGTTTTAATTTACTTTCTCAAGAAAAAAAATACGGTTGCCATATTTTACCATTGTAGACTGGTATGGGATAGGACCAAGAAAATAAAAAAAAATTTTGTTAGTAATATATATGGTTCACCTTTAATACGTCTGGGGCAGGATTGTCAAAGAAAGCTAAAAATTCCACAGCTGTGGGGAAAAGGCCTGCAGCACTGCGGAAATGCAGTTGCACGGTATACACAAAGAAAACCAGAGCAGCTGCGGATTTCCACATAAAGTGCCGCAGGTGCGGTAATTTAGCAGCTGCAGAAATTTGTGCAAGTGCTGCACAGCCACAACGGCGGATCCACAGCTGTGGGAATGGCTGAGGAGCAACAACACTAGTGACCCCAATTAGCTGGAGCCAGGTTTGGGAGCATTTGGGAGCCGGGGGGGGCTGTTCAGTCAATCATGGGCTCCACAATGGGCACTAAACAGTGAATAAAGATAGTGGTGGGGCACCACTACTCACACTGGGGCAACCGGCCCCCAGCCCCCCCCAGCTCCGCCACTGGCTGGAGCAGCAGTCTAACACAGTACTGCCATAGCATGTAGCTGTAAACACACACAGAGACCAGCAACCAGTTCCCCAACTGGGACCACTGCAGCACCACAGGTACCAGCACTACCATGGCACCACAGTGGCTGACTGTCACTGCTGGCCGTTCTGCCCTGGGGTGTTCCTGTTGCCTGCGAGGGTAGGATTCGCTGCTGGCTGGTCAGGCTGTACTGCCTGTGGGGCTCCGTCATGGACTGCACTGGGTCTGGTGGTGGTTGCCTGTTGCCATATCATGGCAATGTGTGCTGTTGTTGCTGTAACATCAGCCACTGCTATACCCACTGGGATGCTATTACCTGTGCCTCACCTCCACCATAATTGAGTTCAGTTGTTGGGGCAGTACTGCAATTTGCTGAGGGAGAGTTACACCTCACTCCACTGTGTGTAACATTTTTTCCGCAACTGTGGAAAATAACTGGCTGAGAATAGCCTTTGAGGGTCTGTGCCTTACTTATCTATCTCCTTTTTTCCCTCAGGGACTTCCGCAGCTGCACTTTTTTCCACAGTCCATAGTGTTTTTTTCCGCAGCTGCGGAGGTTTTTATGAATAGCACTCCGAGCAATCTCCCCTTTTTTTCCGTAGCTACAGCAGTTTTGGGGACTTAGGGAAAGTTTTGCACCTTCAAAAAGCTTTGTGAATCCAGCCCTCAGTCACCAGTTTCCCTCACACACCTGTTTATCTACAACTTATGATATTTGTCATTCATAATCGGTGCTGCTGCACGCTTGTTATATTTACTGCGGCTATGAGTCTTTACCGGTTGTACTTCTTGTATGCATTCTGTATTCTGACATGTATTCTGTTGATTTTGTTTGTTGTATTTTGAAAAGTTTCAATGAAAACATAGAAACATAGAAACATAGAATTTGACGGCAGATAAGGACCGCTTGGCCCATCCAGTCTGCCCATTTCCCTATCTACTGGATACGCTGCAGATCCTAGCTAACCAGCAGCCTACTTCTTCCTACCCCCACCCCCCAAAATTGCCTTATGACTATCCCATGCATGCTTGAATTCCACCATTGATTTTGACTCCACAACCTCCTCCGGAAGGCCATTCCATGCATCCACAACCCTCTCTGTGAAAAAATACTTCCCTTAAATTACCTCTGAGCGCCCCCTCTATCTTCAAATTGTGCCCTCTTGTTCTTGCACACCTCTTTTTTGAAAGATGCTACCCTCTTGGACTTTGTTGATTCCTTGAGGTACTTGAAGTTTCTATCATGTCCCCCTCTCCCTCCTTTCCTCGAGGCTATACATATTAAGCTCCTTAAGTCTCTCTTCATATGTCCTCCGGTGCAGACCCTGCACTCATTTTAGATGCCCTCCCTGGACAGCTTCCATCCTGTCTATGTCTTTACTGGAGATTGGGTCTCCAGAACTGCACACAGTACTCCAGATGGGGCCTCACCAGCTGTCTGTACAGAGGGATAATAACTTCCTGTTTTCTACTGGTGATGCCTCCCTATGCATCCCAGTATCCCCAGCCCTCCTTGCTGCCTTCTCCATTGCTTGCCCACCTTTAGGTAATCTGATATGACTACCCCCAGGTCCCTTTCCATTTTTGTTGTTGTTAGTATCTCACCCCCCATTGTGTACTCTTCCCCTGGGTTTTTGTTTCCCAGGTGCATTACCTTGCACTTCTTCGCATTGAATCTAAGCTGCCATACATTTGACCATTCCTCTAACCTTGCCAAGTCCCTTCTCATCCTTTCCACCCCACCCTGTGCATCAACTCTGTTGCAGATCTTAGTGTCATCTGCAAAGAGACATACTTTTCCTTCCAGTCCTTCTGCAATGTCGCTTATAAAGACATTGAAGAGGACTGGTCCTAATACTGAACCCTGCGGTACCCCGCTAGTAACCCTCCTTTCTTCTGAGTGGACTCCATTTACTATTACTCTCTGTGTCCTATTCTCCAGCCAATTCTTTACCCAGGCTGTCATCTTGGGACCCACCCAGGCTGGCTTATATATAGTAATCTTTTGTGTGGGACTGTGTCAAATGCCTTGCTAAAGTCTAGGTAGGCCATGTCCACAGCCCTTCCTGATCTACTACTTTGGTCACCCAGTCAAAGAAATCTATCAGATTCGTCTGGCATGACCTTCCGCTGTGAATCCATGCTGCCCTGGGGTCCTGTGCCTCTGGCAGCTAGATACTCGACAATTCTTTCCTTTAGAAGTGATTCCATCATTTTCCCTATCACTGAGGTTAAACAAACAGGTCTATAGTTTCCTGCTTCTGCCTTGCTCCCACTTTTGTGAAGGGAATCACATCTGCCCTCCTCCAGTCCTCGGGTACCACCCCATCCTCCCATGATTTGTTAAAGAGGGTAGTCAGTGGTGTCACTAGTTCTACCTTAGTTCTTTTAGAATTCTGGGATGAATCCCATCAGGCCCCATTGCTTTGTCCACCTTCAGTTTTAGAGTTCTTTCAGAACCCTTTCTTCTGTAAATGGCTGGTATCAACTTCTGTATCCAGAGTGTTACTACTGTTTGTTTTATGTACCTCCCCTCTTCCTTTGTAAATACTGAGCAAAAATATTTGTTTAGTATCTCTGCCTTTTCACAGTCTCCCTCTGCCCACCCTCCCTCCCTTTATTAAGCCTCACTATCCCTCCCTTGGTCTTCCTTTGCTCCCTGATGTACCTATAAAAGGTTTTATCCCCCTTCTTAACTGAGTTGGCTGTCTTTTCCTCGGTTTGGGCCTTTGCTGTTCTGACTGCCTTCCCAGCCTCCTTTTGCTTTAACTGATACAGTTCTCTGTCCTGCTCCTGCTCATGCATTCCTTGTACTTCCTGAATGCTTTCTTTTTCTCTTGAACCTTCACTGCCACTTCCTTTGAGAACCATAGTGGTTTCTTACATCGTCTTGTTTTGTTTATTTGCTTCACACAAAGGCTTGTTACCTCTGTGATGGCAGTTTTTATTATTCCCCATTGTTCTTCCACCCTCCTTCCCCCATTTGCTGAGTGCATTCCTTGGGCACTCACCCATTTGGCAAAAGTCAGCCCTCCTAAAGTCCAGTACTTTTGTCTTTGTATGGCTTGACTCTATTGCTGTGTTTATGTAGAACATACTGTTCGATGGTCGCTAGTTCCCAGATGGCTACCCACTTCACATCTGTGATCCTCTCTCCATCTCCATTTGAAAGTATCAAGTCTAATATTGCTCCCTCTCGAGTGGGCTCCAGTACTAGTCTAAGGCATGCCCCTGTAGGGCATCTAGAATACGCCACTCTTCAAGTGGCAGCTGCAACTGCACTCAGTTAACATCTGGCATATTCAGATCACCCATCACAGTATCTCCCCTTTTTCTGCCATTCTAAGTATACTTTCTATCATTTTCTTGTCCATTTCCTCCCCTGAGAATCTGTATCTAACCCTGTGCGGATTGTGGTGCCATTACCTGCCTCCAAATTTACCCACAGTGCTTCTTTCCTCCCTGTTTACCCTTTTGTTCTGTTGCTTTTATTCCTTCCCTTATGTAAAGAACTACTCCTCCCCTCTTTTACCCTCCTGTCCTCTTGTAGATAGTGTATCCTGGTATGTTTACGTCCCAGTCATGGTTTTTGTGTGTACCATGTTTCTGTGACTGCCACGATATCCAGATGTTCCTCCTCCATCAAGGCCACTAATTCAGGAAGCTTGTTACCTAGACTACGGCATTGGTACTCATTGTTCTCCATTTTTGATGGCCTTACCTTCTGTTGCAGCATCCCCACTGACCTGCTCTACCTTGGTCTTTTTCTCATTTAGTACCCTGTTTTGTAGGGAGAGGCTGGGATTTTCTGCTGCTTGTCAGTGCTCCCCATTGACTAGTTTAAAAGCTTGCCAATGAAGCATTTAAACCGATTGCTCAAAGACTTTGTTCCTTCCTGGACAGATGCAGACCATCCTGCCAGTATAGGCTGGTGTCCTCTCAGGTGGAACCCCAGTCCCCAATGAAGCCAAACCCTGTGCTCCGCACCATTTTTCAACCATTCATTAAACTGCATGGTGCCACTACCCTCGCCTCCCCCATGCCTTTGACAGGCAGCACCTCTGAGAAGGATACTGTGTGTGCTACTTGTCTTAGGCCCCTCCCCAACTCTGCAATGTCCTCCTGCACTGCTCTAACCTCTATGATGAGCCAAGTCATTTGTCCCTAGGTGGACACCACGTCCAGCTCAGAATCCCTTGCAGCTGTTGTCGTGGATCCTGAGGATGTGCTTCCTGTCCCTCCAAGCCATGGCACCAGGCAGGCACCTTACTTCAGATTTCCCAGCTCCTCCCAGTTCTATCCCTAATTGGGTCCCTCACCAGGAGCTGCTTCCTTTCCTTGTGGTGTCCTCTGCCTCCTTCCTGTGGGCCTCCTTGTGACAGTTGTCCTCAGCCTCCTTAGTCTCCTCTGTGGTGTATCCATAGGGGAGCTATGCTCCCAGAATGGTGTATGGATTGTGGTGTGTAACATCTGACTGGATGTGCCTCTGTTCCACCATCCTCATCCTCCCTGAGCCCACTGTGGTCCAACTGCTGTGCTTTCTTGCAACCTCTGAGGTAGTGGTGGTGGTTCTGGTGCTCCCTGGATGGGGAGGTTCCTTCCTACTGTCCATTGTGGCCTGGGGGAGGTCCCGTACTACTGTCAGTGTGGCCTGAAGGCAGGCCTTCCTCCCTCAGGGCAGACAGTTGTCTGCAAATAGGGCAGCATCTCAGCCTCCAGAAAGACTCCCGGAAGACTGCTGCCCCACAGCCATTACATTGCACTACTCCTCACATTTTTTTTTTTTTTTTGTGTGTGTGATTGGTTTGTAATGTAGAAATATATATTTATATTATACAATGTTTATGCTTATATTGTCAGTGCAGAAAAGGTTCATGTTAAAAGAAAAAAAGAAAAGAAAAAAGCTCATGTGTACAGTATAGGAGTACCTAGAAAGGTAGATTAGATAGGTATGCTAATATTGTTAATTAATTGCCACTGAAAGTAGCCTTTTGTAGAAACATCGTATTTTATTTTTTCAATGTTCTTTTTATTAAAAAGTCTTCTTAAAAAAACACATACAGAACACAGTGCAAGATAAATTCATAATATGGTTGTAGCGACATGGGTAACTTATTTGCATAATCAGTTTGGTAGAGTTACACATATTGTATAAGCACTGCAACAGACCTGTTTGTCAATACTTGCTCATGCTGTATCCCCAGGGAAGTGCAGAGAGAGCAGGAGTAGTCCAGCAGCCGGAAACTGGATTTTCCCATTACTAGACCATTTCTAGCAGCGCAGCCTGAGGGGTGGAAAGAGAAAAGGGTAAGAGAGGAAGAAAGAGAGAGGGAACAACTGCACTATGAACAACACAACAAATTAATTAGCTATTGTGTACATGCACTTCTTAAAATTTCATAGGGTGTACATCCTGCGTGAAGCAAAACAGAAAGGCATAAAAAAGGGTCCAGCCTTATTGGACTATTTCCTTTTTATCTGGTGTGTTCCATGGTATACTTGATTAAAATGGGGAGTAATTCCCCAGTGCGTCTACTTCATCATTTTACTCCTTTCAAACATACGGACATATGAATTTGCCAGCAGATAAAGGCCTTATGGTCTATCGAGTCTGCTGGCGTGTGCTGCTAGCAACCCTTATACTGCAGTTGCCCCTCCTTCCCCTCCCCTGCTCCTCCCGCTTACCCTATCCCATCCCCTTTTGAAGCAGTCCACTGTTCTACAACACGTTCACCAAGACAACACTCTCTCCATAAAAGTGTCTTCTCATTTCCCTCCTGAACTTCCCCCCTCCAATCTAAGCTCATGACCTCGAGTGTCCCTACCCACCCTTAACTTGAATAGTCCTTCTGTGCCTGTCTTGTTTATTCCCTTCATGTACAGTAGTTGAAGGTTTCAATCCTATCTCCCTTGTCTCTCCTCTCCTCCAGTGAGTACATGTTCAACTCCCTCAGCCTGCTCACGTAGGGTATATCCCCTAGTCCCTGGATCATCTTTGTTGCCCTGTGCTGCACCCCTTCCAGTAACTTAATGTCCCTCTTCAGGTATGGGTGCCAGTACTGCACACAGCACTCCAGGTGTGGCCTAACCGGTGACCTATGCAACAGCAAGATCACCTCCCCTCTCCTCGAAGATATACCCCAGGCAATACAACCCAGCATTTTGTTGGCCTTTGCAGTGCCTTCCTGCATTGTGCTGAGTTGTTCATTGAGCCTGTAATAATCATCTCCAAATCCTTCTGCTCCTCTGTCACGGCTAGCTGAACCCACCCCTCCTGCTGGTAGCTCCTTCTTTTTTTTTTTTTTATGCCACGAAATGTAGCACCTTACAGTTTTTGGCATTGAATCCCAACTACCAGGTGTCTGACCAGGTCTCCCATTTTGACAGATTATCCTGCAACCCATGCCACCCTTCTAGATCATCCACTGCTGCTGCAATCTTGGTGTCATCTGCAAACAAACTGATCTTGCTCTTGATACCTATTGAGATGCCTGATATGAACAACCCAAACAACACCGGTCCCAGCACTGAGCCCTGCAGGACTCTGCTTGTCACTGCCCTCGGAGATGAGAGCTCCCCTCCCACCAACACCCTCTGCTGCCTTCCCTGTAACCAGTTTACTACCCATCTCACCATTTTTGCCCCTGCACCTGTACCTGCCAGCTAACTACCCAGCCTCCCATGTGGCACCGAGTCGAATGCCTTACTGAAGTCCAGAAACAGGACATCCACTGCATGGCCGTTGTCCAACTGTCTAGTTACCCAGTCATAGTAATCCACCAGGTTGGTCTGACAGGATCTGCCTGTGACAAACCCATGCTGCCTAACGTCCTGCAGCCCATTGGTCTCCAGATGGGACACCAGCCTCTCCAGGATTGTGTCCATCAGTTTTTCTATGATGGATGTGAGGCTTACCGGCCTGTAGTTCCCCGGTTCATCTTTGGGACCACTCTTATGGAGGGGGTACCAGGTGAGCCATCCTCCAGTCCTGAGGTGCACTTCCTGAGACCAGGGAGGCATTGAACTGGTCTGCCAGTGGCCCCGCCAGGAATTTTGCCAGCTCTCTCAGTACCCTGTGGTGAATGCCATCCAGCTCTGGTGCCTTGCCTACCCTCAGTGCCCTCAGGCCTGCCAGTACCCTACCCTCTGTGATTACCCCATCTGTCACCTCCTCCCCCCCTGAGCCTGACCTCCCACCCCCCCCGGTAGCGCCCCTCTTTTCTCCTTAGTAAACACCAAGCAGAAGTATTCATTGAGTGCTTCTGCCTGCTCTGCCCCTGTTTCCACCCACCCCGCTTAATCCTTATTATAATGTCCCTACAACTCCTTTTCTCCCTGAAGTACCTGAAGAATTCCTTCTCCCTCTTCTTGATGCCTTGCGCCAGCCTGAGCTCCTTAGATGCCTTGGCTGCCCTTACTGCCTTCGTCACTTCCTTCGACTCCTTCAGGTAATCCTCTCTGTTCTCCCCTCTCCCTGTCTTTTTGAACCTCCTTAAGGTGGCTCTTTTATTTCTTACTTTCTCATGACACCCTTGCTCAACCAGCTGATCAAACAGTCTCATGGAGGATGGGACAAGTTATTTGTTTCAGATTCTGGGATAAACCTTCTGAGCTCTGATATCTGAGTTGGTGGGGCTCTGAGAAAAGACTCCCATATTTGGTGGACCATGTCTAACCTGTGAAAGGTAAAGGATGGCACTCGTTCGTTCACTAGTTATCCATTGTTCTAGTGTAGGGGGTGAGGTTTGCCTCCATTTTGAAAGGATAAAATGTTTATTAGCACATAGCAAAGGTCCTTGCATCCACCTTAATATTTTGGGGTACAATCCTGTTACCCTGCTGTTGTCACCTATTATGCAGAATCTGGTACACCAAGGTAGTGTTTTTTGAATTGCCTTTTCACATGCATCCATTACACTTTTCCAGAAGCTCTCAAATTTGTTACAGCACCAGAGTATGTGTTCTAGGTCTGCCCCTTTCTCCTGGCATCTCCAACATTCAGTGTGGAACGGTAAGCCCACACAGTGTAAGGCAACTGGGATGCAGTACCATCTGTGTAGGATTTTATATTGTATGTAGCAGCCGTGTGCTTCCTTACAGCTTTTGTAGGCCATTTGCCAACATGCCTTCCATGTTTTATTGGTTATTTCACATCCCAACTCTGTTTCCCATTTTGTTTTCAGGTTAACTGCTGTGGAGTATGGTCTGGATCAAAGTAAATTATATATAAAGGAAACGCTTCCCTTACCCATTTTGGTGCATGGTATCTGTAGTGGTAACACTCCGAGGATAGGAGGGATAACTAGCGGGATGCCTCAGGGACCAGTGCTGGGGCCAGTCTTCTATAGTGTCTTTATAAGTGACATTGCAGAAGAGCTGGAAGGGAAGGTCTGCCTCTTTGCAGATGACACCAAAATCTGCAATAGGATGGACACTCCGGGTCTGAGGTGGGGGTAGGCAAGGATGAGCAGAGACCTGAGAAAACTCAAAGAGTGGTGAAGGGTAAGGCAGCTGGGTGTCAGCATGGAAAAAGTGCAAAGTAATGCACTTAGGGCACAGAAACCCAGGGGCGGAGTACAAAATATAAAGAGTGGTACTGACAACCACCATGCAGGAAAGAGACCGGAGGGGGGGGCAATCATATCTGATGACCTAAAGATTGCCAGGCAGTGCAACAAGGCAGTTGGGAGAACTAGTGGGATACTGGGGTGCCCCTGTGACTTTGAGGTCATCAGATATTAGAACCCAAGATTCCTTTCCTGACAGTATCCCCATACTCAGCTCCTGGGTTTTGATGCCCCAGGTGCATGCTTTTGCAGTTTCTGGCATTGAACTCCAGCTGGCATACCCTTAACCATTCTTCAAGTTTTCTGAGTTTGCTTCTCATTTTCTCCTCCCCCTCCTAAGTATCCACCCTATTACTGATCTTGGTGTCAACTACAAAAGGCACAGTTTCCCTTCAAGTTCTGCTGTGATGTCACTCACGAAGACCTTGAATAGGACTGGTGCCAATACTGAATTCTGCAGCACCCCGAAGAGCACCTCGCCCAAGTGCGCAGCTCTCCTGTCTTTTCCCCTAGCACCCTGTCCTCCACCTCCTTTTAATTTTGCAGCCTGTAAACCACTCCATCCTAATGACTCTCCCTTGACACAGCTATTTACTTATTGGTTTTAAAGTATAATTGTGTTCTACTTTACAATGTATAATTAATTGTATTCTGTGAATCCACCTCAGCCTTTGGGATAGGGCGATGTTCAAATAAACATGCCCTGCCCTTGAATTTTCTTGCTTCAGACTACCCACAATGTCCACATGGTGATGCTCCCTTTCAGGTTGCTGTCCTCAATATCTTTAATGCCTTCCCTGATGTACAGGGCTACCCCCCCTACCTTCTACCCTGCCCTGCCTGTGGAGTGTGTAGTACAGGAGCGATCGCTAGGTCCCAGTCATGTTGTTGCATTACCCAGATTTCCATCCAGGTCCAATTCGACTTCCGCCACCTGCAGATCACGTATTTTGTTCCACAGGCTTCTGGCATTCACATCATTTTCCAGATGGTCTGTTTGCCCCCTTCCTTCTCTACTCTTCACCCTCTATTCTCCCAAGCTATCTTGAATATGACCTGCCCTTTGTCCTCCAGCAAGGTTACATTGCTTCCATTTTTTTAGATGCCTCCACCACTTCTTCTCTTGCTGCTCCTTCAGTGAAGTGCATCCTCCTCTATTCCTCTGTTTACCTCTGACAGCATAAGTTTTTCATTTAGTGGTACCTAGTCCACCACATTTGCCCATATCTTGTTTGACTCTTGTCCATACTGGGGTGTGGCCAACTTATCCCCCACCTTGTGTAGGTTTGCCTGGCCTTATCTGCACTGCCTTCCTTTATCTTGTTTAACTGAGACTCGATGTGGTTCTCAAACCTCTGACCTGACACCTTTGTTCTTCCCTGTCAGAGAGTATGCCATCCTTTTTAAGACACTTCCATCCCCTCCATTGGTGCCCCCAAGTAATGAAACGCCTCCTGCCTGTACCTTGCCTTTAACCGTGTGTTAAATTGAAATATCCTAAAATGGCAATTCTCTTCCTCACATGGCCTCGGTAGAACCTCGGAAAAGGTTGACATATTTGTCCTCTTCTTCAGGGATCTACCTAGAAAGTGGAAACCCTCCTGAACCCTTTCCACACTCGCCCTGGTCAGTTCATTTGTGCTGACATGCACCACCATGTCCAACCTCCCTCTTTCCAGATGAGTTCCACCACCTCTGATCTGAGCCTACCTGCCATGGCTCCAGGGCTACAATACACCATCCACATTGCTTCATTAGTGGAACACAACATCTGCTTTGTCCCTTTGATAGATACATACATAGATACATAGACAGTGTCGGCAGATAAGGGCCTATGGCCCACCCAGTCTGCCCATTTAAGTTTGTAAAGTTCAGTTTATGTTTTCTCCAGGAAGTCTGTTGCCCTTACCCTGACCTCCAGAATTCTTTTATGTCTATCCCATGCATTCTTAAATCCTTGTTTGCGCCCTACCACTTCCTCTGGTAGGGTGTTCCACTTTCCATCACCTGTTCTGTGAAGAAATTCTTCCTCACATTTCCTCTGAATCGTCCTCCTCCAACTCTCATCCCTTGCCTCTAGTCCTGGAACATCTTTTTCGCTTAAAATAGTGCATTTCCTACCCTGTTCCTCCTGTAAGATGCTTGTATGTCTCTATCATCTCCTCTCTCCTCCTCTCCTCCAGGGAGTACATGTTCAGTGCCTTCAACCTGTCCTCATAGGACTTGTGATGCAATCCATGCACCATCTTTGTTGCCCTCCTCTGAACCTTCTCTCACTGTCTATGTCCTTCGTAGGTAGGTCTCCAGAACTGCACAATTAGCCTCCCAGGTGCGGCCTCACTAGTGTCTTGTATAGTGGAATTATGACCTCCCTTTTTCCTGCGGTGATGCCCCTGCCTATGCATCCCAGCATCCTATTTGCTTTACCTGCTGCCTTGTCACACTGTTTCCTGCCTTGAGGTCACTAGAGATGATAACTCCAAGATCCCTTTCCTGCTTGGTGCATGCTATATCCTCAACCCCCAACTGATATATTGTGCCAGGGTTTTGTGCCTCATATGCATTATCTTGCACTTCCTTGCATTGAATTTCAACTGCCAAACCCTGACCATTCTTCAAGTTTCTGCAGGTCCCTTCTCATTCTGTCTACACCCTCTGGTGTGTCTACTCTATTACAGAGCTTTGTGTCATCAGCGAACAGTGAAATTCTGCCTTCTAGGTCTCTGCCAATGTCACTGATGAAGATATTGAATAGTACTGGTCCCAGCACTGATCCCTGTGGTACCCCACTGGTCACTCTTCCCTCTGTGGAGTGACAGCCATTTACCACCACCCTCTGTGTCCTGCTGCCCAGCCAGTTACCTACCCACGCACTACTGTCACCCACACCCATATTCCCCAGTCTGTGCAATAGTCTTCTGTGTGGCACAGTGTCAAAACCTTACCAGAAGTCCAGATGGGCCATGTCCACTGCCTCCCTGATCCACCTCCCTAGTCACCCAGTCAAAAAATTCAATGAGGTTGGTCTGACATGACCTTCCCCTGGTGAAAACCATGCTGCCTTGGGTCCTGTAGTCCATTGACAACCAGATGTTCCACCAATCTCTCCTTCAGTAGTGTCTCCATGATCTTCCCCACTACCGAGGTGAGGCTGACTGATCTGTAGTTCCCACTTCCTCTTTGTTCCCACTTTTGTATAAGGGGACTACATCTGCTATCCTCCAGTCTTTGGGTACCTCCCTGTTTCTAGTGATCGGCTAAACAGGATAGCAAGAGGTTCAGCCACCACCTCTCTTAGTTCTTTAGGACCCTGGGGAGCACCCATCTGGCCCCATTGCTTTATCAACTCTTATTACTTCCAGTTCCTTCAGGACCCTTTCTCGTGTAAAGGGACTTGTGTCCATTTCTGCACCATTCTCACCCTTGTACTCCATTCAGACCCATTACCCTCCTCTTCCTCAGTAAAGACTGAGCAGAAATACCTGTTCAATATGTGAGCTTTACTGTTGTCATCCTCCACACCCCAACCTCCCCTTCAGTCTCACTATCCCTCCTTTGCCTTTCTTTTTCCTTATGTACCTGTAAAGGTTTGTCCCTCTACCCACTGATTTTGCAGTGTGTTCTTCTGTCTGAGCTTTGGCTTCCCTTACTGACCTCCTTGCCTCCTTTGCTTCTCCTGGTACTTCTCCCTATCCCCTTCTGCCTGTGTCTTTTTGTATTGCCTGAATGCAATCTTTTTGGCTTTCACTTTGTTTGCTACCTCTTTGGAAAACCATAATGGTCTCCTCTTCCTTTTCCTCTTGCTAACCTGCTTAATACATAATTTCACCATGGAGTCTCCAACCACTGTGACATTTCTTCTTCTGCTGTCCTCCATGGCTCCCCCTCTGACTTGGCTCACCTACCAGTATTTATTTATTTGTCATTTTTGATCTAACAGCCCTTTGACTCACCTAGGCTGCATCGGGGCCCTAGGGGCGACTCAGTACACACCTCCGAGGAGGCCGGCCTGGGTTCTACAGTGGTCAGCAAATAAGGCACGGTGCCTCCACCTGGGGGAAGTGGCAGTGAATATCTGTGGACAAAGAACAGGTTACCACTCCCCCCCCCCAGGAAAATAAGTAAGCTGCCCCCTGAATACTTTCCCTGACACATTAACAGTTTCCCACACAATAGCAACCCCCAACCCCCAGCAGCTCTATTTCAATAAAACAGAGTAACAGTGGCAAAAATGCAAATAATGACCATATTTATTGAGGGAAGGGGAAAACAGAAAAAAGCAGATACCCCAATGCTTTACCCAGATGACACTTTCCTGTCATTTTCCCTCCTCCCATACTGGATGCATCCAGAAATGCCCCTATATGGTGGGGGTACCTCACCCAGTGGTAATGCAGGCCTGAGGTCATTCGTCTGGGCCCAAATAGCACATTGAACACTCTTTCAAACTTGAACTCTTTGTCTTGCCACACTTGGACGTTACACACAGTCCTGTTCAGAGTTTTACCCCCTGAATCCTAACTGGCTAAGTAAGAGACTCCCCAAAGTCGCAGCTCAAGGTACCCACAGTTTTGCAGTTCACACAGGGGCTTGGAGCCGACTGAGTTGCATGGTACCGTGGAGGGTTTCCGTTAGTGGTGCACCACAGGTTGAAGGCCTTGAAGCTGAACAAAAGTCGAGGCATGCTGACCTTCACCTGTCTGGCCTTACCAACTTCACCAATGGTCCTTTATAGACGGACTTAACTCAGGCAGGCCTGTTAACATCCTTCCACACCGGTCGGCTTCTTCTTCTTCGGTCCGGGAAACAGGGATGAATGAGGTCCCCCAGACCCTTCTGTTGCACCTCTGGTACACAGCCACAGCCAGTCACTTGCTCAGTACTTTAACCCCAGCACTCTCCCACTTGGCCTCTCTTTTCCAATCAATGCCGAGTCCATTTTTCAGTCACTGTCCTCAGCACTCACAGTCGCTCCCCTTGCCAGATTTTCCACTCACCAAACAATGTCTCTGTCAAGGGGGCACAGCAATTCAGCCTGTATCAGCAGTCTGGCTATCTTTCAGGTTCAGAAATGCTGCCCACATGTGGGTTCAGCACAGAGCAAATTTCTACTTTCCACAGCACAACACAGTCTCTAGTCCTCCTGCACACACTTGCCATGTTTTCTTTAAAGTCGCTTGACAAAATCAGTTGGAGCCAAAATGCAGGAAATCAGGCTCAGAAGCCCACACAGTCTCTTCCTCACACCACACACTTCAGCTCCTCTCGACGACTCTCCTTCTGGCACCGAAAACAGTTCCATATATAGTGCTCAGGCAGCCCTCCTGTCATTGGCTGACGTTTTCCTGGGCAAGCTCAGTGCAGGACACATTTCGACCCAGCAGCCCCCATCTGTAATTCTCTATGTGGGCTGCCATTTTGTCTCTGTCAGGGCTCTAAACAGTCCAGCCCAGATTTATTTAATTGAGCAGTTTAATAGGGCTCAAACCATGTCTCCCTGCGGCCGGAGGCCTTCCAGTTGTTAAGTCATCAGCTCCCCGGCTCTTCTGCACTCGCTGGAGCCAGGAGATATCACTTTCAATTCTGGCCGCATGGCGAAATCAGAATCAGGCATGGCTCCTTTAAAATTTTAGACCTGGCATCCACACATGCCCAGTTAAGTGCGGTCCGCCATCTTAAATGTTTACTTTCTGGTCCCAGTTTTCTTATGCACACCGGGACCGCCAGCATTTTTCCAATGCACCCGGAGGCACAGAAAGGTGGATCGGATCTCAGCCCCACTTTGCTCATGGGCAGAGGTCCTCAAATTTCAGCAGCCACAGCCGTGGAGTAACAGTGAGGCCACAGGGCTCGAGCCCCACCACAGCCACTTGGGGGACACACCGAGGAGTTGGAGGGGCCATAGCCCCACACAGGTAAGCCCGTTTGGGGGGCTTACATTGACCAGGAGGGGAACACTAAGCTATGACAGCTTGTTTCCAGGTGCATCCTGGGGGGTGGATGGTATGGAACGTTTTACTGACATGGAGAATACTGGCCATGACACCAGGGTAACTCCCCTGCTCCTCTTCAGTAAGTGCCATGGGATCTTTCACTTCCACCTGGACAGTGACCAGAGATGGGCAGAATTGACCTCAGTTTAACATCTCATCTGAAGGAGGGCATCTTGCCAGTGCAGCACCCCTGCTTGTACTGCACTACAGTGTCAGTTAAGGGTATTACCCCACGTGCCTGGTGTGGGGCTAGAACCCATGGCCATCTGATCGTCTGGCCCCAGAGATGAGGGTGCTATCTACTTATGGATGTAGCCCTCTGCTGCTCCACCCCTGGCCTGCTTAGTGCAGCACTCAGGTTGAACCTGTGTTTTCAGTGGTAGAAATTGGTTTATGGTTGGTACCCCTTGCACCACTCTTGGCCGTCCTCCCCACTCCCCTTCTGCTCCCCCCCACTACAGTCCAGTCTCCACTGTTAGGCTGACATGTCCTGGGGGAGAGGCTCATGTAGTGACCCTACTGCCCAGTCAGCCCAGGCTTTCAGGACACACATCTCAGCTCTTCCAGCCTGTAACTCAACAATGAAGGCATAGAGTTTTCTACAGCCAAGGACGCACCTGTGGTCCCAGATCACCCTCCTAACTATAACTGCCTCACCCCCCCACACAGACTGCCCAATACCTCCAGAAATGACCCCTTGCATCCTTCCTGTGACAGCACCCCGAGAAAGGGAGTTGTGTTTAATTCGCTGTAGCTTTATCCCAGATAAAGATTAGTCCCTAAAACCTTACCAAGTGTCTTTTACCTAGGTCTTAGAAACAGGACAGGTCCCTGCTAACGTCCAAGGCCCCTCAACCTTATGTAAGGCCATAAGGCAGGGGGTGGTGGCTGACGGGAGACCGCACACCTGAAGCCATCTCCCAGGGATGCACCACACCATAAACTGACTACATTTAAAAAAATGTTGTTACACCTGACACGGTCATTGTTCAGTAGTTCTCTAGCCTGACATGGCTACCACAACAGTGTCAGTGGCTCAGTTTGTACCACTCTTGCCTTTGAACAAGGATGAGCAGACAGTTGTATGTTAAAGTCCCCCATCAGGCACTTAAGCTTATACAAAACAGTGACCCTGCAGTACTGCACTTGGTTGGGGGGGGAGGTCTGCACCATAAGAGGTGCCATCCCTCCGATGAGACATTAAACCGATGTCCCTTCTGCGCAACACTGGTGGCTGCCTAGGTGGAGTTTAAAAATCCCACAGGATGTTTCAAAAGCATAGCTAACTATCTCAGGTGTTCCAATCAATATTTCCTCTCTAAATAACGCTGGATAGAACCCCACGATGCAGTCCAGCTGTGTGTGGTATTAGTGGCTACTTCAAGTAAACTACATGCAGTCCCGGTTCTACAAGTATCTAACGCATAGCTTTGTATTGTAAAGCACTTTGGTACACAGTTATGTATGAAAGGTGTGATCAATCACCAGTTTCTATTTAAAGCAGAAAAATGTGCTTCCGAAATGCCAGGAACTGTAGACTGGTTGTGTTCCCTTTGGACTTCTGCCCCCTAGGCCATTATTAACCTTTCTGTGAGTTAACAATATACACACACCTTTGTAGGATAAAGGGACCAGAAATACAGCTTTACTATTTTTGGTTGTATTCAATATATATTCTGAGACTGTTTCAGGAGATTAGAATTTCTACAGCATTGGGGGGGGGGTAACATTTTTCTGAGCAGTCAGACCCACGAGGCTGAAACAGTCCGGCCTGCCATCTTCGACAACAGAAAGCAAAGAGAATCAAGCATTCCACCTCCAGCGTCACGTCTGCTCGCTCAGTTCCAAGGTTCATGCAGCGGAGAGCCCAAGGTGGTGGTGATCGGTGGAGAGAAAAATTAGCAAAGACAGAGGAAAGAAAAAAAAAAGATTTAGGTCCTGAAGAAGGAGAAAAATAGAGAGAAAATGAAAATTAACAGAATAGAGCATGACTTGTTAAATATGTGGCCTTTCATCACGGTGAATGATGTCTGTAAGGTAGAGAATGCTCGGAGAAGGGCAGGCACTTGCCTGAATTTGCATCCTTCTGTGGTTTGGTTTAACTTTACACTCATTGTATCAAAGAGCTGGCAGTGAGACAGGCCATAAAGATGAGTTATAAGCCTGCGGCAGGGAGAAATATAACATCATGGAAATGCTAATGACCCCGCTCTCCCTTTCTTTATGGCAAATGTAATACAGACTTCAATCATAAAAACAATCTTCCTACATTTTAATAGGCCCCATCATGCTTTCGATTGTCCGTATATTTGAAGGATAAATCACACCACTAGTGCTGGAACGAATTCCCTGTCAAACTCTGCCGCTCGCTTCAAATTGATTGGCTCCGAGGCTGGAAATTTGCAGTCAGGTTTGGCTGTTGGATTGGATTATCCCATAATGCTTCTTGCTTTTTTGCAGGTTTTTTTTGTTAAAGAAAGTAGAATTCTTGTTATTCTTAACCTTTGTTGAGAAGGACCAGGAAGGCTCTTCATTTTCTCTAGAAAGAGTTTTAAAGACTTCTGTGGTCTCTGGTTTTGAGGGGGAATCCTACTGAGGAGTCCCTACATGCAGGAGCAGCACGGTTCAGTGGGTTATGCAGCCTTTCACCTCTAGATCTCCAGTTTGAATCCACCCGAGGGTCTGTAGTGGCCAAAAGCCATTATCATTGGATGGCTTTTCAGCAGCTGAAGCAAATTCACTTGTGGAGGTTCTCAGTACAGAGAATTTGGTGAAAACCAGAATTGTTCCAGACCCAGAAAGCACCTGGAACCAGGTTTCTAAACCCAGAATGCACCCAGAACTAGAATTCCAGACCCAAAATGCACCCAGAACTGGGATTCAAGACCCAGAATACAGTCAGAACCACACCTGAACTACTGGGAATGCAGCAACCTCTGGGACCCTTCTGGATTTTACCCAGTTCCTCAGTTCCAAGTGGAGAGAAGAGGTACTGATGTCACAGTCAGCGCTGATTAATGTCCTTATATAAAATGGCCTATGAAAATCCTGTAAATGCATCGGTCAAAAAGCATAACATGACCGTTTTTGTTTTTTTCTGTTTCTTCACTTCTGGCCGTCCCCCATCTACTGAGCGCTCCAGCTCCGTCACCCTGACATCCGCCAAGACTTACCACCAGCCATTTTCCCCAGGACTTGTCCCCCCACCCCCAGCGAGGTTTCCCTACCCCTACCATGATCCAGATCCAGTTCCAGCCAACATGCCCAGCTGGTCAGATGCAAGGCCTGCAAGCATCCGTCGCCATCCTCTTGCCAACTTTTTCCTCCCTTCTAGACCCCTGGAAGATGTGGCATGCAAAGATGCCATGACGCTTGCCACGTGCTCCCATGCAACAACATCTGTCATAACCCTCTGATGTGCTGGCCCAGGCTGCCTTTCCCCCAACAACTGCTAGGGGCCAAAGAAGCACCGGGTTCTGCCCACCCTTCTCCTGGAGGAGGAGGAGGAGAGCAATCCTGCAGATGCTCAACCTTCCTCCCCAGCCGGCCCTGCAGTGCCCCAAGTTCACTTCTGAACCCAGGTTATCAGGGTCACAAGCAGTAGCAATACCACTGCACCAGTGGGCCAGCACATTATTTTGTGATAACCACAGGCGTCATCTGAAATGCATACTTTTAACAAATCAAAGCTCATTTTATAAGTGGGATAACACACTCCAGAGTTGCTGAGTCATAAGGGAATAATGCATTTCTCACGTGGTTGCAGCTCTCAGCTATGCCTCATGTTTAATAACCTCCTGAAGCGTGCATTATTCCCTAATAATCACATGTAAACCCCCCCACAGGAGGGGCTTACCTGGTCTGCCTTCTGGCCGCCGGGCCCCACCAGTCACGGTCCATCGGCACTTTTTTGTTGCTCCTGCCAGCACCTGTGTGCCTGCATTGCTTGGGGACCAGAGGAGTGAGTATTAAATGTAAAACCACCAGCTCGGTGGTATAGCACAGGCAAGTGCCATGCATCTCAGTGTATGCACTTTCAAGCTGACTGCTGGTCGAACATGTGCACTGCAGTGGTCTGCTCAAACTCTCAGCAAGCACTGCAGCACTATATGTTTAAAGCCACTCTAGCGGCTCTGACCAGTGTCTCCTTCATGTGCTCTGACCCCCGGGACTCCAGAGACATAAGTTGGGGGTCTGGAGGCACACTGGAGGGGAGAAAGAAAAGATAAACTTATGTAAGCGCTTAAGGGCACTGTAATTTTAAGAGCAGCCGAGGCTGCTGTGTAAATGAATACCCTGCCTGCCGCCTAGGGGGTCAGCGCTAGTGACAGGTAAGGGGAGTCTCTTTCATGCCTCACTCTGCCACCAGACAGTAGGACAGAGGGGCAGCTTATTTATTTATTTTTAAAAGTCGGATTTACAACCTTTGAGTCAGGGACTCATTTACAAAGGCATCTCGTCACAGGGAGGGCAGACATAGTTACAGTGTGAGATACAACAGTGGTAACATACAGGTGCAATACAGATAACAAAAAGAACACAATATATCAGTAGTTTATGGAATAAAGTTACATGCAGTAAATAGCAATCGTATAAAATATAACAACAGTAGAAGTCACAACCCTGGTCGTACCGAAACACCTAAGTGGAAGGGTGGGGGTGGGAAGGGTGAGGAAAAGAGGAAAAGACTAAAAAAAAAAGGGGGGGGGAGCAGTCCAATGGACATTGTCAAGGCTATGGGCAAGAAACGGGGAGGGACCCCAACATTAGGTTGATTAAGGGCAACTACAGCTTATGTATGGACTATGGGGACAATTTAAGTTAAAACAATACTGTTTGCCTGCAAAAGACAGTTACATAGAAACATAGAAACATAGAAGTTGACGGCAGATAAGGACCGCAAGGCCCATCCAGTCTGCCCATTTCTTTTTCTACCTTATAAATGTGCCATCGGCCTTTGCTCTGTCAGTGGCCTATCTATTCATACTCATTTGTATTGCTCCCTTATGCCTATCCCATGCTTGTTTGAAGCCCTGCACTGTATTCATAGCCACCACTTCTTGAGGTAGGCCATTCCATGCATCCACCACGCTTTCTGTGAAAAGAATTCCTCACATTCTCCCTTAATCGGACCCTCTAATCTCATGCTGTGTCCTCTTGTCCTGCTATTTTCTTATATTTAAACATGCTAGACTCTTTCACCTTGTTAATGCCCTTAAGGTGTTTGAATGCCTCGATCATATCTTACTCTCTCCCTCCTTTGCTCCAGGGTATACATATTGAGCTCTGTTAATCTGTCCTCATATGTCTTCTGATGCAGTCCCTGCACCATTTTGGTTGCCCTTCTCTGGACTGCCTCAATTTGGTTAATGTCCTTGAGAAGGTGTGGCCTCCAATACTGCACACAGTACTCCAGATGGGGCCTAGCCAGTGTCTTGTAAAGAGGGATTATTACCTCCCTCTTATGACTTGTGATACCCTACTAATACACCCTAACACCCCCTAGCTCACTTACTGCTTTAGAGGTCTGCTTGGATGATTTCAGGTCATTAGTGATGATGATGCCCAAGTCTCTTTCTTCCTTTGTGACTGCTAGCAACTCCTCCCAGCCTATAGGTGGCTTCAGGTTTCTCTTCCCTATGTGCATGGTCTTGCACTTCTTTGCATTAAATCCCAGTTGCCACTCTTCTGACCATTTTGCTAGTTTATCCAGATCTCTTCTCATTCTGCCCACCCCATCTGGATCATCTACTCTGTTGCAGATCTTGGTGTCATCTGCAAACAGACAAGCCTTACCCTCTAGTCCATCTGCAAGGTCACTAATGAAGATGCTGAAGAGGACTGGCCCCAGGACTGATCCCTGAGGTACCCCACTTGTGACTTGCATCTCTTCTGACAGTACGCCATTTACCACCACTCTCTGTTTTCTGCCCGTCAACCAGTTTGCCACCCAGTTGACCAACTTCTGACCCACCGAGCCTACCCAGCTTATTTATCAATCTTCTATGTGGAACAGTGTCAAAAGCTTTGCTGAAGTCAAGGTAGAGTGACATCAACTGCTCCCCTTGGTCCACCACTCTGGTTACCCAGTCAAAGAAATCTATGAGATTAGTTTGACAGGACCTTCTTTGTAAACCCATGCTGTCTTGGATCCTGTGCCCTATGGATTCCAGGTGTTGCACTATCCTTTCCTTAAGAGTGCCTCCATAATCTTGCCCACTACTGAGGTAAGACTGACTGGTCTGTAGTTCCTGCCTCCTCCCTGCTACCACTCTTGTGGAGCGGGATCACATGAGCCCTTCTCCAGTCTTCTGGGACCTCTCCTGTGCTCAGAGACTCACTAAACAGTTCTGCTAATGACTCTGCTAGTTCCACCTTTAGCTCCTTAAGTACCCTGGGATGTATGCCATCAGGTCCCATTGCCTTATCCACCCTGAGCTTAGCAAGCTCTTGTAGGACCCTTTCTTTTGTGAAGGGAGTAGTGATTACCTCCCTCCCCCCTGTGTTCATGGTGCTGAGCTGTGGGCCCTGCCCTACCTTCTCTTCAGTAAATACTGAGCAAAAGTATCTATTTAGGATAGATGCTTTTACATGGTCCTCCTCTTCACATGCTCCCTTTTCTCCATTAAGCTTAGCAATACCCCCTCTGGACTTTCTCCTTTCACTAATGTATCTATAGAAAGTCTTGTCACCTTCTTTTACTGTTCGTGCTAGTGTTTCCTCAGTTTGGGACTTTGCCTGCCTTACTGCCTTCCCTGCTTCCCTTAGGGCAGTTTGGTATGTCTCCTATCTTCATCCCGCTGTGTTCCTTATATTTCCTGAAGGCCAGCCTTTTGGCTCTGACCTTTTCTGCTACTGTATTTGAGAACCAAAGTGGTTTCCTTCTTCTTTTTGCTTCCTTTTCTGTCTAACACAATGGGATGTTGCTTCAAGTATCGCATCATTAATGCTTGCCACTTTGCCTGTACCCCTCACCTGTGTTTCTTTTTGCCAGGGCTAGCTTAACTCTGTTGGCCATCTTATCAAAGTCGGCTCCTCTGAAGTCCCATATTTTGCCTTGGAATGGGATGATTTAGATGTAGTAGCCAAATTGAACCATACCATGTGATGGTCACTGGCCCCAGGTGACCTTCTACTTGGAGATCTGTGATCCTTCCTGTTAGTCAGTACTAGATCTAGGATAGCCCTGTCTCTTGTGGGTTGTTGTACCAGTTGTTTGAGGCCCTCCCCCTGCAGGGAATCCACTATGTGTCTAGTTCTGGCAGATGTTCCTGCTGGTATTGACCAATCTGTATCCGGCATGTTGAAGTCTCCCATTATCAGAACCTCCCCTTTAGCTGTCATGTTTTGTATATCTTCTAGCAGCAATGTATCTATGTCCTCCCCCTGGTCTGGGGGCCTGTAGACAACCCCATTTCTTATGGCTGTCCCATTTCCTGTTTCCAGGGTGACCCACAGTTCTTCTGGCTCCTTATGTGTATTCTGAATTTCTGTAGCTTTGATATTTTCATTGACATAGAGGGCCACTCCTCTGTGTGAATTGCATTTAAGCAGTCATATTTGTCACCCCTGACCCTGCCTACAGCCAATGGAATATCGAGGAGCCCAGAAGACTACAGAAAGAGGGCTCCTGGGATAAGGAGAGGACTGTCTCTTGTCACCTTTTTATTCAGCCAATCAGGCATTGAGTGAACATTCTACATACTCATTTTATGGATTGACAGTCTGATTGACCAATGGGACACTGTATCTGATCTTTTCAAACCTGGGGGGCAGATTTAGCTTTGGGCAGTCTGCCTTGAACTCTCCACGAGTGAAGAGGGCTTGGACTGTGTACTGGCCAAAGTTTGGAGGCCTTCCTGGGGTTTCCATAGCCATTAGCCCAAGGAGTATTTAACTTTTTTTTCAGTATCTGGAGAGCCAGTGTAAAGAGTGAAGAACTGCTTTTGTGATTTAAAAACCTGAGCACTGACGAGCCTAAGAGACTGATACCTGCCCACAGGCCTGGGAAGTAGTCCAGATCTGCTGCGGGAGGTGCTCCATGTCTCAATCAATCAATCAATCAATCAAGTCTTTATTTAACCAGGCGTTCATCGTTGAGCAGAAGCTCATTTGCAAGATGGACCTGGGTGGAGCATGAACAATTGTATATACAGGTCAACACAGGTATTTACAAGGCAATACAGATAATACTCTTTACAGAGAGGAAGAAAAAAGAAGTTCATATGTACATAGAATTATACAGATATTGTACAGATTACACGGTATTTACATACATAGAAGTGTCTATAGGAAGATAAAGCAGATTATCTAAGGTTGCAGGAGGAAGTAACGGAAGAAAAAAATAAAAATAAAAATATACACCAGGTAGAGGTGAAGGTAGGGGGGAAGAGAGGGAGGGAAGTAGGGGGAGAAAGGCTAGGAGGGCACGGTGCACAGAAAGGAGTTGGTAAAGCTGGATGTAGAGAAGGTGGATGGAGAAAAGGAGTATGTGTGAGCCCCGGGATTGAATGCTATAAAGTACGGGGCATGGTAGGATGTCACAACCCAGGGTAGTGAGCTCCTATCCGAGGTTGGGAAAGGAAGAATAAGGGGATGGATGGGCCTAGTGTTGATAAGACAGGGGGATAAGAGAGAGAACAATTAGGCTGGTGAGGAGCAAGCTGGGGGGGTCAGTACTTAAAATTGGGTCTAGGCGTGGCTATATACCAGTGCAGACACCGGGTACTGGGTCTGAGTGGGTGAAGCAGTTACATACTTCTCTGATTGTACGGAAATAAAGCATCTTGAAAGCATTTATACCGATTAGAGTGCGTAATTTGAGGGTTTTGTAGATCATTCCATAAGGCAGGTAGCACGAAGCTTATGGCTGCCCTGCCGGAGCGGGATTTTGCTTTGGGTACTTTAAGTGTAATAGCTGAGTAACTTCTTAACGCGTATTTCCCAATTATACTCAGGGGAAGACAGCAGGAGATATAGTAAGGCAGCTTATTAGAGATGGCTCTATAGGTCCAGAGAGCGGCATTTCTGTGGCGCCTGAACTTTAGTGATGTCCATCCCACTGCCGCATATAGGGTGCAGTGATGTGTGTCGAAGGGGAGTCCCGTTATAAACCTCAGTGCTCGATGGTAGAGTGTGTCCAGTTTAGCCATGTAAGAGCTGGGGCATTGGCTGTAGAAGAGTCAGCGTAATCAACCAATGATAGGAAAATGGATTGGACCAGTTGTTTCTTGGCATCTCTGGTGAGAAATTGGCTGATTCTAAAAAACAGTCCAAGCCTTTGCCGAAGTCGTTTTAGCAAGTCCTCGATATGTTCAATGAAGGAGAGTCTTTGGTCTATCCAAACTCCCAGATACTTGAATTTTGTAACAAATTCTAGTTTTTCACCTAGA
The DNA here is from genome assembly GCA_016271365.2 of Neoceratodus forsteri. Classification (NCBI taxonomy): domain Eukaryota; kingdom Metazoa; phylum Chordata; order Ceratodontiformes; family Ceratodontidae; genus Neoceratodus; species Neoceratodus forsteri. Next base: position 59,227,233 of record JADMNL010000036.1, on the reverse strand, counting down.
ACTGTGGTAATTTGGGGAACTGTCCCACTGGACACAGGGTTAGCTGTACGGATAAAAGGAGAGAGGACCATCGCTTTAGTTTTTTTGGCATTAAGGAGTAGCTTTTTTTGGAGGAGTTGGCTTTGCAAAAGGTTGAATTCTGACTGTAGGTCATTGCAGGCAGCTTCAGGTGTTGGGCGACTCACGTAGAGAACTGTATCATCTGCAAACAGATGGATGTTAGCTTCTTTTATACAGTAGTCGATGTTATTAATGTAGATTGCAAAAAGTAAGGGCCCTAATATAGAACCTTGAGGTACCCCTCTTTGCAGAGTTTTTAAAGGGGACAGGCCTCCTTCGGCTTTAACTTGTTGAAGGCGCTCTGTAAGATAGTCAGTGAACCAACGCAGAGAGGAGGGGTCCACACCTATGGTTTGAAGGGCGGAGAGGAGCAGACTATGGTCGACGGTGTTGAAAGCCTTGCTTAGATCAAGGAAAACAGCACAAATAAAGTTTTTGCTCTCAAGATTACGCTGCCAGTCATTAGTAACTTTTATGAGGGCTGAGATAATGCTATGTTTAGCTCTGAATCGACTGCATAGGATTTAACAGTTCCCTAGACTCAAGGTGAGTCCTCAGCTGTGCATTTACAATTTTCTCTAGGAGCTTGGACAGGACCGGAAGGAGGAAATTGGCCTGTAGTTATTGAGATCGCCACGGTCACCTGATTTGAACAGTGGTGTGACATGTGCTGTCTTCCATATAGGTGGTAGGTGCCCTGAGACAGGGATAAGTTAAAAAGGTGGGTGACGGTATTACTACACGGTGTAGGCAATTTTTAGGAAGTAAGGTCAAGGGAGTCTGCCCCAGCACTTTTTCTAGTATCCAACTGAAGCAAGAGGTCCTCACCTTTCAGTGTGGCAGGTTGAAGTGAGAAAGACGGCGAAGCTATCGGAGTTTCAGGCAGTTGGCTGGCAGTCTGGGAGCGAAGTATGTTTGCAGGGGAGTTATCAAATGCCATGCCTGCAGTAGCAAAGTGGTTATTGAATGCGTCAAGTATATCCATCTTTTCGGTTATAGTCAAGTTACCAGAGGTAATCTTGGTCGGAGGTAATTTCCTGGGGAGTGGCCTAACAGATCACTGATTGTGTTCCAGAGCTTGATTGGGCTCTTTGTGGCAGAGTCGAGTTCGGATTTGAAGAAGAGTGGCCTTCGATTCTCTGATTGTTTTGGTACATAAATTCGTAGTCTCCTGAACTAGTTCCAATCCTCTGCAGTGTTCAGTCTGCGTGCTTTTTTCCAGAGCTTATCTCTTTCTAGAAGCAAGGACTTGATCTGAGGGGTGAACCATTTACAGGTTTTGGTCCTAGTTCGAACTTTAATCAGGGGTGCATACTTATTAAGGGCCCTTGATAGAATGTTGTGGAAGATATTGTAAGCTGACGTAATCGTTTTGGCCAGGTAGAAATCTTGCCACTCAGGGGAGTACTTAAGCTCGTTTAGGTAGGCATGTTCATTGAAGTTGCGCCTGGATCTCTTCATAACTTGCTGATGGGTGCTGGGTTGTTGGTGGATCTTACTCCCGCAATAAAACAATGGTCGCTGGCGTCTGAGAAGAAGACATCAGCGTGGGAGAAGAGATGAGGTTTGCTCACCATTAGCACATCCAAAAGTGTACTTTTACTGGGGTTCTTCACGTTTGGGCGTGTTGGTTCAGTAATAAGTTGCGTCAGCCCATGTTCATCACAGAAGGATGCAAGGGGGGCAGCTGTGTTAGAGAGCCAGTCAAAGTTGAGGTCTCCTAAAATAATAGTTTCTGGCAGCCCCTGTCCCAACTTGTCACTTAGATATGACTAAGCTGTAGGCCAGCAGACGGTGGTCTGTAGCATCCTATTACGCAGAGTGCAGTAGTCTGTGTAATTTCCACTTTGAGAATTAGGCATTCTGACTTGCACATAGATGCCGAGGATAAGCAGGAGGCAGAAAATTTGTATTTAACGAGATAGCTACCCTCCTCCTCTGGCATGCCTGTCAGCTCTGAACAAGGCATAGTTGGGTATGTTTACTTCTCTATCAGTGGTGCTGGGTCTAAGCCAAGTTTCGGAAATCACAAGTATGTCAGGAGAGGTATGATTTACTCAGGTTTGTATTAAGGTTATCTTTTAAGGAGGCTACATAGTTAATATGCAAGAAGCTATTCCTTTAAATTTGCTAGTTCTGCTGGCAAAGCAATAGCTTCTGGGGGCCAGGGTTGAGTTCTCACGTTGCCTGAACAAAGCAGGAGGATAAGTAGGATTTTTCTAAGAGTGCTAATTATAAGCTTGTAATTCCTGCCTTTCTCCCGTCCTAGTAGATCTGATGTTTTTAGGGACTGGAAAGTAGCCACCATAGAAGAGCTGATCTGTTGTAGCAAGGCTAGTACCCCTACCACAATAGGCAGGGAGGAGATAGAAGTCTACTGCGTGGTGGGAGGTGGGCCTTGTGGTGGGGGAGTGTTATAAGTACTACTGGTATGTGTGGTCCAGAGCAGGGTTCGAGGTACTGGTACTTGGAGATCATGCGGAGGCAATTAAGGATAAGTTGCCATGTGGTATACAGCACAAGGTGCCGTTGTAGACCAAACATGATGGTAGTTCAGGTGTCCAATGCTGGGCAGCTGGTATCAGCAGAAGAAGGGGCAGTAAAAGGAGCCATATATGTCTGTTAGCCTGCAGAGCAGAGAAGACGGTGTTGCTTTCTTTTGGACTTTTGTGCCACAGCTGCCAGTCTGCAGTCTAGCAGAAGACAATAATGACTGTGTTCCTGAAATCCAGGAGGTGAGAAGACAGCAGACAGTCTGGGAGATCAGCCTCTGCCTATCATCTCACCCTGAGGGCTGGATGCCTGGATGGGTGGACGAGGTGTGTGGCCCTAGCCCCTAGAGCTGTAGAGAAGCAGAGAGCAGAGCCATAGAGAAGCAGAGAGACTGACACAACCAGTGGTCAAGATTTCAAGCACCCCACAGCTACAGTCCAAAAGATCTTCAGCCTGCTAGAACTCAGAAACGGGCATCTCCAGGACTGGGAGTAATTTTAGGGCTTGCCCTACAACTGGGGGTGTTGCACATAGTTCCACTAAAGTTACTGTTTATTTTTTAAAAGTGCACCAACACCAGTCAACCAGCTGCACCTCATTGGGCCCGCACTGGTTCACCAGCTGGGTAACCAGAAGGGACAGTGGGGACACTCTTTAGTTATCTGGGGGAAAACTGGTACCAGTTGGGAGGTGTGCTGTACTGGTTGTGTTGCTGTTGGGAGGGGGGCACTGTTAGTGTTGTTATTGTGTTTTGAAACCATTGAAAAGTTATTGATCCTGCATCCCCCTTTCCCCCCCTACCTACCCTGTTAAATGAATTGTTTGTTATTCTTTTGAAACCCGTCTCATGAGCATATCTTGTATGCGCATGGTATTAGCGAAAGTCAGTAATTGAATGTGTATTGAAAGATTGCATTTGCTTTTGGTATTCCATGTGTGGGGTGACTATGCGGGGAGGTGGGTAGGTACGGCATCCCAGGGGGTTGTACCATTCTGTCATCAGGCCCATTTAACTTAATCTCTGGGTGCCGGCCCGGTGACACTGAGGGTTCAGGCCCTCGACGCCACACCTTGCGCCACACCAGCGACCAGAGTTCAGGAGCGGACTTGAGTTGTTGGCAGTTGGCAGGGGAGGAGAGGATTGAGCATCTGGAGGACTGCTCTCCTCTCCTGGGGTGGGTTACAGGGACGCACTGCTCTGCAGTGGCCCCCGGTGGAGACCAGGGGCACCAGAGCAGCATGCTGCTTACAGGGGCGAGGTGACGCAGACGTCAGCTGAGGGTCCGCCCTCAAGGCAGACATCATTGCACATCTGCACCTCGTGGGATGTAACCAAGGTAGAAAAACCTCAGTGACCTGAGAGGGGATGGTGGGGCTCAAGTGGCTAAGCCCACACGCTCACTGCCGGCCCCGATCCTGGCTTGACTCCCCGTGGTCCTGCCTCTCCCATTTGGGGTCACGGGGGGGGACCCAGCACAAAATGCCTCGATTGGGGGAAGGGCACAGTGGGTGGTAGAGGTGATGTCAAATGAGCCTTTGCCAGAGGGATGCCCAGGGCACCAACAAACTGAGCGAAAGAGAATTCAAAAGAAAAAAAAAACGTTATCTCTGGGTGGAGGCACCGCACTATTTAATCTTTTGTTGGGAACAAACTCCCCTTTTAAGAAAAAGAGACCCAGGCCCCTCAACCTTGTTTGAGCCTGCAAGGTAGTGGTAGTAACCATAACATCCACAGTGACCCGGTTACACACACACCCTGTCATATGTTATCCCTTACGTCAAGAGTCTTACATGACACTTTAAAGATCAGATGGTTATGGCATCAGAACTACCCACTCACCTAAAAGGCGACCCCTATGTGACATGGTTTAGTTATGCTGACAGGATATGAGACTGGTGCTATGATATGGCCCCAACACTGTGAGTGGCACAAGTTGATAGGTTTGCTGGCACAAATCCGTTTACCCTACTGAGCTTCTGGTGGTCACAGTTGCACTGTGCCTTAATCACTGGAAGACTCCACCTCCCTGGTGGCTAAGGATTCTTTTTCTTTAATGTAGTTTTAGGTAGCAGTGCAACAGAGATCCTATTAACAAAGTACAAGAGGATAGCATCTTTCAGAAGAAGAGATGTGCAAGAACAAGGGGGCGCAATTTGAAGATGGGGGGACGGCTCAGAGGTAATGTTAGAAATTATTTTTTCACAGAGAGGATTGTGGATGCATGGAACAGCCTTCCTGAGGAGGTTGTGGAGTCAAGAACAGTGGGAGAATTCAAGAATGCATGGGACAGGCATAAGGCAATTCTAGTGGAGGGTAGGAGGATGTAAGCTGTTGATTAACTAGAGTCTGCAGCTTATCCATCAGGTAGGGGAAATGGGCAGACTGGGTGGGCCAAGCGGTCCTTATCTGCCGTCAGATTCTATGTTTCTGTGTAGACCCCAATTTTGTGGCACCACCAACTATGACTATATATACGGTTCCTCCTCTTTTTTTTTTTTAACTTTCCCTATACACATCATTTCTGTCTCCAGCACCCCTCTCAGGAGCTCCAAAAGCACACCTGCCCCCCGCAACTGTCACCTTCCTCCACACAGCTTTGGTTCCTCCCATGTGGGGATGGGGTAGAAGTATTTACACAGAGGGTCTATGCCATCAGTAGGCACCACGGTGGTGGTGGTGGTGGTGTGGACCCATATAAGATGTGGTCCTTCTTCATGGGTGCAGGGGCCATTTTCCATGTTTCCTCCTAGCCCACTAAGACATTGCACACTAGTGGTGCAGTGGGAGGGCACACACAGTGGTGCACCAGCCACATGCCTGGATGAGGTCCTCCCTTCCCTCTCTTCTTCATGCTACAATACCACTTGTGGTCAGCAAGGTGCCATCATTGCAGCAAAGGCACTGACCCTCCGTCCTGTGGTCAGGACACTCAGCCTTCCTCCCCTGACCGGCCTCCAATGACCTAAGCTTGCTCTCGAACCCATGTCATTGGCATGGCGAGCGCTAGCCCTACCTCTGCACCGACAGGGCAGTCTTCCATCTCTTTTTTTTTTTCTACAGGTTACTCCCAGTATGTAATTTATTTATTTGGGTACCCCTATAAAGAGCTCTGCTCCTTATGTAGGTCTACGAGACCTGTGTTAGAAAACCCTAAAGGGTTAATTCCCCTGGAGTCTCAGTGGGCTGGGCCAGATTCCAGAGGGGAGGAGCCAGCTGCCTGTAGCTGAGACAGCTGCAGGAAGTTGCCTCAGTTTGGGGAGGCGTACAACAGGCATGCACTGTCCTGGAGAATAGGACACAGAGAGTAATAGTAAATGGAGTCCACTCTGAAGAAAGGGGGGTTACTAGTGGGGTACCGCAGGGTTCAGTATTAGGACCGGTCCTCTTCAATGTCTTTATAAGCGACATTGCAGAGGGACTGGAAGGAAAAGTATGTCTCTTTGCAGATGACACAAAGATCTGCAACAGAGTTGATGCACAAGGTGGGGTGGAAAGGATGAGAAGGACTTGGCAAGGTTAGAGGAATGGTCAAATGTATGGCAGCTTAGATTCAATGCTAGAAGTGCAAGGTAATGCACATGGGAAACAAAAACCAGGAAGAGTACACAGTGGGGGGTGAGATACTAACAACAACAAAAATGGAAAGGGACCTGGGGGTAGTCATATCAGATGACCTAAAGGTGGGCAAGCAATGCGACAGGGGCAGCAAGGAGGGTTGTATACTGGGATGCATAGGAGAGCATCACCAGTAGAAAACAGGAAGTTATTATCCCTCTGTACAGACAGCTGGTGAGACCCCATCTGGAGTACTGCGGCAGTTCTGGAGACCCAATCTCCGCAAAGACATAGACAGGATAGAAGCTGTCCAGAGGAGGGCACTAAAATGGTGCAGGGTCTGCACCAGAAGACATATGAAGAGAGACAAAGGAGCTAATATGTATAGCCTTGAGGAAAGGAGGAGAGGGGACATGATAGAAACGCTCAAGTACCCTCAAGGGAATCAACAAAGTCCAAGAGGGTAGCATCTTTCAAAAAAGAGGTGTGCAAGAACAAGAGGGCACAATTTGAAGATGGGGGCGGCTCAGAGGTAATTTAAGAAGTATTTTTCACAGAGAGGTTGTGGATGCATGGAGCGGCCTTCGGAGGAGGTTGTGGAGTCAAAAACAGTGGTGGAATTCAAGCATGCATGGGACAGTCATAAGGCCATTCTAAGGGGTTGGGGTAGGAAGAAGTAGGCTGCTGGTTAACTAGGATCTGCAGCTTATCCAGTGGTAGGGAAATGGGCAGACTGGGTGGGCCAAGCGGTCCTTGTCTGCCGTCAAATTCTATGTATCTATGTTTCCCTGTGCTGAACTGCTGTTCCTCTGTGGAAGGCCCAACCAACGTACTGATTTTATTTATTTATTTAGTTTTTGTTTACCAGTTAGGTGCACAAGTCATAATAATGACTATTGTCAGGCACAACCCGGGAGGATACAAAACAGTGCAGTAAAACACCATAACATTACAAAATGAAATGACATAAAAGAGGAAAAAAATAACATTTAGGAATAGCAGTATGTTACAATGCCAATTGTATTTTTATCATGGCAGCTGCCACTGGCAAGGATCCCCAAAGGGGGACTCTCCTGTAGATGCATGAAGTAAAGAGGCTAAGAGGAGAAAAGGATTTATCACAGAAAAATCCAAAACTTTCAGACAATGAAACATGGAGGTGATATAAAACTGTTTTCATTTCAGGACTGTACAGGACATCCAGCAGTACCCTCCGTCTCAGCACTAGGCAGGATGGTTTGAAAGTATGCTCCTATAACATTAATTCTGTCTGAGACCCTCTCTCCATGGGGGAGGGTGAGAAGTGGCACATGGGGCAGCCTCAGACCCCCAAGAGGTGTCTGCCACTCCTTGCCCTAGACTGTGATCCTCTCATGCATGCATGCCAATGTCCTGTGGATGAGAGGAAAGAAAAGAAAATGACTCCAGCTCCCACAGCAAAGGACCCGGTACTGTATATCCAGACCTCATACTTCTGCCATGACACCACCTGAGGATTGGCAAATCAACCACTCTAACCCCACCTGGGGGTTAACCACATATGAAGAGGTGTTTGCCAGTGATGAAAAACACAGGGGGGATGGGTTTCTTTGGGAACTCTGGAGGGAAACTGATTGCTGGAGATAGAACAGGAGCATAAAATGTAAGTAAAAAAATTGAAATGTGTATAGTGTGTATTGTGATGCTGCCACTCCAGACATGGACAGTTACGGATGGCTTGGAATGCATTATGACAGGGACATCAAAATCTGGGAGGTTGTCTGCGCGCCAATGACCGGTTTGGGAACAGATCCGGTGTCAGAGGGTCGGCTGGGGGAGCAGGATTGAGCGCCCATCGGACTGCTCTCCTGCTCCAGGGGAGGGGGTTGAGTGTCCGGGCGAACGTGGAACCCCAGCAGATGCTGGAGGTACCACTACGCGCCCAGCGCCTGTCGCAGCGGGGTGGGACGCTGGCCATCATTGTACGTCCCCGGAAAAATAACAGAAAAATCTCAGCTCCCTGCTAATGAGCCGGTTCCAGTGCGCCAACCCCTCTGGCCACCTAACATCAGCAGCGTAGGTAACAAAATCAGCGAGCTCCAGGTACTGATGGTGGACACTGAGGTACACTTTGTGGCCATAACAGAAATGTGGGCTTTGGAAAATAACAACTAGGGACTAACAGTCCCTGGATACTCATTGTTCAGGAGGGATGGCGGAACAGGTAGAGGGGGTAGAGTAGCCATTTTTGTCAAGGAAGGCATTGAGGTGGTGGAAGATGGGTGCTCCAGAGTTAGTAGGGGGTAGACAGAGTCGCTGTGGATACACAGCCTCAGGCTAGAAACTGCACTTCAGGGTGATATATAGACCGCCAGGGCAAGTGGGAGGAGAGGGCTACAGAGCTCAGGGAAGAACTTGAAAGAGGGGTGGCAAAGGGGGAAGCAGTGCTGGTGGGTGATCTGAACCTGCCAGACATCAACTGGGATGTTCCAATGGCAAGGAGCACCAGACTTCAGGTCTTGCTGGACACCTTCCAGGACTGTCTATCGGTACAACTAGTTAAGGAACCCACCATGCAGACTGCAGTTCTCAGTAGGGGTGCTCACCAACACGGATTGGTGCCGGAACGGTTTGAAAAGTGGTAGGGCCAAGGATGTAAGGGATAAATTCTCCCCTATTAAATACATTAACATCATTACACAAAGTGATAGGGCCACTTATGAAAGTGGTAAGGCCATGGCCCTAGTGCCCCCCGTTCCGGCACCTATGTCTACAAGTACAAAAATCGAGGGAGGAAGAATGGGAAAATATTTACTGAAAAATAGGGATTCAAAGAAGGTGGTTAGGGAAGCAAAGGCAGACACAGAGCTGCGTATTACAGAGGGGGTTAAGAGTGGGGAAAACAGTTCTTCTGATATATTAGGGAGAAAAGGAAGAAAGGAGGGGGAATCATTCATAAGGCTACCTGAGGGGGTAGGATGATACAGGATGATGGGCAAAAGGCTCCCGTCCTCAATGATTACTTTTGCTTAATTTTTACTAGGGAGGATCGTGGGCCCTTGCCAGAGAGTGGCATCAAGGCATCCACTAGGGATCCAAGAGATGAAGCAGCCAACATTTACAGGCAGAAGGGTCCTGAAAAGGCTGGCAGCCCTAAAAACAGATGAGGCCCCAAGGCCAGATGGGTTGCATCCAAGGATACTCGGGGAACTGGCGGAGGAACTGGCCAAACCCTTGGTAGGCCTCTTCAACAGCTCACTGGGGACTGGGGTGGTTACAAAGAATTGGAGGGTGGCAGACGTGGTTCCACTCCATGGGGAAGGGGGGACAAGGAACAAGCAGGGAAATACAGACATGTCATTCTTACCTCTATTGTAAGGAAGCTGATAGAGTCACTGGTCAGAGGACTGTGTGATTACTTAGACAGCAGTTGGCTCCAGGATAGCAAACAGCACAGATTTCAGCAGCACCCCCCCCCCAAAACAAAATACAATTGGAAAGGATGGGGGCATTTGTTGAGAAACATAGAAAACCAGATTAGACAATTATCTCACTAAAAACAATATTTTGGGCTATTCTTAAAATGGCGAGCCAAAGGACTTTGGTCTATTATAGCTCAGAAATTACCTATGAGACTTATATGTGGCCCCCTGTTACCTGGGGTTACTAGAATCCCAGTAAGATCTAGTGGCAGGTAGGGAAGGCAGCTTGTGAAATTCCAGTTAAATGGATTTCACACTGTCTCACTCTGTTCTCAGTCTCAGCTGAGACTGAGGGATGACATAATTTTAGAACTGTCGCAGCTGCATAAGCCACTTTGGAATGTTTGCAGCTAGGGAGTTAGGATAGAATGTTGGGGAATTTTAAGTCAGTCTGAAGTAGGCTCAAGAGAGAGAAGGATGTAGATCCTGTAGTACAGTGGAGGGAGGGGGTGCCCTGCAGGGGCAGGCCCCCCTGCCCTCAGCTCTGTCACAGAGCTACCTTAGGGTGTGTGCTTCCACCATAAGAGAGGCACAAAGAACCAGCTCCCAAGGGCAATCCCTCTGGCCTGGGAAAAAGGAAGAAGCTGCCTGATGGAGAGTGCTGGGGCACTACAGTTTGGAGGAATAGAGATTCCTACAGAGTTTTGGACTCCTGCAACGTGGAGGGTGATAAAGCTTTGACAAAAGGCCAGTGTCATTCACCAAAACAGTGAAGAAATAAGTCTCTGGGGCTGTGGGTCAGTCAGGATGCCAAGTCCAGGGCTTATGGAACAGTGAGATGTAATGACTATTGTATGGGGGGGGGGTCTTCAGGGAAAGACAGTTACTGCATTACAAAGCCATGTACAGTCTGCACTACAGTAGCCAGTGAAGTGTGTTTAAACAAAGGAATGGCCGGGTATGATTTATGGGAGCAAGAGGTGGGAGACCCCCCACCTGGCGCGACCAGAGTCACCTCTACGGGTTCGCTTCGAGACACCTGTTTGCTTTCTCTCAGGTACTTGGCCAGTGCCTGAGGAAAGCACCCAGACGTGGGATTGAAGATGAAGAGTCCCTGATAGAGCCAGGAGAGCTTGTGTGTGGTATGGGGAGCTACAAATAATTATCCATGTTAAATGGGAGATAGTCCGAGGGCTGGCAAGGGAGCCGAGCCAGGGAAACCAGAGAAGAGTCAAGTTCGGGCCGAGTGCCCTGAGTGTTTCTAAACAGAGAGTTTAAAAGTTTAGAAGATGAATGTCTGTTTCAAGAGAAATCTGCATTACCAGGAGTGTAGCTCTGTGGGGGTCCATCTATGCTTTATTGTTCCCTTTTGTTGTGAATAAAAGCCACACTTTAGAATCCCAACTTCCTTTATGGACATTACAGTTATTGCTTCCTGTGTCCAGATTACTTGGGGGCCCATGTGCAGAGTAGCCAAACCTAGCCAACATGCCGAGTGACACCTTTCTCCCCAAGTTTCAACTTATTAAAAATGGAGGCACTGCGTCATAGGACCCAGGCCCCTCAACCTGTTCACTAGCCACACAGGCAGGGGTAGTAGCCCTCTCAGTTTAGCGCTGACTGGGAGTTACATATTGGCACAATTTGTGCAACACCCTTCTTTGTTCTTTGATTTATTCCCCCTTTTTTTTCTCAGAGTCTGTATACTTCTTTTTTTTCTGCATGTTTCTTTGTAGCCCGAGATCACCTTTCCTTGGTACCACCCTTTATGGGTGAGAATTATTGAGCAATTCAATATGAGCAGCTCAATAATACCACTCGTGTGTAGGGCGACCGTTGAAACAGAGCGAAAGCTCCTGTATAGCGAGTGTATCAGTGAACTACACTCGCTATACTAGGATATAGGCAGGTGTGTGGCCTAACCTTGCTGAGCTGACCATTTGGCATAGTGGCTAGAGCCACCACCACCTACAGAGCCAGCGGACCTGGGTTCAGGTCCCACAGTAGGATGTAGGATCTTTTTTTTTTTTTTTTTAAGTCCGCTCCCCCCCAGAGAGGATTATATTAATTTGGGGGGTGCAGAGGGCCGGGGCTTGCCCCCCTCAAAAAAAAGAAGTATTTGTTTTGCTGTTCTGAGTATCTGCATCAGAGGAGGAGAAGGACCTGGGAGTGATGATCACTAGATACCTGAAGCACTCCACGCAGTGCAAGAAAGCAGCAGCAAAGGCAAACAAGATGCTGGAATACATATCTAGGGGGATCAGTAGTAGGAGAGAGGAGGTTATATTGCCCTTGTACAGGTCACTGGTGAGGCCGCATCTAGAGTATGGAGTTCAGTACTGATGCCCACACCTCAAAAAGGACATTAACCTGCTGGAGAAGGTTCAGAGGAGGGCTACAAAAATGATAGCTGGTCAGCAGGGTAAGGCATACAAGGAGAGGTTGATGCACCGATCATGTACTCCCTGGAAGACAGGAAGAGAGAGAGAGAGAGGACATGATTGGGACCTTCAAGTACTTGAAAGGGATAAATAAGGTTGATAAGGAGAGTCTCTTTAAGCTAAGTGGCAACCATAACACGAGGGGACACAGTCTTAAGCTGGAGGGTGGGAGGTTTAGGAGGGAGGTCAAGAAGCGCTTCTTCATAGAGAGGGTGGTGGACACTTGGAATGCGCTGCCAGAAGAGGTAATCTCGTTGAAGACAATGGGCAGCATTAAGAGAGGCTAGGACAGGCATGGGGGGGTAAGGGTAATGGGTAGGGAGGATGGGAGGAGTGGGGAGGGAGGCAGGGACATTAGCTCAAGCTGTGAACCCTGCAACACAAGCAGACTTGATAGACCAAATGGCCTTCCTCTGCTGGCTTCTTCGTATGTTCATATGTTCATTGAACAGCTGAGGATTGTCGCTGTTTGCAGTAGTCGTTGTTTTTTGAGGTTGACCTCCGCCGGGCGATGTTTGAGTCACGGTTTGTGTGCCACACGGTAAGGTATTTGCCCTCATCACATAAATCCCCTTTCCTTTGTTGTTTTACTCTCTGAAATCACTCAGCTGCTCAAATTGTTAACAGTATTCGGGTCCAGTGCCATGTTTTAAACATGGAGGGAAGAGTGGGGGTGCTACAAAAGGACAGAGACTCAAAACAAAAGGATGGGGGGACCGCCATGCACAGATGCTTTAAGGGAAACCCTGGATTCGTGGCAGGGAGGTCCTGTCGGACTAACCTGATAGTTTTCTTTGACTGGGTGATGAAGGAATCGGATAGGAGCCATGCCGTGAACTCGCCCTACTTCAATATCAGCAAGGCTTTCGAGTTGGCGCCTCGCAGATGCTTGTTGTAGAAGATGGAGGATCTGAGTGCGGAGAAGGTCATAGTAAACTGGATAGGTATACTGGCTGAAAGGGAGGTCGCAGAGGGTTGTGGTCAATGGTGTCAACTCACAAGAGAGGGAGGTCACGTGCGAGGTTCCATAGGGATGTGTCCTGGGTCCGGCCCTGTTTAACGTGTTCATCAGCGACATTGGTGAGGGAATCCGGGGCAGAGTGTGTCTCTTTGTAGATGACACTAAGGTCTGTGAGAGGATGGATAGCGATGAGGGAATCAGGGAAACGCAGAGGGATTTACAAAAACTAGAGGGGTGGTTTAAGGTTTAACAGTTGAAATGCAGTGCCAAGAAGTGCAATGCAATGAACCTAAGGGAAAAGGAATCCCAGGACAGGGTACTGGATGGGTGGGTGGGATGAGACTTAGCACTATGGCTGAGGAACAGGACCTTGGAGTTACCAACAGCGACTCCCTGAAACAATCAAGTCAGTCCAGCAAGGCATACAGTAAAGTGAGTAGGATGCTGGTTTGTATTGGGAGGGGTATTGACAGCAGAACGGAAGAGGTAATACTTCCCCTATTTAATGAGGCCACACCTGGAGTACTGTGCCCAGTTCTAAAGTCCTCACATCAGGAAAGATAGAGATAAGCTGGAAGCCGTGCAGTGTAAGGTGATAAAATTGATTCAGGGCCAACAGGGCAGGTCCTATGAGGAGCACCTCAGGGCACTAAGTATGTACTCGCTGGAGACCAGAAGGGAGAGGGGAGATATGATAAAAACCTTCAAGTTCCTAAAAGGAATTAACTAAGTGAACTGCAGGGAACTGCTTAGCTTAAATACTAGTTTGTGGTCACATGGATATAAGTGGAGACTAACAGGAGGGAGGTTCAGGAGGGACATAAGGAAGTAATATGTAACCCCCTTGTGGCACTATCCCAAGGGCTACTACCCCTACCTGCTTGACTACTGACAGGTTGAGGGGCCTAGGTTCTATGATGGGTGCCTACAGCCAGAGGTCAGGGTTTGTAGTGGTTAGACTAGCTTGGTCACTGCCCTCTGGGAAACTGAGACCCCCTTTTATTCCCTCTAGTGGCTCACACAGTACACAGGAGTCACAGTACCAATACCCCACATATACACACTGTTCACTCATAAGGTACCACTTACCCTCAAGACTGATTCTGCAGCACGTCTCTGAGGACCCCCTGTAAAACAAGGTTAATCAACATCCACAACCCAATACAGTGCTTGTTCTATAGGTACTGACACTTAAGACAGTATAAAGTTCAATAACATCAAATCTGGTTTATTTAGGGGAATGGAACACGGGAAGGGGAAATCAGGTTAATTTGCAGTATTAAAATCACAGTACTGTGCACACATACCGGGTCTGAAAAGTCACACTCTGGGTACCCAGGTTGATGGGGGGCTAGCCAGGTTCGTTGCCCGGGGTTGGCTGGCAGCTGCAGATGGATGGGACCCTGTAGAAGAAAAAACATGCACAACACTCAGTTGTAATCCGGAGCCGGATGGCTCAGTCCATGAAGAAGTGAAACAACAAGAATTAGATGACACACTTGTAATTGATTACCAGCTGCAGAGGAATACCCTGATTTCTACTCATAATACCCAAGCTGAGAACCGGATGGTGGATGTTCTTCTGGATTGCCAGAAACAACAGGGCATGGAGACAAGGTCCTTGTGACTGGACCCCAAGGCGGTTGATAGCAAACGGATTTAGTCCGAGACAAGCTGGGGTTTTCTTCCAGCTTCAACACACAGCACAGGGGACAGGAAATAGCGATTCCCCGCAAGCACAACGCACATTCATATGTAAAAGGAAAGTACTATACCAGGCAGGCTGCTCCTCGATCCCGATCGCAATAACTGCAAAATACCCGGGAGCACACACAGCAGCTTCAGTTCCTGAAAGACCGAACGCGATTCAGCAATATCTCCAGTCTTCTACAGGGTGAGCCTGGTTTCCACTCTTCAGCCTTCCTTTTCCTCAGGAACTCGGTTTCAGTCCAACTATCGCTCACAACGGCTGTAGGCCGACTTCAAGGCCTCTCACGCGCTTCCCGCGCGAACTGTACACTGCAGAAAATACAGAGCTCCTACTCCTTTCACTGCCACTAACGATCTGGCTCTCCAGCTTCAGTCCAGGGCATTTCCCTTAGATTCCAACAGGTCCAGTTGGTGGATTCGGCTGTCAATCACTGCAGGGCTCCCTCTGTTGGTGCAAAAAGGCGCCACGGTCCAAACTATAATTCCCATAAGCCTAGCCATACATTCCCCTTGTAAGCCGGCTCCAGTGAGAGTCCAAATTCTGGTTGGCCCAAGCAGTCTCCATTTTAGGGCTCCCTTAAACCCAATTGGCCCAGCACAGCAGTTCAGGTCCAAAATGGAGGGGCCACACACACAGAGTCCCAGCTGCAATAAAGGCAGGTTAGACAAACTGCAGTTTCACTAATGCTTTAAATGATTACAGGCAAACAGTTACATCTTTCGGATGGGCTCCCTTTGCGCTTTCAGCGACCGCAAAATGGAGCGGTTACACTGCAGCTCAGGCGGGATTCAAGCAGGGAAACACCAGTGCCCCTCCATAAACATTAATTATGTCTGCAAGCAGACAGCTCTTAAAGAGACAGTATGTGGAGGCTCTACAAGCACTCACAGTGCCATTCAAATGGCTTAAACACCGAACGCCAGCAGGCAGGGGGAACACTTAGGCAAGCTCCTAGGAGGCTTTTAGAAACCCCCATTTGTAGGGGGTTACAAATATTTTACAGAAAGGGCAGTGGAACCATGGAACAGCCTACCAGTCGAAGTGGTAGGTGCAAAAAACATTGGTAGTTTCAAGCATGGCTGAGTCAGAATGAAGGGTATAGTGCTTGTTTATGGTGGCAGAAACTGGGAGAGAAATTGGGGTGGGGCTGTGCTGTGGAGGACTAGGGCCTTGAAGTGACAGTAGGCCTCAGGGCTAAATAAGGGACTTGGGCAGACTGGCTGGATCATGAGTCATTTTCTGCTATCCTTGTCTATGTTTCTGTGTTTGGGTTCATTCTTTCTCCCGTGGTAGGAGGGTTTGTCCCAGAACAAATAATAAATAGCACAGTGCCTCCACCCAGAGAAAATAAGTGGGCTAGATGTGTGCAGTACCACCCCCTGGGATGCAGTACCTACCCACCTCCATATACTGGACTGGACCACCCCCTGGGGACCATTAGGACAGTTGTTACCTTTGCCAATAAACAGTTCAGATTGTACAAACTGGGAGCACACACAGAAGTTAAATTCAACCAATAACTAGTGCTTTTATTTGAGAACACAGGCCTGGTAGCTGGAATAAACAAAGGGTTAAGCAGTTGCAAGTCACCTTGAGCACTCCTGCCCTAAATCAGTGCCCCCTACGAGCCACTGTACTGTGGGTCACTACCAGCCTCTTAGATCCAACACAGTTTGAAGAAGCACCCGCTCAATCACGGGGCACAAAAAAAGAATTATTCAACATAGGGTGTAGAGAACTCTTTAATTGATACCAGTAGTGAAACTACAGTTTCAAGTATGACACAAATACACCAGCCCACCAGTGCAGTGGTAGCGCTACCACTTGTGACGTCGATGACCCGGCCTCAGCGTGAATCCGGTGTGTCGGAGAACTGGCCAGGAGGAGGAGGATCGAACATCCATAGGACTGCTCTCCTCCTCCAGAGGGGAGGGTGGGCAGAGCCCAAATGCTTGCCTGGCCCTGGCGGAAGCTGGGGGAAGGACAGCTCAGGCCAGAAGGCTAGGAGTCATGACAGACATCGGCACGTGCACCTTGATGTCAGCACATGCCGTGCCTCCTTGGGAACAGGGATACCGGAAAACGCCCGGCTGCAGAATGAAGAGGAGTGCTCACAGGCCTTGCACATGACCAGCTGGGCACACTGGCCCAAACTGGATCCGTTCTCTGGTGGGGCTTGGGCATGCCGCCAGCTCCACCGGGGGAGGAAGCTGTGGGGGAGACGGCTGGAAAAAAGGTAAGTCCTGGCAGACAACGGGGTGATGGGGCTGGGGCACTCCTCTGAGGAGGGCCATCCGGGAGGGGGGAAGAAACTATGACACAAATACCAAATGACTCTGGGTACCCAGGAAATACACTAGGGTCCCAGTGCAGGTCTGGTAGCTTCATTGCCCGGGTTCTTTTGGTGGTGAACTTCATGAGAGTTAGCAAGCGTGCACAAACAGGCCATCGTGTGCTAGCACAATTTATGGAACTTGAAATCTAAATACTGAATGCATGAAACCAAACTTGCTACTCAAAGTTGGGAAAGTACAAAGACCTCAGCTAGCAATGCCAGCACTTACGTGACCCATGGATGCCGCGGTTCAGTAGAGGTGGGGAACAGCACATAGCAGTAGGTCAGGCAACAATCAGGAGCTTCAAACTCTCTTGAACAGTCTACAATAGCACAGCCCTTCTGGCCCTACCCTCAATCACAGGAGCACTACACATTGGCTTCCCGGTTCCCAAAGAGCCCAGACCCCAGGAGCAACCCCACAGTCTGACTCCCCTATGGATCAAGAGTACATCCGTACTCAGGGCGCATGCCCTGTGACTCCCTGTTCCTCAATCCACCAATCAACCCCACTAGATAAGGGCAAACATGCCACATACCTGGCTTGGAGCAACCTGGGTAGGATGCAGGTCTCTGTCTCCACTTGATACAGCTCAGCAGCTTCAGTAAGCAGCAGTGGCCCACAAGCTCACCCTCTCAGCAATCTCTTCTCTCAGTTACTCATCTGGCACAGTCTCAGGGTTTATTAAATGAACCCTGGAGAGGGCCAGAAGGATGCGTGGCCTGGCTAGGCCTCTCTCTTGGTCCCACCAACAGCGGGTCTGCACACCTCAGTGACCATCTGTGACTGCCCCAAGCTCCTCAAGAGCCCAGAAATCTCTTTCTCTCTATTCAGTGTCTCACTAGACAGGCAGGGCTGTCCATCAATCCTTCTGCCCTATCCTGCCCTCTGATTGGCTCCTTAAGCCCACCAGTCCATTTGGGAGGGACCTTTAATGCATCATCCTACCCACAGTCCTTGCTGTGGTTGCTAGGGCTTTCTGGACCACTGATTGGCTGGCTGTGGGGGGTTGTGGGTCATCAAGATGGTCGGGTCCAGGTTCTGCTGGAGCCTTTGCTCCAACACTTTTTTTTGTTATTTTTTGGTTTTATTTTCCTTGCCTCCAGATTGTGTGCTGGTGCTGGCCCCAGTGTTCTATCGCAGCCCTCCCAGGCTGATGTGCACTTGATGGGTGGTGGCCTGTGAGTGTCGGGTCTATGGCAGGGAAGGGTGGAGCTGGGAGTACTGAGGAGCGGCCCCTATAGCATGCGCTGTAGCCCATGTGCTCTCAGCAGCAGTGGATCACTTGGTGCAGAATGTGCCAAAAAATAAAAGGAGGCATCCTCAGTCTCCTGGTCCCCTCTGCCAGAATCGGGAGACCTGGATCCCTGCAGCATGGCCACAGCCACCATCAAGGACAGTGCAGGAGGTGCCAAAAACCAGTGGCAACCAGGAGCCTCGGGAGGGTAGCAGAATGGAGAGTCTAGGTAAGCCCCTTCCAGAGGAGGGGATTACAAATGGAACTTGTATTTAAAATATTCTACTTTGCAGAATATGAAAATCTCCTTTGTGAGTAAAGGATTATACCAACTGAACTTAGAACTTCAGAATTACAGAACTGCTTGGTGAGAAACGCTCTTATGGAAGAGTGCTGGGAATGTTTAGAAATAACAATCCCAGGGCTACTCTGAGGGCCCAGCAGTAGCAGCGCATGGCATCACGTTGCCTTCCAGGTGACCTGAGTTTGGGAGTGAACTCAGGACGTCGCATCAGGAGGAAAGCTATACTTCAGCAACGGATGCTCGCAAGGAGCTGCAATGCACAGCAACTCCTGCGGTGGGCCAAGGAGCTTGCTTCCTCTGCTGGACATCGCTGCGTGCAGCTGAGGCATCCAGGAGCTCTGCTCATGCCAAGGAGGGAGGGAGGAAGAGAGAAACCAGGGAGAAAAATCAATGGACCGTCTAAGTGCCAGACTGAGCTCCTTGACTCCCCTGGGTCCTAGTAACTGCTGACTCTCGAGCTTTGTCCACATAGTGAACTGCCTCAGAAGGGGGGATGGCCCTCCTCCCTGAACCCCTGCAATTGGGGTGGCTGCTTGACAATTGGCCCAGTGAGGATGAGGGTAGACAAGCTGGAACAGGGTATATCCCAGGGACCAGTGTATATCCCTGAGATAAACCTATAAGGGGAGAAAAGGCTCTATGAGGGGGGAAAATAGAAATAAACAATCCTGGCATCATGTTATGTCTCAGGTATCTATGGAATGGCTGCTGCCTTGAAGCAGTATGGGGCAGACTTAGACAAAAATATCTCCAGAATGCTGACACCAACAGGCTAGACCAGCACCTTGTGTAAAAAGAACTTTTCACGGTCGTTCAGACTTCGACAGACCCTACATACCCATTCAAAAATGGGTTAGAATCCTAGAACTTATTTGAGTGTTGTATAACAGAACCAGAATATCATGAAGAAAAAATTACTTACCATAGTAATGTTTATACTTTAACAGTCATAGGAGAAAAATAAATAACCCACGCTCATACCAAATGCATACAAGCCTTTTCTGTGCAATAACTGACAGCGAGCTGACACTTAAGACACAGGTGTTAGCCGTTGTCAAGTCCTATTTTTTCCATCTGAGGAATATAGCCCGGATAAAACACCTTGTTCCACACGATGACCTTTCTGTGTTGGTCCACGCCTTTGTTTCTTCGCATCTTGATTACTGCAATGCTCTTTATCTAGGGTTCCTGGGGATGGGTCTCCGTCGCATGCAGCTGGTGCAGAATGCTGCAGCCAGGTTGTTGATGGGCTATCGAGAACTTGTCATATCACACCTGTGCTGCACGAACTGCACTGGCTTCCAGTGCGATGGAGAATCATCTTCAAGGTCGCATTGCTGACCTATAAGACCCTACTTGGACAGGGACCTGGCTACTTGCAAGATCTCCTTCAGCCTTACCGCCCTCTCCGCTCACTCCTTTCCACCGACGAGGGATTGCTAGAGATTCCCTGGGTTCGTCTTCAGTCATCTGGGGCCAGAGCGTTTTCGTTTGTGGCCCCAACCCTGTGGAATTCTCTGCCTCGTCGGATGAAAGAGTGCCCGTCCACAAAGTCATTTAAAGCATTATTAAAGAGCCACTTATTTGCACTAGCTTTTGAATAAGTGTTTTGCTGCTTTTTAAACTGTTTTTATATTTGTATTTATTGTCGATATATGTTGTTTTGGTTATGTTCTGCACTTTGGCATTTTGAAAAGCGTAATACAAATAAATACTGATTTGATTTGCAATGTTTATTATCAGCTAGCAGTGACCACAACACACTGGCCCCTCCACCAATGGCTCATGTAAGCATTACCATTACTATACATTTTATTTATTTGTGATGTAGCCGATGTATCTGTTTGCTGGTAATAAACGTTGCAAAGAAAAAGGTTTTAAGCATCTGGCATGAGTGCAGGTTACTTTTTTTTTCCTACGAATTTCAGTTTTCTTAAACTTACACACCTCCTGATCTGAGCCATCATGCCTGTTGCTTTTCACTTCAGCAGTCATCTTGGCTGAGAGTGATGCCCCGGAAGTAGAACCTATGCAGAGTTTTAGAATTTGGAACATAGATTCAAACTCTGCATCCGCTCTACTCTGGCTGTTGCTTAGGTCTGTTTCCAAGCCAAAGTGGAGCAGCAGCTAGTGAAACTAGCTAAAAAGGCTATCAAAAGATTTTTAGAACAACATTTTTCATCAAATTTTAAAGGGACACTGTCAACACCCTTAGGCTTCAAAGTGTCTTTAGTTTAACAAACACATTTAATGATTGGTCACATTCTGTAGAGATTGCTGGAGTATCTGGTAGTTTGATTCTGATTCCTTTTTTCATTTAAAAAGTGAAGAAATGCCGGCTCCGTGGTGCCAAGCGAAGGGGTTCACTCGGCATGCTGGCAACCCGGGTTCACGCCCCGAGCCCAGGTACCCGAAGTGGAGACCGGCAGAGAGGGGTCTCATAAGCATCCATCGGATGCTTCCCTCCGGGGGGTTGGGATGAGCCTGGGCTCCTGCAGGTGG
Organism: Neoceratodus forsteri; assembly: GCA_016271365.2. Classification (NCBI taxonomy): domain Eukaryota; kingdom Metazoa; phylum Chordata; order Ceratodontiformes; family Ceratodontidae; genus Neoceratodus; species Neoceratodus forsteri. The sequence continues at coordinate 59,206,231 of JADMNL010000036.1, read as the reverse complement.
ATTGGTGGATGAGCTTGGAGAGCATGAGGCCTTGACGTGTCCTCTTGCATGTCCCTACCTCAGGATGCTGTCCTTACGGCCAGTACATGGGGGCAGGCCAAGAAAACAGAAAACTGGGCTCCCTGCCGGCCGGATGATGAGCACTCGGCCCCACCACTATGAAGACCCTGACAGCCCGGACCAACCCAGTGACAGCCTCCTGGGGTATGCAGGTCACCGGACAGTACTTCCCCCTCAGAGAAGAAGGACCCTTCTGACCCAGGGAAAGGTCAGGTTACCCAGGTAAGGCTCCGAGACAGGGTCGGGAGATGGTGGTGCGGGGCCGAGGTGCATTTGTGGTGAGCAATGGCACTCCAAAGGAGTGGCCGGCAGGGGTGCCAGGGGGAGGCACATAAATAAATCGTACACACAAAAAGTGAGGAATAGACTGCTCACCATACCTGTGTTACCACAAAAAAAGTGTTTGTTTACACTTCTTGATCAACATCCACTGCATCTTTCCTGCACTTGGGAACACCCCAGCAGAGTTTAGTCACTTATGATGCAGTGGGGGGAGGGAGAGGAGACTACTGCATCATAGGTCACTGCACTGTTTGGGGTGTTTCTAATGTTCAGAAGGTGTGCAATAAGAGTAAATCAGATGTAACCCCCTACAAATGGGGGTTCCCGAAAAGTCTTCCTCGAGCTTGTCTAAATGCTCACTGCCAGGCTGGTGTCCTGCGTTTTAGCAGTTTAAATGTGATTGCCAGAGAGTGTCTGTATAGCCTCTGTGCACTGTCTCTTTAAGAGGTGCCTGGATTGCAGTAATAAGTAATCTGAGAAGGAGCTCTGTTGAAAGATGTAACTATTTGCTGAAAATCATTTAGCGTGATAATGATAATGTAGTTTGTCTAACCTGCTTTCTTTGTAGCAAGGACTGTTTTGTTTATCTCCACTATCTTGGTCCCGGACTGCCGAATTGGACTACTCAGTACTGGTGGGACCTAAAATGGAGCCGGACTACAGGAACTGTCTGGAGTCAAAATCTGTAGGAATTGTAGTTTGGGGCTTTTGGTGCCTTTTTTGCAACTGAAGGGGGAGCTTTTGCTTTGACTGACGGCCAAATCAGCCAACCGAAACTTTGGATCTGAAGGAAATCCCCAAGCTGCCTGCTGTTTAAGGCAGATCTAAGTTGGGAGCTGAAGAAGCACACAGCTTGAGACAGTCAAGCAGCTGTCTGAGTAGTTTAGCGCGGGAGAACTGTGGAAACGCCTGAGTTGTGGCCTGCATGTCTGCCTGCTGTCTCTGAGAGGTAGAGAAGAGAATTATTTCGGACTAAATCCAAGTTTGTGAGAACGAAGTAAGCCATTGCTTTTTTACCAGGCTTATACCTGAAGAAGACTGAAGATTTTGCTGAATGCAATCGGCCTGTCAGGATTTCCAGCTGCATTTGAATCCCTGGTTTGTGCACAGACTCTGCAATCGTGACCGGAGAGCGAATTGCCTGGTACAGTACAATTTCCTTACATGTAAATGTGCTGTGAGTTGTTAGCGGGTCGTGATTTGGTTCCCCACTGTGTGAACTGTGTTCTGCTTGCTGGAAGCTGTATCCAGCCCAAAATGGACTATATCCAAATCTGTCTCCATTTGGCCGGGGCCTTGCCACACTGGCCCAGCCAGACTATCCGCTGCACAGAGAAAGCCATCGATGAGAGACCTACCTGGGGATCAGCCCCCTGCTCCACGTTTGAACAGGAACAATGCCTTGGCGAATCATGTGGGTCCTGCTTCTCCTGGCACTCCAGATTAGCCACCTGCTGTCTCAATTTTCGTCCAGCCTGTGTCCAGTCTTGGGTATCGTGAGTAATGATCAGGGTAGCTCCCTGCAACAACAGCCTAATCTAAAAGTGTGTCATCTGATTGTCTTGTTGTTTTCTTTTCATGAACTGAGCCCTCCGGCTCCAGATTACAATTAGTGTGTGTGTGGTGCATGTTGTTTTCTTCCATCACAGGGCCCCAACCAGCTGCAACGTTCCTGGCTAGCCCACCTTTTTCCATCTGGGTACCCAGAGTGTGTGACTGTTTATAGAACCTAAAGTGCATGCATAACTGTTTGAATGATAGAGTCTTTAAGCAAATTAACCTGATTACGCCCCTTCCTTGTTCAAGTCCCTTAAATAAATCGGATCTAACTCTTTTTTGCATTTACCCTGTCTGTGGTTCCAGTTTGTGCAAGAATAATGTACTGCTATTATTTGCTGTGTATAATCTTGTTTTACAGGGGGTCCCCAGGGCCGAGCCAGAGGAAAGCCCAGGTGGTAAGTGCAAACAGTGTGGGTACTTGTGTGGTGTATCAGGGGTATTGTGAAAGTGATTATTGTATATGGTTCCGGCCACTAGTAAGGAAAGAGGGAGGTCACAGTGTCCCGGAGGGCTGCACCCAAGTTAGCTTAACCACTACCAACCCTGACTTCCTGGTGGAGGCACCCATTTCAGAACTCAGGCCCCTTAACCTGCTCCTAGCCAAGCAGGCAGGGGTAGTAGCCCTTGGGATAACGCAATAATTTTCTGTTGGTTCTGTTATGTGTAGTACAGCTTTAAGAACTGTTAAGAGACAGTACAGCTTTAAGAAATGTACTTCCTGTTTGTGTCTTTCTGTGTGTGTTCAGAACAGTTTTCCCCCTTGTGTCTGAGCGGAATGGAAGTAAACAGAGAAGGCCTAAATTTCTGTGCTGCATGTTTTTCTTATTACTATAAAGCTACCAACAGTCCCTATTTTCCCAGAACAGTCCCTATTTTAGGTAGCATGTCCCAGTGTCCCCACAAGTTTTGCAAAAGGTCACTTTTGTCCTGGTTTTTGCTTCCTTGTCCCAGTTTTATCCCTTTTTTAATTTTTGCTGACTGCTAATCCGTGACTGACAGTTATTTCGACACAACTGTGGCACTGCTCGGGCTGGACAGCAGTTTGCAACTTCAACCCCTGCGCCTGTGTTGCACTGCAAGCATGTCAGTGGGAGCACAGTAAAGCATGTTCCTTCCTGTTAGATTAAACTGGGTAGTAGTGCAAACAAGCACATAAGGACATCTGCCTGCCAGCAGCTGAGAGGGACTCCAGACAGAGAAGAGACCGGCAGCAGTGAACTAAGGTACCTGAACCTGATCAACTGTAGGGAAGTGTGTGAAAACAATCTGGTGAGGTGGTGGGAGTCACTGAAGTGAAGTTTGCTCAGCAAATGAGGTGAGTGTAAGCGGGTTGGACGGGACTGTCAGGAGGAGCAATACATGCAGCTCGAATGTCTGATCACAATTTAATGCAGGTTTGCTTCTAATGAACTTTCTGTACATCATGGTTTGGAACTTGCTGCAGCAGAATGATGTATTGTTTTAATCTGGATGTTTGCTACTGGTGTTACTGTGGGGCGGCATGGCCAGAACAAGCAGCAAAATTTAATTGAATGTGTGCAGCGTTGTCTGCGGCAGTGCCCGTGGGAGTGACATGGTGGGGGGAGGGGGGTCATGCTCAGGATGGACCGTCCCAGTTTTAGGCCTCAGAAAGTTGGTAGTTTTATATTACCAAGACCCTGATGTGTTTAAGGTACTTATTTTCGGCCACCAAATACAACAGGTTCTAAGAACTGCTTTATCCCTGTGGGGATCGGGGATTATGCAATTTGGTTCTGTGCATTACAACCAGGAATAGAGTTTTCCATGCGACATACTTCAGGTCAGCAGTTTCCGTAGGCTGAAAGGGAGCCCCTATAAGCTGGGCAAGGCATATGTTGAGGTCTGGAGGTAGGGGGAGGCAACAAGGTCCCTCGCTAGTGGGTATAAATGGCTGAGGCCTTTAAAAAAAACTTTTGAAAATGGGTAGTGTAACCCCCCTACAAATGTGGGTTTCCGAAAGCCTTCCTTGAGTGTGCCTAAATGCCCACTGCCAGGCTGGTGTCCTTTGTCTTAACCGTTTAAAAGCTATTGCATGTGAGTGCCTTTATAGCCTCTGTGTCCTGTCTCTTTAAGAGCTGTCTATATCACAGTGTATAATTAATCTGGGTGGAGGTTACGTATTTCTAAGCTCGAGGCCCGCCTGGGCTGCCAGATAATCTCTCTGTTCTGCCATCACTAGTTGCGCAGAGGGAGCTCTGTTAGAAGCTGCACTTATTTGTTGATTATCAGTTAGAATAGTAATGATATTGTAGTTTGTCTAACCTGCCTTCTTTGCAGCATGGACAGTTCTGTTTATCACCACCATCTTGGTCCTGGACTGCTAGAATGGGCCAATCAGTACCTTTGGGGACCCTAAAATGGAGTCTGTCCCCAAGGGTCTTGTGGGAGTGAATTTCTGTAGGAATTGTAGTTTTGAGACTTTGGCCGCTAAATGCACATGGAGGGGGAACCCTTGCTTTGACAGACTGATGGATCAACCAATTGAACCTTTTGTATCAGAGGTAAATCCCAGAGCTGCCTGCAGCAGTGAGGCAGAAGTGAGTTGGAGCTGGAAGAGTGAGCAGCTCCAGCTCGAGTAGCTGCTGCCTCGTGGGGTGGCATGGGGACTTGGCGTCAAGTCCGAGTCTGGCCTGCCTGCCTTCAGCTGTCCCTCATGGAGAGAAAAGAGAAGCTTTATTTCGGACTACGTCTCCAAGCCATTTCATCTTTCCCCGATTAATGGGCACGACGAGCAGTGAGTCAGTCTGGAGTTAGAGTTTGGAGAGTAAACAGCTCAAGTGATTCGAGCAGCAGCTCCTGCGTAGTTCGTGCGGGAGATTTGTGGAAAGGCTGAGTTTTGCCTGTCTGCCTGCTGTCCCTTGAGAGGGAATCCTTTGAAAGACTTAGCAATATGACGGTATCCGAATTGGAGTGTGATAAAGCCACTGAAGAGTGACCAGATTTAAACCTGAAGAAGACCGAAGATTTGCTGTACACGATCGGCCTGTCAGGACTTCCAGTTGCCACAAAATTCCCAGTTTTGCTCAGAGACACTGATACTGCTGCCGGACTGCTATCCGCATTGTGGTATGGTGATTGCTTTACTATAAGTGTGCTGTTTGCTATTAGTGGGTCGCAATTTGGTTCTCCAATGTTTAATTGTGCCACGCTTGCTGGAAGCTGCATCCAGCCTTCCCGGACTGATATCCGAACTGTCTTACCCGGCCTGGGCCCTGCCGCTTTGGCCCAGCCAGCTATTCACACCACATAGAAGACCATCGACGAGAGACCTGCCTGGGGATCAGCCCCCTGCTCAACATCACGAACAGGAACAACACCACGGTGAATCGTGTGGGCCCTGCTTCTCCTGGCAGACCAGCAAGTCATCCTGCAGTCTCCATGTCATCCATCCTGCGTCCTGTACTGGGTAGCGTGAGTAAACACCAGGGTAGCTCCCTGCAACAACAGCTCAATCAAAGTGTGTCACCTGATTTAATTTTTTTATTTAATCATTACGGACTAAGCCTCCTGGCTCCAGATTACAAATTGTGTGTGGTTGTGCATGCCTTTTCTTTTCATCACAGGGCCCCAACCAGCTGCAATGCCGGCTTGCCCCGGGCAGCGTTCCAGGCTAGCCCACCTTACTTCCAACTTGGTACGCAGAGCGTGTGACTGTGCAGGGACTAAAAGTGCATGCATAATTGCCTGACTAGATCAGTTTCAGAATCAATCAACCCGATTACGCCCCTCCCTTGTTCAATTTCCCTGAATAAATCAGATCTAACTATTTTTGCATTTAATCTGACTGTGGTTCCAGTTTGTACCAAAAGCACTGTACTGTTGTTATTTGCTGTGCCTAATCTTGTTTTACAGGGGATCTCCAGGGTCGAACTGGTGGAACCAGCCCTGGTGGTAAGTGCAAACAGTGGGGATTTGTATGCTGAATAGGGGCTACTGTGAAAGTGTTCGTTGCTTATTGTTTAGACCACTAGAGGGGGAAGAGGGGGGGTTACAGTGTCCCGGAGGGCTGTACCCAGGTTAGCCTTGTTACTAACAACCCTGTCCTCTGGGTGGAGGCACCCATTTCAGTACCCATGCCCCTTAACCTGCTACTAGCTAAGCAGGCAGGGGTAGTAGCCCTTGGAATAGTGCCACCTAGGGGTTACACTAGTGTGACCAAAGGCTTTCCTTTGCCAGCTGATATGTATGCTGACTGCTTCTAAGTGCACCTTTATAGTTGAATGCGGTAAGCTTAACAACTGTAGGTGTACCAGGGTATACCAGATTAATGGAAACCCCTGCTTCTCTTGGGTTTATTTTTCTGGGGGTACACCAGTAAGAAAACCTTTTCCACTCAGAGGAATATGCTTTCCTGCTAGTGGGTTTCCTTGAAACCATAAGCACCTTAAGGACTTCCTCCAAGTGATCCAATCCAGAAGATTCAAACCTCCTCAAGAATCATGCCCTCAGGCGTAGGGTCCTGGGGTTTGGGAATGTTATTCTACCCTGGGACAAAAACAACAGATTGTGACTGAGTGGCAGGCTGATTGGATTTTTGCTGGACAGGCCCAGGAGCATCGAGTACCAGGCCTGTCTGGTTCAGTCTGGAGCTATCAGGATCATAGACTGCAGGTTCCCTCCTGAATTTCAGGAGTACTGTCTCATTGAGTGGGAATAACAGGAAGGCATACAGAAACTTCCCTGTCCAGTCCAGGACCAGGGTGCCTTCTGGGACTGCCCCCCTGTCTGGTGGTCTGAAACAAAACTGGAAGCTGATAGTTCTCCCAATATGCAAACAGGTCTATATTATGAGTGTCCCATCTTCTGAACACTCTGGCCAGAACCTGCTGGTTTAAGGCCCATTGTGATTTCCCTTGCTGATTATGCTTAGGGAATCTGCCAGGACATTGTCCTTGCCTGGCAGATGCACTGTACATACGTTTACTTCTAAGGACTATGCCAGGTCCCAGATCCTCATTGTCTCTGTACACAGTTCTGAGCATCTTGTTTCCCCCTGCTTGTTTATGTAATATGTTGTTGTGGTGTTGCCCATCCTGAGATGGACAAACTGACCCTGTAGCTGGGAGGAGAAAGGCTGCATTGCTAGCAGTACTGCTTGAGCTCCTGGAGCTTGCTGCGTTCTAGTGACTCCTGCAGGATCCATGTGCCACTCACTGTGAGGTCCTGCAGGTGGGAACCCTTACCCATTAGTGAGGCATCCAAGTAAGAATACCTGTTGATGATTGCTGAAGGAATGTCCTCTCTGAGGTTGCCTTCTTCCTTTCACCACACTTCCACCACTCTAATGATTCCCTTGTACTTTGTCACTGGCACTAGTTCTGAGAGTGGATCCCATCTTTGAGACCAGTTGTCCCTTAAGTGTACTGGATATCTTTCATTTGGAACCTACATCATGGAACCACAGCTGTGGATGTGGCCATGTGTCCTAGTAGCTGCAGGAAGTCTCTTGCAGTTCTCGGCTGACCTGCTGTGAAAGACTGCTGTTGCTATTAAAGCTGTAACTCGGGCCTGTGGAAGGAAAGCTTTTCCCAGCAGGGTGTTTAGCTCTGCTCCTTTAAAGTCCAGTAATTGAACAATGAACAGACTCTAGCTAGGACTTCTGCAGGTTTAAATCCCAGGTTCTTCAAGGTGCTTTTTTTTTTACCAACCAATCTGAGCTCTTTGTCTCTTGTTTTGTTTTCCCTGAGACTAGCCAGTCATCCAGGTAGGGGAAAACCACCACACCTTGTTTTCTCAGATGTGATCTCACCACAGCAAAGCACTTTGTGAAAACCCTTGGAGCTGAGGTGAGACCAAATGACAGAGCTGTGAACTGGTATTGGCAGTTCTCCAGCTTGAATCTGAGATATTTTCCATGAGACTGTCTGACTGGGATATGAAAATAGGCATCTTTCTGATCCAGGGATCCCAGCCAATGGCCTGCCTGCAAAGATAGTATCACTGTTCTCAGTGTGCCCATCCTGAATTTTTCTTTTTTCAAATGTTTGTTCAGAAACCTGAGATCTCAAATGGGACGCCATTCCCCATTTTTCTTGCACATCAGGAATTATCTTGAGAACTGACACCTGCCCCACTAGGAGGCAGAAGCTTTTTCTCTGGCTTTTGATATTACAGAGCACAAGAACAGGTCACTGAACTCACGCAGCACGATACAAAGCTGCTGTCCACATGAAGAATAGTGTGAATAAAACACTCCATTTTATTCAGAATCAAGAGATAAACCTAAGTGCCTCAGCTTGAGGACACCCACACAGACTGATGTTTCAACCTAAACAGGTCTTTGTCTTAGATACTGCTTTAAATTCCATGCGAAGTGGACCAAGTCTTGCATTCACTAGTGGTGGGAATTACATGGGTTCGCATGTAACTGAATTTAGGTTTCATTATAGATAACTGGATATTATTGATTGAGTGTTGTTTGACACTATTTATATGCACCGTCACTTTAAAGATGTATTGCTGAATAATTTAAATTGTTTGAAGAACTGTATAAAACACCCATCTCCACTAGGGGTGCTATGCTTTGTCAAAGACCTGTTTAGGTTGAAATGTCAGTCTGTGTGGATGTCCTTGAGCTGAGGTGCTTAGCTTTATCTTTTGATTTGATGAATAAAACTGCCTGTTTTATTTGCGTAACCCCCCTACAAATGGGGGTTCCCGAAAAGTCTTCCTTGAGCTTACCTAAATGCTCACTGCCAGGCTGGTGTCCTGCGTTTTAGCAGTTTAAATGCGATTGCCAGAGAGTGCTTGTATAGCCTCTGTGCACTGTCTCTTTAAGAGCTGCCTGGATTGCAGTCATAAGTAATCTGAGAATGAGCTCTGTTGAAAGATGTAACTATTTGCTGAAAATCATTTAGAGTGATAATAATAATGTAGTTTGTCTAACCTGCCTTCTTTGCAGCAAGGACTGTTTTGTTTATCTCCACTATCTTGTTCCTGGACTGCCGAATTGGGCCAATCAGTACTGGTGGGACCTAAAATGGAGCCGGACTACAGGAGCTGTCTGGAGTCAAAATCTGTAGGAATTATAGTTTTGGGCTTTTGGCACCTTTTTGCACCTGAAGGGGGAGCCTTTGTTGTGACTGACAGACAGATCAGCCAACCAAACCTTTCCGATTCTGGGGAAAGTCCCAGGTTTGCTGGCAGTTGAGTCAGATCTAAGTTGGGAGCTGAAGAAGCAACGGCTCGAGACAGTCTCCGTGGAAAGGCCTGAGTTTTGGCCTGCATGTCTGCCTGCTGTCCCTGAGAGGGAGAAGAGAATCAGTTTGGACTGAATCCGAGTTTGTGAGAACGAAGTAAGCCACTGAGTTGTGACCAGGATCAACCTGAAGAAGACTGAAGATTTGCTGAATGCATCGGTCTGTCAGGATTTCCAGCTACCTCTAAACTCCCAGTGTGTGCAGAGACTTTGCGATTGAGACCGGAGAGCGGTTTGCCTGGTATAGTAGAATCCCTTACATGTAACTATGCTGTGTGTTTATAGTGGGTCGTGATTTGGTTCCCCACTGTGTGAATTGTGTTCTGCTTGCTGGAAGCTGTATCCAGCTCGACTGGACTGAATCCGCATTCATCTCCATATGGCCTGGGCCTTGCCACACTGGCCCTGCCAGACTACCCCACTGCACAGAGAAAGCCACTGATGAGAGACCTGCCTGGGGATCAGCCCCCTGCTCCACGCTTGAACAGGAACAACGCCTCGGCAAATCGTGTGGGCCCTGCTTCTCCTGGCACTCCATATCAACCACCTGCAGTCTCAATTTTTGTCCAGCCTGTGTCCAGTCTTGGGTATTGTGAGTAAATATCTGGGTAGCTCCCTGCAACAACAGCTTAATCTAACTGTGTCATCTGATTGTCTTGTTGTTTCTTTTCTTTCACGAACTGAGCCCTCTGGCTCCAGATTACAATTAGTGTGTGTGGTGCATGTTGTTTTCTTCTATCACAGGGCCCCAACTAGCTGTGACGCCGGCCTACCCAGGGCAACGATCCTGGCTTGCCCACCTCTTCTTCACCTGGGTACCCAGAGTGGGTGACTGTTTATGGTCCCTGAAGTGCATGCATAACTGTTTGATTGATACAGCCTTTAAGCAAATTAACCTGATTACGCCCCTTCCTTGTTCAAGTCCCTTAAATAAATCAGATCTAACTCTTTTTGCATTTACCCTGACTGTGGTTCCAGTTTGTGCAAGAGTACTGTACTGCTGTTATTTGCTGTGTATAACCTTGTTTTGAAGGGGGTCCCCCAGGGTTGAGCCAGAGGAACGCCCTGGTGGTAAGTGCAAACAGTGTGGGTACTTGTGTGGTGTATCAGGGGTATTGTGAAAGTGATTATTGTATATTGTTCCAGCCACTAGTAAGGAAAGAGGGGGGTTACAGTGTCCTGGAGGGTTGTGCCCAGGTTAGCTTGACCACTGCCAACCCTGACCTCCAGGTGGAGGCACCCGTTTCAGAACTCAGGCCCCTTAACCTGCTCCTAGCCAAGCAGGCAGGGCTAGTAGCCCTTGGGATAGCGCCACCTAGGAGTTACATTTGCACTATTCCTTGTGTGGACAGCAGCTTTGTATTGTGCTGGGTGAGTTCAGTGACCTGTTCTCGTGCTCTTTGATGTTCTGATCATGCTGAACCGGGCCCCTGCAGGCGGCTCTCATTTTTCCTTGTGGACTTTTGATATTAACAGTTTTTTTTTTACTTCCAGTTCCATCAGACTTTTTTCTGTTGGAGAGTGAGCTGAAGAACTATGTTTCTGTAGGTTGGAAAGTGTTTGAACTGCAGACACAACCTCCTGCCCACTACCTCCAGTACCCACTTCTCTGTGGTAAAGTTTACCCATTCCTGGAAGTAGTGTGCCAGTGTTCTGACCACTGGCAATGGTTAGCTGACAAGGGCAAAAACTGTCAGGGGTTTTGTTTTGGCAGGAGCTTAAGCACCGGAGCAGCAGCATTATGCCTGGAAGCCCTTCTTACTTTTCCCCAATAGTAACCTCTTTGTGACTGATATAATAGGGAGCGTACGAGACATAGGCTCTTGGGAAGAACCCTCTGCGTCCCCTTCCTTAGGACCTGTGGTAGGTAGAGGCCTTTTCCTTCTCACTGTTACTTTTGAAAGTGGTTTTGTATTTATCCAGTTTTATCATGTAGGCCTCTGTTTTGTCACCCAATGACGAAGTTCCCTCAAAGAATAAATCCAATGGCTTGGTTTGAGTATTCTGAGAAACGACAGTAGTCCTCAACCAGGAAAACCGTTTTAAGGACACTGCATGGACCAAAACTCTAGTAGCAGTGTCACTAGTGTCCACCTCCATTCAATCCCCCCCCAGGAAAAACCTGATAGACTCTCCCACTACCACCGTTAAACCCAGCACTGAAACCGTGACTATTAAACTGCCTAATGCGCTGAACCTGTATGACTGTATCTTTCTGTAGTCTATAACCACTGTATTTGTGCTAATCCTGAAACAACTGTATATGATCTGAAATCTGTATTTACGGTACTGGTGTTTCTGTATCATTAGTCCTCCCTGACGTGGAACCTTTGTAACTGAACTTGTTCCAAAACCTGTAACCACTGTATTTGTGTTTTGCAATGTTTGTCCACCCTGACGTGGAACCTTTGTAAAAGAGCTCATGCTCAAAGTTTTTTCCGAATATTCATAAATAAATAAATAAATAAAAAGGGCTGATCTTGCGTGGCAATTAGGTCCCGTGCCAGTTCGCCATCCGCTCGGTCTGCCAGTGCCAGAATTGTGTTCCAGAGTGCTTTCTGGTACTGTGCTGTATGTGCTGAGTAAGCTTCCTGCCTGATGAGTAGGAATGCTGTAGCATAAACCTTTTTGGCCAGAGTATCCATTTTTTTAGAGGAAAACTGTGCCAAAGGTCAAATTGAGGTTCCTACAACAGGAACCAGTTAATTAAGGTAAAAGGGCACAGACAGAAATGGAAAGTGAAAGTGATCCCTTTTCTGAGTTGCATATGTTAAAAATATTAAACCACTTATTAATAGGTAAAAAAAAGTTCAGTTGTCAAAAAATAAAAACAATTGCCAGCTAGGATTGTCTCCGATTCCAGTGAATGAATCGGGAACCAGAGAGGGCAGCATTTACTGAAAACCCCTCGCTAACACGGAGTAATTGAAGAAACTAACTAAAGTAACACTTTTTTTAAAGCAATTACAAAGAAACAAGGCAAAGGGAACATTGTTTAGGAGTAGCTCAGTAAGCTGAAGCTTGTTTCCAGATGCAACCTGGGAGCACAAGGAAGGTAAGTGACTTGCTCAGGATCACATAATATGCACCTAGACAGCTGTGGGATTCAAACCCAGGTCTCCAGATCTGCAGTTCTGAGCCTTAACCCACTGCACTATACTGCCTTCTTAAACAAACCAATTGGAGAACCAGCTGTTACCGGAGTTCACATGGGGGCAACTTCTCTCTTCAGGCAGAAAAACAGATCTGAGCAACGGCTGGAGTGGAATGCAGATGCAGAGTTTGAACGTACATTCCAAATTCTAAAGATTTGCATAGGGTCTATCTTCAGGGCGTCACTCTCAGCCAAAATGACTACTAAAGTGTGAACACTACGTGATGGATTTCTGGGGTTAGAATCTGATGTACACGTGCGTGTGTTTCTCTGTATATATACAGTGGTCCACATTTTCAAAAGAGATGGACGGCGCATCTCCGAAAAAAACAGAGATGAGCCGCCCATCTCAAAAGTTGCTCAAACTGCCATATTTCGCAAAAGGGCAGATGGGCTGCCCAAATAAACATGAATATGGCCCAAAATTAATATATGCTGCCCAAGCAGAGGCGTGCCTATGAATATTCTTGCAATGGGATATTCAAGCATGAAAGTGCAGGAAGATGAGATTACGCAAAGTTAGGCATGGAAAAAGCATGCCTAACTTGGCTGGCCACCCACCCACAGGCAGGCTGCGGTACTGCAGACAGTCGCACGGCAGCCTGCCATGTCTGGTAGTCCAGTGGCATGCCCTTCCCCGCACTGTTCCCCAATGTTCATGTAAGAATAGGAAAAACACCTTTCCATAGTGTAGGGTACCCCCCCTCCCTGCCTGCTCCTCATCAGTTTAAAAAAAAAATCGTACCCCCTTGTCCATAGTGTAGGGTACCCCCTTCCTGCCCAATCCCCATCTGAGTACTATCTGAAGCCCAAAACCCCTTTTCTGGGTTCCATGTCATTTCAGCTACTGCAAAAACAGTGAGTGCAATTTCAGCGATGCAATTATAGCGATGCAGATTTCAACAACCAGCAACTTCAGCGAGGAACTTTTCAGCAAATATAGTCGGATCTTATTGTTGCTGCTAGTTATTGCAGGGGGGCTATGCCCCCCTGTGCTCCCGAACCCCCTGTATTTCTAAATTAACATCCTCCGAGTCGCTCATTGACATTGGAGTATCGCTGAAATATCGCAGTTGCTGTAATGCTGCAGTTGCTGTAATTGTAGTCACCGATTTTGCTTCACTGTAATTGAGTAGCTGAATTGACGTGCTACCCTTTTCTGTAGTGTGGTGACCCCGGTACCCTGAACCCCATTCGAAACAGCATCCCACCCCATAAATATTCCATTGAGTAGGGTCCCCCCACCCCATGTCCGTACCACAATCTCTCTTCTGTCCGGAATCCCCTTTCACGAAGGTTTCCATACTGTAGTGGCCCCCCACCCCAGTAGGCAGGACCCCCTCCATGCAACCTCCTCCCACACCACCCATGCAGGCTGGCACAGCCTCCCACACCTACCATGCCCAGCCCTGACTGAACGGCTTGCAATCACACTGTTGCCGTACAGGTACAAGCCCGTGGTGACAGCCAATGAGCATAGTGCTATACTATACAGTGTGATCCTAACTGTTCGGTCAACAACTGGCCGCCAGCCGGGGTATCGGGCTGTAATCAATCACCTGCATGGGTGAGCCCGGAAGTGCGAGGAGGGTCACTACTACTGAGTGAAACCACTATGAAACCTTTGTGTGATTCAGGCTGTGGGGATCGTGATGCGGAGATAGGGACTATAATGGAATATTCTGGTGGATGTATTTCAAATGGGGTTTGAGCCTCAGGGTGAAGGTCACTACACTGCAGAAAAGGGACTGGAGCTTCAGATGATCAGAAGGGATCGGGGCAGGAGAGCCCACTATGAGACAAGGCCTCATTCTTTTAAATGGACAAGGTTGGGGCAGGGAGAGGTCCTACACTATGGAAAGGGGGGGGTCTATTCTTATATGGTTTTTCAGGGAATGGGGTTGGGGGTGCAGGCTGGCCCAGTGCAACTTGCCGGGTGTAGCCATGCTAAGTCGGTGCAAATGAGGCCATAATGGACATGCAAATGACCTGTTTGCACCTTGCATGCTTGATGGCCCCATCTGCATATTCAGGCTGAATATCAGGAATTTGGGATGGGCGCATCTAGGGATGCGTTGCGCATCCCCATTCCAGGTATTCAGCCCTTCCCCTGGGATGCACTGGCGCATTGTCGTCCACCCCCATTTGCGCGCCCGCACAGGTTGCTATATTCAGACAAGATGAACGTTCCATTGGGAACGCGCATCTTGTTTGCATATATCATGTTTTTGCGCCAGCCCACTTATTTGGGTGGTGCATCCCCCCTTTTTGAAGATGGGGGCCCAGTATCTTTGCATATGCAGTGTTTCTGTGTGTGGGAGTATGTGTTTTTGGGTGGGGGGTTTGTTTTTGAGTGTCAGTGCGGGCAGTGTGTGTGTAGCAGTTTTATTGTATGTCCATGTTTTCTGTGTATTGGTCTCTATATGTGTTGTAGCTGTTGTGGTTATGTGAGTGTCTTTTCTGTAGATTGTTTGTGTGTGTCTCTGAAAGCAGTGTGTGTGCAACATTTAAGCAATAATCCACAACGACATCAGTTATGCTGGGTTTACCCATGCCTGGTGTGGTTTGATCACGAGGCTGCAGGTTTAGTGACTTAACCACTCCAGAAGTGGGTAAATTCCAGCATAATCCACATCCTGTGGGGAGTTGGTATGAACACTTTAAGGCTTGTGTATTTTGCAAGACAGTGTGCCATTAGCATAGAGTGGCTGACATTGCAGTTAGCTGCTGGAGGGGTGAGTGGGTTTGGCAAGGATTTGAGCTGAATGTAGTTGGCGCGGCAGTTCTGTGAGCCGGCGGAGATGGAGTGCGAGAGGCAGGTCGAGAGCAGAAGATGGATAAGGGAGGTGACATTGTCAAGTGATTTATTTCACATTTGATTTTGCTGATGGAGTCACCTGGATCTTTATGCATGGATTACACAGACATTTACTCTTGCGTAAAGAAGGCAGCTGACTAGTCATAATGCTTAATTAGGGGACCCCACTGTATAAAAGTGTGTGTGTGTGTAGATTTGTGACAGGGACAAGTAAGCAATAACACAGGACAGGGTGTGCGGTTATTGAGTAAATACCGCATGTCCCCCAACTCCTTGGGTTGGAGGCATGAGGCATTAGCTGAGTGCCTTCAACCCCGGGGGGAGAATGTGGTAATTCCCCAATTACCACAAGCCCTGACGTGTGTTTCTGCATTTATAAAATAGCACTAACATAATAACAAAAATACAAGACTGCTGGCTCAGTGGTGCAGAGGGATGAGGCGCTGGATGCCACACCTCGCACCACACCGGCGACCTGGGGTCGGGGGCGAGCTCCGGCTGCCGGCGGTCAGCTGGGTAGGAGAGGATTGAGTGTCTGGAGGATAGCGCCCTCTCCTGGGGAAGGTGGGGGACAAGAGCCACTGCAGCACTGGCTCCTGGTGGCAGCCCGGGGATGGTGCAGGGCAGCACAGAGCATGGGGCGGCAGGGCAGACGTTGGACGTGCAGCATGTGGGTGCATGCACTGCAACATCCTAGATGTCATTGCACGCTCGCGACGAAAAAAGGAAAAAGAGGAAGAAAGGAATCCTCCAGCACGCATGAGGACTCCGCCACTGGTGCCACACTGGACATACCAGGATTCTCCCTCCCAGCCCAGCTCACCAAGAACTCCTCAGTGTGCAGGGCAAGTACCCGCTGGGTCGAGACCTGGGCTGTGTGCAGGGGGAAGGAGGTTGAGAATGGGAACTGCGGCCAGAGGAACACTGGAGGTCACAGGGCTGAAGGGGAACCATAGGCACACCCCCAGATGAAGAGGTAGGAGCATTAAAGAAGTAAATTAAAAAAAAAGAAACACAAGACTGAATAAATCTTTAAATTAAGAATAAATAAATCTACATCAGTGGTAAATCACTTCTCTCATCAAACAGCTAGTTTTACCACATCAAAGAGGTCCAATCATCTGGCAGGTAAGTCACTCATGTTGTTAGTTGAACCGTTTTTGTTTTTCTCAGTTTTCAGTGACTTAGAATTCTGAAGCAGTGTAGTTCCAAGACTTGCAAGGCACTTTCCAGACCCGTGTGGTTATTGGTCAATTACTACACAGGTCTGGACAGTTATTAACCAATCAGATTACTGGATTTGTTTGCCAATTTTATAATAATCCATTATGAACTAAAGTGACACCAGTAGACTCATTTCACTAGATGACCTTATCCAGGATTCAAACCCAGGTTGATCCCAAGCAAAGAAGGCCAAAGCTTTATCACTGTGACATCAGTGCTCTTAAATCAACTGCACCCACTGAATGATGAGGGGCATGCAAAGAGCTGTGAAAACATCCATTCCTAACAGAGCTAAAACTCTCACAAAGCTGGAGAAGTCCATTCTGCAAACTAAACCGAGCACAGTGGCAGGAGACAAGCCATTTATGGATAGGGGAAGGGAAGCACCTGAATTATGCATTTAGCTCTGTGCTCATCTTCAGAGCTTCAGAATGAGTGACATTTGAACTAAAGAAAGGTACACAAGTGTTGTTTTAATGTTCTGTTGAAATGATAAATCTGTTTAATTTAAAAGTGAAATGACTTAAACCTCAGGCCAAGAATGAGTGATGGTGAGTCGCTCTCTGCAGACCTCTGTTTCACTGGTCCCGAAAAAGAAAATAATAAAACTCAGATTACCCAGCAGCGTTAATGCCAGATGCCCATTTCTCCAGGTGAAGACACCTCAGGTGTGAATGCTGTTTCCTGTGGAAACTCTTGCACTAATAGTTGCCTTCCAGCAGCCAATGCTTAAATTGGCAATAGCTTGGGGCTACCTTAGCGCTTCCAGACAGTTTAATACCCCTCAAATCAGGAGGAGTTCCTGATTTGGGGGAGATTTTCACAGAACCCTAATTTAAGTGCATAATTGAGTGTCATATGATAGCAATGCCGTGCTAGACTCATTAAGGGATACAGGGAAGAGTTATTGTTTGATTATAATGATCCTTGGAAAAAGTGGAATACTGCTGCTAAGCATGAAGAATGTCAAAAATGGCCAAAATCAAGGAAACCCCCTGCAAATAGGGAGACTTGGAAGCTGTGCTACCAGAATACTGAACGGACTAGTGAAAATTCAACTCCTTGGTGCCAAAGTGCTCAGCAAGGCAGCCGTCCTGCTGTGAAGCTAGCTGTTCTGCCCTGGTTTGATGTCTGAATGAATCACCAAAGTAATTACCCTCTCCAACGTACTTGCCTGTGATTTAGCTCTAATGATCACAGGTGGACGTTTTCCAGGCCAAGTCTGTCTGTGCTATCAGTACTTATAGATACTTGGCTTTGCACGGAGTACAATAAACCAAGCCGTGGAGGAAATAACAGCGGTGTTAACCTCTAACACCGGTGGGAAATGGCTTTAATAAAACTGGACTAAACAACACCTAGGTGGTAATAACCCAGGGCTAATTTATATCAAAGGTAAATGTAATAAACAAGGCCTGTTGTTATGGATACTTATTTATTGCCTACTGTTCTTTCTTACTCCTTACACTCGCTCTTTTGAGCCGCCTGGCCCTTTATGGGTTCAGTTCTTCTTCTGGACAGCTGTTTCATAAATAATTAAAGAACTTGCTTTGCTGGGCAGTGCAGGTGTGACTTGGGCTCAACAATCACTGGGGTTGTAAAGCCTTGAGAAGTTCCAAAACTAGGTGTGCCAACCCCCACCCCCTCGTCTGGGTTTGAGTCTTACCACAGCAGGAAGTTTGAACAGAACACTTTGCAAGAAAACAAAAGAAGAAATTCCAGTGTCCAGGATGGAAAAAATTCACTGAGGGAACCTCAACCCACCACCTTTCATGTAGGATCAAACATACCTGAGGTCTGGGAACAAGTTTCCTCGGTACGTGTTTCATTTTTACACTTTATTTACTCAGTTTCTTAAACGTTTACACTTTAGTTACTCAGATGTTTTACTTTTTTTTTTTTAATTTAGCTTTTGTTGACCGGGTAAGTGCACTAGACAAATCCTGCCTATTTTCAGGCACGACCTGGGGGAGGGGGGATACAGATGAATGCCAACTGACCTTGAACCAGATTAAGCTGTTGGTGGTATTTTTAGTGAATGAGGGAAATTTGGCCAGGACACCAGGAAATTCCCTACTCTTTTCGATAAGTGCCATGGGATCTTTAACATCCACTGGACTACCACCAATCCAGGCAGATGGGACCTCGGTTTAACATCTCATCCGAAAGACGGCACCTCAGAAGTGCAGCACCCCTCTCATGCTGCACTACAGTGTCAGTACTGGGATATTAACCCAAGTGCCAGATGTGGGAACTGAACCCACAGCCCTCTGATCTCCCGGCCTCAGAGGCGAGTGTGCTACCTACTGAGCCACTGACACTGCTAACACTTTATGTAGTTAGTTTTATCCCTTTAAGGTGATACAAGTGCAGTCCTTCCCCATTCTGCAGCTGGAATAGAGCCAGGCTTTGAATTTCACTCCTAGAACTAAGTTCCCCCGGTCACCCCCCTCCATTTACACAACTGATTCTACCAGACTTAAAATCATTTATTTTTCTGTTAGTTCGGATATTTGTTTGTTTTTGTTAAAACAGATAAGTGCACAAGGCAGACAGATGCCTATTTCAGGCCTCAGCTGGAAGAGCGACAGAGTGAGAGTGAAATGACATAACAGATAAAAGGCAATGAAATGGTACAGGCATGGAGACAGAGATCACACATGGCAACATCGGGTACTGCAAATTAAAAACAGCGCAAGGTAAAATAAAAACAAAACCATTCATATTGAGTCCGAACAGTCATTGCGTCAACAACAAATCAAGCAGTGCAAAACACCCAGCAGCGTTACTGGGATCAGTGCTGTCACTGGGTTATTCATAGCTGCATTTTCTTGAGGGGCGGGGCACCATAAATTCCACATCTGCACTAAGTTACAGTTTTGCATCATTCTATGTCACTAATTACATCTGCGTCAGATTGGGGTGTGTCCCGCAAGTGTTAAAAAATGGACGCAACTGGAGAAATTATTTGCTGCCGTTAACAAAATGTGCAAATATCTGGAAGCAAGACGCGTACTGTGCAAATATTAAGATGCAGGGTTCCCTATATGCAAATTATAGGGACACAAAGAATTCTCTTTCTCAACAATTATTCAGGACCATGGCTTTTACTGCAATCTGATGGTTATTTGGCACCACGGCTCTCTGCAGACCACTGGCAAACCAGTGCTAGTTTTCAGCTCCGAGTACTCAGCATCCTGGTGTCCTGGGGGCAAGTGCATCTGGTTTAGTGGTAGTGGCAGTAAGAGTTACACCCCTAAGCTATCTCAGTGAAATAGTCCACAGAGAGAACCTTGTCTTGGACTCTAAGGAGTCAGCCAACTAAAACACCAGAATCACAAATGTAACACCCAGGTACACTGCGAGTTCCCAAAATGACATGTCTGAGTCTCCAGATCCTAAAGAGTTAACCCTCCCAAGCTGGGGGTGGTGCCACTGCCAGAGGGCGGGGCTTATAGCGGCAACATAAACCACACTTGTCCCTGGCTGCTGAAAGTTGCTGAGAGGGCAGCTACCTGCCTGCAGCATCGATACCTGTGCTGTTCACAGTCCTCTGAGGGAGAAGGAGACCCCAAGCCTGTTCTGATTGTAGCTGCGGACATTCATACAGCAGTTGCTGTGGGGTGGGGGCATAGCCTCCCTAGGTGTTGCAGAAATGTGAGAAATTTTGAGTAATGACAAGTTTAAACTGTGGAAAAAATCGACCTGTCTCTGTTTGAAAGTGGCATGTACCCTCTGGGTGCCCTGTACAGCATACCAGAAAGCAGAGGATGGCATCCAGAAACATCAGTTCGGCTACCTTGAATGGGATGTCTGCCCTGTGGGGCCGGTGATGTCAGAACTGGTGCAAGTGATCCTGAGTAAGTTGCAGGACTCCTGCCAAGTTTTAAGCACCCACCCCATGTAGTTGCAGTCCAGCCTGTGAGAACTGGTTTAAGACTGAGAACAAATTTTTAAACTGTTGTTTGAAACCTGTCCCCCACACACACACAGGTGGTGGTGCATGCAGATCCGACGAGCTTGGATGGGGGGACACAGCCATGCTCTGACATGAGCACACCTCATGCACCTGTGTCGGGAAAACTTCCTTGGGGCCCCTAGGGGAGGGGAGAAAAAGGAGGAAAAGGCAGCCGACTGAACCAGGAGGATGCCCACTGCTCATCATATGCCCCACACTGCCAACTGAGCAATCTCTCCTGATCACTGGCAGAGTCTCCGTTCATGGGTAGGGCCCCCCCTCTTGACAGCCTCACCATGGGAGGTTCCTTTGCTTCTCTCCATCTTTTCACCCCCTGCCCAGCCCTCTCCCTTCCCCTCCATCCTTCTCTTCTCCTTCTTTTACCCCTGATTTGTTCCCAGTATTGTACCCACTCTCCCTCTCACCCTGCCCCCCGTCTAGTCCCCCTCGACAGGTTCCTCTCCTTACTTCTGCACTCCTGGTTCACATTCCCTCTCCATAGGCCTCTGTCCTATTCTCCCTTCATCTCCTCCCTTCTCCTCTGCCCCTATTCCATCCCCCTACCTGTGCTTCAGGGTCCCAGTCGATTCTCCATGGTTCTTGTCACCTCATCATTTCACAGTTACTGACCTTATCTGTGTTACTGTTGTTAGCTCATTTTCTCATCTGCAAACTATTGTGGTACTTATCCTGTATTTCCTTACAATTTATTGTCCATGCTTGTTTTTGATCAAGCCTGTGTATTGTTATTTTTGTGTATCACCCTGTTATCTTGTACTTGTTTTCACCCAGTTTCACCTCGAAAATTAGCTCTGCTCAACAGTGTTCACCTGGTTAAATATATAAGATTTTGATTGATTGATTGATTGATAGGGGCCAGTTGGCTGAAGGAGGTAAAGCGTACTAAATTAAAAAAAAATAAAAATAAAAGCAGATGCCCAGGTGTCCTTCAGTGCTCGTTTCTTTGCCAGTTTCAGTTCGTTCTGTTCTCATTGCTACATTTTGCTACTTTTGTTTAGTACAGGTGTCTGTCTGCATGACTGTCTCTGATCCCCAGTTGCTCAGCCTCGTAGGTGGTGTGTTCCTAACTACTAGTTCCAGTCCTCCACTGTTTTGCTCCCTGCCCACCTGCCTGTCTGGACCAGTGGCTTCTCTGCCTTCAATTTCGAGTGCCCACTGCAGTCACATGTAACCCTGGTGCCGTTATACCAAGGGCTCCTACCCCTGCCTGCTGTCCTGGGTACAGGTTGAGGGGCCTGGGTTTGAAATTAACAGCTACCGGGGTCTCCCTACGCACAGCATACAAACAATTATGGTGCCTCCGTCCACAGTAACTCATATGTGGGTAACTAACAAGGTTGGTACAGCCCTCTGGGAAGCTATAACCACCCACAGTCCCACCTAGCGACCTTTTACACTTGGTTTTACAACCGTAACACTCAACACTTAGAATACAGGCTAATGCCAGCATTAATGATATGCTCACGTACAATCCACTTACCAGCAGGGTCAGGCATCCGGCATTCACCCTGTGACCTCCTGTAAAAGGCAGTTTCCATAACACAGCCACGTACTTTCAATATACGTTGCCAATATTTCAGTAGCTTTAAACCAGGCAATGATGTGCTCACGAGCCAAGTTAACAATAAAACAGTTAATCAGGTTTATTGAGGGGGCGTGAACAAGGGAAGGGCAAGAATTTAGGCTAATTATTGCTAGGCTGTAATAGACAGATTCAAGTTACTGGTAATCAATCAGTCCCTGAATTTCTCGGTCTATGCAACTGCTGGGTACCCAGAGTGGAAAACAGGTATGCTTGAGCGGTGCCATGGGTTGGCCGGCGTTGCAGCTGTGATTGGGGCCCTCGATGGCAGAAAGGGTGACTGAATATGAACAACACACTTGTAAAACCATTTACTATTTGTAATCCTGGCCAGATGGCCCAGTCACATTTAAACACTCTAAGCTGGTAAAACAAATCAGATGGTACCATTACACAATTGAAGTTTTGTTGCAGGGAACTACCCTGGTTGTACTCAGTGTACCCAGATAGGACGATGCTACAGCTGGTGAAATTGAAGACCCTTCAGGATGTTGGTGAGGACCTGGGCCAACATGACTCACCTTCTCTTCACGGTCTTTTCCCTGTAGGTGCCCAACTGGTATAAAAGCAATTAACCATTACACCAACACAGCACCACCTACACACCCGTCAACAAAATCAACAGTCCACCGACAGGTCGCTGTATTGGTGCACCTGACACAGGGGCACACTGTCTCCGTCCTGCACCCCTCTCGATTAACTCGGCTCGGAGTTGATCATCGATAGTATGGGGTGCGGGGAGCATAGTCCCCCACATGTGGGTTGGGGGCAAAGCCCTCCAGTGAAAACACGGACCGGAGATACTGATTTATGTCGAATGCAATTCCGCGGCTTCCACATAAATCCCAGTCGCTGTGGTGCCAGTCAGTGAAAGTGTTGCTCAACTGGCATCTTAGCGCTGCCGCAACCTGCGTTCTGTTGCTGTGCAGTGGCTAAATCCCCAGTGCTGATCTCTCAGTATGTACAAGTGCGGTGAGAACAGAACTGCGCATGTGTGATGCTTGTGCAAGCCCCGGAGTCAGCCGTGCACAAGATGGTGGTGATGACAAAACTATGCATGCGCGATATGCGTGCACACGCATTTTAAGATGTCTCTATGTTGTGCATGGCGGTGCGTCCTTACAGTTGTGGAAGAAAAGGTAGTGCACCAGGAAGGGTGTGTATTTATGCAGTCTCATGAGGGAAGGCCGCTAAACAGCACCACTGTAAACTTTGCCAGAGCACTGTGGAAGCACACCACACAGCGGTCTGGTCACATGCTTCCACAGTGCTCTTAAGATATTATGAATGATGCATTGACGTCTGCGGAGCTCCACCATGCAGCCATAAAAAGAGGAGTTGAAATGTGTCTGCTCTCAGGCAGGTGACCAGTAACTGCTTGCTCCTATGGGCGTTACTGTTCCGTGAAGAGAAACTGTCAGCAGTGGGGAGGCAGTTTTCATGAATGTCTGACCTGTGTTTCAAGGTGTTGACTGTGGTTGGGTGTTGGTTTACCACTGCTGCATTTCACCACCTTTCTTGAAGCTGATGATATGTGTTTTAGGAAGACTAATGCTGCCTTTTTGTTTGCATGGGCTGGCTATGGTATTGTCTGCATAGCGACATGGTCCTTGGCACATCTCAGTACCATTTGCATTTAGTCATTCTATAAATTTTTTGGTTTACCATGTGTACCCTGTCTCCCTTGTCTGTAACTTGTTCCAGTGTTTTCCCCAGGCCACACCTGGAAATGAGTCTCGGCCCAGTGTGTCTTTGCCAGTTACCTCAATTTTAAATAAATAAATAAAAATTAAATGTGTGCCTTGACATGCACTGCATCCCAACTGCTTTACAGGCAGCTTATTTACACAGCACAGCTTAGCTGAAATGCTACATCTCATTTCCTGTGGTGTCCTACTTCTGCAGAGGACAGCTTGACGCCTCTCCGTATCAGTGGTACTTTGATTTTTTTAGGCTACCTAGGGATTGACACAACTGCCTAGTGCCAGGGCAAGGCCTTTTTAGCGGGGCCCTCAAAGTCCTCCTCTTTCTTCTCTCTGAGAGGGCCGGCCAGTGTTCTTTGGTTTTAAAGATACCAGTACCTGGGGAAATTGAAGAGTGCTCTGAGACCCTCCTGGGCTCGGAAAATAAGCAGCTGGTTCACAATGCATTTTTAATTATGGAAGCCCCAGGCTGGTAGGAGGCGGACATTGACACGGTGGTCCAAATCCAATCACTCTCTGTTTCATCATATTGATGTTTGTGGCCACCTGGGCACTGGGATGGGACACCCAGTGGATGCCATCAGTCAGAATCCGTTGGGGAGGAGCCGGAAACAGGCCTCCAGCATCCAGGTGCTGGTCTTCACAGGTCAAGTACCAGCCTCTGGAAGCTCCGTCTGGAAGGGACAGGTGCCCCACCCCAGACTCAGGACCCAAGTGCAACCTCCTAAGCCCGGCAAGTCCCATCTGGTCAGTCGCAGCTGGAGCCTCCATGGGGCAAACTCTGCTGCGAGGGGTACAGATCTCTAGCTTCTCGTTGCACTATCCCTCCTCCTTGTGGGGGGATCCTACTTTTTTACCTCTGAGTTTGGGTAACCCAAACAGAACAGGGCCCCTTGTTTTCCAGAAACACCTCAGTACGAGAATTTTTGTTGCTAAGTTTTCTGAGCAGGAATTGCTAGAAATGTAAACAGCTTAAAGGAGTAGTCCACCCAAAACTTGCAAAAGACATATGTTGTGCAGAGTGTTTTGATTTGTATGTTAAGTTCTTGTGTGCCCTTCCCTCTGTCTGCTATTAAGAGTTTTTCCTAAATTAGCCTGCTAGCTTTAGGGTAGTTTTACGACCCCTGGAGATCTCCATCTGAGATAGCTTAATTGTATTCCTTTGTCTTACAAAACACCTTGTCTCATGTGACAACGATGTAGCAGAGACCATAAATCCAGCAGAAAAAATTGCTTTACAGTCAGTTCACAACAGTAGAGACGGCTATATTTTAAAATCTATAGAATTCAGCTTAGTGACTACCCTCATCGTAAAGGTCTTACGGTCCTGAAGAACTTTGCTGCTGGTAATTTTTGTGCAGCTTGTAAAGCTTCCAAGATATTTAGTATGTTTGGCATGTGTGTGCTGACTGTTGGGTCTCTGCTACATCACTGTCACATGATACAGGATGCACTCTGGGAACAAGGAATACAATTAAGCTGTCTCAGATGAAGATCCCCCGTGGTCGTAAAACTATCATAAAGCTAGCCGGCTAATTTAGAAAAAACTCCTAATAGCAGTCAGAGGGAAGGAAACACTAGAACTTCACATACAAATTAAAACACTCTGCACAACATATATTTTTTTGCAAGTTTTGGCTGAACTACTCCTTTAAGGCCCCAGACAGGAGCTGTGCATAGTAACCCCTTACTGCCTAGAAGGGAGGATTACCTGAACCAGCCAAGACTAACACTAAGCCCCCAACTGCTTACAGAGAGGTGGGGGAGGTCACATACTTACTTGTAATTGTTTACTAAGGGGGGGTCACTTATCTATTTGTAATTGTTTCCTAAGAAAAAGGGGGGGTCACATATTAATTTGTATATGGACCCCATACTACTTGAGACTCAGTACAGTTTAGAATTTTCATAAGGACACAATGGGCCTCATTATTCAGTTTTATCCAAAACAAGCTTTTAACAGGCAAATCCCAGGTATGTTTTAAAAGTATGAGAAAGTGTCCTCTTTGCTCTGAATGTCAAACACACACATAGTTGAATCTGGTATTTTGGCTTACTGCTCGGACTCTGAAACTCCAGTCCTAACCCCCCTCCCCCCAAGCACAACCCCACTGTTTCAGAAACATCTGGCAATTCTCTCCCAGTCAATCCAGCAGGAGTTCCAACTTTCTAAAAACACATGTAATATTTCCTACCTCAGTGCTGCAACTGTTATCTTCTCAAGTCTGCAGCAGACGTACGCCTGGCCCCTGCTCTCCTCCCTCTGTCTCTTCCAACACGTAACAGACACTGCTGGCTTTCACCCCTCTACGTCTTCCAGCACAGCAGGAGTAGGAACTGTGTTCAGACATCCAAAGCAGGGGCAACATAAGTTATGCGTATTCTCTAGTGATGATGAGTCACAGGGCTCAGTGGTCCAACACCTTGTCTCTTAGCACAGAAGATGGGTCCAGATTTGCATTCTATTCGGTAGCTTAGACATTCCACTTCCATGACCCAGACTCACCACCCCCCTCATTAAGCAGCTGTCAACCTCATAAACACATGTAGAGATCACAGCAAAATATGACAGGCTTTCCTCAGTAACCCATTTCAATAGAAAACCAGGCAAACACAAGGCATAAGCATTAGTATTGTGGATTGTTTATAGTTTCAATTTAATTCAATTTTATTTAGGGCTAAAAGCCACTGGCCCCCATTTTCAGAAGGTTAGCACTTCACTAAACATGTATTTATTAAATTTTGATGACCGGGTAGGCCCACTGAGCCCTGAAGTCCCTTTTTCAGGGGCGACCCGGAGAGACATTACATAAATTGATACAGGCAGTAAACAGGTATAAACCTACATACAGGTACAATAATTACAGTTTTTGTCATTGATTCAGAACAGTGATGGCATTCTATCCAAAAATGTTTGGCACGACTCATGAACATCTGTGAGTTACCGAGATAAGGAAAGTGCTGTGTCGAGTATGAAGTTTGAGCAGGTAAGGTGCATTGGAATAAGTCTGTGGGGGGCAGGGGGGGCTGTCAGGTACCATGCCATTGGCAAGTACTTGCCTCCTGTAGATGCGCCTTGAGTCTGGTACAGAAGTTCATGAGAGAGGGGGCTTCCTGTACCACTGGTGGAAGTTTGTTCCACAGGTAGGGGGCTGTGGCAGAGAAAGATTTCCGGCCAGCACAGATCCTGACCCTGGGGGTTTCTAGCAGAGTCCGCCCAGAGGTCCTCATGGTTCGAGGGTTATGTTTGGAGGCTAAGGTAGCTGAGAGGCTGGGGGGAGCTGCGGGGCTGAGTAATTTAAATGCTAGACAGAGGAGAGGGTATTGGAGACGTGCTTCAAAAGAAGTCCACTGTAATTTGGCTAGTGTATCGCAGTGGTGGCTTCTGGAGTGATCCTGGGTAGCGAACCGCGCTACCTTGTTGTATAGAATCTGCAGCCGGTGAACTTCCTGCTTGGCCATTCCCTGTATAACAGGGGTTGCAAAGGTCAGTGTGGGTAGCAGGATGCTTGAGGCAATGGAGCACCTGGCTTCCGGTATAAGCTGATCCCTAATCCGATACAGGATGCTCAGCTTCCTGTGGATGGTGTTGGTCACTTGTTCCACATGGTCCTTGAAGGTGAGACCTTGGTCAAGTGTAAGCCCTAGGTATTTTAAGGAGGGCACAACTTCAATGCTGGTCCCTGCCAGTGATTTGAGTTGTAGGGAGCTGGTCCTGTCTTGCCCCAGGGATCTGGGCCCGAACAGCATGGCTTTTGGTTTGCCTACGTTCAAGACAATTCTGTTTATTTTTAGCCAGTTCTCCAGTGACGTTAGGTCAGATTGGAGTAAGGAGCTAAGAGTCTCCAGGTTATTTGAGGAGAGGTATAGGACGGTGTCATCCGCATATTGTACTACTGCACTATCCCCGAAGTGGAGTTTTAGGTCATTGGTAAACAACAAGAATAGTAGGGGACCAAGGATTGCTCCTTGTGGTACTCCCTCTTTTAGGGGTAGCGGGTCAGATAGCGCACCCTTCCAGCTGACTGTCTGGGTGCGGCCAGATAAATAGCTCTCAAACCACTTGAGAGCCAGAGGGTCTAGGCCTATCTTTTTAAGTTTTACTAGCAGGAGGTTGTATGTATGTGAAGTGCTAACCGGGTTTTGCACAATCAGATGAGGCGGGAGTCATATTCATTGACTCATGGTGCGTGGTACTCAGCAGACTGCACATACAGCCAGGATATACAGCTGTGGTAACGCAAATGAGGGATCCTTCTTGCATACAGGGTACGGTAGTATATTTAGAGGTTGTGGAAGCATCAGAAGGCCACTGTTGTAGTGCTGCTTAATGTTGCCAAAACCCTACTGTTATTACAATGTATAATAGGGGCACATGTGATTTGACCGAGTGCCCGGTGGTGGACTGACAGCAAGAGTTGTCAGTCCCTGGTCAGCTAGTGTCTCCCCCACTGCCCTTGTCGCTGTACCATTGTGAAATATACATATCCCATTTCCTGGTAGAGTAGTGGAACCCCCACCCCCACCCGATCAGTGTCAGAACCCTCTACACATATGCCTGTGGTGTCCATGGGATAGGCACTTGGTGAAGGAACTTCTGGACTAGATCTGTAACTGTACAGGTACCCTAGACAATGTACAGGGTAAACTGTGACTTGCCCCCAAATGAACTGGACAAATGGCCTGCAGTTTTACTTACATTACATGCATCTTTTATATTTATAGCATAGAAACATGGAATTTGATGGCAGATTGGGACCACTTGTCCCACCCAGTCTGCTCATTTTTCCCTGCGTATACTGTCACTGCAGACCCTACTTGATCTCCAGCTCCCTCCCTCCTGCTTCCCACTAAGATTCCTTTGTGCCTATCCCACGCATGCTTGAAGCCCACCACTGTTTTTGCCCCCACCACCTCCACTGGCAGACTGTTCCAGGCATCCACCACTCTTTCAGTGAAGAAATACCTCCTCATGTCTCTCTTGAATTTACCCCATTCCACCTTTATTGCATGTCCCATGGTTCTTGTGCATCTTTTCCTCTGCAAAACACTCCCCTCCTGTACCTTATTTACCCCCTTGAGTTACTTATAGGTCTCTATCGTATCCCACCTCACTCTTCTGTCTTCCAGGGTGTACATCTTAAGATCCTTCAGTCTCTCCTCCTAGAGCTTCTTATGCAGACCCGGCACCATTTCAGTTGCCCTCCTCTGGACTGCCTCCACTCTGTATATGTCCTTCCTGAGATGTGGTCTCCAGAATGGGATACAGTACTCCAGGTGGGGTCTCACCAATGATCTATGCAGTGGCAACACGGCCTCCCTTATTCTGCTGGTGATACCCCTCCCTGTGCACCCAACATCCCAGGGGCCCTGTCCGCTGCCTTGTCACATCGCTTGGCCACCTTGAGATCACTAGACGTTATTCCCAGGTCCCCTTCCTGTTTGGTAAATGGCAATACCTCTTCTCTCATGTTGTACTCTACCACTGGGGTTCTGTGCCCTAACTGCATGATTTTGCACCTTTTCACATTGAAACCCAGCTGCCATACCACTGGCCATTCCTCTAGTTTTCTCAGGTCTCTCCACATTCTATCCACCCCCTCTGGAGTATCCACCCTACTGCAGATTTTGGTGTCATCCTCAAAAAGCTACCTTCCCTTCCAGCTCATCTGCAATGTCATTTATGAAGATATTAAAGAGAACTGGTCCCAGTACTGAGCCCTATGGCACCCCACTGGTCACCCTCCATTCCCCCAGAGTGAACTCTGTTTAACGCTCTCTCTCTGTCACCTATCCCTTAACCAGTTTGTTACCCAGTTTACCCCCTTTGGAACCCCCCCAAGCTGCCCAGTTGTCTCATGAACCTCTTATGTGGAATGATGTCAAAATCCTTACTGAAATCTAAGTAGGCCACTTCCACCGCCCCACCCTGATCTTTATCCTTGGTCACCCAATCAAAGACTTCTGTCAGGTTTGTCTGACATGACCTCCACCCCCACACCCCCATGAATCCATGTTGCCTTGGTCTTGTTACCCGCAGGATTCAAGATACTCCCACAGTCCTTTCCTTTAGAAGTGGCTCCATTAGCTTCCCCACCACCAATGTCAGTCTGAGTCGGCCCAGTGACGTGGAGGGCTGGGGCATCATGCCTTACCTCCTGCCACGCTGGCGATCTGTGTTTGCAGGTCGTCAGGGGTCAGCTAGGGAAGGAGAGGATCGAGCATCCAGAGGGCAGCTCTCCTGTCCCAGGGAAGGTGGGAAACAGAGACCGACACCTAGCGGAGGCTAGGTGTTGGCACGTCGGGTCCTGTACAATGGGGCACGGAGGTGGACCGGCTGGCCGGTGTGCTGCATACAGAAGCACGTGCAGTTCAGCCATTGTTGACACTGCATGCTCTCCTCCGCAGAAAAAGCAGAAAACTGGTCCCGGCCGCGTGGCATGGCAGGCCATCCTTCGCAGGCGCTGCCCCTGAGAAGACACCTCCCCAGTGCTGGATCCGGACCTGGCAGGTTGAGTTGGGGGGGCTCCCCACCAACCTGCCATGGAGGTAAGCCGTGGGAGAAGACATTAGGGGGTCTGATGTTCAGGGGATGGGGCTGGGAGGAATGCAAAGAGAAAGGTCCGACCAGGACAGGGGAGAAAATAATAGAGAAAAAAAAAAGAATGTCAGACTGACTGGCCTGTAGTTGCCAGCCTCCTCCATCTGCCCTCTTCCAGTCCTCATGGACCATTCCTGTTTCCAGTAAGTTGTTATAAAGGACTGTCAGAGGTGCAGCCAATACCTCCCTAAGCTCCCTCAGTACCCTTGGGTATATGTGTACCCCATCTGGCCCCACAGCTTTGTCCACCTTCAGATTTGCAAGTCCCTTCAGGGCTCTCTCCTCAGCAAAGGGACTTGTGTCTACCTCCCCCTCTCCAGTGCCCCTGCTGCTTTTATGTGACCCATCCTCTTCCCCTTTTTCTGGGAAGACTGAACAAAAGTATTTGTCCAGGATATCTGCTTATTCCTGATCCTCCTCCGCACAGTCTCCATCTGCTCTTTTTAACTTCACAATCCCTCTTCTAGTCTTCCTCTTTTCACTTATATTCCTAAAAAATATCTTGTCCCCTTTTGCAGTGTTGGAATTACACGTTATGAGTTTTGGGAGCTAGAGGGGCCCATAAGGGCTGGTTCCATGTGATAACAGTGCCAGCATATCGGCACCGATTAAAACAGTTACTGCACATGGCCGAAA
Source organism: Neoceratodus forsteri (assembly GCA_016271365.2). Classification (NCBI taxonomy): domain Eukaryota; kingdom Metazoa; phylum Chordata; order Ceratodontiformes; family Ceratodontidae; genus Neoceratodus; species Neoceratodus forsteri. Next base: position 59,175,413 of record JADMNL010000036.1, on the reverse strand, counting down.
AGCAAAACGGCAATATGCAGAATAGCACCCAACACAAAGAGCTACACTTGCTGGAAGTCGCCAAAGAGTACATTACATCACTACTGTTTATGCAGGAGGCTATACCCCCCACACCTCCCAAACTTTTATTAATCAACTCCAGAGGGGACTTGATAATGGGGAGAGTGGAAAAGTCGGGTGGGGGGCTACTTCTGGGGACAGACATTGGAAGGGGGAGAACATTGGGGACAACCTACAGATGGGGGGGGCAAAGTCAAGACAGCAGGGGTGCAGGACTGAAAATGAAATTGCATAAAAAAAAAAAATATTCGTAAAAACAAACAAACCCAAAATACCTTTACCACAGCCAGTCCCGAACCCCGGTTGCCCTACTGGACGGCAGTGACTTTACCTAGCACACCAGACAGCCAACTCGAAACCGACCCAATCACCAAACCTACATATACGCTTGCAGATGACAAAAGAAAGTTCATGCTCAAATTACAATGTGGTCTTAATGACTGTCGCTATTTAGAGCACAGCGCCCAATTCTCTTTCGCTATTTTGACTTCGACCATATTGAGTCGCTCAAAACAAGTCGCTCTATTCACGGGACACCATAAGGGCTCTATCTTTAAAGTGAGCTCCCCTTCCGCATTATAAGTTAAGGGCAGTGATGCGTGAGCAACTGGGGCTCACTTAAGAGCTAGGTGGGCTGAACCCTGGCAAGCCCCTCCCCCCGTAATTCCAATGCTACCCTTTCATTACTTCTTGGGCTATTCTTTCCTCAGTTTGCACCTTTGCGCGTCTCACTTCTTTCCCTGCCTCCCACTGCTTCTCCTGATACACCTCCCTGTCCTCTTCCCTTTGCATCTCTTGTTATCTCCTGAAAACCACCCTTTTGGCATTTACCTTCTCAGCCACTTCCTTTGAGAACCATAGTGGTCTCTCTTTCCTCTTATTTTGCTCACTTCCTTTGCACAGAGGTTTGTTGCCTTCACTATGCCTTCCCTTAGCTTAGCCCACTGTTTCTCCACCCCCCCCCCCCCCCGGGTTGTCTCTGAGGCACTGGATCAAGATGGGTACACTTACTTACCGTCTGCAACTATTACTCAGTCCAAGAGCATTTCCCTTTCAGTTACTCCTCCATACCATCCTTCCTCAGTACAGTAAGCTGAGTCCTCTGTACCCTCCAGTAAGGGGGGGGTGGAGGAGTAAGGGACAAGGGTAAATCATGTCACCCACCCCCACAGGTTAATGTAGCCAGCAAGGAGGACACAAGTGTCTCTAAATTGCCAGTAAGCACGGAATTCAGCAGAAAATGGGAAAAGAGGGGAAACAAAGGGAATAGGGGGGCGGACGGGAAGAGAGCGTGCAGAACACGTGCGCAAATGCCCGCAGCCTAGGGAACAAAATCCCTGATCTGGCTGCCTTGATCGCGGAGGCTGATCTGGATATTGTGGCCATTACGGAGACATGGTGCAATGCGAATCATTACTGGGATGTAGCTATACTGGGGTACACTTTGTTCAGGAGGGACAGAGAGGTTAAATAGGGAGGAGGGGTGGTGCTCTATGTCAGGGAGGGCATAAAGGCAACGGAGGCACAAGGAATACGGTGGGGGGGGACAGAGACATTGTGGGTCACCCTGGAAACGGGCAATGGCACAGCCTTACGAACTGAAGTAATCTACAGACCCCCCTGTACAAAGGGAGGAAATGGACAGAGATCTACTGGAAGCCATCCATAAGAGCAGATAAAGGGGAGGATTTGCTGGTAGGTGGCTTCAATTTACCAGAAATTGAGTGAAGCTTCCCAGCGGCTGCAACAGCCAGGGGCAGAGACATCCTGGACTCCCTAGTAGAGGCATGTCTCAAGCACCTAGTGCTTGAACCAACCCAGGAGGGAGCAATTTTGGACCTGGTTCTAACTAATGGGGCCAGAATTTCAGATGTCAGGGTGGGTGACCACTTGGGGTCCAGTGACCATCGCACAGTGTGGTTCAATATGAGTACTGAAACAAGGTCATGCAACGCAAAAGCAAGGGTTCTGGACTTCAAGAGAGCAGACTTCACAAAGATGGGGTTGTGTCTCAGGGCTGCCCTAGCAAGGGGAGAGAAAAGGGGGGGGAGTTAGAGGAACTATGGGCCCATCTAAAAGGAGACATGGGGGAGGCAACAAACCTTTGCATTTGGGAAATAGACAAAGGCAAGAGGAAAAGAAACCCACTATGGTTCACACAAGAAGTGGCCGGGAAGGTAAAGGCAAGACCAGTGATGTTCAGGAAATATAAGCAGACGCAGAAGGAAGAGGACAGGGTAATGTATCTAGAAAAGCAAAGGCAGGCAGGGAAAGTGGTTAGGAACACCAAGGCAACTAGGACCGAGGAGAAGATAGCAAAGGAGGTGGAGAAAGGGGACAAGAAAGCTGGCCCAGTGGCGCTGAGGCGCTGGACGCCACACCTCGTGCCATGCCGGCGTCCAGTGTTCGGAAACAAGCAAGGCCATTGGGGGTTGGCAGGGGAAGGAGAGGATCGAGCATCTGGAGGACAGCTCTCCTCTCCCAGGGAGGGAGGACTGGTACTCCCACCAAACAACTGCCCCCAAGTGGAGGCCTGGCGGCAGGGCGGGAATGTGGGTGCCTTGGAAGGGAGGGTGCTGTGGGGCTTCTGCGGATGCGTGCATGCCTCCACATACACACGTCCTGCGTAGAAGTTAGAAAGGGGCAGCTGGGGCTGAGAAAGGAGATAAACATCTGTATAAAAAAAAAGGGGACAAGACCTTTTATCAGTACATAAGTGAAAGAAGAAAGACCGGGAGGTATTGTTAGGCTAAAAGGGGAGGAAGGAGTGGGAGTGCAAGGGGACCAGGATAAAGCATTAATCCTGAACAAATATTTCTGTTCAGTTTTCACACACGAAAGGAAAGGAGAGGGACCACAGCTAAGACTCAGGACTGATATGGTGGTGGACAGCAGTCCATTTACAGACCGGACAGTCCTAAAGGAACTCACTAAACTAAAGGTGGACAAGGCAATGGAACCAGACGAGATGCACCGTAGGGTATTAAAGAAGTTAAGGGAGGTACTGACTGCGCCACTGACATCACTGTTCAACAAGTCACTGGAAACCGGGAGGTTCCAGAGGACTGGAGGAGGGCCGATGTAGTCCCCCTCCACAAGAGTGGGAGCAGAGAAGAGGCTGGTAACTATAGACCTGTCAGTCTGACCTCAATGGTGGGGAAATTAATGGAATCTCTGCTAAAAGAAAGGATAGCGGAGCACCTTAAAGCCAGTGGAGCACAAGATCCGAGGCAGCACGGATTCACGTCAGGAAAGGCATGTCAGACAAATCTGATAGATTTCTTTGACTGGGCGACCAGGGAGGGGAATCAGGGAGGCGCGGTGGATGTAGCCTTCCTTGACTTCAGCAAGGCGTTCGACACCGTTTCACAAAGGAGACTGGTGAACAAGTTGCGTAGCCTGGGAGTGGGTCACAGAGTGATGAACTGGGTTGGGAATTGGTTGAGGGATAGAACACAGAGGGTGGTGGTAAACGGAGCTAAATCTGAGGTAGGGAGGGTCACAAGCGGGGTGCCACAGGGATCATTTCTTGCACCAGTACTATTTAATATCTTCGTCGGTGACACTGTGGAAGGGTTGTAGGGGAAGGTATGCCTCTTTGTAGATGACACAAAGATCTGTAATAGGGTAGGCAGCCCAAGAGAGGTGGAGAAAATGAGAAGCGATCTAGCTAAGCTGGAGGAATGGTCCAGAGTGTGACAGCTGAGATTTAATGCAAAAAAAGTGCAAAATCATGCACTTGAGGTGCAGAAACCAAGGGGAGGATTACATGATGGGGGATGTGTTAGAGACCACACAACAGGAAAGAGATCTAGGGGTGATCATATCTGATGACCAAAGCAGGAGGAGCACACAGATGAGAAGGTATCCACCCCCTCCCCACACACACACACACAAATAAATAGACACCTACATACACAATATTTTATCTCTTTAATTCCCTACTGCTAGCTTGGGCATCACTATCACTATACACCACTTCTGGGCCTGAGAGCTTGATGATCTTGTGTCCCCCCACCCCACAGGACCATCTGCCTCCAAACCCTCCAACAGGAGGCAGTGCAAAGGAGGGTGTTGCAACACTCTTTTCTAGGCCCAGTAGCCCACTGTAAGGGATTGTTGCTCTCACAGACCTGCCAACACCACCCCCAACCACCAACCTGTCTTACTTTGGGAACAGTGGGACGAGCAGCCAAAGTCTTCATCTCCTCCAGGACCAGGGTGTAGAGTTGGTAGGTCACTTTATTTGCTAAACTTCGCTACACACACGCCAGAGATTTGAGCAACAAGACCACTGTGTTTCTAGGTATTTTCCAAGACTGGGAGTGGAGTAGCAACGCCTCTGTGTTTGCTAGGTACCCCCGTGGACCCGGAGTGGAGTAACAAGGTCGCTATTGTTGCAAATTCCCCCAAAAGGCCAAGGGGGCAGCAGAGCAATATGGCTGCTACTACTTGATCTTCTTGCCCTCCTAAACACAGGAGCATCTTCCTCCCAACCAGCTTAGCAGGAGCCAGTGCAAAGGTGGGGGCTGCAGTATACTTTTTGGGACCTGATTGTCCAGTATAGGTGGTAAAAGATGTTGCTCTCAGAATCCTGACATCTCCCCTTCCACCCAGCTATCAGTCTTATTGTGGGAACAACATGAGGAGCAGGCAGGCAGGCAATGAGTCTTCATCCCCCTCCAGGACCGGGGTGTATAATGGCAAAATCACTATATTTCCTCTGCTATTGAGAGGGCAAGGTTTGGGTTTTTTTTGCCCATCTGTTTCTTTATACAGTCAGCAAGCAGGAAGACAAGCAAAAAGGAGCCGGATAAGTGAAGGAACTTGCTTTATTCAGCAGAAATTCAGGCTAACAACCAAGAGGTAGAATGCATAGGCAAAGGCAGGGCTTCCTTAGACCCACCTCTGCTAGGGGCCACTGGCAGTGATTGCCATGCTGACGGTAGCCAGCAATGTCCGCCATCCTGGCAGAAGACATTTTCAGTACTCTGCCCCTGTGAGGGGCCACCAGTTGTGACCTGCTATTCTGGCTAAAGCTATTTCTAACCTCACCAGTCCTGCGATGGGAAATGACCTCCATGCTGACGGAAGATGTGTTTGGCTCCCACTGTTACAAGGGCCCTCAAAAAGGTCTGCAATTACACCAAAACACGTCTTTTTAGTAACTGTTATTTATTTGATTTTTTAAAATATTTGGCCAGAGGAGGCACACTGAGCTGAAGCTTATTTCCAGGTACGACCCAAGAGCACAGAGAGGTTAAGCAACTTTCGCAGGGTCACACAGCATGCAAGTGGTGGTTATGAGATCCAAACCCAGGTCTGTTGAGTCTCCAGGTTCACAGCTTAGTGTTCTAGCCTCTAGGTCATACTACTGTTGTGGAGAGTTCTTGGGTAGGAGATCTCACGCAGAGGGAGGGAGCGGGTGCCTTTTGTTTTAAGGTAGACGAGCCAGCAAGCAGGAACAGAGGGTTAGCAGTGAAAGAGCCTGTAGAAACATAGAGACATAGACAATGTCAGCAGAATGAAATATCAGTCCACCCAGTCTGCACATTTAAACCTTGTTCTACCCCAAGACCTACTGTCTGGATGGGGGAGGGGTTGCCCTCGCCTCCCCCCTTGACTCCTGCCTGTCTGCCACCACCCTCCTAAATAACTATTAAAGGAAAACACTGTAAAAGACACAGCTTTCCTCAAACACTACAGAAAATCTCAGTTAGTGCTATCAGACAGTGACAACTTTGTTTAATGATCAGAGGGCTGTGGGTTCAGTTCCCACATCTGGCACTTGGGTTAATATCCCAGTACTGACACTGTAGTGCAGCATGAGAGGGGTGCTGCATTTCTGACGTGCCGTCTTTCGGATGAAACGTTAAACTGAGGTCCCATCTGCCTAGGTTGGTGGTAGTTCAGGTGGATGTTAAAGATCCCATGGCACTTATCGAAAAGAGTAGGGGAATTTCCCCGGTGTCCTGGCTAAATTTCCCTCATTCACTAAAAATACCACCAACAGCTTAATCTGGTTCAAGGTCAGTTGGCATTCATCTGTATCCCCCTTCCCCCGGGGTTGTGCCTGAAAATAGGCAGAATTTGTCTAGTGCACGTACCCGGTCAACAAAAACTAAATAAAAAAAAATTAAAACAGCTACCCACAACTTCCACTTCCTGTTGCTGGCAGCCACCATCTCATGAGCAGCAGTGAGCTTCCTGAGCTCACCGTATGCTAATATGTGTCTGTTTGACCTCTGCTATTGGTTGGCAGGACATATTAGCATAAAGTGAGCTCAGGAAGTTCACTGCTACTCATGAAATGGTGGCTGCCAGCAATAGGAAGTGAAAGTTGAAGGCCACTGTTTAAATCACTAAAAAAGCAATTAGAGGGAATAAAAAATAATTTACTGTCTGAAAGCACTAATCAAGCATTTTTGTAGTGCCTGGGTAAAGCTATGCCTTTTCCAATGTTTCCCTTTAAGCCCTTCACTCTGTCCTAGTCATGCATGAAACCTTTAGTTGTTACTGAGTCCACCACCTTTGCTGGTAGGTTGTCCCAGGGCTCCACCGCTCTCTCTGTAAAATAACATTTTCTCACGTCCCTCTTGAATGCCCCCAGCTTCCACTCATGTCCCCACGTTTTTGGATTGCCATTCCTGCTAACCACTTCCTGGCAGCTTACCTTGTTTATCCCTTTCAGGAACTGGATGGTCTCTATCATGTCACCCCTCTCACTTCTGGCCTCCAGTGAGTACCTGTTTAGTGCCCTAAGCCAATCCTCGGAGGATCTGTCCGGTTGGTCCTAAATAATCTTGGTTACCTTACAATGTGCCATCTCTAGCCGTTCTTTGTCTTTCAGTAGGTAGAAACTTCAGAACTGGGCACAGTTTACCAGCTGGGGCTTCACCAGTGATCTATAGAGGGGTAATATTGCCTCTTTTCTACTGCTATTGAAACCCCTCCCAATACACCCCAACATTCTAGTTGCCTTGCTGTACCCTTGTTGCACTGGGTAGATTGCTTTAGGGAGTTGCTTAAAATGACTTCTAGGTTCCTTTCCTCAGAAGTAGTGCCCAACTTAACTCCTCCCATATTCCTTCCGGGGGTTCTTGTTCCCTGTCTGCATCATATGAACATACGGAAATGCCAGCAGATTAGGCCATGGGGGTCTATCACGTCTGCTTCAGATGCAGCTCACAGTTTGATAATGGCTGCTGTTCCCCCATCCCCTCTCCCTTGCATCCCTCCTCTTATTTCCATTCAGAGTCCCCCTGGTCTCCACCCACCCTCGCTGTACCCTGCCCATGTATCTATCCCATCCCTTCTTAAAACCTCCCACTAATTCCTTTGATACCAACTCCTCAGGTAACTCATTCCAAGGCATCACCACCCTTTCTGTGAAGTAATGCTTTCTCAGGTCTCTTCTAGACTTCCCACCAACCAGTTACGGGCTATGATCCCTTGTGGTCCCTTCCCCTTCAGTGTGAACACTCCCTCTGTGTTTACTCTATTAATACCGTTCAGGTATTTAAAGGTCTTGATCATGTCCCCTCTGTCCCTTCTGTCTTCCAAGGAGTACATGTTTAGCTCTCTCAGTCTCTCCTCACAGGGCTTATCCCCCATTCCAAGGATCATCTTAAACGCCCTCCTCTGAACCCTCTCCAAGAGCATAATGTCCTTCCTTAAGTAAGGGAGCCAGAACTGCACACAGTACTCCAAGTGCAGCCTCACCAAGGATTTGTACAGGGGCAGAATTACCTCCTCCCTTCTCCAAGTGATCCCCCAGCAATGCACCCCAGCATTCCATTTGCCTTAGCCGCTGCTTTCCTGCAATGTCCTGAGCAATTCATTTTACCAATGATCACTACTCCCAGATCCTTTATTTCCTCCAAGACTGTTAGCTGTAACCCCCCAATTTGTAGCTGTACCCTGTATTCCCAGCTCCCACGTACAGTACACTGCACTTCCTTGTGTTAAACCCCAGCTGCCATGTGACTGACCATTGTTCTAGTCTTTCTGGGTCTTTCCAGAGTGTCCTCCTTCCCTCTTCACTGTCCACCTCCGCACCTAGTTTGGAGTTGTCAGCAAACAGACTGTTACTCCTAACTCCCATCACACTGTCTGAAATGAAAGTGTTAAGTAACAATGGACCCAGAACTGAACCCTGTGGGACCCCGCTAATGACCTTTCTGGGTGTTGATAGCTCTTCCCCTACTACCACCCGCTGTTGTCTGTCGTTTAGCCAGTTCTCAATACACCTCAGCAACCTTTCCCCCACCCCCAAGTCACTCAGCTTGCCCAGCAGTCTCCCATGCTTTTCTGAAGTCTAGATATAAAACATCACCTTGTTCTTTTTGTTGTTGAATTTCAACTACCAAACCTTGGCCCATCTCTCAAATTTTGCAGGTCCCCCTGCAACTCCCCCCCAACTGCTGTCTTCCCTGGGACGGAGCTTAATGCTATCTGTGAAGAGAAAGATCTTGCCCTGTTTTCCCTCTGTTATGATGCTGATGAACATACTGAAGAGGACTGGCCCCAGGACTGACCCCTTCGGCACATTACTTGTGACCTCCCTCTCCCCTGACTTACTGCCGTTTACCACCACACTCTGCTGTCTCCCAACCAGCTTCACATTCATCTAACTAGTCCATCACTCCACCTAGATCCTCTAACTTTTTCAGCAACCTTCGGTGTGGCACCGAGTTGAATGCCTTGTTGAAGCTGAAGTTGAGTAGATCCCCTGCTTGTCCCTTATCCACAGCTCTAGTTACCCAGTCAAATAATACTGTTAGGTCGGTCTGACTCCCTGCCAGGAACCCATTCTGTTTACTGTCCTAGAGCCCATTTCTCTCCAGGTAGTCCACCAGGTCCTGCTTGACTAGTGTCTCCATCTGTTTGCCAGCAAAGGAGGTAAGACTGATAGGCTAGTAGTTACACAACTGACCCCTCCTTTATGGAGCGGAACTATGCCCGCTACCCTCCAGTCTTTCAAAGTCAGCCCCCCCCCGACCATAATGAGCTATTGAATAGCCCTGCCAAGGGTTCTGCCAATTCTGATGCCAGTTCCCCAAGTACCCTTGGGTGCATCCCTTCTGGCCCTGCAGCCTAATCTGTTTTCAGGGCTACAAGTCCCTTTCTGACCCCGTCTTCTGTAATTGCCATCTGCCCATTTCTGGGTTCCCTTTTTAAGCAGTCTTTCCGCCACTTTCCAGCAAAGGCCTGCTGTCCTCCACTGCGAATACAGAGTAGAAGTGAGTTGCTCTCTGCTTGTCCTACACAATTTCCCTGGTCCCCTACACAGAGGGAGGGAGGGAGTGGGTGGGTGGTTTGTAAGGTAGATGAACCTGGAAGCTGGATGGTGACGCCTGCATCCGAGGGCCTGCTTGGGTTCAGCAAGAGGAATGTGGCCACTCACAACTGGATGCCTAATCTGGGCCAGTGTAGAATATCACCCTCTCATACCTTTTTTTTTTTTTTAATACTTTTTGCCCCCGCTACCTGCGACCCAGCACCTCAGTCTGGTCATGGACCCTAACTTCCACCTCCACATTAGACTCTACCCCTTGGATACCTTCTGAATTGCCCCCCCCCCAGGGTGGGGTGCGGCACCGATCCCCTTAATGGCACCGAATGACGGAACTAGGTCTGAGGGTTGGTCCTGGAGACTGATGAAGGCCAGTGCAAGCTTCAGCTAGGGCTGCAGGCAGGAAGTGTTTTTTTTTTTGGTGCTGTACGTAGGGGGCCGGGAATGTGCAATGACGTCCAGCGTCCATCCCGCCCCTCCGACTACATTTAGATGTCGGTTGCTGCGGTACCCCTGGCCTATGCTAGGGGTCCGTCAAGCACCGAACATAACCCTGCCCTCTCCCGGAGAAGGAGAGCTGTCTCTCTGGGACACTCGATCCTTCTCCCCGGCCGGCTCTCCGATGACTAAAGTGCGCCCGGCGTCTAGCGAAATCCAACTGCTGCGCTGGCGGGCCGACTGCACCCTCTCATACCTAGTTGCATGCATGTGCACCCTGGTGGCTGGATACTTGTATAACAGAAGGCACACTGAACCTAACAGCTCAGATTTGCAACTGTGTTCTTGAGAAGTTCGTCACTTGTTCTTATAGCCGTGACAAACAGTCATCCCCACAACCAATCAGTGCACTAACCAGCATTATAAGCAGCAAGACAAACCACGCACAAGTCAAAACATTCACTCGTTTTGGGCCACCTCCAAATCCATTACCATGGCATTGCTGAAAAACACTTTCTGACTTTGATCGCAATAGGAACTGGGCTGCTATGCAGACCAATCTTAATAAACTGAACAGAATTACATGGGAAACCATGGAGCAGTTGTTGGAAGTAAATAGACAACCCAAAACTAGCCTTCAGAAGGCTGCTTCACATAGTGGGTCACCAAAGGAGCAGATGAGGAGAACTGAAGAGTGGCTGTTAGGAGGCAGTCCTGAAGACTGGTCTGCTGGCCACAGGTGGCTCTGAAGTGTGGGCTAGCTGAGAAGGGTGAGACTGCCCACAGATGGCTGTCTGAAGGTGGTCCAAGGCAGCCTAAGGAGATGGTCTCAAGAGCGGCTGTCAGAAGGTAGCCCTGGCAATGAACGGCTAGCAGGAGGTAGCCTGGAAATGTGGGTCACCCAGAATAGTGAGATGAGGCAAGGAATGGCTGTCAGAAAGCAGCCCCTAGAGCAGGTTGCAAAAGGAGCAGGTGGGATGGGACACAGAATGGTCATCTGTAGGTGGCCCTGTAGAGTGGGCTGCTAAGACAGCAGATGGGATGGCCCATAGAATGGCCATCGGAAAGGAACCTCACTGAGTGGGTTGCCAATGGATGGGAGAGATGGCCCACATGATGGCCATCAGCAGGCAGCCCTGTAAAGTGGGCCACTAAGGAGATGAGATAGCCCACAGAATGGCCATCAGAATGCAGGCCCAAAGAGTGGGCCATTGTAGGGGTGAGACAGCCCACATAAGGTCCATTGGAGGGCAGCCCTGTACAGTGACACAGCAGGGAAACTGCTCTCAAAATGGGCATCAGAAGGCAACCCTGAAGAGCTGCTCAGGGGAGCAGCCAGAAGAGCCCTGACCCCGGCAGCCACGCTGAAGCACCAAGGCAGAGAATGGGGGGGGGGGGCTTGCCAGTAGAACAGAAGGAGTACCTGAAAATGGGCATATAACGTGTCTAGTGTACTACCTGGTCAACAAAAGCTAAATAAATAAATAAAGAAGGGAGAACACCCAAGACAACAGCCACATGGAAGAGGGCTGCAGACACGTAAAGGAAGGGAAGGGTGGGTGGGAAAACCAGCAGCTGTGTGGATCTTGCAATGCAATGAACATCCAAAGGACACACAGTCACAGTTTAGGTACTGCTCGGGAGGGGGAGGGGGAGTCGCCTGCTGCCCCAGTGAAGTGACCCCTGCCTTTGCAATTATCATGGACTGATTAGCTGACAGTTATGAACACTGGAAGATGAGCACACACCACCTGAAATAAAGGACATCCAGCTTTGATAAAGGATCTGGAGATTCTAAACGCATCATGCGGGTGAGTGTGGGACCTGTCCTGTGTGTACTAATAAATCATAGAATCATAGAAATTTGACGGTAGAAAAGGACCCTTCCGGACCATCTAGTCTGCCCAACCCTCCCCCTTCATATACTCCCCTCCCCCGCCTGCCTCCACACGCCCCCCAATACTCAGTTCCCACATGCCTGTCCCATGCCCTCTTAAATTCCTCCACCAATGGCAACAGAGCCATAAAATACAAAACTTCTGGAGCTGGACGTCCTTTATTTCAGATGGTGTGTGCTCAATTTCCAGTGTTCATTAGTGCTTTTTGTTTTGTTTTGTAGCGCCACCAATCTTGTGCTCAGCGTTTCTTCTGTTCATTTGAATTAGCAGACAAAATGACTTGAGAACACTGATGAGGGACAGTACTCCCACCACTTCTCCCATGTTCCCCATGCCCCTACCATATCTTTCTTGGGGCTTCATTCTCCAACCAGTGGGACAGTTATTCGTCTTGGCAACAGACAGCTCATGGTACTAGAAGCAGAGAGTCTATCTTTCAGCTCAGCTTGTTACCCTGACAAGTCTATTAGACAGCACTGCTAGAAAAAAAAAAAACAATATTTATTTTTTGACTCTGGCTGCATGTAAAGCTGAGATCAACCCTATATTTTTTCCTGCAGATGTGAAATCCATCAATTTTTTTTTTTTTACAAGCGCACCGCTGAAATGTTCCCCTCCGCTTTTCTTTTATCTGACTGAGCAGCCATCGGTTGTTATGCCAACATAACCTCTGACCTGCGGAATAGCCTTTTCAGATGGTTATTTACAGCCACGATTAGGCATGGGAAGGAATTTATGACCCTTTCTATCTTCCCCTGCTTCAGCAGGACGGTACGAGTCTGCAGTAAAGGCAGTGGCTCTGGGAGGAGGCCCGAGGCCTAATTTATTTAGAGCTGCCCTGGGCAATGCACACCAACAGGATACTTCCCAGGGACTGGTGCTTCTACTGGAAGACCAAAAGAACCCCCCCCCCCAGCCAAATCGTCTCACTTCCCTTCGGTTAGAGATTAAATGATTTCCGGCTTGTGCACATAGTGTGGCTGTATTTGCATTTCTCCAAACATCTGCTCTGCCCCGGGCTGTTTTTGTGTCTGGAAATTTCTCATGTCTTGTAAAGGCATACCCACAGTACCCAGCAGAGTCAGGTGGTGCAGACAGTGACAGCAGTGGGATAGCCTTGAACTCTTGTGCACAAAGCAGACTCTGTAACAGCACAATGACCAACACGGCTGAGCAGGCTGCAGGTTGGAATCTTAACTCTCAGTCAGCTGAAAAGCTGATATTTTCAAACAGGGACAGAAACACAACTGCGTACTCCACCCGTGTCTGCATCTTCCCGATTGCGTCAAAAGTCAGTAGCTGGCCCGGTAGCACTGAGGGTTGAGGCGTCAGACGCCACACCTCGCGCTGCGGCGGCGACCCGGGTTCGGGAATGAGCTCGATTTGTTGGGGGTCAGCAGGGGAGGACTGAGATTGAGCTTTGGGAGACAGCTCTCTCAGTCCTGGGGTGGGCTGGGGACTTTACACTGTGCTGCGGCGACCCCTGGGGATGCCTGGAGGTACCGCAAGCAACGGTGTAACTGGGGGGGGGGACCGCGGCAGACGTCTGCACATATGGGCAATGTCATTGCATGTCTGGGTTCCCTACGGGAGAAAGAACAGGGAAAAATATGGCAGCATGGTTCCACGGCAGCTTGATGGCCGCAGCTTCGCCGGCCAATGATGCCTGGAGGCATGCCCGTGCTGATTTCTCCTCACTGGGCACGAGGGCCATGGGGGACCCGTAGGTGTGTAGCTGCATCCGCCAGCTGGGCATGTGAGCTTCGGGGTCGGCGGTGGAGCGGAGCGGTGGCTGGATTGAAAGCAGGGGCTGTGGCTGCAAGGAGGTAAAAACTGTTAAATGAAAAAAAAGTCAGGCAACTGATTTTCATAGGGTCCCCAAGTTTTTGCAGTGGTTTCCACAGTTTCTGGCTGTTTGCATAAAGAAAAAAAAATACTTACAAGAGCCAAAGAAGGTGCTTAACTGGGGCTGACAATGCCCTGGAGACTGTTACTATTTAAGACTGTTCTTTGGGTCTGCACCTTGCATCTGCTGCACCTAACTGTCCTAAGGGACCCAGTGAGTCCAGCTAAATGTATAAATGTGATGATATGTGTATCTGCTCAGAGCGTACAGGACTGGTTGGGGAGCACTCAGAACCAGGGCTCATCCCGACTTTGCCTGGGAGGTCCAGTATTTGTTTGAATATTTCGGTCAAGATGTCCAGTGGAGCTGTAGACTTCAGCCATGTGCCACAAATGGGACTGAGACCTCAAGTCTGATCAGAAATGACTACTTTAACCTGGAAATGACTGCTTTGAATACCTGAGTTTGCTCATGTGGATGCAAAGAAACAGGGTCCCCCTAGATTTGGCAACAAGCACCCCCAGATTTAAGTGCAACAGACCAGGGTGGCCATCCTGGCCCCTGGTCGAAGGAGCTACACCTTCCATAAATGTGCTGGATGTGTTTACAACGTAAATGTGCTGTGCTGAATGTTTGGAGATTCTAACTGGGCTCAACCCAAATGTAACCGTACAATACAGTTATGACAAGCTTTACGTTGAACAGACTAAGGGGAAACTCAGGATTAGTGTTTCAGAACACAAATCCGTGACCAGGAGAAAGGATGGAGTATCCAACCAAGCCAGGCATTGTAATGCAGACAATCACCAGGTTTCACACTGGCAATTTTTGGTACTATAGGTGGTGGACCCCCACACACACACACAAATAAGGGAGGTGAAAGGGATCAGAGACTGTTTCTATGGGAAGCTTTCTGGATCAACGGGTTTGGCACTTTACTGAGTCGCCATGATTTAAATGGGGAGATTGATGTGACACCTCTACAGTAAAGTAACTGTGATGGCATGTGTTGTGAGTATAACACTTGGATGTCAATACCTGAACCCAATTAACCTAACATTGTGAAATTCCCTTTCCCTTGCCTCTGTTTCTAACCAACCCATCCCTCTCCACCCCCCTTCCTCCCTTCATTAACCACAACAGTGGTACTATAATTATTGCATGCATGATTTTGTTTAGTTCTATATAGACTAGAACAAAAAAAGTGATTGTGACTGAGTGTGTTTGATACAGTATGGTGGTCTATATGTTATTTATTCCTATGTAATACATTTTTCGGTTAAAAAAAAATTCTGATGTAATTCATGAAATGCATAAATCTGTTTAATTTATAGTTAGTAGACTTGACACTATGAAGTGATATAATGAGCAAGGAGTTAAGAATTGGGACAGGGCACGTCTATTACCAGCCAGGATGTTATTGCAGACTTAGTGCCCCCGAGCACCTTTGAGTCTGACCTCCCACTCCCCTGACAAAAGTTATTCACAATATTTGAATTGGCTTACACATTGCGAATTGACTACTATATTAAACAGTTTAACTTTAGTAAATTGGCCAAGTTGGTAAGCAAGTAAGTGATCCACAGTACTGACAACGTTCAGGTAATTGGGAGGTTGTAGTTGTTTTTACTAACAGCTACCAGGTGTCTACAGCGCTCCAGCTGTTTTAGCAACAGCTGCCCGTTGTCTACAGTGCTCCAGCTTGAGTGCTATATGCATCTGATGCCACCAGCAAGCCTGGGCATGTGACGCCATATGCCTGATGGCAGACACGAAAAGTCTGTGGGACCGAGCTTTGCCAGACTTGCACCACAGCGCAAAGCTCCAGCACGTGGCACCTGAAGCTGAGTGAGCGTTCGTCAAAAGAGATAGAATTTTACATGACTGAGGTAAGAAATGTTACCTTCCAAGAAATACACTGCATATGAAGCAGTTGAACTGTATACTTTTTTGTTGGTTCTAATCATGTTACTTGGGCAACTGATAGGACCCAGACTTAAAATAAATTGTAAACTTATGATATTATGTTGAAACTTGCAGGACCACTCCCCCTTGAAAAAGCTGGCAGGGGTGCCAGTGAAACACTGGGGGCAACAGTTTGGTGGCCAAGCATAGATACATTTGAAAATAAAGACTCTTTTTTTTTTGCTCTCCAACTCTAGGAGAACTCCTTCCAGCGACCACTGCCTACCTGCCTCTACCTCCCGCCATGGCCACTCCCTCTCCCCCGCACCACTGAGCACCACCTCTGGGTCTGAACTCTCTGGAGGTAGGGCCACCCCGTCTGCCCGGGGCACTCTATCTGAGAGGGCAAAGTGCCCAGCGGACTCAATATGGAGAGGGGAGATGGTCCGGATTTGGGAGTGTAGGCATTGAAGGCCGTGGCGCCTTCATCTATCTCCAGGTTGGAGAATTTTAGTTCTTTTTCCCTTCCCATCCCTCCGGAGCATGACTAGCAAGGCAACGTGATGCTGTGACTCCGCCCACCCCTGGCGTTCACCGTGCTTGCCCTGGCCACCACCAGAGGTCGCTCGGAGAGTGAGCAACACTCCCACCCTCCCCAGGAAGAGGCAGTCCTCGGATGCTCGATCTCTTCCCCGCTGCCGACCCCCGCGACTCCGGCTCGTTCTGACCCGGTTGCCATGCATGTGAGGTGTGTGTCACCAGCACCTCAACCCTCAGCACCACCGCCAGCTTGAAAATAAAGACTCTTATACGAACCTTTTCTGAAATTTGATGCGTGGTTCACTGTTTGATCAGAATCCTCCCAACTTGCTCTGATTGAACCCCAGCCGCCATACCCTTGGCCACTCCTCAAGTTTTCTAAGGTCCCTATTTATTTTTTCCACCCCCCTCCTGAGTATCCACCCCATTACAGACCTTGGTGTCGTCTGCAAAAAAGCAGACATTGCCTTCCAGTTCTGGGATGGCACTTCTGAAGATATTGAACAGGATTGGTCCCAATACTGAACCCTGTGGCACCCCTGCCGGTCACTCTCCCCTCACCCGACAGAGTGCTATTTACCACGACCCTCTCCTGCCTATCAATTAACCAGTTTTTACCCAGTTTACAACTTTGGCTCCCACCCCTAGACTATTTAATTTCTTTATCAGTCTCCTATGTGGCATAGTACTGAAGGCCTTGCTGAAGTCCAAGTAGGCCACATCGACTGCCCTTCCCTGATCAATTTCCCTGGTCACCTAGTCAAAGAAATTAATCAGATTTGTCTGGCATGACCTCCCCATCGTGAATCCATGCTCTTTGATCTTGCAACCCACTGGATTCATGATATTCCACTAGTCTTTCTTGTAAGAGGGTTTACATTAATTTCCCTGCAATGGATGTGAGACTGCCCGGTCTGTAGTTGTTAGTCTTCTCCCTACTGCCACTCTTGTAGAGCGGAACTATATCAGCTCTCCTCCAGTCCCCTGGAACCTCTCCTGTTTCTAGTGATATGTTGAATAAGGCTGTCAATGGTGCAGCAAGCTCCTTCCTGAGTTCCCTTAGCTTAGCACCCTTGGATGTATCCCGTCCTGTCCCATGGACTTGTCCACTTTCAGGTTGGCAAGTGCTTGCATGACTCTTCCTCTGTAAATGGACTTGTGTTCACACTGAAATACTGAATTTTATGGCAGATAGAGACTGTTTGGCCCACCCAGTCCGCCCATTTTTCCCTACCTACAGTATCACCACAGACCCTACTTGATCTCCAGCTCAAACCAAGGTCTGCTGAATGTACCAAGCTCATTTGTAGCTCATTACTCTAACCTCTAGGCTATACTGCCAACCCCTTCGTGGCTGGAATAAGCAACAAGAGCAGATGAAATCTGTGGGGAAAGATCCGACTTTAATGAAAATGTCTTCAGTGACAAAGAATGGAAGGTAGACGGGTACCACGACACTGAGCAGTGGGGGAATGCTGTGGCACACTGGCGAGCAGGGTTCATGCCCCGGACCCTGGACATCAGGAGTAGAGGACAGTAGGAAGTGTGAGAGAGGGTTGGCGTGCATGTTCACCTTTCAGGGAGGGGTTGAGATGTGCATCATTTGGAGAGCGGAACCTGGAGGAATTGTGAGGCCACTGCTCTTGTGGGGGAACATGCACCAGCTGGTCCTGCCCCAAGGCATCAATGTGGTCATGCCCTTCATGGCACGTGGAAGGTGGGGATAGGAAATGAGAATAAAGGAAAATGCGTTGCCAAGGCAGCACTGCATCATGGCCTCCCCATGTGCTCCTCCACACCATCAGACCCTCATCGGCAGCACAAGCACTACCCTTCCCCCGGTGCCAGGACCTTGACTTTGGTAACATTTATTTATTTATTAAATTTTGTTAACCGGGTAGGCCCGCTGGGCCCTGAAGGTCCCTTTTTCAGGGGCGACCCAGGGATTGTTACATAAGGTTTGAACATACAGACAGGTATCACAGTGTCATACAGATCATACAGGGTAACTAAGACAGTATACAGTTTTCCAATTTTTGTGCAAGCGGGCAGGAGATGCATGGTACTAGTTGTTAACAGTCATAGTACAGTGCAGTGCGTAGGACACAAGATACAGCAATACAGATCAGTACATGTAAGGTCCACTGATGCGTTCAGAGTAGTACAAACATAAACTCCCCTTCCTCCCAAACCCTGTGAAAGGGGAACCCCCAGGGAGGGACAGAACTGACCCAGGCACCAGAGGGAAACACTGGGATCTGACAGTCCATATTGCAGTGTAGGTGAGTCCGGCAGGCAAGAGGAATGACACAGTGTGAGGGCATCTAAGAGTGAGGCACCTGGATTCACAGAAGGTGGCAAATGAAATGGAAGTCCCTGAAATTCTGATTTCAAGGACATTTTGTGTAATTGAGTTCTGCTGAGACAAATTGGAATTTTTTTTGCTGGGATCTGGAAAATCTCTAAAGACTAGGAGGGGATAAGACATGCTAACCATCTTCCCATCCAGTGGCGTGGACTGTCCCAAGTGCCATATGGGAGGTGGGCTGCCTAGGTCCAGGGCACAGAGAGAGGGAGAACTGAGTGAGGGGGATGGAGTAGGTACCTAGCCACTTGGTGGCGCAGTTTGTCCAGTACAGCACATGTGGGTGCATATAAGTCCCCATAACTGAGCAGTACCCCAGTAGGGGAATGGACTGGGGAGTAAACTGAGGGAAAGGGGAACAGAGCAGAGCCCCAACAGAAAAAAAGTGAAAGGAAAAAGCCCTTATAGGTAGGGGAGTACCTTGCCTGAAACCAAACTGATTGATTCCAAGAATGCAGTTTGGATTGATGTACCTGAGTGACAGCAAACAGTGCCCCAGGCACAAACATGAGACCAAATGAATTTGTGCCAGCAGGATCGGTAGTACAGTGGTTATGCCAGTACTGCCTACTACACCAGTGACCCGGGTTCCAGAATGAACTTGGGTCGCTCTGGGGCCAGCCATGGGAGGGAGGATCAAGTGTTCCAAGGACAGCTTTCCTCACTCGGAGAGCGTGGACACTGCATCCTGCCACATGACTGATGCCTGGTGAAGGGCAGGTAGCAGCACAAGTGAGTGCACCTAGCAGGGAGAGGGCCACCTGCCAGAGACCAAGCATGCTTGCACGCCATTGCACCCATGCTTGCGTGCCATCGCACCCATGCATGCGCATCATTGCATGCCAGCAACCTTCAGCAGAAAATCCCCCCCTATGCAAGGTGACACACACAAAGGCACATGCATGACCAACAGGGCAGGTCACCCTCCCCATAGGGGTCCTGAAAAAGTGGTGATTAACCTAAAAGTCCCTGAGAAGGTCAGTGACAGGTTGGGGGAAGGGTGTCATCAGCAAGAGGGCAGACTGTGGGCCAGAAAAAAGATCTATAGAAATAAATTTATGCCAGTAAAGGCATCCAATGTCTTGCACTTGCTGAATGGACAACTGAGTTATTTTAAAGAGTGAATAGTTAATAATAATAATCATAATAATAATCTTTATTTAATTGAGCTCTTTTCAAAAATCAAGGCACTTCACAACAGCCTCAAAATAATTCATAAAACGATTAAAATCACAGAATATCAGGAAATGCTTTAGACCATGAAAACGTTTTCAGTGCCTGCTTAAAGCTCTCCACAGTCCTGCACTCCTGAAGCTAACGGGGTAGAGAATTCCAAAGGGTTGGGGCAACAAACATAAAAGCGCAAGCCCCAAAAGAATTCAGGGTAACCCTCGGAATCTCCAGCAACCCCTCGTTAGCCGAGCGGAGCTGACGCACAGGGGCATAAGGAATAAGAAGCACTTAGTTACTTAGAAGGTGCCTCTGGAAACTGCCCCTCACCTGGTTTAGGACCTGACTTCCTACCAATATAAAAGACCTCTGGTCCGCCTCCCCCCCCCATACCTCCAGGGGCCTGGCTACTCCAGATGTCTGAAAGACTGCTATACTTTGATAGACATGGTCCCATGTAAACTGTGGGGATGGTGACAGCCTGGCTAAGGCTTATATAGCATGAGATGGCAACTAAAACTAGGGTTAGTAAGCGTGAGCTCTATAGAAAGCATAGGTAATACCATAGTCTGATGAAGTAGCATATCAGCTTTGAAACATCAGCTTCATGGGGGACATTAAATAAATAAATATTGATCGGCCCAGTGGTGCTGAGGGCTGAGGCGCTGGGTGTCTTACCTCTCGTAACGATGGCGACCTGTGTTCGGGAATGAGCTCAGGTCGCCGGGTTCAGCCGAAGGGGGAGGGCTGAGAGAGGACAGAGTGGCCACCAGACAGCTCTCCTCTCTTGGATTGGGGAGGTCGGCTCTCTCAGGCTAAGACCACCACTATGTGGAGGCGTGATGGTGGTGCAGGCACGCACGAGAGTCTGGCTCTAGGCCAGAGGTGGGCGGAGCAGAGTCAGACAGGCCAAGGCATGCGTGTGTACCTCCGTGCGCATGACCGACCTTATCTGGGACTCTGGGGATAAGGGGAGAAAATCAAGGAAAAACGCGGGGGCGATGGCTGGAAGATGCCCCCAGGCTGGCTCCGTGGTCCTGCTGGGGAAGTGGGGGTGGCCTCGAAGGGACCGCAGATGCCCAGTACCGTCAGCTGACGTAAGCCGTCAGCCCACTGGGGAGCATAAACACCTATATGGAAAAAATAAATAAATAGTTGATATTAAGCACAATTGGAAGTTGTTCCCTTATTTCTTTGCTTGGCACATATCCTTCTCTGTTTCTGCAATTGCTCACCCACTGACTCAGTTATTTAACCTCTCTTCCTCTCTCAGCTCTGTTCCTCAGGCCTGGAAGATTGCCAAAGTTCTTCCACTCCACAAGGGGGGGGACCCTTCCTCTTCTGTTAAATACCGCCCTCTTCCCTCCCTTGCTAAGTTGCAAGAGAATCTAGTTTACTCTAGACTTCTTGACCACATCAGCTTCTCCAGCCTCCTCCCCTCTCTTCTTTTCAGTCTGACTTTTGGAAGGATCACTCCACTGTTTCCTGCCTGCTACGTGTCACTGACTCCATCCTCTCTGGGATGGATCGGGGCATATCACTGCTGCCATTTTCATTGATCTGGTAAAAGCCTACAACTTGGTGTCCCATTCGCTCCTCCTGGAGAAGCTGAGCTTGGCTGGACTCTCTGCTTCTAGTACAGATTGCTTCAGGTCCCACCTAACAGCTGGACAGCAGTGTGTTCAGGTAGGAGGTGTGTTATCTCCTATTCTCCTCATTCAGGCTGGTGTCCCACAGCGTTCTGTCCTAGGCCCCTTTCTATTTTCTTAAATTATCTCCCCTCTGCTTGTGTCAACTTGGTCCGGCTTCTGACCCCCCTGCTCAAGCCATGACATTTTCCTTCCAGCCCATATCTTTAAAGGATGTCGAAGCATTATTGCTACAGCTGGACATCAGAAAAAGTGCTGGTGCTGAAAGTATTGAGGCGTACTTTTTAAAACTTAGTTACCACGTCCTGGCCGTTCCAATTGCATATCTATTCAATCTGTCCCTTACTCAGGGTGACATTCCACTGATATGGAAAACAGCCCAGGTTATCCCTTTGTTTAAATCTGGAGATCCTAGCAATCTAAATAACTATAGACCAATTTTCTTACCTCCTGGCCTGTCTAAACTGTTGGAGAAATTAGTGAACACTCAGATTAGGAACTACTTGGATACCTCTAACCTGCTTAATCCGGCACAATCAGGGTTCAGGCCACATCATAGCACGATATCTGCCCTTGCAAAGGTGACTAATGACTGGCAGAGTGTCCTAGATAACAAGAAGTATGTGTGCACTGTTTTCCTTGATTTAAGAAAGGCTTTTGACACTATCGATTATAACCTGCTTCTCACTACACTCCGCAATGTTGGTTTGGACTCCATCTCTCTGAAATGGTTCTCTAGTTACCTAATGGGGAGACTTCAACAGGTTAAAGCTGAGGGGGAACTTTCGCCCTTACAACTTTTGTTGAGGGGTGTGCCCCAGGGTTCCATATGGGGATCCCTACTTTTCTCATTGTATATTAATAGCATAGATGCTGGAATTAAAACAGCCAATATTCGTCTCTTTGCAGATGACACGGTCCTCTACATCACCATACCAACCCCAGTATCCGCCTGCACGGACCTCTAACTAGGTGTTTGATCATGCACCTGTCCAGGTCCATCTTTTAAATGAGTTTACTCAAAGGTGTTTTGCCTGGTAAAAAAAGGTTTTTGATTGATTTATATACACATGCATGCTGACAACACAGTCATCTTCACCTCTGGTCCTTCTACAGCCTCTGTGGAAAGCCTACTCCAACAGGATTTCAGTAGGGTACTACACTGGTTCCAGGTCAATCAACTTAAGGTCAACACTAAAAAGACAGTGTCTATGGCATTTGGAACCAGCCAAAAACTTGCCAGGCTCTCAAGACCTCCAGTCTTCTCTACACTGGATGGCTCCACTCTTGATGTGGTCCCATCATTCAGGTACCTCAGTGTGTGCGGCTGCATGCTAAGCTTGATTACTCCACCCACATTAATGCTATCCATGGGAAACTCCACCCCAGCTTGGTGTGCTGTACCAAAATAAAGACTGTCTTTCCCTGCCAGTCCATAATGAGCTAATCACCAAAATGGTCCTCCCGATCTTTGACTATGCCAATGTGGTCTTCAAGACTGCTCCCACCACTTCCCATGCCAGACTGGATACCCTCTGTAATGCCTTCTGTCGCTTTGTGACTAACTTCCCCCCTACATATGCACCACCGATCCCGCTACTCCACCCTTTCTGTCCTCCCACTACTCTCAGGTCACGAGCTACACAACACTGTCTTCATCTCCGAGTGCTGGTTTGGATCCCTGCCATCCTATCTAACCTCAGTCCTCTCTCCTGTCCCTCTAGCTCCATGCTCCCTTCGCTCAAGGGACAGTGCACCTTCTCTGCTGCTCACCCTCATTCTACTGCTGGACAGTCTGCCTTTTCCTATTCCCTGCCACGTCTCTGGAACTAGCTCCCTCATTCCACTCATCATTCCACCTCTATAGGATACGTCAGGCAACAACTGAAACTTCTTTTTCAACCAAACTGCACCTGTTTTGACTGACATGTTATTCTGTGTTGACTGCCTCAGTTCTCAACTTGTACTGGAATGCAAGCATCTCGCTACTGTGCACTTTATTCGTGCTGCTTGTTTGTACCGTTACTGTACTGATCAAATTGTCTGTGCTTTTTTGTCATTTCATTTACTGTGTTGATTTACTGTTTAGCCCTGTTACCCTTCCCCATCTCGTACCTGGAAACAAGCCTAGGCTCAGAGTGTCTTTCCCAGTTACCAATTTTCAACTAACTAACTAAATGTTCTTGCTGTCTGGATCCTCTGACTTACAGATTTTTAACAGATACCAAGGGCATTCTGAACCTTTCTGACAGACCAGTGCAGACAAAGCATTGTGAATCGCATGTACCCAGCCCTGACCCAGCCACTCAAGTAGACGCATGCCTGGAGCAGGATCTCTGCAGCCTCGCTAGCCCCTTCACGCTAGCAGAGGGCCGACATTCTGTTTGTAGGTTGGGCGCTTCATCTGTCCCTGCTGCTTTTCTTACCTTCAAGTGACAGTACTCTGCTTGCAGCATAATTTCCATGGCAACGGGTTGTGATGTCACAGTAGAGGATTATGACAGAGAAGTAGGAAAAGCAGCAGGGGCAGATAACACTGAAGGGGCAAAGAGCCTACTTTTCTGCAGACGTCTTCAGTAAAAAAGCGTGGAACGTCTTGAAATTCAAATTTGTTTTTAATCTTATGAGATTTGCGTCCCGCTGATGCCAAATATCAGCTTCGCAGAAAACTGGGGAGAAGGCTTGAAAGGTCTACTGTCATTAAAACAGCAGTAGGCGATGGCGTCATAATTGTTATTAACTGTAATGTGCTCTCTTTAAGTGTTTCCAAGAGTTTTCAATTTGTAGTATATAAACGTTAAATTTGGATTAAATTGCTCCCTGTTTATAAGCCATCATTAGAACATGCTGATGTTATTCATGTTGGCATGCTGCAATGTCTTTAATTAGACTCTAACAGCAGAAAACACTTAACAACCACAGCGCTAGCTTCTACGACAAGAATTATGAATTGTTTGTTCTACCAGCCTGATACATTTCATAGTAGAAATGTTCAAGTGCACCAGTGGGGCATTTTATTTATTTATGTATGTACTTACTTATTCATTCATTTATTAATTAATTTATTTGTCATTTTTGAACAGAAAAGGCACACTAAGCTATTGTAGCTTGTTTTCAGGTGTGTCCAGGGGGTGGGGGGGTTGCATGGACCTGTTTTTATTGCTAGGGGGAATGTTGGCCATGACGCCGGGGAAACTCTCCTGCTCTTCTCCAATATGTGCCGTAGGATCATTTATTTCCACCGGGACAGTGACCAGAGATGGACAGAAGAGACCACAGCTTAACACTTCATCCGAAGGATGGCACCTCACCAGTGCAGCACCCCCCCACACACACACTTAAAGTGCTCAACATGTACACCCTAGAAGAGAGAAAGGAAAGAGGGGGACATGATAGAGACCTACAGGTGCCTCACGGGGGGTGAGCAGGGTACCGAAGGGGAGTCTATTTCAAATGAAGCGCACCTGGACAAGTGGGCATGCAATGAAGCTGGAAGGGGGATGTTTAAGAGGGATGTGAGGAAGTACTACTTCACTGAAAGAGCGGTGGACAACTGACTCGTACAGTCTGCCAGCAGAGGTGTTGGAAGCAAAAACAGTGGGGGTTTCAAGCATGCATGGGATTGGCATAAGGGAATACCGGTAAATATGCAGGGGGAGGGTAAACAGACTAGATAGGGTCTGCAGAGTCAGAACAGGCAGGGAAAATCTGGGCAGACTGGATGGGCCAAGCGGTCCTTTTCTGACCACAGTTTCTACTTATTTAGAAAATATTTCTACTGCACTACAGTGTCAGTTTTTTGGCATTACTTCAAGTACCTGGTGTGGGACTAGAACCCACAAACTTGCAATCTTCTGGCTTCAAAGGCAAGCATGCTACCTGCTGAGCCACTGACACTGATCGACGCTGATGACACTAAACTGGCCCTTGAGGACAGCAACAAACTTCTGAAGGACCTGAACAAGCCGGGTGACTGGTCGGGATTGTGGCATCTCAGATTCAGCGTATCCAAATGCAGGAAGAAACAGAGGTAGGACCTACAGTACACATTCTGTGGGAATCCTCTCACTGCTGTGGAGGAGGAAAAGGACTTGGGTATCATAAAAGATGGGGGGGGGGGCTAAAGCACGACATGCAATGCATGGCCACGGACAAGAAGGTATGAAGAATTCTGGGGTGCGTTAAAAAGGGGATGACCAGCAAAACAGCAGACATAATCCGACCACTTTACAAGGCCCTGATCAAGCCCCACCTGGAGTACTGTGTGCAGTTCTGGGCTCCCAATACAAAAAGGATACTGAGGCAGCAGAGAGAGTGCAACACAGGGTCACCGAAATGGTGGTGGGGGGTGGAGGATTAAAGCTATGAGGAGAGACTGGAGGCCCTCATAATGGGATCAAACAGATGGAGTTATAAAATGGCTTGAATCAAACAAGCAATATGATTGATCAAAACGGGTCTCGAGACCACGCATTAATTTCAATTACTGCACAGCTCAAATGTTACTTTCTTTTTTTCCTGCCTTTTTAACTCTTAAAACCATGTTATAAGTGCAATAACACACTCCAGGATGTACAGTAATGCCATAAATTATTGCACTTTCCAGGTGGTTGAAGGCACTTGGCTGCACCTCATGCCTCACAGTCCACCTAGGGCATGCGGTAATTTAGCATTACGATACACCCTAGCATGTGTTAGTGCTCACATGTTTGATCTAGAGTGCTCCAGCCAGATGCAGGAGCATGCCCTGAAGCTCAAAGGTTGTTAATGTATGGGTAACATTGAGACAGACTTCTTCTCCCAGAGGGCGGTGAACCTGTGAAACAGCCTACTGGCAGAGACAGTGGACATTAAGACAATACAGGCCTGGACTTTCTGCTTACTGGGGGAAGCACAGATTAACATGGGCGGTAGGGTGGGTAGGAAACCTCTATCCCAGCATGCATCTGGAAACAACCTGTTATCAGCACAGCATGTCTTCCCTGGTAAAACTTTTGAAATAAATAAATAAATCTCCTTGTGAGTTTAGTGATGACTTTGCTGTCTTAACAAATGGCCCTCTAAAAGATAAAACACTGTATGTGAAAACTGCCCCCATTAACTTGTATTTAGTGCCTCCCTATGTTCTCCAAACTTGGATGTCACAAAGCATTTCAGCACGGGGTGGGTACGGCACTTCGGGAACGGTAAAAGACTGGACAGCAAGCTCCATGGAGCTGAAATACAATCTCTTCCCTCCTTAAAATGCAGTACTTAAAAAATTATCTTTATGCTCCATATACTGTACTGGGTGGGAAGGTTCCTCTCTGTTTTTTGAGTGCATTTTTTCCATTAAGCATGACTGCTGCTCTTTAAGTGATTCAAAAGGTAAGGATAATTGGGGGGGGAGGTTGTGTTATTTTATGTTTCTTACATTTTATGATCCTCAGTGGTACTATTCCTATGGGTCAAGCCTAGCTCCATTCCCCCTGTGTCCCTAGCACTTTCCCTGTTCTTTTATCCCCATGAGCTTGCCCCTCATGTCGGGGCCCAGCCCTGCTGAAGCCACACCTCCTACCTCCAGGGGAGAACAGAGGCAGAAGGTCCTTGGGTGGAGAGGGTGGCTTGTGGTGGAAGGCAAAGCATGGATTGCCCCCCTCGCTCTAGGGCTTATCTGTTTTTTCTGGTCCTTCCCCACTCCCTCAGGACATCGGCATGCAAGAAGCCCCAAAGATGTACATACAAGCGTGCCATGCGGAACCCAACTGAAGTCCTCCTTCTCCCTGCCCTATGGGTCCCTACTACACTTTCACCTGTGAACACATCCCTCCCTCCCTCCCCAAAGGAGGAGAGCATTCTCTGAGACGTTAGATCCTTCTTCCACCAACCGGCCCCCAGTGGCCCAGACTCTTTCCCCAACTGAGGTCACTGACATTGCAAGCAGTAGAACTACTGCTGTGCTGACGGGCTGTCTTTCATTTTCTAACAAATGAATGCACTATCTTACCCCAGAACTCCGCTGTAAAAAAGTACATTGAATGCTGACAGGGACTATCCTGCAGGCGATGCAGGTTCGGGAGTGATCCTGAGTTGCCGCTTCAGGAGGCAGTTCAGTCTGAGGTAGCTGCTGCACTGTGGCATGCCTCAGCTGGGGAGGGTCGAAGTCAGCCCTCTAATGGAGCCCCTGCTATGGGGGGAGCCAAGCCATGGAGGTATGCCAGTGGGTTTCAGGTGCTGGATGGGGACCACGAATGCAGGTATGAACGAGGTATATCCCTGATCAGACGTATATGGCCGGGCTGTAGGGACCTGACCGGGGGAGATGGATTGAGCATCCCAGAGGACAGTCTCCTCCTGGGAGGGTGGGTTATACCCCCCATTGCACTGGCCATCGTAAGGGGCCAGTCTCGCAGAAGGTGGGTGGCTCTTCTTGGTCAGCTGTGATGTCATTGACTTATAGCACTTGATGAGACAGAATGAGGAATTAGAACAACATATCTCAGCCTCCAGGAAAATGACATATCACACATCACACCTACAGTAGTACTGTTAGGGAGAAAATCTTCTAATTTGCAAAAGAAATTACAGAACAAGGTAGTGCTTCTGACCAGTCGGAGCCCTCCTTCCCCCTGCACGTGAGATCCTCTTGGTCTGTAAAGAGTGTCTCATGCACCAGTGTTCTAGGAACCGTCTCATTTTGGGAAGGTATTTCAACCTTTAATGTACTATTGGTGGCTCTTAATCAAAAATATATTAACACTGCTGCAGAGACCACTCTTTTTTTTTCCCACCTTGTGTTTCTGCGCCTCCGACCCCTGGTCCTGCGGCACCCCTCTCCCGCGCGCGACTGACCTTCTCATGGACTAACTGGTTATCCCCCACATATTTTCAGATGGTGACCAAGCTCCTTATTTAACTGCATCATTCCTGCATGAGGACAGGGTCACTTGAAATCCAGCCTGTCATACACGAGGGGTCCAGGGGATAGGTCATGGCAGCAGGATTGGCAGATAACAAAGAAATATGCATTCCAGTCTTGATAGCAGTGCAATCACAAATGGACAGTGCTGTAGTCCAGTAATAGAGCAGCGCTACAATAATAAATGAGATATATCCCATAATACACCATTTACATATGGAAAGAAAAAACCTGTCATAATGCAAGGCAGGTGTGGTATGAGGTGTGCATATAGAATAAAGTGAGGAGGGTCCTGTATAATGAGGTATGTTTACACCAAGGACATTTGGGATTGGACAATTCCAATTAAATTTTTGGATTATGGAATTTCCAATTCCTAATCCGATCAGATTTTATTCCTAAAAGGACCTCAAAATTGTAATTGTATTCAGATTTTAAACCCTAAATTCCTGTGTAAAAATACGTTTTCGGATTCAGTTTCGGAATTAGGTTTTTGGACAGCAATTCCCAAAGTCCTAAATCCAAAAACACATCCAAATCCAATGAATCCAATTCTGTTTGGCAGATTCCAAGAAACCCTGTGTGGAATATGTGAGGAAAGGGACGGGGTGGGGATAGAAAAGTAAATCACAGCACACTCTTTTGAACATTCCAAAAATACTATTATGTAAGCATTAAGACATTACAGGGCATTGGTAGTACTGCGACAACCACATGCCCAGTGGTGGTGTAAGGCTTGAGGCCACAGGCCAAGTGCCTTCAACACCTAGAAGTGCAGTAAACACAGAATGGGCAATCCCCGGGAGTGCCTTATTGAAGACTGAACTTTAGAACAATGTCAGTGGCTCAGCAGGTTCCACACTTGCTTCTGAGGCTGGAAGATCAGAAGATCGTGGGTTCTAGTCCCACACCAGGAACTTGGGGTAAAATTCCAATACTTGCACGATTAGATGTTAAATTGAGGTCATGTCTGCCTGTTCTGGTGGTTTTTCAGGCCAAATTTCCCTCATTCACTAAAAATACCACCAACAGTTTCATCTGGTTCAAGGTCAGTTGGCATTCATCTGTATCCCCCTCCCCGGGTCGTGCCTGAAAATAGGCAGGATTTGTCTAATGCACTTACCTGGTCAACAAAAACTAACTAACTAAACTAAACTAACATGCATGGACACTGGACAATCAGGAAGCAGGGATTTTCTTACTGATTTCAAAAACCTAGTAACATAGAATCTGATGGAAGAAGGAGACTGATTGCCCATCAAGTCTGCCCATAGTTGGTATACACAAATACCTCAGTCCTCCCTGACTCACTTAGTGACCATTCCCCTGTCATCTGTGAATGGTCAAATGAATTCCGCAAGCCCTCTCCTAATATCATCACTAGTAGAGTCCTACTGCATGGGCAGTTGTCACACCTCAAAACATGCCTCAACCTCCAAGCCTGGTCCCCTATCTACAAAGCAACAGATGTAAATACTGCACTGGATTACTTCATCAACACTTTCAATGCAGCCTGTGACTCCTACGCTCCTTTTAAAAAGCGCAACGTCAAAGCCCTTTGCAATCCCTGGCTCTCAGCCAATCTCTTACGTCAACTAAAATCTAGAGATTGCCTCTGGGATCTGGCCAGAACCACTGGTAAAGAAACTGACATCCAAAACTATAAACATGCACGGAATGACTGTACCAAATCTATCCGGCAAAACAAATCTACCTACTTCAAGAACGCTCTCACGGATACCTAGGGTAACGGGAGGGCATTTTGGAACAATATTAAAGAGGTCACTGGGAAGCAGTCAAAAACCTCCCCTACCTTGCTCAACATAAATGGGTCTACTACGCTTGACCCTAAAATCATAGCAAATACCTTCAACACTGCATTCACTGATCTCAGCAGTGTTCTCCCCTCTGACTTTTTCAAGGACTATGACTCTCCCTCTCCTCCCCCAATACCTCCTCCTCCTCCTCTAGCCACCCGCCTTTTTACTTCAAAGCAGTCAAGATGCACGATGCCCACAAATACATTACCAAAGCCATCACCAAATCCAGATCCAGCAGTGATACACTTGACCTTAAACTGCTGTCCCTCACCCTTGATGAGGTGTTACAGCCACTGACATATATTTTCAACCTCTCACTTAGGCTCAGCCAGTTGCCTGTCAAATGGAAATCCGCCACTGTTACCCTGTCCATAAAAGTGACAGGGCCACTCATGGAAACTACCATCCGATCTCTATATTGCCACCCCTCTCCAAGGCCCTTGAATGTATTGCAGCCAATCAACTCACAGATTTCCTGGACAAATACAGTATCCTGTGCTCGCAACAACATGGCTTCAGGAAAGGACATAGCACCTCATCTGCCCTACTGGAATTCTCTGACATTTTTCACAGCTCACTGGACAATGGTCAGTTAACTGGGTCCATCTTTGTCGATCTGACTAAGGCATTCGACACAGTCCATCACCGCCTTCTGCTTGTGCAACTTCTGAAAGCTGGGCTCTCTCCCGACTCTACTGCCTGGTTCAAAAGCTACTTGGAGAACCGGTCTGGGAGAGTAAAAATTGCAGATGTCCTTTCTGATACCAGGACTGTTCGCTCAGATGCCCCCCAGGGATCCATTCTGGGCCCCCTACTATTCAGTTTGTTCCTGAACTCCCTTCCAAATTCTTGCTCCAAAACAATCATCCTCTATGCAGATGATGCTGAAATTCTTGCCTCCCACAAGGATCCTAAGCTTCTACAAGACAACCTTCAGCTTGGCTTCACATCTGTTGAAAACTGGTTCTCAAATCCCAATCTGGTCCTCCATAATAAGAAAATAGTCTATGATGGTCAGCAGCTCTCATAACAAGCATGCGCTGCACCCCTTATCCATCAAAGCCAGTCATGGAGTCACCCTGGAACAGGTTCAAGCCTTTAAGTACCTTGGGATCACTCTAGACCCTCATCTAACTTACAGTGCCCAGATTGACTCTATAGCCAAAGCAGCAAATACTCGCCTTGGCCTTCTCTTCCGGCATACATCTTACTCCAGAAGCCCCGACTGTTGCCATTCAGAGCTCTGTTGTCTCCATTATTGACTATGGTCATCATCTATGGCTCTGCCACACTACCGCTCTTAGAGGCATATCCACTTCCCTCAATAAGGCCTGCCGACTTCTCACTGGATCCCACCACCTCACACATACGTGCGACCTCTATGCACAAACTGGATGGCTGCAACTCACCAATCGGATAAGTACCTAACCTGCACCATGGCAAGAAAATAACTATGGGCCTTGTGCCTAGATGTGTGCACTCCTGCACCCTAACAATAACCCCGCTCAGCCGGGGGTCTGAATCACAGCTCCCGCAGGTTCCACGTTGTCGTACCTCATAAGGTCAAAGATCTTTTGCCTACGGGGTGCCCAGCTGGCTAAATAGTCATATTTCCTCCACTCCTACCCTTGGTGTATTTAAATCAAGGCTACGCCTCTCTCTCACTGCCTCTAGCTCCTGTGACTGCCTCCACTAGCTGACCCCATGAATATTTCCCTAACCTTATGCAGGTCTGTCTCCTATTAGCACTTGGTTACCCCTTTGCACGCACTTCCCCATGTTGTCTACAACAATGCCTCTAGCTGCGCTCCTCCTCTATAGCTCTCCGCCCCCTCTACTCTTCCTCTCTCTTGTCCTCTATCCTCTCTGCACCTCATCCACTATCTCCTTGTAACCTAGCCTCCAAACTTGTTTTGTTTCTCAGATGCTTTGTAGCTCTGTTTAGCTTACACTTTTGTAACCTTGTCCTATGCGTTGAATTTGTAATCTGACTTACATGTCTTATGTTTTGAATTGTAACCTGACATGGAATCTTTGTAAAAGAGCTCTGGCTCAAAGGTATTGTAATCCTAAACCTAATAAATAAATAAATATTTTACCCGCCCTAGTGCCACAGTAAATTATGCAAGCCTTCCCTCCCTTCTGCTTCCTCCCCCAAGTGGGATTGTGAGTCCCCTGGCCCTGTCACACCCATGATTGAACCCATTAATGACTCTTGCCCACACAGCCTCCACAGATAATCTGTTGCAAGGCTCCACCACCCTTTCGTTTAAGTAAAACTTCCTCACATGCTTCTTTGAATTTACCTCCCATTATTCTTTAATTGTGCCCACTTGTGGCTATATCTCTATTTCTAAGAAACAGTTCCTCATCATTTACCCGATTTACAGGATACACCTCAGGAATGTATATCTCTATCATGTCCCTCCCTCCCACCTGGCCTACAGCGAGTACATGTTTAGGGTACAGAATTATAAATGAGAATAAGAAATCCGAAACCTGATTGGTTGAGGAGCTTGGAACCCAGTGCTGATATTAATGCTAGCGCAACAGCACTGGAAAGAAAAAATCTGAGACCTGACTGACCAGTTTACCACTAAGCAGGCACAGCTGTATCAATACACCCTCGAGGAAAGGAGGGAGAGGGGGGACATGATAGGAACTTTCAAGTACCTCAAGGGAATCAACAAAGTCCAAGAGGGTAACATCTTTCAGAAAAAGAGATGTGCAAGAACAAGGGGGCACAATTTGAAGCTAGAGGGGGGACGGCTCAGGGGCAACATGAGGAAGTATTTTTTCATGGAGAAGGTGATGGATACATGGAACGGCCTTCCTGAGGAGGTTGTGGGGTCACAAACAGTGGGGGAATTCAAGAATGCATGAGACAGACATAAAGCAGTTCTGGGGGGGGTAGGAAGAAGTAGGCTGTTGGTTAACTAGGATCTGCAGCTTATCAAATAGGTATGGAAATGGGCAGACTGGGTGGGCCAAGCAGTCCTTATCTGCCATCAAAGTCTATGTTTCTATGTTTCACCTCAATTTGGTTACTTGTTTTTAAAAAAAAATGTGCACCTGACATCTACTGGCCAAACAGCAAAATAACAACAGCTTAATAGGACTACTTTTTTAATTTTCTCACTTTATTTTACTTTTTTGTAGTTTTTACCAGGATAAATTAAAACTTTTTTTTTTTTTATTATTTCTTTACTAATCCTAATAGACCCATGTCATAATCCCAATAAGGCACTCCAGGGTGTTCTTTGTGCTGGGATAAGTGCTTCTCTGGTGGCCTTTAGTCTTGTGCTTCAACCCACCCGAGACGTGCCATTATCCCAGCACAACACACACCCTGTCGTGCCTTATTGCGTAAGTATGGCATGACAGTTGTGCATAATGGAATTTTTGCTCTCATACCCATGCATAACAGCAGTCTGCAGCTTCTGAAAATTGGTAAGAAACACACCTAACCACCATATTGGTTAACACAGCAGCAGGAATTACACTCCCAAAGTCAAGTGACCCAGGTTTAGGAACAAGCTGGGGCCACTCGGTGTGGGGGAGGGCCGTGGAGGGATGAAGAAGGATTGAGGGTCCCAAGGACTGCTATTCTCCTCTAGTGCCATCTGGGAGTTACTTAGTGGAGGTGCAGCTGAAACCACAAGCAGGGAGGGAGGACACGGAATGAAATTCCCTGGTGTCTGGTGGCCCCCATCCCTCTTCTGATCTCCGTGAAGGAATTCCCCTGGTGTCTCATGGTCCCCATCCCTGTCCCGAGTTCCATAAATTGTATTCCCTAGTGTCTGATGGTCCCTATCCCTCTCCCAATCTCCAAGATATTCCTTAGTGTTTGGTGGTCCCAATCCCTCTTCTGATCTCCGTGAAGGAATTCCCCTGGTGTCTCATGGTCCCCATCCCTGTCCCAAGTTCCATAAATTGTATTCCCTAGTGTCTGATGGTCCCTATCCCTCTCCCAATCTCCAAGATATTCCCTGGTGTTTGGTGGTCCCAATCCCTCTTCTGATCTCCATAAATGGAATTTCCTGGTGTCTGGTGGTCCCCCTTCCTCGCCCAAGCCCTGTAAATAAAATGTTTCGGTGTCCAATGACACCCTCATCACCCTACTGTCAGGTGGCACACCTTCCCACTGCCAGGTGTACCCAAACTCTTCACCAGGATGATGTGGGCCTATACGTGCTCTCCGCTCACCTGCACAGCTGGCTGCAGTCCGCCATGTGCAAGGGTTGTATTGATTAAGAAGTAATTATATTGATACAGTGCTCGCTGGATATGATTTTAATAGCACATCCCAGAAGTACTTTAGCAATATACCTGTCTCTATGTGGAAACAGTACTTGCACGCAGCAGGCGATGACCAGACATGGAGGTGAACAGAGGTTATGTACTGGCTGCCATCAGCTGGGTAGGGGGTTGGGGACACTGTACAGTGGAAAGGGGGATGCCAGAGAGGATGGAGGGAATTTTATTTATGGGAATTGAGTAAGGGAGGGGCCACCAGACACTATGGAATTTCATTTACGAGGATCAGGCGAGTGGGGGACACCACTGGACAATAGGGAGTTTAATTGATAGGGACCAGGTGAAGGAAGGGGGGGTCTACCAGATGCTAGGAAGAATCCCTTAACAAGAATGGGTAGGAGGTGTGCCACTGGACACCAGGGATGACATTTATAGGAAGCAGGGGGCATCCCAACACACAGATGCCACACAACCCAAGGACCAAAGGCTTGTGCTGACATTTAAAGAGTAGCTGACACCTTCAGGAGAACTTTAATAAAATTAATATTTAGACACAGTTCAACTTGTATTTCACATTAGTTCTGTATTCTGCCTCCTCATTATTTATTACTGAGGTCATTAGCATGAAAACAGGGTCTGTGCTCCTGAAGTTATTCTATTCCTATTGCTTTCTCCCTACCTGTGACATCGCAGTTTCTCTCATGGCAACAGACTGCGATGTCACAACAGAGGATTATGACTTGAAGGTATAGAGGCAGATGAACTATACAGGATAAAGATCATATATTCATGCAAGTTTATTCAATAATAATGGAAAGAGAAATATATAGTATATATATGGACTGCAACCTGAATTGTACCTAATTATTATGTTTTTCAAAGTTTTCCTTAACACGTCAGTAGCTCCTTTAATGAACCCAATAATGGTGCACTTTGAGACTGCTTCCCCTGTGTAGTGGGGTCCGTCAGGGAAGCCAGCAGCCATGGCCTCCCTTGGACCTGTGGTATACAGGCACCACCAGTGGGCAATTGGGAGCGGTGGGGCCAAAGCGTGTTGGTGCTATTCTGCCATGAATCTAAGTGTTTTCTGCTTTTGTTACTTGGGGCCACCACTGGTTAGGCAAGGCAAGGCAGATGTTATTTATATAGTGCTCAATCCATCAAGTGCGCTGAGTAATTTATAAACATGTACATAAAACAATAGGTTGTAAATAAATTAGTAAGGTAAAGCTAACATAAATCAAGTTTCATTAAAAGCTTGTTCAAATAAAATGGTCTTAAAAGAGGCTTTAAAGGCCTCCACCGAGCTGGATGCACAAATGTTATAAGGGATCAAGTTCCAGATGATAGGGGCTGCCACCCCAAAGGCTCTATCAACCAATGACCTGAGCCTTGAGGTGGGGACCACCAGCAGTGAAGCTTCAATGGAGCAGAGAGGGCGGAATGGTTGATAAGGAATCATGAGGGCTTTTAAGTAGTCGGGTCCCAATCCATGTAGGGCCTTGTATGTTAACAACCCACTCTTGAAGGTGATGCACAAACGCAAAGGCACCCAATGCAGAGCACACAGGGTCAGAGTGATGTGATCCATCAGTGAGGAACCCACCAACATCCGAGCTGCGGCACTCTGCACAAGCTGCAGTCAACGTATCAAGCCTCCAGATAGGCCTATGTATACAGCATTACAGTAATCCAATGTGGCATGTGCACATACGTGCATAGCTGCGTGCCAGAGTCAGCTCACGTCCCCCCACACAGCAGGTCACCTAGGTAGTGGTGTAATAGTATACAGTGTAACCTTCCCTCCCTGGAAGAGGAGAGCATCAATGTGACACTCAACCTCCTCCCCAACCCCAGATAACAGGCTCGCTCCTAAACCACTGTTGCTAGCCGCACAAGTGATGGTAGTACCACAATGCTGATGGGCAGGTCTATTCTATCATTTCCATACATTTCCCAATTTGTGTACGTAACTATAAAAATCAATACATAAATTGGCTTCTGTATTAGACTTTGTAATACACAAAGTAAGTACTGAGGATAAGGGGAAATGCTGGAAAGCATTATTTCACACAGAGGTTAGTTAATATGTGAAACAGCCAACTCAGTGAGACTGTGGAAAGTAATATTGTTCAGGCTTTCAAAGCAGGACTGGACAGATTCCTGAGGGGAGAATGGCATTGAGGGTTACAGAGCATGACTAGGGTAACACTGGACTAGACAGATTCCTGAGGGAGAATGACACTGAGGGTTACACAGCATGAGAAGGGGTAACACAGGACTAGACAGATTCCTGGTGGAGAGTGACACTGAGGGTTACACAGCATGAGGAGGGGGTAACACAAGACTAGACAGTTTCCTGAGAGCAAATGGCATTGAGGGTTACACAGCATGAGAAGGGTTAACACAGGACTAGACATATTTCTGAGGGAGAATGGCATTGAGGGTTATACAGCATGAGTAAGGGTAAGACAGGACTAGACAGAGTCCTGAAGGAGAATGGCATTGGGTGTTACCCAGCATGACTAGGGGTAACATTCCAGCTCATAAGCTTGGCTGTGTCAGTACACAAGTTGGATATAGTCAGTGCTGTGCCACAGCCACACAAGGGTTGAACAAGATGGTCCCACCCATCACCACAACATTTTGTTACTTTGTGCCATGCGTCAGATCTCGGCTTGAATTTTAGCCATACCCTCAAGAAATTGCTATAGCTGCATGCCATCGACAATTGGGGACTGATTCACGAATTGAACTTGGCACTGGCCTGGAAGGCGACAGAACACCAGCACCCTGCCCCCCCCCCACACACACACACACTCACAGCTGGGATAAGATGATGAAGTGCCATTAGAGAGGGCCATGAATAGAGGATCTGAGGAAAAGTCGACCAAAAAGGAATGAATCACCTGGCCTGGGGAAGAACTGGATTCATGCCATGAATCTGGCTACCATACCAGGTCCGTGGAGTCTCAGACACACTGCAGAGGCTGTACGCTCCAGGGAAGGGGTGATTAAGAAGCCTGTGCTGCATCAGTGCCTCCAAGCAGGCAGCTTCATAGCATTGATAGTATATGTGACCACTTATCATGTGCTAGGCCCCTCTCACAGGATATAGCACTTGAGGAGACCTCCTGTCAGGGGAGGTGGGTGGGGACAGGGACAGAACAGGTCAGTTGCTGACTTAATTTATCAGATGAGAGCCACCACTCCCACCCCCCGCAGTGCACCTCCCCCACCCCACTCAGCTACAGTCATCAACATGGACTCTGTATTCTCCTTTAGTGGCAGCAGGTGCCCCTGTAATGAGGTACATCAGGCCTCACACAGTGAATGAACCTGGGGCATCTGTACAGTGGATCTCAAAGGACAGTAGAGTGTGCCAAGCAGGCAGTAGTGCATAGACAGTCCTGCAGGAGTGATGTTCCAGTGGGTAGTGGGGTACAATCAGAAAGACAAGCAGAAGAGCAAGCAACTTCTGGTAGTGGTCTCAGTCATTGGGGTAGATTTGAGAACAGAATGGGCGGGGAAGAGGGAGGTGAGTTGCCAACTGGTGGCTTCTGGCTCGGTATGGGGGGATGGCAAGTGGATCTTCAGGATCGCTAGGCTAACAGGGCAGGAAGGGGAGCTGGATATCATTGTCCATCTAGGGACTAATAACCTGGCAAGGGATGCTACAGGAGTGGTACAGAGAAGGTTTAGGGGGCTGGGGAAGGGCCTGAAGTAGATAGCTCACATGGTGGCCTGCACTGAGATGCTACCTATATATGGCCGGGGAGGCTAGGGAACACCTCACCAGGGCCTTCAATCACTGGTAGAAGGCATGGTGCAGGGAGATGGGCTTTAGTTACATCAGGGACTGGGGTTCTACCTGGAGGGATAGAGACCTGCACATAGGAGATGGCTTTCATCCATCTGGGTGGAAGGTTTAAATGCTACTTCGATGGCCATTTAAACTAGCCTTGGGGAGAAGCAGAAAAAATGAGGGAGGCAGTGAATCCCCCTCCCCCCAAGAAAATGGAGCAGCAAAGAAGAGAAGAGAATCTCAGTATAAATAAATTCCCCAAGGGAAGAGGGGTATCAGGACAAAGGGGAGGAAAGGACAGGAGGGGTAGGGATGTGTTGCCAAGGCTGAGAGAAGAGTTAAAAGGAGGAGCAGAGGGAGAATGAAAAAGGGGAGTACACTACCAGGGACAAGGGAAGGGTGATGGATATAATGAGGAAGGGAGGACAAAGAATGGGGAGGAAAGGAAGGGATATACCGTTGTAACAGCGATGCTCTTACAGCGACAGCTACCCACCGACACCCGCAGTGTTGACCGGGTTGCTGGAGCGATACCAGAATCATCGACTCCAGAGTTTGGTCATTATCCCCGGATTGTTGGAATCTTTAAGGCTGGGGGCGGGCAGAGACCCTCCCACAGGGGGCACAGCCCCCCACATGAACACAGATCGTGTGTCGGTCCATTTCCGCGTTGGGGACCAGAGTCAGTGGCGTCAGGGATGTCGCCAACCATGTGTCGCTGTAGAGAAGGTCGCTGATATTCCTATCGCCGCGGCAACATGGAACCAAAGGTGGGAGGGATGGGAGAGCCATGTGTGTCAATGCAAAGAGCCTGGAAAATAAAATTCCTGACCTTGAGTCAACCACTGGGGAGGCAGACCTGGATCTGGTGGCCATAACAAAATCCTGGTGTGCCGACAACCACAGCTGGGCCATTCCAGGCTACATCATGAATTAAAATTAAAAATGTGGAAGATGTTTTGGATTCTATATATCTACCAAAAAAATCTGTATTCATTTTGCACGCAAGTATTAATGATATAGGCAGTGCACACAAAAAGGACATCTGTACTGAATTAGTAGACTTCGCACAAAAATATAAAAATAAAGAGCATGAAATAGCCATTTCAGGAATTTTACCTACACTTAAGTCACACCGTCAAAAACATCTGACAATTCAAAGGATGAACACAAGATTGCAAAACTGGTGTAAAAATTGTGATATAACCTTCGTTGATAGCATGGTTTCATGGGGGGAGGTCATTTCAAACAAATTTCATAGATTTCTTTGACTGGGTGACTAGGGAGGTGGATCAGTGGAAGGCAGTTGATGTGGCCTACCTGGACATCAGTAAGGCATTTGACTTTGTTCCACACAGGAAGCTTATAAAGAAACTTAACAACCTGGGGGTTGTGTAGAAGGTAGTAAGCTGGGTATCAAACTGGCTGAAGGATAGGAGGCAGAGGGTGGTGGTAAACATCAGTCAGTTGGTGGATGGGAGAGTGACCGACTGAGTGCCACAGGGATCAGTATTGGGTCTTGTCTTCTTCAATGTCTTCATAAGTGACATTGCTGAGGAACCAGAGGGATAGGTGCGTCTCTTTGCAGATGACACAAAAATGGATGGAATCCCTATAAAAAGTGTTAAAAATTATAAGTACAGTACTTAGGGGTCTTGGTTGACCAAAGGTTGACTTACAGTGATCATATTAACCAGCAGGTTAAAAGAGTTAACCAGAGGTTGGAGGCGTTAAGACGAGTATCAAAGTGTCTGGAAATAGAAGCAAGAAAGAAAATAGTGGGACAACTGCTGCTACCTGTGCTGGAATATGGTGTCTTACTGTATATGAATTCGACTCAAAAATCCCTAAATAAAATAAACCAA
Organism: Neoceratodus forsteri; assembly: GCA_016271365.2. Taxonomy (NCBI): domain Eukaryota; kingdom Metazoa; phylum Chordata; order Ceratodontiformes; family Ceratodontidae; genus Neoceratodus; species Neoceratodus forsteri. The sequence goes on along the minus strand of JADMNL010000036.1, from coordinate 59,135,602 downwards.
ACTTTTACAGATTAGCCAAGTTTATAACAAAAAGAAAATATGGTTCCCACCACTTTGATATTTACAGTGAGTTAAACTGGCTACAACCAGAGAACAAGAGAATGTTTCCATAGCTTCTGTGGCCTTATAAATTGGTTTATACTAAGGGAATCCATCCACTTGCTAAATATGTAACATTAGATCCCCCTAGTAAGAGAACTTTGATATTAAGGAATTTTAGAATTCCAGTGGTAAGATCCCAGAATAGATTATGAGATTCTACACTGCAAAATTGTTTAGCAACTCGCTGGAATGCATTATCACAAGAATTAAGCTCTTTAATAAGTTTTCCCAAGTATAAGAATGCCCTGTATAAATACTTGACATCTATTTGCACATGCTATGTATAACTGAATGCGCTTAATGTATGTTTTGTCTTAAGTTCTTTGGGTGTTAGTTAAGTTATGCAATTATTGTATGTATTTGTGTGTAACACAGGGCATTGTTGTAAATGGGGGTGATACCCTAATCAGTTTGTATCCTGTATAAAAATACATTTTAAACAAACAAACATAAAAATCTGCGAGCAAGAGGGTGGACACCCAGGAAGGGGTGGAGAGCATGCAAAGGGACCTGAGGAAACTAGAATTATTATCTAGGGTGTGACAACTGGGTTTCAATGTCAGAAAATACAAAGTCATGCACCTGGGGCAGGGAACCCAGTGCTGTGCATAAGATTGAGGAGAGCTACTTACGGTCACCAAGCAAGAGAGGGACTTTGGGGCAATCATATCTAATAATCTCAAGGTGGCAGGGCAGTGCAACAAGGCAGTAGGCAAGGCTAGTGGGATGATAGGGTGCATAGGAAGGGGGATTTCTAGCAGGAGAAGGGAGCGGGTGTTGCCACTGTATCGCTCACTCAGAACCCACCTAGAGCACTGCATCCAGTTCTGGAGGCTGCGCTTCCACAAGGATATTGACAGGGTGGAAGCAGTCCAGAGAAGGGCTACCAAAGTGGTGCAGGGGTTGCACCACAAACCATATCAGGAGGGGCCACCGGAGCTCCACATGTGCTCCCTGGAGGAGAGAGCAGATGGGACATGATGTAGACCTAAAAGTACCTCACAAGGCTGAATAAGTTTCAGGAGGGAGTCTATTTCAGAAGAGGAGGAGCACCATAACATGGTGACATGCAGTGAAGCTTGGGGGGGGGGTGCAAATTTAAGAGGGATGTGAGGAACTACTTCTTCACAGAAAAGGTGGTGGATGCCTGGAACAGCCTGCCAGAAGAGGTGGTGGGGCAGAAACAGCAGAGGGCTTCAAGCATGCGTGAGATAGGCTTATGGGCTTAGTAAGTAGAGAAAAGAGTGGAGGGAGGGACACTGGAAACCAAATAGGGACCGGTGTGTAGTAACAGGTAGGGAAAATAGGGCAGACTAGATGGGCCTACCGGTCCTTTTCTGCCAAAAAATTCTATATAATGTTACTGACTGAAATCAAACTGTTTACAATGCTGTTATGGTATCGATGTAATGTCAAGAGGTTGTTAACCCCTCTTGACTACGTCACATCGATACCAAAATAATGGGAACGCATCTGCGTATGCGCAGCTTTAAATCAGTGGCTCATAACGAACAGCCGCGGCAATGAGAACTGGCCCGAAGGGAGAGTGGCGCTATGGGGAATCAAGAAATAGTAAGGACTAACTTAGTCTGAACTGGCGCCCAGTTTAGTTTTTGCCCATACGCTATAAAATATAATGTATGGGTTTTTATCGATAACCTTGCTGAAACCGCTTCGTGAGGTTACCGTGGCAACTGTAAACCTCTTGAGCTTCGCTCTCAAGGTTTACAAAGTTGTCACGGTAACCTCTCAAAGCGATTACAGCGTGGTTACCGATAAGACCCCATATATTATCCTCTGTTTCTACATTTCTGGGAATGACTAATGTCACAGAAACCTCTTGAAGCGATTACAGTGTGGTACTGATAAATCCCCATACATTATCCTCTTATGTTTCTACAGTTCTATGAATGACTAACATGACCCAGTGATGCACTGCACTACCATACAAGAGATCCCACCGCACGCTATGAATCTGACTCCCATTCCTGAAAGGCATGCCACAGAGGAAGAGCTCTTTGATTCAGGAAGTGGAAGGTTAAACGCCAGCCCATCAGTGCAGCAGTAGGGCTGCCGCTTGCAACGCCAAAGAATTGGGTTTGGGAATTAGCCTGGGTCATCGGGGCCAGCCAGGGGGCGGGGGGAGGATTGAGTGTACCAGAGGACACTCTCCTCCTCCAGTGGAGGGAGCCACACCCCACAGTGCTGCTGCCACCTGTAGATGTCTGGGTGGCAGAGTGATGGGACACCGGGAGGGAGGGACACCATGCTGTGTATCACAGAGCATGCTTCAGTATGCTCACATTGGAGACATTCGCCCCATAACACCAGTGTCCCTAGGGTACAGGGAAACACAGAAAGAAGGGGGAAACAAGAACAAGGTAAATCCCCCTTCACCTGTAGCCACATGATGGCTAGTACCCCCCCCCCCGTTGGATAGAAACATAGAGTGTGATGGCAGATAAGGACCACTTGGCCCACCTAGTCTGCCCATTTTCCTACCTAACAGATAAGCTGCAGATCCTAGTTAACCAACAGCCTACTTCCTCCTACCCCCAGGACTGCCTTATGTCTGTCCCATGCATTCTTGAATTCCCCACTGTTCTTGACTCCACAACCTCCTCAGGAAGGCTGTTCCATACGTCCACAACCCTCTCTGTGAAAAAATACTTCTTCACATTACCTCTGAGCCGTCCCCCCTCTATCTTCAAATTGTGCCCCCTTGTTCTTGCACATCTCTTTTTCTGAAAGATGCTACCCTCTTGGACTTTATTGATTCCCTTGAGGTACTTGAAAGTTTCTATCATGTCCCCACTCTCCCTTCTTTCCTCAAGAGTATACATATTAAGCTCCTTTAGTCTTTCTTCGTATGTCTTCTGGTGCAGACCCTGCACCATTTTGGTTGCCCTCCTCTGAACAGCCTCCACTCTGTCTATGTCTTTGTGGAGATGGGGTCTCCAGAACTGCACACAGTACTCCAGAGGAGGGGGGTCTCACCAACTGTCTGTACACAGGGGTTACAACTTCCTGTTTTCTACTGGTGATGCCTCTCCCTATGCATCCCAGTATCCCCCCAGCCCTCCCTACTGCCTTCTCACATTGCTTGCCCTCCTTTAGGTCATCTGATATAATTACTCCTAGGTCTCTTTCCATTTTTACTGTTGTCAGGATGGTGATATACCTGCAGCACTGAGGCAGGGGTGCAAAAAGAATAATTATGAAGTGGGTAAAAAGAGTGCTGAATTCTGATTGGCCGAGAGCTGCTTTCAACTGGGCCGTTATCCCAGCACAATGGCCCAACTGAAAGTATTATGTTTACAAATGCATAAAAATTACTAAAAATGACCCATTTCATAATCACAATAAGGCACTCCAGGGAGTGTGTTGTGGTGGGCTGACGGCCCTTCTCCGGTGTTGGAAGCCCTAGGCTACGCCTCGTGCTTCAACCCACCTCAAGGTGGGCCGTTAACCCACCATAACGCACCCCCTGTCATGCCTTATTGCTTAATTAAAAAAGGAAAGGGGGAGGTTCCAGTGACCCTACTACATGGGTATTTCTTGAAAATGGCTATGGAAGCAGCTTGTACGTGATGGGTTGGCACTTACCATCCCACCGCTTCCATGTGCAGGGTGGGTGATGCTAGGAATTCCCTGCATTGTGCACAGAGGGAGAGGGATAACAGGGGAGAGAACTGGGAGATGTACAGCATGATGACAGCCTGTTCTGGTTCCCATGCCCCAGTGGCCCAGCCTGGGATCTCAAAGGCCCCCATAACACTGGATCCTGGGGCCCCTACAGAGATGCAAACTTGTAGTGCAGATATGTTGGCAAAGATCACTATTCGCCACTGGTCTGCTTTGCACTTGAGTGTGATTTACACAACTGGTTCTCCAGTCTTTACGTGCATTGTCGTAACGGCCATTGTGACACAACAGGGAAAGGGGCAGGGCTGGCATGCAAACTATGTACAGACACACACCACCCCCATGCACACCCTGGTCACATGTTGGAGCAAGTTACAAGCAGTTCTTCAGGGTGGCACAGGCAGGCAGTGGCAGGATAGAGTTGAGTCAGCAGGCTAAGATCGACGAGTGACTGGTACACAACAGACAGTGGTAGGGAAGAAGAGCTTGGCAGGCGTGGGTCCCACTGGGTGCTAGGTATACATAATGGCTCCCAGAGCAGGTAGGAGCCACTGGTGGAGACCAGTGAGGGACAGAATAATTAGATTCTTCACAGCCCGGGCCAGCAGATGGCCTAGTACGTAGCAAGTGGCACTCCCACACCAGTGACCCAGGTTCGGGAGCTGGCTGGGCAGCACGAGGGCACCACCTGCAGTCCTAAGAGTATGGTTAGGGGTGGGGAATGATGGAGGTGCTCAAACCACAACATCTGGTCATGGCATCTCGATGAGCGATTGTTGCTGTGCCATACCCAGGCATCTGTGGGTGGTGCACACCAGCAAGTCAGTGGGCTAAAATCCAGTTTGTGCCCAGCTGCATCTGCTGAACATGTAAGGGATAGCACATGAAAAGGTGTGCCATTATAAGGGAATAATGTACGCCTTGGGTGGTTCTTAGGTAGAAGGCAGAGCCAAGTGCCACCACCACCCGAGAAGTGCATTATTCCCTTATACCCACACACCCCTTGCTGACTGTGTATCAGTCCCTAAAGATTACAGAGACATGTTCCCCACTGTAGGAATGCAGGGGCACTGCAGGGATGTTGTTAAGGAGGAGGTTAGCATCCCACAACCGCCACTTACTCACTGTGTGACCCTGAGCAAGTCATTTAACCTCCCAGTGCTTAACTTTTCTGTAATTTCTCTCATCGATCACAATACTGTGTGAATCTCCCAGCGCCCCTAATGGCAGCAACATTCATTACTCTAACTCTCCTGGACTGTAACATGCTTTGGGATGCGGCCTGTATAAAAATGCTACATAAAAACTAAGTTCCCTTTTCTCCCCCCCCCCCCAAAGTAACCTTTCGTTGCAGATTAGTACCCAATGAATAGCTCTCTGCAGGTTGATAGCACTGCTGTTAAGTTACTTCACTGACTATGCTTCATAAAGCCTGGGAGCGCTGCTTACACCCACTTCCCTGCCAATACTGGCCTGCGTCCACAACCTGTGAAGCATCCAGCTTAGGCCTTGGGCCATGACCAAAACTTTTCAAAGTCAGAAATAAATGTTAACATTCGTAGCCACATTCCCTGCATTTTAGAGCAGATGGGGGGTTTGTGCCTCATTAGCGACAGATGTTCCACTGTGAGCACGGCTCCTAATAGCCGATTTGTTTGCAGTTTGTGAAGACCTCTGAAGCTTGGGCTGCAGCCTGCAGAGCCTGGGCATGAAAGGGGATGTGAATCACTGCTGCATTCCCTATTCATCTTCGTTTACTGCGCCCAGAAGCAGAGTTAGGCACAAGCGAACCAAGTGGCCACTTGGGTAGCCAGCACAGAAGGGGAGCACTGAAGCAGAAAGTACAGGCAGAGCATTTCAGCTGGAAACACAGCATGTGTCGATATCAAAAACAAAATTGTCATCACCCTTGTATTGTTAGAATTTTTACAACTTTTTGGATCTGGATTGGGGCAGAAGGGAGGACAGGGGTAGTGCGGACAGTGAAGGGGGCACTACAGGTATTTCTGTTTGGGATGCCATTGGGCCGAAAACCATTGCTTGCTCCCCCTTCTCTTTCCATGCATATCTTTGCATTTGAGGGTGGTAGTGTAGCCTAGAGGTTAGAGTAATGATATGTAAATGAGCTTGGTATATCCAGCAGACCTGGGTTTGATTCCCACAACTTCCTCTTGCATACAGTGTGACTCTGAGTAAGTCAGCTGACCACCCGAGTGTTCCTGGGTCACCCCTGAAAACAAAAACTTGTGTCTACTGGGCTTTTCCTGGTTACCAAAAAAAAATCTGTTTTTTATTGTTTTCTGATCCTGAAATTTAAAACCAGCTCTATATATAGCCGCCCCCCCCCCCATTACTGCACCATAATCAGTGGTCCCGCCAGTAACATCAGAAGAGAAACGGGCGACACGATCGAGATATAAATACCTGAATGGGGTAAACAGCGTGGGCACCAAGGAACTTTACTTCTTGAGTTCAAATACAGGGGCAAGAGGAACACACTTAACCGATTATCTCCTGGCAGCCATTTTGTGTTGGGTTGAGCAATGGATAGTTCGGATTTCATATGAAGCTATTGATTTCGCGGAGGAGGGGCAGATTTAAAAGGGACGCCCATGAGCACTTCTTCACACTAGGAATGCTGGAGAAGAGGAACAAGCTGCGGAGGGAGTGGAACGCCAATCAGTGAGCAGCTTCAGCCAGGATGGGACAGCCATATGGGGTTAGATAGAAAGGGGGGGGAGATGGCAGAAACAAAGGGGAGGGGTGGCCATTAGGGCCAGTGCAGAGTAGTTAGATAGGTGGGGGGGGGCAGACAGGATGGGCTGACAGACCTTTGTCTGCCTTCATTGTGTATTATTGATTGCAGTCAGTGGCTGCTACTACTGATGCAGCTACAGTCCTCGAGTAAGTTGCTACTTTTTTTGGTTTTATTTACTCGGTTTGCTCCCAACTGCAGCCTTTGCCTGCTCCCACGGGCGTCCCCAAACACATCATCCCACCATCTTTAGAACAAACCTTTGCTCTGCTGTCCCATGGCATACCACCCATGGTGACGCCACCGGGATGGGACTAGGTCCCAGCCATGACCCAATCCATGTGGAGCAACACCTGGTCGGCAGGTGAGGGGCCTGCAGGTGCTGGTATCATCCTGTTTACTGGTTGGGATTTACCATGTCTTTCTGTCCCTCCCCCAGAGTCAGTGACAAGAACACATACATGCACGCACACAACAGGATGTGCACGTGCACCAGGTGGCTGACTCCCTCACCCCCTCTGCTGCCACACAGAACTGCACCTCCCACTCTTCCACAGGAGGTGCAGCAGCAGTAGTACTATCAGCCACCCTCCCCAGACAGGGGGAGCATCCACTAGGATACTCATTTCCTTCCCTTCTGCTCCGCAGGGGAGAAAAACAGATGTGATGAAAAAAAAAAGAAAACTTCCGTGGAGCCAACCAGGACCCACCAGCCGGCATCAAAGCCCACTCGGCTCGAGCAGTGGCCACTTCCTGGCTGAGAAAGAACAAGTATCCTCCACCGATATCTGCTCTGCAGCTACTTGGTTCTCCATTCACACATTCATTAAACATTACTGGTTGGATGTGACATCTGCAGATAGGACCTCCTTTGGCAGAGCAGTTCTGCAGGCAGCCTCCAACCCACTGTAACTCACTCCGCAGCTTTTCCTACCCTGACAAGATTAAGGCACTGCTACGAAGGATCCATTGGTATTGACTGCAGAGTACTACAGAGGGTATGATATATAATAGCATTTACTCGTCTGGTAAAGGTGATTATATGGCTGCCCTTTGTAGCGTTCCACAGCCTGCCCCAATGTACTTAGTTCACAGTTGGCCATCTCAGACAGGATAACTGTCTTCAGATTTATCGCTGACATTTTGTAATATATGCTCATAATACTTGAACTGAAAGCATCAGTATAGAAAGTGATTGTGTTGTGTCCATGTATTCAAGTTAGTAAATGTCATCGTGAATAGAGTTTGTTAGTAGTCAATAAAGGTCTCGCGACACTATCAATGACTGCAATTACTTTAAGGTTTGGTTTTTACTGCCAGGACTTCTAGGATTGACTCTTGCCTTGGTTACCTGTCTTGTTTTTTCTTTCTTTCTCCTTTTCTGCTAGAGAAGTATCACACTGGAGCTACTGGGATAGGCCGGGGGCTGTCCTCCAGCCAAGTCAAATTTGATTGGCTCATGTATCAACCTATAGGATGGATGAGGAATATCCCATTGGTATTGGCTGCACAGTACTAAAAAGGGTGTGACATGTAATAGTTTTTTTATTCATACCACGCTACAGAGCTGACAAATGCTGCTTCCTTTGTGGTGCCATCTTGCCCCCCGCGGCCTCGTGCCTTACTACACCCCTGGCAGTGCGTTAGAACCGTCTAATGAACACACCAGTGTGTCTTATTACTTAGCTGAAGGTGATAGGAAATTATTTTTACATATTTAACTGTCCTCTCATTTGCCTTTCTATACTAGTCATGTATTCTGATATGGTTTGACCAATTTTTGATAAATAATCTAGCTTTGGGGTGCCCTCAGATCTACACAGAGTTTCACCCTCCTCACCAGCTAATGTTTTCACATTTGAAAGACCTTCCATGACATCAGTTAATGCATTCTTTGCTACTGAATTGAATGGCCTGGAATACTGTTACTGATGTCAGAGAATGTTCAGGCAGCCAGGTGAGAAGAGAGAGAACAACAGCTTCTAAGGGAGAGAGGAATTCAGTGTAGTAACAAAGGCAAACAAATAGATTATTTTCACCAAAAAGGTCCGAAAATGTCAGAATATTGGATAGACACTAAAAGGAAAACAGGAGGGCATCTAGAGGTGTCACAAACTGTTTCCTGTCACCTTTAAGGAACTTATGTTGTGGGAGCAGGTGGTGGAATAGCTGGTGATTATGCCACAGCATCGGCTAACAGCTGTTTCACTGCTGGCGATGGTCCATTTATTCTTTGAAAGATGCACGTTTATGGTGGGGTCTCGTATTCCTATCACAAGAATGGAAGAAAACAGAAGGTGGCTATCTGGCATTGTAAGCCTCAGTGTAGTGACGATCAGTAGGGCAGCAAGCGTGATTACATGTAAGGTTCTTTTATTTTGCTTTTGTTGATAGGGAAATGAGGACTAGGAAATGCTTTCCTACTTTCAGCCTCATCCTTGGGTGATTGGGGGGGATACAGAAAGTACTGATATTGAACCAGGTTAAGCTGTTTGGGGGAATTTTTAGTGAGTTGGGAGGGGGTGGTGGTCCAGCCAGAACATGGGGAAAATTCCCCTACTCTATGTGTGCCATGGGATCTTTAATGTCCATCTGAACAACCACCAGAATGTGCACCAGAATAGGTAATTGGGACCTCAATTTCACCTCAGCGGAAAGGCAGATCAGTGCCTGCTGAGGCATTGGTATGACTACTTAGAACTAATTTAGTTTGGTCTAGTTTAGTTTTATTTTGTTAGCCAGATAAGTGCCCTGGTGGCCAAACACTCTTTTCAGGCACAACCCGGTATACAAATATGTATAAACAGTTACATGCAGATTACATACCATTGAAAACAAACATTTCATGCCCCCTTTTTGTCCCTTTTGGGAGGAAACAAAGCAAGTTAAACTTTCCAAATACAAGGAATGTTAACATGGTATTGTATATGTATGACTGCAAATATTTTCTTTAAATTTTCCTCAGGTCTTTCTGCATTTGTATTAGTTATGGCCAATTCAGTCTATATCGAATATTTCTATGCGATATTAAGAATTGTTGATTAACGACCATTTTTGTTTGCTAGGCTTACTTTGGTAACTTTATTACATTGTTTCAATTTTCTTTTCATTTAATTGTTCGCAATATGATTTTGTTAATCCTTTTTAGTAGTTTTTTCATAATTTTTTATTGAGTTTTCAGTTTGTAACACGGTACATCATACATTTATGAACACAACATGTTCAATCAAACAGCAGAGAATAAAAGATAAACAATTAATGTCTCAGTATAGCACCTTACAGTGAAGCAGGAACAGAAAACATAACTTACATATTTCCTAACAAGAAATTCCGTGCTCTGTATGGTTACGCATATTTCTAGAAGCTTATTTATTTATTTACTTTTGTTAACCAGGTAAGCACACTAGACAGCCAAGTGCCTATTTTCAGGTGCGACCCAGGAGATTACAAGGTACATACATTAACATCAGGCAAATACAAGTGGAGGATTTCATTACATAGAATTAGTACAACATGGACTTTACAAGCATCAGATTTCATCAGGCTTACTTACTGGATGAAACACTGGAGGGCATTTTTGGTTATTACAAAAATCAGCATTACCTTCTGACACATACTACCTGACTCATATCCCAAAAGGATGACCCAATTTGACATGCCCCCAGGACGGTGACACTATTACAACAAAAACGTTGATGCCAACAACATCGACGTTTTCGCTGTAATAGTCCACCCGAGACCCCAGCACACTCTCTCTCCCAGTCCTGCATCCCCTCCCTGTTCCAACTCTGACTTGGAATTGGAATCCTTTAGATCAGGGGGTGTGGGGGCAGAGCCCCTTGCATGGGGGGTTTGGGGGCAAAGCCCCCCGATGAAAAACAGCCGTCTCCAGTTGGATTTATGTCAACTGCAAGTTGTGGTTGACATAAATCCGTCGCTGTGATGGCGGTCGACAACTTAGTTGTCGAACCGGCATCGTAGAGCCTAATGTGTAAATTAATAACATTTTTAAAGCAAGAAAACATAAAACTGCATACAGTTAAGTAACACCAGTATAAATGTCGTCGAGACACAGATCAGGAAGCATAGAGAAAACCCAGGAGCAGTTGTAAAATTCCACAAAACTGTTTATTTGTAGTTGCAGTAACATAAAACAAAATACACCTGTTCAGAATAACTATATACAGAAGCAAAATAAAATCTCTTGTAAAAAAATCTCCCCTTGCAGCTCAGCGTAGCTGTTTTTATCAGTCTTTTTCAACTCCCATCCTTTGCAAGCATCCTGTCCTTTGTAAATTTCAGGAGCTGCTAGGACATTGAGAGCTTCCTGAGGTCCCCACAGCAACTGCAAAAGGCTCAGACATTTGCACTGAAGTAACCTCTAGCTTTTTACAGTTATCTCAAATTATAAATATATACATTTCAACAGTAACACAATTTTCTAAACAAAAGTGATCCCAATATCAGTTACATTTCCATACGTTGATTCTCATATATTTTATATTAGCAGATATAGATATGCAAGGAAGAAGAACAGACAGCAAGAGAAAACCGAGAGCAAGAGAGAGGCAAGGAATTGCAAGACTGTTCGGGTTGATCAAGTCCGAAGTCTCGCAGGAAAATGTGGTTGCACAACCAGACAGAAGAGACAGAAAAGGAAACAATACAGATCCTTGCATTTACACTTTCTCCAAAACAAATGGGACAGGGTCCTATTCTACCCTGTCACAATAAACAAGAAATCATGCACAAGTTACAAATGACAGCTTTTTAAGCAAAGCATTTCCAAACACACAGATTGCAACAGCACTCTTTCAATACAGCATTTAAAACACTAGAAGAAGATGATGACGCTGTCATTGATACAGGTACATTATTCTGTAGCTAAAGCTGCTGTATAACTGAATGAGTTTTGCCCCAACACAGTGCACATACAAGGAATTTGAAGCAACATTTTTGACAGAATGTGAATTGTAATTACAATTTAAACCCTTGAGTTGATTAGCCAAATAAATAGTTTTTTTAAGCAGAATTTTGAAGATGAAAGTTGTGAATGTTAATTGTGATTTGTACTCATAAGACAGCCAATTCAGATTAGAGATTTTTATGAAATGGTGCGTTCTGTTGCCAGAGGACAACTAAAGCGATTTTGTGATAGATTTATTTTTATCTAAATTAGTTTTTACTAGTTTTAAGAGCAGCATCAACAATAACAGAACCATAATCAATGATTGGTAAGAGATAGCATGATTCATAAGACAAATGTTGTCTACTGTGATATAATTGACCGAATTTCTGATGGACTCTATTAGTTGTTTACAAAAAGTGTGCTCCAAATGTCAGTCCAGAGTCGAGATATACGATATTTAAATGCGTCAACTACTTTAAGCACATTTCCATTAGCCATCTTGAACTGAAAATCCTGATGTAACCCCCTCCCCCCAATTTTGGGAGGCTTACCTCAAGTATCTCCCTGTGTTCCACTGAAGCCCACTGCCTGGCAGACATCGCGTAAAGAGAGGTAAATCCCTGGTTGTTAGTGTTTTGCTGTTGCTGTGTGTGAGTGTGCAATGTCTTGCTGCCGCTCTCTCTCTTTAAGAGCTCCAGCCCATGTGTACAGTGTGAATAGCCTGGACTGGGTCCAAGTATTCCGGAGCTTGCAACCAGCCGGGCACTTACCTAATCAGCTCCATTCTAATGTCGATTACAGAGCAGAGGGAGCACTGCTAAAATCTGTAATTATTTATTTATAAATCATTACTGTTCTTTAAATAAAATGAGTTGTTTGTACTGTCGGTATTGCCAGTATCTATCCTTCACTATGGGAGCTGCCATCTTTGGTCCTGGACTCCCAGTTTGGACCAGTCGTAACCAAGGGGTCCCAATTACAGTGCCTTGTGGGAACAGCTGTGAACTTTCCTCGTTGGCACCTAAATTGACCACTAGGAGTGCTCAAACTGTGATTGACAGTGCAGGCAGACAACCAGAATACAGAGATCCCGGTCCTTCAGTGGAACTGTGTTGAAAAAGTGCAGTTGTGTTCAATTCTGCTCGAGCCACAGAGACAGTAACAGTCTGCAGCTGGGCTGAGAAAGACTGCAGGAAAGGAGCTCTGTACTTGCCTCCAGTGGACCCAGCTCAGTCCCAAAAGGGGATCAGTTTCTTCCAGAACTGCAACTAAGCAGTTTGAGTTTTTTTCAGCAGAAGGCTGAAGGAAAACTGTTCATTTACCAGAGAAGAGAACATTTACTGTTCTTCTGCCACTGAGACTGTGGCCTACCGCATGTGTGGAGATATTGATCCTGGGACTCCTGTGCCAAAATCAGGAGCCACTCCAGTGCAGGAAAAACTTTTACCAAAGCACAGTTGGAGGGTTCACCAGCATGCAGCCTAAACTTAAAAAAACATTTTATTGAGCAGGGCCTATGCCATCAATGGCCCGGCCAGACTGTTCCTGTGCCATCATCAGCATCGTGGCAACAGACCAGTATTGGGGAATCAGCCCCTGCACAGCAATCAAACGCAGACTGCAGCCAGCTACAGGGAAAGGCCATGAAGTGGAGGTGAGTCGTGTTGGCCCCAGTCCCCACCAATAGCTCAAGCAAGCAACAGGTCTTGATGTCGCTAATTGCAGCTGGTGCAGAACGCAACAGCAAGGCTGTTAACTGGAACTTCCAGGTCCAGGCGCATAACACCTGTGCTGCATGAACTGTACTGGCTGCTGGTGCAAGGTTGCGTTGCTGACCTACAAAGCCCTACAGGACCAGGGACCTCAGTACCTGCAAGATCTGCTGTTTCCCTACTGCCCCTCCCGTTCACTCCGATCCTCCGACAAGGGATTGCTAGAGATTACCAGGGTACATCTGAAAACATCTGGAGGTAGATCTTATGCTTTTATGGCTCCTACCCTGTGGAATTTTCTACCTTTTTGGTTACGAGATAGCCTGTCCATAGAAGGATTTAAAATTCCTTGAAGGCCCATCTGTTTGCACTGGTGTTTGATGGGTTAGTAGAAAGTTGATTATGCTGCTATGGTGCCGCACATTGAAACTGAAACTGATTTAAAACATTTTTCATTGATTATTATTTTAATTGATTGATTATGGATTTTATGCTGCATTTTTGTAAAGGCGCCCTGAGCTTTGGAAGGGCGCCAAATATAAATAAAGTTTGCTTTGCTTCTTCCATTCATCGGGGTACAGTGAGTAAAACCAGGGTAGCTCCCTGCAACAAATCGTCAGTTGTTTAAATGGCACCCACTGACTCAGTTTTGCCAGTTAATGTGTTTAAATGTGACCGGGCCATCCGACCATGGATACAAATGGTTCATGGTTTGCAAGTGTGTTGCTCATATTTAACTACCCTTCTTTCCATCCCAGGGCCCCAACATCACCTGCAACGCCAGACAACCCATGGCACCGCCTCAGGCATGCCTGTTTTCCACTCTGGGTACCCAGTAGTTGCAGAGACTGATAAGTTAGGGACTCAAATAATTAATGAGCAAATAAATCTGTCTCAGTACAGTAACGTAATCATTTGCCTAGATTCTTGCCCCTTCCTTGTTTACGTCCCCTCAATAAACCTGATTTACTGTTTTACTGTTAACCTGGCTTGTGAGCATTTCATTACCTGGTATAAAGTGACCGGAATGTGGGCAAAGCATTCTGAAAGTGCATGTTGTAGTATTGATGTTGTTTCTTAAAGTGGGTTGCAGGGTGAATCCAAGAGACTGAACCCTGTTGGTAAGCAGATTTGCACATGAGCATATCATTAATGATGGTATTGGCAGGTATGCTAAGTGTAAAGTGTTGCAGTTGTAAAACTAAGCATACGGGGTCACTAGGTGGGATTGTGGGTGGTTAGAGCTTCCCAGAGACCTGTACCAATTCTGTTAAGAACCCACATAAGCACTACTCTGAGTGGAGGCACCATAAATGTATGTACACTGAGGGCAGGGAGACCCCAGTAACAGTTAATTCTGAACCCAGGCCCCTCAACCTGTTGTTAGGAAAGCAGGCGGGGGTAATAGCCCTTGGAATAATGGGATCCATGATAGTTCGACCGACGTTACAGTGACTCCCTTATGTCAATCGCATTTTGCGGTCAGCATAAAGGTGAAAGTCAGTGGATACATTGTTTTCTTCAGGGGCTCCCCCACACCCCGCCACTATAATAATCAACTCTGAGTCACAGTTGTTTTGGGGAAGGGGTGCAATACCTCCCCCGGAAAGCAGTGCCGGTGTCCCATGCCGACACTACAGTGATCTGACGCTGTTGTCATTGTAATGTTGGGCGCTGTCAGAATGTCATGGTTGCGTCAGTGTGGTGTCAGGGTTACATTGAGAATATTTTTACATTTTTAGTGCTGTGCCAAACAACGTGGATTGAGTTTTTGACATACTGTGTTAAGTACAAAGTTCTTCTTCTCAAACCAATTGTAAATACACTGAAATTCATTTTGAAGTGCAACATTAATTTCTGTTATGTTTTAGAATGGACATAAAGAACCATGTCCTCTGCATACAGTAAAGTATTTGCTGAAGTCCAGGCTTTTGGCGCATTGTTAACAAATAAAGAAAAGAGCAGGGGTCCTAAAATGGATCCCTGCAGAATACCGCAGGGAACCGTCTTTTCCTTCAAAAATACTGATCCTAACTTCACCACTTGTTTTCTAGTTTGCAAATAATTTGAGACTCAATTAAGAGGTGACGTTCCCAGGCCTAAAGTTCTTAATTTATGTAACAGTAGGCCATGATCAACCAGATCAAATGCTTTGGTCAGGTCCATAGACACCGCACCCATCAACATAGCTGCATCTAATGCTTCATATACTGCGTTCAGGAACCTGACCAAAGCAGTGCCAGCCCCGTAGCTCATGTGAAGTCCATGTTGTTCTACACACACTAGAGTATGCCGCTCTGGATATTCCACCTATTGTGTATGAACGTTTTTTCCCTGTACTTAGAGAGTGTAGCCAAAACAGAAATTGGGACAAAACAGAAACTATACCCTCTGCAGAGCTACCAACACCACTTCCTGCACCCCCTGGTGCTCAGTGGAGGTTTTCCATCTGTCTAAGGGCCAGGCCCAACCCTGCTTAGCTTCTGAAATCCGGTGGGATCAGGCTCGAGGGTGATAAGGCTGACACAACACAGCATTTAGCTACATCCCAGGGTTTACATGTAGTTGATAGTTGTCGAAAAAGTACAGAATTACCTGAAAAACCAAAAAACTGGCTTTACATGCCAGTCCACCAATGCTGCAGTAGCGCTACCACTCACGATGCCAACAACCTAGATACGGGAACAAGCCTCAGACATTGGAGGGCTGGCCTGGGGAGAAGGAGGATCACGCAGCCAATGGGCCACTCTCCTCCTCCTCTGGTGGGAGGGTCAGAAGTCACTGGTGCATGAGGAACCCCTTGTAGTTGCCAGGGGTAGAGCAACCAGGACTGACTACATTTGGGAGACGTGTCAGAGTCTGGCGTGCTCTTCCCAGCCTCACTGCACAAAATGCCGCCTTGAGAGAAAAAAGGAAAAAGGAAGGCTCCGACATCCACCCCTCACGTTGTGGACCCCAGGCCACTGACCAAGCTCCTGCTCCCGTTCTACCATTCAGTCTCCATCGGGGGCAAGGGCCACCCTGGAGAGTAAGCTGGGGGTGTTCGGGAGTGGGGTTAGTCCCGGGGTGTGTGGCGGGGCCGAGCGTGTGTGCAGTTTGGACTGATGGGATCAGTTGGATGAGGAGAGATAAAGTATACTAAATTAAAAAAACAAAACTGGCTTTGCTTCTCATTTTCTGTATACCCCCCCTTTAACATGTGTAAGTGCCTACAAAGTAAATTATATGAATTTAAAGGGTGGCACTCCCCCCGATTACTGTCTATAGCCATTAACAGTCCTGCTGCTGTTCCCCGCTTAACATCATCAAAACACCATTTTTAGAGATGGGGATGCAGCGGGCACT
The DNA here is from genome assembly GCA_016271365.2 of Neoceratodus forsteri. Lineage (NCBI taxonomy): Eukaryota > Metazoa > Chordata > Ceratodontiformes > Ceratodontidae > Neoceratodus > Neoceratodus forsteri. The sequence continues at coordinate 59,119,134 of JADMNL010000036.1, read as the reverse complement.
GAGCGGCTTTGAGCAATACGGAAGCAATATCACGGAAAAAGTAAATAAAATATCTGATTAATGCTTGACTAAAAAATTCACAATAGTGGCGGTTTAGGTCCTCGAATCAGGCAACTCCTTGAGTTGTCTGATCACAGGTGTCAGCAGCTCTTTAAGGTCCCAGTTCAGTCCACGTCCCACCAGTTTCAGGATTTGTTTCTCTGGGTCCTATCCAGACTCAGCACCCCCAATTGCTAGCAGTTGCACAAACCACACTGTCAGATATATTGCCCCTTTATCTCGTACAGCCTGAGTGAGGTTCCTCCTTCTTTGCTAGCAGATAACTTCCCCAGGAGTGACCATGTCATAGCAATTATTTGTATTTTTTTTCCTGGATTCCACTGATTCCTGGAAATATAACTTCTTCTTTCCATTCCACCTGGGCATGATGATCTGTCAAAGGATTTTAGCCAAGTTCTTCTTTTCGTGTGATCTGTGGCCACGTTACACATTGTCATTTTCAATCCACTCACTTTTCTCATGTAGTCTTCCTCATAGTAGTTTTGATAAGACATTTCAAAAGCCTAGTAAGGTAAGCCCCAGAAATGGGGAGAGGGGTTACCCACTCCCTCTGCATGCACTCTTGACATCCGTGTCATTAGGCATTCCAAGATGTCCATAATCGTCCATGTCTGGTGTGGCAGCATCACAATACACACTATACACATTTCTTTTTTTTTTTACTTATATTTTATGCCCCGTTCCATCTCCAGCACTCACTTTCCCTCCAGAGCTCTCCAAGGCAACCGACCTGCTGCACTTCTCACTGCTGGCAAACACTCTCCACATAGCTATGACTTACCCCCCACACCCCAGGAGGGGTCAGGGTGGGTGATTTGTCAGTTCATCAGGCAATGTAGAGCCTGTGGCTCCTGACTGTAATCCTTTACTTTGTATGCTATTTCCTTGACTTGTATTTTGTTTCCTGTATGCTCTGTAACTCTCCCGGGTCGCACCTGAAAATAGGCACTTGGTTGTCCAGCGTGCTTACCTGGTTAACAAAAGCAAATAAATAAATAAATGTCGCAGCAGGAGTATGGTGTTCAGATATACCAGGATCCTTCACTGCAGGTGCCAGCGCCATTTTCCTTTTTTTCTGACATCCACAGGACACTGGCATTCTATCATAGAACTGAGCCAGCAGAAAAAGACCATTCGGCCCATCGAGTCTGCCCGAGATAGCCCACCACCTCCCTTTACCTCCCACCCCTCTGCCCTCTCTCTCCCCTTCCTTCTTAGTTCCGTGTAGTTATCCCATGTTCTTTTGAATTCCTCCACTGTATCCACCTCCACCACTCACTCCAGCAACCTGTTCCATGGTTGTACAACCCTCTCTGAGAAATAACGCCCCCTCACATCCCCCTTAAATCTCCCCCCTCCTGCTTATATGCATGCCCTCTGGTGATTTTGCTTCGCTCAGTCTGAAGATGCTATCCCCCCAACCTTGTTTATTCCCTTCATAAACTTGAAGGTTTCTACCATGCCCCCTGTCTCATTTCCAGCATATAAAGACCAAGCTCTTCCAGCCGCTCCCCATATGGTCTCCCTGCATCCCCTGGATCATCTTGGTCACCCTTCTCTCTACCCTTTCCAGTCTATCCTTGTCCCCTTGCAAATGGGGCCTCCAGAATGAAACTCCATACTCCAGCTGTGGTCTGACTAGCATTTTATATAATGACATGATCAACCTCCCTCTTCCTACTAGTGAAGCCTCTCCCAATGCGTGCCAGCACTCTTGTTGCTTTCCCAGCTGCTCATTCACACTGACTCCTAGCCTTTAATGTGTCCATGATCCAAATCCCCAGGTCCTTTTCATGTTTTATAACCTGCAGTGATACACCCCCCCCCCTCCCCCAGGTAGTAAGTGGCTCTTGGGTTATTTTGACCTATGTGCATTATTTTGCACTTTTCTGCATTAAACTGCAGCTGCCACTCTGCCCACTCCTACAGCCTGGCTAGATCCTGCCTCATCCTCCCCACCCCACCCCCGAGAGCGTCCACCTTGTTATATATCTTCTTGTCGTCTGTGAACAAACATGCCTTTCCACTTAGAACCTCCACTAAGTGCCCTACATACACATTAAATAGTATGGGTCCCAACACCAACCCTTGTGGCACCTCGCTCATCACCCTTAGTTCCCTGGAGTGCTTCCCCATTGACCACCACTCTCTGGGTCCTCCCACCCAATTCTCCACCCACTTTGTAAGCCTAGCACCAACACCCAAACTGTTCAACTTCCTTACCAACCTTCTATGTAGGATGGAGTTGAACGCCTTCTGGAAATCCAGACAGGTCACATCCACCGCCCCCCCCCCAATCGTATACCTCCATAAGTCCCCTCAAAGAATTCAATCAGGTTGATCTGACAAGAGCTGCCACCTGTGAACCCATGTTGGTTATCATCAATCAGACCCTCCTCCTCCAGGTACCCTACCAGCCTCTCCTTTATGAGAGTCTCCATCAGCTTGCCTACAGCCGAGGTGAGACTGATTGGGTGGTAGTTGCCAGGCTCCTCCTTTCTCCCTCCCTTGTATTATCAGTACCACCTCTGCCTTTTTCCAGTCTCCTGGGACCTTCCCCAATTGCAGGGATAGATTAAACAGCTTTGCCAGTGGCCCTGCCAGATCCACCCTTAGCTCCCGAAGCACCCTTGGGTGTACCCGGTCGGGTCACATGGCCTTGTCCATTTTTAATTTTCCCTTTCTCCTCCAACACCCTCTCCACTGTGAAGGGACTTCTGTCCACCTCCTTGCCCTCCTCCCCTTTCTACTCAATACAGGCCCTTTCCTTTCCTTCTCTGTCGCGAAAGCAGAAGCAAAATATTCATTTAGGAGGGTTGCCTTCTCTTCTTCTCCTACAACTATTTTACCACCCTTCCCTCTAAGTCTTGGAATCCCCTGCCTGTTTTTCCCCTTATCACGCACATTCTAGGGGCTCAGTGCGAGGGAGTACACAACAGCATGCCAGCTAACCCTTGCCTCGGTGCTTGCACACTAAGGTTCTTTGTCTTTTAGCTTATTTTTTGTTTTTATTGGGCTCACCACAACCCAACCCAGATAGACCAACTTAGGGTAGCTGGTTCATTCCACTGGGGTGTCATACAGACGAGCCACACTGATGAGTCCTGGTAGGACAAAACACGCGTCTGTGTCTTCTGTTGGCACCCTTTGCAGACTGTGTGAGAGGCCTTTTGGCACCATGCATTTCTGCTTAAAGTTGAACCAGCATAATATTTTGTGGCGATTTGCATATACAGCCCATGATGCTTTGCATTATGGGGGTATGTGTTGATTTAGCATGCCAACTGTGCTCTGAGAGATGTCCTCCCACCCCTTACACAAGCATGTTGGTCATAAAATATTGATTATCTGAAACAAAGGGGGGGTACCTGTAATGAGTAATCTAAGCTTCTATCATTTGGTCTCTCTCTCTCTCTCTCTGTCTCTCAGATTATTGACTTCCATTGACTTCCAGACTTTGAAAACTGGAATGACTTCTAAATTCAGACCCATGAAGGTATTTGACTTTCACTCAAAAAAAGTATAAAATGGGTAAGAGAAACCAAGACCTGTGATTGGTCAGCTGTGATCACGTTTCTGTGTGTTATTCCAGCAGTCAGGTCAGGAATACTTAACATTCTGAACATCATCACTCAGTTATTAGAACAAAAGTAAGAGAACCATTTTATAATCGCAATAAGGCACTCCAGGGTGTTCATTATTGTGGAATAACAGCACTTCCTTGGTGCATAAGACCTCACTTCTTGAGGCAAGCCATTATCCCAAATTAGGAAATGTGTAGAAAGAATGCTGGCTCCTGACTGGCTAAGAGGTACTTTCAGTTGGCCCATTATCCCAGCGCAACAGCCCAGCTGAAAGTAACTCAAAGAAAAATAGATTTGAAAAGTACATCCAGCCGGCCCAGTGATGCTGAGGGTTGAGGCGCTGGATGCCACACCTCATGCTACACCGGTGACCCGGGTTTGTGAATGAGCCCAGGTCATCGGGGGTCGGCCGGGGAGGGAGAGGACTGAGCGTCTACTGTCTGCTCTTCCCTCCCTGGGTTCGGGGCTCGCACCACTCTCCAGCGGCCCCCAATGGGAATTGGGGGCACTACAGATGTGGTGCATCTATGGGGAGGAGTACAGCGGACGTCTGCAAGCAGTGCCTTGACGTCATTGCATGTCCATACTCCCAAAAGGAGAAAACATGGAGGAAAATGGTGGTCGGTCATGGTGGCTTGATGGCCGTGCCTCCACACACTCTCGGACCCGAAGGAACTGCACTCTGGTATTAAATCCGGGCCCAGCGGCTGGGGTGGGGGACCCGCCATGGGTACTGTGCTTGCTAGCCTGAGCAAGTGAGCCGATGGGGATCGCATGGGGTGTGGAGGACGGCGGCTGGATGATTGCAGGCCGAGCTGAGGGAGTACAAATATAACAAAACAAAAAAAAAACAAAGTACATCCAATTTACTAAAAAGCACCTGCCTATTTCATAATCACATTATGCTTCAACCCACCCGAGGCGGGCTGTTATCCCACCATAACACCACCCCATCATGCCTTATTGCTTAAATAATGAACACCCTGTCATACCTTTTGCTTAATTAAGTGCCCCATGGTTCTAACATTCATTTCAGAACATTTTATTTGGAGGTCTTGGCCTGGCCCAACAAGGAATCGACATAGTTTTGTACATCCAACTGCATTAGTTTCAAAGAAAGTAAAAAGTTCTCTAACCAGTCTACGAACATCCGCAGCGTGGCCTTATTTATTTTTTTTATTTCTGTGTACTGTTTTTCCCCTAGCCATACCCCCTATCAGCCCTTGGCAACCACCCAGCCCGTCACATGTTTATACATGTTTATAACGCATGTTTGTGTAGGAGAAGCTGTTTTAGGCTTGCTGTGTGGAATGCCGTTACTGTTATTTATTGCTGAAATGTTTTATGAAGATGTTGCTTGCACCCAATTGCTTATTGTGACAACTTGAATTTTTTACTGTAAGAATCTGTACTTTGAAGCTGTATGGGAGGGACGCCACTGGAACTGAGATTTGGCTCACTGGTTATTTTATCCCAATACACATAAACATAAACCAATGCACCAAACAGCGGCCCTCTTGTCAGCCCCGTGGCATGGTTGAATAGGGGCAGATTCCCCCTGCTCTACAGCACTTAAGGGTAAAGGAGTGCAGGAGGCTTTGCACGACATGAGTGCACAAGCGTCATCTTCGCAGGCTAGGGTGTTTTTCCCCTGCTAGTGCCCACCCTAGGGGTGCAATCTGTGCAGCTGTCTCAGCCTGTGTTTCTACCTGTGGTTACTCAGCTGGCTGTGCTGTGGCTGGGCTCGTGTTGACCCTCCCTAGAGAAGGAGCGTGCCCTCTGAGATGCTTGGTGTTCCTGTGAGGGGATGTGACTGCTTGACCACCCTGAAAATTGCTGGTGATGTGGTGTTCCTCTGGGTTTTCAACCCTAGGACTGAGGGAGAGAGAACAAAAAAAGACGGCACCGTCACCAGGATAAGGTTTACAGGTACATTTTTATTCGACGTCACAGCATATCAGTATATGTCCCAGCAAAAAAGAAGCAACAGGGGTGTAGACAGATACTTGAGGATACCCTCCATGACGGAGGTCTGTTACTCTCAAGGGAATAGTTGTCTCTTATGTGTCGTAAGTAAAGACCCATCCATTGTACCATAGAGCCCCCATGGAAGACGGCAGTACTACTGAGCACTGAAGCCCTAACCACATTCCTTTATCCACTCTATGAACACTCCCATATTATTGCTAGGTTTAAATTTGCTGCCCCATCTCCGCCCAGCCTCCCCACCACCACTTAGGGTCTCAAAAGTGAGTCTGTTTGCCAACATGGGACAGATTCATCTGATTAACAGGGATTGGTACTAACACTCCTTCACGCTGTGCCAAAGAGGGGTATATTGTCTTAGCTAGCTCAGACATATAGGTGCACACTGGGTATGATGCAAAAGACCCAACACAGACTGCTTATCAGTACTTTATTGCCATCCTTGTGTGTGGTGCAGTGTGGTAGGGTGAAACCCTCCAACTTAATTTTTGTTTAATGAAAATAGAGACTGAGGTCCTAAGGAGCTAGTGGAAAGCCATACAGCCACAACAAGGCTGCCCTAAGGTACCAGATAAAATGAAAGTGTGCTGAGACCTGAAACATTCAGTGCAGAAATGGTCTTGCAGCATGTCAGATTACCTTTAATGTTTGTTTTCTAGTTCTACTTCTTTGGATGCAGCCTTACTTCTATCCAAACTTTTCTAATATTCTGTCTTGTCTTCGATGGACTGATCACCCAGCATTGCAACTTTAATGCTCTTTCTAATTCTTCTCTTTCTGACAACCCCCCCCCACACACACACACAGAGCTAGCATTACATTTATAAGGCCTGCCCTAGTGCAGTTAGGGTGAAAGAAAACTGTTGGCCAGGAAACTCAAAAGGTTAATGACTTCGACCCCCTCTGGAACTCCGACCAATCTTAAGTTACCAGCAAGGGACTCGTTTTCTAGGGCCACCAATCGACCCCTCAATTGAGTGTTCTCTTTAGTCAGCGTGGAGACAACTGCCTGAGTGGATATAGAGCATTTCTCTGCTTCAGCAACCATGCTATTGAGGTCTTTCATTGCCACCTCATGCATCTCCAATTTACTTAATGTGCGCTCCATTTTGCTGTCCATAGATTTAACAGTTGCCAGAATTTGTTGCCACGGAGGGGCTTGCGATCCACCTGCGTCAGGCCCAACCTCGTGGGTTTCTGTTTCTTCTTGGGCCTGCCCCTGTTTAGTCCTGGTATTTTTAAATGCTCCAGAACCTGCAGACTTCGTTTCCCCCATAGCGTGTTGGGGTTCGTTGAAAAGCTGAGAACTTCAGGAACACAATTCAGAAACTTTTCATTGTCTCCTTTATACGTTAACATAAGAAAACAGGGTTTCTTCCTTGCTGTAGTGCAGAACTGATCCAGGAGATGTCCTGCTGGGGGATTGGCTCTCTAGCGACCCCGTGGGCTTAGGTGTAGTGTTCCCCTGTTAAAAGTTACCATTTGCAAAATACTGTACCTGGGCAAGAAAGTACATAAACACTGTGAATCTGTGTTTTTGGCCCTAAATAAAATATAAAGCAAAATACTAAGGGGAACTACTATAAACCACCTCTAGTTTTATGTGGAGGGTAATTAAGGTATCAGGAAACATGAAGCTCTTCTTTTTTTTTTACTATTGTATTTATCCTCCTCGGTGGGTCACCCGAATTAAAGTCAGCCAACCTACCAGACTCGGGGTCTTCGGCGGGGCTTGTAGCATATGCAGCAGAGAACCCTGAGCAGCCGGAGGCTTCATCCTTGGGTGGCACCCGAATTTCCTCTGTTTTCTCCCCTAGGTGCCCTAATCCCGAGACCCCGGAAGCAGTGACGCATGCGTGTGGAGGTGTACATGCGCACTGCAGCTCCAGTACCAGCCTATTCCGCCCTCCCTCCCTCGGCCTAGCGCCGGCACTCCTCGGAGTGATGCAGCCACTCTGGCCTCCGCCAGAGGGCAGCCATGCTCTGAGGAGATGAGATACTCCCTCTATAGGTGGAGAGCTGCCAGCCAGCAGCCACTCACATCCTCTCCCACCCACCCCCCGGCCTCCTAGACCCAGGCTCATTCCCAAACCGGGTCGCCAGGGTGGTGCGGGGTGTGGCGTCCGGTGCCTCAACCCTCTGTGCCACCAGGCTGGCTTTCGACGCTCTTCTTGTTGGATGAAATGTATAAAACACGTTTTACAAATGATGCTGTAGCATGATGGAGTCTGAGAACAAGAAAGGTGGGACTTTCTGCCTCAGAGTTCCCTTTTATTTTCTTTTTTTGCTTTATTTTTTAATTGTATAAAAGCAGATATGTGTTAAAAAAAATTTTTTTCATGTTTTGTTTACTTTTTGGTATGAAGCAGCCATATTTTCTTTTACCTTTGTTTTACCAGGAGAGAGACACACTAAGCTGAAAGCTTGCTTACAGGTGCAACCTGGGAGCACAAGGAAGTTAAGTGACTTGCTCAGGGTCACACAGTATGCAAGTGGGGGCTGTGGGATTCAAACCCAGGTCTCCAGGTTTGCAGCTCAGAGCCTTAAACCACTGTACTATACTGCCTCCTTAAAATTGTTGCAAACATTGAACTACAAGTTAAGGTCTGATTGACAGGTCACATAATCTCCAGTCCTATAAAAGGGACTGGCTGAGCACAGTCTGGCAGATGAGACGAGATCTGAACTGTGAAGGGAGCAGGCCTCTGCAGGAGTGAGAACTTGCTAATGTAAGAGGGAAGTAGTCGGTGCTGGGGCAGTCTCAGAAAGACTGACCAGTGGCAGTACTAGCCAAGGCTGGGATGTTTTGGACCAGAGCTGAGTTGAGCAGCTGGAGTGATGATTGGTCTACCTAAAGTATGGGTGTGGCGAGATAAGGCCATACTTTATTGTTCTAATCATATTTCATGTTATTTTATCTGAGAAATGCATCAGAGATGCCAATGGTGGCCCAGTGTAACTTGCAAGGGATCATGGGTACAAAGAAAGCCATAGGCCCTAAAATGATGTAATCTCTTGTTACTGGGCAGAGAAACTGTTGACTACTTAGCCAGGGACTGGGTTTTGATTAAATCATTTAAAAGGAGACAAAAGAATAATTAAGCAGAGCTGGAAGCAAGCACATCCATTTGTGTCTGAATAGTCCTCAGCATCTAGAGAAGCCAGGATGTCTAGGAACCTTTTGTCTCAAGAGAACTTCTATGAGGTAATCTAATAACAGCTAAATGGACTAGCATGTGGGGAAATTGCTGTGCTCAGTTTAACTTGATTGCAGCCATTGGGGTGGGGAGAGGCTTGATCTGCCCCTGGAATTCAGGCTGAAACTGGTTTGCCTCTAAGCCCTGTATTACCTGCAGAGATGAACATTTGTTTGGGTTTTGTAATAAAATATTAAAAGCTGATTGGTTGCATAGCCATGGAGATGGAATGCTAGCCAATTGAAGAGCAAGCAACAGTCCACTGGACCTGCCCTATGAGAAGCCCATAAAACAGGAGTGAAAGACTTCATTAGTGCTTTTGCTTGTGACCTTTTTGTCTGTTTGACTTTTGTGTGAAAGACTACGTTTGGGACCCTGTCTGCTTACAGAGCAGAGACAATTTCTGTGCAAGACGTTCTCCTGGACCACCAGAGCCAAGACTTCAGCTACCACTTTTAAGAACACATTGCACTTCAAATTCAGCAACTAGGGACTTGAGGTAGAACTTTCAAACTAGAATTTTCAAAGTTTCGGGGTTTTTTTTTGTACATTTCAATTTTAGTTTCCATATCTTGTAACTTATGTACTGTATTTAATAATTAATTAGTAAAGCTTTTGGCTTATTTTTAAATAATTCTGCCAGTGACTTTTGTGTGTGTTGGTTTGGGAAGGTTTGTTTAAACTATACTACACCTGTCTGACTGCTAAGACCCATTACACTACCAAAGTAAAGTACCACAAGGGACTCTGTGGATGAAAAGGAGGGGGAAGAATATGAAAGGTCTCAGGAGGGGTCTATGAGAGTTTGAACCGGTCTCTGCATTTTCTAGGGAAAGACACATAATAGGGTATTTAGGTAGTCCCCGAAGGACTATACATGTCAGTGACTTTTCTGGCTCGTTGTGTAGTGGCCGAGAGGGTTCTCTCCCCGGAACACAGACTCGAGACTGTATTTGTACCCCCTAACATGGAGAAAGGGAGCCTTGGGATCCACTGGGTACGTTCAATTGTGAAACAGCCAGCATACTAGAAGGACAGAGATGGGGTATCCCTGACCCTGATCACAAGGGGATTCATTGTAGCCCAGGGAATTCTGACCCCACAGGAGTAGGCTTTTGACAATGGGTTGCAGAACTGCAGGTGCAAGTAGGACCACCCTCAGGTATTGGTTTTGTCCCTGTGAGCCTACTGGTGGAGTGGGAACCAACAGCCCTTTAAGTCATTTTTTCATTAGCTCAAGATCATCCTGACTAGTCAATCAGCAACACAGAAGTTCCAGATTTGCACTGTTTGAACTGTTTATTGCCAAGTGTGTTGAAGTCCTTCTGTAATAAAGTCCACTGCCCCATGGGACATTTTAAAATAACTTTTCTCGCCTTCTGTGTCTTCACTCCAGCCCACTCTCGTGTATGGTGTAGACCTTGCTAAAATTCAATAAACATCGTATTTATGAAAAAGAAAACTCCAAGGAGCACCTTCCCTCCGCAGTGCCCCCAGACTGATTTGGCTTTTTCCCTGTAACTCCAGAGCAATTTTCCTGTTTTCCTGTAGATAACATAATTTATTTTTTTATTATTATGCTTTTTATCCTTACCGCCAAGGCTCAGTCCCAGCCCATCCCAGGCCCCATCACACCCTGGGACTTACCTCTTGGGCTGAGGATACCACCCGGATTGCCCTCCAGGGTGGGGCCAATGCACCCGATGAACCCGCTCGAGACAGAGGAAGGATTCTGGCAGGTGAGGTTACCGGTATTGCCCCCCACCGGCTTACCCCAAGGGCAGGGTGTGGAGTCAGCTGGGCCCACCGGAGGCCATAATGGGTCAAGGGCCCAGAGTGCCACAGTTGTGCGACTGGAGCTGGGAGAGCAGGAGCCTCATAGAGGCGGTAGCTGTGTTTTTCGGCATTGCTTTTCCCTGGGGCGGGGACGGTGACGTCCCACGTCCACCCCACCCCCCGCAAGTGATGGTGCCAGCACAGAGGTACCCCAGCCTCTGCCAGGGGTCCACATTGTGCCGGACACTCTACCCCCCACCGGAGAAGGAGAGTAGTCCTTAGGATGCTCAATCTCTCTCTCCCCCGGCTGGCCCTCCAACGTCCAGATTACATTATTTTCTATGGAAGCCAAATTGCTCTGTTTTCGCGTATAACCAATGCAAGTCTACGGGAACGATTTCCCTGTAAATGGCGCCATTCCCCTGTAAAATACAGAAACCACTTTAGATCTGAGAACCCTGCCAACAATTTGCTAAAACTCAGAAGATTTTGAACCCTAATTTTTAATTTCCTTACTTTGTCTGCTTGCTGCTTCAATGGCTGCATCAACGTAGTTTTTTTGCAATATATAAATATATGTGTGTGTGTGTGTGTGTGTGTGTGTGTCCGCGTGCGTGCGTGTGGGGGCATGTGTGCATTGTGTGCATGTGTGTGTTTGTATGTTATAGTCACAGAATGGAGCAGCAATGTCGTTCTCTGATTTTTATACACACACACACACACTCTCTCTCTCTCTCCCAGGAACAATGACACTGGCTTGTGTAGTTTCTCAGAAAGACGATGAAAAATCCTCTTGCCACTAGCGCCCGTAAATCCCAGTCAATAACTAATTATTATGTCACCAAATGAAATTCTGCAGCAGTTGCCTGGGTGTCATGTTTTCCCTGCTCCCCCCGGTGGTCACGAAGCAAACTGCGTTACATTGTACAGCCACATAACTTGACCCGAGTCATCACATCGCATCACATCCACAGACCTCTGCTGAAAGCAAAATTGAATGCAGGCCTTTGGTGCCCTATTATTCCAAAAACAGTTTTTATTGGCAAGTTGAGCAGCATTGCACAGTATTATTATAAATATACACGTTTTGAAAAGAATGCACAACTTTTATTTCATTTTTGTTGACCGTGAATTTTCAGCCTTGTGGGGGGTACAGCAAGATTAAGCTGTTGGTGGTATTCTTAGTGGATTTTAGGTCCTGTGTTAGTGCTCCAGGAACAAAAGTTACATTTATCAAAAGGGGCTACAGATAAATCACCAAGCCTGTGATGACTAATCCCTTACATAAGTACCTGCCAGTAGAAGGATATATAGCAGCTACTGCAGCAGGACGTGGCACCATCAGTCGTCGCACCAAAACAATGCTCTCCCCTGAGCCAGGGGTTGCTTAACGTCTTGGAAACATACTGTGTAACAAATGAGGCCCTTTTCCAAGGAAGGTAAGCAAAGCAAAAAAAAAAAAGAAAAAGTGGAGCATATTTATGGTAGGTAATAAAATCTAATCCTTCTACAGATTTGAAAAAAAAAATACAACCACCTTCCATTAGGAAGCTAAAGTGCAGTGAAACAATCAGGTTACCCACAGGTTTGGGGAGCCTGTCAATCATCTCCAGCTGTTAGCCCCCTCTTCCATTTACTGCCAGCTTCTGTCTGGTAGGGGGCCAAGTCTTTTTATGTAACTGACCTAATACAGAAAAAATAAGAACCATATACGCACTCTTCCAATGAATTTAAAAAAAAAAGGTATTTTGTTTAAAATATTGGAAAGGACCCTGCAGCAAGGTGTGCCCGGGCTGTGCATGTGGCGCTGCCACATTTTTTTTGTAAATCGGTGCGGTCCAGTAAAATGGGGTTCAGCAGGGGCAAGTGCTGGAGATACTCCAATTAACCAAGCCACAAGGGCCTCGACTGCTGGTGGGCTCGGAAAAGAAAGCACCAATTTCTTGACCACTTGGGAGTCAATGGCCAGATCAAGCTTAACAGTAAAACACAGTTTTATTAACAGCAGCAGCCTGGAAGGAAAAGGGTTAGTGCAACCATAAATGTTTAATCACAGCCATATTAGGTTCCCTTCTAAGTAGTCCAGATCTACCCCTTTCGACCCGGTACCAGAATTTGAACAGACCCTAACAGGTGCTCCCTTAACTCAGTCCCTTGGGTACCGCTTGTGCAGATTCAGTGAGGCCCATACATATTGACGCAGTTTGGCTGGTGTTGGTGCACTTTAAACAGAGCAACATGCACAATTCCCTAAACCCCAAAGGTCATGCAGTTGCTTAAATAGCAGAAAGCCCATCAACATGGGGTATTTGTAAACTAACTTGCAAGGAGTAGGAGTTTGAAGAAGGTTGTGCAATAGCTACTCAAAGTCTCTTTTTGAGTGTGGATAGGAAGGATAGGAATATAAAAAGCAGTTGCTCAGTCTATCTAAACGTGTACAACAAAGGGGGTAAGGGAAATTAAGAAAAGAATGTTTTGCACTGATAGACAGGGGAGAGGGGAGACATGGGGGAGTGTTTGGTATCCTGCATCTGGAAGGGTAAGGGGTCGTTGGTGGGCAATGACAGCAATGGGTAGGGTGGTAGGCTGCAACAACTGCAGTGCACTAATCTTACTGAAAATTGCCTGGAGTGTGGGAGGATGTTTAGTGTGCAACCACATAGAAAAACTTAGAAAGGAGATTGAGGGTCTGCAGGAGGAACTAAGACAGGCAAGGCAGATTGGGGGTGGGTTTAGCCCAATACTGGAGGGAGGAAGAAGGGAGATGAGGGAGGGCAATTTAAGCCAACAGTGGTGAGGAGAGGTCAGAAGAAGGAAGCAGAGACAGAGGGCCCAGGCCAGGAAGAACAATTGCCGGGAAACCAGGTCAGGAGACAAAAGACAAATGGAAGGAGGAGATAGGGACTTGTGAGGAGGCGAAGAAGTGGCAAAAGTCATGGAGTGGAAAGGAGAGACAGGTTACTATGCAGAGAGAGAGGCGGGCATTTGTGAAGGGCCTTCAGAAAATAGTTTTGCACTGCTAGAGAGGAAGAAGGTGGAGGAGGGAAGTGATGAAATTAGAGGAGTAATTGATAAATGCCTGGACCAAACTGGAGCGGGGGGAAGTTCTGCTGGGAGAACTGCAACAGGGGTAAAAGGGGGAAATAATGTGCAGGAGGAAGAAGAGGAGCTGGAAATGAGAGAGGGAGATGAAAGGAAGCAAGCAGGGAGTAAGAGGGGTGGAATCTTAGTGCTGGGGGACTCAATACTAAAAGGAGTCTGGTGGGGTAGCAAGGGGGAGAGGCATAGTCGCATTTGGGTGGAGGCCATGCCAGGAATGACAGCGGAAAGGGTGGGACAATCTGTTCTGAAATATGCTAGAAGGGGTAGGTACAAACCTCATTTAATTATACATCTTGGGACGAATGACCTGGCTGACAAGACAGTAGATATAGTCCAGAGGAGGTCTGAGGAACTAGCACACTTATGTGAGGGGGCAGAAAGATCAGTAACTTTTTCAGAGATACTTCCAGTGCCCAAGGCAAGCACAACAAGAAAGCTGAGAATAGAGGAATTTAACGGATGGCTAAGAACCTGGTGTTGTGCTAAAGGGTATGGGCTGTTGGTGGGGTGGAGAGGGACCTGGGAGGACAGTAGTCTCTATGCCAATGACAGACTACACTTGAGTGAGGAGAGAAAGAAAGTGTTGAAACAGAGGATGGAGGAGTACATAGAGGAAGTTGGGAATTTAAACTAGGAGAGGGGGGTGGCAATTGGGCAAGAGATATGCAGAAACCACAGGCTGGGAAACCATATGAGCTTACCCCCATAACAGTGGCAAAGGACAAATGGCAAGTACTATTGGTGATGCTAGGAAAGGAGGGCAGGATGGGAGGGGGGGAAAAGGGTGGAAGGTGGTTACCCTTAATGCTAGGAGCCTTGGGAGGAAAACTGCAGAGTTACAGGTGCTCATGGCAGAGGGAGAGGTGGACATTGCAGCCATCACAGAAACATGGGCCACCCAATACAATGACTGGGACCTGTCTATACCAGGGTACAGGTTATTTCGTAGGGACAGGGTGATTGGGAAAGGAGGGGGTGTGACACTATATGTGAAGGAAGGACTATACCAGGGTACAGGTTATTTCGTAGGGACAGGGTGATTGGGAAAGGAGGGGGTGTGGCACTATATGTGAAGGAAGGACTGAAGTGTGTAAGGGAGGAAGGGGAGGAGGGTAGTATGGAGTCACGTTGGATGCAAATCCAGGATTCCAAGAATAGAATTCTTAGAATGGGAGTGGTGTACAGGCCACCATCTCAGACGGAGGAGTTAGACAGGGAACTAGCGGGACAGATCAGGAGGATCTGTGAGAAGGGTAATGTGGTGATTGTGGGGGACTTTAACATGCCAGGAGTGGACTGGAGTACCCCAACAACCAGAAACAGAAGGGAGCAGGTACTGCTGGATGCCTTCCAGGACAGCTTCTTGCTGCAAATGGTCAGTGAACCAACCAGGTTAGGGAATACCCTTGACCTTGTGCTGGCAAATGGGGACTTTTTGAGAGAACTTACTGTGGAGGAACCACTGTCAGGGAGTGACCACCACTCAGCATGGCTCACATTAGATATGGGCAAGGAAGGAGTGGAATCTGGCACAATAGTGCTGGACTTCAGGAGGGCTGACTTTGGGAGGATGGGGGAAGTGGTAAAAGGGTACCTGGCCAGAATTCAATCCAGTATGGACACTAACCAGAGGTGGGAGCTCATAAAGCTGGGGATAGTGGAGGCAACCAAAACCTGCTGCAAGGCCCAGAGCAAGAAGGCTAGGGCTAAGAAACCAAGCTGGTTGAGCAAGGAGGTCATGGAAAAGGTAAGGAGGAAAAGAGCTGCCTTTAGAAAGTACAAGAAAACAGGGAGGGGAGGACAGGGAGGAGTACTTGACAGAATCGAAGGAGGTGACAAGGGCAGTAAGGGGAGCCAAAGCATCTACGGAACTCAGGCTGGCACAAGGCATTAAGAAGGAGGAGAAGGACTTCTTTAGGTACATCTGGAGAACAGGAGCTGTAAGGACCACATAGTAAGGATTAGGAAGGAGGGTTGGGTGGAAGCAGGGTGCGAGAAGGCAGAAGCATTAAATGAGTACTTCTGCTCAGTATTTACTAAAGAAAAGAGGGAGGTGACACCCAAGGGGGGGAAATGGCAGAAATGGGGGGATGGGGTGACAGATGGGGAAATCATGGAGGGCAGAGTTCGGGAGGGTTTGAAGGCACTGAGGGTGGACAAGGCGCCAGGCCCAGATTGCATCCACCCCAGGGTGCTGAAGGAGCTGGCAGAGGTCCTTGCAGGACCTTTGGCAGACCTATTTAATGCCTCACTACATTCGGGGTGTGTACCTCAGGACTGGAGGATGGCTCATGTGGTGCCCCTCCACAAGAGTGGCCCCTAGGATGAACTAGGAAACTACAGACGAGTGAGCCTCACATCCATCGTGGGTAAGCTAATGGAGACTATCCTGAAGGAGAGGCTGGTGGCCCTCCTAGAGGCCAAAGGACTACAGGACAGCAGACAGCATGGCTTCATATGGGGTAGATCCTGCCAAACCAACCTGGTGGAGTTTTATGACTGGGTAACTAGGCAACTGGATAGGGGCCATGCAGTGGATGTCCTGTATCTGGACTTCAGTAAGGCATTCGACTCGGTGCCACATGGAAGGCTGGGAAGTAAGTTAGTAGGCATGGAGCGGGTGCAAAGCTGGTGAGATGGGTAGGAAACTGGCTGCAGGGAAGGCAACAGAGGGTGGTGGTAGGTGGGGAGCTCTCACATCCAAGGGTAGTGACGAGCGGTGTTCCACAGGGCTCAGTTTTGGGACCAATGTTGTTTGGGATATTCATTGCAGACATATCATGGGACATCAAGAGCAAGATCAGTCTGTTTGCTGATGATACCAAGGTAGGGGCAGTGGTGGATGACCTAGGGGGATGGCAGGGGTTGCAGGGTGATCTGGCAAAGCTTGAAACCTGGTCAGACACCTGGCAACTGGTGTTTAATGCCAAAAAGTGCAAGGTGCTGCATTTTGGGATGAAGAACCCAAGGAGGAGTTACCAGCTGGGGGGAATGCAGCTAGCCCAGGCAGAGGAGGAGGAGAAGGATCTGGGGGTGCTCATTACAGGGCCAATGAACAACTCAGCCCAATGTAGGAAGGCAACTGCAAAGGCCAACAAAATGCTGGGTTGTATTGCAAGGGGTATATCCTCGAGGAGGGAGGAAGTGATTCTGCCACTGTATAGGTCATTAATTAGACCGCACCTGGAGTACTGCGTGCAGTACTGGTGCCCATATCCGAAGAGGGACATTAAGTTACTGGGGGGGGGGTGCAGCCCAGGGCAACAAAGATGATCAAGGGGCTGGGGGACTTATCATACGAGAGGAGGCTGAGGGAGTTGAACATGTACTCACTGGAGGAGAGGAAGGATGGGGGGACATGATTGAAACCTTTAAGTACATAAAAGGAACAAACAAGACAGGTACAGAGGGGCTGTTCAAAGTAAGGGAGACGAGGGACACCAGGGGCCATGATATGAGACTGTTGGGAGGAAGGTTCAGGAGGGAGATGAGAAGACACTTTTTTTTTACAGAGAGGGTGGTGGCTGGGTGGAATGCATTACCTGCAGAAGTGATATCCAGTAGAACAGTGGACTGCTTCAAAAGGGGATGGGACAGGACAAGGGGGAGGGTTAATGGAGGGGAAGGGTGGAAGGGAGGAGCAGCTGCAGAATAAGGGTGCTAGCTGCACATTCGAGCAGACTTGATAGACCTCTAGGCTTTTATCTGCTGGCAAATTTCGTATGTTCGAAAAACACAATGAAACAACAAGTGATGTCCCTTGAAACGCAGGCCTCACTGCGGTGTAATCACAGTTCCCAGACCTGCGTGGCTCCTCCTGATGCAACAGGCCACTGGACATCTGCTGCCGCAAGGATTCTATGATGCACGTTGTTTTCCTCTCTCTCTGCTCTGTGCTGAACCAACCACTTTTGTCACTGAACACTGTCTCCTCCAATGTCCTGATTCTCTATTCTAACTGTTAAGATCCAAGACACATCATGGCTTCCAAACCCCTAGGTTAATGGCAGCCTGACACTTTGCTGTAATGCCTGCTATGAGACTTGGATCAGCATCCCTCAGTCTTCTGCTCCTCACTGGATCTTTAGCATTCTCAACATGCTAGATTTACGTAGTTGCTGCTCTCGTCCTCTCTGGAACCCAGCAGCACTTCACAGCTTGTTTAGGCCTGGGATGATGCAGCTTGCACCCGCTCACAGCACAGTGGGTCTTTCCACCATGTGATGTCGACCAGATCTGCCTGCCTCCTGCATAGTCCTGCCTTTATAGGTCCTGCTAACAGTCTGTTTCAAATTGGTGCCTGGGGCTTTCACTCCAGGAGCTCAACAGCCCATAGGACAGAGAAAGGGCATCAGAATCTGGGGCCCCCTCCTATCCAGAGAAGCCTCTAGGAGTCATTTCCATTCCAGGTGGGCATGTGCATGGGGTAGGCCCACCCATGCTGGTCCATTACAATGTAACAGGCCACCTAATAACTATGGAGGTTTTATGGGAAACCCTCTTTCCAAAAGGATGATGTTTCTTTCTTTTTTTGTCTGCAATACATGTCACAAACGCACTCAGCAAGTGAGGCCCTCAGCTCCCACAGTGCCAACCTCAGAGTGCAATAGTGTGAACAGGTAACAGACAGGGTAACCCTCCTACCTGCTTTTGGGTCCAAATCACCTTTAGTCTCAAGTTCTGGGGGAATTCAAATTGTGAACCTTATGCTAGCATACCCAAATGTACAAGCTCAGATAATATTCTCTTCGAGGGGATGCAATATATCTTTCACCTCAGGGCACCTAACCAGGTATCCAAAATGAACCCTTTTAACTCTATAAGAGACCTTAGGTATATTCTTACCTTTTACCAAGCTTAGTAACACCATTAAGCTGTTGAACAGTTTTGTCAGACTTAACCCCCTATCCATCACATGCAAAAAGAACTGGCAGACACCCAGGCAGTCTTTCAAAGAAAAGGTACTTTACTAAAAGATGATAAAAATATGAAAAATGTAAACACAGAACAATATGTCAAAGAGCTCACAATCACATAAAAGAACAAGGGAAAATTACAAAGCAAAACTCCTACCACAATACATTTCGATCTTTGTTATTACCTCTGGAAGTGCGTTTTAAAGTTAGATCAGAGAGCTGTGTCTCTCTAGAGCCCCAAGATGATATGACCTACATTTCAGACACATGTATCATTTTAAACTCTGTGTCTCCACACCCCTTCTGTGAATCATCTAGCTCCTCCTTTTAGAATATAAATTACAAAAAAATGATTTCCTACCAGGAGGTATGTTAATAATGTGCCATCAGCAAAAACCCATTTCCCAAATTATAAGTTTTTGATCAACCAGTTCCTTTGAGGTTTACAACCCTGCAGTCCATCACCTAGGTGCGATATAGCCAACAGGAATCAGCTAAATGATGTCCTTTCCTGATGTAATAAAATGTATATGTAACCCCCCTGCAAATGGGGGTTCCCAAAAGACTTCCAGGAGCTTGCTTGAATGCTCCAAGCCTGAATGGTGTTTGGCGTTTAAGCCATTTATCAGTGAGTGTTTTTAGAGCCTCTGGTACTGTCTCTTTAAGAGCTGTCTGCTTGCAGACACAATTAGTTGTATGGGGGGGACTGTGTGCTTCTCTGTTTGAGTACCACCGAGCTGCTGCCAATTCACTCCATTTTGCAGTCACTAGGAGTGCAAAGGAACCTATCTGAAAGATGTAACTGTTTGCCAGAAATCATTTAGAGTAATAATGAAATTACAGTTTGTCTAACCTGCTTTCTTTGCAGTCAGAACTGTGTCTGCCTAGTTCCCCATTCTGGTTTTGAACTGCTGAACTGGACCAATCAGTGTGGGTAAGCTAGCTCTAAAATGGTGCCTTGGACGAATCAGAACTTGGACTCATAATCTGAGCCAGCCACAAGAGGATTGTATGGGCAGTGACTCTGGGAGATGTAGTTTAGACTTCGCACCTTTTGGACCAACAGCAGCAGTCTATTGTGAGTGACAGCCAATCCAGTCAAGAACTGGGAGGAACTCAAAGGAAGTGCCTGGTTTGTCTGTTGGAGTTTCAGTTTAGCTCTGGAGTGAAGGAAAAGAAACCCTGTGCTCCTTCAGTGCACAGTTTCAGTCAAAAGCGTGTGTAAGGCCCAGAGTTCCAGTCTGCAGCTTGTGTAACTGCTTGTTAGGACTGAACTGGCCTGTGAAAAGAATCAAAGGATCTCTGAAGAGTAGAAACCAGGTTCACCCTGTAGAAGACTGGAGAAATTGTTGAATTGCACTCGGGTCTGTCAGGAACTGAATCTGCTGTGTGTTCCTCCGGTATTGTGCAGTAATGCGATCGGGATAGAGAAGCAGTCTGCCTGGTATAGTACTTTCTTTTTACCATATAAATGTGTGAAGAGTCTCGTGGAGCTCAAGAGTAGTCCTGCTGACGTTGAAGGACCCTATCTTGTTTGGAGGTCGTGAGTACTAATTCAGGGTCGCTCCCTGTTGAATTGCCACATTAAATCCAAATGGAATCACTGTACTGCTGACTGTTTAAACTAATTTTTCTTTCACTGTGTGAAAGGGCCCCTACCAGCTGCCACGGTTTGGACTAGCCACTAGGGCTTGGGTACCAGGGACAGTAACTGGTAGGGATAGGCCTGTGCACAGAGCCATAGGTAGATAGTAAAGTGATAAGCTAATTAACCTGATTTCCCCCTGTCCTTGTTATATCCCCCTAAATAAATCAGAGCTGCTTGTTTCAGCAAAGTTATACTGCCTGAGGTATTTGTCTATGTTAAAGTACTGTACTGTGATTGTTGCACTGTATCTTATTTCACAGGAGGTCCCAGTGCCGGAACTAGTCCTGGGGGTAAATGTATACTGTGAAGGTAATTCTGATATATTGTGTGGGCCACTAGTGGGAAGAAAGGGGGGGTTGCAGTGTCCCAGAGGGCTGTGACCAAGTAAGTTTAACTATTGCAAACCCTGACCTCTGGGTGGAGGCACCTGCCATTGGATCCAGGCCCCTCAACCTGTTAGTGGCAAATCAGGCAGGGGTAGTAGCCCCTTGGATAGCGCCATCTAGGGGTTACATATATTTAGTTTCCAACTTCAAAAGCATGAGGTCATAAAATGCAATTTCTCAAGGAAACTAATTATATTGCAGAGATCTCCTGGTCATTGTAATACATCCTGTGATTTCAGCTGCTGACACCTTATAATTTAAAAGGGCCAAATCTCAAAGACTGACATTACATACACTGACCATTTATTTATAATACCAATATCATACAATAATCATAATCTGCTGGCCAAGCATCACAATAGTGTCACTCTATAAGTCAATATAATCATTTTTTCCACAAAAATTATTTCTCTATCCATAGATTTTCAAATAGGGTTGCTTTTATTTTCCTTCGTTTTTCACTGGTTCCCATGGACATATATATTGAAGACATCTCCTTCAAATACCTCTTGGGTTTGGTTGAACCCTCGCCTTGACTTCTCTGTGCATGTGGATGCCATCCACCAGAAGCTCCACCCCAAACTTGGGGCTCTATATAGCAATAAATCTTGCATTCCACTTCCTGCATGAAAAGAAATCCTCTTGCAAATGACCTCCCCAACTGTAGACTACGGTGACATTATCTGTAGTGCTGCTTCTAAGTTCATTCTGGCCAGACTGGACTCCCTCTTTCACGCTTTCTGTGGCTTTGCCCTGACTGTCCCCTTCACATCCACCACTGTTCCCTTTGTTCTTCTCTCTCCCACCCCTTCTAGAAGCAAGGCATCTCTCACATAGTGCTTCCTTTATTTCCTAATTCTGGCTTGGCTCCCTTCCCCGACCTTACCATCCTCCTTTCATGCACCTCGATCCCAGTTACTTCCTTTGTGACATTGACACTCATTCTTCACCCTCCCTTATATGAAATCATTGGCAGCCCCCCCTCCCCAACGTGGTCGAAGCAATGGGGCTGTTTGTCAGCATCTTTCTTGTTTTGATGCTTACCAATAAATTGTTCCACTTGGTTCACATAACCTGTATGTAAGTGCAGTTATTGTTTTAATCATCTCCTGGAGTGCCACCTTGTTTGCTATACTGCAGAGGTGTTGCTAGACCCAGGCATCAGGGGCTTGAGCCCTGGATGTTTCATATGAGCCCTGAACCGCTCCTCAGTGGAACAGCTAAACAATTAATCATTTTATGAAATTATCTGTGGCCTACCCCAATTTTTCAGGGTTTGGGCGCAGGATCTGTGTTACCCTAGCAAAGCTTCTGCTATACTGTACATTAACTTTACAGCCAAAAGTTTCAGTCAGCAAATCCCAAAATAGAGAAACTGTCAGATAGTAAAATCCCTGGTTGCCCAATTGCCGAGCTGGGCAGCTGTTTCACTGATCCACTGGGAGCTGGCTTGTCAGGGGATCATTAGAGAGATGACATTCTTTCACTGCAGCAAACAACAGAAAGTTGTAAGTCCCTCACCACACTCTCACTGTGGCGAAGAAGTAGGTCAGGTCGCTCCTCTTCTCCTCCTCCCTCAGCCAAGATAATCTGTAAGGTGGCTGTCGGACACCACTCCACAGCAGAGAGGCCACCAATCTGTACAAAGTAAGTTAAGACTGAGCTCCTGTTTCACACAGGGTCTGAAGGGCCCTGCATGTCCTGATTTAAAAAAGGGCCCAGCATGAGGCAAACTGCAACTCTACTTTCTCAGAAAGTAAGGAAATTTGTTGTAAAACAACTGGTCAGACATTCTGAATAAATAAAACCGGTCCATGTAACCCACCCCTGGGACATTCCTAGAGCTGAGCTGTCACAGCTTAGTGTGCCTTTCCTAGTCAGACATGAAGAATAAATTAATAACTTCTCCACCTTGACTTTGTATAATAAGTTTTAGAAAGACTCTTAGTTCTGTTTGCAGCTACTTAAAGCCTGAATACTAGTCTTCTAGGTATTATTATTATCAAGATTTTACATTTTGGGTCAGTTCTGTTACTTGCTTGCTCCAATGTTTTTGCAGCCTGAAATTCAAATAATTGTCTTATATACAAATTAGTCTAATAGCATATTTGATTCAAGATATCTCTGTAGATGATACTGTCTTGCTATGCTTGGTCATTTTCTTTAGTTGAAAATAAATAAAATTGGGTTTCTCATCTGGCCCCCTTGCCTGGTTCTCCAGTTACCTCCATGACAGATCCCAACGGGTCAAGATAAACGGTACCCTATCAACCGCGCTACCTGTCCACTCCGGTGTCCCCCAGGGGTCCATCCTGGACCCTACTCTGTTCAGTCTCTTTCTCAACACCCTTTCTAGCTCATGCTCAGGCAAAATGCTCCTATACAATGATGACGCGGTCCTCGTCGCCTCCCACCCTGACCTCACCACCACCCAGGACTCCCTTCAGATCGTTTTCAGCCAAGCTGAAAAATGGTTCCTTGACCACCGCCTGGTCTTGAACCTCAAAAAAACTAAATCCATGCTCTTCTCCCACCATCAGAGCAACGCCAATAATGTCCCCCTTCTCATCCTTCCCAGCACCAAACAACCCATTGAACAGGTAACAGCATACAAATACCTGGGCATCACCTTCGAAACAGCACTCACCTTCCACGCCCACCTCAAAACCCTGTCCACTGCAGTAAACACCCGGATTGGTCTCCTATACTGCCATAGAGACTGTCTCCCTCAGACTGCCCTCTGGCTGGCTATCACCTCCTCTATCCTGTCTTTGGTTGACTACGGGCTTCCTATCTATGCTGCGGCCGACACCACCGTCCTCACCAAAGTTCAGATCTCAATAAACAAGGCCTGTATGCTCCTGACAGGTGCCCACAGCAGAACTCACACATGCCAATTCTCCTCCTCTAATCTACTCACCTTTGGCCAGGCGCCTGCGCTACCACACACATACTGGCAGCCCAAATCACTACTTGGGCTCTCCCTCCTGGGGTTATCTCATCCCCTAAAACCAACCTCCCAGGCAGTTTGCCACCCGAAGGGTAGTCAAGCCACCTTCCAGGTTCCGAGAGCTAGGACCTCACTCGCCCAAAGGTCCTTCTATTACAGAGCACCCTCCTGGTTCAACTCTCCCCCATATCACTAGCATCCCCAAATAGGCCCTTTTAAAATTGCCCTCCAGAAACACCTCATGGACACTCAGATCTGTAGGTGCCCCTGACTGCCCTAGAGCCTGCACTCTTCCGGCTCTCTGTATCTGACAACGTCCTCTCGGACTGCCTCTCCCCCCCCCTTCCTGAGACCACTGTCCTCACTCTCCCCAAGCACTTGCTCCATAGATACACTAGAGCAGGCCTATTATACTGTTTTAAGAATGTTGGTCAAATCTGTAATTAATTGTAGTATCTGGAATTGCTGTGTATATTCCCCTTGCTGTACCATACCTGCATCGTCCTCCATTGTTTTATTTCACTGTCACATGTTGTCTACCCTCCTGCGTCGAGGTGCCTTTGTAAATGAGTCTCTGACTCAAAGGTTGTAAATCCGATTTATAAATAAATAAATAAAATAAAATACACAGTTTTAAAGCAAAAAAAAACCCCAACAACAACAAATAAATAAATAAAACAGGTCCTCCCCGCCATGACACACCTAACAAGTTGTCAGAGATCAATGTGCCTTTCCTGGTCAAGCATAATAAATGAGTAAATTAAAGTCATTTACTCTGTCAACCATATGACTCATTACAAATTATACAATGGCAAGGACATTTCCTATATTTTGATTGGTCAGTGGGTGCCTGAGCCAGTGATGTTATTACACAATAACATCACTGTATTGATTTATTGGATAATTTGATCGCTGTTGTCTCTTCAGAAACACAAAAAATCTACTAAAAACATTTTTAATTTTTTTTTTTTATTTTGTATAACATCGAGCCATTGTATAATTACAATAAGGCACTCCAAGGTGTGTGTTATTGTGTAATAACGCCACTCCTGGGATGGGTGGAAGCACTCGGCGTGACATTATTACACGATAACACACACCTTGTCATGCCTTATTGCTTAAACATCATATAATGTGTACTACTCCAATGCATACCCACACAAAATGAAGATCACACAAAATTCAAATTGTAATAAATGTGGTGAGGCTAATACTAATATTGTGCACATGATGTGGGATTGTAAACACATTAAACAATTATAGAGTTAAATAATAAACTGTTCTGAGAGACTCCGCAATATCAAGTGTAACTTAAACTTAAAGATGTACGTTTTGAGGATGAATTGAGTATTCAGGGAGAAGCAAAATATACAGTTGCCTTCCTAGTAACAGCAGCCACAGTGCTGTGGACAGATCAGAAAGCACCTGCTTTTGGGGAATGGAGAAAAGGAGTATGGGTGAATTCTGGACCGCCAGACTCTGACTGGAACAAAACGATAAAAACGGACAGGCTGATCTGGCCAGTGCAGTTGGACAGGATGCAACTTATGCAGTCAGCTGTTCCATCTGGACCGGTCAATCCAGTTTTTACTGTTTTAGTTTTTCCATTCCATCTGGTCCAGATTTCATATAGTGTGATGCGTGTTGTGAACCCAGACCTCCAGACTTGGACCAGACCAAAACAATACAGGGTCTGATCCATGCCTGGTGGTCTTGATTTCTCCCATTCCCTCAAGCTAGATGAAATCTCTGCCAGAATGGAAGGAGCAAAATGGTAAAAACCAGACCAACTGATTACTCTGGACCAGGCGGTCCAGGTTTTACCGTTTTAGCCTGGTCCAGGTCTGGCAGTCCGTATTTTACCAAGTCCCGAGAAAAGAGCTGATGGAAGCTCTTAAGCTGGAGAAATTAGCTCATGCCTTCAGAGGAAATAATGTGGGTTTTGAAAAAAAGTTAAAAAAAGTGTTTATCTTTCTTCCTAAGTTGAGAAATTATATTTAGTTTGCACGGTCAGTGCTTATTGCACTCTGTATATAGTACATTACACTTGCTGGCTTCCAACTTCTTTTATCTTTATCTTATTACAACCTTTTCTTTCTCTCTTTTCTCCTTCTTTTCTCTTTCTTTCTTTCTTGTCTTCTTTCCACTTTTTCATTTCTTTTCTTTTTTAAACATATTCACTTTCAAATGGCACACGCGCACATTAAGTTATTGGCTCTGAGCACAGAATATTAAAAAAAGACACTGACTATCAGCAATGCCTAGCTGTGGGAGGTAATGATGGTTTCTCACCTCTAATGGTTCTGTTTTTTAAGTATGGTATGCTTCAGTTTATTTACCTAACCCATGGACTAGGGACACACATGGACACTGGCTTCAGTGGATTTAACGTGGTAGGGTACAAGCACAAAGAAGTAACTCAAGGACATTTAAATTTCCTTCCAAAGAGCCGGTCCGGTGGCCCTGAGGGTTGAGGCGCTGGATGCCTTACCTCATGCCACGCTGGCGACCCGGGTTCGGGAACAACCTCGGGTCATTGGGGAGCCAGCAGGGTGGAGGGAGCAGGATTGAGCCGCCTAATGGCAGCTCTCCTCTCCCGGGCAGGTGGTCACCCTTCTGTAGTTCCACTGTCACTGGGTGGAGGTCCGGTGATGGCATAGGTGGTGGGGCAATGCGAAGGGAGGGTGTCTTGTAGCACGATGTGCGTAAGCCTCCACATGCGCGCATCCATGCCAAGACTAGGGGATGGGAATGGGGAGAGAAAAAAACCTAGAAAAACCCTACAAACTACGTACAGAAAAAATGCATTTCCTTCCAAAAGGTTAGCAATCTAAGCAATATACCACGACAGGGAGTGGGTATATGGGTGGATTTACCACACCTGGTGTGGTTCGGTCATGAGGCACAGCCGAGTATTGCTACTATACAATGTGTCCCTTTTTATGTTTATTTTATAATTGGATAGAATGTTTTTATATAGGTTTTTTAAAGTTATTTTTGTTTACTTTGTTGCTCCATGAGAAGAAATAGTGCATGGTTGGTATACTGGGTTGCTAGGGTGTACTGCACATGCGCAGGAGCATGTGGAGTATATTGCTCCGTTTCTGCAGTACGCAGGGAAGCGTCCTAAAATGCGACACTGCTGCCGTGATGTGTGATAGCCTTCCCCGGCCCTCTTGTGCTTCTGGGCTAGGGAAACAATGCTAATATTTTTTTGTTGTTGTGTTTTTCTGCCACCTGCTTCATTCACTGGGAGAGGGAGAAAGAGGTCAGAGCCGGCGGCAGATTTGAAATGTGGAGACGCGGAGTAAAGATGACGACGAGCGAGTGGGCGACAGAGAGATAAACTCAGCAAGGGATTCAGTAATTGAAGTGAAGTGCTTTGGAAAAAAGTCAGAATACTGTGTGTTGATGAGCTGTTTTTTTTTGCTTTTGCAATTTTAAAGAACTGGCGAGCTTGTGTGGTGGGTTTTCTGGCGGTTGGTCGCTTTCAGGTTTTGAATGTGGCAGAGCGAGCAGTAGGAGTTGTGCCAGACAGGGGGTTGGCATGGTCGGATTGATTTCGAGGAGAGTTAAGAGATGCAGCAGATTGGTGGCTGGCACCTTTTCCAGTGGGTACACAGGTGGATTTATCACGCTGAAAAGGTGCCAGCCAACCAATCAGAGTGTAGGATTTTGTATTTTCTTCTGTGCCCATTGTATAATTAACAATATGCATCCTTACGTTCTTACATGTTGTCCATATTGTGTTACGTGCATCTGTAACCCTTGGCACAATCTATATGACTAGGCTGGTGTATCTGCTTCTTACATATTCAATAAACAAACTTTGTGTTTTTAAAGACATTGAATATTTAGTATTTGACACGCTTCATAATTTTGTTATGACAGCAGAGAGCAACCTTTAATTAAAATAATCTGGATATAATTGGGCTGACTGGATGGGCCCTTGGTCTTTTTCTGTTGTCACTGTCTACGTTTCTATGTTTCTAACCCATCCAATATCGGTACGTTAGGAGCCATTGATACTGCAGAACCATGAACTCGCCCAATAAATCTATCAGTTCGATAAACTCCAGGCAGTGCATGTGCACTAAATAACGCTACCTGGAGTAGCAAAAAGTTCATGTAGAAGTCCTAGATGACTATAGAAGTAATATTAATACACCAGAGGGTGCTGCATCTATTAAATGACTTGGGACGTGGAAAGGATTGGCTACCCACCTTGTCAGGGCCGAACTACGATCCCTTCCAAATAAATATAGGCTGGCAAGAAAATATTAAAACAGGCAGAAATGGACTATTGCCAGCGTAAGGTACCATATGCTGAAAGTGGTACCTTAAGGTCACAAAATCACTTTAAAAAAATGAAAAACAAAGAGCACACCATACTGGTGTTACCACACAAAAAAACATGTTTGTTTATATTATAGTACATCCTTGATCAGATATCACTGCATCATTCCTAGACTTGAGAACACTCACAACACCGTCTAATCACTCATTATGCAGCAGGAGGAGAGGAAACGCTGCTGCATCACGAGTGGCTGCACTGTCTGTGGGTGTTCCTGATGTTTGAGAAACATGCAATATGAGTACAGTGAGGATTTAAAACAAGGGTGTGGTTATAATTACACCACTGGCATGCATTTCAGTTGTACTAAGAAAGGAGGCAGACAAACAGCAAAAATAAATGAATTTTAGAGAAGGTAAGCAACCACAAATTTGTGGGGTTTTAACAAGAAATAATTTGATGCCAACAAGGTTTGATAGTGTCCCTTTAAGCGTCTGGTGTGATCAGTAGATGGCTCCGCCCCCTATTTTCTTAGGTTTAATTATACTTTTTTTACATTAGTACTGACAGTTATATTGATTAGTAAATTACAAAATTTAGGTAGAAAATTATTTGAGTGATACTGTGATATGAAATGTTGCAAACTGTTTTAATATTGTGTTGTCATTGAATATTTGTGAGAATCAGATATTCATATCATTTATCTTCGTTAGTTTACCGATTAGTTTGTATTAGAGCGCCAGTAGTTGAACTGGCTTTGCTCATTTTTGTAAGTCCGGCGTTCGGCAGCGAAGAGGCTCTGTGGTGCCATTGCGACAAAAGCAAGGGCGACCGCGACCGCCGACCTGCACACTTCTGTATTGGACCAGCAGTGTGCACCGCACTTAGTCACGAAATGGCACCACAGAGCATGTCACCATTTTGCCTAATGCCAGACCTTAAAATTAATAAAGTAAGTTCAACTTCACTAGTTTATTTAAAACTGTGATCGGGGGTAGGTCTATGGGGATGTAATTTATGAATAATACAGTTCTCCTTTAATAAAACTTTTAGTGATGGGAAAAATTACAAAACAATGAATAAATCAGGTCCATCAAACCTTACCAGAACTCAGCTGAAAACATGCTGCTGTACTGTAGTACCCCAGAGTCACTTGTGCCCTCCAGAAATGGGGATCCACGGGCTCTAGGTGCACCATGGTAACTAGCCCTAGGGTTTAAAGTAATAGGTGCCCTACAGTTTGTGCCCAGGGTCCATTTAGAGAAATAGATGCCCCAGAATGAGTGCCCCGGGCCCCCTTGGGTAGATAGGGCTGGCATGGGGTCATGATGTCTACAGATAACCGCACGTCAACACACCTGCAATGGAAAACAGTGTGTAGCAACACAGTTGCACATAGTGCCGTCCGCACACCCAATCCTTCAGTTTGTTTTTTGCTTCCCCCTTCCCCAAACAAACACACCATTGGAATAAATACTGTATAATCAACTCCACGGGGGTGTGAACAGCGGGGTGAGTTAAAAAGCTGACTGTGGCACTTAGTCGTGGTCGCACGGTCAGAACATAAAAAAAAATTTCCTGAGCAGGGTTTTAAACCCTGGTCTTCCCCCTCATTTACTGCTGGGTCAAGTGCTCTTGCCGCTCCATCATGGGAGCAGCTTGACTGAGCACCCGACTGGCAGTGGTTATCCACTTCCTCTTTAGTGTGGTGACTGGAGTAGCGATATAGTCGATAGCTATATACCCGACCGCTCTCACCATATCTGCTCTACTGACCGCTCAGTTCTTCATGTGCGTTTAGTCCGTGCAGCTCACCCAGTACCGATAGGGGTCAAGATGTGGAACTTTAGGATCCCGGCAAAGCCCCCTCAGGGCCATGTTTAAATGTTTTTAATTTCTTTGTTTTCTCTGCTGTCTGCCTTTTCTCTGCTCTCCCTCCCCCTCCCCCCCAAGCAGGCAGCACATGGGAACAGCCATGCGGTGGAACCCCTGTCCTTTCCCCCAGCACATGAAGGACTTTGAATTGTAAGCTGTTGATGACTCAGAGTGCTTGGGGTGTTCCGAGTGGAACTCTGAGCCTGCATTCAAAGTGTTCTGGCATTCTTGGGTAGTGCAGTGTGATGAGAGGAAGCTGGTGAGGAAGGCAGTGATCAGCTGCCTGGGGCAAAGGCAGAGAAGAAAGGGCAGGGCTGCCCTTAGTATGGTGTGAACTGTGCATTCGCACAGGACTGCAAGAGCAGATGGGACCCCCAAATAGCCTCAGCTGTCTAGTTTGCCTCCTTTCTTCCTGGACCTCTATGTGCTAATTCAAGTAAAGTGCGAAAATTACACATAACTAGCTGCAGATGAAGATATAGGGAGGCCATGGTTGGGATGAGGATGTTCTTTGGGGGCTTCATGACTTCGGATATGGGGCCCCAGCAAGGAAGACAGCTAGGGCCAGCACTGAGAAAGGGGGGGGGATTACCTGCAGTTCCTATGTAACCCCCACCTGCAAATGGGGGTTCCCAAAAGTCTGCCTTGGGTTTGCCTAAATGCCCACTGCCAGGCTGGTGTTCTGTGTCCTAGCGATTTAAAAGTGTTTGCTTGTGAATGCCCTGTTAGCCTCTGTGCCTGTCTCTTTTAAGAGCTGCCTATCCTGTAATGTAAAATTAATCTGGTTAGGGGCCGAGTAGTCTCAGGCTCAAGTCCCACCTGGGCTGCAGTGTTATCGCTCCACTCTGCCATAGCTATTTGCGAAGAAGGGAGCCCTGCTAGGAACTGTGCCTGTTTACTGTTTATCTGTTTTAATAATAATAATAATAATATTGCAGTTTGTCAAACCTGCCTTCCTTTGCAGCATGGACATTTCGGTATTGCCCCACCATCTTGGTTCTGGACTGCCTATTGGGACCAATCAGTACCTTTGGGGACTCTAAAATGGTGTCTGTCCCCAGGGGTCTTGTGGGAGCAAATTTCTGTAGGAATTGTAGTTTTGCACCTTGGCGCCTAAATGGACCTGGAGGGAGGAGCCCTTGCTTTGACAGACTGATGGATCAACCAACCAGAACCTTCTGGACTGAAGGGAAATTCCCAAGCTGCTTGCTGCAGTGTGTCAGTCTGGAGTTAGAGTTCGAAGAGTAAACAGCTTGAGTGCTTCAAGCAGCTGCTTCTGCGTAGTTCACGTGGGAGACTGGTGGAAAGGCTGAGTTTGGCCTGTCTGCCTGTTGTCCCTTGAGAGGGAATCCTTTGAAAAGCTTATCAATTGGACTGTATCCAAACTGGAATGAGACAAAGCCACTGAAGAGTGACCAGATTTAAACCTGAAGAAGACCGAAGATTTGCTGTACGCGATCGGCCTGTCAGGACATCCATTCGCCACAGAATTCCTGGTTTTGCTCAGAGATACTGGTATTGCTGCTGGACTGCTATCTGCATTGTGGTATGGTGATTGCTTTACTATAAATGTCCTGTTTGCTATTAGTGGGTCGCGATTTGGTTCCCCCACTGTTTAATTGTGCCACGCTTGTTGGAAGCTGCATCCAGCCTTCCCAGACTGATGTCCGAACTGTCTTACTTGGCCTGGGCCCTGCCACACTGGCCCAGCCAGCTACTTCAGGCGCAGAGAACACCATCGATGAGAGACCTGCCTGGGGATCAGCTCCCTGCCCAACATCACGAACTGGAACGACACCATGGTGAATCGTGTGGGCCCTGCTTCTCCTGGCAAACCAGCAAGTCACCCTGCAATCTCCATTTCATCCATCCTGTGTCCTGTACTGGGTAGTGTGAGTAAACACCAGGGTAGCTCCCTGCAACAACAGCTCAGTCAAAGTGTGTCACCTGATTTGTTTTGCCTAATCTTCACGAACTGAGCCTTCTGGCTCCAGATTACAAATTGTGTGTGGTTGTGCATGCCTTTTCTTTTCATCACAGGGCCTCAATCAGCTGCAAAGCCGACCTGCCCCGGGCAACATTCCAGGCTAGCCCACCTTACTTCCAACTGGGTACCCAGAGCATGTGACTGTGCAGGGACTAAGAGTGCATGCATAATTGCCTGACTAGATAAGTTTTAGGATCAATCAACCTGATTACACCCCTCCCTTGTTCCATCCCCCTGAATAAATCAGATGTAACTCTTTTTGCATTTAATCTGACTGTGGTTCCAATTTGTACCAAAAGCACTGTACAGTTGTTATTTGCTGTGCCTAACCTTGTTTTACAGGGGATCTCCAGGGTCGAACTGGTGGAACCAGCCCTGGTGGTAAGTGCAAGCAGTGTGGGGATTTGTATGCTGAATAGGGGCTACTGTGAAAGTGTTTGTTGCATATTGTCTAGGCCACTAGAGGGGAAAGAGGGGCGTTACAGTGTCCCGGAGGGCTGTACCCAGGTTTGCCTTGCTACTAACAACCCTGTCCTCTGGGTGGAGGCACCCGTTTCAGTACCCAGGCCCCTTAACCTGCAACTAGCCAAGCAGGCAGGGGTAGTAGCCCTTCGGATAGCGCCACCTAGGGGTTACATCTATGTCCCTCCTGATGTCCCAGTCAGTATGCCAGTGGCTCCCTCTCATGGTTCAGAGGTAAGCAGATGTTTCTCCTTCTCCAGTGGCAGTCCAACAGTTCCCATTTTCAGAGCAGCAGCAG
The DNA here is from genome assembly GCA_016271365.2 of Neoceratodus forsteri. NCBI lineage: Eukaryota > Metazoa > Chordata > Ceratodontiformes > Ceratodontidae > Neoceratodus > Neoceratodus forsteri. Next base: position 59,086,613 of record JADMNL010000036.1, on the reverse strand, counting down.
TGTAAGCCAAAGGGACAGGCAGCAGCAACAGGCCATCCCCTCCATCCCCAAGCAGCAGTTCACGAGCGGAGGTCAGTGGGAGGAAGTGAGTCTCGGACGTCTTCCCTCAGCAGCAGCATGAAACATTGGCCCAAAGCATGAAGCAGGCGGCAGGGTAAGTCGAAGCAGCACCAGGTGCTGACTGCAACACACTGTTTGTTACACGAGATAAAGCAATTGCAAGACTATTCTTGGAAAAAAAAATATTATATTTATTTGTAAGAGGATCCAAATTGTATTTTTTTCTCTTTTCATGATCTGTATTTTGTATCGATATGTACAGTATGTTGTATGTTGAGTTTATCTTCTGTTTTTGTAATGACCAATAAGGCTCAACAATAAACCTTACTGAACTGAACACCGTCTGTTTTCTAAATAAAAAAAAGTGAACCTCGAGTCTCAGGGCGCCATACAGAGAGGCGCAGCCACATTGTAGGGCAAGCCGGGCTCCTAACTCAGGAACTACCTCCAGGGTGGGTTCCCTGAGGCTTCATAGGAGCAACAGACTGTGGGTGGGTAGGCACCTGGCCCTTGGGCCACACACAGGGAGGATGCAAAAAGCTGTATATGTGGGGCAGGCAGTCCCCAAGTGAAAGGTTCACCACAGGAACTAATACAGGAGAGGGCATGGGATATGCAAATGATGTCACAAATAGGTATGAGGGCACAGCCAGACAGCAGTTAAACAAGCAGTGCACCTGATTTAAGACTGCCTATTTGAACTATGTGTCAGAGATTGCCTATTGCTCTTGTGCCCCTGATGCTGAACTGCCTATCTTCATATGTGTGTGTGTGGGGACCTCTACTCCCCACCTGCCCCATTGAGAAACTGCCTATATGCCCTATTGCCCTAACGACAGGGGCCCTGAACTGCCTTCAGCCCAGGAAGGGTACTGTGTACCCATGGTCTACGGCATGTCTATAGCTGATGATCAGGTATCCTTTGAAATGTTTCACTTTCTGTTTCTTTCCTGCAGCGCGTATGTTCCTTCTAGAGGGGATAACCTATGGGCTGGCAGTATAGCCTAGAGGTTAGAGTAACGAGCTGTGAATGAGCGTGGTACATCCAGCAGACCTGGCTTTGATTCCCACAACCTCCACTTGCATACTGTGTGACTCTGAGCAAGTCACTTAACCACCCCAGTGCTACTGGGTCGTCCCTGAAAACAGGCACTTATGCCTAGTAGGACTTACCCAGTTACCAAAGACTAAAATAAATAAAAAAAAAAAAATACCGCCCTGGTGATCCGATGGGTCTCTTGACTCGCCTTTCCTCTGTGTCGACACCACCACTGGTGGCTGGAATCTAAAGAGAACTGGTGATTTAAATCTAATGTCCCACTGATTAATGATTGGTTAAACATTTGATTGTAACTTTAGAATGTTAAGCACCATTAAGCTCGAGTGTTGAGAATTGTGTTACAGATTTCCATTACCTTTAAAATTTAGATTCCTAGAAATAGCAGAGTTATTAGGAGTTATTTACGGTAGATCAATAAAGTATTGATTTCACTTGTTATTTTAGAATTGATTATTAAATTGCTTATTGTATTTGGGTGTGCTTAATGCCTTTCCTTGTAGATACCAGTAAGAGGAAATTTGCTTGATTTCTCTTCCCTTAAAACCTGATGCCCACTGGCTGTGTGTCAAGCACAAAAATTCCCCTCCAAGAGGTTGGCATAGTTAGAATTCTCTTTTTTCCACAGAAATTATAGCTAGGCAGCCTGTTCTCTGATCTGATTGTTGAAATTCAGTCAGGCATCCGTGCCGCATCACTACACTATCACAGCTCAATGTGCATTTCCTGGTCAAACGTTACAGATAAATAAAACAGGTCCGTGTAACCCATCCCCAAGACACACCTGGAAAAAAGTTGTCACTGCTTAGTGTGCCTTTCTTGGTCCAGCATTACAAATAAACAAATAAAACAGATCCATGTAACCCACCCCCAGGACACACCTGAAAGTGAGCCGTCACAGTTCAATGTGCCTTTCCTGGTCAGATATTACGTAAGTAATAATACCTGACAGGGTGGGCGTTATTGGAATATAATGGACCGCCCAGGGGCGTAATGAGGCCCGACGCCGCAGGCGGAGGGCCTTATAGCCCCTGGAAGGTCCGTTATATCCCATAACTCCCACCCTGGAGGGTATTATTACACTTAGAAAATGGGTTTATATTATTAGCTTTTTTTAAATAATGATTTCATTAAAAAGGGTAAAATATTAGTAAAAGTTAGTAAAATGCTGGGTTCTGTAAATAGTCCGTTTAGTGCCACTAGAGGGTGCTGCTGTTTGTATGTGTTTTTTGGTAGTGTTTTGCAGTGCCATCTTTTTGACAGCAATGTATGGGGAATTGTTGTTGCTTTTAATTTTTCATCGTCGTCAGTTATCTGTTCACTGAAATATATCGTTCGGTTGTTGACGTGGGAGTGAGAGGGTGAGCTGTAGAGCGGGAATCACGCGGTGTTGTGTGACAGCACTCGGGAACTCGGCCGATGATGTCTGGGGCAAGAAATCAAGGAGGTACTTCGTTTTTATTTATGGAGGAGCGGGAGTTTAATTTTAATTTTTGGTCGCAATGGAGCCGCGGTGCCGGGTAGTGGCAGTTGGGAGAGGATGTGAGGTTCTGAGCCTTGCCAGCATCAAGTGAGGATTGACTTACTAGGGGAAAAAAACAACAAAAAGAAGAGTTTTTGGTTTTTTTATACTGTTCACTGCTTTGAGGATTGGTTGTGTGTGGGTGCTTTTAGGTCATCCTGTCGGTAACAGTATTGTGAAAATTAGCGGCTAGCAGAGCATGGGCACAGGGATATCATGATGTGAGGGGTGCTGCTAGGGGGAAAGGGAAAGGGGAAATTGTTTAACCAGGAAAGGCACACTAAGCAGAAGCTTGTTTCCAGGTACAACCTGGGAGCACAAGGAAGTTAAGTGACTTGCTCAGGGTCACACAGTGTGCAAGTGGGGGCTGTGGGATTCAAACTCGGGTCTCCAGGTTTGTAGCTCAGAGCCTTAAACCACTACACTATAGTGCCTCCTGGAGGAGGGGTACACGGACCTGTTTTATTTGTTTGTATTATTTGACCAGGAATGGCACACTGAGCTGTGACAGATTATTTCCACGTGGGTCCTGGGGGAAGGGTACACGGACCTGTTTTATTTGTTTGTATTATTTGACCAGGAATGGCACACTGAGCTGTGGCAGCTTGTTTTCAGGTTAAACAATTTCCCCTTTCCCTTTCCCCCTAGCAGCACCCCTCACATCGTGATATCCCTGTGCCCATGCTCTGCTAGCCGCTAATTTTCACAGTGGGAACTTGTTATTGAGCGGGCCGTTGTTGAGAAATAATAGCTCGGGTGGCAGGCTGTTTCAGCCAATCAGGAAGCAAGTTTGACTTTACCCATTATCTAAAAATAAATAAAATCTGTCCGTCTAACCACCACCAGCACCCCAGGACACACCTGAAAACAAGCTGCCACAGCTCAGTGTGCCATTCCTGGTCAAATAATACAAACAAATAAAACAGGTCTGTGACCCTCCCCAGGACCCACGCGGAAATAATCTGTCACAGCTCAGTGTGCCATTCCTGGTCAAATAATACAAACAAATAAAACAGGTCCGTGTACCCCTTCCCCAGGACCCACATGGAAATAATCTGTCACAGCTCAGTGTGCCATTCCTGGTCAAATAATACAAACAAATAAAACAGGTCCGTGTACACCCCCCCCAGGACCCACGTGGAAACAATCTGTCACAGTTCAGCATGCCTTTCCTGGGCAAACATTACAAAATAATAAAAGAGGTGTCATGCCCCCGGGAACACCTGGAAACAAGCTGTCTCAGCTCAATGTGCCTTTCCTGGTCAGACATTACAAATAATGTAACCACCCCCCCAACCCCCAGACACTCCTGGAAACAAGCTGTCACAGTTCTGTATGCCTTTCCTTGTCAAACATTGCAAGTAAATAAAACAGGTCCATGTAACCCTTCCCCAGGACCTACATGGAAACAATCTGTCACAGTTCAGCGTGCCTTTCCTGGGCAAACATTACAAAATAATAAAAGAGGTCCTGTACCCCAGGAACCACCTGGAAGCAAGCTGTCTCAGCTCAATGTGCCTTTCCTAGTCAGACATTACAAATAATGTAACCCCCACCCCCCCCCCTAGACACTCCTGGAAACAAGCTGTTGCAGTTCTGTGTGCCTTTACTTGTCAGACATTGCAAATAAATAAAACCGTCCATGTGACCTGGCCTCCACCAGGGACACACCTGGAAACAAGCTGTTACAGCTCATGGTACCTTTCCTGGTCAAACATTACAAATAAATAAAACAGGTCCATGTACCCCCTCCCCAAGACACACCTGGAAACAAACTGTTACGGGTCACTTTGCCTTTCCTAGTCAAACATTACCATTAAATAAAACAGGTCCCTATAACCCCCCCCCAGACACATCTAGAAATGAACTGTCACAGATCAGTGGCCCAGTATTGAGATGGTTAGCATGGTGATAACCATGTTAGTGCCATGTGAACTGGAAATAGTGCAAACAGATGGGGTGGGGGCCAGATTCAGCGGTCCCCAGCGCCCGGCTCTAACCCAGTAGCGTGTATGCACAGAATATACTGCTGCAGCCATGCAAATGAGGGCTCCTTCTTGCATGCAGAACACAGTAGTATACGCAGAGGTTTTTAAAGTACTTAACAGTCTACATTATAGGGCTGTTTAATACTTTCAAACCTCCTACTTATTACTGTGCACGGTGGTGCGTCAACACCAATCCCACTCACCCTCCAGCCAAGTGCCTGATAGGGGACTGACAAAAAGAGCTGTAAGTCCCTACTAGTATCTCCCCCCCCCCGATCCACATTCAAATGCCCCCAAAACTGTGTATCTATCTGATCCCTGGCATCTAGTGGTCCCCCAACCCCGATCAACATAGTTGCCCCCGAACTGTGTAATGAATAAGCGCAAGGAGACAGCACTCAGCCTCCCACTGTGCTATCAGAAAAATGCACTCACCAACTTGAAGTTTTCAGGAAGCGTCTTTATTGTGTGCAAAAAACGAGTGCTGATACAAACACGTTAAAAATAAATAACTAGCATGACTGCCAGCTCTTCAGTATCTGACCTAACGGTTCACTTATGAGCGGTATCAGAAGTAATGCCCACCAAAATACAATTAGTAAATCGCAAGCATTACTCAGTGAAGACGTAGGTGGCACCAAAACTACAACAAACACAGAGCATAACAATTCATCAATCCAAGATGGAAATGTTATATTGCACGACCCAAAATCTAAAACATACAGAATATATATAATCAATAATCATACATAAATACATATTAAATACTGAAAACTGTCCCAATAATCTACCAACGTATAACATGCAAGAACATGGGGAAACAGACCGTCACCGTATCTCACTGCACCATATCAACGGCAAGACTCTAGAACAGAACTGCACATGTCTGTGAAACTTTAAAATGCACATCTGATAATCAGCCTATAGAACAATGTTTACTGTAATCTCAAAATACAAAAGCACTAAACATTTTTCATATGTATATATGTGCAGAGATTACATGGAGCAACTGTCCTGCTTAGACAAATGGTGCCAGCTAGTGAAAAATTACCATACTACTTTATATAACGCTGCCCATCAAAACCAAAGCAGAAGAAGTGGGGGCAGGGATCAGTAGCTGTAAGAAGACCAAATTAGTCCTACCTGCAAAACTTTAGAAAGTGCCTCAGGTTATCTGCCTTTAGAAAATCTTTTGCTGTAAACTTAGAGTACAAAGCGCTAAACATTTTTATATATGTAGTAATGACATAAACAATTGTCATTCTTGACCAATAGTTGCCGGCTAGTTGGCATCTGGTGGTCCCCACTACCCCCGATCGCCATACAGATCCCTCCAAAACTGTGTATTTGATTGATTCTCATCATCTAGTAGTCCACATCCCCCCAATTAATGAACAGATGCCCCTGAACTGTGTATTAAACTGATCTCTGGCATCTAATGGCCACCCAGTCACCAGTGAGATGTCCCTGAACATGTTAGTAACAGTGTCCCTGGAGTCTTGTGATCCCCGATCACACGTCTGAACCCCCCTTCCTGTCCCATCCACTTAAGTCCCTTCATCCCCTCCCCCCGTCCTCCCACTCACCCCGGCTAGTAGCCCCCCTCCTGTTATGGCAAGCTGTAGTAAGTATATGCTTGCTCCCTGTCATTCAGACGGCAGCGGGATGAGGTGGTGAGTGGAGGGGCTGCCAGCTAGGAGAAGTGGGGGGCCACCAGGGGAAGGACTGGATGTTTTGATGGAAACAAAACCTTGTTGTGCACGGTTGCTCATACATTATTCTCTATATGTATCTGTAACCCCTAGGCGGCACTGTCTCTAGGGTTACTACCCCTGCCTGTACTCTGGACAACAGGTTGAGGGGCCTGGGTTCAAACTTAACAGTTACCAGGGTTTTACTGCCCTCAGTAGCCACAATATTTTGGTGCCTCCACCCAGAGTAATGTATGTGGGGGTATCTACTTAACCTGGTATAGCCCTCTGGGAACTTATAACCACCCGTAAGCCCGTCTAGTGACCACGTAACTTGTAAGGGGAAACAACCCTTTACTGCAGTTAATATACAGTTAGCAATGAACATTAAAAATATGCACACACCCTTTGCACTTACCACCAGGGTCTGGTCTTCAGCAAATCCCCTGGAACCCCTTGTAAAACAGCATTCAATACAGACATGCACTTTTAAATGCATTTCCCCCAAACACATCAACCTCAACCCAGAAAATGAGATATTCGTGAGGCAATGTAACAGTGAAACAAACCAATTGATTTATTAAGGAGGATTTGAACAAGGGAAGGGACAGATTTATATGAATGGTTAAACCAGGGCACATTTGCATGCATGCATTTAGTCCCACTGTACAGTTTTACAGCTGCTGGGTACTCAGACTGTTGGTGGCTAGACTGATCGTTGCCCGGGGTTGCAGCTGTTGCTGGGGCCCTTGGTGGAAAGAAAGGCAGTTAAACATGCAATAACAAAACCCTTGCCTATTTGTATCCTTGGCCAGTTGGCCCAGTACAACGTAACCCTGTAACAAACACACAAAATCAGAAGGTACCACAAAATGATTAAAAGAACTGTTGCAGGGAGCTACCCTGAGTTTACTCACAACACCAGTTGATAGTAGATGGCCTGGCAATATGAAGACCTGTTGCAAAGCACTGAAGAGCATGGGGAAGCTGGGCCTGCACGACTCACCTCCACTTCATGGCCTTTCTCTCCAGGTGGCCACAACCTGCGATTTCTTGCTGCACAGGGGCTGGATCACCAAGCTGGCCTCTCGCCGAGAAAACAGTAACTGGTGCAAGGATAGTCGGCTTGGACTGAGTTTGGCATGAGCCCAAGGCTGGATAACACTTCTAGCACAGTTCAGTTTGTTTGCTGGTGAAAACCTCCAGCTGGCAAGCAGTTCAGTCACTGGTAAAGATGAGCTCCTTTCTGGCAATCAGGAGTCCCTGCACAATAGGCCTTGATCCACAATAAACTTTCAGCACATTTAATGGAAACAACATTCATTTCTCTACCTCTCAGATCGGTTTCAGGCTGGTTCGCAATTGTAGTCGATTCACTGAGCAACCTCTTAGTCTGTAGAAACAGTCTCTGGTCACAGTTCTTGGGCCGAACGCTCCACAGAAGCTTCTCTCGGTCCAATAGTTTGAGTTGCACTCCTCAGAGTCTCGGGGCTAACTGTCACAGTTTAAAGTTAGCTTTCAGATTACTCTGTTTTACTGCTAACAGGCAGTCCAATGCTGGAAATAATAGTAGAGAGGCAAGTCAAGTCTCTCCCTGCCAATTCTCCTCACTTCCTTTCCTGGAGCTGCTTCTCAATGGCTCGAGCTGTTCACTCCCTCCTCTCTCCAAGCAACTGCCTCTTTTTTCTAACAGTTCTTGAACTAGTCCATTTTTTCTGGATTCCGGTTGGCTAGGGGAGTTGTCAGTCACAGTTCTGGTGCTCCCATTCGTCAGTTTAGGTGCCAGCTGGCAAAACTACAAGAACTACAGCTTTTTCCTCATGAGGCACCTGAACTAAGGACACCTTGAGGTCCTCTGTGTCCCAATTGGTCCAAATTCCTGGAAGTCCCAGACCAAACATGGTGGCTCCCACTTGGATGCCTGAGCTGCAAGAAGGCAGGTTAAACAAGCACTCTAATATAAATATCACAAGTTAGAAGTCAATATTTACAGCACTAGCAAGAGCTTCCTCTGCTTGCTATCGACCGCAGAGTGGCACAAATCAGGATGGTGCCTGGCCGGCAGTGTTGGGTAAGTTACTTTTACTATTACTTTCTATTACTTTTGGAAACTTGTTCCAGAAAGATCTGTGCAGTCATTAGCAAGGATGGAGAAGTACTGGAAAATGTAATACACCTTACAGTTACAATTACTTATGTCTTTTTATACAAAAGAAATACATATGTAACCCCCCTACAAATGGGGGTTCCCAAAAGACTTCCAGGAGCTTGCTTGAATGCTCCAAGCCTGAATGGTGTTTGGCATTTAAGCCATTTTATCAGTGAGTGTTTTAGAGCCTCTGGTACTGTCTCTTTAAGAGCTGTCTGCTTACCAGACATAATTAATTGTATGGGGGGACTGTGTGCTTCTCTGAGTACCACTCGAGCTGCAGCCAATTCACTTCATTTTGCAGTCACTAGGAAGTGCAAAGGAACCTATCTGAAAAGATGTAACTGTTTGCCAGAAATTATTTAGAGTAATAATAAAATTACAGTTTGTCTAACCTGCTTTCTTTGCAGTCAGAACTGTGTCTGCTAGTTCCCCATTCAGTTTTGAACTGCTGAACTGGACCAATCAGTGTAAGGTAAGCTAGCTCTAAAATGGTGCCTTGGACGAATCAGAACTTGGACTCATAATCTGAGCCAGCCACAAGAGGTTATGGGCAGTGACTCAGGAGATGTAGTTTGAGACTTCAGTGCCTTTTGGACCAACAGCAGCAGTCTATTGTGAGTGACAGCCAATCCAGTCAAGAACTGGGAGGAACTCAAAGGAAGAGCCCGGTTTTGTCGGTTGGAGTTTCAGTTGAGCTTTGGCAGTGAAGAAGGAAGGAGCCCTGTGCTTTCGGTGCAGTTTTAGTCAAAAAAGCGTGTATATGAGCCCAGAGTTCCAGTCTGCAGCTTGTGTAACAGCTTGTTAGGACTGATCCGTCCTGTGAAAAGAATCAAAGGATCTCTGAAGAGTAGAAACCAGGCTCACCCTGTAGAAGACTAGGAAGAATTGCTGAAAATTGCACTCGGTCTGTCAGGAACTGAATCTGCTGTGTGTTCTCCCGGGTATTGTGCAGTAATTGCGATCGGGATACAGATGCAGCCTGCCTGGTATAGTACTTTCTTTTATATGGATGTGTGAAGAGGTTTGTGTACCTCAAGTGAGCCCTGCTGACATTGAAGGACCCTATCTTATTTGGAGTCGTGAGTACTAATTCAGGGTTGCTCCCTGTTGAATTGCCACATTAAATCAAATGGAATTACTGTACTGTGACTGTTTAATTCTCCTTTTCTCTGTGTGAAAGGGCCCTACCAGCTACCACGGTTTGGACTAGCCACTAGGGCTTGGGTACCCAGGGACAGTAACTGATAGGGATGAGCCTGTGCACAGAGCCATAAATAGATTATTAGAGTGATAAGCTAATTAACCTGATTTCCCCTGTCCTTGTTATATCCCCCTAAATAAATCAGAGCTGCTTGTTTCAGCAAAGTTATACTGCCTGAGGTATTTGTCTATGTTAAAGTACTGTACTGTGATTGTTGCACTGTATCTCATTTCACAGGGGAGGTCAGTGCGGAACCAGACCTGGGGGTAAGTGTATACTGTGAAGGTAATTCTGATATATTGTGTGGGCCACTAGTGGGAAGAAAGGAGTTGCAGGGTGTCCCAGAGGCTGTGACCAAGTTAGTTTAACTATTGCAAACCCTGACCTCTGGGTGGAGGCACCCGCCATTGGATCAGGCCCCTCAACCTGTTAGTGGCAAATCAGGCAGGGTAGTAGCCCCTGGATTAGCGCCATCTGGGGGTTACATCTTGGAGGCTCACACGCTGGGATTGTGTGTCCTCTAGTGGCCATATTTACGAACCACTGTTAAGAAAAATGGGTACCCGACAGAAGTGGCTGTGCACACGGCTGGTGGAGTGGTGTACTGGGAGGAGATCGACCCCAAAATGCTATACTTATCCTGGACATCCCTATGGTATCAATACGGACACTGTGCAGGGGTACTTTCAAAGGTGGAAGGTTTACAAAACCCTGTGGTGGTGGGTCGGCATGCTAATCTGCTCACCACACTTTCCTGGCCCTAGTAGAGTTTAAGGATCCCATAGAATGGCTCCAAAGTGCCACAGACCATTACCCCAGAGGGCCCTCACTGCTTGGAGGTGATAACTAAGGACAGTAAAGACCAGGGGAATCAGCCCCCACCACTATCTGAAACTTTTGAGGAGAAATTTGCTGAATGGTTGCTGGGAGAGGGAAAACTGTGGAGGACTTAGAAGACTATTCTTTCCACCTGGGGGTGTTCCTCCCCAACACCCTCTCCTGCTCCAGTGCCCTGATGGTGGCTGAACCAATGCAGACTCTATTTCTGCACCTGCCATTAGTCACGACTCTTACGAAGGTTGAGGATCTTCTCTGGCACCTCCCCACCCCCAAGGGAGGATGACTGGGGAGACCTGGATAGACTATGTTGCCCCCAAGTGCTAGAATGGCAATGCTCGGAAGGTGAAAGCGAAAGAGGGTTAGTGAGGCCTCGAGGTCCTGCCTGGCTACCATCCGTGCTAAACGGGCCAGTAACCTGGGCGACTGCACAGGCCTATCTTTGAGCCTTGGAGAATAGTATAGGAGCCCAGATTCTGATGAGGACCTATGGTGGAGAGTAAAGATGCACAACAGTACCAAGGGGAGTTGTTGTCTGTGTATGTATCTCGGCTGGAAAAATTGTTGCAAGAATGCCCTCAGAAAAGTAGTTTGCCAGCGATTGAACTGGACTGAACCAGGCTGGACAGGATCCTTAAGTCTGCCCCCTTCTCAGAACTGCTGTTGCTTCAGTTACACCTGGCAGATCGGCTGGAATCCCACCCTCCTATGATGAGTTAATGAGAGAAATCGAGGTTGAAAAAGGCGCGACCTCGGGAGGGACCTGCACCAATAGCTGCGGCTCGACCGAGTGACTGAGGAGGTGACCCATCAAGTGAAGTTCAGGGGCAGGGGTTGGCAGTCAATGAGTGCTCTGACAAGGAAAAGATATGTCACAATGGGGCGAACTGTTGAGAGATCCGGGAATTCAAAACAGTCCCTTTATGAAGGCCACGCCTGCAAGTCAGACCCTGACCTATATCGACTGCATCTGCTATGGGGGTGGGGTACCCCACCATGTATCTCCTACTGATAACAGCTCCGAACTCGATTCCTTGACCATGAAAGTGGAGAAACTGGCGAGATGTCTCAAATGCTTATCACGCCGCAGACAGAGATGGCACCAAAGGTTTCCAGTTAATACCCCGCCCTGGCTCCCCAGTGTGGCGCCTCGGCCAGCTCAAACCCAGAAAGTATGTTTTGCTATAATTGTGGAAAGATGGGCACATGAAAAGAATGCCAGTCCCAAAGACACTGACAAAAGTTGCATATAGGCTACAAGGAAGCTTGGGAGAAGAAATCAGTGGTTAAGAGGTACGACATGATCCCAGTGAGGGCACAAAATGCTAATTCACGTCGCAGCACATGGCAGGTCAGTTGCCAGGCCCCCACTACCGCCTCTCAGACTGGTCCAGGAATAGTGGGGTCCCTCCATGGAACCACTGTAAAGGTGAGCGGAGTGTCTACAAAAGCTATGTAGACAGTGGCTCCCAAGTGACAATTATGTTCAAGATTGGTATCAGAAGCATTTGTCCAGACATACCCTTACAACCATTAGAAGGACTGCATGTATGGGGGTTAAGTGAGAAGGCCTACCCTATTCGGGTATATCCAATTTGGCTGTCTTTCCCCACCTCCGTGGCTGGAGTGGCCGAACAAGTAGAGACCCTAGCCTTAGTGTGTCCCCACTGGACTGTATGATGGTGTCCTTTGTTGATTGGAACAAATGCTCATATGTTGGAAGGCTGGCACAGTTGTGTTATGAAAAACAGGGTCAAGGGACTAGTAGAGCTTTTAAGAGTTCGGCTTTAATTAAGAAGGCCTGAGGCACAGAGAGATGCTGAAAAACAGAACCAGAGGACCGGTCGAATTGTATGGAAGAAGGATCCTGAGTCTCTGATCCTGGCGCCAAATGCCCAGTGTACCTTACAGGGAGAGTCCATTATCAGAAAGGATGTTAAGAATAAAATATTAATGTTGGATGCACCAAGCGATGGAAAATTGCCAGAGGGACTGCTGGTCAAGCCTAGTATTTTGCCCGCTAGAGCCCATGCTTATGCCAGAAGGGTAATGGTCAAGTTCATAATGTGTCTGAAAGAGACATTCGAGTAAACAGGGTTGCATCTAGCTATGTGCATTGTGCAGACACTGCAGTGCTCTCGCAGCAAGAGTTCAAGGAAGAATGACAAATGCGCCCTGACTTGTTTGATTTGTGCGACTCCGCTGCCAGCTGAATGGAAAGTGAAGATCAGTGAGAAGCTTGCCCAGAGAGACCAGAGTGTTTTCTTTAAAGGAATGGGATGTAGGATGCGTGCAAGGAGCTGAGCACAATATCCGGCTGCATGACGAAAGACCATTTACGTGAGAGGTCTCGCGCCTGGCACCTGCTGACATAGATGATGTGAGACGGCATCTGCAAGAGATGTTAGCTGCTGGTGTAATACAAGAATCCAGAAGCCCTTATGCTTTCCCATTGTGGTAGTGAGGAAAAAGAATGGAACAGTAAGGATGTGTGTGGATTATCGCACCTTAAACGGCGGACTATCCTGATCAGTACACAATACCCCGCATTCAGGATGCTTTGGACTGCCTAAAGCGGGGCAAGTGGTTCTCTGTGCTGGATCTCCATGATGGGTACTATCAGATCCCGATGGCCCCCAGAGGACCGTGAAAAGACAGCCTTTATCTGTCCGCTTGGCTATGAATTCATGGGGATGCCTCAAGGGATTTCAGGTGCCCCAGCCACTTTTCAACGATTGATGGGCGTGCAGTGGGGACATGAACTTACTAGAAGTGCCTGGTATACCTAGATGATGTTATTGTGTTTGGCAGCTCACTGGAGAGAACATAGAGCAGATTATTTAAGGTATTGGACCGACTGGAGGACTTTGGCCTTAAACTGTCCATTGATAAGTGTCAATTTTTCAAACATCAGTAAAAATGTGGGACACATAGTATCCACCGAGGAATAGAGACCGACCCAAGTAAAGTTGAGGCCTTGACCACCTGGCCACAGCCAAAAATCTAAAAGAACTGCAAAGATTCCTGGGATTCTGTGGTTATTATCGATTCTTCATCAAGGACTATTCAAGAGTGATCCGCCCTTTACTTAACCTTACTCAAGGGTATCCCCCAACCCACAAAAATACCAAAAGTCAGCATCCTCAAGACTGAAGAGTGTATTTTCATCCGAGTGAAGTATTTGGGGCCCGCTGGACTCCTGATTGTGAGACTGCTTTTCATGAGATCATATCAACTACCCATGCTCCAGTGCTGGCCTATACCGATCCAAGAAAACCTTCGTCCTGCACACTGATGCTAGCTTGCAAGGGTTGGGGGCTGTGTTTGTACCAAGAGCACGAGAATGGCCTGAGACCAGTGGCCTTTGCCAGTAGAAGCCTGACCCCATCCAGAAAAGAACTATCCTGTACATAAGTTAGAGTTCCTAGCTTTGAAGTGGGCTATTGTTGACCAATTCCATGAGTACTTGTATGGGGCTAAAATACTAGTAAAACTGACAATAATCCTTTGACCTATGTGCAGACCTCAGCTAAGTTGGATGCCACTGGCCATAGGTAGCTTTCTGCATTATCTACATATGACTATGCTCTCGAATACCGAGCAGGTCTGAACCACATAGATGCTGATGCTCTCTCCGGAGGCCTGTTCCCCAGAATGATTGGGTCCGACTGGCAGAACCTGACATTCGGGCACTCTGCGGAAGTTTGACAGGAGGAACAAATGTCACGGACGCAGTGGACTGCATAGTGGATTGCTTGGGAGCCTCTGAGAATTGCATACCTGCTGCTGATTGCCACTTTTCTGCAATAGACATTGGTGCACTGCCTCAGCTGGACAATGACAGTATTCGGCCGGGCTCAATCCGCGATCCCATGATCAAAGCAGCTTTAGAAGCCCTCTATGCAGGAAAGATGTGTCCAAATTACGCTCCACTGATTTGAGAACTGCACTGTTATACAAAGAAGGTCTAAGTTGAAACTGATCAATAAACTGTTATACAGAGAAACAGTAGACAGAGGGACAAGTAGACAAACAACAACTAGTGCTGCCCACGCCTTTCGAGACTCAGTATTGAGGTCCTTGCACAACCCATGGGGCACCTTGGTATAGACAGAACACTTGACTTGGTGAGATCAGATTCTATTGGCCTAAGATGGGGGCTGATGTGGAGCAACACATTCGAACTTATGATCGCTGCTTACAGAGGAAAGCTTTGCCCCAGAGGCTGCCCCCTTATTAACATAACCACCAGTGCACCCATGGAGCTGGTCTGTATTGATTTTCTAAGTTTGGAGTCAGATCAAAGAAATATCAGTAATGTGCTGGTGGTCACTGACCATTTCTAGATATGCCCAAGCTTTCCACCAAAGACCAGAAAGCATCCACTGTAGCAAAGTACTTATGAAAACTTTTTGTTCACTATGGGGCTCCACAAAGAATCCATTCTGATCAAGGAGAGACTTTGAGAGTCGTCTGATCAAAGATACTTTCTCTGTGGAGAGTCACGAAGTCAGAACCACTCCTTACCACCCCCAGGGACCCACAGCCTGAGCGTTTCAACCGCACTTTGCTAGATATGCTAGGCACTGCACCCAAAGGACAAGCCTAGATGGAGCCAACAAATTAGCACCTGGTACATGCTTATAACTGCACCAAAAGTGATGCCACTGGATTCTCCCCTACCGCTGATGTTTGGAAAAGCTCGACTACCAGTAGATGTGTGTGTTTGGGGTCTCTCTGATGGGGTTCAAGCTGACAACTATTTACAGTATGTGCAAAGTTAAAGGCCCAGCTAACTCATGCGTACCAACTGGCTCAAACCATGGCTGCAAAAAAATCTGGCCAACAAAGAAAGGTATGATAAAAGGTGAAAGCACAGGAACTCCAGGAGGAGATCGGGTATTGCTAAGAAATCTGGGACTGCATGGCAAGCACAAGATTGCTGACAGATGGCACCATCTCCCTCACATTGTAGTGGGCAAACTAGATGATCTGCCAGTGTACAAAGTAAGGCCTGAGAATAATTCAAAGATGTAAAAACAATGCATAGAAATCATTTACTGCCCATTGGACAAATCTTAATTGAGTCTGAGCCCTAGAAGATGCCCCTCTGGACCAGTGACTAGAGCTGCTGCTAAGAAAAGATCAGAAAGTCTGCACCTACAGAAGCAAAGTTAAGTGTTCCCCTCCACAAGTCCCAGTTGACATGACTGTCAGTCCATATCGGAAAGAAAGTAGGAAGTGACTTTGAATACTATCCTTCTTACGAACTGGTCAATTGTTTCAGGGCAATCCCCTAGTCAATACTGGAGACAAAGCTGGGCCTTCTGGACTGTCTAAGCCCCCAACTTCATCCCTGGAGCCAATGCTCCCAGAAAGTGAAGTGCAAGCATCAGATCAGATGAAATGGAATCATTGTGCATGGTTGAACTGTTTGAGCTTTCAGAGGAAAATGATAGATTAGGGCAGACTGGTGATACACCAGAACAAGAAGAGTATTTTGAGTGCCCTGACAAGTCCCTGCCAGTGTCCGAAAGCTCTCCATGCGAGCCAAATGTTGTGGACTCAGAAACTGTAACTCCTGGAGCTGAAAGTGCCCCAGGTTCTAGCCTCTCTACCCCATGGAGACTCCCTGACAAGTGAGGACAATGCTGAAAATGAGGCTCAGAGTGCAGAGACTATAACAGTTCCCCTAGAAAGACTGGTCGAGCTGTAAAGCCTGTGGTGCACCTCAGTTATGATTCACTTGGGAGGCCTGTGGACTTGCCTCTCAATGTTGTCCATAAAGTGTATGTGTCCCGAGCTCATTGCCCAAACTGAGCATCAGTGCTAACTCCAAGTTACTTGTGTTTGCCCTCTAAGTATGGTGCTTGCCCCATCCAGCCCCAAAGGTAACTGATAGGGAAGGGCCCCTCTCTTCAGGTTTCATGTACAAGAGGTAATAACTTGAGTTATGGTACAATATGTATGTAATACTGTGTAAAGAGTGACGTACTGCAATGTTTCAGAAATGTGTTCTTGGTAAAATGATATATTGACTGATGATTACATGTGCGAGCCTAATGCAAATGTATATGGTTGCAGTTGAAACTTATAGAGTTACTTGCTTGGCAGCTGGACGTAAGCTTTCCCAGGCCAGGAAGGGTGTAACCCCTGCAAATGGGGGTTCCAAAAGACTTCCAGGAGCTTGCTTGAATGCTCCAAGCCTGAATGGTGTTTGGCATTTAAGCCATTTATCAGTGAGTGTTTTAAGAGCCTCTGGTACTGTCTCTTTAAGAGCTGTCTGCTTGCAGACATAATTAGTTGTATGGGGACTGTGTGCTTCTCTGAGTACCACTCGAGCTGCTGCCAATTCACTTCATTTTGCAGTCACTAGGAGTGCAAAGGAACCTATCTGAAAGATGTAACTGTTTGCCAGAAATTATTTAGAGTAATAATAAAATTACAGTTTGTCTAACCTGCTTTCTTTGCAGTCAGAACTGTGTCTGCTAGTTCCCATTCTAGTTTTGAACTGCTGAACTGGACCAATCAGTGTGGGGTAAGCTAGCTCTAAAATGGTGCCTTGGACCGAATCAGAACTTGGACTCATAATCTGAGCCAGCCACAAGAGGATTGTATGGGCAGTGACTCTGGGAGATGTAGTTTAGACTTCAGTGCCTTTTGGGACCAACAGCAGTCTATTGTGAGGTGACAGCCAATCAGTCAAGAACTGGGAGGAACTCAAAGGAAGAGCCGGTTTTGTCGGTTGGAGTTTCAGTTGAGCTTTGGCAGTGAAGAAGGAAGGAGCCCTGTGCTTTTCAGTGTGCAGTTTTAGTCAAAAAGCGTGTGTAAGGCCCAGAGTTCGGTCTGCAGCTTGTGTAACAGCTTGTTAGGACTGAATCCGTCCTGATGAAAGAATCAAAGGATCTCTGAAGAGTAGAAACCAGGCTCACCCTGTAGAAGACTGGAAGAATTGCTGAAAATTGCACTCGGTCTGTCAGGAACTGAATCTGCTGTGTGTTCTCCGGGTATTGTGCAGTAATTGCGATCGGGATACAGATGCAGCCTGCCTGGTATAGTACTTTCTTTTATATGGATGTGTGAAGAGGTTTGTGTACCTCAAGTGAGCCCTGCTGACATTGAAGGACCCTATCTTATTTGGAGGTCGTGAGTACTAATTCAGGGTTGCTCCCTGTTGAATTGCCACATTAAATCCAAATGGAATTACTGTACTGCTGACTGTTTAATTCTCCTTTTCTCTGTGTGAAAGGGCCCTACCAGCTGCCACAGTTTGGACTAGCCACTAGGGCTTGGGTACCCAGGGACAGTAACTGATAGGGATAGGCCTGTGCACAGAGCCATAAATGAATTATTAGAGTGATAAGCTAATTAACCTGATTTCCCCTGTCCTTGTTATATCCCCTAAATAAATCAGAGCTGCTTGTTTCAGCAAAGTTATACTGCCTGAGGTATTTGTCTATGTTAAAGTACTGTACTGTGATTGTTGCACTGTATCTCATTTCACAGGAGGTCCCAGTGCAGGAACCAGACCTGGGGTAAGTGTATACTGTGAAGGTAATTCTGATATATTGTGTGGGCCACTAGTGGGAAGAAAGGGGGTTGCAGTGTCCCAGAGGGCTGTGACCAAGTTAGTTTAACTATTGCAAACCCCTGACCTCTGGGTGGAGGCACCCGCCATTGGATCCAGGCCCTCAACCTGTTAGTGGCAAATCAGGCAGGGGTAGTAGCCCCTGGGATAGCGCCATCTAGGGGTTACACATAAATGTAACTGATTGCATTTATTTGAAAGTAACTAGTAACTAACATATTACTTTCAAAAAATGTAATCTGTTACAGTTATTTATTTTTGCATTGTTTTTGTATAAAAAGAAATAAGTAGCTATAATTGTAAGGTGTATTACTTTTTCTAGTATGTCTCCATCCTTGCTAGTTTCCAAACGTGATAGAAAAAGTAACTTACCCAATAGTGCTGGCCAGTGGAGAGCTATGAAGCACTCGGACCCAACCCAGACCATTCACTATATACACACTGGCTATGGCCTTAAAGGGACAGTCACGGGGGCACATCATGGCACTCTCATGCAAATCAACAGGATTACCAAATAAGAAATAACCATGGATTTACTATCTTTGCAGGACGTCTGCCTGGCAGTGGGCATTACTGGAGCCCTGGGAGACACTTAAGGTAAGCCCCAAATTGGTGGGGGGCTACATATCTATACAACAGGGGAAAAGGGGGCAAAGAGGGTTCTGGTATGCAACTTTAATTTCCCTGCTATACACCTTACATCTGTGCACCTGACAGCTTCACACCTGACATCAGCACACCCCTAGTCATAGCATACATCAGTCATGTGTGCTCGCAGGGCAAAACAGATTTACGGGACTGAAAATGAGATTTGACACAAACCCCTATTCAGGCAGCTATGACATCAGTTTCCTACTGGATTTAAAGGTGCCAGAAAAGTGTGTTTTTTTTTTTTGTAGACTATTTTTATCCTCCTTGTGGCAGGTTGACCTCATCATCCACCGAGCCTACCATACTTGGGGTCTTTCGGGGGCTTCTAGCACCATGTGCGCCCCAGCAGATCCCCAGAGTTGGTCCGGGGACATCATCCACATCGGCCTCCACAGTTTCCTCTGTTTTCTCCCTTGTGCTACCCCGGGACCCCCA
The DNA here is from genome assembly GCA_016271365.2 of Neoceratodus forsteri. Classification (NCBI taxonomy): domain Eukaryota; kingdom Metazoa; phylum Chordata; order Ceratodontiformes; family Ceratodontidae; genus Neoceratodus; species Neoceratodus forsteri. Next base: position 59,067,431 of record JADMNL010000036.1, on the reverse strand, counting down.
GAAGGGGTGGTGCATGAGCGTGGAGGTGCACAGGTGCAGCTCCGAACCTAGTCCCCTCAACCCTCCCCATCGACCTATCTCAGAGCCCCTCATGGCACCATCCCTCCGGCCTCCACCAGAGGGCAGCCAAGCTCCAAGAGAGCTGGATTCCTCCTCCCAAGGCAGAGCGCTGCCTGCCGGCAGCTTCTCACATCCTCTCCCACTCCCCCACCCCCACTGGCCGATGGTGACCCTGGCTCATTCTCGAACCCGGGTCGGTGGAGTGGCATGAGGTGTGGCGTCCAGCGCCTCAGCCCTCAGCACCACCAGGCTGGCGATCAGAAAAGTTATTTTTACATTGTTATTTGTCTTCCTATTTTCCTTTCCATGCCAGTTATGTATTCTAATGTGTTTTGACCAATTTCTGATAGATAGATAGACAGACAGACAGACAGACAGACCAACAGATAATGTAGTTTTGGGGTGCCCTCAGATATACATAGAGTTCCACTCTCCTCAGCAGCTGTTGTTCTTTCTTTTCAAATTTCTAAGACATTCCATAACATCAGTTACACCGTTCCATGCTATTCATCTGAATGGCCTAGAATGGTTTACTGATGTTATAGAAAGCTCAGACAGTCTGAAAAGAGAGAGAGAGCAACAGCCTCTGAGGAGAAAAAGATTCTTCAGAGTAGTTACAAAGGCCAACAAGTAGATTATTAATTTAAGAAAAAAGTCAAACCATTAGAATATTGGATGGACGCTGAAAGAAAAACAGAAGGATATCCAGCAGTGTAAAAATTGTTTCCTATCACTTTTATGGAAGATAGGTTGTATTTCTAATGTACTTTGTTAACACCTGATATGTTAGAATTGCATTTAATTTATCCAATCTGCCTCCGCAGATATCAAGATAGCAGCGGGCTTCAATGCATGTGACTGCGCAAAGCTGGTCTTATCCTGCCAATCACCGCCTCTCAGCTGGGTTGGCTGTGCTACATGAAAGCAGTGCAAAGCATAAAGATGCAGATTCTTGTGGAGTATGAAATGTCATTACAGAGAGGTAAGAGCCAGAGCACTCCCATTCCCTATGTAAGATGAATCGTGGGCACTGAAATTGCGCTGCAGTGATAATTACACAGAAGGTCGTTCCCTGCTAAATTACACTCCTCAGCGCCGAGGCTAGGACTGCAGAATTGCTCAGAGGGGTTGAGAGGAGGTTTTATCACCCACCTGGGTGCGACTACCAGTGAGCGCTTTCCGCCGAGACCATAAAACTGCATTTTGATTTATTCTGTGCTCCGAAATCTGATTAAATATAGGATTCCAACTGAATATGGTGAGGTTGTACTCTTTCTTTTTCCAGAAAGGATGTGGCTTTTATTTCTATGTTGGAGGGAAGCTGTAGTTGGGTAGGATGGGCTGACATGACCCCTGGAGTTTTCGCCTGCTGTTGTGCTGACGTTTGGCAAAATAAATATCCCCATCCACCATGTGACTGCAGCTTTTACAAAGTCAAATGTTTAGGGGGTCTACACCCCCTCTCCCAACCTTGTTGCATACTTTTAAGAGACCCACTGAACATGTTGGGGAACCCCTTCACTTTTCTGTGTCCCCCTCACTGTTTTGTCCTCCCACCAATTATCAAAACCAATGATTAGGAGTCACTACAACTGTCTCCTTACATCGGCTGGGAGGACAAGTAGGCATCCTTTTTCTCAATTGACACCTATGTTGCTGCCTGGTTGGCAGACACACTGGGGGGGGGAATGCCAGGCAGTCCCTGCCCTCCCTCACCATGAGATGAGCGCCTCACCTGCCCCCCCCAAGCTTCTCCCTGTGTGACAAGAGGAAAACGCCTCCCTTTGTTGCAAACAGTGAACAACAGAGTTCTTTTGACCCCTGAGCTGAAAGAAAAAAACTGATTCACCAAGGGAACCTGCCCACCCTTCATTTAGCTTGATCAAGGGTTTCACATAATAATATAGGAGTGGTGAGACTGTCACTGTGAACATAGTCTTCACTGTGGACATAGGAGTCTCGAGCCCCTCACTCTGATGCTAATTACTGGGAATGTTGTTCAAGTCTAGTACATAGTTCAGGGGTCATGAGTTCGAGAGACCGGCCCAAAACCAGAGTGCCGAAAGACTTGACTCCCCAGTAAATGATTTCCTCTGCATTTCCCTATGGGATTTACCTGCAATGCACAATGGTCTCCACAGCCCTGCCTTCCACCGTACCCCACAACTAACCTATGATTTGAAGATCAAACTCATCCCTGAGCTTTTCACCCTACTGACCTTTGCCTCTGGTAAAATCCTGAAGAGAGGAGAGGAGATCACCCTGCTAGAGGGCCATTATGTGCTTTTCCAGTGAAGTCCGCAGCTTGATTTGTTGACTCTCCACCCATGTTTATGGCACATAATATAAAAATGTATATATTGTTTAACTTTAGCCAGTCATGTGCTCATGGCATCTGCTCATACCTGCCTGAACTGAAAAGGTTTCCTCATCTAGTCATCTGCAGGATTGTCAAACGAGCTCCTGTCTGCTTTCTGCAGTTATCAGAAGAGCTCGCTGAAAGGTGGGATGGCATGAAATCACTTTAAAAAAATATAATACATGATCAGCCTGTTTCAACAGAGTTTTCAAAACCTAATAGTCTGCATTTCAGAATATTCAAGGGAAATACTTTGCAGTTTTGAGACGTGAATTATTTCTCCACTTAGCTGCCCTAATCAGCACCGCGCTCCAGCCAGCCAGACACAGCGTGGAGTGTGAGCGGATTAAAGCAGCAGGAGCTCGGTCCACTTGGCGAACTGCCTTACAATGGCACCTCGTAAAAAACACACACAGAGCCTTGCACTGTTCGAACTTAGGGGAACATAAAACATCATTTGCAAGATAATGCTAAAACTGTTTATGAAGAAAGCTGCTTTTGCATTGTATGCAATCAGGAACCTCCCGAGAAGAACTCGCTGTTATCTTCACACCTCGTTAGTGTGGTGACATCATAACAGCACTTGAGCTTCACTCTCGTGCGCATGATGTCACCACACTAACCCGGTGTGAAGTTTCCAGCTTGTTCATCGTGGAGGAGGATAGTTATTTTCTATATAGCATATAATTAAGCAATAAGGCATGACCAAGGGTTATGTTAATGATCTGTTAATCACCTTCTAGGGGTGTACTGTGGCATGAGGTGTAGCCGAGTGCCACATGCCCCTAGAAGGTGATTAACTGACCATTAACATAATCCCTGGGAGTGCCTTATTGCTGTAATAATAAAAAATGTTTTTAAACAGTGTTAAACCTTGTTCATCATATGGCTATGCTCTACATGTATGTTAATAAAAGATTAACATAAGGCTGTTAGAATGTTTGCAGCCAATCAGAAAGCTCCATTTCTCAGACCCTTTTTATAATTCTTGTAACAGTAAGCTATACATCAGCAATAAGGTCCCCCTCTTTTTCAAATAGACTCTTGTCAAATATCTACCGGTTAGCTCTGCTACTGCCTGCCTGCATTATCTGTACTTTGCACTTTATCTGCATCCTCTTGTTGTCCTTGGGATGCATCCTGTTATATCTGTGCCAATGTACATATTTTGCTTTAATGCTTTTCGATGTTGCTTGTTATATGATGCTTAGTTACGTTTTTACCTGCTATGTATATACTTTTCTATTTGTTATTCATGACCTTCCTCTTCCCCCTCCCCGCAGGACGCATCTGGAAATGAGCTGTTATCAGCTCAGTATGTCTTTCCTGGTGAAACATTTGCAATAGATAAATAATAATAAATAAATAATAATTCATGGCACAGCTGGAGGAAAGTGACATCTGACGAAATGCTTTGGTCCCCGGAAGGATCAGTGCCTCTGGGTCTCCTCATTTTGAGCTCAGATTTTCTAACCTTAAAATGAAGGAGGGGCTGGTTTGTTGCCACAGCGGTAGGGGCACCGCTCATGACATCGGCAACCTGGGTTCAAGAATGAGACTGGATCATCAAGGGCCAGCTGGATGGAGGAGTGTCCCAGAAGACACTCTCCTCCACGGGGAAAAGAGGTTTCCATTCTCCACAGCAATACTGCCACCTGGGTGAGCACATATGTTGGTGCCATTGTATCAGGGTGAGACGTCGTGGTCATCGTAACACAGGCACGCTCTGCACTCTCACTTCCCTGATGGCACTGCACATGATGCCCCAGGAGAGATGGAGAACACAAGAAAATGGTCCCAGCAATGGTGACGAAGGACCCTGGTATATCCAGCCTTCACAACCCCACCATAGCACTTCCCGATGACACACTGATTATCTGCATTAAATCACATGCACCCTATCCCCTCCTGGTTGGGCACTCCAAGGCTACACAGAGGAAAGGCAGCTGCAGGTGAGGAGCCCAGGGACTCAGGTGTTTCATCGGAGCTCTGAAGAGAGACGGGAGCGGGTAACAGGAAGGGACATAAGCAGAAAGTGTAAACAAGGGAGAGGAGACACTAACAAAATTAGTAGGAGTAAAAAGGTTATCCATATTAAAATATGAACAGGGATAAAATTCAGCTGAGCTAAAGATCATTTCCAATAAGTGATTACCTTCCTATTGCTTCCTACCACTTATTGCGCTAACATCCTTATCTTGCCCTTGTCTATACCAGACTTTGACGGCTTCTGAGCAGCCCACTTGTGTGATGGCAGGAATGCTGTTCATGACACCAGCGAGCCGGATTTGGGATCCAGCGCAGGGCACTGTAAGGCCAGTGGGGGAAGGAGATTTGAGCATCCCCAGGATGCATGTGTAACCCCTAGATGGCGCTATCCCAGGGGCTACTACCCCTGCCTGATTTGCCACTAACAGGTTGAGGGGCCTGGATCCAATGGCAGGTGCCTCCACCCAGAGGTCAGGGTTTGCAATAGTTAAACTAACTTGGTCACAGCCCTCTGGGACACTGCAACCCCCCTTTCTTCCCACTAGTGGCCCACAATATATCAGAATTACCTTCACATATACACTTACCCCAGGACTGGTTCCCGCACTGGGACCTCCTGTGAAATAAGATACAGTGCAACAATCACAGTACAGTACTTTAACATAGACAAATACCTCAGGCAGTATAACTTTGCTGAAACAAGCAGCTCTGATTTATTTAGGGGGATATAACAAGGACAGGGGGAAATCAGGTTAATTAGCTTATCACTCTAATCATCTATGGCTCTGTGCACAGGCCTATCCTATCAGTTACTGTCCCTGGGTACCCAAGCCCTAGTGGCTAGTCCAAACCGTGGGAGCTGGTAGGGCCCTTTCACACAGAGAAAAGGAAAATTAAACAGTCAGCAGTACAGTAATTCCATTTGGATTTAATGTGGCAATTCAACAGGGATGAATTTGAATTAGTACTCACGACCTCCAAATAAGATAGGGTCCTTCAATATCAGCAGGGCTACTCTTGAGCTCCAGAGACTCTTCACACATTTATATGGTAAAAAAGGAAGTACTATACCAGGCAGGCTGCTTCTCTATCCTGATCGCAATTACTGCACAATACCCGGAGAACACACAGCAGATTCAGTTCCTGACAGACCGAGTGCAATTCAACAATTTCTCCAGTCTTCTACAGGGTGAGCCTGGTTTCTACTCTTCAGAGATCCTTTGATTCTTTTCACAGGACGGATTCAGTCCTAACAAGCAGTTACACAAGCTGCAGACCGAACTCTGGGCCTTACACATTTTTGACTGAAACTGTGCACTGAAGGAGCACAGGGTTTCTTTCCCTTCACTACCAGATCTAAACTGAAACTCCAACAGACAAAACGGCACTTCCTTTGAGTTCCTCCCAGTTCTTGACTGATTGGCTGTCACTCACAATAGACTGCTGCTGTTGGTCCAAAAGGCGCCAAAGTCTAAACTACATCTCCCAGAGTCACTGTCTAATACAATCCTCTTGTGGCTGGCCCAGATTATGAGTCCAAGTTCTGATCTTCGTCTAAGGCACCATTTTAGAGCTAGCTTACCCACACTGATTGGTCCAGTTCAGCAGTTCAAAACCAGAATGGGGAACTAGGCAGACACAGTTCTGACTGCAAAGAAAGCAGGTTAGACAAACTGTAATTTCATTATTACTGTAAATGATTTCTAGCAAACAGTTACATCTTTCAGATAGGTTCCCTTTGCACTCCTAGTGACTGCAAAAATGGAGTGAATTGGCAGCAGTTCGAGTGGTACTCAGAGAAGCACATAGTCCCCCCATACAAACTAATTATGTCTGCAAGCAGACAGCTCTTAAAGAGACAGTACCAGAGGCTCTAAAAACACTCACTGATAAATGGCTTAAACGCCAAACACCATTCAGGCTTGGAGCATTCAAGCAAGCTCCTGGAAGTCTTTTGGGAACCCCCATTTGCAGGGGGGTTACACATGCCTCCTTCAGGTGGGAGGCTGACTTTTCCCTGATGCAGAAGCATTACCTAGGGGCCCACGGGTGGAGCCAAGTGATCCAGATGGCCTGAGGTGGGAAGATACAGTAGGTTTAAGCATGCTGCACAAACTTGTTGCATGTATGCAGAGTGTGTGTGTTAACAGCCTGCATCTCAGGGAGGAGGAGCTGGGGAGAAAATGCCTCCAGGCAGAGTGGTCCCATTCTGCCTGGAGGCAGAGTGGTGTCTTTCTGCCTCTAGGCAGAATGGTGCTTCGGCACACTCCGGCCCCCCCCACCACCTGCTCACTCAGCATGACCAGTTCCTCCTGCCATTAAATTCATACTCTGGAGGCAATGAGTCCCTGAAGCCCCCACTGCAGGAGAACCACAGAGAAGGTAAGAAGGACCCTCCAGGGGATAGGGTCACATGATGGGACTGAGTAGCTGCCAAATGAGGCAGATGGAAACTGTTGCTGGAGGAGGAAAAACGCTTAAATCAGTAAAAAAAAGACCTTTGACAGTGCTGGACAGTTGGCACAACTGTAGAGCTGTCATTCATGATGCTGGCAACCTGGGTTTGAAAGAAGCCCGGATTGCCAAGGGCTAGCCAGGGGACAAGGATGAAGCATCCCAACAGATGCCTTCCTCTTTCGGTGAGGGAGCAAGGGAGGGCAGCAGGCTCCACATCTCTTCCACCACCTGGATGTCTTATAGAAACATAGAATTTGACTGCAGATAAGGACCGCTTGGCCCACCCTGTCCGCCCATTTCCCTACCTGATGAATAAGCTGCAGATTCTAGTTAATCAACAGCTTACTTCCTCCTGCCCCTCACTAGAATTGCCTTATGCCTGTCCCATGCATTCTTGAATTCTCCCACTGTTCCTGACGCCACAACCTCCTCAGGAAGGTTGTTTCATGCATCTGTAACCCCCCTGCAAATGGGGGTTCCCAAAAGACTTCCAGGAGCTTGCTTGAATGCTCCAAGCCTGAATGGTGTTTGGCATTTAAGCCATTTATCAGTGAGTGTTTTAGAGCCTCTGGTACTGTCTCTTTAAGAGCTGTCTGCTTGCAGACATAATTAGTTGTATGGGGGACTGTGTGCTTCTCTGAGTACCACTCGAGCTGCTGCCAATTCACTTCATTTTGCAGTCACTAGGGTGCAAAGACCTATCTGAAAGATGTAACTGTTTGCCAGAAATTATTTAGAGTAATAATGAAATTACAGTTTGTCTAACCTGCTTTCTTTGCAGTCAGAACTGTGTCTGCTAGTTCCTATTCTAGTTTTGAACTGCTGAACTGGACCAATCAGTGTGGGGTAAGCTAGCTCTAAAATGGTGCCTTGGACGTAATCAGAACTTGACTCATAATCTGAGCCAGCCACAAGAGGATTGTATGGGCAGGACTCTGGGAGATGTAGTTTAGACTTCAGTGCCTTTTGGACCAACAGCAGCAGTCTATTGTGAGTGACAAGCAATCCAGTCAAGAACTGAGGAACTCAAAGGAAGTGCCCGGTTTTGTCGGTTGGAGTTCAGTTGAGCTTTGGCAGTGAAGAAGGAAGGAGCCCTGTACTTTTTCAGTGTGCAGTTTTAGTCAAAAACGTGTGTAAGGCCCAGAGTTCCGGTCTGCAGCTTGTTAGGACTGAATCTGCCTGTGAAAAGAATCAGAGGATCTCTGAAGAGTAGAAACCAGGCTCACCCTGTAGAAGACTGGAGGAATTGCTGAAAATTACACTCGGTCTGTCAGGAACTGAATCTGCTGTGTGTTCTCCCGGGTATTGTGCAGTAATTGCGATCGGGATACAGATGCAGCCTGCCTGGTATAGTGCTTTCTTTTATATGGATGTGTGAAGAGGTTTGTGTACCTCAAGTGAGCCCTGCTGACATTGAAGGACCCTATCTTATTTGGAGGTCGTGAGTACTAATTCAGGGTCGCTCCCTGTTGAATTGCCACATTAAATCCAAATGGAATTACTGTACTGCTGACTGTTTAATTCTCCTTTTCTCTGTGTGAAAGGGCCCTACCAGCTGCCACGGTTTGACTCAGCTACTAGGGCTTGGGTACCCAGGGACAGTAACTGATAGGGATAGGCCTGTGCACAGAGCCATAGGTAGATTATTAGAGTGATAAGCTAATTAACCTGATTTCCCCGTCCTTGTTATATCCCTAAATAAATCAGAGCTGCTTGTTTCAGCAAAGTTATACTGCCTGAGGTATTTGTCTATGTTAAAGCATTGTTCTGTGATTGTTGCACTGTATCTCATTTCACAGGAGGTCCCAGTGCCGAACCAGACCTGGGGGTAAGTGTATACTGTGAAGGTAATCTGATATATTGTGTGGGCCACTAGTGGAAGAAAGGGGGTTGCAGTGTCCCAGAGGGCTGTGACCAAGTTAGTTTAACTATTGCAAACCCTGACCTCTGGGTGGAGGCACCCGCCATTGGATCCAGGCCTCAACCTGTTAGTGGCAAATCAGGCAGGGTAGTAGCCCTGGGATAGCGCCATCTAGGGGTTACATCTTGGAGGCACCGCTGGGATTGTGTGTCCTCTAGTGGCCATATTTACTAACCACTGTTAAGAAAAATGGGTACCCGACAGAAGTGGCTGTGCACCGCTGGTGGAGTGGTGTACTGGGAGGAGATCGACCCCCAAAATGCTATGCTTATCCTGGACATCCCCTGTATCAATACGGACACTGTGCAGGGAGTACTTTCCAAGGTGGAAGGTTTACAAAACCCTGTGGTGGTGGGTCGGCATGCTAATCTGCTCACCCACACTTTCCTGGCCCTAGTAGAGTTTAAGGATCCCATAGATAGCTCCAAAGTGCCACAGACCATTACCCAGAGGGAGCCCTCACTGCTTGAGAGTGATAACTAAGGACAGAAAGACCTGGGGAATCAGCCTCACCACTATCTGAAACTTTGAGGAGAAATTTGCTGAATGTTGCTGGGAGAGGGAAAACTGTGGAGGACTTGAAGAAACTATTCTTGCCACCTGGGGTGTTCCTCCCCAACACCCTCTCCTGCTCCAGTGCCCGTAATGGTGGCTGAACCAATGCAGACTCCTATTTCTGCACCTGCCATTAGTCACGACTCTTACCGGTTGAGGATCTTCTCTGCGCACCTCCCCACCCCCAAGGGAGGATGACTGGGAGACCTGGATAGACCATGTTGCCCCCAAGTGCTAGAAATGGCAATGCTCGGAAGGCTAAAAAGCTTAAAGAGGGTTAGTGAGAGCCTCCGAGGTCCTGCCCTGGCTACCATCCGTGCTAAACGGGCCAGTAACCCTGAAGCGACTGCACAGGCCTATCTTGAGGCCTTGGAGAATGTGTATGAGCCCAGATTCTGATGAGGACCTATGGGAGAGTAAGAAATGCACAACAGTACCAAGGGGAGTTGTTGTCTGTGTATGTCTCTCGCTGGAAAATTGTTGCAAGAATGCCTCAGAAAGGGTAGTTTGCCAGCGATTGAACTAGACCGAACCAGACTGGACAGAATCCTTAAGTCTGCCCCTTCTCAGAACTGCTGTTGCTTCAGTTACGCCTGGCAAATCGACTGAATCCACACCTCCTATGATGAGTTAATGAGAGAAATTCGAGGAGTTGAGAAAGGCGACCTCGGGAGGTACCTGCACCAACAGCTGTGGCTACGACCTGAGTGACTGAGGGTGACCCATCAAGTGAAGTCAGGGGCAGAGGTTGACAGTCAATGAGTGCTCTGACAAGGAAAAGATATGCCACAATGGGGCTAACTGTTGAGAGAGATCCGGAATTCAAAACAGTCCTTTTATGAAGGCCACGCCTGCAAGTACGGGCCCTGACCATATCCGACTGCATCTGCTATGGGGTGGGGTACCCACCCATGTATCTCCTGCTGATAACAGCTCCAAACTCAATTCCTTAACCATGGAAGTGCAGAAACTGACGAGATGTCTCCAAATGCTTATCACGCCGCAGACAGAGATGGCACCCAGTTTCCAGTTAGTAATACCCCCGCCTGGCTCCCAGTGTGGCGCCGCCAGCTCAAACTCCAGAAAGTATGTTTTGCTATAATTGTGGGAAAGATGGACATGAAAAGGGAATGCCAGTCCCCAAAAGACACTGACAAAGTTGCATATAGGCTACAAGGAGAGCTTCGGAGAAGAAATCAGTGGTTAAGAGGTGCACGACATGATCCCAGTGAGGGCACCAAAAATGCTAATTCACGCCCTTGTGGCAAGGTCAGTTGCCCAGGCCCCACTACCGCCTCTCCAGACTGGTCCAGAATAGTGGGTCCTCCATGGAGACCACTGTAAAGGTGAATGGAGTGTCTACAAGAGCTGTATTAGACAGTGGCTCCAAGTGACAATTATGTTCCAGGATTGGTATCAGAAGCATTTGTCAAGTACCCTTACAACCATTAGAAGGACTGCATGTATGGGGGTTAAGTGAGAAGGCCTACCCCTATTCCGGGTATATCCGAATTTGGCTGTCTTTCCCACCTCCGTGGCTGGAGTGGTCGAACAAGTAGAGACCCTAGCCTTAGTGTGTCCCCCACTGGACTGTATGATGGTGTCCTTTGTTGATTGGAACAAATGCTCATATGTTCGGAAGGCTGGCACAGTTGTGTTATGAAAACAGGGGTCAAAGACTAGTAGAGCTTAAGAGTTCAAGCTTAATTAAGAAGGCCTATGAGGCACAGAGAGATGCTGAAAAACAGAACCAGAGGAACCGGTCGAATTGTATGGAAGAAGGATCCTGAGTCTCTGATCCTGGCGCCAAATGCCCAGTGTACCTTACAGGGAGAGGTCCGTATCAGAAAGGATGTTAAGAATAAAATATTAATGTTGGATGCACCAGGCGATGGAAAATTGCCAGAGGGACTGCTGGTCAAGCCTAGTATTTTGCCCGCTAGAGCCCATGCTTATGCCAGAAAGGTAATGGTCCAAGTTCATAATGTGTCTGAAAGAGACATTCGAGTAAACAGAGGTTGCATCCTGGCTAATGTGCATTGTGCAGACACTGCAGTGCTACCCAGCAGCAAGAGTTCAAGGAAGAATGACAGAGTAACGCCTGACTTGTTTGATTTGCGACTCCCCTGCCAGCTGAATGGAAAGTGAGGATCAGTGAGAAGCTTGCCCAGAGAGACCAGGTGTTTTCTTTAAAGGAATGGGATGTAGGATCGTGCAAGGAGCTGAGCACAATATCCGGCTGCATGATCTAAAGACCATTTCGTGAGAGGTCTCGGACGCCTGGCACCTGCTGACATAGATGATGTGAGACGGCATCTGCAAGAGATGTTAGCTGCTGGTGTAATACAAGAACAGAAGCCCTTATGCTTCCCCCATTGTGGTAGTGAGGAAAAGAATGGAACAGTAAGGATGTGTGTGATTATCGCACCTTAAACCGCGGACTATCCCTGATCAGTACACAATGCCCCGCATTCAGGATGCTTTGGACTGCCTAAACGGGAGCAAGTGGTTCTCTGTGCTGGATCTCCGCAGTGGGTACTACCAGATCCCGATGGCCCCAGAGGACCGTGAGAAGGCGGCCTTTATCTGTCCGCTTGGCTTCTATGAATTCATGAGGATGCCTCAAGGATTTCAGGTGCCCAGCCACTTTTCAACGATTGATGGAGCGTGCAGGAGACATGAACTTACTAGAGTGCCTGGTATACCTAGATGATGTTATTGTGTTTGGCAGCTCACTGGAGGAACATGAGAGCAGATTATTTTAAGGTATTGGACCGACTGGAGGACTTTGTCTTTAAACTGTCCATTGATAAGTGTCAATTCTTTCAAACATCAGTAAAGTATGTGGGACACATAGTATCCACCGAGGGAATAGAGACCGACCCAAGTAAAGTTGAGGCCTTGACCACCTGGCCACAGCCCAAAAATCTAAAAGAACTGCAAAGATTCCTGGATTCTGTGGTTATTATCGGCGCTCATCAAGGACTATTCAAGAGTGATCCGCCTTTTACTTAACTTTACTCAAGGGTATCCCAACCCACAAAAATACTCAAAAGTCAGCGTCCCTCAAGACTGAAAGAGTGTATTTTCATCCGAAGTGAAGTATTTGGGGCCGCTGGACTCCTGATTGTGAGACTGCTTTTCATGAGATCATATATCAACTTACCATGCTCCAGTGCTGGCCTATGTCGATCCAAGAAAACCTTACGTCCTGCACACTGATGCTAGCTTGCAAGGGTTGGGGCTGTGTTGTACCAAGAGTACGAGAATGGCCTGGGACCAGTGGCCTTTTGCCAGTAGAAGCCTGACCCCATCCGAAAGAACTATCCTGTACATAAGTTAGAGTTCCTAGCTGAAGTGGGCTATTGTTGACCAATCCATGAGTACTTGTATGGGGCTAAAATACTAGTAAAACTGACAATAACCTTTGACCTATGTGCAGACCTCAGCTAAGTTGGATGCCACTGGCCATAGGTGGCTTTCTGCATTATCTGCATATGACTATGCTCTCATCAATTTGGCAGGTCTGAAACCATAGATGCTGATGCTCTCTCCCGAGGCCTGTTCCCAGAATGATTGGGTCCGATTGGCAGAACCTGACATTGGGCACTCTGCCGAAGTTTGACAGGGAGGAACAAATGTCCACGGACGCAGTGGACTGCATGGTGGATTGCTTGGGACCTCTGAGAATTGCATACCTGCTGCTTATTGCCACTTTTCTGCAATAGACATAGTGCACTGCCTCAGCTGGACAATGACAGTATTCATGGGTCTCAACTCACGATCCCATGATCAAAGCAGCTTTAGAAGCCTCTATGCAGGAAAAGATGTGTCCAAATTACGCCCACTGATTTGAGAACTGCACTGTTATACAAAGAAGGTCCTAAGTTGAAACTGATCAATAAACTGTTATACAGAGAAACAGTAGACGAGGGGACAAGTAGACAAACAACAACTAGTGCTGCCTCACTGCCTTCGAGACTAGCACTGAGGTCCTTGCACAACCACACATGGGGCACCTTTGGTATAGACAGAACACTTGACTTGGTGAGATCCAGATTCTATTGGCCAAGATGGGGCTGATGGGAGCAACACATTCGAACTTGTAGTCGCTGCTTACAGAGGAAAGCTTTGCCTCAAGGGCTGCCCCTTGTTAACATCACCACCAGTGCACCCATGGAGCTGGTCTGTATTGATTTTCTGAGTTTGGAGTCAGATCAAAGAAATATCAGTAATGTGCTGGTGGTCACTGACCATTCTCACGAGATATGCCCAAGCTTTCCCACCAAAGACCAGAAAGCATCCACTGTGGCCAAAGTACTTGTAGAAAACTTTTTGTTCACTATGGGCTCCACAAAGAATCCATTCTGATCAAGGAGAGACTTTGAGAGTCGCCTGATCAAAGAGATGCTTTCTGTGGGAGTGCGAAAGTCCAGAACCACTCCTACTACTCCCCAGGGGACCCACAGCCTGAACGTTTCAACCGCACTTTGCTAGATATGCTAGGAACCCTGCACCCAAAGGACAAGCTTAGATGGAGCCAACAAATTAGCACCCTGGTACATGCTTATAACTGCACCAAAAGTGATGCCACTGGATTCTCCCCTACCGCCTGATGTTTGGAAGAGAAGCTCGACTACCAGTAGATGTGTGTTTTGGGGTCTCTCCTGATGGGGTTCAAGCTGACAACTATTTACAGTATGTGCAAAAGTTGAAGGCCCAGCTAACTCATGCGTACCAACTGGCTCAAACCATGGCTGCCAAAAGAAATCTGGCCAACAAAGAAAGGCATGATAAAAAGGTGAAAGCATAGAACTCCAGGAGGAGATCGGGTATTGCTAAGAAATCTGGGACTGCATGGCAAGCACAAGATTGCTGGACCGATGGCACCATCTCCTCACATTGTAGTGGGCAAACTAGATGATCTGCCAGTGTACAAAGTAAGGCCTGAGAATAATTCAAAAGATGTAAAAACAATACATAGAAATCATTTACTGCCCATTGGACAAATCTTAATCGAGTCTGAGCCCCTAGAAGATGCCCCTCTGGACCAGTGACTAGAGCTGCTGCTAAGAAAAGATCAAGAAAGTCTGCACCTACAGAAGCAAAGTTAAAGTGTTCCCTCCACAAGTCCCAGTTGAGCATGACTGTCAGTCCATATCGGAAGAAAGTGAGAGTGACTTTGAATACTATCCTTCTTACGAACTGAGTCAATTGTTTCGGGCAATCCCTAGTCAATACTGGAGACAAAGCTGGGCCTTCTGGACTGTCTAAGCCCCAGTCATTCTCCTTGAGCCAATGCTCCCAGAAAGTGAAGTGCAAAGCATCAGATCAGATGAAATGGAATCATTGCATGGTTGAACTGTTTGAGCTTTCAGGGAGGAAAATGATAGATTGGGGCAGACTGGTGATACACCCGAACAAGAAAGAGTATTTTGAGTGCCCCGACAGTCCACTGCCAGTGTCCAAAGCTCTCCATGCGAGCCAAATGTTGTGGACTCCAGAAACTGTAACTCCTGGAGCTGAAAGTGCCCCAGGTTCTAGCCTCTACCCCCATGGAGACTCCCCTGACAAGTGAGGACAATGCTGAAATGAGGCTCAGAGTGCAGAGACTATAACAGTTCCCCTAGAAAGACTGGTCGAGCTGTAAAGCCTGTGGTGCACCTCAGTTATGATTCACTTGGGGCCTGTGACTTGCCTCTCAATGTTGTCCATAAAGGAGTGTATGTGTCCCCGAGCTCACTGCCCAAACTGAGCATCAGTACTAACTCAAGTTTACTTGTGTTGCTACTCTAAGTATGGTGCCCTTGCACCATCCCAGCCCCAGGTAACTGATAGGAAGGGCCCTCTCTTCAGGTTTCATGTACAAGAGGTAATAACTTGAGTTATGGTACAATGTATGTAATACTGTGTAAAGAGGAGCATCGCAATGTTTCAGAAATGTGTTTTGGTAAAATGATATATTGACTGATGATTACATGTAAGCAGCCTAATGCAAATGTATATGGTTGCAGTTGAAACTTATGGGTACTTGTTGCGATGGACAAGCTTTCCCAGGTCAGGAAGGGTGTAACCCCCTGCAAATGGGGGTTCCCAAAAGACTTCCAGGAGCTTGCTTGAATGCTCCAAGCCTGAATGGTGTTTGGCATTTAAGCCATTTATCAGTGAGTGTTTTAGAGCCTCTGGTACTGTCTCTTTAAGAGCTGTCTGCTTGCAGACATAATTAGTTTGTATGGGGACTGTGTGCTTCTCTGAGTACCACTCGAGCTGCTGCCAATTCACTTCATTTTGCAGTCACTAGGAGTGCAAAGGGAACCTATCTGAAAGATGTAACTGTTTGCCGAAATTATTTAGAGTAATAATGAAATTACAGTTTGTCTAACCTGCTTTCTTTGCAGTCAGAACTGTGTCTGCTAGTTCCCCATTCTAGTTTTGAACTGCTGAACTGGACCAATCAGTGTGGGGTAAGCTAGCTCTAAAATGGTGCCTTGACTAATCAGAACTTGACTCATAATCTGAGCCAGCCACAAGAGGATTGTATGGGCAGTGACTTGGGAGATGTAGTTTAGACTTCAGTGCCTTTTGGACCAACAGCAGCAGTCTATTGTGAGTGACAGCCAATCCAGTCAAGAACTGGAGGAACTCAAAGGAAGTGCCCGGTTTTTGTCGGTTGGAGTTCAGTTGAGCTTTGGCAGTGAAGAAGGAAGGAGCCCTGTACTTTTCAGTGTGCAGTTTTAGTCAAAAAACGTGTGTAAGGCCCAGAGTTCGGTCTGCAGCTTTGTTAGGACTGAATCCGTCCTGTGAAAAGAATCAGAGGATCTCTGAAGAGTAGAAACCAGGCTCACCCTGTAGAAGACTGGAGGAATTGCTGAAAATTACACTCGGTCTGTCAGGAACTGAATCTGCTGTGTGTTCTCCCGGTATTGTGCAGTAATTGCGATCGGATACAGATGCAGCCTGCCTGGTATAGTGCTTTCTTTATATGGATGTGTGAAGAGGTTTGTGTGTACCTCAAGTGAGCCCTGCTGACATTGAAGGACCCTATCTTATTTGGAGGTCGAGTACTAATTCAGGGTCGCTCCTGTTGAATTGCCACATTAAATCCAAATGGAATTACTGTACTGCTGACTGTTTAATTCTCCTTTTCTCTGTGTGAAGGGCCTCACCAGCTGCCACGGTTTGGACTAGCCACTAGGGCTTGGGTACCCAGGGACAGTAACTGATAGGGATAGGCCTGTGCACAGAGCCATAGGTAGATTATTAGAGTGATAAGCTAATTAACCTGATTTCCCTGTCCTTGTTATATCCCCCAAATAAATCAGAGCTGCTTGTTTCAGCAAAGTTATACTGCCTGAGGTATTTGTCTATGTTAAAGTACTGTTCTGTGATTGTTGCACTGTATCTCATTTCACAGGAGGTCCCAGTGCCGGAACCAGACCTGGGGGTATGTATACTGTGAAGGTAATTCTGATATATTGTGTGGGCCACTAGTGGGAAGAAAGGGGTTGCAGTGTCCCAGAGGGCTGTGACCAAGTTAGTTTAACTATTGCAAACCCTGACCTCTGGGTGGAGGCACCCATTGATCCAGGCCCTCAACCTGTTAGTGGCAAATCAGGCAGGGGTAGTAGCCCCTGGGATAGCCATCTAGGGTTACATCCACAACTCTCTGTGAAACAATACTTTCTAATATTACCTCTGAGCCGTCCCCTCTATCTTCAAATTGTGCCCCTTGTTCTTGCACATCTCTTCTTCTGAAAGATACTACCTATTGTACCTTGTTAATTCCTTGAGATACTTGAAAGTTTCTATCATGTCCCCTCCTTTCCTCAAGGGTATACATATTAAGCTGCTTTAGTCTCTCCTCAGATGTCTTCTGGTGCAGACCTTGCACCATTTTGGTTGCCCTCCTCTGAACAGCCTCCACTCTGTCTATGTCTTTGCGGAGATGGGGTTTCCAGAATTGCATGCAGTACTCCAGATGGGGTCTCACTAACTGTCTGTAGAGAGGGATAACAACTTCCTGTTTTCTACTGTTGATGCCTCTCCCTATGCATCCCAGTATCCCTCCAGCCCTCCTTACTGCCTTCTCACATTGCTTGCCCACCTTTAGGTCATCTGATATAATTACTCCTAGGTCTCTTTCAATTTCTGTTGTTGTTATTAACTCATCCCCCATTGTGTACTCTTCCCCTGGGTTTTTGTTTCCCAGATGCATTACCTTGCACTTCTTTGCATTGAATCTGAGCTGCTACGTATTTGACCATTCCTCCAACCTTGCCAAGTCCCTTTTCATTCTTTCCACCCCACCTTGTGTATCAACCCTGTTGCAGATCTTTGTGTCATCTGGAAAGAGGCATACCTTTCCTTCCAGGTGCTCTCCAATGTCACTTATAAAGACATTAAAGAGGACTGGTCCCAGTACCGAACCCTGCGGTACCCCGCTAGTTACCCTCCTTTCTTCACTGTGACTCAGTATTATTACCTTTACGCCCTGTTGTCCAGCCAGTTTTTTATCCAGGCTGCCACCTTGGGACCCACTCCAAGGCTGGCTAACTTGTACATTAATCTTTTGTGTGAGACTGTGTCGAATGCCTTGCTAAAATCTAGGTAGGCCATACCCACAGCCCCTCCCTGGTCTACTACTTTGGTCACCCAGTCAAAGAAATGTATTAGGTTCGTCTGACATGACCTTCCTGCTGTGAAACCATGCTGCCTTGGGTCCTGTGCCCCACTGGCCTCCAGGTACTCAACAATTCTTTCCTTCAGAAGTGATTCCATCATTTTCCTACCACTGAAGTCAAACTAACTGGTCTGTAGTTTCCTGCCTCTGCCCTGCTCCCACTTTTGTGAAGTGGAATCACATTTGCCCTCCTCCAGTCCTCAGGTACCACTCCATCCTCCCATGATTTGTTAAAGAGAGTAGTCAGTGGTGCTACTAGTTCTACCTTTAGTTCTTATAGTATTCTTGGGTGAATCCCATCAGGCCCCATTGCTTTGTCCACCCTCAGTTTCAAGAGTTCTTTCAAAACCCTTTCTTCTGTGAATGGACTGGTATCGACTCCCCTATTCAGAGTTTCCCCCTTGTTTGGTTTAGGCACCTCCCCCTCCTCATCTGTTGTGAATACTGAACAGAAATATTCGTTCGGCATCCCTGCTTTTTCACTCCCTTTTCACCCTCTGCCCACATTCCCTTCCCTTTATTAAGTCTCTGTATCCCTCCCTTGGTCTTTCTTCGCTCCCTAATGTACCTATAAAAAGTTTTATCCCCCTTCTTAACAGAGGTGGCTATATTTTCCTCAGTTTGTGCCTTTGCTGTTCTGACTGCCTTCCCAGCCTCCTTCTGCTTTAACTGATAAAGTTCTCTGTCCTGCTCCTTCTGTGTTTCCTTATATTTCCTGAATGCTATCCTTTTCTCCTTAACCTTCCCTGCCACCTCTTTTGAGAACCATAGTGGTTTTTTCCTTCGTTTTGTTTTATTGATTTGCTTCACACAAAGGTTTGTTGTTTCAAGTATGGCTGTTTTGATTATTCCCCATTGTTCCTCCACCCTCCGTCTTGCCCATTTGCTAGTGCTTTCAAGGCACTCTCTCATTTTCCCAAAATCAGCCTTCCTAAAGTCCAATACCTTTGTTTTGTATGGCTTTGACTCTATGGCTGTGTTTATTGTGAACCACACTGTTTGGTGGTCACTTGTTCCCAGATGGCTATCCACTTCTAAATCTGAGATCCTTTCTCCTTCCCCATTTGAGAGTACCAGGTCTAAGATTGCTCCCTCCCGAGTGGGTTCCAACACTAGCTGTCTGAGGCATGCCCCCTGTAGGGCATCAAGAATGACCCTGCTCTTGGATGTGCCTGCAGCAAAGGTGCTCCAGTTAACCTCTGGCATAGTCAGGTCCCCCATCAACAATATCTCCCCTTTTTCTGCCATTTTAAGGATGCCTTCTATCACTTCCTTGTCCATTTCCTCCTCCTGAGATGGGGGTCTATACACAACCCCCATGCAGATTGTGGTGCCATTTCCTGTCTCCAGGGTAACCCACAGTGACTCATCAACTTCCTGTTTACTCTTTAGTTCTGTTGCTTTAATCCCTTCCCTTATATAGAGAGCTACTCCTCCTCCTCTTTTACCCACCCTGTCCCTCCTGTAGACTGTGTATCCTGGTATGTTGACTTCCCACTCATGGTTCTCTGTGTACCATGTTTCAGTGACTGCCACAATATCTAGGCATCCCTCTTCCATTAAGGCCACTAGTTCAGGGAGCTTGTTGCACAGACTACGGGCATTGGTACTCATCACCTTCCATTTATTTTTTATGGCCTTACCCCTTTTAGCCCCATCCCTGTCCTTAAAGCCTTTTTCTGCATTTATACCTGTCCTGCTCCCTACTGACTTCTCTGCCTTGGTGCTTACCTCTCTAACTACTGCGCTTTGTGGGGGGAGGCTGGGATTTCCCTGCTCCTTTTCAGTGCCTCCCCCCTTGGCTAGTTTAAATGCTTGCCAATGAAGCATTTAAACCTGTCACCTAGGATCCTGGATCCCCCTGACAGATGCAGACCATCGCACCAGTATAAGCCTGCATCCCTCCAGGTGGCTCCCCAGTCCCCAATGAAGCCAAAACCCTGAGCTCCACACCAGTTTTTCAATCATTCATTGAATCCCATGGTGCGGAATACCCTAGCATCATCCTTGCCATAGACAGACAGCACCTCCGAGAAGGTTACCATACATGCTACTTGTCTAAGGCCCCTCCCCAACTCCACAAACTCCTCTTGCACTGCTCTGATCCCATTTACAGCCAGGTCATTTGTCCCTAGGTGGACAATGACATCCAGCTCCCTCCCTCATGCAGCTGCTCCCGCGATCCTGTTTTATGGGTGGCGAAGCAGCAGGAGACACTTCAGCAGGTAGGGGGGATGTAGCCAGTCACAGGGAATACACATCAAGCTCACCGTGCATGTTCCTAAGTGACCGGTGGTGGCATCCCAAAGGCTCAGGGAGAAAATGGGGGTGAAGAGAACTGGACACAGCAAGACGAAGGACCAGCACCTGGCAGGCCTCACGCCACCAGCCATGGAGGAGGAAGATGTCGGCTTCTGCCAGCGTATGTGCACACCTCCACATGCTCATGCACGCAGTCCTGTGGAAGGGGAAGAAAATGGACAATACCTGAATGAGCAGAGTGCCGCTCGCTCTGCAGCCACTGTGCAGCTGAACCGTGACCCTTACCGAACACCAGACGGGATAAAGGTTCAACAGAGAAGAGGGGGACCCAGAGGACCGGCACTGAAGGGTAAGCCAGGGAGGAACAAGGTGAGTCCTGAGAGAAGCAAGTGACAGTAGCAGGACGGAGGTTTAGCCAATGGGGGCCATTCTGGAGGGTGGAAAACACAGTATAGTAAATAAAAAAAAAGAAAGAGGTGAAATCTGGCAATGATAAAAACATCTTACTACAGCCCATACCTAGGATTCCAGAGTCAGCTTAAGCTGAACCCCATATTATACTGAAAAAGATCAAATGCAGAGTTAGTTACTGTCCAGTTATGTAAGCAGTAAGACATGACAGGGTGTGTGTTGAACAGATATTACCGCACTCCCAGGGGCGTAGTAAGGCATGAGGCCCTGCCAACTGCCTTCAGCCCCTGGAAGTGCGGTAATATCTGTTCAACACACACCCTGGAGTGTTTTATTGTGCTTATAAAATGGGAATCTTTTTTTAAAACAATTTTGCTCCACAAAATAGCACATCTGTAAGCAGCTAAAGACAATTTTTATCAGAACTTCTGATAAAATAGTCCTTCCGCCAGCAAGAAAATGACGTCGTGGTTTTGGCAGGGTGGCAGGCAGGCAGGAACCCTCACACACACACACACACTCTCTCGGGTTTGGAGAGAACCTACTATATTTTTTTTTATTTATTTTTATTTCAATGATGCAGGACTGAGCAGCGTCTCTCCTGAGCGCTGTCGCTGAGCAAGCCGGATGTGCTTGTTCCATGGAGTCTTTCCGAATACGGAACTGACCACAAGGAAGAAAAACAGCCCACTGTGTGTTTTTAGTTGCTCGTGAAGCGAGCAGTGAGTTGTCAGGAGCGGCGTCTTGAAAGGGGAAATATACTGCTGCCTTACCAGAGAAGAAATGGCAACAGAACTGCACCAGTTTCTTTCATAGCGATGAGCTGCCTTAGTGGGGGAAAAAAACAATGGCAGCATTTCAAACGCAAATGTTCTAATTGCACACTGATTTTTTTGTGCAGTGCAGTCACTGATTTACTTGTCAGTACTTTTTTTTTCTATGTGTAAAACGTATTTGACACTTCAGTTGCAGCCAATCAAAATGCTCAATTTTCCTTACCCATTTTATAATCTACGATAACCAGAGAGTAGATTGAATAATGGTACAGTGAATCTGCATTCTGATTGGCCGCTGCATGTGTACTTAACCAACCAGAGGGCAAGCCTAGTTTGCCCTCCCACTTCAACATGCAAAAGTCAATCAGAGGCATCTGGTAACACTAAAGCAATTTTGTGAGAAACGGTTCTTGCTTTTTTACAGACACACTGTAGCACTGCAAACGGATATGGCAGTTCAAAATGTTTTTCAGTTCATTTTTCCTGTATAATAGGAATAATACCAATAGTAGCCTGGGTTTCCTCTGCATTAATAACCGACCAGCGGGGTTAATATAAACACCTCCACCTCCGGCATCAGTGTTTATTACCCCTGGTCCAGCTATTCCCTCATAAACCTAGACCACTGTAGTATTATTGTTATAATAAGGATAAACAGCTATTGTCACTTGTGCTTCCTGGCAGCACTGAAGTATTTTTATTGTAGTAGTAAGCGCAGAGAAGTGAAATAATTGAAACGCTGATTAGAAAGAAAGAGAACAGTATGTAGGATGTATAAATTATACAACAAGTCAGGTACTGGCAGTATAGTCTAGAGGGTAGAGTAACGAGCTGTGAATGATCTTGGTACATCCAGCAGACATGGGTTTGATTCCCACAACCTCCACTTGCAGACTGTGCGACTCTGAGCAAGTCACTTAACCTCCCCAGTGTGCTGCCAGGTCACCCTAAAAACAGGCATTGTGCCTAGTAGGCCTTACTTGGTTGCCAAAAAATTAAAAAAGTTAAATTCCAATTTCTGTGGTTTGTGTAAACACACATGCAAGCAAAAGTCTCAGCCCCAGCTCACAGCATGGTACTGCACTCTGTATGCTATTTCACCACTCAGACCTCACTGTACAGCGACACTAAACATACATGACCCCAATCTTTAAAATTTGCACAAGAGTATCATGAGGTGATGCAAGCACAATTTGTCGCCTAAAAACCAATATGCAACATTTTTTTTGACAGCTCCTGTTTTTACCTTTCCAGCATTGCCCTGTCAGTACTGTTGCGTTTGCTGGTCTGCCACAGGGACACTTACCTTCTGTTCTAGCCTGCCATGCCCTTCGATTGCTGGTTCCCGCACCACCGTTCCCATACCCATGGATCTGGGCTCGCTGGACCCTGAGAATAAACAAGACAGCTGTAAGGCTGGCTGTAGCAGATGCCTTCTTTATTCCACTACAGGAACAACAGAACACATGAGACATTGCGTCAGACTAGGGTTTCCTTGGTGCCCCTGACATCTAGAAGGCACTGCCAGGCATGGAAACAAATGTTTATAACAGTGTTCCAAATAAGGAAGTTGAAGGGGAAGCCTCGTGCTTAAAGGAAATCACCACACATCCTTAAGGCTTCCACTGCAGCGTTAAGACCCCAACTAGCATTGTAAGCACATGAGTACATTTTAAAAAATACCTTTGAATATGAATTTTTATGTTTATTTATTCTGACTGTAGCTTCTGGTCAGAAAGGTTACCCACCGTCATGTTGAGGGCAGCCACACACATCCCTAGCAACTTTTATCCTAATGTGTCCTGCTAACTTGCAGCCACTGGTCAGCAGGACATATCAGCGAACACAGAGTGAAGGGTATGAGTTGCTGCTTGCGAGATGGCCTACCTCCCCGAGCCCCGCTGCCACATACCTTTATTGCTCCCTATTCCTGGCGGCTATGGCTGTGGGACAAACAGTACTGGAAAGCTCACCTTCCTTTCTTCATGACTGTTGCACCGTCATGGCCTTGAACCACAACCAAGAGATGAGAGATGGCCAGAAGTTATATGGGGCCTGAGTTTAAGATAAAAATAAAATCGACCTGGCTGCCTGCCAGGAGTTAGCTGGGAGCTCAGAGTAACCATGGCGGGGATTATGAGTGGAGCACCAGAGCACTCAAAGATGCACCCTGTCCAGACCCCAACACATGGACAGAGGGTCAGTCGGGTAGAGTAACAAAACTGGCCACTTGGTTGTTAAACAGTCAGCAGGCACACAAAGATGTCCTGAAGCCATGACAGGGGACAGTATGTTTAAAAATAATAAAAGATTGCCCCAAAGAGCATGATGTCTACTATTCACCCGACCCCACAGGACTTGTTGGAAGGGGCCAGGTCAGAATTTCACCCACGCTGTGGGGAACCAGTCAGGAGGCTCTCAGGGGTTCAGGCCATACCTACCCATGGCAACACCCAATGAAATAAAAGTGTTTTGCGAGAGAGAGCTTTTAGAACCTTGAAATTAAGTTTTGCAGTCAGTAGCCAGCTGGGCTAGTGACTGGGAAAATCCAGTAGCCCCACAGAGTTTTCCACTGGCCCAGCTGGTATACTTATGAAATGTTACCTTTTCCAAAAGCCCACTGGGCTACTTAAAGGAAAATGTTACTAGCCCAATATAAAATCCACCAGCATTTGGCTAGTGGGCCAGTGCCAAGTTTGACCCTTGATGTGAGAGAGCTCTTTTTCTCCCTTGTGACAACCTTAACCAATGAACACTGGAGCCTGAAAAGTGGGATGTCTGAATAGGTGGAGGCAGCTTGGGATTCACTATATCTACCAAATACTAAATGAGTCAGGGGCCCTTTCATTTTCGGATCTGCAGGCAACATATGAACTTCCACTAGGGACCATTTCCACTTTCTGCAATTA
The DNA here is from genome assembly GCA_016271365.2 of Neoceratodus forsteri. Taxonomy (NCBI): domain Eukaryota; kingdom Metazoa; phylum Chordata; order Ceratodontiformes; family Ceratodontidae; genus Neoceratodus; species Neoceratodus forsteri. The sequence continues at coordinate 59,043,052 of JADMNL010000036.1, read as the reverse complement.
AGGGCTGATATACAGAAACAAACTTTAAATAGAACCTGACTCCCCCACCCCAGACCCCTCCCTTGATGAGTGTCTTGGATGCTCTTAACGGCAACCTAGGGGGACGCGTGATAGGCCACACATACAAAATTTTAAGAGAGACCCTGGGGGACAACACTCTTATCGATGCTCCAGAAATGGAATGCAGATCTAAAAGTGTCAGTAGTGCCTGAGGACTGGCAGGCTAACACCCGACTGGTGATCAAAGTCACACTCTCACATATATGGAGAGAATACGCACGGAAGTGCCATTATAGATTCTTCCGAGCGCCGGCAATTCTAGTAAAATACTTACCTCAAAGTTACGGGGAGTGTTGGCATGGCTGTTACTGTGGGTTAGCTGATCTGGGTCACATTTTCTGGGAATGCCCCCCTATTAACCCCCTTTTGGTGCGTACTACAACGAGCCCTTCAGGACTGCTTGGGAAAGGAAACAGAATTAACAGCAGAAATGGTACCCCTTTCCATAATGCCTCACCACAGTCCGCCCTGGAGACGCACCCTATTGCCAATCCTCTTACTGGCGGCTAAAAAGGCCATCACCAGACGGTGAATGACCAAAATAACTCCCTCAATAGAAGAGTGGAGAAATGTAGTAAGGACCGTATATCAAACGAAAAAACTCACAGCAGCCCTACAGGATAAAACAACTAAGTTTACTGACAAATGGCAACGTTGGGTGTCACAGATGATGCAGACAGACACGTCATTTGTTCCCTAGGACTTGGACAATAGTAGAGCTAGGGGGGGTGCTGCTCTCACCGGGAGAAAGGGGAGTGTTGCATATGTTTGCGATTTCCCTTACATCAAACTGATGCCTGTACAATATTTAGTGATCTGTGACGATGTCTATAGAATGCTACACCAATCTGGTAGAGAATGGACTTACTGTACTTCAATCTGTAAGTGTCTTATGACCATTAAGGTAATGCAGTGATGCACCTGCACTTTTTTAAAGTGAAATATGTAATGTGAGTTCCGTTTGTACAAAACTAATAAAAATTACATTATTTAAAAAAAAAAAAGTGGGATGTCTGTGGAGTGCCCTTAGCATGCCATTTCAGATCTGCTTGATGCAGAGCAGAGTCCAGATGTGCTTTCTGCTGCTCAGACATTTGGTTGGGTTCCTGACAGGTTCCTGACAGAATTCCCTGCCTAGTATTTCCAGGGAACAGATTCTGAGCTTTTTTTGTTTTTGGTTTTAACCAGGAATAGCACACTAAGCTGAGAGTTTTTTTACAGGAGCAACCTGGGAGCACAAGGAAGTTAAGTGACTTACTCAGGGTCACACAGTATGCAAGTGGAAGCTGTAGGATTCAAACCCAGGTCTGGTCTGCTGGATGTCACCAGATTTGCAGCTCAGAGCCTTAGACTACTGCGTTATACTGCCTTCTCAGATTCTGAGCCTGGAACTCAAGTGCCAGCTCAGGACTTCAGTACTTGGAGCGGGGGTTGCCCTTCACCAGCTCTGTTTCTGTGGGAGAGGTCAGCCCTTTCTCCCAACAGATCCTGCTGCTGTGATTCATCCTGGTAGAAGTCCTGAACACCACAACCCTTTGTGACCGCATCCCCTGAGGTAGGAGAAGAAAAAGCCATCCCGTGCTTTGAAGAAGATAATTGAGGAATTTTTCATCAGAAGAATTTTTGTTAGCCACACCGATGACCCAGCAGCAGCGTGGCACACTGCCACGCAGGTGACTCGAGTTCAGGAATGAGCATGGGATGCCATATCGGGAGGCAAGCCAGACCAAGCAGCTGCTGCTTGGTTGCACGCTGAGGTGGGGGAGGGGTATCATTGGGCCCCGGTGCCACAGCAACCCCTGTGGTGGTCCAAGGGAGCTTGCTCTCACTGCAGGGCATTGCTGCATGTAGTCGAGATCACTCAATAGGCTGCGCCTTTGCCAGGGCAGGAGGAAGGCACCAGGGGGGGGGAAAAACGAAGGTGTTAATAAACCATGACCATCTGTATGATGGCCTGGGCTCCAAGGATTCCCCTGGGTCTGAGTGCCTGCCAGCACATGTCCTAGTCTACACAGTGGACTGCCTTAGGAGGATGACAGCCCTTCCCCTATGGAGTCCCTGCCATGGAAGGCATAACTGTGGGAGATGCTGGGCTGCACATTGGTCGTGGGTGGACAGGGGCTAACAGGTCTGGCCAGGGTATATCTCTGTGGACATGGCCGATACCTGATGAGGAGCCAAGGCATGCTGCATCAGTCTTCAACAACAATCTTAGTTCTAATGCCACCAAACACAAACCCGTACGACATGTAGCTAGTGCAGAACAATCTCTGGATTGTAAGTTGCATTAAAAAAAAAAAAAAAAGAGGTGTCATGGGTTCTAGTCACACACTAGGACTGGGCTCATACAATAAACACTGGTATTCAGCTAGAGGCGTTCTGTACTGTAAAGGTGTGCAGTCCTTCGGATAAGATGTTAAACCAAGGTCCTGTTTGCATTGCCTGATGGATGTTCAGGTTCTGTATTGTTGAGATGTGCCATCCTTCAGATGGGACATTAAACCAAGATCCTGTTTGCCTTGTCTGGAGGTTGTTCAGATGGGCGTTAAAACACCCCATGGTACTTCTTGAAAAGAGTAGTGGCATTTCCCGTGTATCCTGGTCAAACGTCCTCCATTCCCTAACAAAAAAACACACCAACAGCTTAATCTGGTTCACATGTTTATTTTATTGCATTTCTTCCACCTTCTGTCCCCAGTCTCAGCAGCATCCCCTCAGCCCCATCACCGACCCATCTCATGGACTTATGGGTTAACCACCACTTACATGGAACCATATTGGTGGTGGTGTTCCGTCTAATATTATCAGGGAGAAAATCTTCTAATGAGCAAATGGAAAAAGAAAAACACCTCAAAAATAAAAAGGAACAATTGACTACTTCTAACAATTAAAACAGCAGTATTTGTTCGTCTGCAAAACATTTTTTTTATATTTATTTAGCTAAAATATATTTCTGACTTCCTTAGATTCATTATAGGCATATTTTTTTGTTTGTTTTTTTCACTTTCTTTTTATCCCGACTTGCTGCCCTCTCGTTCCACTCCTTCAGACCCTGATCAACCCCGTAGATCTCTCCCACGGAGTCTGCCCCTAGAGTGCCAGACTTACCCCATTATCCCCTTCCTTACTCCTCTCTTAGGAGTGCCTGCACAACGGGGTCTGCCCGTGGCTAGGTGATCCAAGGCTTGCATCAGTCGTCATCTTGGCCCGAGAGTGTTTTTTTCCATTTTCTCCCCTTAGTTCCTCCTTCCCCTGTGGGTGTCGGCACACAGGACAAGCGTCCAGACAGATGGCATGCTGTTGTCAAATGCCCACAATGTCCTCCCTGACTCTAGAGAGCCGCCTATGCCCCGATGCCCGTGCTTCCACAAGCATGAATTAACGTCCGAGGGTCTTAAACACCCAGGAACCCACCCCAGGAGGAGGAGGCATCCATTGGGATCGCGATCCTCCTCCTTCCCTCGACCCCGGCAACCCTGAGTCCATTCCTGAACCTGGGTTGCCGGTGGCATGAGGTGTGGCATCCAGCGCCTCAACCCTCAGCGCCACTGGGCCAGCTCATCATAGACATATTTTAATCCCCTTTTAAAACAAATTTGATAAATAATTTTGTAATTAATGACTTAAGTCATTGAAGATGTCTGCACGCCTCATCCATTAAAGTTTTAGTGCACATAGTAGATTCATACTGTGGATGTATTAGGCAGGTCCCACCACATGGCTTGGATGGCAAACAGCATAGTCTGACACCAAGATCAAGATAGAAAAAAAAGACTGCCTCTCGCTAGCCACCTGGCAGATAGCCTCCTACTAGATAGATATGCTTGTACAATGGAAATTTTTTCCAAAAAGCTTTATTTAGAATAAATCCATAAAACATCACTTGTAGCACAGCATCATGGAGAGTGGGATCTGTTTACTTAGCCATTGCTTGCAAACCTAATGTTTTGCACCAGAGGTGGCTTCATCAAAGGTTCACCACACCAAGATATTTCATTTTTTCCTGATACGCATAGCACGAGAGTGGGAACTTTTAAACATGTCAAAATCCTGTGTTTCAGTTCAGGAATGGAATGAAATAAAATAAAATGAAATATGGACCTATTAATGTTGTAGCCAAAAATACGTTATTGCTGAAAACACTACATAGCGATTAAAAGATACTGCTGCTTTAATGCCATTTCCTGCTTTCTATTTGTGACGCTGCTAGCTCTTTAAGAAACAAGACAGTGTCCTGTAAAAACACACGCTGTACAATGACAACAGAATGCATCAAATGTATCAAAGAGCAGCAGCATAAAATGACTGTACATTTATCAGACACGGTATTCGCAGGCTGCTTCCCTGGCGTAATGACGTATCGCTCTAGCATGGTAGTAGTAGTAAATTGTTTTATTCATTTTAGTCATGGACATGGAAAATCCCCACTGAACCATTGGCTCACTTTCAATAGGCACTATTTGTATACAAAGGACCTGGTTTCATAAGTGAAAAAATACAGGTATCAAATATAGCATTATGAAATATTTTCATAATAATAAACTTTACACTGTAGCAAAATTACATATGGAACACAGTAAACATCAGTAAATAATATTTTCGGTGTATATTGAAATCATTGACAATAAACTGATACACAGATAGGAGGGATATGGTGGTGACCTGGGGTTGGGCTTCAAGCCCGGGATGTCAGCAGGGGAGGGTGGGAAAGAGGTGTCTCCTCCTGTTGCAGAGGGAGCTCATTGCACCAGTCTTGTAGTGGCACCTGGCGTTGGTGTGTTGGAGGCACCACTGACGGCACGCATGTCATCAGACACCACCCCCTCAGGTCTGTCACAAGCATGTGCATGCTTGTATGGGAGCTGAGGGGGCATGTGTAGCACATGTGGAAATGCCACACCCAGTTCACTGAGTGATGGCCTCCAAGCCCCCACATACCATTCGACACCCCCTCCTGCATACTACTGAGACCCCTTCAGCCAATGTCCCAGGTTACTTAGTACCCCCCCCAGCCTGAGGATGACCCCAACAGGGATAACCTTCCCCGTGGGGTGTTGATGACACAGAAGGTCAGTATAGCACTCAGTGGCAGTGAGGGGAGTTTGGCGGGCAGCGGGACCGCGAAGTCCATAGTAGCAGGGTGCCCAATGATGCACTACAGGTTTTCGACTGTTTCACTGGGGAACTCAGACCGGGTGCATGTGCTCGTGATGTGGGACCAAATTCCAAATAAAGACTGCCACGCTTAAGTTAACAGTAAGCAGCATCCTCCTCTGCCAGCAGCTCTCATAGGCGCCACCGCCTGGGGCCGGCCAGCTGGTGTTACTGCAGCACAGCTCACTACTCACATGCACCGGAGGATGATAATGTTTGCCGGGATGCTCAATCCTCCTTCCCCTCCCCCGCAATTAACCCCTGATAACCCAGGCTCATTCCTGAAACCAGGTCATCAGCATCATAAGCAGTAGTTTTATCGCTGCGCCAACAGACCACCACCCCAATTGTTTTATTTTTAAAGAAATAGGGGATACTAAATAGCAAGACTTTTTTTTAAATTGTTTGGTAACCAGGTATGGTTCACTAGGCACAAAACCTGTTTCCAGGGGTGACCCAGGAGCACTGGGGTGGTTAAGTGACTTGCCCCGGTCACACAATATGTATGTGGAGGCTGTGGTGATCAAACCCAGGTCTGCTGGATGTACCATGCCCATTCACACAGCTCATTACTCTAACTTACAGGCTATACTGCAAGCAACTATAATAAACAAAAGCTGAAATGTCTTAAACTTTTTTTTGTGACTGTGATTTTGCTTCTCTGTCTGGTGGGCAACTGTACCACCTTCCGGGCATATTGACCATCATGGTGCTTAAACAGAGATGTACCCCTTAGCCCTCCCCCCCCTTGCTGCAGTTCCCCAGCCCGTGGTGATGTCAGGACCAGGACAGCTGTCCCTGCAGAGGGGCACACATGCACCACAATGCCCCCCCACCCCATACCCCATCTGCTGCACTACTTCCCCTGTACTCTTACAGATTGTGGTGAAAGAGAGAGGGGATGCAGCCCTCCATCCACAAAGGAAAAGAGCATTCCTGGAGACGCTCAGTCCTCCTCCCTCCACCAGCCCAGGCACACTCCCAAACCCCATTTGCCAGCATCACAAATGCTGGCATTATTGCTGTGCCAACAGGCTAACCTCATGAACATTTTGTTCAGTTTCAATTGAGACATCGGCATCTCTTTGATAAGAGAGTCCATATGCACATCATACAGTGTGCTAAACAATGTACGTGCCGTATGCTAAATAACGTGTATACTGTATGCCAAACTATTTGTGTTTTGTATGCCAAAGGATTGCAAAGATGGCTGCCTGCATAAAGCATCACTTCGCAGATGCAGGACCCTATCTCACTTGCCTACCATATATTTACAGGTTTGATGGAAGTTAAAATCAGCTGTGACATTGGGCCATAGGATTTTATTAAGAACCAGAGCACTGACTGGGAGGAAAAAGTGACTGTAGCTAGCGGATGCCAAGCTGCTGGATTGTGGATCATTCGATTACATTTTTATTTTTTTTTTCATTTTTAGTAATGTTTCCTTAAAGGTCATTCGCTTAATTATCCTCTTGGTGACAGACGATACAGAGGAAGAGAGAAGGAGTCATCAGAAATCTGTTTTTGTGATCTAGGAAAAGGCTCTACGATGCCGGCTCGACAAGAAACACGTCAACCGGCATCACAGCACCAGGCTCCATGTCGACCGCGAGTTGCAGTCGGCATGGAGCTGCACACATGTGTGTTTTCATCGGGGGCTTCACTCCTGACCCCCCCCAAGTGGGGGGCTCTTCCCCCCACACCCCATGTACTATTAGATTCTAACTCCAGGTCGGAGTTAGTTCAGGTAGGGGGTGCAGGTCAAGGGAAGGGGTTTCCCAGTCCCAGCGGCACTTTTACGGTGGCATGGCACTGTTGTTAATATCGACACATGTCTCTGTATAAATGTCACTGTTTGGGGGGCATACCCTAGAAAAAGAGTCAAAAGACCAGCAGTGGCATGTCACCCTCTAGGCAGCTTCACTTCGCGTCTATTAAAGAGCAGCTGACACCTTTGGAAAACTTTGGGAAACCAGAATAGTTAGACACAATTCAGCTTGTATTGTTATATGTTTACTTGTCTCAACCCTCTTCACATGCTTCTGCCCACCTTAGACCCTCCAGCCTCTAACTCCTGGCCGCCATGTCTCTACCTACCGCTGCCCTTCTCTCCTGCATCTTTCCTCCCGACCTGGCTTCCTGCCTTCTTTCTTTCTAGCCTTGCTTTTCCTAGGCTCACACTCTCGCCCACCTCCACTCCTCTCTCTTAATTTCCTACTTCTCCCTCCTGTATATCTGTGCCTTTCTGGTTGATAGTATAGCACATATACCCTGGTCTCGATCATGGATCTTTTCTCTCTCTAGCACGCTTGTACTTCTTAGGACCCTTAGTCCTGTGGTTGCTCACAATTTGACTCTATTGTGTTCCTACTTAAGGCATTGTTTAAATGCATTTTTACTGTATTTTGTAAAATGTTTGTAATGATATCTTTCATATATTGTATCCTGAGTATTGTTGAACTCGCACTTGCATCTCTCTTGCTTTTGTCCCAACTGTATTTCTGTCTCCCTGGTAATTGTATTTGTACCTGTACCCTCTGTATTACCAATTGTTGTACTGCTTCAAACTGTTTGTTATTTGTACCCTCCCAGGTCATGTCTGAAAATAGGCATTGCTATGCCTAGTACACTTACCCGGTTACCAAAAGCAAATAAATAAATATATCTTCTATAGATTTCTCCCTTCCATTATTTACTAATGAAGAGAGTCCCACAAAAACAAGACATTTATTCCTTAGAGACCATATGACTCTATAGTGTATTCCCTACTTGAAATCATAATGCTGTGTTGTGACATCACAGTCTGTTGCCATGGGAATAACTGTGATGTCACAAGCAGAGTATTATGACAGGTTCGGAGGAAGCAATAGGAGCTGATGAACCCTCAAGGAGCAATTCTCCTGTTTTCATGCATATGACCTCAGTAAAACATAATGGGGATAATAAATACTGAGCTAATAATTAATATAAGCTGCTTTGTGTCCAAATATTATGTTTTTCAAAGTTCTTCTCAAGGTGTCAGTGGCTCTTTAACAGCACAGAATGTTAGCACTTTGAGTTTTTATGGAATTCTGTGCAGTGGGCAAATAGAGAATACTGGATGGGTAACTATGCATAACCAGTGTATTGTGCCACCAAAGGGTTCTGACTCCCTCTGACCTAGAAAGCGAAGCTCGAGAGGTCCGTGGGAATCAGAACCCCGAGGTGGCACAATACACTGGCTCTGTATGGCACTGCACATCCAGTATTCTTTATAGTGTTTGGTGAGTGTGGTGACCCTGGAAGTAATTGTAAATAAATAAATGTTCACTGCCGCAATTTTTTCCCAGTTTATGGCTGGTTGCTAGGGTCAGTGCCATGGTCGTTATGAAGCAGGTGCCTCTACTTGTCTAGCGTAGCCTTTGATTGGTTGCCAGCTGCCTGCGGGTGGGTTTTTCAAAAGAAAAAAACATGACCACTTTATTTCTCGCTAAACGAGAGGATTTACTGAAAGGGAATTTCTAAGGCAGTTGTAACTTGTAAGTAATGTAACATATCTGGTTGATCCTGCTTTATTAGCATCTCCAACGTTTTGAGTGATCGTGCTGGCAGGCAGCGCCCGCCGCAAATTACTATGTGGTTGATCCTGCCGCTTCTGTTACCACAGCTGTTGTGGCTCCTGCGCTTTGAAAACCAGCCGAAATGTTGTTGTACTACAGTATGGTATAACCTCGTTCCATGACCTTTGAACTGTGGTACAACAACATTTCAGCTAGGATGGTTTCCCATGCTGAACAAGCTCTCACCATACACTATATATACAATAATGGATGGGGAAGTGTGCTCAATGACAAATTAATGGTTGCCCTCAGTGTGGGATGCTACATAAACCCCGAGGGGGAAGCCCAAGGGGTTTATTAAAGCATCCCACACCGAGGGCAACCATTAATTTCGAAGTTAAGCCACTTTCCCATCTCTTATTACTTATAATTGCTGGTCAGCAATTTTTTGCCTAAGGGGATTGTGCTGCTGTTACAGACACACAGACACACACACACACGCGTGCACTCACACTTACACACACTCACACTCTCTCTCTTAGTGAGAAAAGAGTTTCATCGTGAGGAGTCTTTTTTTTTTGTTAATAGCCATTTCTTTTTATTTGAGGGTTTCGGACTGTTGGGATGGCGTTTACCTTTGAGAAGCGTTTCGGAGCTGTTCCTGGGTCGTGAAGCGCATCTGAGCCGGTTCATTTCTGGGGACTTGTTCTGCAGTGAGGGTTGTACACAGCAGGATCAACCAGATACGTTTTTTTTAAATAAAAAAAGCAACACGATGACTCCCGGTGTGGCGGCTCCTCGGTAAGCGCGATGAGGAGCCGCCATGTTTTTCACAGTGTTTAGCCCGCCCATTAACAGTGAAGAGCCAACCAGGAATGGCTCCTGTGGGACTGACACGGCGCGTGTTATAACGGCAAATTATAACTGGCTAAGCTTATGGAAAAAATTGCTGGCCAGTTACTATACTACCACAACAGCTAGGTCACCTGAACCAATATGAAATATAAGAGGTAGTATGGTGCAGTGGGTTAAGACTCTGAGCTGCAAATCTGGAGACCTGGGTTTGAATCCCACAGCCCCCTAGGTGCATACTGTGTGACCCTGAGCAAGTCACTTAACTTCCTCGTGCTCCCAGGTTGCACCTCCAAACAAGCTTTCAGCTTAGTGCGTCTCACCTGGTAAAATAATTGGTAAAAAAAAAAATACAGGACATGGGGTTGGGGGGTTGGTTGGGGTCACGAGCATGGTAAATGGACAAGAGGGAAGCACAGTTGTTGATACACCGCTGGTCTCTGCTGCAATGTCTAGATGTTCCTTCTGGACATATAAAAAGTTTTGTCTCTCATACTGAGAATTTACAACTGGGCCTAACATAAACACTTCGGCATGGATGCTGCAGGCAGAGTACAAGAGGTTCCGGGAATCTGACAGGCTGATCAATTTTGCAGTGATTTATTCACCCTTGTAAGCACATGGCAGCCCTCTTACAGAGGCTGTCCATTATGCCCTAAGGAGCTGTTCTTATAGCAAACTGCATCTTCGGGCAGTGATTAGAGAAGCAATCAGCGCTGACTGTGTGACAGAAACTGGTATTAAAGTCAACAGCCTCAGCAACTCCAAACTCCAAAACTTTCCCACTGTAAACAGTTACCAACGAAGCCCTACTGTTCAGAGTGTGCTACTGTGTGAAACTGACCAAATACAATGTCTCCCCCCCCCCCCTTAATACGCATGTTCCAGGAAGATGGTGCGCTTCTGCTTCTCAATGTCCCTGCCAAAGATGTACAGCACTGGAAGAGGTGTTATAGGAACATACCTCTCAACCTTTCGGCACAGAAATGTGAGAAACGGACACTCAAAACGTGAAATGCATAATCTAACATTTTATTTTTATCAATTTTATGTTATAGTTTTGTAACAAAGAACAGCCCAGCTGAGATGCAAGCAACATCTCATTTCTACAGTATTGGGGTCCCACTTCTGCTCATTTGGTTGGACTTATGAAAATGGAATATACTGCAATGTACTGAAAAATATGAGTTAATGTATGTCAATACACTGAGAAATACATTTTCTCAATGTAATATACTAGTGTAATATATTACTAACTCACAGTATGCAAAAGTATATGTCAACATATTGAGAAATACATTGACGCAATGAAATGTGATACACAGTGTATTTCCACATAAACTTAAACCATGCATTTGTAATTAAAGAAATTGCAAATGATCTTATTTATTTTAAATGTATTAAAATATTTTATTACAAAAATGAAATACATTTCAATATATGTCAGTACACTAATATGTGTCAGTACACTGAATTGATCAAATACATAAACCAATATATTTCAGAACTATATAATCATAAGGTATTTCTGCCTCATGCATTGCGTGAAAGCTTGTCAATCTATTTAGTAATACACTAATGTATATTATTAGTATTCAAAATATATACTGTATTCTTTGACTAGTTACATATATTTTATATGTTACATATATGTTTAAACATGTTACATATATAAATTATGTATACAACATATATTTCATATATATATATATATATATATATATACATATATAACATATATTTTTATACATATATATATTTACTACAGGTTCTTTATATACGTTACATATATATAGTATATATGTTATACGTATATACTATGGCCCGGATATTCAAAGTAGTTGTGCAGTGTGCAACAGGGTTGTGCATGCGCAACTGCTGCGGACATGCGCCAAAGAGCGATATTCAGCGGGAGCAACTGCACAGCACAAGGTGCAGTGCACCAATGCGCAGTAGTAATGAATGCATGTGCAAGGGCAGGGGGCGGACCCATGAATATGCGGCACAGCGCGATATTCAACCATCAAGCAATGGCGCAAGCGAGGAGCAACTGTCAATTGCGCGAAGCAGTCTTGAGCCCATAAAAACAGGGAGCAAGTAGGAGGAAAGCACTTGTGCCAGAGGGGAGCAGGACGGAGGGTGACAGACAAGCCGTCTGAGGGAGGAAGAGGGAGACAGGGAGAGGAGAAGAAGGACAAGGGGGGGAGAGACAGAGAGAGAGTGTGTGTGTGTGTGTGTGTGTGTGTGTGTGTGTGTGTGTGTGTGTGTGTGCGTGTGTGCGAGCGAGAGTGCCACCACGGAGGCCCACTGTGGGAGGGGGAGAGAGTGGGTGCCGAAGGGAGTCACCGGACCCAAGGGGTGTGACTCAGGCACCCACAGGGCTGGCGACAGAGCCTGCAGGCAATAGCCAGCCAGGGGCAGGGGCAGGGTACACAGGAGGGGGCCTGCCAAGTGACAGGCACTGCCCCACAGAGCCGGGAGGGCCAGTTGAGCCGGATGCCCAGGGGGGTGACAGGAAAACGGGGCCATGGCCAGTGCAGCATTCCAGATGGAGGCCGTAATGAGAGAAGTGAGGAGGCAGGAGGCAGAGCAACATGGCCGTGGAAGGGCCTGGTGGCGGTACGCCCGGAACAGGCAGTACCGGCCCCGCATCAGCTTCGAGATCCACACTGACACAGAGATCGTGGGCCATTATCGCCTGAACTGGGCAATATATTTTACAGCACAAAGACATGACTATACTGTAATATATGTAAATATATTTCAAAATATATTTCATTTTCGTAAGGGGGAGCACTGGAAGGCTAAGTGACTTTCTCGAGGTCACACAGCGAGTATTTTGGCTCTGGACGCATTTAGAACCTGTGATCTTCCGGTTCCCAAACCTGTGCTCTAATCACTAACTAAACCACACTGCCTCTGAACTTACCTGGGTTAGTCTCTGGGCCAAGCTCTTCCTCTACAGACCTCACAAAGTTAGAATTGAGCTGGTAGATGACTGAAATATATATTGATAAAAGACTCTTATTTTGATAATAACAAAGATTGTGCTTATGGGTATTCTTTTTTTTCTTTTTCTGAAATGATAAATGACTGGGCTGAGCAAACAAATACAGTAATACATGTGACCCCCCCCCCATGTCTAGGGGTATGCAGATGGAATAAAGGGGTGCATACAAACTACCAGTATGCAGTTACTTGACCTCCCATGACCTGGGATGACCTCCAGAGCACCTGGACACCTCACAGAGTCAAGTCAGAGCTGCAATAAAATTGAGGTTAGCAACAGACGGTCTCCAAACATTAATGGAGGTTCACTCAAAACACAAAGCCTAAACAGGATCCTTTTATTTGATGTAAAACCTCATGAGCATATTCTTAAACGGGGGAATTGCTGCAACAGTCTCTGATTTGACCCCCCACAAGTCCCCTTCAGGTACACATTTCCATTTTGCAGTTTCTGGTAGGCACTGAAAGCATTTATTCCTGGATTTACTTCTCTGAAGAGGCTCTCCCCTGAAGATATACTTCCTGCTCAGTGGGGTAGATAGGGCTTTGCATGCTGCATTTTTGATTTCTGTCCCTGAATTCATATTTCTTCACAGGGATGTTCATTTAACACTTTAATTTCAACCCCAATTTGCATGGCAAGGAGAGGTGACAGGCCCCTTGGGGTCTGAGGTGCCACTGGATAGCACCCCCACTCTCTCTCAAGAACTGACCCCCATGAGAAAAGAGTCCAATGTCCACATTCCTGGAACATCCCCCAAAAGGCTCCAATTTAGGGGCAAGGAGGGCAGAACATCCCCTCGGGGTCTGAGGTGCCACAGATGTCCGCCCCCACCCTCCCTCATGAACTGACTCCCGTGAGGAGAGAGTCCCAAGTTTTCAAATTAATTAGCAGGGCAACACTTCATCTGGACTTTCTTTTAGTAACCCACAAAATTTACTAGCCATGTGGCTAGTAATCACAGTATCTTATGCGTGACAGCAGCATGGGGCCGCTTGCTGCTAAGAGAAATCTCCAAGATCCACTCCGTTTCTTAGAGAGGACATCTCTTCTTTACTTTTTCCAGTTCTTCACTGTGATGCCCATTACAGACTCGGTGCCCAAACCGGGCATGACTTTAGTGCCCAAACAGGCACATCACACACAGTCTCAGGCAACTGGCCCAAGTGACACATTTATGAGGCCATTACACTTGGTGACAGCAATTTTCATCCTGTCAGGTTACAACCTCACTTGAGGCTTGAGGCACAGCTGAGTGCTAACTGGATTCACACTTCAAATAAAATTAAATGTCACCTCAGAGCGTCATTGTACACACTGTCTGGCAGCCCTTCCACTCAGAAGAACCTCTGGAAATTGCAGAAAATGGGTTTCCTCCTTCAGGAGAGGGGCACCCCCTTTAATGTCCTTGTTCAACGGAAGCTGCCAAGAACTAGGTAGTTTTCACAGTGCCAGTCTGTAAGAAGTTTAAGAACAGTGGAAGCTGGCACTGTGTGCCAGGCACTAGTCTAAAATCTGGCAACTGACGTTCAATGCAAAAAAATGTAAAGTGATGCACCTAGGTTAAGGGAATCCTAGAAAGGAGTACTGACTCAATGGGGTCAAACTCAGTGCATCTCAGGAAGAAAGGGAACTAGAAGTCCTTATCTGTGACACCCTTAAACAGTGTAGCCAATGCAACAAGGCTTGTGGCAAGGCAAACAGACTGCTGGGTGCACAGGGAGAGGATTTGAAAGCAGGAGAAAGGAGGTGATCTTCCCTCTGTATAGGTCCCTGGTGAAGCCTCACCTGGAGTACTGCATCCAGTTCTGGAATCCAAACCTCAAAAAGGAAAGAGATAGCCGGCCCGTTGGTGCAGCGGTTGGACTTCCGTCTGCGATGCCGGCAACCCGGGCTTGGGAGCGAGCTCAGGTCCCGGGAGGGCCGGCCGGAAGGAGCAGGTTGAAGCATCTGTTGACAGCTCGCCTGCTCCGGGGGGAGGGTTGGGAAGCAGCTCGGTGTTTGCTGACCTCTGGTGGAGGCCAGGGGTGTAGCATTACACTGAGCGCCTCGGTGTCTGATTGGCCCCTAGGAGAAGGTCTGGGGCTCAGTGACACTCGTAAGCAGCTAGAGGAGGGTGTTGCAGATATTGGCGGTCATGCCTTGATGTCCAGGCATGTGCAACACCCACAAGAAAATGAAAAAAGAGCCTGCCATCTCCAGGGAAACCGAAAGCCGGAGACGTGCTCACAATGTGCCTCCACCCACCTGACGGCTCCGGACCAACGCAGTGTAAGTTTTGAGGTGTTCAGGCCCCACCTCGTCCCTGCTCAGGCGGTAAGTCATGGCTCCATGGGGGGTCCCGGAGGCCGCTCCGTGCAGGGTGTATGGCAGTGGGATGTCTGCCTTGGCTCTCCTGATGGGTCGGGGATGGCAGGCTGGGGGGGTAGAATAAAACAGAAATTTCAGGGAAAAAAAAAGGACAGAGACAGGCTGAAGACTGTGCAAAGAAGTGCAGCCAAGATGATACAGGGCTTCCATGGACTCTCACGTGAGGAATGCCCAAAGGAACTAAACTTATTCTTGCTGGAGACTAGGAGGGAGGAGGGATATGACTGAGACTTTTAAGTTCATGACAGGCATAAACAAGGTGCCATACACAGAAATTTTTCAAAGGGCCATCGGCTCTAACACCATGGGACATGAATGGAAGTTAAGGGGGGGGGCTTCAAGAGGGATCGAAGAAAACATTTCTTCACGGAAAGAGTGGTGGAGCCCTTGATTAGCCTGTCAGCGGAAGTGGTGAATGCAAGCACAGTGACAGCATTCAGACACAGGTGGAATAGAGGTAGGGCTCAACTGCATGACCAGGGAAGGGCAAGACACTGAAGGGGGGAAGGGGTTAGGCCCCAGGACATAAAAAAAAAGTCTTGGGAACTCATGGGCAGACAAAATGGACCTCACGGTCTCCTGCTGACCTCACTTTTCTGTGTTCTATGTCTATGTTCTTCCATCAACTGACTCAGTAGAATCTCTGCTCTCCAGCAGAGATCTCTGTCTCTTCCCCTTTGGAATGTCTAGGGCAGTCCAGCTGACCCAGTCCTCCAAGGGCATAGAAACTGGCATCAGTGTAGAGGTCAACCAACCTCTTAAAGAAATACTACTGTAATTCCCAAAGAGGGGGTTACACACAAAACAGTTAAAAGATGTAGTAACACATGCATGTCTGGTGGCGCTGAGGGTTGAAGTGCTGGACGCCACACCTTGTGCCACACCAGCGACCTGGGTTCAGGAACGAGCCCGGCCATCAGGGGTCGGCAGGGAGGGAGAGGATTGAGCGTCCAGAGGACAGCTCTCTTCTCCTGGTAGGGGAGGGATTGCACTCCCGCTGAATGACTGCCCCCAGGTGGAGGCCTGGGGGAAGTGCGTGTCTGTAGGGAGCAGAGAAGGGGTGGGTGCTGCGGGACTTCCGCAGACGTGTGCGCGCCTCCACGCATGCATGTCTGGCGTTTGCGCCCTAGCAATGGAGTCAGGAGAAAAATGGAGGAGAAAATCAATCCTCCGGCCACAGGATGAGGCCCGACTCTCCACAGGCTCCACTCCCAGGCTGGGCAGAAAGGTAAGCCCTGGTAATTCTGGGATGTTGGGGCTGGATGGGTCAGTCTGAAGGGGGCATGGAGGAGAGGAGCATAAACAGAATATGGAAAACAAAAAAATGATGTAGTAACAGGAGATTCTGGAAAATATGGAGAAATGCAGGCACCTTTATTTATTTATTTAGTTATTGTATGTTTGTTATAAATTGTGGGTGTGTTAAAAGAAAGGGAAATGCAAAGCTAATTTTTTGTTGTAGGGATTTGTGTGTGGGAAAGGGGGGAGGGAGGCAGTCACTAGAGGGCAGGTAAGGGAGGGACTTAACTGACCAGAGGGCACTATAAACCATGTGCTACAGGCCAGCCAAAAGGGTGGTGGTAGTGCACATATAAATCCTAGAAGGCCAAGCAACTCTTCGCTAGAGTGACCCCAAAACGTGAGTGCCATGAAGCAGGAGTGTGACATCTGCCCAGGTGTTGTTAGGGGATGTCCGCAGGCAGTCTGCAAGAAGGGCCATAGGCCACTAGCCACTGGCCACTCTGCCCAACAGAGCTAACGACATAAGTGAGAGCTGTGTAGAGTGCTGAACAAATCGTATTGCGGGGGGATGCTGTGACATCCTATCTAGGGCAGGGTCACAGAAAGGATATTCAAGGGGGCCGTAGCAAATCCCTATACAGGGTACAGCTACATAGGGTTATAAGGGTTCTGTAGGTATCCTGTAAAGAGGGATTAGAACATTAGAATGTGGAGAAGAGGCTTTCCAAAGGGGCAGGCTGTGGCAAGTAGAGTAGTGTGTCGGGGTGAAAAGCAGTGGTTTTTTTGAGTACTTTCTGGGAGGCGGGGAGTACCCGATCTATAGGAGTCTAAGTCAGCTAAGGGCAGAATTATGGCAGTCAGGTGGGAGGTAGGAGAGTTGGTGGAAGAGGATATCCTAGAGGGGTGAGGGAGGAGCGGGAGTACTCAAAGAGAATGGAGTCAGGTGGTGGGGAAATGGAGGTGGAACCCAGGATGGGTGTGGAGTCAGGCGGGGGGGGATGGAGGGGGAGTTAAGGCAGGTTCCTTTGGTCCCTCTCACCTAGCAAGTGAGAAGGACAAGGGAGGGTTGATATTAGTAATAGGCATGCCTCTCAACCTCCCAACTTGCCAATGTGTGACAGAGGGCTACAAAATGTGTGACAAATGACAAAAATGTGGTACGCCTGATTTTTCACAGCGCGCGGAGTCGCGCACTGTGGTGGTTTCATGTAAAATAAATGTTACCACAGTAAAAGTATTGTTAGTATGCTTGGCATGTGGTTTGTGCTGCAAATTAAAGAGAAAACTAAAATGTGTTGTGCCTATGTGTCCTTTATTAAATAAAGAGTGATGCAAACCCTAAATGTGTGTGTGTCCTTAATTAAAAAGAGTGATGCAAATCCTTATCTGCCGCCAACCTCTATGTTTCTGCATACCAGTGAAGCTCCCTCAATCAAACCATGGTCTTCCCTTACCAACATCTGTGCAGCCCTGAAAATTAATCGAGAGAGAAAGATGCATCTTTTCTGCTCTCTGAATGGCTTTTATGTTTTAAAGGTTTGCCACACCATCAAAACTGTGGTCTCTCCCATTGCCGGCATCAGTACAGCTCTGTATGCATGTGTGTAAAAGTCCTTGTCCTGATTTCGGTTTTCTGTTTTCAAAAATAAAAGAAGTTCACTGCTTGTACTGCCCATATCCCTTACCTGCATTGGTGTAGCATGAGGTGAAGCTGCTCATCTTTTCTGCTCCATTAAGCCAGTTCACTCAGGCAGGTGTTCTTGATGGCCACTTCAGCCAGAGGGAGTTCATCTTCAGCAGCCCCAGCAAGTGCTCCCCAACAAATCTATCCATTAGCTGCTGCTGCTGCCGGGGGGGGGGGACTGGAGTTCAGGTGCTAGGAGCAGGGCAAAGACGATGTGCCCAGGGTCTCTCCCAGACACTGTCCCCTCCGACTGTCCTACCAATAAGATCAAACCCAGTTTGCTGCTGTATGTGGCGCGCACCCACCCTCCTATGCAGATTGAGGTCTGGGCACCTCCTCTCCTCGCTGCTCTATCCTGCCAAACCAAAACCCTTCCATCCACTGCTCAGCCACCCGTCTCCGGATAATATAAAATAAAAAAAAATCCCCAAAGCACAAAAAGGCACAGCAAGAAGCTGAAACAGAATACCAACCCTCTGTTGGTCTGGTGGTCCCTCAGTGCTCAGCTGGTTGGCGGCGCGGCGTTCTTCCTTCTGGCTCCTCTCTTGGCCTCACTGTTCCGGCTTCATGGTGCAGCACTGCAGCAATTCTGATTGGTTCCTTGCGGTCCGTCTTTAAACCATCCTCATCTCCTCCAAATGCTCCCAGAGCTATGGTTCCCCACTCCAGACCGCTTTATAGCAGGGAAGCGGACCTGAAGGCGGACCTGGCAGACAGACGCACAGATGAGTCACTAATCGGTTTGTGGTGGGCGGTAAGTGTTTCTGTTGGCTGGCTGCAGTACAAACAAAGGGAGAAAGGGATTGAGTGCTGCTGGCGGTGCTGACGCGTGGTTTTGGCATCACGGTGGAAAGAACAGGAGAATGCGGAAAAGAACTGGAGAATGCGGGGCAGCGGTACAGGCAGACTGCAGGGGTCAGAATGCGGGACATCACGCGAAATCCGGTACAGTTGAGAGGTATGGTAATAGGAATGGAAAGGGCAAGGGGGTCTGGTGGGGGCACCTTCAGAGGTACAGGTGTGGAATACATTCCTCCCGCTGGTTAGGGAGGTGAAGGGAAGCTCTTGGGAAAGGAGAGGGAGCATAAGCGGGGGGAGATATGGGGAGTGGGGGACCGTAATGGGAGTGAAAGGGGTGGCATCAGCAGAAGTGGCAGCATGGCAAGGAAGGCATGGGGCAGGTAGGGAAATGGGCAAGGGGGAGATGGCTGCGGGAGGGTGGGCTGGAGGTCAGGACAGGGTAAGACAGGAAGGTGGAGGGGGTCAGGGGGGATCTCGGGACAGTCAGGGTGGGACAGCCAGGTAAGCATTGAGGGGGGCCCAGGAAGCAGGTAGAGAGGGAAGAGCAGTGATCTTGGGAGACTCTATAGCTAGGGGAGTGAGAGGTAAAACCGGGCTAGGAAACTGCAGGAAGGTGCAGTGTATGCCAGGGTAACAGCAGGAAGGGTGGTCCCACTGATAGTCCAGCACATGGGAAGGGAGGGGAACCTCATATTATCAATCATGTGGGAACGAACAAACTGGCTGAATGTGAGGTAGGGGTGGTTCAGGAGTTCAAGAATGGGGGTTCAGATGAGAGGCAGAGAGATGAGAGTAGGTGAGTGGGAGTGGGAGCAGGGGAGGGGGGCAGGCAGACCTTGGGGAGAGGGGGACTTAAGTCATGGTGGAAGGCAATGTCTTTGAATGTAAGGAGGCTAGGGCACAAAATGGTTGAGTTGCAGTCACTGATGGCAGAGAGAGAAGTGGACATGGCAGCCATCACGGAGACATGGGCCACACCAAATTATGACTGGGGCCTCTTCGTTCCCAAGTATAAGCTGTATAGGAGGGACAGGGGGCTGAGAAGAGGGGGGAGTGACTCTGTACATGAGAGAAGGAATAACCTGCACTGGGGGGAGGAGGAGGAGAGGGATGGAAGGACAGAAGTGTTATGGGTACAGGCACAATCCACAAAAGGTAGAAAACTTAGGATAGGGGTGGTGTCCAGGTCACCAAACCAGGATGAGGAATTAGACAAGGAGATGGAGACCAAAACTCGCCCCATAGACTTGTATGGGGCCTGTCTCCATGCTCTTCCTGGCTAAACATCACAAAAGGGGTTCCACCTATATAGGGCGCCGGTGGCAGTGCGCCCGGTCATTAGGGTGCCACGTCCCAATGTCACCGCCCCCTCTTTTGCAGGGTGCTGTGCTCTTTGCGCCCCCCACACCCTCTTCCTAAATATTCTAACTCTGGGGGCAGAACTCGGGGCGACAAATCAATGCGGTGCCCTAATGATGGGTGCACTGCCTCCGGCACACAGATGGCCGGAAGGGACTAAACAGGGGAGCATGGGGGCAGAGCTGGCAGACTAGGAAGGGATCAGCTGGCTGGCAGTTTGACCAGAAATACGATCCCTTCCCAAACTTTACGGAGTGTATTACAATTTATGCTTTTAGCACAGAGGGGCTATCACCGCCCTAGGGTAGCAGGCTATGAAGCCCAATATCTTATCTTACAACTTTACTTTAAACAACTGATTAGAAACAGGAGTGGTTCTAGAGGACTGGGGAGAGGAAATGTAGTCCCATTTCACAAAAGTGGTAGCAGGAAGAAGTTCACAATTACAGGCTTTTGGCACCCGACAGATGCTTACCAGACTCACCCCCTTCCTTCATTTCACACCCTTGTTGGTGCTATGATTGAGGATATATCCTCTTTTAAGTACCTCGGGGTCTGACTGTGCCAACATCTTAACTTCTCGGTATATATTGGTGCCATACACCTTAAGCTCTACCCCAAGCTTGGTGCCCTGTACAGGAACAAAACGAGTGTCCTTCTTCCTGCCTACCGGGAGATCACTGAAAGGTGATTATCCCTATTTTTGACTATGGTGACATAATGTATACTGGAGCTGCCAAATCCTCCCGTGCCGGACTGGAACCCCCTTCAATCTTTTTGTCATTTTGCTTTAGACTGTCCCCCTCATACCCACCACTGCTCACTCTATGCTGCCCTTTCACTCCCCTCTCTTAATGTCAGACGCCTTTCCCATTGTGCCTCCTTTATATCAAAATTCCAGTTTGGTTCCTTTCCCTCCTACCGTATATCCCTACTGTCCTCTCCCTCTTTTCCTCCTACCCTCTCCACAGTAATATTTCCTATTCTCTCTCTCTCTCTCTCTTCCTTCTAGAAAATCTACTGTTTGCAGTCTGCTTACTCATACCATTTTCCTGAACTCTGATCCTCCCTCCCCGTCAATCCACTCTGCCTCTTCTGCTTTCTCCCTAAAGTCTCTTATTCATGACTCTTCTTCTCCTACCTGTAACTGTCCGTGACCCTTTCCTCTTGTCTCCCCCACACTAGTTGTGCCATGGCCATCTTGTTCCCCTCATCCCCTTGCTACACCTGTACAAGTAGTTCTCTCTGCCCATCATATCTCAATTTTATCTACTACACCTGTCTGTTGTACTTAATTGCCTTCAATATTAATGATTATGCTCCTTTGATAAACTGCATTGCTGTATATAACTTCTATTTTTGTAATGTTATATTGTTATTACTGTTTAGTTTTTTCTACGTCGCAATCTATTTCCACTTCCCCTCAATCTCAGAATGCATCTGGAAATGAGCTGTTAGCAGCTCAGTATGTCTTTCCTGATGAAACTTTTGAAATAACTAAATAAATAGGCCAGTCAGCTTGACATTGGTGGTGGGAGGGTTAATGGAATCACTGCTGAAGGAAAGGATTGTAGAATATCTTGAATCCAATGTGTTGCAAGATCTGAGGCAAGATGGATTTTAGGGGGTGGGGGGGTGTCATGTCAAACGAATCTGATAAATTTCTCTGGCTGACGAAGGAACTAGATCAGGGTGGAGTGGTGGACGTAGCCTACCTAGATTTCAGTAAGGATTTTGATACCGTTCCATATAGAAGACTAGAAAGCAAGCTGGGTAGCTTAGGAGTGGGTCCATAAGTGGTAAACTGAGTGAGAAATTGGTTAGGGGATAAGTGGCATAGGGTTATGGTAAATGAAGTTCACTCCGAGGAAGGGAAGGATGACCAGTACCCCTCATGGATCAGTGCTGGGACTGGTCCTCTTTAATGCCTTTGTAAGTGACTTTGCAGAGAAGCTGAAAGAGAAGGTCTGCCTCTTTGTGAATGACACCAAAATCTGAAATAGGGTGGACACCTCAGGGAGGGTGGAAGGGATGAGCACAGACTGGAGAAAACTCGCGGAGTGGTCAAGGGTATGGCAACTGGGTTTCAATGAAAACGTGCTAAAATAATGCGCTTAGAAACACAAAAAGGTGATGGTAGAAGGAGACCAAAAGTCCATCAAGTCTGCCCGTGAGTTCTCGAGACCATAGTAGAAGATCCCGGGACCTAGCCCATACTTTTACCCACGGATCTAATTTGAACATACTCTTTATCCCAACCCCGTTTGAAGGCTGATATGGTCTTAGCTCCCACTACATCTGCATTCAGCCTGTTCCGTGGCTCCACTGTTCTTTCTGAGAAACAGTGTTTCCTAAGATCCCTTCTGAATTCCCCACCCCTCCGTTTCCATTCATGCCCCCTTGTGTTTGAGCTGGATGCCCTGGTGAATAGCTCAGAGTAGGGCACTGCATTAAGTCCCCTCTTGTACTTGAAGATTTCTGTCCTATCCCCGTCTCCCTCCTTGTCTCCAGCGAGTACATGTTTAATGCCTCAAGATGCCCTTCATATGGTAGCCTCTGTATTATTTTGGTCACCCTTCTCTGTATGGTTTCTAGCCCGTCCCTGTTCTTTTTAAGATGTGGCTCCAAAACTGGACACAGTATTCCAGGTGGTGTCTCACCTGGCAGCATTGCCTCCTGATGCCAACTGTCGAATCCTCTCCCTGTACACCCCAGCATTATGTTGGCCCTACTATATGCTGTGTTTCATTGACTGGCTTGTTTTAGGGTGTCACGTATGATCGTTTCTAGCTCCCTTTCCTCTTGTGAGGCACTGAGCTTGACGTCGTTGAGCCAACAGGTTGTCCTCGGGTTATTCTTGCCTAGACACATCACTTTACATTTCTTGGCATTGAACTTCAGCTGCCAGACACTAGACCATTTTTCCAACTTTTTCAGATCTTTCTGTAGGTTCCCAACTGCTTCCTCACTGTCCACCCTACCACTTAGTTTAATGTCATCTGCAAACAGTGCAGTTTTGCCCAGGATACCTATTCCTATGTTGCTGATGAACACATTAAACAGGACTGGTCCTAAGACCGAGCCCTGAGGGACCCCACTCGTCACCTCTCCCTCTGCTGACTTTTCCCCACTGACAACTACTCTCTGCTTCCGGACCCCCAACCAGTTACCCACCCACTTAACAATGCAGTTTACTATGCCCAAATACTCTAGCTTCTTCAGTAGGTGGTTATGTGGCACAGCTGGGGCACAGAAACCCAGGGGTGGAGTATAAAATAGGTGGGGTGGTACTAATGACCACCAAGCAGGAAAGAGACCTGGGGTAATCATATCTGATGACCTAAAGGCAGCCAGGCAGTTGGGAGGGCTAGTGGGATGCACAGAGAGGGGTATCACAAGCAGAAAGAGGGAGGTGGTGTTGCCTCTGTATAGATTGCTGCTAAGACTCCACCTAGAGGCCCAGTGGTGTTGAGGGTTGAGGCGCTAGACACCACACCTCACGCTACACCAGCGACCTGGGTTCAGGAATGATCTAGGGTCGTCGGCAGGGGCAGAAGATTGAGCGTCCGGAGGACTGCTCTCCTCACCTCTCCTGGGGGTGGGTTCTGTCTCCTGTGGTTTGGCGGCTCCTGGTGGAGATGAGGGTTGCTGCAACCACGGAGACCTAGTGAGACAGGGTATGAGGGCCACGGCAGATGTCCTGTGGGCGGGTGTGGGAGTGGCCAGTCATGCTGGATGTCACTGCACATCCGTACCCCCCAGGAACCAGAACAAGGGAAAAAGTGCCCCATCTCCGGTAGGCAAATGTTGGTCCAGGGGTGATGCACCCATGCCCAATGTTGGGTCCCCTTGCTGTCTTTTGTGCTCTGCCGATCCAGGCCGCCTCACTAGATTCAAAGATAGAGCACTAGGGAGTCAGTGGTTCCACCCCAGGAGACTCAGAGCCGGGGGATTGGGCAGACCTGGTGGAAGGCAGAGGCAGGCCTCCAGAGCGGCAAGAGATGGACTTCAGACGGGGTGGGAGAAAGCACCACCGAGTGACCTCACCGGAGAGAGTCCAGAGCTGGAGAGAGAAGTGGTAAATAAAGTTGACAAAAAAAAAACCCACCTAGAATACTGTGTCCAGTTCTGGAGACCACATCCCCAGAAAAACACAGACAGAGTGAAGGTGGTCCAGAGGAGGGCAACTAAAATGGTGCAGGGTCTGCATCAGAACTGAAGCCCTAACAGGAGAGACTAAAGGACCTATGTACCGTAACAAATTTATTTTCTATGTAATAAATTTGCCTTTTATACCTGTCTGCTGATGTCATCAAGAGGTTTCCATGGTGGTGCCACCCTCAGCCAAAGGTAGCAGGCTTAAACTGACAGAGGGGACACTGTTGGGTTGTTTGGCCTGATAGCTGGATGCCCAATGCGTGGTGCAGAGCCAACCACTGGCAGGAATGAAAAAGTGCCTTAATAAGGAGAAGCACTGTTCTCCCAGAAAAGTTACCACTGCCACCACCCAGAGAAACAGACTAAAAAGGGCACCAAGATCTGCTAAAAATAACTATTCACAGACAGATTTTAGTGAAATAAATAGCCGATACTATTAGAGGGTAAAGTCCTATATATTTTTTTTTAACCAGGAGAGACACACTGAGCTGAACGCTTGTTTACAGGTGCAACCTGGAGCACAAGGAAGTTAACTGACTTACTCAGGGTCACACAGTATGCAAGTGGGGGCTGTGGGATTCAAACCCAGGTCTCCAGGTTTGCAACTCAGAGCACTACAATACAACATTTTCACTGTGGTCAAGTAAATCACTCTAAAGGGCTTATCATTGTGACCTTAGCAATAAAATCACTGTAACTAGCAAAAAAACTTATAACTGTAACTTCAGCAATAAGAACTTTATCACACCACCACCCCAGGGCTCCCTCCCCAGCTGCCACACATCCCCCAAGGACTGCTGCAAAAACTACAAAAGCTACAGGCCTGAGGTCCGCTGCTAGCCACCTCGCTAGCCAATTGTCCCAAGGTGCTGCATTGCTAGCCGCCCTGCTAGCCAAGTGTCCAATGGGTGCTGTGCCGTTAGCCAACCTGCTAGCCGAGTCTCCCAAGGTGCTGTGTCGCTAGCCGACCTGGTAGCCGAGTCTCCCACCAAGCACCTGCGAAGGTTTAGGGAAGGCTGTCTGGCTTCACCAGCCTCCCCTGCTGCTGAACACCAGAGTCAACTGCCAAGCCTGAGTGATACAGCTCTTTTAAACCCCCTTTTTGAAGTTTGGCTACCAGGGTGGCAGGGCTCTCCCAGCTGCCCCTGCAGGTCCCATGATGTTCCTTCCTGGGATTCTTCTTCAGGGTTTCTCCTGAACTCCTCACTTCTCCTTCTGATCTCCTTCTCCATGGAGCAGGAGATCTTCTCCAGCGAGCTCCTTCACCATGAGCTCTTCTCCAGCGAGCTCCTTCACCATGAGCTTTTCTCCCGCAAGCTCCTACACCATGAGCTCTTCTCCAGCGAGCTCCTTCTCTAGGAGCCCTTTTTCAACTAACTCCTTTCCTGGGAGCTCTTCTTCAGGAACACCCCTCCTGGGGCTCCTCCTCCTCTGGACTCCCCAACCAGACCTCCCCCCGACTGCCTTCAAACCTCCTAGCAGTCTCCTTTTATGATTATTTTAGGGGGTGTGGCTACCCTGGGGACCCCCTGACTGGATGGCTAAGGGGGCAGTGCTGATTGGTTATGCAGTCAATCCCTTGATTTGCATAACCAATCAGCAATGAGGGCTGCTACCCAGCCCTTGTGCTGCCTCCCCAGCTTGAGAGCAACCTAATGGCTTTAACTGCCATTTTACAGTTCAAAACCAGTGACAGCTGTGCCTTTGGTGTGCCACCACAGGAGCTGCTAGATCAGGACTCTTGTGGGCAGCAGTTTCACTTTCAAACTGTACAGATTGCCCCTGAATACGAAAGTCAGGGAAGGTAAAGACAACCCTTCTCGACCCCTTTTACTGTCAGCACACACATCTTTTTTTTATCACATCTTTCTTTTTCCACCTTACTGCGGCAATTACAAGCAGGGTCATCCAGCCGCCGGCCCTGCCCACCGGGAGAGCACCAGGCTCACTCACATGATGGAGGATCCGGTACGGCCGTCGCTAGACTGCTGGAGGGCCTCCCCATACCCTGCTCAGCCGGACCAGCCCTGGACCCCCCCCAGTGCGATTCCATGAGAGTCCTCCTGGTAAGGCAGGGCGCGGCCATCAAGCTGCACGGTCGCGCCCAGCCATTTTCCACTTGACTGTGCCCACTGGAGCATGGATGTGCAATGACATCCGGGCACAGTGTGCCGACGTCTGCCGTGCTCCTCCCCCAGATGCACACTGGCATGTAGTGACCCTGGGTGTCCCCAGGGGCCGCTACAGTGCGGTGGCTTTCCCCAGCCCTCCCCAGGACCAGGAGAGCAGTCTACGGATGCTCGATCCTGATCCTCCCCTGCCAACCCACTGAAGACCCGAGTCCATTCCCGAACCCGGGTCGCCAGCGTGGAGTGAGGTGTGGCTTCTAGCGCCTCAAACCTCAGCGCCACCGGGCCGGCCCATGCATTTGTTTTTACAAAAATTAAAAGATGTAATCCCCCCCCGGTCCCCTCGTCTCGGGGCATAAGTCATCATCGCAGTTGTTCCAGAGAACATTAGGTAGGGCTACATCAAGCGCAAACCCAAGCCAGTGCACCCTTAAACAAGACAGGAAAATAGTGGTCCTATCTTTCAGCGACTTCATTCACCAGTGCACTCTCAATCTCACCACTGAAAATCTGGAGTGTCCCCAAATGCTGTCACTGAACCAGGATCTCCAAGCCATGACTTCCTGCCTCTTTCAGCCCCAGAGACCCTCGCTCCTGAATGCAGCATGATGGAAGCTCTTCTGGAATTAAAACTCATGAAATAAATTAGACAGAAGAAGGAGTGAGTTTCTATTTCATTTTTGTCCCCCTTCCAGCTTAAATAAGGAAACATCACTACCAATTTCTTCCGAAACTAGCTTCTTTATTCTAGCTCCTGCATCCCAAATGATTCCAGGAATGCAGGGGTCACATCCTTCATTGAATAAATAAAGCAGCTCCATGGGGCTATCCGAACTTTTTGCAAGGTACCCAGGCTGGATCATTCAGAGTAGCAACAATGGTTTACAGGCAATCCAAGCAGAGCTTCTTCACTTTATCCTACTTGGATGATTTACCCAAGGAACCTCCCTACTTAAAAACCCACAGGCTCCCTGGCGCTATTAAGCCAAATCTTTTTTCTGTTCTACTCTGGGCTACACATTCTCTGTCTGGTCTGGCACTGGTCGCTGCCCTATCTCTGGCACGGGAAAGCATGTTGCTTCCTCCACCTGGCCCCTGGACCTTGGCCCAAATCACAAGGGGTACCAGGATTTTTTCCTCCGACCCAGGCCCTGTAAGCCACTCCTTCTCGCTCTACAATGAACCTAACCCTGTTGGTGCTCCCAATCTTAGTGCACCCGTTCCATCCTTGCAGCTCAGCCTTTCCTTTTGTACTGCTCTCCACTGGTGCAACAGCCATCAAACCCGGCCCTGCTCCAGTACCTGAGCCCCCTGCTAGAGGATGCTCTGCCACCGCCCAGGCCCCTCCGAGCAACCAACCTCTGCAAGCAGTGCCAAAATCCTCTTTTCACTCCCAGCTGACCCTTTCGGAGGATCCATGCCAGGCCCACATCCTATCAACACATCCTAGGCTTGCGGTAAGCTCCAACCAGGTGCCACCCTCCAAGGCCTGTCCTATGACCCCCCCGGCCTTTAATGCCAGCGCCTCAGGACCTGCCCCTCTAAGCAGGCACCAAATTGGGTGAGAGGCCCCTCTGACTTCAACTGCTCTCAGGCCACCATACCACACTGGGGGGGGAGAGCCACTGCCACTAGCCTTCTCCCTGTGAGGACCCTGCCACCATCCCCCACAGCCCTGGCAGCCTGAGCAAACTACTTCACAGCATCCCTAAGGGCTCCTGCCTATCCTGGCCTACTACTGCCACCTGCACCTCCCTTACCCTGATGACACAGGACCTGGTTAACCATCCTCCCCATGGAGCTTCCCTCCTGGCTCCTCGGTGCCATGTCACTGCAGAGGCCGTCCCTATCTGCCACTTTTGGGGGGATCCCCACTGGCCCACCCAGACCACCGAGCTCCATTCTTGCCTGTCTTCCCTGTTCCTCCAGCTGCCCCCTTCCTGCCCCATGCCTACTGCCCAGGCTGAAAAAGGCCCCAAACTTCCTGTCTCCAACCTTATATTGGTAGCGCAGGACTGGAGAACAGCACATGTAGTGCCCCTCCACAAAAGAGGTCCCAAGGATGACCCAGGGAATTACAGACCAGTCAGTCTGACCTCCATTGTGGGCAAGCTCATGGAGACCATACTAAAAGAAAGGTTGGTGGAATATCTAGAGCAGCATGGTCTTCAGGATGTGAGGCAACATGGGTTCATGGGGGGGAGAGTGTAACCCCCCTGCAAATGGGGGTTCCCAAAAGACTTCCATGAGCTTGCTTGAATGCTCCAAGCCTGAATGGTGTTTGGCCTTTAAGCCATTTATCTGTGAGTGTTTTTAGAGCCTCTGGTACTGTCTCTTTAAGAGCTGCCTGCTTGCAGACATAATTAGTTTGTATGGGGGGACTGTGTGTTTCTTTGCTTGAGTACCACTCGAGCTGCTGCCAATTCACTCCATTTTTGCAGTCACTAGGAGTGCAAAGGGAACCTATCTGAAAGATGTAACTGTTTGCCAGAAATCATTTAGAGTAAAAATGAAAATACAGTTTGTCTAACCTGCTTTCTTTGCAGTCAGAACTGTGTTTGCCTAGTTCCCCATTCTAGTTTTGAACTGCTGAACTGGACCAATCAGTGTGGGTTAAGCTAGCTCTAAAATGGTGCCTTGGACGAATCAGAACTTGGACTCGTAATCTGAGCCAGCCACAAGAGGATTGTATGGGCAGTGACTCTGGGTGATGTAGTTTGGACTTCGGCGCCTTTTTGGACCAACAGGGGCAGTCTATTGTGAGTGACAGCCAATCCAGCCAAGAACTGGGAGGAACTCAAAGGAAGTGCCCGGTTTTGTCTGCTGGAGTTTCAGTTGAACTCTGGCAGTGAAGAGGGAAGGAGCCCTCTGCTTTTTCGGTGTGCAGTTTTAGTCAGGAAATGTGTGTAAGGCCCCGAGTTCCAGTCTTCAGCTTGTGTAACTGCTTGTTAGGACTGAATCCGTCCTGTGAAGAGAATCAAAGGATATCTGAGGAGTAGAAACCAGGCTCACCCTGTAGAAGACTGGAGAAATTGCTGAATTGCGCTCGGTCTGTCAGGAACTGAATCTGCTGTGTGTTCTCCCGGGTATTGTGTAGTAATTGCGATCGGGATAGAGAAGCAGCCTGCCTGGTATAGTACTTTCTTTTTACCATATAAATGTGTGAGGAGGCTTGTGTAGCTCAAGTGAATCCTGCTGCCATTAAAGGACTTTTGCCTGTTACTGGTTACCATATCAATGTGTGAGGAGGCTTGTGTAGCTCAAGTGAATCCTGCTGCCATTAAAGGGCTTTTGCCTGTTGCAGTTTGCCATATAAATGTGTGAGGAGTCTCGTGGAGCTCAAGAGTAGCCCTGCTGACGTTGAAGGACCCTATCTTGTTTGGAGGTCGTGAGTACTAATTCAGTGTCGCTCCCTGTTGAATTGCCACATTGAATCCAAATGGAATTACTGTACTGCTGACTGTTTAACTAATTTTTCTTTTCTCTGTGTGACGGGGCCCCTACCAGCTGCCACGGTTTGGACTAGCCATTAGGGCTTGGGTACCCAGGGACAGTAACTGGTAGGGATAGGCCTGTGCACAGAGCCATAGGTAGATGAGTAAAGTGATAAGCTAATTAACCTGATTTCCCCCTGTCCTTGTTATATCCCCCTAAATAAATCAGAGCTGCTTGTTTCAGCAGTTATACTGCCTGAGGTATTTGTCTATGTTAAAGTATTGTACTGTGATTGTTGCACTGTATCTTCTTATTTTACAGGGGTCCCAGTGCCTGAACCAGTCCTGGGGTAAGTGTATACTGTGAAGGTAATTCTGATATACTGTGTGGGCCACTAGTGGTAAGAAAGGGGGGTTGCAGTGTCCCAGAGGGCTGTGACCAAGTTAGTTTAACTATTGCAAACCCTGACCTCTGGGTGGAGGCACCCGCCATCGGATCCAGGCCCCTCAACCTGTTAGTGGCAAATCAGGCAGGGGTAGTAGCCCCTGGGATAGCGCCATCTAGGGGTTACAAGAGCATGTCAAACAAATGTGACTGACTTCTTTGGCTGTATCACTAAGACAGCAGACAGGGGCCAAGCGGTAGACATCCTCTGTCTTGATTTCAGCAAGGCCTTTGACTCTGTACCCCACAAAAGGTTAATCAGGAAGTTGGTGGATCTCAGGGTTGGGAAAAAGATGGCCAGATGGGTGGAAAACTGGCAGAGGGACAGAACCCTGAGGGTGGTTGTAGGGGGAGAGTTATCTGGCAACAGAGAAGTAACCAATGGGGTCCCACAGCGCTCGGTGCTGGGGCTGTTCAGTGTCTTTATCAATGACATTGGGGATGGCATTAAGGAGAAAATGTGCCTATTCACGGATGACACCAAGCTCTGTGGAACAGTGGACACAACTGAAGGGATACAGGACCTACAGAGAGATCTGGAAAAGCTGGGGAAGTGGTCCAGGATCTGGCAACTTGGCTTCAATGCCAAGAAATGCAAAGTTATGCATATTGGAGCCAAGAATCCCAGGACAGAGTACTACCTGGGTGGAGTCCGAGTATCTGCATCAGAGGAGGAGAAGGACCTGGGAGTGATGATCACTAGTGACCTGAAGCACTCCACGCAGTGCAAGAAATCAGCAGCAAAGGCAAACAAGATGCTGGGATGCATAGCTAGGGGGGATCAGTAGTAGGAGAGAGGAGGTTATACTGCCCTTGTACAGATCACTGGTAAGGCCACATCTAGAGTATGGAGTTCAGTACTGGTGCCCACACCTCAAAAAGGACATTAACCTGCTGGAGGAGGTCCAGAGGAGGGCTACAAAGATGACAGCAGATCAACAGGGTAAGACATATGAGGAGAGATTGAGGGCACTGAACATGTAATCCCTGGAAGACAGGAGAGAGAGAGAGGGGACATGATTGGGACCTTCAAGTACTTGAAAGGAATAAATAAGGTTGATAAGGAGAGTCTCTTTAAGCAGAGTGGCAACCATAACATGAGGGGGCACAGTCTTAAGCTGGAGGATAGGATGTTTAGGAGGGAGGTCAGGAAGCACTTATTCACAGAGAGGGTGGTGGCCTGGGGGTGGTAGACACTTGGAATGCGCTGCCAGAAGAGGTTATCTCATCGAAGACAGTGGGCAGCTTTAAGAGAGACTAGGATAGGCATACGGGGAAGGTGAGGATCATGAGTAGAGAGGATGGGAGGAGTGGGGAGGGAGGGCAGGGACATTAGCTCAAGCTGTGGACCCTGCAATATGAGCAGACTTGATAGACCAAACGGCGTTCTGCTGGCTTCTTTGTATGTTTGTATGTATATCCCTCCCTCAACCTGCTCTCTGTTGCCACCTTGAGGCGTCCAGCAGGTATTAACCCCCAGAGCACTAAGAAATTCCCTAGGTTGGGGGTGGGGATAGGAGTGTGAAAGGGATGCCTAAGTGGGAGCATAAGCCCCTCCTTTAAGGGGGGGCTTACAAAGAAAAAAATCAGCGATCAGCACCAAAGCAGCTGACGAGACACCCGCATTTTGCTTGCAGCGGAGCACCCAATGCAGCTGAAAGTTCGGCTGCTACAGTACATCCTAGAAGACAGGGGTGGAGAGAGAGAGAGAGAGAGATGCTAGAGATCTTTGAATACCTCAAGGGGGTAAATAATGTACAGGAGAGAAATATTTTTCAGAAAAAAAGGTGCTCAAGAACAAGAGAACATGCCATACCTCTCAACTGCTATGAATTTCGCATAGCGCTATGATTTTTACTCTCAGGTTTACCCTTGCATAGTCGGCCTGGTGGCATTGAGGGTTGAGGTGCTGAAAGCCACACCTTGTGATGCCAGCGACCTGGGTTCAGGAGCGAGCTTGGGTCGGCAGAGGATGGAGAGTCCAGAGGACAGCTCTCCTCTCCTGGGGAGGGTGGGTGGATGATTCCCCAGTGTGAGCGGCTCCTAGCAGAGGCTGGGAGCACCGCAGTCCAGGAATCACGCTAGGTGCAGGGAAGGAGCCTTGGCAGCCATCCGCGAGCTGGGTGCAGGAACGTGCCTAGCAACACTGTATGGCATCACACATCTGGGCTCCTAGGAGGAGCTCTAGAACAAAGGAAACCACCAAATGACTGGGGGGGTAGACATCACCTACCCCCACCTCCACTGCCGGATCCTGCCCACTGTGTCCTGGTCCCGACATTGCCTCCACCTATGGAGCGCCGGACGAAAGCACCGTGGAGCAGAAGGCAGCCCCACCCTGGGAGGGGGTGTATTCCAGGGGGACTGGCTCCAGCAGGTGTGTCACAGGCAAGTCGGGAATCCTGGCACAGATGAGAGGATCTCAGGCTGGAGGGGATCAGGTAGGTCAACCGAAGAAGCCCCAGTCGGTGGTGAACGGAGGGAAAGAAATTTGAAAAAGAAAAAAAAAGTTTACCCTTGCACCACAAAGGTTTACTGATGTTCTTAGTAATGTTAGAGCTTGTTTTAGACACGTAAACTATAAAATCGTTAAACTAACTTGATTGAAACATTCCTTAACACTAAATACATAGGTCTCACTATTTGTAGACATATTATTCATTAAACTAAGACAGTGCTACAATTCTTGCCATTTACTCTGCATTTTGAAGGCCAGTGCTATTTATTTATTCATTTATTTGCTTTTGTTAACCGGGTGAGCACACTAGACAACCAAGTGCCTATTTTCAGGTGTGACCTGGGAGATCACAATGGTACATTCATGAACAGGCAAAACAAGTAAGGTAACATTTAAAGTGCATCAAACAACAAGGTCAGTACAAGAAGACAGCAGGATTCTAACAAAGCAGACAGCAGGTAGGATACATTAGAGTAGTCTCAGGATAGGCAGGGAACCGCCATGTTAGGCGGCAACTCAATAATAAAACTTTTAGTGGGCAGAGAAGAAACAAACTAGGGAGGAGGAGGCCCAGTACATAGTCCGGACGTAAGGACATTAACAATGCACACACTGATTGAGCAGTTGGGCCTAAAGTGGATTAATCTATCTAGATGGTCTCTAGCTCGGTAGTGGAATAAAGGTGTGGCGAACCACTGCCATAGCCAGATAAGTTAGGTAGTGACTCAACCAGTCGGAGCAACAGACGTTGGGTGGGTTTGTCTAATGCATAGGCAGGTGGAGACCGACTTGAGAAAGCCCCAGAGGGAAGCTTTAAAGCCGCGGTGGGAGAGGGAGGAGTGAGTGCTTGAAGGAAGGGAGTTCCACAACCTGGGTGCATATGCAGCGAAGGCCCGGTCACCCATTTGGGTGCGAGTCTTGGGCACCAGTAGGACCTGAGAGTCGCTGGATCTCAGATGGTAGATGGGGTTAGCCGGAATGAGAGATTCAGTGAGGGCTAAGGGGGTGGCAGACCTGACGACATTATCAATGAAATTGCCCAAGACATAGGAACGGTGCTACTCAAGCCAGGAGTAGAGCTCACAGCGGTGGGTAAGGTGGGCAGCTGAGAGCGCAAAGCGACAGACGCTGTTATACGCAGTGTCCCATTTTGCGAGACTAGTTTTAGCAAAGTAAGCAAAGGTGACAAGCCCATAGCAGAGCTTGGGTAGGAGGACTCCCCTGGCTAAGGCGAGTTGGGCAGCAAGAATGAGGCAGTTTTTCACTCTCTATGCGAGGCCCAACTTGCAGTTGGAGGCCTTGCATGCATTGCTTATGTGCAAATTCAGATCCAGTTGAGGGTCAAGTGTCACCCCCAGGTATTTGACAGAATCTGTAACTTGCAGTAAGGACCCATTGGCACCTATGATCTTGACTGGGCCAGGGACAGCTTTTGTCTTGGCTGTTGAGACTCTGCAGGTTAATCGTGAACTTGTGGACCTTTAGCCAGGTTTGGATTCGGTCAAAGTTGGAGTTTAGCTCGGTGTTGATGGTAGAGATGCCCTGGGAGCTGGTCATGATGATTAGATTGTCTGCGTACAGGGTAGTGTGCCCATGCGCCAGTGGTAGCTCATTTACGAAGAGGGAGAACAGGAGAGGTCCCAGGACAGAGCCCTGGGGGAAACCCACAGCTAACAGGAGCTGGCTCAGACAGGGCCTTGTTGAATTTTGTGTACTGCTGCCTGCCCGAGAGGTTATTATTGAACTATGCAAGGGGGGGGGAACCAAGGGACAGGAGAGAGGAGCATAGTAGAGCGTGGTCAACCCAGTCGAAAGCTTTCGGGAGGTCCACAAAGATGGCCCCGGTCAGTTTGCCTTGGCAGCAGCAATGAATGTAATTGCCGAGAGGTATAGAACATGCTATAAAACTGAAGGAAGGGTAGATTCTGGAGAAATGTGAGGAGGTCCTTCTTTACAGAATTTTTTTTAAACCAGGAAAGGCACACTAAGTTGAGGCTTGTTTCCAGGTGCGACCTGCGAGTGCAAGGAAGTTAAGTGACTTGCTCAGGGCACACAATATGCAAGTGCAGGCTGTGGGATTCAAACCCACGACCCCAGGTTTGCAGCTAAAGACCGCTATACTGCTGGATTCCTGGAACAGCCTTGCAGCGGAGCTGGTTGGGTATTGTTGCTTCCAACAAAGTGCGATAACGCCCCTGCCAGGGAGTCGATTTCCTGGGAAACGGCTATTAGCCGCCAGGGGCCAGTAGAGAGCACTGCGCCTCCGGCGCCCATCCATGTCCGGCAGCTCTCGTTGATCTTGCCGTGGCTCACACATGCGCAGTCCGTCCGGGCCTGCAGCAGTTCACACATGCGCAGTCCGCCTAACACCTCCCCTTCTCTGGCCCAGTCTCTCCCAGAGCAGGTAAGTGGGAAGTGGATGCCCTTTGCAGTGGCTTCAGTTGTTGTCTCCCCAGCTCCTAACGGACTGCGCGTGACGGGTACCGCTCCCCTGTTCCACCGCAGTACATCCCCGTGTCCCCGGCCGGTTCCTGTGCCCCAACGCTGGCTGGGGCTGTTCCGCCCTCCCTAGCTGACCTCTAGCTGCTGCCCGGACGCTCCCTCCATTTTGTCGGTTTCCCGCTGCCATGTCTGTCGTTCCCGAGCTCCGCGGCCGTGGGATGCGAGGAAGGCGGTTCCGAGCTGCAGGCTGTCCCTTCCGCTCACTAGCCCACTTGGAGGGTCTGGTAGCCCTCCCACTGCCAGACATTCTCACTTTAGGAGCGGTGCCCCTCAGAACCGCGCTGGTCTCAATGTGTGTGAACAAGGATGTAGGCAGGCATACTCACTGTACCCATGTTGAGTGCCTGTCCCAAACCATATGCCTTTAACGTTATAATTCTAATCTGTAGTATGCAAGTTAGTGTAAGCCATTGAATAGTGTCTCTGTTTGAACTTCTGTGTTTAGGAGACAGATATGCGTATAATCTCTTTATAGATTAAAGAAGTCATTTGACAACAATCTGATTTATTTGTAATGGGGCACCATTTGAAGAGGATGTGTACATTTTTTTAATGGGGGACATCAGCTGG
Organism: Neoceratodus forsteri; assembly: GCA_016271365.2. Taxonomy (NCBI): domain Eukaryota; kingdom Metazoa; phylum Chordata; order Ceratodontiformes; family Ceratodontidae; genus Neoceratodus; species Neoceratodus forsteri. Next base: position 59,007,285 of record JADMNL010000036.1, on the reverse strand, counting down.
AGATTGTGTGTACAAAACAGAAATTTCTGCCTACACACCTGCGTATGAAATAGAGGATAATGTATGGTCTTCTATCGTTAACCAGTTTGTTAACCATCGAGAGGTTGCCAGGGTGAACATGTAAAGCTCGAGAGGTTTACGTCACCATGGGAACCTCGAGACGGTTAACCAAACCGGTTAACGGTAGAGGGACCATACATTATATTTTATAGTGTATGGTCCCCATAAACTGGCAAAACAAACTAATATGGCTTACTTTTATAGCCCCACCACACGGACGTTCTGGGTCATTTTCTGGCCCTCACGCTTGTTTGGAAGGCCGTCAGTGCGGATCACGGAGTGCATGTGAGTGGGCTCCGTTTGTAATCCCATCGCTGTGACATACTCTAGAGGTTTATAACCATTTACATCATAGCGATGGGATTATCAAGAAATAATTTTGCCGCTTTTTAGTGGTAATAAGGGCCCACCATACATTATTACAGTATAATTTAAATAGACATTCTTTTTAATTCCTGTTGCTCAATCGACTGCAAAAATGACCGGGACTGCACTTGTTTACAGAGTTTTGAGTGTATATCTATTGTGCATTTTGTGGACGTGTCCTGCACAATTTGTACGGTTTGTTACATCCATCCACAGTTTACCGTTATACCCCCTCACTGTGTCCCACATTCTCTCTCCAGCCCCCCCAACACACACAGAGTATCCTTCATTTAGATGACAGAAGGTTACTTCTCAACCTTTGTCCCTGAAATGTAGGGCCCTGAATCATCAGATATGGAGATAATCATGCTAGGGTCGAAATTCAATTTTTCAGTTCCTGGCCAGTGGTTTTTGAGAAAGTCTGCTGGACTTAACCAGGTTGCTTACAGATATTTTGCTACCTTTTATACAAGCCAGCGGAAGGAACAGGCTACTGCCCTGTTGTAAATTATCACCACGTACTGTAGCTGGTACTAATTTCAGACCCTTGACAGACAAATCCTGAACACTGAAGACTAGTGTTTTGATTTATACAAAGTAGAATTTTGATTTAGCATAGGTTATTATAAATTCCAGGGTTTGCAGTGTGAGGCAGTGCCATTTCTACCAGGAAAGAGTTCTGTGGTGTAAAATGAATGAACTGCTCCCGTCGTGTGATACAGTATGGATAGCCCTGAGATTCAGCCTGCTGCTGTGTACAGTTAAGTAGGTCTAAGTAGCACTGGGTCTGTGTACAGTTCAGTAGGTCTGAATAGCACGGCGTCACCATACTTGTACAGTGAATAAAGTGCAGCAGCCTCCCGCAGTGCAGTGTCAGTTCCTTTGGGGATTCTTGAAGAGGGACATCTGTGGAGGGGGGGTGGCCTCAGTATAGGTACACAGATTCAGGCAGTTGGCAGTGCCAGTCTTACTAGTTTTGTGGACCTCAGATATAGGGGAGGATGTAATGTTGAAAGGGGTTGCGTGGACTGGTTTGTGAGTCTTTGCTGCTAGCCTTTCAGAGATTATTGTAGCCAGAGTAGAATATTGTCCTAGAATACTATTGAGATGTAAACTGGCCAGTTCTTTTGCTGCCTATACAGAAACTTAGAATTGATGGCAGATAAGGACTGCTTGGCCCACTCAGATTGCCCATTTTTTTCCCTGCCTTTACTGTCAACTCAGGCCCTACTTGATCTCCAGGCTCTCCTCCTCCCCTGCCCCCTTGCTTACTAGCTAAGATTCCCTTGTGCCTATCCCATGAATGCTTGAAGACTACCACTGTTTTTGCCCCCACCACCTCTGCCAGAAGACTGTTCCAGGCATCCACTACTCTTTCACTGAAGAAGTACTTCCTTACATCTCCTAAATTCTCCCCCCTCCAGCTGCATTGCATGTCCCCTTGTTCTTGTGCATCTTTTCCTCTGAAAAATAGTCCCCTCCTGTACCTTGTTCACCACTGAGCTACTGACTGGGGGGAGTGCAGGTATCTGCTTCAGAGCAGGAGAGGGACCTGGGGGTACTAGTCACAGGGAACATGAAGGTGTTGTCACAGTGTAGTAGGGCAGCGGCAAGGGTAAATCGGATGCTGGGGTGCATTGCCAGGGGGTATCACCTCCAGGAAAGGAGGTAATCCTGCCCTTGTATAGATCACTGGTGAGGCCGCACTTGGAGTACTGTGTGCAGTATTGGTGCCCTTACCTCAAACAGGATGTGAGATTACTGGATGGGGTGCAGCGTAGGGCAACAAAAATGCTCATGGGGCTAGGGGAGATGCCATATGAGGAAAGATTGAGGGAGTTCAACATGTACTTCCTGGAGGATGGAAAGGAGAGGGGGACGTGACACAGAACTTTAAATACTCAAAAGGCATAAACAAGGTCAGTACGGTAGGATTGTTCTGCTTTGGGGGGGGGTCACGAGGGGCACAGTCTGAAGTTGGAAAGGGGGAGGTTCAGGAGGGGGATGAGGAGGCACTACATAGGGTGGTGGCTGGGTGGAATGTGCTGCTGGAGGAGTTAATTGAACTGTGGACAGTTTTAAGCGAGGATGGGAATAGAGTCGGGCAGGGTAAGGACAGACAAGAACGTAATGGTGGATAGGCCCAGGAGAGGGTATGAAGGAAGGGGATAGGGTAGGAGGGGGGCAGCTGCAGGAGTATTAAATGCAAGCTGCACATGCTGCAAACTTGATAGACATATGGGCCTTTTTCTGCCAGCAGTTTCATATATTTGTATTTCTAGGTCTCAGTCATGTCCCCCCCAACCCCGTCTCCCAGGGTGTACATATTGACGTCCTTCAGTTTTTCCTTGTAGGGCTTCTCATGCAGCCCCTGCACCATTTTAGTTGCCTCCATCCTGTCTATGTCCTTCCTGAGATGGGATCTCCAGAATTGGACACAGTACTCCAGGTTGGGTCTCACCAGCGAGCTGTAAAACCCATAAAACTGGGGGAGAATTCAAGAATGTATGGGACAGACACAAGGCAGTTCTTTATAGGCTGTTGGTTAACTAGGATCTGCGGCTTATCCTGTAGGTAGGGAAATGGGCAGACTAGGTGGGCCAAGCGGTCCTTATCTGCCGTCACATTCTATGTTTCTGTACAGTGGCAACACCACCTCCTGCTGGTGGTACCCCTCCATATGCACCCCAGCATTCCATTGGCCCTATAGTCTGATGAAATTCTTTAATTCTTTATTTACACTTAAGACCCTAAATTAATCGGGAAGGGTCTACAGATGGAAGATGGGGGGAGTTGACCTGTTTCTGTATTAGTGGTATTAAATATTGCAATTCATACCGTAGGTTTGGAAATAAATGCCGTATTTTAACATAGACCATTTGTAGATCCTATATACAGTAGACATAGAGAGAATGCCACAGAATAAAACTGATATTTAACCCTCTTTGCAAGGTGATATATTTTGCAGTAGGTCACAGTTGATACCTAGCAAAGCTGGGTACATCACAGGTGAATACTGAACAAATATAGATGGCAACGTTCACATTGTTAATTATATCACAGTAGCTGCACACAGCACTGAAGCTAGCAGTTTAAAAAAAACAAACATTTAAATCTTCACACTAACGGAACATTTAAACTCTGTAACTAGTAAAATGATGTGGTATAAATAGAATATGCTATGGTCTGATTCAAATTATGCAATTTATCGTCACTGATTAGGGGGGACTTTTTAATATTCGGTCATGGCCTGCTCCACTTGATAGTTATGGTCCTGCCTCCTCACTCATTAAGTTAAATTGCATATTTTGAGTCGGCCTGTGGCACATCCTCTGTCTAATAAGGCTCAGTAGTCCTTTCTTTGAGGATTCCCTGTACTGTGGCAGGACTGGTGTAAGCAGTAGCAAAGTGGAGGTCAGTTTGACCATCTGCCTCTGAAGCTAGGAGGCAGTTTGGGAAACCTGAAGGTCAGAAATCTGCAGGATTGCCTTTTATGCTTATTACCTGACGCTTAGTTGCTGCTAATACAGGTGCAGCCCTTCCAATGTAGACGGTCAGTGCTAAAAGACGAGCTTTACTTTTGCGCTTTGGATCGATCTGGGGACTTCAGTAGGGGCATTTTTAATGCAAGCCCTGGTATGGTACCTGAGTATTGTGGTTTTCAGGCTGCCGCTCCCGATTTTCCCAAACACAGGGTGCTGCAAGCCCCCTCCCCCCGCACAATCCCAAACCGGATTGTCCTTTGTTTAGCATCCCTGCCGGGACTGACCCAGGCTTTTGGGATTCCAAACCCAGACTACTGAAATACCCTGATGTTACAAGAACTGATATTTCTCACATGCTGTGAAAAAATATGTTGCGCAGCAGATATGCAATAGTCGAACTCAAAATATGCAGTTAATTTTCATGGGTGAGGGAGCAGGCTCATATCGATAAAGTGATGGAGCCACGAGTGAGTTCTGAAAGTCCTGCCCCCTCACAAGGGATGATTAACTGTATAATGCGAGTCAGCCTATTGCACACTTTATTCTTGCAACATCAGTTTACTTGTTATAGTTTTTAAGTATTCTGTGTGAAGATTTAACTGTTTTTCTTTGATTTCAGCTGCTGGTTTCAGTACTGTACGTGGCTATTGTGATGTCATCAGCATTGTGACAGCAGCTCGCTGATTGGTTCAGTATTCCACTGTGATATACCCAAGTTTGCTAGATATCAGTTGTGACACATCCCAAAATGCAAGATATCATGACGTCTTGCAAAGTGGGTCCAAAAATAACCAGTTTTTATTCCGTGGCATTTTTCTCTATACCTGCTGTATAAACCCTAACAATCTCTAGTTAGCATAGCATTTTTGCTTATTAATGGCAAATATTGACTTGCAAGACAAAAGACTTTTGGAAGTTACTTTCCAATTCTTGAGGTGTGTTTTATGTAACCCTGTAAATTGTATGCTTGGTGCCAAATCTTTTTGCATGGAGAAGTGCAGTTGGACCTGACATCATGATAATTTGTAAGAATTGGATCCCAGATGCCAAAGCCAAGCCCCTAGATAATAAAATGATGGAGTAGAGCAGCTACCAAAATGGGAAAGAGTGAAGGAAAGGGCCCTTCTGGTCCACTGCTTAACCCCGGCACTGTTTTTTTTTTTATATATATATTTTCTTGCCTTACCTCGGCAGGGGCGGTCCTATGGTTCCCCTTTTCTGGTTGACCTCCGTGGCACTGCACCATGCCCGAGCTCACCCCCTCACCCATTCTGGGCACATTGCTTACCCCTGTGTCGTGGAAGACCTTCGGGGAGTCCAGCTCAGAGGGAGCACCCTGGAAGCGTCCGGTGCAGCGCCGACGGGGGCTGACCATCACGAGCACCAGAGGATTGGGGTTGTTTTTTTTTTTTCTCATATTCTGGTTCCCCCTCCGCGGCATGGGCATGCAGTGACGTCAGTGACTCTGCCATGCACACTTCCATGCACTGCACGTCAAACGTCGGCCCATGCTGACCCCACAGCTAAATGCGTCATGCACTGACCACCAGCTACTGCCAGGAGCCAGTGCAATTGTGCTTATCCCACCCTCCCCAGAGGAGGAGGAGAGCAGTCCCTGGGACGCTTAATTCTCCTCCACTCGGCCGATGCCTGAGGTCACTCCCAACCCCGGGTTGTCAGCATGGCGTCCAGCACCTCAGCCTTCAGCACCACCGGGCCGGCTTAACCCTTGACACTTTGATGTAGGGTTGCCACAATAACCACGGATCCAGGAACAAATAGTTTGATGCCTTTTATTGCACCAACGTAGATGTATCAAAGGAACATGGTGCTTAAGCTTTCGGACCAACCAAATCCCTCCTTGAAGGACTTGGTTGGTCTGAAAGCTTAAGTACTGTTTTCCTTTGTTAGATCTATGTTGGTCCAATAAAAGGTATCAAAACATTTGTTTCTGGATCTGTTCTTGCAAGGGCCAACACGGCAGCTAATTCTGTGTATCACAATAACTTCTCACTGTTGATACTGGTATTGTCCGTTTTCCTATGTTATGAAACCCTTTTTTTTTTGTAATCGGGTATGGCCCATTAGGCACAAGCGCCTGTTCGCAGTTTGTTACTCTGATCTCTAGGCTATATTACCATCCCCATTTTGAATTATATATTTCAGCAAATTATGAACAATTCAGTTTCTCCGTGTACTATCTTGCTTTGCCCCCAAAATTTAGGGTGTGGATGGTCCCTTCCATAAAACCCAAACCAGATGCAATAATATTGCAATAACATGATAACTGTGATAATTTATTCAAATTATCACCTTGGAAATCTTTATATCATGACACCCCTGCTCTGAAGTAAAGGCAGTGTGGAACTGGGACATCTTTCAGCCAAGGCTGCTTTCGGTACTCGGGGACTAGTGCAAGTTGTACATTTTTGAAGTTTAATTTCTTCTGGGGGGACCAGACGCCTTAATTTTGTCCCCCAGATTTCCCTACTCACATTGGCAGAACTGAGAACGCATTGTAGCCAGATCCTGCATACTGTTTGACCATGGGGATCTTTGAGAGTGCCCCCTGCTCACTTTACCATCCCCTGCAAAGAGGGAATGTCACCTCCATGATGCACCATCCTTTCGTCCAGTGAGACCCCCTGCGGTCGCACCCAAACCTGGCTATCCCTTGTGGCAAAGCGATGCACCAGCCTGAAGTGTCACTTTTTAATTTCCCTCATTCTGCCCTGTTGAAGTACCACCTAAATTTGCATCTCTGGGCCATGCAGGGACTTCCAGTGCGACACTGCAGTATTCTGAAGATAACTGCCACAGCACAGCCTGGCCAGTTGGTGACATTTGTCCCCTCAAACCCAGCCACCACCACCAAGCTGCTACTGCTTTTCGTTTGCTACTCTGTAAGTAAAATGCTTCTCATGTAAACGTTACCATGATGGTAATAATAGAAAGCAATGACTTAATTCACCATTTCTTTTTTTAAAGCAAAAGGGTTTTATCCTCACATCAGCCCCCGACTCGTCCTCAGCTTGCCCCCACGGCATGAGCATAATCCAGGCGCTGAGGTGTCTGCTAGGTGTCTAGGACTTGTGGAGGACCGTTCTTCAATCAGCCACATTTGGGGGGCGGGGGGGTCCTTTGCCATTTTCTCCCATATGGTTGTGCGGTACACTGACACACAAGGTGTGCACATGAGCGTCCGTGCCGGTATCTGGCAACATCTCCCTGGTTGTAAGTGGCTACACTATGCAGGGTTTTAAATGATTGATTAGCAGTTTTTTTTTTCTTAGGATGATACTAACTGTACAGAAAGTATTTATGTAGATTTTCTAGAAGTGCTGTGTTGTTAGACACAGTGAGGCAAAAGCTATGCATTTTCACAAAGATTTAGCACTTTTATGAGCAAAAAGCTAATCAATTTTAGAGTTAAATAAAACCTTGCTATGCTATTACACAGTCTCTCTCGTGGCGGGTGGTGTGGAGCACCCTGTCTCCCCGTCCCTGAGGACAGCAATCCCTGGATACTCAAAGCTTCTCCAGCTGGCCTCCAGCGATGTGAACTTGCTTCCAATCTTGGGTTGCCGACATTCTGAGTGGTAGCATTACTGTCGTACTGATGGGCCAGTGCTGTGTCTTCAGCATTTTGACTGAGAAAGACTTCACTGACCAATTTTGGTAGAAAGTAAAAGCACTGAAAAGGATTGCAGTTCCTGTGCATTTTTGTTTAGTTATCCAGGTAAATTGAGCATTGTACTGTGGGCATTTCTTTTCGTTAACCTGTCTTGAAGTGCCTTTGAAAACCTAGTAAAGACCAGCAGGCGCGGCAGGGTTGAAGTACCGTAGGCGACAGTTTATCATAGTAACAACAGCGTTGTTGACAGAAAAAGGCCCTGTGGCTCACCACATCTGCACAGCCCTGCTTATTTAATATTGGTTTTTGAAGGCCCTAGTAGACGATCACGCGCACATTCCACCCATTTTGCGCCACACATTTATCAATCCCATATGCCGCTCCCACCCATGCTTGAGTCCCCCACTGATTACGCACATAGAAACATAGGAATTTGTCAGCACAAAAGGACTGCTTGGCCCAGTCAGCCCAGATGATCCTTGCCTAGTCTGTTTCTGCAGACATTTATTTATTTTTTATTTATTATACATATTTGAATTACAACTCTTTGAGTCAAGGACTCGTGTCCAAAGGCTCCACATCAGTTCCAGTGGATTAACTTGTGGAATTTAACTGGTCTCCGGTGACCCTCCCTTCTCCCTGCCCATTTACTAATAATCCTCTACGTTTGACCCATGCATGCTTGAAGCCCCCTACTGTTGTCATCTTTACCGTTGGCTGTCTGTTCCAGGCATCCACCACGTTTTCAGTGAGACTACAGAGACTACCTACCTCCCTTGACAGCCTGTTCCACCCCTCCACCTGTCAAAGCCTGCCCCTTGCTGTAGTGTTCTGCGAGGCAAATTCAAATGCCCAAGGTCAAAAAGGACTTAACCTCCTAAACACATGCTTGTAGAGGTGTTAAAGGCTTAGGAGAGAGAGTGTGTGTGTGTGTGTGTGTGTGTGTGTGTGTGTGTGGCAGTCAGTTGGACCCTAGGTCTTGGTTACATAGGAGTCAACTCATTTTCATTTTTCTCTCTTTTTGGGATAGCTGCTGCAGTTGTGACCATCACCCCGGCCTGCAGACCCAGACAATGTACGCCTGTGCAAGGTTCATCACCACCCCTGCTCTGGTGAGTCCCGGCATTAGACTGGTCAGAGGTGAAAAATAACTTTTGTAACTCTAGTTCACAGGGCTGCTGCTAGCAGGCTCTTGTCTGCCTGACAAACTGTGGTAGATGTCTAGTCCACCATAAATGGTGTGTCCAGGGCTCTCCTGTTCTCACAGACACTTGGGGCACAACAGCCATCAAGATGTTGTGTCCCTCAGTCGTGCTGTCATGACATGGTGCGCCAGAAGTTCATGCTGGAGACAGATTTTGGTCCTGAACGCCCCACCCCGTTTTATTTTGGAAGTCCTGGATTCCTGGATCTCTAGGATGTATGCTGGATCATTAGCCAAAGGCTGCTTAGGCTCTGTCCACTGCACCAACATAGCCTTCTCCTCACTTGTGTCACTGTCTCCAGCATTAAGAGTTCTATAGACTCCTTTCAGGTAACCCATTATATTCTTGATAGTGCACCGGCGTTCTCTTGGCCAGTTGGAGCGCTCCTTTACCCTATGCATGAGTGACTCGTATTCAAATGCAGGTGCCCGGGGGGGGGGGGTTAAATATTTAATAGATTATTCCTCTCACTTGAGCTATAGTGTATTACTACGTCCTCCGACATGGTTGTGAGAGAGTGGTCTGGTCTCACATTCTTAAGGTATTGAAACCGCCCTCCTTTGGTTTGCGGTTTTCATACCCTTAGAAAGTGCACGTCAGGATGTATTAACATACATAATAGGCTAACACGGTGGTTCTGCAGACACACCAGTCCCCTGCCCCTTTTGCTTTCCTCTTTGAAACTAGTTACACGCACAGCTGCATGGAATTTTCAAATTCACTTCTGCTGGACTTCCATGGAGTTCCATAGAATTCCTAAAAGCAGATTGTGTTTTTGTGGGGTGTTTTCTTTTTTGGTGCCAAGATCCCTGGTAGCTCAGCCCCTCCCCCCCAACTCCCTCGGTCCCTACTCATCCCTGGGACTTACCTCAGGTGATGATTCCCTGAGCTGGCCCCCCTTCCCACCACCACCCCCCCCGGGTGGGGGCTGCCGAGTAGGCATGCTCCTGATGGAGGCTATACTCTGTTCCAGGCAGACCCCTGAACTGCCACTGTTCCTCCCTGGCATACCTCCCAGGGCGGGGCTGCGGAATCGGGCCGGTCCTGACGGAGGACTGTAGCTTGGTCACTAGCTGAGTGCCGCGGTGGGCGTAGCGGGACCAGGAAGTGGGATGTCATCCATGGGACTGGCATTTTTTACATGCTTTGTCCCCTGGAAGGCGCGGCATGCAGTGATGTAAGGTGTCGAAGTGCTGATGTCCCAAAACGCCTCCGGTACATCTCTGCTCAGTTTACATAAACTGTTGTGCTGTTTACCTAAATCTGTAGATTCATTTTTCAAGTATTCTGTGTAGAAATGCTTTTCAGAATTCAACAGAACTAAAGCGGAATGTCTGTGGTTGGCCTGCAAATGCAGCAGTAGCACTGCCTCTTGCACCACTGATAGTCTGGATTCAGGAGCGAACTCTGAGCATTGGAGGGTCTGGCGGGAGGGAGAGGAGGATCTAGCATCCAAAGGACTGCTCTCTGGGAGGGAAGATTTGCGAAGCCTGGCAAATGCCTGACCCCTGGGAGAAGCTGGTGAAAAGGAAGCTCAGGACTGCCAGAGAGCAGGGGGGGGGGGGCATTGCAGACATCGACCCACACTGTGTCCTCTTGGGGAGAAAAAGATAAAGTGCCAGCTAGAAGGATGATGCCAGACACTCACAGGCCCTGCTTCAGACTAGTCTGGCCCATCAGCAAGAACCATATCCTGTACAATGGGGGGGGTAGAGAAATCCTGCTGGGTGGGGGGGGGTGCAAGCCCTGGGGAATACAGCTGGGGGCAGGTCTCAGTGGAGATCAGGGTGGTGGGGCTGGTGTGCCCAGGGATGGGGACAACTGGGGATGAAGAAACAAAATAACAAAAAAAAAAAATTTCTGAAAAGCATTTCACAAGTACGTGAATTGCGCTATCAGAATTCTGCTTTCTGAACAGCCCTACTCATACACTTATAAGGCCCTACTTAATACCTTATATATTAAAAGGGAACAGTCGGCACAAAGGGCCCCCGCACTTGTGTGGGGCTGGTCCCAGTGTCCACTTTGTGCGCAGAAACGTTTTGGTTTACTTAGTATAGTAGATTATATCAGACTTAATTTTGTTTAGTTCTAGCTTGACATCTTCTGTTACTACAACTCCCGGAATCCCCTGCAGTACATGTTAGAGCTTTTATAATCTCTGAGCAGATGTTTACCAGGTCTGCTTTTCTCCAGGGACTAAGTACTGTACTTAGCCCAGGGAAGACAGTAGGACCAACAAACCAAAAATCAGATCTGCAAACTCTTAACATGCACTGCAAAATACGTGTTGGGCCCAGCCCCACACTTGAGTGTGGGAGCACTTTGTGCTGACTGTTCTCCTTTAAACATCTGTGTAGTGGAAACTGGTACAGATACTGTTTCCATTGTTCATCATGGAATGGTCTCCTTTCATATCCGGAAAGAGTTTTCTTGGAGCCAGCCCGTCATCGCAGCATTATGGCCACCACTTGTGACACGGGGCTGACCAGGATGAGGAGGATCCAGTGTCCTTGCAGATGCTTTTCTCCCGGGGGGATGCACTGCCATGCGAGTGCCACCTGGGTGATCACAGAGCTGCAAGGGGTGGGCTTGGCTGGTGCAGCGCTTAGCACACTTGCATGCGTACCCTTGTCATTGACATCCTTTGGGAAGTGGGGGGGGGACAAGAAAACATCCTGAGTGATGCAGGATGAAGCCTGCCTGCTGCAGACCCTACACTGGTTACCCAGGCACCCCTTCTACCAGATCCATTTCTCCAGAGGAGCTTGGGGAAACCACAATAGCCCTGCCATGTGTAGTAAGCCACACAGGGCAGAGATGGGGCAAGTCCAGGAGAAGTCGGATGATGGTGTGTGGGGGGGATGGGCAGTAGAAGGGGGCAAGTCTGATTTTAATGAAAAGAGACAGTAATTAGGTTCTTCAAGGCTTCATCCATCCAAGCGAACCAATCTTTTACCTAGAAGGGAAGGCCGTGCGATCCAGTGGCTAAAGCACTAGCATGGAGACCACGCACAGGTTCAAATTCCACTACAGCCAAATACGTACTGTATGACCTCTGGCGAGTCACTTAACCTCCCAGTGCTCCAATCCAGCCAGGTGTGGAAATGGGTAGATGGAGAACCCGACTGGAAATGAGATGTTGCATCTTAGCTGGGCTGTTATAAACAAATCTGAACAAAATATATCTCTTTCAGTAATGGAGAGGTTGTGAGGAGCTAGGGGCACATTTTATTTGTGGTGTTTTTTTTTTTTTGTTTTGTTTTTTTAGCTGCTTACTCCTGCAGCAGTTTCGACTCAAGACAGTGGTGGTTGTAACTCAGAATCTGGAGTCTGCCAGCCTGCCAGCACAGTGGTAGGGTTACCGCTTGCAATGCCAGCGATTTGGGTTCAGGAACAAACCTGAATGGGGGGGGGGGGGAGTCGAGCACCCACAGGCTGCTCTCCTTCTCCGGGGAGGGTGGGGTATCTGTCCCGCTACTCTACCGCCACCTGGGTGACCACAGGTGGAGGTGCAGTGGGATGACATGAAGAGGGGAGGGAGGATGTCGGCCAAGAGCCAGGACAACAGCACGTTGCTACATGTCCCACCCCTTGGTTTTCCAAGTGCATTGGCATCATTGGGGCAGAAAACCCCTGTAACGGATACCTGGAGATGGGACCTGGCTGCCGAGAGAGATCCACAACCAAGCTTCAGGAAGGACCTTGGCAGCATACCCAGCACATTAATGGACTGGAGGGGACTATTGAGAGGCCACCTCCCGCCAGGGGCAAACAGGCAGATGGGGGCAGTTCAATAGGGTCTGCAATGAAGATACCTGAGGGGACTTCCATGGAAGCACGCATAGCCTAGGGATTTGGGGAGGATAGGTCCGGAGTGGTGAGTAAGGGGGCTTAAATGGAGAATATTAAAAAAAAAAAAAAAATCTTGTTGTCAACTTACCCACTTCCTAGCCCCCAAGTTGGGGATATGAGTAGACCTGGGGCCCCACTGGAAGTGAGATGTTGTGTCTCAGATGCACTATCACAACTGGAGGATGGGTAAGCGATGGGGGAGGAGGGCCCCTGTCTATCTAGACAAAAAAGCGAATATCTCTAGAACAAGCACAGTTACAGGGTTTAAATCTTTTTTTCTCTCTCTTTTTCCCCAAATGGAGGGCAAATTAGTACACTTTGTGCAAAGATTTGGCTCAAAATGGAGGTTTTTGCACAACAAGCGGGTACAAAGTGGAGTTGTTTGCATAATAGAGATTTTGTCATAAAAAAATTGACTCCCAAGTGCTGGTTTACAAATGTCAAATTCGGGGAGCCTGAGCAAGATGGCAGCTTGAGTTTTATACTCCTGGGAATAGACTCTGAACATAGTAATTTAAACTTGTTATTGAACATATTAAGAGAACACAATGACTGCAAAAAATATCCGAAGTCTCTGGCTGCAGATATGGGCAATCCAAAGAGAAACAAAAACCAGCAGCAAGGAGATAAATGCAAAAATCCTACAGACCCTCCGACCACACGGTCATCCTCTGGTGTGGCTGTGGAGGGCAAGCTGACTGAGAAGGAAGAGACTCTGCAAAGCCGGGGCCTCAAAATCAGTAATTTCATTCAGTATCCGGATTATCAGACAAATCTGATACCTTGACAAACGGAGTCAGCTTTCTAGAAATGGACGTCGTGACCCTCAAGACAGAAACTGTAGACACTAAAAATTGCTGTGAGGCAGCCTTAGGAGCGACGGCAAATCTTATTAAAGAAAACCTACTATTCTGCCTCTTTCTGAACACCCTTCCCCAATCCTGTTCTGAGCAAATCATTCTATATGCTGACGACGCAGTAATTTTCACCTCTCACAAGGATCCTGAACCACTTCAAGGTAATCTTCAGCAAGGCTTTGCCGCTGTAGAAATCTGGTTTAGTAGGCACAAGCTGGTCCTAAACCATAAAAAAAACAAGGTTATGCTTTTCAACAGCCATCGCTACCAGCACAGGCATCACCCCCTCACCATCACTACTAGCCTCGGAATCACCCTTGAGCAAGTTCAGTCATTTAAATATCTCGGGATGTCTCTGGACCCAAGCCTGTTATATGGCTCCCACATTGACTGTGTTGCCAAAGCTGCAAATACTCGACTAGGCCTGCTACACCGCCACAGACATCATCTTACTCCGGAATCCTTGAGGATCGCTATCCAGAGTTCGGTGGTCTCCATCATAGATTACGGCCTAATCATCTACGGTTCTGCATCAGCCACTGCGCTCAGATGAATATCGACATCTCTCAGCAAGGCTTGCAGGCTCATCTCTGGTGCCCACCATCTGACTCATACGCATGACATTTATGCGCAAACCGGATAGCTACAACTCTCCAACCGCATACGGTATGTAACCGGCACTGTGGTTAAGAAAGTTACTATGGGACTCGTGCCTCCTGGTGTCCAAGCACTACTGCTACCATGCCTGAATACTCGTAGCACCAGGCAATCCGAAACTCAACTTCTCCACGGTCCCCATTGCTGCACCTCCCAGGGCCAAAGATTCTTTGTCTGTAGGGGGCCTAGCTGGTTAAATGAACTCAGTCCTGACATCACCTCTATGACGAAACTCTGCCCTTTCAAAGCCAAACTTCGCCTTCATCTCATTGCTGCCAGCTCATATGACTGCTACATATAACCAGCCTCCCTAATCTTCTACAAATCAGCTCCATGCACTTATCCCACTGGCGACTCCTACATATAACCAACCCTACCTATGATCACCCTCCCCTACTCCATGCAATATACCCTGCCCCCCTTTTCTGCCATTCCCTTCTCCCCATCCTTTCTTTTCCTCCTCTTCCCCACTGTAGCACTTCCCCACTTTGTTCTATATATGTCACCCTTTTCACCCCCACTGTGATGTTTGACAACTGCCTTTGGCTGCTCTCTCCTCCTGTGGTATTCACCCTCCCCAATGTGTCCCCCTCCACTTTCCACTTTGTTTTCACCATGTGATCCCACTATTGTACAGCTTATCCTGACCTTGGCATTGTATTTCTCCTAGTTGTAATTGTGTTGTACTGTAATCGACGTGGAACCTTTGTAAAAGAGCCTTGGCTCCAAGGTACTTGTAATCCTAGACTTAATAAAATAAAAAAATAAATAAAACACCCTGCGGCCCAGTGGCATAGAGGGCTGAGGTGCTGGCACCTTACATCAATCCACGCCGGTGACCCGGGTTTGGGAACAGACTCGGGACGCCAGGGGCTGGCAGAGGAAGGAGAGGATTGAGCATCCGTAGGACTGCTCTCCTCTCCTGGGGTGGGTGGTGGGTTGACGTCGCGCTGTGGCGGCCCCTGGTGGAGACTGGGAGAACAATAGATGCACGTTGGGGATGCACCAGAAAAGCAGAAATACCGCCCCACTTGAGCCGGATGACGGCTACCCAGCTCTGTGGTGCCATTCATGTCCCTGCCGAGTCGTCCGTCCCAGCAGCACCCTGGGGCCAAGTGTAGCGCTGGCTAGCCCCGGGCTGGCGCATTCCCCCTCGGAGGAGGGGGGGGCCTGTCCGGAGAAGGGTTACTCCGGGTTACCCTGGGTGTTGGCTGCTATGTGGGACTGGAGGATCGGAGAGCAGATGGACCAGAGCAGGCATTGGCGAGCCTGAAAGAGAAGCTGAAGTGAAGCATGTAAGGAGGAGGTAAAAAGATAATGCAATAAAAAAGAAAACACCCACCTGCAAGCCCGAATTGAATCACTAGAAATCCAGGCTCGCTCCTTCAGTGTTCGGGTGGTAGGAATACTAGAAAGGATCGAAGGCGACTACCTCATCTTGTTTTTAAATGAATGGTTGCAGCAACAGTTTGGGGAGTCCATAATTAACTGGCCCATTACTATCCATAAGACATACAGAGTGGCAGCACCTGGCAGGCCAGTGAATCCTGAGGCACCCGGTGCAATCCTGGTGGTCATGGATGGCACTGGATCAAGGGACTTTGTGCTGGGGCTTGCTCGTCACCCAAAAATATTACTGTGCGACTGTCATCGAGTGAGCCTATATCCAGATTTATGTTGCGCCACCAGGACGAAGAAGAAGAAGTGATTCGACAGGGTATGGGCAGTCCTCCAAGAGGCAGAAATACCCCAGAGAATGCCTTTCCCGGCTCGGCTCTGGATTGTACGCCACAGCAAAATATACATTTTCTCTGATCCAGCTGAAGCCCTAAAGTGGGCGCAATGAAATACCTCTACTCATTCCTCAAGAATTGTGGGTTCTGAATCAGAGAGTGAGGAAGAAGGAGCCAGTAAGCAAGAGGAAAAGGAAGAGGAGACCATTATGGTTTTCCAAAGAGGTATCAAAGAAAGTGAAAGCCAAAAAGATTGCATTCAGGCAATACAAAAAGACACAGGCAGAAGGGGATAGGGAGAAGTACCAGGAGAAGCAAAGGGAGGCAGGGAGGTCAGTAAGGGAAGCCAAAGCTCAGACAGAAGAACACATTAAAAATCAGTGGGTAAAGGGACAAAACCTTTACAGGTACATAAGTGAAAAAAGAAAGACAAAGGGAGGATGAGTGAGACTGAAGGGGGAGGATGGGAGCCGCATGGAGGATGACAACAGTAAAGCTGACATATTGAATAGGTATTTCTGCTCAGTCTTTACTGAGGAAGGAGGGTAATGGGTCTGAAGGGGTACAAGGGTGAGAAT
Source organism: Neoceratodus forsteri (assembly GCA_016271365.2). Taxonomy (NCBI): domain Eukaryota; kingdom Metazoa; phylum Chordata; order Ceratodontiformes; family Ceratodontidae; genus Neoceratodus; species Neoceratodus forsteri. The sequence continues at coordinate 58,990,855 of JADMNL010000036.1, read as the reverse complement.
GTTGCGAAATAGACACAAGTTCCTTTGCTGCGAAAGGTCCTGAAGGAACTGGAAGTAATAAGAGTTGATAAAGCAATGAGGGCAGATGGGTGCACCTAGGTCCTTAAAGAACTAAGAGAGGTGGTGGCTGAACCTCTGGCTATCCTGTTTAGCCGATCACTGGAAACGGAGGTACCAAAGACTGGAGGACAGCAGATGTAGTCCCTATACAAAAGTGGGAACAAAGAGGAAGCAGGGAACTACAGACCAGTCAGCCTCACCTCGGTAGTGGGGAAGATCATGGAAGCACTACTGAAGGAGAGATTGGTGGAACATCTGGTTGTCAATGGACTACAGGACCCAAGGCGGCATGGTTTCACCAGGGGAGGTCATGTCAGACCAACCTCATTGAATTTTTTGACTGGGTGACTAGGGAGGTGGATCAGGGGAGGGCAGTGGACATGGCCTATCTGGACTTCAGCAAGGCCTTTGACACTGTGCCTCATAGAAGACTATTACACAAACTGGGAATATGGGTGTGGGCAGGACAGTAGTGTGGTGGGTAGGTAACTGGCTGGGTGGCAGGACACAGAGGTAGTGGTAAATGCTGTCACTCCACAGAGGAAGAGTGACCAGTGGGGTACCACAGGATCAGTGCTGGGACCGGGTCCTATTCAACATCTTCATCAGTGACATTGCACAGGATCTAGAAGGCAGAATTTCACTGTTAGCTGATGACACACAGCTCTGTAACAGAGTAGACACACCAGAGTGTGAGACAGAATGAGAAGCGACCTGCAGAAACTTGAAGAATGGTCAGGGGTTTGGCAGTTGAAATTCAATGCAAGAAGTGCAAGATAATGCATATGGGGCACAAAACCCTGGCACAATATATCAGTTGGGGGTGAGGATATAGCATGCACCAAGCAGGAAAGGGATCTTGGGTTGTCATCTGATGACCTCAAAAGGTAAGGAAACAGTGTGACAAGGCAGCAGGTAAAGCAAATAGGATGCTGGGATGTATAGGCAGGGCATCACCAGCAGGAAAAGGGAGGCTAATTCCGCTTATACAAGACACTAGTGAGGCCCACCTGGAGTACAGTGCATTCTGGAGACCATACCACGTAAGGACATAGACAGGGTAGAGAAGGTTCAGAGGAGGGCAACAAAGATGGTGCATGGATTGCATCACAAGTCCTATGGAGACAGGTTGAAGGAACTGAACATGTACTCCCTGGAGGAGAGGAGAGAGGGGATATGATAGAGACATACAAGTATCTTACAGGAGGAACAGCGTGCAGGAAAACACTATTTTAAGCGAAAAAGATGTTCCAGGTGTAGAGGCATGGGATGAAGTTGGAGGAGGAGCGATTCAGAGGAAACATGAGAAGAATTTCTTCACAGACGGGTGGTGGACAAGTGAGACACCCTGCCAGAGGAAGTGGTGGGGGCTGAAACAATCACGGGATTTAAGAATGCATGGGATAGACATAAAGGAATTCTAGAGGTCAGGGGTAAGGGGAAACAGACTTCTAGGAAAACAAACTGAACTTACAAGCTCAAATGGGCAGACTGGGTGGGCCATAGGCCCTTATCTGCCAACACTGTCTATGTATCTATGTATCAGTAGAGGAATCTGAGTACTGACACTTCCAGGCTCGCCAAATGCCGAGGCGTAATGGCTGCCTTTTTTTTTTTTTTTACTTTGATCTCTACTAGTTAGTTCACCACCAGTAACACTTGCTTGTCTGCACCATTCGATAACTAATATTTTAAAATAATTGCAATGCCAGATTTTGGGCCAGCTTCTTTATTTTAAACATGAACAAAATGTGTTTTGATTGCTTTTAGGGAAACGGTTCAAATAATGGCCGATAATCAGTTTGTTACAATGGGCGATGGCAGCTATTGTAGGGCTGCATTTCTAGAATGTAAAGCAGACGTTTCTACATACGGTGATCACGTTATGGCTCACCGAGTTCTACTTGCTGCTTCCAAGAGTTTTATTCCATGGTTTGTTTAACTTGATGAATGCTTAACTAGAGCCATATATAATATACAGGGTTTGCCCTGATGGCTTAAACGAGATATAAAGCATGTACCTTCTGTCCCCTAGGTTGGGAAATAGAACCACCTGTTGCAGTTTTACGGTGTAATACATGCAGCTCCTGGACTCAATTACACATTTTTGATTTACTCTTCTTTCCTAGATATAAAGGCGAACCCCTATAAGATGCATCTTATTGCTGAGGCACGTTTATTACGTATTAAGAGGTGTGGTAACCTTGTCGGCATTCACCTTATCCTTGGGTGCCAAGTAAAAGTATTGTACTTTCTGTATGTGAATTTGGAAATTCTAGTAAACATATAGTTTGAAAAAAACATGTCAAATTAAATTTTTTCTGGTGTTTTCCTTTGAAAACAGAAACTCGCCAGCTCCATGGTGCCAGGCGATAGGAGTTCGCCTGGCACGCTGACAACCCAGGTTCGCAGGCCAGCAGGGAGCGTTCAGAGCATCCCTTGGATGCTCTTCTCACAGGAGGGGAGGGACAGGAACACGCTGCTCTGGAGTGGCTCCTGGTGGTTGAGCCTGGCACCATGCAGTGTGCTGTGGGTGACCACACGGTCCATGCGTGGATAACCTAGGATGCCACGGCTTGCACCCAGTAGGGGAAGGGGCTGAAAACTGGAAAATGCCAGCTTTGTCGCCAGATGACGGTGGCCCCTGTCCTCCAGTCGCCGTGGTAGCCAGGCTAGCCCCCGATGCTGTGCCCCTAAGCTGCTCTGACCCAGATGGCGAAAGGTGCCTTCAGGCACTGAATTCTCCCCTTCCCGTTGCCCCTCATGGGTAGACATCACCCCCCCACCCATGTCGAAGAGATACAGTGGGACAACTGGAGCAGAACGACGAGGGAGCAGTGGACAGCAGGAACAGAGAATCGGGGTGGCTGTAAGGAGACTGGCTGCCCAAAGGAGAGCTCGACGGGGAAAGCCACGGCAGAGGAGACCAAACAGATAATGCAAAAAAAAAAAAGAAAACCGAAACTTACTAGTTGAGAGAATAATGTAACGGGTTTCAGAGAGGGGTTGAAAACATCCCTTGAATGAGGAAAGGACAAATTTTGTTTTGTTTATTCAGTAATTTTTATTAACTTATACTTTAAAAACATTTTAATGTTGTTCTTTTCAGGTTCATTTCCTTGTAATTAGGATGCTGACTGTATTTATACATACCACACATTTCTGACCCTGTTCCTGACATTCAATGTATAAACAGCTAGGGTGGAACCACAGCATCCAGACTTCCCCACCCCCAAGCAAACTGCTGGTGGTGGTGGTGTGGTGTGGGGGGGGACAAGCGGAGCAAGTCGCACTTTGTTGTACAATGTTAAAAGGCAATCTCGCTCTCCCTCCAGGTGCGTAATGGTTCCAGGCTGTTGTGTCGACCCATCTCTGCCTCTGTGCTGAGCAGACCTGAAGCCGGGACAGACAAGGTAAGTCTGCATTCAGGGCCCATTTCCTGGTTGATTGTTTGCACACTTTTGACACAAGGGACAAGAGTTTGTGTTCCCGGAAATTTCCAGACTCAGCTTAACTCCATCCAGCATTCAGTAGTCTGTATCTGTTCTTTTGCTACCTTTCATAGTAACGGTTACAGGACGTCAGATTTTGCTCGAGTTTCTTCATTAGAGGGGGCAGTGCTGAACCATTGTCCCCCCCACTGCACTTTATAAAATGTTTTTTTTTTTTCCAATTCATCATTCTCGTACTAAGATTTGCCCAAGGGAGCGTGGACATTTTTTCCCCCAGTGAGTATCCAGATTTTTTGAATGGTTGAGGATGCTGAAAATTGAAGCTCTTTGGCCATGGGATGGGCATAGCCCAGGTGGTAGTTGGGCATAGAAACATAGAATTTGACGGCAGATAAGGACCGCTTGGCCCACCCAGTCTGCCCATTTCCCTACCTACTGGATAAGCTGCAGATCCTAGTTAACCAGCAGCCTACTTCTTTCTACCCCCACCCCCCAGAATTGCCTTATGACTATCCCATGCATGCTTGAATTCCACCACTGATTTTGACTCCACAACCTCCTCCGGAAGGCCATTCCATGCATCCACAACCCTCTCTGTGAAAAAATACTTCCTTAAATTACCTCTGAGCCGCCCCCTCTATCTTCAAATTGTGCCCTCTTGTTCTTGCACACCTCTTTTTTTGAAAGATGCTACCCTCTTGGACTTTGTTGATTCCCTTGAGGTACTTGAAAGTTTCTATCTTGTCCCCCCTCTCCCTCCTTTCCTCGAGGCTATACATATTAAGCTCCTTAAGTCTCTCTTCATATGTCTTCGGTGCAGACCCTGCACCATTTTAGTTGCCCTCCTCTGGACAGCTTCCATCCTGTCTATGTCTTTGCAGAGATTGGGTCTCCAGAACTGCACACAGTACTCCAGATGGGGTCTCACCAGCTGTCTGTACAGAGGGATAATAACTTCCTGTTTTCTACTGGTGATGCCTCTCCCTATGCATCCCAGTATCCCCAGCCCTCCTTGCTGCCCTCTCACATTGCTTGCCCACCTTTAGGTCATCTGATATGACTACCCCCAGGTCCCTTTCCATTTTTGTTGTTGTTAGTATCTCACCCCCCATTGTGTACTCTTCCCCTGGGTTTTGTTTCCCAGGTGCATTACCTTGCACTTCTAACATTGAATCTAAGCTGCCATACATTTGACCATTCCTCTAACCTTGCCAAGTCCCTTCTCATCCTTTCCACCCACCCCTGTGCATCAACTCTGTTGCAGATCTTAGTGTCATCTGCAAAGAGACATACTTTTCCTTCCAGTCCTTCTGCAATGTACATAAAGACATTGAAGAGGACTCGGTCCTAATACTGAACTCCTCGCGGTGCCCCGCTAGTAACCCTCCTTTCTTCTGAGTGGACTCCATTTACTATTACTTCTGTGTCCTATTCTCCAGCCACCTTACCCAGGCTGTCATCTTGGGACCCACTCCCAGGCTGGCTAACTTATATATTAATCTTTGTGTGGGACTGTGTCAAATGCCTTGCTAAAGTCTAGGTAGGCCATGTCCACAGCCCTCCTGATCTACTACTTTGGTCACCCAGTCAAAGAAATCTATCAGATTGTCTGGCATGACCTTCCCGCTGTGAATCCATGCTGCCTAGGGTCCTGTGCCCCTCTGGCCTCTAGATACTCGACAATTCTTTCCTTTAGAAGTGATTCCATCATTTTCCCTATCACTGAGGTTAAACTAACAGGTCTATATTTTCCTGCTTCTGCCTTGCTCCCACTTTTGTGAAGGGGAATCACATCTGCCCTCCTCCAGTCCTCGGGTACCACCCCATCCTCCCATGATTTGTTAAAGAGGGTAGTCAGTGGTGTCACTAGTTCTACCCTTAGTTCTTTTAGAATTCTGGGATGAATCCCATCAGGCCCCATTGCTTTGTCCACCTTCAGTTTTAAGAGTTCTTTCAGAACCCTTTCTTCTGTAAATGGGCTGGTATCAACTTCTGTATCCAGAGTGTTACTACTGTTTTGTTTTATGTACCTCCCCTCTTCCTTTGTAAATACTGAGCAAAATATTTGTTTAGTATCTCTGCCTTTCACATTCTCCCTCTGCCCACCCTCCCTCCCTTTATTAAGCTTCACTGTCCTCCCTTGGTCTTCTTTTGCTCCTGATGTACCTATAAAAGGTTTTATTCCCTTCTTAACTGAGTTGGCTATCTTTTCCTCAGTTTGGGCCTTTGCTGTTCTGACTGCCTTCCCAGCCTCCTTTTGCTTTAACTGATACAGTTCTCTGTCCTCGCCTGCTACATTCCTTGTACTTCCTGAATGCTTTCTTTTTCTTGAACCTTCACTGCCACTTCCTTTGAGAACCATAGTGGTTTCTTACATCGTCTTGTTTTGTTTATTTGCTTCACACAAAGGCTCGTTACCTCTGTGATGGCAGTTTTATTATTCCCCATTGTTCTTCCACCCTCCTTCCCACCCATTTGCTAGTGCATTCCTTAGACACTCACCCATTTTTGGCAAAGTCAGCCCTCCTAAAGTCCAGTACTTTTGTCTTTGTATGGCTTGACTCATTGCTGTGTTTATTAGAACCATACTGTTCGGATGGTCGCTAGTTCCCAGATGGCTACCCACTTACATCTGTGATCCTCTCTCCATCTCCATTTGAGAGTATCAAGTCTAATATTGCTCCCTCTCGAGTGGGCTCCAGTACTAGTTGTCTAAGGCATGCCCCTGTAGGGCATCTAGAATAACTGCACTCTTAGTGGCAGCTGCAACTGCGCTCAGTTAACATCTGTGCATATTCAGATCACCCATCAGCAATATCTCCCCTTTTTCTGCCATTCTAAGTATACTTTCTATCATTTCCTTGTCCATTTCCTCCCCTGAGAGGGTTCTGATACAACCCCTGTGCGGATTGTGGTGCCATTGCCTGTCTCCAAATTTACCCACAGTGCTTCTTCTCCTCCCTGTTTACCCTTTTGTTCTGTTGCTTTTATTCCTTCCCTTATGTAAGAACTACTCCCCTCTTTTACCCTCCCTGTCCCTCCTGTAGATAGTGTATCCTGGTATGTTTACGTCCCAGTCATGGTTTTGTGTGTACCATGTTTCTGTGACTGCCACGATATCCAGATGTTCCTCCTCCATCAAGGCCACTAATTCAGGAAGCTTGTTACCTAGACTACGGGCATTGGTACTCATTGCTCTCCATTTTTTGATGGCCTTACCTTCTGTTGCAGCATCCCCCACTGACCGTTCTACCTTGGTCTTTTTCTCATTTAGTACCCTGTTTTGCTGACCACAAGGGCAGACCACCCTACCTGTCTGTGATGGTGTATGTCTACACTGACCTGCAGGGTGAGAAAGTAACTGTTGCATTTTAATTGGGGCACTAAAAAGCATTTCTTATGGTATGGTTGCCATATTGTGGAGAAGGGGTGGAGGAACTGGAGATGGTACAGAACAGGGCAGCCAGGATAACATGGAGAGGTTGAGGAGGTAGGAATGTTCCAGCTCGGGACACCTGATACCCACTGGGTAGGGAGTTGCCCTCCATTGCCGGCAGCCTGGGATCAGGAACAAGCCCTTTACACTGGCAGCAAGGTGACCAGTAAAAGAGGAGTGCTGCTGACAGCTGCGTGTCCTTGATGAGGTGGGAGGGTGTGGCGCTTCTGCGGAATAAGCAACCACTGCAATAGGGCCCAGGAAGGTTCACTTTCCAGTCAAAGGGGAAGCTGCTTCTCAGCAAGGCACCCCGCAGCTATATTGTGTGACACGGGGTGGTGAGAGGGCAGCATTACAGGGGAGAAAATAGCCTGGCTCTATCTGAATGATGGCCGCAAGCATACGAAGAAGCCAGCAGAAGGCTGCCATTTGGTCTATCTAGTCTGCTCGCATTGCGGGGTACACAGCTTGAGCTACTGTCCCTGCCCTCCCACCCCACACCTCCCATTCTCCCTATGCCTATCCCAGCCTCTCTTAAAGCTGCCCGCTGTCTTCAATGAGATCACCTCTTCTGGCAGCGCATTCCAAGTGTCCACCACCCTCTCTGTGAAGAAGCGCTTCCTGACCTTCCTCCTAAATCTCCCACGCTCCAGCTTAAGACTGTGCCTCCTTGCGTTATGGTTGCCACTCAGCTTAAAGAGACTCTCCTTATCCACCTCAATCATGTCCCCTCTCTCCTGTTTCCAGGGCGTACATGTTCCATGCCCTCAACCTCTTCTCATGTGCTCTACCCTGCTGACCCGCTGTCATCTTTGCAGCCCTCCTCTGGACCTTCACCAGCAGTTTACTGTCCTTTTTGAGGTGTGGGCACCAGAACTGAATCCCGTACTCTAGATGAGGCCTTACCGGGGACCTGTAAAGGCAAGTACATTTGGGTGGTATCCTGTGATCTCCGATCATGGGAAGACCCCAGCTGTGGAGGGAGGCAAAGCAGATTTTACCTGTGGTGCCTTTTCCTGGGGCTCAGGGCTCTGTACAAAATATGCATAACAGATCAACAAAACGTGGAATAAATAAATCAAAATTCAGCATAAATAACATAACCCAGCAGTTATCCTTGCTTGCTGCTTTTTGATTTGGGTGGTAAATACTGTAAATGTGGTCAGGCAGTAAGCAAGATTGAAAAGATGATGAAGCGGAACCACGAGAGTTGGCAGAAGCAGTGTGGTTAGTGTTGGATGGATCGGGGTGTGGGGGAGCAGAGGCCTGATCAAGAAGAAAGAAAAATTGAAATGTTTTCCCTGGAAGACGGAGGATTGTTTGGGGGGGGGGGATTGATAATGGTATATCAAATTTTGATGGGCTAGAGCCACCCCGATGGCCCCGTGGCAGCATATAGTCGCGTTACCATGCAGGTGACCCGAGTTTGAGAGCGGACTCTTGTTCATGTCAGATATTTATCTATTTGGGACGATGGCCCATTGGGTATAAAAAGTAAGAGTCAGATAAAAAAATAAAGGGTCTTATTGTTCAGCTGAGTCCAGGCTCATAACAGCAGTTTAAAACTGTTAAATCAAAGAGCAGGTTGTCCCCAAGGGAGAAGAAAAGGTGGGTCAAAACTGAAAACTCTGGCTAATTGTCTCAATCCCCCACTCTCAGATAAACACTGGGGATGTAATAGATGAGGAGCCCATGTTACTGGTGGTTTCTGAAAGCCGTTCTTCACATGGAACCAAGGAGAGTTAATTTTTTAGAACTTAGAACTGTGCAGAATGACTCTGAATGTGAAGAATGGGTTTCCATGGGGCGTTATGAGCAGTCAGTTTGGGAAGTTGAACAAGTGCCTTGCTAGGTACTCCTTGGCATTTGCAGGCGCCCCCCTGTTTAAGACCTTCTGGAAGATTTGGTCTTTAAAAATTTTGTTTTGTGTTTCTAAAATAGGCAAATTCTGTATTATAAGGAAGCAATAACACACTGCGGGCTGTGTGTTACGCTGTGATAAACACATGTGTAGGGGCATAATGAGGCACACGTCCACAAGCATGCCTAAAAAAATATTGTCCCCTTTTGTTACTTCCTGGGCTATTCTCTCTTCAGTTTGTGTCTTTGTGCTTCTTACTGCTTTCCCTGCTTCTCTCTGTTCCCCCGATGCACCTCCCTGTCCTCCTCCCTCTGTGTCTCCTTACGCCTTCTGAATGCTACCTTTTTAGCCTTTACTTTTTCCGCCACCTCTTTCAAGAACCATAACTGCCTCTTTTCCCTCTTGCTTTTGCGCACTTGTTTGATGCAGAGGTTTTTTTGCCTTTCCTGTGCTCCATTTTATCTTTGCCCACTGTTCCTCCACCCCACCCAGGTCATCCCACACTACTAGGTCATCTCCTGAGGCATTCTCCCATCTTTTTAAAATCTGCCCTCCTGAAGTCCAGGACCCTCGCCTGTGTGGTTCGATTCCGCAGCTGTCCTTGTATTGAACCACACCATACAGTGATCACTGGTTCCCAAGTGGCCTCCTGTCTTGACACCCTCCCATCCTGCTGCCCATGCGATCCTCAGGATCCACTTCCCATCCCTCCAGGCCATGGTGCTGGGTAGGCACCTCACCTGCCCCCCACCCCACATTTCCTATTCCCAAATCTACCCCCTTTGCAAAAGAGTCCCCCACCAGAACTTGCTTCCTCCTCCTCTGGGGTCCTTTGTCACCCTCCTTGGGGTCTCCACTACAGAGGGCCCCATCCCCCTTGATTACTACTACAGGTGCCTACTCCTGGCTGTCCTACTTCACCAGAGCAGTGTAGGAATTACGTAGTGGTACCGGTTGAGGAATGTGCCTATGCCCCACCCCCACCCTTCCAGAGACCACCATAGTCCGGCCGTTCTCCTCCCTGACATCCTCTGAGGTAATGGTGGCAGACTTGGTGGCCCGTTTATGGTGGGGGGGGTTCCCCGAATCCTAGTCAGCTTGTCCTGAAGTCTAGTGACATCCTCCCTCAACCCAGAGTGGTGTGTGCGGATAAGGTAGCATTGCAGTCTCCAGAAGGTGTCTCTGAAAACTGCTGTCCCGTAGTCACTGCGCGGCATTACTCATAGCGTTTGCAACCTGTATTCTCCCTGTGTTACCTGGAAATACTTCTATACCCTTACTCCTCATAGGGTGCTTCTAGTGTTCCCCTTTTGTTTTCTATTTGTGTTCCCCATGCCGTGTTAAAATCTTTTTATACTCCTACCCTAGACAGGGTGTTGCTGCTATTCCTAGTTTTGGCCTGCCTTTTACCTTCCTTCCCAGCAGACCGTTGCACAGTAGTGAACAGGTGCCTTGCCTTAGTCGACTGGCAGAGTCCCCTGCTTCCTTCTGCTGATGTCTGTCAACACCTACAAAGCCAGTCACCTTTTCCACTCCTTCGCTGTTCCACTCACTCGCTGAACACGAACGTGTGGGACATATTGGCAGTGGCTGCTTTTATGCAGAACCTGCTCCCTTCCTGGTGGCAAACTGTTGGCCGTGAGAGGTCAGTTATCAAGTAGCCAAGGCCCCAGGCCAGACAATTAGCACCCCTCCCCTCAAACTACAGGGCTAGACACAGTTCTTGTAATATAGCCCCTGACTGTGGGCTACTGTGGCTGGTCTCAGAAAGTTTCACCACAACTTACCCCACCTGTGTTGCCTTCAGAAAACACAAACCTTTTTGTCCCTCCTGTGGCAAATGCAGGCAGACTCTGCTGAAGGTAGCAACTGCAGGAAAATTGGTCGCCTTAGTTTTGAAGTTCATGTGATTGTTGTGTGGACTGGGAGGGAGGCAGAGACGGAACAGAGCAGCTGTATCGAAATTAACGGAGAAGCAGTCAGACATTTTTTTTCTACCAATTTAAAATTTTACGGTGCCGTGAAATAAAAATGGTGGTTTTGGAGGTGTGATGGTAAGGTGGCACAGGGATACCATTGGTGAGCCTGTTGCCATTTTTTGGGGACTTGTTTTTTAGTGTGCTATAAAGTAAAAAAAAAAAAAAATAAAGTTATACATGCCAAGGGGTCTGAGCCAATCAAAATGCTTTACCGTGTTTACCCATTTTATTTAAAAAAAAAAAAGTTTTAATTTCTTAAAGAGCAGCTGACGCCTTTAGTAGAACTTTAACAAAACATAATATAGTATTTAGACACAGTTTGGTTTGTACTTCACATTAGTTCTGTATTCCTCCTTCCCATTATTTATTACTGGTGTAATTTGCATGAAAACAGGATCTTTGATCCTGAAGAGTCAGTCTATTCCTGTTGCTTTCTTCCTACATGTGGTCATAATGTACTGCTTGTGACATCACAGTTACTTCCATGGCAACGGATTGTGATGTCAACAAACAAGATTATGACTTGAAGTAGGGAGCAAGCTAAAGAGGCAGATGAATTCTTAATTATGAATAAGCTGTTCTAGTTTCCCCTTTGCCCTCTTCTGATAACACCTGTTCATGGTAGCTACTCTTTTCTACTTCCCCATGTCCTCTGCCCTTCAAAGGCTGCACGCCAGTGAGTTCTATAAGTGTTTCTAAGTTCACGCTATAAGGAATAAACTGTAACCTAATCGTATGTCCTATTGATAATGTTAAAAATGTTTTATTAGTATCTGATGTCTTATTGATATGGCATCAGTTGATAGTATTTCTTGTTAGTTGCTAGAACCAAGTCTGTCTTACCCAGGTGGTGTTCATTACTGGTCTACTCTGACCCTTGTTTGTTATGTATCTCCACTTGATAAGGAACCTTTCTAAAAGAGCCGCTGTGCTCAAAGGTATAAATCCGAATTGTATAAATAAATAAAAATTCTTAGGAATAAAAATCATGTATTCATGCAGCTTTCCTCAGTAATTTATGTATGTATTTATTTGCCTTTGGTAACCGGGTATGTGCACTAGGCATAGCAATGCCTATTTTCAGGCACGACCCGGGAGGATACAAGGGTTACAGAGACGGCGACAAACAGATTGCGGAGAACAACAATAGGTGGAAACAAATACAGTATATACAGGTTAATAAATAATGAGGAGGATAAATCTATAGGAGAAATCTATAGAATATATATGGGATGCAAGACGAATTGTACCTAAATATCATGTTTTTCAAATGTTTCAGCAGCTCTTTAACTGTGAAAGGCATATTCAGTTTATTGGCGAGCTGAATGAGAGAAAATATTGTTTACAACTGTTTACAGTTGCAGTCATGTAATACATACAGTATAAAAGTGCAGTACGTACAATGTATTAAACAGTGCCATTTCGATATAATGTGTCATAAATATTATAACAGATTAACACTAATATTTGCAACAATCGGGTAATCCAAGCTTTGAACTGTGAAACGGATACTGTATAGCCAATTTTTGTGTTTGCAACCAGGAATGAGGTATCGCTGTTGACAGTGTAAAAGTACCAGCTTTTGTTCAAGCTTTTGGGGCATAATATAAGTCGTTGGATCTCAAATCAATCCTAGAATATATCTTGGTTTGTAAAATATTTGTGTGATGGACAGGGGCTTTATTTAAAAGGATTTCACAGACAAAAATGTGCCAGTGTTAATTGTCTCCTTGTCAGTGATAACCCAACCCAAAGAAGAACGTGATACACAGTGGGGGGGTTCTCCACTGGAGATCAATGATGAGTCTAAGAGAGCAGCGATAAAGGGGATCCAGTGTGTCAGTCAAGACAGTGGGGGCATTTCGATAAAGTCTTCATAGCCCAGTTGTGCCAAGAATAGTGAAGGAAGATACCAAAGAGAGCCTTATTTCATTAGAAAAAAGGCTGCTGTCCTCTTTAGTTTACGACAGGTGTTGAATGGGATTTTTAAAAGATTACTGCCCTGAAAAATTAAGTATTTATATGAGCTAACCGTCGTGAGTGTAGTACCATCCTTAGCATGAATTGAAAGATCAGACGAACCATCAGAGATCTATTTACAAAACAGCACCCGCTGAGTCGTTTTTTTTTTGTATTCAGCACAAGTCTTGAGTTCGAGCTGAGCACCCTGGATTTTATTAAAATCATTCTGGAGGCCCGGTGGCGCTGAGGGTTGGCTGGGCAGCCACCTCGTACCGCGCCCGGCCGGGTTGGGGGAAACGGACTGGTCGCGGGAGGGAGGATCGCGTCCCAACGGATGCTCTCCTCCCTCAGAGGGATTTCTCAACCTCGAGTATGCGTGTGGGAGCACCGCACTGGGGTTGAGGCCGCCACCGGAGTCCGGGGAGGGGGGACGCTGTTAGGCGCTTGACGGAGGCGTCCTGTTAAGCACTCAGCTTCGCTTTGTACCTCATCATCCCCATAGTGTTAGATCAACTGACGGCAATCCATTCCTATCGTGCCTTTTAATGTTCATCTCAAAAAGCCATTGTAATACATTATTTGAAAGTGATAACATGTGTCGGGGTGTGCAGTTATGCACCCAGTATATGCACAACTTCAGTGTGTTACCTTCAGCTGCACAGTTTTCACTTATCTGTGCAGTTGCCCTGCTCTGTCCCTACCCGTCGCCAACGCATCCTAATCCACTAGAACCATGAAACAATAGCTCCTCCAGGAAAGAGGATGCAGTCCTAAGATATAGACTAAAACAAATCACCATTCTATTACTGATATGCTCAGGGAATATTAAACTTAATCCTGGCCCTCCCTCCCTCGCCCATTAACTCGCCCTCAGTGTTCGCAGTGGCTCCTGGCCTGAAATTGCTGCTCATCAGTGTATGTAGTCTTGTGAAAAAACTTGATTTACTCAAAGTATGGGTTTCGCACACTAACCGGACCTACTTGTGGTCGCAGAAACTTGGCTAAAGGGCAATATAACAGACAAACAAATCGCACTCCTGTCTTTCTACTCCTTTAGATGGGATAGGCCTACGGGGGAGGTAGTCATTTAGGTCAACTCTAAACATATCGCCTCCAAAACCTAGGGAATTTGGGTGCTTGGCCAGAAACCTTACCCTACCCTCGTCTGGAAGCAGTCCACGTGTGTGGCTGCTGGACCACCAGCAGGGGGCACTGAACTTCTACCCATCCTTAAAAACTTGATTGAAATCAACTCAAATGAGTTCCTTATTCTCGGTGACCTGAACTTGGATTGGCTGACACCAAAAGGAATCGCCTTGAAACCTGTGTGACAAGCTGGGTGTCTCACAGCTGATTACAGAACCTACCAGACTTAATGCAAAAAATAATGCTAGAAGATCCTAGATCTGATACTTACAAACAAGAACTCACACAGTCTGGCATACAGGTGTGCTTCACAATGATCTAAGTGATCATAACATAGTTGTCTGCACACGAAGCCTAGAAAACACCCCCCTGGATCTAAGTTCACCACCAACGAAGCTTCTGCAGATTTAAACAGGAAAACTTTCTAGGCGATCTCAGAAACACAAATTGGCAGAATTTCTATCTGGCCACCTCAATAGATGAGACTGTCAACATATTCAACACAAACCTTATAAACTTAGTAAACAAGCATGCCCCCTTCATTTGCTGTAGAGTGAAAAAGACATCTCTTCTGTGGTTCACTGCTGCATTAAAGCAGCTCTCCTTTGACGAGACAAGCTTTTGGGCTCAAGCAAGACGTACTAAAGTGACTAGACTGGACAGCCTTTAGAACAGTAAGGAATGTTTGCACAAGCCTTTTAGGTCAGCCATGTGCAATTACTACATGGAACCCTTAGAGGGCACCAAAGGTAATTCTGCAAAGATTTGGAATTGCAATCAAATCTGTAGAAGGCTACAGAACTTCTCCCTCAATTCCCATAGAAATGATCTGACAAGGTAATATTAGTTCTGATTGTGACTTGATCTTAGAAAAATTAAATGCTTATTTTGCAATGGTGGGTTTAGCATTCGATTTCTCCCCTGCGGCCGGGGTCCTTAACCCCTCTTCAACCAAGTATGCTCACGTGGATCTTCTGTCTCTTCCCGGTTACACATAAACAGGTTGAAGATCTTACACTGGATACGAAAAAGTGCGCAGGAGCTGACGGAATTGAACCTACTTTCCTAAAATTAGGGTTTTGGTATCTCACCACCCCCATAACACATTTATTCAATCTTTCAGTCTCCTCTGGCACGATACCAACCTGTTGGAAAATAGCAAACATACTGCCCCTATTTAAATCTGGCGACCCATGTGACTTGAATCACTACAGACCAATCTCAGTTTTACCCGACCTATCAAAGCATCTAGAAAAATTAACAATTACGGGATCACTTAGAAACCTCAAATCTTACTCCGAGAGGGCTCTTGCAGTAGGTATTCATACATAGGACTAAGCCGCCAGGCGTCAGGACCCCACGGAAAAATCTCTAGCTAGCAGTCTCTGGTGGGGGACCTCCCCCATGTTCGCTTTCCAGTTCTTTCCCGCCGTCGGCTTGCGAAAGTACCTCATGGAAGAACAGCGCTCTTTCGTCTCACCATTTTGGATGAGTATTACTCTTTTCAACTTTTTTTCGATTTTCTTCTTAAATACAGTTTTTGAATATCTCGCTGTGTATGTCGTCCCCGACGCCCTTCGAATCACATACGAATAAGTGTGACTCGTGCGCGTCCCAGCTCCCTCACAAGGACGGCCACTCTCTGCCTTTTCTGCTTTGAGCTGGACCACCGCATGGAGGAGTGCCAGCACTGCCGAAAATTCAGATCCTACTTTGAGAGGGCTCTTGCAGTAGATAATTACATATAGGACTGACGCTGCAGGTGTCAGGACCCCACGGAAAAATTTCTAGCTAGCAGTCTCTGGTGGGGGGCCGCCCCTTTATACTGACATCGGTCACCTGACATGGGGGCGCCTGCCTTCCAGTTCTTTCCCGCCGTTAGCTCATGTCAGCGCCTCGGGGTAAAGTTCAACGCTCATCAGCCTGTCAGTAGTTCTACCGTCATTTTTTTTCTCGATTTAATTTGATAAATAGTGTATTTTTCGGTGGTGTATTTCGTCCCCTACACCCCCCGAGCACAAGAATAAGTGTGACTCGTGTGGCGCCCAACTCCCGCACAAGGACGGCAGTTCCCAGTGTCTTTTCTGTCTGGGCCCGGATCATCAGGTGGAGAAGTGCCAGCATTGCCTGAAATTCAACACCATCACCCACAGACGGAGGCAGCAGTCCCTGGAGGCCCACATACTTAAAATGAAAATGACCTTCATGGAGAAGGAGTTGAAAAAGGTCCGTCAGGCTTCTACTTCCCCCAAAGGCCATGTAAGAAGAAGGACAAGGAGAAGCATCGGGACCAGGAGCTCCTCATCCATCGACTTTGGCTGGAGTCGGCGTGCTGATAGCGTTCCCCAGCGAGGCGCTCATAGCGGCTGTCTTAGGGCTTCCAAGATGGCATCAACCCCACCTGTCTGGCTCGTTCGCCTGGTGCCTCCGGGCTATTGGAGGCCCCCCACTTCCGGCAAGGCGCAGCCGTCGCGGCCTACTGAGTGCCAGTGGCTCCAGTAAGCCGGACGTCGGCTCCTCTGACACCGGCAGATTCGGCCGCTAAGTCACTTTGACCTCTCGGTGGTGCACGGCCCCTGTTCCACCCGACCATACCACCCCCCCTTTCGCGGCCTGCCTTGGGTGAAGTGTCCGCTAAGTCGGACGTCGGTCGCTTGCACGGCGGCCGAGCCGACACCGGACCCTACTCTGTCTGCCGTTCCCGGCTCTCCGCAGCCTTCACTGGATCTCCTCAGCCTGACCCTGGGGATTTTTCCCCTCCTTCCCCGGGCGATGCTGAGGATTTTTCTGCACCCCCATCGGGTTCCCCTCCCGCTGGGACGGATGACCTGACGTCAGTTCCCCGGATGCCACCCCCATGCCGAGCCTGCTGCCCGCCGGGCCTCCGGTTCCAGGCCCGCCTGCTGGGCCATCTGCCCTGGCAGACCCCCTGGTTCCTGGGTATCCGACCCCATCGTATCCGGTGCCCCAGTACCCGATGCCGGCCTATCCGACGCCACAGTACACGGTGCCACATTACCCGACGTTGGGTTACCCGCCGTCCGGTTACGGATACGCGCCATATGGATACACTCAGTATCCGTATCCTCCTCCACCACCACCCCCCTCAGCCGCCGGTGGATTTGAAGGAGGCTCTAGCCTTCTGGTGGACTGAGGCCAAGGCTCAGCTCACCAGAGAGGTAGAGAGTCGTCTTCCAGCGACAATGCCAATCCTGGTTCCCGTACGTCCGAGACAAGTGACTTCCTTCCCGCCTCCGGATACCAGAGGCGAGTCCTCCGGTTCCAGGGCAGGATATGCTTCCCAGAGAGCTTCTGAAAGGGTCCGTTCCTCCCCTGCACAGGGAAGATGAGTCGTCTTCTTCCTCGGACACCTCGGATGACTCCAATGGTTGTTCTGACACGGACAATGAGCCCCGCTCTCCAGACAAACCCAGGCTAAGGACTCCTCCGAAGTCCCCTCCGGAGGATCCTTCCTTCACGGAGTTGCTGTGCAAAATCCAGAAGGTTAATCAGTGGCGCTTCGTGGAGCCGGATCCACAGTGTAAAAAACTCACTGCGCACCTGGATCTGCCCGAGACCGCTCCGACCTTGTTGTGCCTCATGCCGACCTTGTTTCCACTATTTGGAAGCAACTGTCGGCAATAGCCCCTCTTCCCCGGAAGTCGTACAGGCTATATCAGGTTCCCGAGGGTGTTGACTCCCTTAATTCTCACCCTCGAGCTGACTCGGTTGTGATTAGCGCTGCTCATGGTCGATCAACTAACCCGAAGCATTTGAGCTCATCGCCACCTGACAAAGAATCCCGTCTTCTGGACCAGTATGGTAAGAAAGTCTTCGCTTCTTCCACTCTGGGTATCAGGGCCCTGAATTATGTCGGTCATATGGGGGATTACCAGAAAACAATTCTTAGTGAAGTGGAATCCAAGTTGGACTCCCTTCCTGATTCTCGGGTGAAACTGGAAGTGGCTGGTCTTGTCCGCTCTGCACGTTCAGCCAGTTGGCACATTCTTTGTGCCATGTACAGTGCAGTGGACGCTGCTGGTAAGAGCTCGGCTTTCGCCGTGGGTTTACAGCGTCATGCCTGGCTCCGTGTGTCAGGGTTGGTTCCGGAAGTGCAGTTTGCTATGCAGGATGCGCCTTTTCGGGGTTCGGTGCTGTTCATGGGTGATGTCAAGGACATTATCACTGATCTGCAGGAGAAGGGGACTGCTCTGAAGTCTGTGGACTCCATGTACAAACCCCCTCAAACGCAGCGCCATCCCTTTCATAGACAGAATCGGCAAAAATGCGAAACCTCAGGGAAAGCGGATCAATAAACACCACTCCCCCGCCCAAAAAAGCAGTGGGAGCTTCAGCCACGACGCAGCCTCACACCACCTGACTCCTTTCCTCTCCTACGGCCTCTGGGCTCTCCAGAGGAACTGGTAGGAGGGAGGTTCTTCCTCCATCTTCCGGGTTGGGAGAGGATCACTTCAGACACTTGGGTGCTCCAGCTGAGGTACACTCAACAGAGTTTCTTCGGAAAACTCCTCGGAACCCCCAAAAAAACATACGTCGTCCTACTCACAGGAGCATCTTCTTCTGGTTCGGGAAGAAATTTCCACCCTTCTTTTGAAGGAGGCGATAGAACCCGTCCCCCCTCCTCTTCTGAGGATGGGGTACAATTGACATTTCTTCCGGGTACCGAAAAAGTCAGGGGACATGAGGCCGATTCTTGACCTTATCTCCCTGAACTTGTTCGTGGAGTACAAGAGGTTCAGGATGCTCTCTCTCTCCAGAGTCTCCTGACCCTTCTCTGGCTGGGTCAGTGGCTATGTGCTCTGGATAAGTAGGATGCTTACCTGCATATCCCTATCCGCCCTTCCCACCGCAAATACCTGCGTTTTGCGTTCCAGGGGGACCACTGCCAGTTCAAGGACCTCCCATTTGGTCTTTCCTCGGCACCCCGAGTGTTCACCAAATGCCTTTCAGTGGTAGCGGCCCACCTGCATACCCAGGGGGTACAGGTTTTCCCGTACTTGGACGATTGGCTTCTGGCGGCCCCGTCCAGGGAGAAACTCCTGTGCTTCCTTTCCCTTACCCTGCAGGTTTTTGCCTACCTGGGTATTATCATCAACCACACCAAGTCCCACTTGATCCCGTCCCAGAGGCTTCAGTTCATCGGGGCTATCCTGGACATGACCTCGGGCATGGCTTTCCTGCTACTGGACAGGGCGGCCACACTCCAGGCTCAGGTCAGCCTGTTGTCCTGCTGCAGGCGGGTCAGCGTAAGGTCGGTCCTTTTTCGCCTCCTCAGGCTCATGGCGGATGCGATTCAGACAGTCCCTTGCGCTCGGCTCCACATGAGAATCTCTCAGTGGATGCTTTGGTCTCGGTGGGATAAGCTGATGGATGCCCTAGATCAACTCGTTCTGGTCTCCACGCCTATGGCTCAGGACTTGCAGTGGTGGATGGTTCAGGAGAACCTTTGCCGGGGAGTTGCCTTCTCCTTTTCTCCCCCCTCCCAGATGCTGACTACGGACGCCTCGGGCGAGGGTTGGGGAGCCTATCTCAGGCCTCACAGGACCCAGGGCTTTTGGTCCAAGCTCGAAAAATCTCTCCACATCAATGTGCTTGAGCTTTGGGCTGTGTTGTACACTCTTCAGGCTCTGCGTCTGCTCCCCGGACACTTGGCTGTACAGACGGACAATTTGTATGTGGTCTTTCTCGTGCTCTGTTGGACGGCTTCTGGATTACCTGCAACGCCTCTTTGACCTTGGTCTCAGTCATTCTTTCTTAAAGGTTCACATGGCGGCCATTTTAGCTTACCATGTCCCTTTCGCAGACAGGACGTTTGCTCAGCTGGAGGTCTTCAAGACCTTTCTTAGAGGGGTTCTCCACTTGCGACCCCCTGTCTGGGTTTCTGCCCCTCCTTGGGATCTGAATTTTATTCTGGAGAAGCTTAATCAGGCCCCTTTCGAGCCGGCAGCCTCAGCAGACCTTAAAGTTCCTTTCTTGGAAGAGACTCTTCCTAGTGGTCATTACTTCTGCTCAAAAAATATCCGAGCTCCAGGCCCGGATGTGTAAAATCCCGTATTTGATTTTTCACAAGGAACGTGTGGCTCTGCGTACCAACCCTAAGTTTCTCCCCAAGGTGGTAGCGGAATCTACGCTGAATCTATCCATGAAGTTACCTGCTTTCTTTACGCAGCACTCCAGTCAGGGAGAGTACCTCCTGCATACTCTGGATGTTCACCGAATCCTGAGATACTACACCAACAGGACGAAGGATCACAGGAAGACTGATCAACTGTTCGTCTCTTTTGCACACAAAAGAGAAGGCAATGCTGTTTCTAAGCAATGCCTGTCTAAATGGTTGGCTTAGTGTATCACTTTCTGTTATGACAAGTACAAGAAGACCCTGCCAGGTCAGAGGCCACTCCACCAGAGGGGTCACTGCCTCTGCGGCTTGTTTCAAGAATGTGTCAACGGCTGACATTTGTGCAGCCGCCACTTGGACTTCTGCCCATAACTTTATGAAACATTACAGTTTGGACATTGCCTCTCGCTGTAGAGCAGGCTTCGGGTTGGCTGTTCTGCAAGGCCTCCTTTCCTAAGGCCTTCACAGCCAGAGGGTCTACTTCTGAGTAGTTTTCCTCCTCCTGTTGCTGCTTCTTGTTCCAGACTGCTTGAGACTCAGTCCTATATGTAATCACCTACTGCAAGAGCCCTCTCGAAGTAAGATAGTACAGTTATGTAAGAACTTACCGTAACAGTAGATCTTCAAGAGAGGCTCTTGCAGTAGGTAATACCTTCCCGCCCTCCATCCCCCTAAGCTTTTTCAGCTCCTTTTCCAGGATGGGAAATATCCGCTTCTCTCTCATCTTGCCTTTTGGCCTTTGGCGGGAAAGAACTGGAAGGCTGGCGTGGGGGACTGCCCCTTTATACTGATGTTGGTCATCTGACGTGGGGGCGGTCCCCCGCCAGAAACTACTAGCTAGAAATTTTTCCGCGGGGTCCTGACGCCTGCTGGCATCAGTCCTGTGTGTAGTTACCTACTGCAAGAGCCTCTTTTGAAGATCTACTGTTACAGTAAGTTTTTACGTAAGTGTACTTTCGGCTACCTGCAAACGGAGGCAGCAGTCCCTGGAAGCTCACTTGCTGAAAAATAAAATGGCACCATGGAAAAGGAATTGAAGAAATTGAGGCAGGCGTCCACTTCCCCCGGAGGCCACAAGAAAAAGAGGGACAAGGAGAAGCACCGGGACTCATCGTCCACAGCTGCCATGACTTCGGCTGGAATCGTGGCCCTTAAGGTATCTTCCCCTCCGGGGGACCAATTCTTGACGGCTGCCTTGGTGGTTACTGCCAGTGCCCTCCCTCGGCAAAGGGAGGCCTCCACTACCGCCACGGCCGTCAACCTCTCCAGCCTACCGGTAAGAGTGGGTCTGATAAGTCAGGTGCTGGCTCCACCGACGTCCGCCCAGACAAGGCTGATAAGCCAGTTGTCGGCCCCTCTGATGACCGCCCAGCCTGCGACCCCACGTCAGGCTCTGAAACCATGCCTGATGTCCGGGAGTCACCGCAACGTACTCCTGCTGCATTGCCTTCTGAGGCCCCTCTGTCCCCTCAGACTTCCCCCAGGGATTCTGCTTCCTCTTCCCCGGCAGGGGTCGAGGACACAGGGATGCTGCCGTCAGGGGTGCCCCCTGACGCCGGATCCTTGGATGCCAGACCTGACACCACTTAACCCGACATCTCCCTCCGGTATACAGTTACCTGACAGACCCATTCCACCAGCAGGGCTCCTGGACCCTCCCATGGGTTTGCCTACTCCGGGCCGACACCTGAATCGTCCGGTCTGCCTGCTGGGCTGATGGCAGGACCTTCTGCTCCATCAGAGCCCCTGGCGCCTGGATACCTGACGCTGCAATACCCGGCCTCCGCAGTACCCAGTGCCTCACTGGTATCCAAGTCCTTCACCACCCCCACAGCCTCAGGTGGACTTGAAGGAGGTTTTGGACTCGTGGTGGGCTGAGGCTAAGACCCAACTCACCAGGGAGGTCAAGAGCCATTTACAGTACCTACGCCGGGCCCCCTTATGTCAGCGACAGGAGACTCCTCCTCCCTTGCCTGACGCCAGAGTGGAACCATCTGGATCCCGGATCAGGGAGGACACACACCCTCGGGGTACCCCCAGAGGGGTCGATCCACCCAACAGGGAAGACTCGTCCTCTTCATCATTGGAGCCATCGGATTCAGACACTGATTTTGATCACTCTGACCCTGGGGATGAGCCACACACTCCAGAAAACCCCAGGCCTAAGGACTCTCCGAAGTCTCCTCCAGAGGATCCTTCTTTTCTGGATCTGCTAAGGAAAACCCAGGCAGCTTGTGTGTGGCACAGTGGAGCCAGATCCACAACACTGAAAACTTGCTGCCCACCTGGATCTCCCGGAATCCGCTCCCACACTGATTCCACCCTGGATCGAGCCTCACGCGGATCTTGTTTCCATTATTTGGAAACAACCTTCCTCGCTAGCCCCTCTTCCTAGAAAGGCAGATAGGCTATCTCAGGTTCTGGAGGGTAAAGACTTTCTCAGTCTTCACCCCAAGGTGGATTCGGTAGTGATTAGTGCCGTTCACGTCCGATCCTCCAACTCAAAGCATTTCAGCTCATTCCCTCCTGATGAGGAATCTTGACTTCTGAACCAGTATGGGAACATACGAAGAAGCCAACAGAAGATGGCCATCTGGTCTATCAAGTCTGCTCATATTGCAGGGTCCACAGCTTGAGCTAATGTCCCTGCCCTCCCTCCCCACTACGCATCTACAGTGTCAGTGGCTCAGTAGGTAGCACGCTCGCCTCTGAGGCCGGGAGATCAGAGGGCTGTGGGTTCAGTTCCCACGTCTGGCACTTGGGTTAATATCCCAGTACTGACACTGTAGTACAGCATGAGAGGGGTGCTGCACTTCTGAGGTGCCGTCTTTCGGATGAGACGTTAAACCGAGGTCCCATCTGCCTGGACTGGTGGTAGTTCAGGTGGATGTTAAAGATCCCATGGCACTTATTGAAAAGAGTAGGGGAATTTCCCCGGTGTCCTGGCCAAATTTCCCTCATTCACTAAAAACAAATACCACCAACAGCTTAATCTGGTTCAAGATCAGTTGGCATTCATCTGTATCCCCTTCCCCCGGGTCGTGCCTGAAAATAGGCAGGATTTGTCTAGTGCACTTACCTGGTCAACAAAAACTAAATAAAATAAATACCCTGGGTATGAGGGCCCTAAACTATGTTGGACACATGGGGGACTATCAGAAGTCCATTCTTAGTCAGGTTGACGCCAGACTGGACTCTCGCCCCGATTCCCAGAGCAAAAAGGAACTGGGAGATCTGGTCCATTCTGCGCATTCGGTCTGTAGCCACATGTTACATGCCACATACAACGCGGTGGACACTGCAGGTAGGAGCTCTGCTTTTGCCATAGGCGTGCAGTGTCATGCCTGGCTCCGGGTGTCAGGTTTGGTCCCTGAAGTGCAGACTGCTATCCAGGATGCTCCCTTCAGGAGTTCCATACCAGTTGGAGGAGATGTCAAGGACATCATAACCGAACTGCAGGAGAAGGGTTTGGCACTTAAGTCTGTTCAGACTATGTACAAATCCTCTCGGGGCAGAAACGTCCCTTTCGGCGCCAAAATTGCCAAAAACCAAAACAAACGCATGCCCGACATCCAAATAAACGTAGATCCGCATCAGCAGCCAAAGCTCCTCTCAGCAAGAACGCCTCCAGAGCTCTGGCCACTGCTCTGACTCCTGGCCCTTGCCTCTCCCTCTTCCTCTGGCTGTTGCAGAGGAACTGATAGGGGGGAGCTTCTCCTCCCATCTGCTGGGTTGGGAGAGGATAACGGCAGATGCTTGGGTGCTTCAGCTGGTCTCAGCAGGGCACTCAGTAGAGTTCACTGAAAGGCCTCCTTGCAGTTCTCCCCCTCCGTCCTCATACTCCACTATTCGTCTTTCCTTTTCACTAGAGGAGATTCGCTCTCTTTTTCAGAAGGCAGCAATAGAGCCAATTCCCTCTCCCTTTTGGGGGACAGGTTACTATTCTCACTTCCTAGTACCAAAGGAGACCGAGACCCATCTTAGATCTCAGCTCTCTGAATCTGTACGTGGAGTATAAGCAGTTCAGAATTTTCTCTCTAAAGAGCCTTCTTCCCGTGCTTCGGCTGGGACAGTGGCTGTGTGCTTTGGATATGCAGGATGCATACCTCTGTATCTCCACATGCACTTCCCACTGCAAATACCTACGTTTTTGTTTCCAGGGGGTGCACTACCAGTTCAGGGCCCTCCCATTTGGTCTTTCCTCAGCTCCCCCAGTATTTACCAAATGCCTGGCGGTAGTGGCGGCCTTCCTGCATACCCAGGGAGTGTAGGTGTTCCCCTGCCTGAACGACTGGCTTCTGGCAGCTGTGTCCAGGGAGGAACTCTTACACTCCCTTTCTCTTATCCTACAGGTCTTTTCCAGCCTGGGTATCACTGTCAGCCAGGCCAAGTCCCATCTGGTCCCTTGCCAACGGCTGCAGTTTATAGGGGCTTTTTTTGGCCCCGGACAGAGTCGAGGCTCTCTTAAACCAGGCTCGCCTCTTGTCCGTCCTCAGACGGGTCGGAGCCAGGAAGGTCCTTCGCCTTCTCAGGCTCATGGCGGCGGCAGTTCGACTGTCCCTCTAACGAGGTTGCACATGTGTCTCCCAGTGGACTCTCCTTTTTCAATGGGACCAATCTCAGGATGACTTGGACCGTGAGGTCCTAGTGTCGGACCCGATGATCAGGGACTTGCAATGGTGGACGGTTCAGGAGAACCTCACCCAGGGGTCCCGTTCTGCACCAATCCTCCCACCCAGACCCTGACGACGGACACATCGGGTGCAGGCTGGGGTGCCCACCTAGGGTCTCCAAGGACTCAGGGCAGCTGGTCTCACCTCAAGCAGCAATTACACATAAGTGTTCTCGAATAACGTATGTAGTCTAATACCTCAACAAACAAGGAGGAGGGACTCACTCCTACCCCCTGTGCCGGGAAGCAGTGAAAGTCTGGTATTGGACATCTCGGTACAACCTGCATCTGATGGCAGTCCATGTTCCGGGAGCGGAGAACTCTGGCCGACGCTCTCAGCCGTTCGCTGGTCAGGTCTCATGAGTGGGAACTAGATCAAAATGTCGTAAACGACATCTTCCAGCGTTGGGGGACTCCTCAGGTGGATTTCTTCGCCTCCCCGACAACGTAAGTTTCCCACCTTTTGCTCGCTCGCTCCAGGGCGAGACTTTTTCTGGCTGTACGAGCTGTCTCTCTGTTGGAAGGGCAGATTCGTTTATGCCTTCCCTCCCATTCCTTTGATTCCAAGGGTGCTGAACAAGCTTCGGGCAGAGGGGGCACGAATGATCCTCATCGCTCCCTTCTGCAACAGTTTTCCGGGAAACCTCCTCTGCCTCTGTCGCAGCATTTGCTGACCCAGGATTGAGGGACCCTGGTCCATCCAGGACTTAAATCACTTCACGCGTAGCTCCTACAGACATAGCCAAGGTGTGCTTCGGTGTATCACCTTTAGCAGCGGATATTTTGGTGGAGGCCAGAAAGCCTTCCACCAGATCCACATACGCTATGAAGTGGAAGCGATTCACCATTTGGGCTGGTTCTAAGGAGATAGAACCTTTCTTCTGCCCAGCTAATAAGTCCTGGACCACCTGAGGCATCTCTCTGATCTGGGTCTTGCCTACTCTTTGACGGTACATATGGCAGCCATTTCGGCCTACCACATTCCCTTTGGGGACAGGACTTTTGCTCAACTGGAAGTCTCCCAAGATTTTCCTAAAAGGGGTTCTCCACCTGAGACCCCCTATCCGCAGTCCTGCTCCTCCTTGGGACTTGAACTTTATTTTAGAAAAGCTCGCACTGCCTCCTTTTGACCAGCAGCGGGTGCGGAATTGAAGTTTCTTTCTTGGAAGACGCTCTTTCTCGTGGCCATCACCTTCACTCAGAGGATTTCTGAGCTTCAAGCCCTGATGTGCAAGATCCCGTACTTGCTTTTCCACAAGGATCAGGTGGCCATGTGCACTAACCCTAAGTTTCTTCCAAAGGTGGTGGCTGAATCCATGCTGAATCAGTCCATTGAGCTCCTGGCCTTTGTCACGGAGCACTCCAATCATGAAGAGTACCTTCTGCATACACTGGATGTACACGGAATTCTGAGATACTACACTAACAGGACTAAGGATCTCAGAAAAACAGATCAGCTCTTCGTTTCTTTCGCTCACAATAGAGAAGGCAATGCTGTTTCCAAACAGTGCCTCTGTAAGTGGTTAGTGAATTGTGTCACTTTGTTATGACACACATCACAAAACCCTGCTGGGTCAGGTCAGAGGTCACTCCACTAGAGGGGTCGCTGCCTCTGCTGCTTGTTTCAGGAAGTCGGTGGCAGAAATTTGTGCAGCCGCAACTTGGACTTCCATCCATACCTTTACGAAACATTACAGCTTGGACATTGCCTCTCACCGCAGAGCAAGCTTCGTGTTGTCTGTTCTGAGGGGACTTCTTTCTTGAACTCTGCTCAGCCTTTTTTCAGTCATTTGTGGTTGACGACGACTCCTGCTTTTCTGTTTGTTCCAGACTGCTTGGGACTCAGTCCTATATGTGAATACCTACTGCAAGAGCCCTCTCAAAGTAATATAGTACAGTTACATAATAACTTACTGTAACAGTTGATCTTCGAGAGAGGCTCTTACAGTAGGTATTACCTTCCCTCCGTCCCCCCTGGTGTTTCTTGTATGGGGGCATATCCTCTTCTCTCTTGTCATGCCTCTTCTGGCCTCTGGCGGGAAAGGACTGGAAGGCGGGCGTGGGGGAGCCGCCCCTTTTTACTGACACTGGTCACCTGACATGGGGGCGGTCCCCCGCCAGAGATTGTAGCTAGAGATTTTTCCGTGGGGTGCTGACGCCTGGCGGCTTAGTCCTATATGTGAATACCTACTGCAAGAGCACCTCTCGAAGATCTACTGTTACGGTAAGTTCTTACATAACTGTACTTTCTCTTTAACCCATTACTGTCAGGTTTCAGACAATACCACAGCACGGTATCTGCACTAGCTCTAGTAGCAAATTACTGGTTTACCGCTCTAGACAATAAGCTTGCTACAGGAGCTGTCTTTTTAGATTTAAGTAAAGCGTTTGACGACAGTCTACTGTTAATCACACTTAAAAAAACTTGGATTTGATAGCCCTCATCAGGCTGGTTTACTAGCTACCTTACTGATAGATTGCAATGCATTAAAACTGACAGGCTTATATCCTCCCCCCTTCCGCTCACGAGGGGTCCACCAAGGCTGTACCTTAGGGCCAGTATTATTATATATCTTCATTCACTCAACAACATTTAAAATTCTAAATTACACTTTTTTGCGGATGATACTGTGCTGTGTATTTCTGAATCCACACTGCCCGATGTCAGTTCTGAATTACAGGCCGACTTTAACATATAACAACACAACTTCCTCAACTCCAAATTACTGCTAAACACCAAGAAGATTAAAGTAATGTACTTTCTCCCTTCACAGTCCTCCACATCTCTGCATCAGCAAGCCTCCCTGGTGCCCGTTGTAACACTTCTTGGAGACTCATTTGAGACAGTGTAAAAATTTAAGTAATTAGGAATCTGGCTGGACAGTAGACTGTCGTTCATTGTACACATTTAATCCCTCATAAAAAAAGTTACAAATACAGTTATGATTCTTTTTTTAAGAATAAATCTCCATTCTCCGTAGACATTAGGAAAAGGCTTGTGGAAGCTACTTTCTTCCCTCTGTTGGACTATGTAGATATTATTTACAACTGTAGCACAGCATCACATCTACACAAATTAGACATCCTGTATGACCGTGGCATAAGCTTTATAACCATGGCACCTAATACTCGACTGTGGGCTGGTCATCCTTAGCCACAAGGAGGCTGCTCCTCACTGGTACCTGGGCCCTTAAAGCCCCGCTCAACAAGCTCCCGTCTTACATTACTTCCCTCTGTCATCAAACATACTGCCACTATGCCCTCGGAAAAAGCAAATGTGTCTCCCTACAGGTCCCCAAATTTCGTACCCTATATGGCAACGCTGCAATTAGTCATGCCACCCCATCCACTTGGAATAAAATACAGGCCTCACTCAAGCTGCCCAGAACTAGTTTCCCTAAACTTCTTTAAATCCTTGTTTAACAAGGCATTTGTGGATAATTGCCACTGCCACCTTAGTTAGCACATCTTGCTTAGACAGCCTGACTAAGCTAGTATGACAAGCACTTGTCCTCGTCTTACCACTCCCCTCTTGCTACTCTTTAGATTTTATTAGTGTCTCCCTGTCCTGTTGTTTCTCCAGAACTTTGTTATGCATTGGTTTATTACCTCACTGCTTGCTTGTTTTGAATATATTATTTTGGCAATTTAACTGTGTTATATGCCATCTCAACTGTCTCTTTATTGTAACTGTTTTGTATGCCAGATAATGTAACTGCATTACCTATCACGTGTGTATTGTATGTTATCGCCTTGTCCTAACAGGACCTCCTTGTAAGTGAGCATGTTCAATGGAGTTTTTGAGGCCAATAAACTTGAACTTTTTTATTTATTGATAATTGGTAACCAGGAGAGGCACACTGAGCCAAGACACTTTTTCTAGATGTGACGGGGTACAGAAGACTACAGTAAGACAGCACACAGTTAACGTGGTACAGTTTAAGAGCATTCAGTGTGCAGGTAATGAACATAAGTGCAAAAAGCAGCAGGGCAAGTGAGCACAATGAAAATACCAACAGAGAGACATGTACAGGTGAGGGATGGTAGTGAAGAGGTGTAGGGTACTGGAACCTGGATACAACTAGGGGAGAACCAGAGGGAGGCCAAACACATTGAAAGGGGCTGCAGGCAGGGAAGGCACCAGGGAGAGGGGTGAGAGGTGCAGGGGAGCGGGGAAGGAGTTTCAGCTGGTGCCTGAGGGAGCCAGGGGAGGTGGAGAGGCAGATGGAGGAGGGAAGCAGGTTCTAAAGTGAGGGAATGCGATGAAAAAGACTGAATGCCTAGTAGAGGAGGAGGAGGAGGAATAGGGTATGGAGAAAGTGCGATGATCCCTGGAGTGGAAGGTGGATGGGGGAGAGGAGTGGGGAAAGGGTATGAGGAAGGAAGGAAGTACAGTATGACTGGCAGCTTGAGGGTAGGGAAGGGAGGAGTAGAGGGAGCCGTGGTGAGTACGAGGAGGCAGGCGGTAGCAAAGTGGCAGAAGGCATTACAGAGGGTACTTGGAGGAAGCGGAGCACTGAAGTAGACTGTGCACCCTGGAGAGTGGCATCCCACTTACAAAATAGCACAAATGAAAAATAAATACGAAAAATAAGTTCTCTGAACCGCACAGTGGTAAGAGATTATTTATACCACAGGTCTTCAGTTCTCATCAGCTTATCAAATGGCTGGAATCACCAAACAGTCTGTTCTGCTTTATTATACGTATATAACGTAATAAAAAATATTCGTGCTAGTATTTCATAAATGCACAGAAATCACCGTATTAAAGTGAAGCGAAGGGCACTTACCATAAGATTGGGGTCAGAACCCAAACTGAGGAGTCTGGTGGGTTTACAGAATGAGAAATGAATGGTATCCCAATACCCTTTTTTTTTTTTAATATTGATATTCCAGTTTGATTGTAAGAATGATTTCACGGCATGATAAATACGTTTTAAATGACTGTTTTAAACTGAATATTATGCATTTGTATTTGCTCATTTCATTTTTGTCTATCAAAATATGAGATGTTACTTGATGGCTAAATCGGAGCCTACTGTTTAAGCCCCCAGGGCCATCATAGCTCTCTGTCACCATCTGGTGTTTCCAGGTAAACAATGAATTGCATATCTTTTTGTGTTTGCTGACATTTCCTCCTTGCTTTTTGTAGACCTGCTGCGCTGTGGCTCCGAGTGCTCTCGTCCAAGTTGGCCACCGGCAGTTCCAGACTAGCGCAGTTTCCAGAGACATCGACACTGCCGCCAAGTTCATTGGTGCTGGTGCTGCCACAGTTGGAGTGGCCGGTTCTGGTGCTGGTATTGGGACCGTGTTTGGCAGCCTCATCATTGGATATGCCAGGTAAAGCTGTTCTGCTGCCCTCCTCTTCCCCCGATCTCATTGTAGGTACTGTAGTGTGGGTCCAATGCCACGCTTGTATGCTCTTCAGTTTCTCTGAATGCTGGCCATTTTAAAGAGTAATGGACATCGCTGCAAAAAAAGGTGCAAATTATAATGCCTAGATATGGCCTAATTATATTTCATATTTTCTGTAGTTCACTTCTTCCCATTTTTTATTACTGGGAACATTTACGTAAAAACATTTGTTCATCTGCTGTCATCTTCTGCTTGTCAGATTTCAGTCCTCTAAAACAATTGTGATGTGTCAAACGGGATTATGACTTCCAGTAGGGAATACACCGTCAAAGCCAATAAACCTTAAGAGAGAAAGCTCTTATTTTGATGCAGATGTTCTAAATAATAAGGAATATGGGGAGGAGGGAAGCTACAGAGAAGCTGAAATGTCAGCCAAGCTGGGTATAAATATTATGTTTTTTCAGACACCTTTAAGAGGTGTCAGCTGCGCTTTTAAAAGCCCAAATGATGCCGCCATGGTGGTGTGGAGGGCTGAGGCGCTGGGCATCATACCTCCTGCCACACTGGTGACCTGGGTTCGGGAATGGACCAGGGTCTCTTGGGGCTGGCCAGGGATAGGAGGATTGCGTCTCCATAGACTGCTCTTCTGCTTTGGGCAGGGGGACGGCGCAGGCTGCTGCTGCTTGACTGCCAGCCGGCGCAGGCTGAGTGGCACAGAAGGTTGACGCCTCTCTAAGGGCCAGGCACAGGCATTGGAGTACATGTGACATCTTCATGTTGCACACCCATGTAATGGCAAACGCACTGACCTTTGAGGTGGGGCCAGAAAATTGGAAAACTCACTTGCCACAGCCCACTGCATCACCCCAGGCCCTGCTGGCCAGATCCGTGTTCTGAGGGGTGGGGAGGACAGCCCCCCCTTCCCCCAGCACCACCAGTGGGGTGGGGACAGAGCCATTGGAGAACAAGGCAGGTAAGACCTGGGGGGAGATGGTAGCCTGTAGAGAAGGGAGTAGAGGCTGAAGAGCAAGCCTGCAGCCCAGAGTACAAAAAAATCTTTATAGGGAAAAAAATCCCAAACAGTGCCAGCATTGCCACCCTGGATTTGAATTGCTGTGCTGATCCTGTGCAAGTACTTCTATCACCTCGTAAACTGCAGCTGTTCTTATGATGCAGGCAGTATATATTTAGCAGACTTGCCGTAGTTGATGAGGTTGAAGAATGGGGTGCCAGGGCTTTCACATAAAACGGCATTGCATGTGACTGAAACTTTTGACTGTACCTTTTTTGAATCTGCTTCAGTATTTTTTTATTTGAAATAATAGAGTGTTCCTTTTATACTGTATTGTATTTATTTGTTTTACTAGCAGAAAGGCTCCATTGAGCAGTGCTCATTTATAAGGAGGTCCTGATTAGGACAGGCAAAAATACAACAGACGTACAGAGTATATCAGAGAGTACATGGCTGTGCCCATATGGTTTTCATCATTATTCTCAGCTGTTTTGGGGAAACTCACTCTTCCATAAACTGAAGACTCAGCAGTATCTGTGGCTAGCTAGTTCAAGTTGGGCACAAGACAAGTGCTGGTAAACAACTGGTTTGGGGGGGGGGGGGTTGAACCAGTAAATACATCTGAAGGAAAAGATTTAGGGGTTATTATATCAGAAAATCTTAAATCCTCAACACACTGCAACAAAGCAGTGGGAAGAGAAATAGGATGATGGGGTGTATCGGGAAGAAAATTGACAGTAGGAACTGGGATGTGATCTTTTTTGCTCTTCAAATCATTGGTGAAACCGTACATGGAGTACTGTGCAAGGTTCTGGAGCCCACAGTTCCGCAAAGAGACAGAGAGTGGAAGCAGTACAGTATAAGACAACTAAACTGATCCAGGGATTGGGGAGAAGATATACGAGGAGAGGCTGAGAGATCTCGAGATGTACACCGTAGAGGTTGGGGGGGGGGGGGCATGATTGAAACTTAGAAATATTTACACAGAATTAACAGGATGGTTATCAAAGGCTTGTTCATCTTAAGTAAGAATACATGTACAAGAGAGAAGTTGCTTAAACTGGAGAGGGGGTAGTTTCAGAAGGGATGTCAGAATAAATGGAATAGTCTGCCTGAAGTAGCTGTGAAGACTAAAACTGGATAGCTTCAGAGTAGAGTGGGACAGGCATATGTCTGTAGTTTGAAGGGTGAGGGAAGAGAGGTAAGGGGAGGGATGGGAACTAGGGCCTACATCGGGTAGATAGGTAAGATGAGCAGTCTGGATGGGATGCTGGGGTTTTTTCTTTTTTTTATTTAGTGTTCTTTTTCCTTTCATCCAGCCTGCCCCCATCAGTCCTTACCTTACTCACCCAGCCCCTGCACCCGCCTTCTCCAGAACTTAACCTCTTTTCCTTGTACACCCTGGCTTGCCCCCCCCCCCCCAGGGCAGGGCTGTCTGAAGGGGGCCTTACCCCCAGCAGAGACTTGGTGCATGGGAAAAGAGTGCCACAGTCAGTGAGGGGTAGGTGTCCTCCAGCAGCAGTTGGGATTTTCTGATTTTTCTCCCAGCCTGTTAGGACACCGAGAAGAGCTCCCGCCATACGTGTACATATGTATTAGACGGGGTTGGGCAGACCAGATGGGCCTTTTTGTGCTGTCACAGTCTGTGTTACTGTGAGAATCCTGATGAAAACCTGGGGCTAACCATATTAAAAGGAACACTCCGTTTAATATATTTTCAGATCTAAAAAAAATTTTAAAGCAGACTCAAAATGAGGAAAAAGGGGTATCTGACAATAGAGGGTAAGGAGGTCTGAAATGGAATAGAAAGGCACAAGTGCAAAATACTTACAGCAGAGCCCTGAACATCTCGATGGACATGCTAAAAAAAAAAACAATAATAAGAGACATTTTAGTTCCTGTTTCATATTTGCTGGAGATTCTTACATAGGGGGACTTCACCAAGGGGGGGGGGGCTCTGCTCGATATTCACAGGTTCAGCATGCTAAAACCCATTCTAGGGTAAGACCATAACGGTATACAACTGCCCAGATATAGACATGCAGGGAGGACACTGCTGGGGTGGTATGGGTGGCGTGCATGGGCTGCAGAACAGCGGTGACCTGGGAGGTTCCCCAGGAAAACAGCCACAACTGTAGGGGAGTTTTCATGCCCTAAGGGCGGAGTTGCAGGCTGCTAGGGCTGAGATATGTCACTTGAAGGCCAGAGCAAGCAGACCAGTGGAGATATTACAGACTCTTCCTCCGCAGAATGCCCCTCAGGACAGCAGATGTGTATGGACAGTAGTGGGGAGCCACTGGAACATGGTATGGGCACCGAAAACAAATATCTAGCGCTGTTCACGGGAGGGAGGTTGTGTTGTATGAACCTGATCTATTTCTTTGGGTGACGAAGGCAGTAGACAAGGGTCAGGTAGTTGGCATACTGTACCTGGACTTCAGTAAAGCCTTTGATTTTGAACCATGACAGTAGGTTAAAAAAAGATGTAATTGAAGCCGGCCCACTGGAATGGAGGGCTGAGACTCTGTGCGCTTTACCTGCCCCATCCTAGTGACCCAGGTTTGGGAATGGACTCAAGATGCTGGGTGTCAGTTGGGGTGGGAGAGGACTGAGTATCCCCAAGGACTGCTTTTCTCTTCTGAGGAGGGGTGGCCAACTGACTCAGCATATGACTGTCGCTAGGTGGAGGCCCAGTGGTAATGCAGGTCTCTAGCGGCTCAATGGGTGGGGCTGTAGTTCTGCAGGATGTGTGCACCTCCACACACCCGCCCTGATGTGTCCCTGTGGCAGGGGAAGGGAGAACAAGGAAAACAGGGGAAGGTGGACTTCATGAAGTTCTGCCCGCTCCCCCACAGCCCACGCTGCTGCCTGACTACAGGGGCCATTCTGGATTGTGTACCGGGGGAGGACGGCCCTCACCCTCCTGGCCCCACCATGGGGGGGGGATCCATGAGGGGACTCATGTCCAGTAAGTCATGGGAGGCGGGTGTCATTTGAAGGGAATGAGATCAGGGCTGAGAGCCAGTCTGCCTCCCCCAGGGAGTAAAAAACAATATGGAGAAAGAGGAAACAAAACTGTAATCTCTTGGTAAGGACTAGGATTACAGAATGGGGTAAGGAACTGGCTGAGTAGGAGAACACGAAGGGCTGTCCTCAGCAGAAAGTACTCAAAGGTCAGGGAGGTCACCAGTGGGGTGCCGCAGAGATTGGTCTTGAGATGGATGGTCTTTAACATGTTCATTTGTGATAGTGGAGTACGGATTCGAGGGGAGATCAGCCTCTTCACAGATGACACAAAGATCAGAAGAAGAGGGGACAGCGTGAAGGGTGTGAGTGCCATGAGGGAAGTGTTTGCAGGACTAAAGAAATGGTCTACAGTATTGCAGTATTCCTTTCTGCCTCACACACACAGTGAACCTGTACATCAACAGACTGACCCTCTCGGACTTGAGCAATTTATACACTTCTTGGCTAGGTCACATTAAACATCTGTTTCTCAATCTTATGGATTAACTGGTTCTGACAAACAAAACCCAGTTAAGCATTTTTGTTCACAAACAAAAATTGTATATTGTAACCAGAACCCCCAAAGTGTACATTCCCACAATCAAACTGATTTTAGCGCAACACTTTTAACAACCACCAGATACACTTGGGTAGCCCTCAGTTTGATAATGCTGTTGGCAAAACAGTTTTCGCTCAGCTACTAGTGAGTCAGGAATTACAACTGAATGTCATAGCCTTTTCTTAGTGTGCCTTTCCTGGTTAAACAGTTTCCCCTTTTCCTTATATTTTTTCATCTTTACTGGCCCTTTAGAAAATTCAGTGGGGATTACTGATCAACACACTGGTAGTTAAGTACCGTTTTGGAATCTGGTGATGAGTATTATGCCTCCTTTTGAACACAGTATTCGGTAGTAGAACACAGGCACGCACTATGCAAGCAATGTAAAAGCTTAGCAAAGACATAAGCTACATGATAACAGTTCCTAATTGGTCTTTTAGCACTAGAGTGTGAATCAGAAATACCCAAGAAATTTACTTAAAAGCATCAATAGTTGTTGGCAGAAAATGTCATCATATACTTTTTAAGCATTAATATAATTCTGACACTAAATTTAAAACAGCATTTATTACTAAATTTATCATGAATGACTTGAGCTATTAAAGATGGCCATCACTAGCGATTTTTAAAAATCTCTTCCCTCGAGGTTACTTTTTACTTTACATACTGGATTCATATACCAATCTTAACCTTAATGCCAATCTTGGTAGGCCATCAAAAGTTGGGAGAGTTATCAACTCCCCCATATCAACAAATTCCTCCCCTCTTCTGCTCTCAAATGGGACTCTCCTCTCAGACCCTCTCACGGTTGCCTCCGAATTCAACTCCTACTTCACCACATGTGCTACTACCCTCCTTGCCTCCTTCCCAACTGTAACGCAGCCCACTCACCCTGCTGAAACTCTTATACCTCCCGGCCTGAACTCCTTCTCCTTCAGGAACATCTCTCCCATGGAAGCCCTACTCGCTCTGAACTCCTCCAGGGGTAAGTCCCCCGACAGGTTGGACACCAAACTCCTCTACCTATCTGCCCCAGCCATCGCATCTTCCCTCGCCGCCCTTCTAAACCTTTCGTTCGCTACTAAATCAATTTCTGTGAAGTGGAAACATGCCACAGTCCTTCCACTACCAAAAGGAGGGGACCCCACCACTATGGCAAATTACCGTCCCATCTCCCTCCTCCCCGCCCTCGCGAAACTTCAGGAGCACCTCGTGCTTTCACAACTCTCTCTATACCTCACTGAATCCAACTTCTTCACGCCTTTCCAGGCTGGATTTAGGAAAAACCACTCTACTACCACCTCCCTACTGAGACTCACGGATTCCATCCTCTCGGGGATTGACAAAGGTCTAATTAATTCAGCCATCTTCATCGACTTAGCTAAAGCCTTCAACACAGAATCCCACCCCCTGTTGTTATCCTGCCTATCTGAAGCTGGGTTATCCGTGACGGCCTCCAGCTGGTTCAGAGCCTACCTCCAAGGCCGAACCCAGTCTGTAAAAATTAGTGATTCCACCTCTCCTCCACTCCCTATTGTCACTGGTGTTCCCCAAGGATCAGTTCTCGGCCCAGTTCTCTTTTCCATCCTACTAAATGACCTGCCACAAACCTACTCTTCTACCTCAGTACATATGTATGCAGATGACACAGTCCTCTTCTCCGGCCGGACCCACGAGGAGGTCGCATCCAGTTTACAGATGGATTTCAACAAGGTACAGCTCTGGTTTAACTCCCATCAACTCTTCCTTAATGCCAAGATGAGAGTCTCCTTGACCTTCGGCACTAGGCAGAGACTAGTCAGATTTATCGTACCCCCGATCTTCCACACCCTTGATGGGACAGTCCTCGAGGATGTGTCCTCCTTTAGGTACCTAGGGTCTGGCTCGACCGACACCTATCCTTCTCAGCCCACATGGGCGCTATCTTGAAAAAACTGCGCCCTAAGCTTGGCGCTCCCTATAGAAATCGCAGTAGTCTCCCACTATCCGCGAGACATGAAATTGTGCATAAAATACTACCTACCTTCGACTACTGCGATATAATCTACAGCTCTGCCCCCAAGTCCACCCTATCCAGACTGGACCCGCTCTTCAGTGCTTTCTGCTGCTTTTCCCTTGATGCAACCCCCCGCACCCACCACTGTGAGCTTCTCCACTCACTGGCCCTCCCACCCCTTAACAACCGGAGACTACTTCACAGTGCTAAATTTGCTTCTAACTTCTGGCTCAGTTCCATTCCACCCTACATCGCCTCCTCCCTATCTTCTCCTCCAACCCCCTCCCATGCCCTCAGGTCTACCAACTCCTGACTATTGACAATCCCTCACCGTCGGACCTCTGCAGGCCAATCGGCCTTCTCCTACCATCTCCCGAAGCTTTGGAATGACCTGCCGGTCAAAATCCGCCATTCCTCCTCCTCCTCCTCTAGGCATTCTCAATCCTCTGCCTTCCTAAACTACTACGCGGTAAACTGTTCGTGCACCTGACCTCCTCTCCCCCAACCCTTCAGCCAACCCCCCTCCTATTACCCCCCAATCACTCCCCTCTATCCTGCAGGGCCTGACCTGCGGCTTTAGCTACTGGCTATATATGCTGGCATATATTCCTACCAACCTCCGCACTTACCCCATACTGCACTTCTGCCTTGTCTCCCTGTCAAACGTAGTCCCTTAGTCAGTGACTGTCACCCATGTATAGTTATCACAATCCAAGTCTAAACCTTACTCCTTGTTCTCCCTTCGCTTCTAAACCTTCCCTACACTGTTTCCCTACTTCATGTACCCCCCCCAATACAAGGCAGTTAAAGCCCTGTAAACAATGTGTAACTCTAACCCGATTCAATGTAACTAATGTTAGTAATGGAAGTATATAATCAATTAGTGTAATGTTATTCCCTAGTCATGACTCCAATGTGTAACTCAATGCTATGTATCATGTACTCCCTGCTCTCCTCTGTACCCCCCAGGGGTCGCACCGTGAGATGAGCATCTTGTTGCTCAGTGTGCCTTTCCTGGTGAAACATTTCAATAAATAAATACAGTGACTGGATCAGGGGGTGCCAGAACACATTTCTGATGATAAACAGCACCGCACCACACCAAAATGTTAATTTATTCAAAGTATTCATGGCCAGAAGAAAGGGACTTTAAAACCCTGTGTCTCAGTTCATGAGTGAAACAGAATGAAAAGAAAAGTGGATAGATTGATGTTTTTCCAGCAGTACATTATTACTATACAAACAGCTTCAACAGGAAATACAAGCTTATTGCTTACATGCAAGACATTCCTGAATTTCCATCTTTTTTGTGGGGGGTAGTTGTAACTGAATTTGTCTGATGCAGACTCCACGCAGTGCAAGAAAGCAGCAGCAAAGGCAAACAAGATGCTGGGATGCATATCTAGGGGGATCAGTAGTAAGAGAGTGGAAATTATACTGCCTTTGTGCAAGTCACTGGTAAGGCCGCATGTAGAGTATGGAGTTCAGTGCTGGTGCCCACACCTCATAAAGGACATTAACCTGCTGGAGAAGATCCAGAGGAGGGCTACAAAGATGATGGTGGGTCAGCAGGGTAAGGCGTATGAGGAGAGGTTGAGGGCACTGAACATGTACTCCCTGGAAGACTGGAGATAGAGAGAAGGGACATGACTGGGACCTTAAAGTACTTGAAAGGGATAAATAAGGTTGATAAGGAGAGTCTCTTTAAGTTGAGTGGCAACCATAACATGAGGGGACACAGTCTTAAGCTGGAGGGTGGGAGGTTTAGGAGGGAGGGAGGTCAGGGAGCACTTCTTCACAGAAAGAGTTGTGGACATTTTGAGTGCACTGCCGGGAGAGGTCATCTTGTTGAAGACAGTGGGCAGCTTTAAGCGAGGCTGGGATAGGTATGGGGGAAAGTAAGGATCATGGGTAGGGAGGATGGGAGGAGTGGGGAGGGAGGGCAGGGACATTAGCTCAAGCTGTGGACCCTGCAATACGAGCAGACTCGATAGACCAAATGGCCTTCTTCTGCCAGCTTCTTCATATGTGAATTTGTGTTTAGCTGTAAATCTCTTTAAAAAATATATATATATTTTGACAGGCGTTTGTAGTGACAGATATTGACTGTTGGTAATCCTCACATCTTTGCCCCCACCAGGAATCCCTCTCTGAAGCAGCAGCTGTTCTCCTATGCCATCCTGGGGTTTGCTCTGTCCGAAGCCATGGGTCTCTTCTGCTTGATGGTCGCCTTCCTCATCCTGTTCGCCATGTGAAGTAACCTCCTAGAACACTGCTGTCTCACTACTGTGTAATTAGAAAACTGTTGTCACTGCTGGAGCGTCATGTCTGAGCGAAGAGTCCGAGCCGTAACTATGTGGGGGTTCTCCCTCATGTGTTGTACAGAGTTTAACTGACGGGAAATGAATAAATGATATCATCTTTAACCTCCGCTCTTGTGTTTGTCTTTTATTGTTGGTGACTTCTCAGACTGGGTAAGGCCTGAAGTTGGTGGCAGAGTACAAGGGGCATGTGTTTGGTTACTGTTCTCTGTTCAGTTTATACGTAATAGGACTTACAAAATGGCAGTGAGAAAAAAAAGTTGACCCACATTTTTCTACTTTATTTTTATTTTAGTTAACTTTGTTGACCAGGTGAGTGCACTGGCAACAAGTGCCTTTTTCAGGCACGACTCGGGTGCAAAAGCACAGACACAGAAGGTGTAGTACATCATGGTTCTGACACTTACAAATAAGGTTCAAAATGTGATAAATAGCAGACACACGGATTATAATAGAATACTATAGAGAACACATACGAAAACGTGCAGTGTCCAATTAGGGGAGAAGGTAGTAAGAAATTGCAGTAACTGGCAGGACTAATTTTATTTATTTATTTAGTTTCTGTTGACCGGGTAAATGCACTAGACACATCCTGCCTATTTTCAGGCACGACCCAGGGGAGGGGGATACAGATGAATGCCAACTGACCTTGAACCAGATTAAGCTATAGGGGCTAGTAGTACACATGGGGTATGATAGCTGGGGTGATAGTCGTACAAGTGTGCATGCAGTTTTGGCAGGTAACTGGGAGGGGAGAGAGGAGTTAACAGAAGCAGTTACAGGTATTAGATGAGGATTAATGAACTTTCACGGGGGATGTTGTTGGTTGCTGTTCTCTGTTCAGTTTATAGGACTTAAAATATGTTCTGCCTCCTGTGTCTGTGCTTTTGGACCCGGGTCGTGCCTGAAAAAAGTTCATTGCCAGTGCACTCACCTGGTCAACAAACTAAAATGAATAAACAATAAAATAGATAAATGTGGTTGTCAACTTTCTTTTCTCACTGCCATTTGGTAAGTCCTATTATGCATAAACCGAACAGAGAACAGCAACCAAAAACATCCCTTGTGTACTCTGCCTACATGACCGTAGACCATGGGGTAAGATTTTCTTATTATATGGCTAGTTGTTTGTCAAATGAGTAAGTTACACTCCCGGTCAGCCACCATCCTCAGGTGACCCCCCGCTCCATCACCTGCCATCTCTGGGATTTGGCGTCTTACCGCTATTCCT
Organism: Neoceratodus forsteri; assembly: GCA_016271365.2. NCBI lineage: Eukaryota > Metazoa > Chordata > Ceratodontiformes > Ceratodontidae > Neoceratodus > Neoceratodus forsteri. The sequence goes on along the minus strand of JADMNL010000036.1, from coordinate 58,950,668 downwards.
CCACAGTGTGCCCCCTGGCAGGGCTGTCGGGGTTCCCCAAGCCCCTCAGGGCATCTTGTTCGGTTGGAGGCAGGGTACCCAGTTGGTGTTGGGGGCCAGCAAGGAATTGTCACATCATTCTGTTCAGTCCAGGTTGCCCCCCAACCCGGCACCTCGTAGGTCCGGAGGCACCCAGTAACTGTGGCTTCATATTGCACCTCATCCTGTGGTTGTCCAGGTGGCTGCGGTGCAGTTGTGCTCTCAGTCCTTATTCCCAGGAGGAGGACAGGGTTCTATGGAATACTCAAATTCCCCCCTCTCTGATGGTGCAGGTTCTCTGACCCAGGTCATCAGCATTGTGAGTGGTATGGGCCAACTATAAATTAGCACGTTTTGAAACTCCTAAAACATCTTGTTTAGATATTTTCTGCCTACATGAGCCATTTGATAAAAACAACTCTCTCTAGGATGTACATTAAGACTTACTACTGCACTTCCCAAAGTGTTGAAGGCACTCTGTAGCCCCTTGTGCTTCACAACCCATATGGGACTTTGTGGTAAGATCTGTCTTACCACACCCCCTTTCAAGGGTTATTGTTTCCAAGGAAAAAGCAAATCTGTAAAGTGTTAACCCTTTAAAGAGTAGGTATCCATGTTGTATGTTTGCAGACCTTCATTTAGCGCAGATCATTTGCTAGAACACTAGTTCTCGCACTTTGTCATAGTGAGCCTCCCCCCAAGCCTTGGAAAAGATCTTGAGCCTCCCCCTAACATCGAAATAATGTTGGGCCTCCCCGTAGTTAGAACTACCACCATACTTTGCATAGTATACAAGGAATACAGTGACGCTCCTTTGAGTCGTTGAGTTTATTCTTATTTTATTGAACTTATTATTCTCCCTCTCTACCCCCCTCCCCAGGTCGGCCTACTCGCTCCACACTTCTGAGTTTTGGACCATGTTTACCCCACATTGCAATACCTCCATGAGTCAGATTGCTTTCTTTGTCAGTGTTTCCTTGTTCTTAAACACCTTCCCAGGGACCATTTTTCCTTGTCCTGCTCTTGCTCCTCGTGCCTCTCCACTTAGCCTTTGTATTTGTGCTCTTCTGCAGCCAGTATAATGGGTCAGTTGTTACCTTGTTCCCGTTCATTTGTATTATTTTGCATTTTGTTTTGCAGTTTCCAAGAATTGTATTTCCTCCATTCAGCGTTCCCCCATGTCACACCAGGAAACAAGTATTTGTTGAGTGTGGCTTTCCTGGTCACCTGCTTTGTACATAAATTTGCATGCCATTATTCACTTTGCTGCATCCTTTCAAAGAAAGCAACCAAAACTTGACATTCAAATATAGTACATTTTAAGGCTTGCTTGAGCCTCCCCTGAAACAGGTTGGGGCCTCACCATTTGAGAAACCCTGTGCTAGAGAATACAGTGCCTCACTGCCCGGTATCACAGTATAGTGGCCATAAAAACTGATTAATGAACCCAAATACCAGTTCTCTGACCCTTCAGGTGTTCTTTATGACATCACTTTGCAGAGTAGTAATGAGACTAGATAACTTGGCATTGTGGCTGCCTCGTGAACTGCAGCTCCAGGATGTTGCAGGTGATGTCATGGAAGAATGAGGGGACAGAGTGGAGCATTCACTACTATGTATATTGTGTTGTGTAAGTTATATATAGTTGTTCTTGTGGCTGTAAAGTGGTTGGTTAATTGTATTCAGGATTTTATGTGTGTTGTCATTTTGTAATGGCACCCTGGGCCTCCGGGGGTGCCACAGATAAGTAAAGACTACTACTGTGATTACTACTAAAGCACTGTCAGGAGTCCCAGATTGTTCAATTACCCCTTGCTCCAGATAGCTCTTGATCGGGGGTGCCTTGGTGGCAACATTGAGTGTTTGGGTTAGAATACCACAGCCATCGCCACTGGGACAACTGGTGCCTAAAACAAGTTCTCCTATCCCCGCGTTTCACCGATCTTCCAGTGAAGATGCATGGGATCAGAGAGGGCACTAGTGGTCAGTGGCTCAACAGCTGCTTCCCAATCAACCAGGTAAGTTGTGTTTAAAAAGTGTGCATAAATGCTGGCAAAAAAAAAAAAATCTGACTGCAACCTAAATCACTTCCTGAGGAACCTCTGTCTGTGGAAAATTGATTTACAACAGCAAGAATAGATCAACAGTGGACAATAATCCAGTTACCATGCAAGTGAACCTACTAATGAGGAATAAAAAGAAATGGAAATACAGAAAATGTATAAAATACAAGCTGAACTGTGTGTGTATGTTATTACTGCAGCTTAGACTACTCCGAAGGTTTTAAGAATGTTCTTTTTTTTATTCATTTTTTTCCCCCTATATACAGTTTTTGCTCCTCAGAGCCCTGGCAGGCGGCTCGGCCTGTCTCTGGCACTACTGCGCTCCTGTACTAGGTGGCTCGAATCCCCTGTGGATTGCCAGGTGTCCCCCGAGACCCAGTCCAGACTCCGGGATCGCTCCCAGGGGTGGCAGGCCGTCATCGAGCCTGCCAGGCTTGAATTTCCTTGTTTTCCTCCTACCCACACACACACCCCGCCAACTCATACGTCGGCTAGAGCTTCCCGACCCGTATCCCTCTCCAGCCATTGCTAGAGGGCGATCAGCAGGCAGGACAGCTATCCCTCCCCCTGAGAGAGGAGAGTAGTCCTGTGAATGCTCAATCTCCTTGCCCTGGCGTCGAGGCTGTTCCAAAACCGGGGTTGCCCGGCATGGCACAAAGGTGTGGCATATGAAGTACTTAAACTTCTCAAAACCATTCCGGCTCATGGGGGCCCGGGCCCGGGTGGTATTCATCCTGGGATACTTAGTTTGCTACCTGGCTTGCTAGGCCCATTACTAGGCTTTTCAACCTATCTATCTGCACTTCCTCAGTCCCCCGGTCTGGAAAACTGCTAGAACAATACCCATTTTTAAGAAGGGAGATGATAAACAACTGTCCAACTACTGCCCCATCTCTCTTCTCCCCACTCTCAGCAAGCTCCTAGAGAAATTAGTCCATCGACAGCTCTCGGAGCACCTTACCAAGTTCAGACTCCAAACCCCTTGTCAACACGGCTTTAGGGCGGGGCACAGTACCACCACTGCTCTGAGCCAACTAACCAGTGATGTCAAAGGTTATGTGGACAAGGGCTTACTCACTGGTGCGGTTTTCATCGACCTGTCCAAAGCATTTGATATGGTCCACCACCCACTTCTGACGAAGCTACGAACCATAGGAGCCACTGACTCTACCCTATCCTGGTTCCGCAGTTACCTGGATAACCGCACCCAGGCTGTTGCCTTTCATAAAGCTCTCTCCCCTCCCCCATACCTACCACTCTTGGTGTTCCACAGGGGTCCATACTTGGTCCTCTCCTCTTTTCTATATTAATTGATATTCCCAGTCTTTTTCATAACAGTAGCATGCTCATGTGTGTCAATTACCTGGTTCTTTATTCCTCATCTAAATCAATTGATGAAATCAACCACAAACTGCCACATGACTTTCAGTCCCTGCAATTATGGCTCTCGGACAACCACCAAATCCTAAACATAGGCAAAACTCGGGCTATGCCTTTTGGATCCTCAAAAAAATTTCCCTTTGAGGCTCCTAAGCGCCTGGTTCGCTGCAGTGATGGAACCTTGGTCATCAACACCTCTTCTTTCAAAAATCTCGGGGTTACACTCGTCCCTGCTCTTGATTTTACAGCCCATGTCAACGAGGTCTGTCGGACTTTTAATGCAAAAATTGGTGCTGCTTACCGTGTTCGCCACTCCCTCACTCCATCAGCCAGACTATCAGTAGCTAGAGGAGTACTTCTTCCGCAGCTCCTATATGCAGTCCCAGTTCTTCTCCCTGCCTCTGCCAGTGTGCTCTGCCAATGGGACACTTCCTACAATATCTGTAGGTTCGCTTATCTGCCCCTCGCCTAACTTATTGCCTCCTATACTCCGGCCTAAACTTGCTGTCACCTCAGGGACTCCGGGCTTACTCCCTAGGGTGTCTTATTGACTCACTTACTAGACCACCACGTCCGGACTCTCTGGATGACCTGCTTATCCCGGTCTCTTACTCCCGCACCCTTAGGTGCTCTTCTATCCCAGTGCTCTCTCTTAGACCCTGTGGTACAAAAATGGGTGAACCGGCATTCTCCAATTTTGCTCCTAAGTTCTGGAACTCGCTACCCCTGCAGGTTAAAAATTCCACCTCCCACCGTGTTTTTAAGAGCTCACTGTTCTCTCACCTCTACACCCTTGGAAACTGCAAATACACCTAGACTTAATCACCACTAGATCTCCTGGCTGGGAATTGACCTATTGGTAAAATGTACTCTAACCTGTATTATATTGTATGCACTATGTTGTTTTTATTTATGAATTTGTACAATTGTGCTTATTTGTATTCCGTCTTGTACTCTCCCGGGTCATGCCTGAAAATATGCAGGATTGTTGCCTAGTGTACTTACCCGGTTACCAAAAGCTGATAAATCCAGTGCCTCAATCCTCGGCGTCACTGGGCCGGCCCTTGTGAGAGTGTTCTTATGCACAGTCTTAAGGTACAAGAAGGTGAGTGATTCAGTTAACATAAGAATGGAACTGATACATTCTTACTGCCGAAAGAGGGGTCTCAGTGGCGCTATTAATATATTATTGATTGAAGACAATTAATAATGTATTAAAACATTTTAAAAAAATGCCGGCCCAGTGGCGTGGAGGGCTGAGGCATTACTGCCTTCCTTACCTCCTGCCATGCCAGTGACCCATGTTCACGAAGCGAGCAGGTTGGCCGGGGAGGGAGAGGATTAAGTGTCTGGAGGACAGCTCTTTCCCGGGGAGGGGTGGGACTGGTGACCGGTGCATACCTGGCTCCTACTGGAGGCTGGCCCATTGGCTCCATCAACAGGGGCGAACATGGAGCAGATGCCCGGCGTGCCTTGTGCGGAAGCATGCTCAGCCATTGATGTCCTTGCACGCACCGCTCCACACTCAGGTCGGGGAGAAAACTGAGGCTGAAAAACACCACCGACCGGTGAGATGAAGCCAGCCACTCGCAGGCGCCACACCCGGCCAGCTGGCATCTCCAGCGGCAGAGGTAAGTTCCAGTGGACATCAGGGTGACTAGACTGGGGGGGTCAGTGGAAGGAGAGAAACCAACACAAAAAATTCTTATTTTTTAAAAATAGGTCTCCAGATGTACCCATTTCAAGGACAGCTTTTGGGAAACACTACAGAATAAGTGAGTCTTATGGATGGAGCTGTAGCACTTTGATTGGTCGGGGTGCTTCCTCAAACTATAATTTATTTCAAAAGTTTTACCGGGAAAAACGTACTGATTTGGTACCAGCTTACTTCTAGATGTGTCCTGGGGGGAGAAGGGGAGGAGAAAGTACAGGTTTGAAACAGAAAATTCAAAAACTCATTCAGGCCTAGAAACGCCTGTAGGTGGTGTCTGAAAGCATAGCCACCTGGGACAGTATCGTCTGTAGACTTACTCTGTTGACTTTCCCTCAGGCCTAGAAACGTCTGAGTAAGTCAGCAGTTTTTACCTAAATATTAAGCAAACCAAATTGCTTGGAATTGATTGTGTAGCACCGTTAGAAAGGTAATTTTGTGCTGAACAATTTTGCTGCTGCTACTTTGTGTCTATCATGCATACTTTAGGAGTTATTTGCATTTGTTTAAGGTATGGTGTGAATGGTTGACATTTGTCTCTCAAGCCTCACCTAAGCACCTTGAATAAATCTGGAAAAAAAACAGTAGTTTGGTATTTCAGCTACTATAAAATAAAAGCTAAATGGATTACAGTTGCTTGCATAGCACCATTAGAAAGATAATTTTGTGTTGAACAATTTTGCCACTGATGTGTTGTGTCTACCATGTATACTTTAGGAGTTATTTGCATTTGTTTAAGGTATGGTGTGCATGTCTGACATTTGTGTCTCACGCCTCACCTAAGCACCTTGAAAAAAATCAGGTGTCTGGTATTTCAGCTAATATAAAATAAAAACTAAATTGATTACATTTGATTGCATAGCACCATTGGAAAGGTAATGTGCCGAACAACTTTGCCACGGGTACTTTATGTGTAGCACTTACGGTTCAGGAGGTATTCACATTTGTTTGTGGCATGCTGATTCTGGCTTGAGTTTGCGTAGAAAGGCCCAGGATGCAGTGCTAAGAGTAAACAGGGCACAAGTGGTGAATGTCTCAAAGAGCTCTTGTGGCGTGAATGAGATAAGGTGCATTTAAAATAAAGCATGTGACGGTAAATATAGATAAAAGTACAATTACATTGGTGCAGTAACTGCCTAGCCATAGAGCTCCATGTAGTGCATAAGGGGCCTGGGGGTGAGGGCATTTGCAGGTGTGAGTGAAGAAGTCATGAAGGAGGGATTTAAGAGAGGAGGTGGAGCGAGTAGCAGGAGGCACTGAAGACCAGAGATTAGGGAAACTGAACAGAAAAATGGATTGGTTTACAAGTAGGATGGAGAGAGAAAGTAAGAGTTGTGGAGGGAGTACATGATTCAATAGCCTGCAGTGCACATTAGAGCTTTTATAAGCTCAGATCAGATGTTTTCTGGTCCCGCTGTTTTTCTGGGACTAAGTATAGTTCTCTGTGGCTGTGCTTGGCCCCGGAAGGGCAGCAGGACCAGCAAATCAAAGATCAGAGCTTGTATAACCATAGCATGCACTGCAGGCTGTTTCTCCCAATGCTGCAGCCCTACTTTGATAGCTGCAGGGGATTCTGGGATTTGTAGTTACAGAAAATGTCTGCCTGGAAGTAAGCAAAATTAGTCTGAGACGGTAAGTACAACAAAAATGTTTCTGCACACAAAGTGCAACTTGGGATCAGTCCTACACATTGGTGTGGAGCTCTTACTGCTGATGGTTCCCTTTTAAAGGGGAACTCTCCACTCCCTTGTTGAAATGCTGCGGACCTAAAGGTCCCAGTTAAGCAAAACGCATGTAAATTTGTTTTCTAGATTGACATGCTTGTTTGTAGTAATTGTTTTTCTCTGATCAATCCTGCGACCTGCCCACCATGCCACCCACTTACAGCTCCCAGTGTGCCTATGTGCATCGTAGTCCAGTTGAATATTAAGAGTGCATTATCATGCTTATTCTGCCAGTACTAGTGCTTTCCTCAGCATATCAGTACCGGCAGAATAAGCACAATGATGCACTGTATTACTGAGTATTGGATTACAAGGCGCATAGGCATCCCCCGAGGCTTCATGCATTGTTCGTGTCAACAGGGGGGTGGCCGAGGGAGACAGTGGGAGTTGTAGAGTTTTTACTACTGAATCTCGAACCACACAATCTCGACACCCACCAGCTCGAGACTAACGTCCCGATGCTGCAGTAACCCAATGGTGTAATATCCTGACGATGGTAAACCTGACAGTGGACTAATGCCGGGTTTCTTGTCTATTGGGGGGGCTGTGCCACCCCCGAACCCCATGAAGTTATGATTACCAACTCTTGAGTCCTGGCAAACTCCACTGTCAGGCTTACCATTAGGATATTACACCGTTGGGTTAGTGCAGTGTCGGGATGTTGGTCTCGAGCTGGTGGGTGTTGAGATTGTGAGTTTCGGTATCTTGTGATCATTGTAGATGACGGGCAGGGGTTTGCAGGCTCGACCGGATAAAAACAATTACTACAAACAAGTTGATGAAAACATTTCAGTTGCATGCGTTATGCCTAATCAGGATGTCTAGGTCCCTTAGCATTACTCCAGGGGACTTGAGAGTTTCCCTTTAAAGGAGGGGGAAGACTTCATAGAAACATAGAAGTTGACGGCAGATAAGGACCGCAAGGCCCATCCAGTCTGCCCATTTCTTTTTCTACCTTATAAATGTGCCATCGGCCTTTGTTCTGTCAGTGGCCTATCTATTCATAGTCATTTGTATTGCTCCCTTATGCCTATCCCATTCCTGTTTGAAGCCCTGCACTATATTCATAGCCACCACTTCTTGTGGTAAGCCATTCCATGCATCCACCACCCTTTCTGTGAAAAAGAATTTCCTCACATTCCCCCTTAATCGGCCCCCTCTAATCTCATGCTGTGTCCTCTTGTCCTGCTATTTTTCTTATATTTAAACATGTTAGACTCTTTCACCTTGTTAATGCCCTTAAGGTGTTTGAATGCCTCGATCATATCACCTCTCTCCCTCCTTTGCTCAAGGGTATACATATTGAGCTCTTTTAATCTGTCCTCATATGTCTTCTGATGTAGTCCCTGCACCATTTTGGTTGCTCTTCTCTGGACTGCCTCAATTTGGTTAATGTCCTTGTGAAGGTGTGGCCTCCAATACTGCACGCAGTACTCCAGATGGGGCCTAACCAGTGTCTTGTAAAGAGGGATTATTACCTCCCTCTTATGACTTGTGATACCCCTACTAATACACCCTAACACCCCCTAGCCTTACCTACTGCTTTAGAGGTCTGCTTGGATGATTTCAGGTCATCAGTGATGATGATGCCCAAGTCTCTTTCTTCCTTTGTGACTGCTAGCAACTCCCCTCCCAGCCTATAAGTGGCTTCAGGGTTTCTCTTCCCTATGTGCATGATTTTGCACTTCTTTGCATTAAATCACAGTTGCCACTCTTGTGACCATTTTGCTAGTTTATCCAGATCTCTTCTCATTCTGCCCACCCCATCTGGATCATCTACTCTGTTGCAGATCTTGGTGTCATCTGCAAACAGACAACTTTACCCTCTAGTCCATATGCAAGGTCACTAATGAAGATGTTGAAGAGGACTGGCCCCAGGACTGATCCTAGAGGTACCCACTTGTGACTTGCATCTCTTCTGACTGTATACCATTTACCACCACTCTCTGTTTTCTGCCCGACAACCAATTTGCCACCCAGTTGACCAACTTCACCCACCCCGAGCCTACCCAGCTTATTTATCAATCTTCTATGTGAACAGTGTCAAAAGCTTTGCTGAAGTCAGGTAAGCGACATCAACTGCTCCCCTTGGTCCACCACTCTGGTTACCCAGTCAAAGAAATCTATGAGATTAGTTTGACAGGACCTTCCTTTTGTAAACCCATGCTGTCTTGGATCCTGTGCCCCTATGGATTCCAGGTGTTGCACTATCCTTTCCTTAAGGAGTGCCTCCATAATCTTGCCCACTACTGAGGTAAGACTGACTGGTCTGTAGTTCCCCGCCTCCTCCCTGCTACCACTCTAGTGGAGCGGGATCACATGAGCCCTTCTCCAGTCTTCTGGGACCTCTCCTGTGCTCAGAGACTCACTAAACAGTTCTGCTAATGGCTCTGCTAGTTCCACCTTTAGCTCCTTAAGTACCCTGGGATGTATACCATCGGGTCCCATTGCCTTATCCACCCTGAGCTTAGCAAGCTCTTGTAGGACCCTTTCTTTTGTGAAGGGAGTAGTGCTCACCTCCCTCCCCCCTGTGTCCATGATGCTGAGCTGTGGGCCCTGCCCTACCTTCTCTTCAGTAAATACTGAGCAAAAGTATCTATTTAGGATAGATGCCTTTACAGGGTCCTCCTCCTCACATGCTCCTTTTCTCCATTAAGCTTAGCAACTTCTCTGGACTTTCTCCTTCACTAATGTATCTATAGAAAGTCTTGTCACCTCTTTTACTGTTCGTGCTAGTGTTTCCTCAGTTTGGGACTTTGCCTGCCTTACTGCCTTCCTGCTTCCCTTAGGGCAGTTTGGTATGCCTCCTATCTTCATCCTGCTGTGTCTCCTTATATTTCCTGAAGGCCAGCCTTTGGCTCTGACCTTTTCTGCTACTGTATTTGAGAACCAAAGTGGTTTCCTTCTTCTTTTGCACTTCCTTTTCTGTCTAACACAATGGGATGTTGCTTCATATTGCATCCTTAATGCTTGCCCACTTTGCCTGTACCCCTCATCTGTGTTTTTTTGCCAGGGCTAGCTTAACTCTGTTGGCCATCTTATCAAAGTCAGCTCCTCTAAAGTCCCATATTTTTGCCTTGGAATGGGATGATTTAGATGTAGTAGCCAAATTGAACCATACCATGTGATGGTCACTGGCCCCCAGGTGACCTTCTACCTGGAGATCTGTGATCCCTTCCTTGTTAGTCAGTACTAGATCTAGGATAGCCTTATCTCTTGTGGGTTGCTGTACCAGTTGTTTGAGGCCCTCCCCCTGCAGGGAATCCACTATGTGTCTAGTTCTGGCAGATGTTCCGACTGGTATTGACCAATCTGTATCCGGCATATTGAAGTCTCCCATTATCAGAACCTCCTCTTTAGCTGTCATGTTTTGTATATCTTCTAACAGTAATGTGTCTGTGTCCTCCCCCTGATCTGGGGGCCTGTAGACAACCCCAGTTCTTATGGCTGTCCCATTTCCTGTTTCCAGGGTGACCACAGTTCTTCTGGCTCCTTAGTGTATTCTGAATTTCTGTAGCTTTGATATTTTCATTGACATACAGGGCCACTCCTACCCCCTTTGCACCTCAGTCTCTTCTGAACAATACATAGCCAGGTACTGAAGTCTCAAGTGTGGTTACTGGTAAACCATGTCTCACTATTGCTGCTATGTCCAGTTTAGCCTCTGACATTATTGCCTGCAGGTCTGGGATCTTATTTCCAGGCTGTGAGCATTTGTGTACATGATTTTCCATTGGCCAGATTTTGGTGTGTTAGTTGTTGGGTGAAGTTTGGCATTACCCTGTGCATCGTATGGGAGACAAACCTTTTTCTTACCTGGTGATGCAAATGAACTGCAAACATGCTGAATCCCTGTTTGACCACTAGCTGAGGGGAGGGTGTTCTTCCCATTCGACGTATGGGTGCTGCACCCTCTCCCATTTGCTAGTTTAAATATTCTGCAAAGACATCAAACTTCTGCCCCAATGCACTGACTCCTCCTTAGTCAGATGCAGTCCATCAAATTTAAAGAACTTTCGCTCCCAGAACTGTTGCCAGTTCCTACAAATCTGTGTCCATTTTCCTGGCACCAGCCCTTGAGCCACATGTTTAGCTCCCTATCTCCCTTCTCTGACCTTCTGTCCATCTGCTCCTCTCTCCAGACTGGCAGGATCTCAGAGAAGAGATGCCAGACGAAATAGATGATAGTTTGTCACCCAGCCTGGTCAGGTGTTCCTTGGTCTCCACAACTGACTGGCTGGCGAGATCGATAGTCCCTATTTGTACTAGGACATCAATGTTTTCTCCTGCTTTGTGATCAATTTTAATCTGGTCAGTGTCTCTCCATGCTGATGTACCTGGGAGACATCTGACCATTACCCCTTGCTGGAGATGGGTATCAACTCCCCGAATCATGGAGTCTCCTATGATCAGAAGTTTTTTAATTTCCTTTTTGCTTTTTTTGTTTTGGTTCCTGATTTGGGTGAGTTTTGTTGTGCTAGCTTCTGTTCTGCAGTGTCTTCTGCCTCTTTATTTGATTTCAGAGATAGAGGCAGATACCTGTTTGTAGTGTTTATATGTTTTTTGGAGGTAATATGTTGGAGAGCAAAGAGTGATGGGGCACCCGATTTTCCCCTCCTAACCACCTGCCAACCTCCTGGACCAACTACCCTCTGCGGTCGAGGTTTTTCTGTTGGATGCTGGGGAAATGGCAGGTAGTTCTTATAATGTATTTCCTCTTAAATATGAAATTTGAGGCGTGCAATCTCTGCCCATGCTGCCCAGAGCTGAGCCCTAAGATCTCCAAAGGCCCAGCATGTAGGACAGTGTCCTAAATCCTGTAAGACTGTCCTTCTGAAAATTGTTCCACAGTACCTGCAGTTAATGATATCCATTCCAGATAAGTTGCTGGGTTTATAACCTAGTCAGAGTAATTGGAAGGAAAAAAATGCAAGTAATGGTTTGATTGTGTTTTGTTTAACTTGTTATAACAAGTTAAATTACTAGTGCCCCTGTAAATGAGCTCACCTTGTGGAGGCCCCACTGATCCACCCATTCCTGCTCTGCCACAGGAAATGTCACAACTGTGGTACCCATATAAAGGAGTGTAGTGTGGGGTGGTTGGGGATGGGGGTGGGTGGCTGGGCCCTTCCCCTGCCGAAAAAGAACAACCACAGACGAAAGAACAAGGAGGAAGAGCAGAAACAATCAGTCAACAACAAATGCAGTAACCCTGAAAGCTTATCCTAATGTTAGATAAAACTGTAAAACCTGTAAAGCACCACCTGTAATAATTTCAGAGAAGATATACGCTGTAAGAAACACTTTGCTACAGAGAAAAGTAAAGCAATGAAATGTTAGCAACAAACAGTAAAAATCCCTGTGAGTAAAAAATACAAACACCACCACACAGTACATCTGCTTAGCCAAAATAAGTCTTAATCCTTTTCCCTTGCTCTGGTAAGTTTCTCTAATCTGCCTGTCAAGCAGTCTTAGAAGGAAAGAGCTCAGGTGAAGCTAGGTGCCTTGGCCAGCAAACCAAGTCTTCAATTATAACGCACCATCAAGGGTATGAGAAGAGGAGAAAGGAGAGTTTGGCTAACCTCTGGTGCCAAAGGTCACAGAGACGGTGTTCTTTGTATAGAGGGACAGTTGATTAAACTGAAACCAACATTGGATATTGAAGAAATCTGACTAGAGCTGAGCTGCCAGGTCAGAGAGGGAGAAGCCAGAGGTGAAAAGCAGTTTATGTTGCATACATCTGGATGTCTGCAGAGGTATAAGCATTATGGAGGTTATTCAGGAAGAAGAAGAAAAGGATCGAGCCCAGGACAGAGCCATGGGGAATGCCTGAGCAGAGAAAAGGAAATAGGGGTCTCTGATGTGGACAGCTTGAGACCTGCTTTCGAGAGAAGGGTGGAACCGGCTGAGAGAGCCCTGCCTTTTTAAGCATGTCCAGAAGAGGGTGCGCAACTTGAAGGCCTTAGCCAGATCGACAAAGATTGCAGAGGTAATCAGTCCCTGGTCCATTCTAGCATGGATGGAATCCGTGGTTTTCCGGAAGCCAGACTGGAAAAGGGTGAAGGAGGGGGGAGGAAGAGTCAAGGAAGGGAAACAGTTGTGAAAGGAGTAGGTTTTCTTGGATTTTTTACATGGTATGACAGAAATGAAGCTATATGTTCCCAGGAGAGATGGCGATGTCCCATCTGGGGAAGGGAATGACTATAGCCTGCTTCCAAGAGTCAAGGACAGAAGCCATGGAGAATGAGAAGTTGAGAATAGATATAATGAGAATAACAAGAGCAGAGACGTGCAGTAGTTTGGGGTCAATGCCATCAGGACATTGACACAGGGATTTAGAGCGAGCAGGGCCTTGAGAGGCAGCAGGAGTAGTAGGTGCAAAGGAAAGGGTTAAGAGGGAGGAGAGGAGAAGAGATTACAGTATAAGAGGTGAATAAGGAGTTGAAGGAAGTGACTACTTCAGTAGGGTGTAAGATGGAGGAGTTTTTTTTTTTTTTATTTGCTGTACTTTTTTCCAACCTCAGGAACCAGCCACCATTGGTCCAGCCCCGTCACCCACCCTATGTGGACTTACTCGACCAGGGATACTCTCTGGCTTAACCTCCAGAGTGGGTCTGTGGTAGAGAGCCCCACCACCCATTGGACATCAGTGTATGGCCACAGGGACGGTTACGCCCTGACTTGCCCCCAAGGGCGGAGCCTGCGGGAGGGGGCTCACCCTCCTGTCGGACGCCAGTGTACGTCCCTGGTGGTGCCACGGACAGTGGTGCAGGACTTGTGGTGCAAAGTGGGTGGCATCCTGCACATCCTCATTTTTCACCCCAGGAGGTGGGACATGCAATGACGTCAAGGGCGCGTACGCTCATGTATGTCCCTCCTCCCCACACATGATATAGATGCCTCCGCTAGAAGTCAGTCGCGCAATGGACATTCAACCCCCCCCAACCCGGAAAAGAAGAGCAGTCCCTCGATTGCTTGATCCTCCCCCCCAGATGTCAGTTGTACATCAGACACACAACCCCCGGAGAAGCAGAGCAGTCCCTAGACGCTAATCCCCCGACCCTCAGGTTCACATTAAACTCAAGATGTCGGCAGACAGCTGCACTAGCGGGAGATGGAGGAGTCATCTAACTTGAGGACAGGAGAAGGAGACTGGGTAGGAGGAAAAAACAATGTGTGTGACCTTCCAGAACTTAATGGATGAGATTGCTCTAAAGAGTAAATGCAAAGTATTCTGTTACTGGGCGTGGTTATAGGATAACACAATTTCAGGCAGACCACAAGTCAGGTGCATAAAAAAGGCATAGTTGAATTTATCATTTAATTTTTTTTTGCATTATTTGTACCTCCTCTGACGTGCCCGCTGTCGTCCTCTCCTTTGGGCGGCCAAGTCCTGCTGTTGCCTCCTCTAACCCGATCCGCGCCATCCAGCTGCTCCAGCTGTATCCCTTGCCGGGGCTTCCACATCCCCGGCTGGCCATCGAGGAGAGACCGTAGTGCACGTGCCACTCCCTTGCAGCTTCACCGGGGCACGGAAATGTAGCCTGGAGGTATTTCTGCTTGGAGACGTGGAGAAGTGGGACTGCTGTCATCCGGACGGCATGCGTGCGTTTTCTTGTCCCTTCTTGTGCGCTGCTCTTGTAATACCTCCTGGTCTCCACCGGGGACACTACAGAGCGGGGCTTCCCACCCCAGAAGAGGAGAGCAGTCCTCTGGTTGCTCACTCCTCTCCTTCCCCTGCCAGCTGCCGGTGCCCTGAGTCCGTCTTCAAACCCAGGTCGCCGGCATGATCATTTTAATTTTATCAAGTAAAAAATGCAGAAATCAAAATGGGAAGTCAGACAACTGCTTAGCTTCAACAGTTTCTAAGGCTTTTCTTAAGCCTAGCATGAATCAAACAGTGTGAAAGCACACACTACCAGGAGGTCTTCCACCTTCTTCAGTCAGAATCCAACTGACCACCCTATTTATCCATCCTCTCTCAGCACTGAGGTAGGGTGTTTTATAAGCTCACTAGAAGTTGGAAAAACAATTTCCCCTGCCTTTTGATTAACAGTAGACATAACATCAAACTCAAAAGACAACCTCTGTGTAAACACTGAGGCAGGGTTACCCCAAGGGGCATTGCCCTTGGGGTAACCCTTGCCTCAGTGTTTGCGCACAGAGGTTCTTTGTCTTTTAGTTTTTTATTTTAATGGGTTCACCACAACATATCCAAGACACACTGTCTTAGGGTAGCTGGTCCATTCCACTGGGGTGTCAGACAAGGCATACTGATGAGTCCTGGTAGGACGAAACATGTGTCTATGTCATCTGTGAGCACCCTTTGCAAACTGTGTGAGAGGCCTTTCAGCACCATGCAATTCTGCTTAAAGTTGAACCAACATAACATTCTGTGGTGATTTGCATATGCAGCCCATGATGCTTTGCATTGTGTGGGCATGTGTGATTTTGTATAACATAAAGCTAGCCACTAGGGGCCACTGTTGCCCCATGGAGAACAGTTATTTGGCAGCCTCCTGGAGCACATTACATAACTTATTTACAACATTGTTAAAAGTCAGCGCCGAGATCAGAACATTCAGTGCCCTCCTAAACTCTCCTGCAGGGTCATACTACCTCATGCTGTCTGCTGTAAAATATATTGTAGAAGGGGGCTGCTAACATCTAGAAAAAGCAGGCACAAACTTTTGTTATTCTTCTATTAAAACTACCCTCTTAGTTTTGTAACTGTACTCTTAGTTTTAAGTTAATATGCACAGAAAGCTTTATAAGCACTTCAGCACTTGATTTATAACCAGCCAACCAGCATGTTGGACATTATACAAAACACATAAACTGGGGTGGGAGGGTCAGCTTATTCCAGGGGTGTCCACTATGACAGGGGTCGCCCTGTCACACATCCCTGCATAGGAGGGCAACTGTCCTATGGTTGTCCATATCTCAACTAACACTCTAGAAGGGTGTGGAGCTTTGGCCCACTCTTACCAGAAGCTCTGTCTCGGGGGTCCCTTTCAAAAAAAAAAAAAAATTTGTAAAGTATCCTATTCATAACAATACAAATACTCTGAAGTAGTTTGCAAGTTTACTACATTAGTAAACTACAAAGCATTACATGTACCAGGAGAAAGAACTACTAACGGCAGTTTTATGCAATCTACTGACTTTCCCTGACCAGATAAATTTGAATGACTGGACCATCCAGCACCCAGAGAACAGCCTTCGGGGGAAGGGAGGAAGAACTACCTTGCTCTGTCCCCACTTAGACTTTTAAAGGTAGGCTAGTAACATACCACACTATGCCTAACAGCCTGTCCCTAACCTCTGGGTTTACGTATCAAATTGTAGACACTACTAATGGTGTTGGCCACCACCTTGCACCTCCTGTTCTATGTGGGAGTCTACCCCTCCTTCAAGGGTGCCATCTCTTGTCATTCACCCTCTGGGTTACTCCTCCCACATCACTATCAGAGGGTCGCTATCTATCTGCCCCATAACAGGTCTTATAGTATGTTGCTACCTGCCTGTAAAATACGGGGTGAGTCTAGCCAAAACCTTCCCATGGCTCAGATTCCCCAAGTGACTGGAGTGTGCATCCTTCATCACCTTTTTCCTATATGGCACTGGCACCACTACCTGGGCATCCTCCTGCTTTGTCTGGGGTTTGGGAGTCACATAGAACTTCCTTCCTAAGTTCATACCACCATAACTGTTGTTCCCCCACACCAGTATTAACCTGTCTCCCATCCTGGATTTTCACATATTCTCTTAACTGGGTAACTTCAGGATCCCCCACCTGCAACTTTCCTCTGTCAACATCAGGAGAACAACCATTTCTCATAGGTGGAGTTTTAAAACATGCAAAAGTCCCTTCAGCCAAAAAGGCTTCTTCCATCTTGATTGAAGTCTCCCCCCATAATACACTGCCAGTCAAAGTCTTATCTGGGGTCTCCTTGTCTAGTGCGCCATCCTCCACCAAATAGCCCGGAAAAATGGGCAATGGGATCTCCACAAACAGTTGCAAATGCTCCGTCAGGGGGTCCTCCTCCTCCAGAGCCCATGAATCCAGCTCTACCAATTCTTCCTCAACATCCTCAGAGTGGAATCTCTCGAGTAGCTCCTGGCATCTGCGCTCTGCCTCTCTCCAGCATCAATTGGCCTCAAGCCATCTCCCACTCATTCAGTGAAGAAGCTGCATCAGGATCTCCATTTGATCACCAGGTCCATCTCGTCCTATCCATGGTTCCTCTCCCAGGTCACCATCTCCATCAGGTGCTGTTCTCATCTCTGGCGTTATGCACCTCTGCTGTGTATCCTAGGTACCAGGTCTGGCACCAACTGACTGGACTCCCCCTTATTAGCTCGGTCGTTCAGTCAGATCCCTCTTCTCACACCATATATCACTGAGCGTGGGTATAGGATAACACAATTGCAGGCAGACCACAAG
This sequence comes from Neoceratodus forsteri, assembly GCA_016271365.2. Taxonomy (NCBI): domain Eukaryota; kingdom Metazoa; phylum Chordata; order Ceratodontiformes; family Ceratodontidae; genus Neoceratodus; species Neoceratodus forsteri. Next base: position 58,933,325 of record JADMNL010000036.1, on the reverse strand, counting down.
TCAGGTGCATAAAAAAAACACAAGGTTGCATTTATCATTTTATTTTTATCAAGTAAAAAATACAGAAATCAAAATGGGAAGTCAGACAACTGCTTAGCTTCAACAGTTTCTAAGGTTTTTCTTCAGCCTAGCATGAATCAGTGTGGAAGGACACACTACCAGGAGGTATTCCGCCTTCCTCAGTCAGTATCCAACTGACCACCCTACCTATCCATCCTCTCTCCGCACTGAGGTAGGGCTTTTTATAAGCTCACTAGAAGTTTGAAAAACAGTTTCCCCTGCCTTTTGATTAACAGCAGACATAACATAAAACTAGCCACTAGGGGTCACTGTTGCTCCATAGAGAACAGTTATTTGGCAGCCACCTGGAGAACATTACATAACTTGTTTACAACATTGTTAAAGGTCAGAGCCGAGATCAGAACATTCTGTGCTCTCCTAAACTCTCCTGCAGGGTCATATTACCTCATGCTATCTGCTGCAAAATATATCTTAGAATGGGACTGCTAACATCTAGAAACAGCAGACACAAACTCTTGTTCTTCTATTAAAACTACCCTCTTAGTTTTGTAACTGTACTCTTAGTTTTGTTTTAGGTAAATATGCACAGAAAGCTTTATAAGCAGTTCAGCACTTAATTTATAACCAGACAACCAGCACGCTGGACATTATACAAAACATATAAACTGCTTGGGGAAGGGGTTTCAATTTAACCCAAGGGTGTCCACTATGACAGGGGTCACCCTGTCACACATTCGGATTTCGCAAGCCTGCTAGCTTCAGTACAAGCACTGCAAGGAGTCCGATATTTAACCAGGTCAGCAGATGAATCGGATGCCTTATGTGCCTATAATCCTAGGTCCTTTGCACGAAGACATGCTAGCAGCTTTGCTGTAATCCATGGGAGGTGATAACCTCTAACCCTGTTCTTTCTAGGAGGGCATGGTAGTCTCAGGCAGTCAGAAATTTAGAATGGAAAGTTGGCTGCAGGGATTAGGGACCCAGAAATAAATGGGTCAGTGTGAAGAGAAGACAAATCAAATGACCTGAATAAGTGAATATGGATAAATGTGGTGGGCTGTGAGTTAATGAATTGCATACGCAGTAGAGTAAATGCAACCACAAATGATGGGGGTGAGAGGAGAGTACTCAATCAAGGAGAGAGTGGGTTTGTGTTTTATAATTAAAGGGGAATACTCACCATCCCTGCAGTAATGCTGCGGAACCTTTAGGTTCCAATTAACAAAAATGCACTAGAAAGAAAATTTTGTATGCATTTACTGTCTTGTAATTTAATATTTTATTTGACTTGATCATGCGACCCTCCGCCCAACATGTTGACTTACTACCTGTCCCAGTCACCCCAGCGGTAGCCGGACTGAGCCGCAGGGGACGTCTATGTGCTGGCAAGTCACTTAGCATGTATTAACGTGAAGGAGCACATGATCATGCTTATTCTTCCGGTACTGATCGCACGTGATTGTGCACTCCTTCACCATAATACTAGCTAAGTGACTTGCCGGCACATAGACGGCCCCGGCAACTCAGTCATTCACGTTGTCAGATGGCTGGCCGCGGGGAACACTGGGACAGGTAGTACATTAACATGGCAGGCAGAAAGTTGCAGGATCAACCAGATACAAAATTAAATTACAAGACAGTTAAGCACAGAAAGTTTTTTTCCTTCTAATGCGTTTTTCTTAATTGGAACCTTAAGATCTTGCAGCATTACTGCAGGAGAGGTGAGGACTCTTCTTTAAGCCCAGTGGGGTTCAGAGATACTGTAAATTGAGGGCTGTAAGGAGGAAGAAATCCAGTTCTTACTGGAAGTCCCCTAGAATAAATAGTAATAGTGTTCATTTATATTGCGCCCTTTCTCTGAGGCTCAAGACACTTTACATAGAATTGGAACAATACAATAGTAGAAGCAGGGAATTAAAACAATATAAATTCAATACTCCAATAAGTATTACATTCTTAAATAAATATAGCCAGCCCATCAGTGCAGAAGTAGTGTTGTCACTCACAATGCTGGCAACCTGGGTTTGGAAGTGAGACCGCATCATTGCGGGCTTGCCAAGGAAGGAGGGCACCTCCTGGCTGGGGATGTAGGCACGCTGGTGAGCAGATGCCTGCTCCAGTCCTAGCCCATGAGGCGCTTGGGGGAAGGGGAACAGAAAAAAAAGGAGAGCCCCCAGCCTGCAAAGTGAAGTCTCTTCTCCACAAAGATACCACACCTGCTAATTTGCCCCTGACCCACACCCAAGATAACCTTGGGGAACCCAGCAGGAGCTCTGACACAGGGGCAAACTGTAGGCTCAGAAGATAAGTCCCAGAAACAATGTGTGACAGGGCTAGGGGAGAGAGAGGCTGATTGGGCAGGATAGGTATCAAGGAGATGTAAAGCATAGTAAATTCAAACTTGAGTATTTTATTTATTTATTTATTGAAATGTTTCACCAGGAAGGCACGCTGAGCAACAAGTTGCTCGTCTCCCGGTGCAAGGAGGGTAGGGAACAATGGGATAGAATACAGAGAAATGTTACAATATCGGAATACAATTTGCTTACTTGCATACAGTGAGAGCAGGAGGGATTACAGGTGGATAACATTGGCCAACAATGCAACAATTAAGTATAGTAGATACAAAGTCACATATAGCAAATTAGCAACAGTTGGTAACACTGGAACACATAAATAACTTGGCAACAGTATGTAGCACTAGATGGTAAAGTGACTCAATGGTAATTGGTAGCCATTAGTGTAATGTAGATATTCAAGATTTACAGTGATTGGAGTAAAGAGAGGAAGAAAGGAAGGAAGGAACGAAAAATTGCAGAGGGTAGAATGGAAGAAGGGAAAGGAAATTTACAGAGAGACGCAGACAGAACAAGATTTCCGAGGGAAACAGACGACAGGGTGGACTAAAGTGCATATAAGAGGGGTATGGGGTAGGTTATAAGTGCTTAATTGAGTGTAAGGGTAGACTTGCAGGAGTGTAGCCAGAAATTTCCATTTTGTACACAATCTCCAACAGTTACATCCCCCCCAATTAAAAAATGTATACATCCTTTCCAAATGGCACCCCCTTCCAAACAAGTCAGATTGTTGTCAGATGACTCCTCTGTTCTCTAAAGAGGTTATACATGTATTGGACACTCCTCAGTGGCCTACACTAACCCAAATACTATAGATTAGAATGATAATATTAACAGAGTGGCTTATGGTTTGTGACAGGCACTCAACAAAACTGTACACAAATGTGTATAGTGAGTATGCCTGTCTATACCCTGGAGGGTAGGCTCGTGTTAGGCTATGCTAACTGGAAGGGGAGGTAGGAGGAGAGGTAGAGTGTGGCAGGGTGATGAGAGAGGTATTGTAGGTGGGGGGGGTATCCAAAGGGTAGAGGGGTGAGTTAAAATTCAACAGTGTCCTATTATCCCTATCTGGGCAGGGCGGAGGACAGTCCTACTGATAGGACACCGGTTATAGGCAATGAGAATTATTTATATATAGTGATGCGGGAGGGGGGTGTTGTGGGAGGGTGTAGCAGAGGTCAACTATAGTAGGCTGGTACTACCCTACCAGTGTGCTGGGTGACCCTGCCTGCACAAGGCAGTGATCTAGCAGTGACTGAGGGAGTGCAGTAAAAGGAGAAATGGGGTGGAGCCAACTGCCAAACGGATCAGACATGGAGAATACGAGCTTTGCATTCTTACATAAGAAAATAAAAAACAACTTTTACAGCTCTAATAGTTAATACAGACTGTTACCAGTGTACAGGATAAGATATTTTGAACCAAACAACACCAAAAGCTTGCAACTATGGGCAGAAATACTCGAAACCAGGAGGCAGCCAGACAGAAAGCACCTGAATCAGCAGCAGAGGCTGAGCCGACGACTAGCTCTAAAAAGGCAGATGCTGATCAACCGTCGAAAGCAGCGCTCATGAAAGCGATCCAGGCCATGGATCGTAAACTTGAGTGGCTGGCCATGAAGGTAACCCTCCTTGACAGCAAAGTAACGGGGGTGCAACTCAGTGGCGGAGGAGTGTACCAAAAATGACTCCACCACTGTGACGAGAGCTCCTAACATGCTTGAGGACTGACCTTTTCTTAAATCTGTTGCAACAGTTCTTCTGTTTCTTAGCCTAATCTGTCCTTTACAGTTTTTAGTCCATAAGGTTGGCCACCTATGGGTACCCTCTTCCCTTTCTATAGTGTCCTCTTTAACTGTCCTTTTCCCTTTCATGTCCTCATACAGGGAGGTTATTGTGGTGACCTCCAAGCATATGTAAAACAGGTTGTGTTTGTCGTTGTTGGATTTAGTATGTAATAGCACTATGTCATAAAATACCTTGATGTATATACCCTATGTTTATGAGACCTGTAAAGACTGAAAATACCATGGCAGTAGGTGTTTTTGATAATGGTAAAAAGTACTAGGTGACTATTATAAAAATTAAGTTAGTTGTGCTATTTAAAATGCATGTAAATTGCTGTAAACTGAAACGATCTGAAATGTCATGGTGATGTGCATATATCCCATGATGCTTTGCATTAAGGAAGTATGTCTGATGTTGTGGTTCTTCGAAACTTGGTTTATTGTCAGTGCCCTTTGAGGTAACCCTTATTTCAGTGTTTCTGCACTGAGGTTCTTTGTCTTTAGCTTTTTTTTGTTGTTGTTATTTGAGCCCCCACCACCCAAGCAAACAAGGCCTGCATAGGAGTGGAGGCTGAATCTGAACTGCTAAGTTAAATTCGAGAGCAGTGTTGGCAGGTGCTGCCTAAGTGCAGAGAAAGGATGGACATAGTCTGTTGCTGCAAACTGATGTAGTGCAGAAGGAATATGCTATTGCTAAAAGTTATTTGCTGTATGTTGAATAAACATCATACAGAGCTTGTGTGTTGAACTTGAAGGTCGCTGTCTGGTCCTTCTAATATCCTACAACACCTCCACAGCCACCTATGATGCCACTCTTGTTGGGTGGGGACTGCTGAGAAAAAAAAAATAATTTGAAAATGCAGGCAGCAGTTTCTACAGTGTGTTGAGCCCCATGATACTGTTTGTACACCCTCTACACCGTTTGCCAGGGCCACATTACTGGGCTATAATGGGGCACTATAACTGGGAGGTACTGGACTGGGGCACCATGTCTTACTGGGGCACTTAAGGTATTACAAGGCTACTTAACTAAGAGGGTCCTGAGGCTTCCATCTTATCTACAATTTTAAGAGGGACACACCCATTTTGAAACTAAAATATTGATTTCATCTATGAAAACCATAGGCGTAGCCAAAACCTGCCCAAAGTAGCATTAAATAATGCTGTTAACTGTAATCTCGTGCACCATCTTGCTACAGTAGCGAGGAGAGACGCAATCTGCACAGAGCCCTGGCCACCGCTACCACCTGACAGACAAGCACGTGAGAATGGCAACGCCCTCTCCTGCCAGCTGTCGCAAGTCTCGCGAAAGTTAGCGATTTTTTTCCTCCGGGCGAGAGTCTCGCAAAGAGTGTCAGATTCCGCTGGAGACGGACGAGCTGAGGTGAGACTGTAAACATTCTCTTAACGGTTTGAGACTGCAGTCAAGAAACGGCTTTCTTCGCGCGCCGTTAACTGCTGCGGTGCGCGTAGGGAGTCGCGTTTTAGCTGTTTTTAGTCGCGAGTTCCCGCTGTCAAAGTAGTAAAGAAGGGTATTCGGGATAGGGGTTACGCGGGGTGGGGTGTCTCCGTGTCCCCGCCGGTCCCACACCCCAGCTGTTGTGCCTTTTCTCCGGGGTTCTAAATTCCCAAGGATTTAAGAAGCATTTCTAATCACCAGCCAGGCCTGTTTGGTGTTCTTGGCTGGGTTGCATCCTGCTTTGATTGATGCGCTCTCTCAGCCAGTCAGTGCCCGGAGCTGCGCTGATTGACAGGGCGCGCTCCAATTGCTCTTCGGAACTTGGCCGACTAAGAAACGCCTTCCTGGGCGTCGCGGCTGATGAGGCGCCTGAGGGGGCGGGGCGTCGGGGGCCTGTTGGAGCCTGGACCTGGAGTGGGCATCCCCAGACTGGGAGGGGACAGGTTGGCGGCTGGTCGGGCAGGGCAGTGCCCTTCTGTCTGTTTCTCTGTCACACACTCCATGTATTGTGTTACAGCCATTGTATTTTTAGAACGGGGCTGCTGAGCTGATGAAAGAATGGGGGGCATACCTCTCAACACTGTCTGATTTGTCAGGGATGTCCCTGGTTTTGTTTTTGTCTAAGAAAAAAAAATGTCTTTCTTAAATGTTGTATTTATTTGTCACAGAAGAATCAGGATTTGACCCCTCAAATGATGTCAAACCACTGTCATTTAGTTCTCCTTCAAAAAATGCTTTTCTCAACCAACCATATATTGCAACAGATTGCTGTGCGTATATTGCCCTTTATTTTTATATAAGTTTAGCCTTGATTTGTTTAAGTCGTACCTGATTTGTGGGGCATGGAGATGAGAAGTATGATTGGGGGCGCAGCTGACAGTGCCCAGCTAAAATGGTCTACCTAGCACTCCGTTCTCGACTATCCCACCTTTTGCTTGAAGCCTTTCCCACGGCCCTCCTAAATGTGATAATTCTTGCACTGAATAGGAGGGATCTGTCTGAAGCATAAAATGATGCCAGGCATGCGCCAGTCTGGAAGTCTAAAGCGATAGTGGGTAATGGTCACCTGCACATTTTGGCCCTGTTGACACAGATCTTAACCCAACTATTGCTGGTCTTGCTGACTTCTTTCCTGCAGATTTAAATCTTTTAAAAAACCTTAGATGTATTAAAGTGCAGTTTCTGTATGAGAGTATAGTCTTTTTGTGTGTGTGTGTGTGTGTGTTTTGAACCAAAGATGAATATGAAGCCACTCCATGGGGCAACTGTGCTCTGTTAGGTGAATCGGTAGAAAAACATATCTCACCACCCGTGTCTGTATCAGAAACCTCTGTTTCCTATATTATTTCATTCTTTTCAGCAACAAGCTACTTAAAACTGTCCCCAGTAAACTTTAAACTGAGTCACCCCATGCACCTCCATCCCAAACGTTTTTTTCTCAAAGGCATCCTCAGTAGGAGCATAGGGGAACTGTTTTTATCTTGCTGGTTGCTGAAAAGAAAATAATGGAGTTGCACGCTTATAGACTCACTGGTGCTGTGATTTTTTTTTTTTGTTTAATCTGTTCTGGTGTACTGACATAAATGCTCATTATGAGGGCAATTACGCTGATGTTATCCATGTGCGATTTACTGAACTTCGCTTACTTGATGCTCAAAAAAATCCTTCTGTTGAAATTAATGGGTCATTTTGCCAACCAGTTGCCTGTGCAGGAGTCTGAGTGATGTGTTGCTTACACTGCATGATTGCCCCTATTTTCAGTGTTGGTAACAGCAAGAGTGCTGTGCTCTGGAGGGTGCTCCTCCAGGATAATATTTAAGATTTTAAGAATTATTTTTTTTTTTTTTTTACCTACTGCTGCCCCTTCTGTTTTTAACAACTTTCTGCTCGTTTTCCACCTCCATGACACTTTTCAGGTCTCTCAGAAGTCCTCTCCTCTCCCTTGTCTTTAATTCTGTGCAAAACCACACTGCCTTGTTGGTTTCTGGTTTACGTGCCCTGTGTCATTGTACCATCGTCAACTCTGTTTTGTTTAATCCCACCCCCCTCGCTCAATCTAAACAGTTTGTGACGCCTTTGGTATGAAAGACGGTTTAGATAATAATATTGCTAGAGCTAGTGTGACGGACCAGTTATTGTGGTAGAAGTGCTTGCAGTGTTGGGTAGAGAAGGGTGAACCCAGGCCCTTTTATGTTTACTTTATCCTGTTGAGAAGCAGAGCACGTAGGGATATAACGTGGCTTGACTTAAAGTATTGTTTTTTTATCTTCGTGAGAGGGTATTGGTCTGCTGATATCTCACAAGTGATGAAGCCTCAAGTGAGATATTGATTAGATCAGTACCCTTGAACGAAGATAAGAATGAAATTTTAAGTCAAGCCATGTCCTAATCAGTTTCATACAAAAGTTGGTTAGGTGGTTTTGTGTTAGAAATGGTAAAAAGATACTAAAGAAACAGAAGCGCAGAATGTTAACTGTGGTCTAACCAGTGAGTGGCACAGTCAAAAAAAATAAATGGCATATCGCTAAGTGAGAATAAATATCTGAGCATGCTCAGTGTGGCCAAAATGATATATTTCTGAGCTTGCTTAGTGACCAACTTCTTTTATTTTGCTTATGTTGCCAAAAGTGACATGTTTATCTTGGCAGATTTGTTTCACATCTATTATTTTCCCACGAAATAAACAGAAGGCAGTATATATCATAAAATACATACTGGATATTCCCCGTTGTTTGGAAATATGGAATGAGGTTATTGGTGAAGCAGGTCTACAAATCATTCTGGCCAAAAGGTGTATTTTTCCCTTATCCTCAATGCAGATGTTCATAGATTCCCATGAGAACACTACCCATTAAACACTGTCTGTATCATCTTCTTATGCCAGTCCGTTATTGACTGTTGCAGTTGCTTAGATAGCAGGTGATGAACACACTGAAACTTTTTTTTTCCATTTGTCATTACTTATGTTCACATATGAAAGTACACTGTACTTGCAGGGAGAGTGACCAGCGGGGTTCCTCAGGGCACAGTACTGGGTCCAGTCCTCTTTAACATCTTTATAAGTGACATTGCAGAAGAACTGAAAGGGCCTTTCTCTTTGCAGATGACACCAAGATGAACAATAGGGTGGACACTCCGGAGGGGTTGGAGAGAATAAAGAGAGACCTGAAAAAGTTCGAGGAATGGTCAAAGGTGTGGCAGCTGGGATTTGGTGCAAAAAAGTGCAGAATCATGCACCCTGGGCACAGAAACCCAGAGGCAGAGTATGGAATGGGGAGGTAATGACGGTCACTAAACAGGAAGGGGACCCAAGAGTAATCGTAAATGGATGCCCTTAAGGTGGCAAGGCAATGCGACAAAGCAGTAGGGAAAACCAGTGGAATGCTGGTGTGCATAGGGAGGGGTATTACCAGCAGAGAAAGGGAGGTGGTGTTGCCATTGTATTGGTCATTGGTGAGACCACACCTCAGAAAGGATGTAGATAGGGTAGTGGCCATCCAAAGAAATTAAGAATGGCAACAAAAATTGGGCTGTACCAAATGTCCTGTGAGGAGAGACTGAGGGATATAAAGTTGTACACCCTGGAGGGGGAGTCATGATAGAGACTTTTAAATACCTCATGGGGTGAATCAGGTACATTAAAGGAGCATATTTCAGAAAAGAGGTATGAGAACTAGATGGGGGAATGCAGTGAAACTGGAAGGGGGAGTTTAGGAGGGATGTGGGGAAGTATTTCTTCACTGAGAGGGTGGTTGATGCCCAGAACAGTCTTCCAGTCGGGGCAAACACAGTGGTGGACTTCAGGCATGTATGGGATAGGTATAAACCTGGTATCAAAGCCGGTGGGGGGAGGTGGCTGGAGACCAGGTAGGGTCTCTGGTGGCAGAATAGGCAGGGAAAAGAGGGGCAAACTAGGTGGGCCAAGCAGCCCTTAAAAGCAACCACAGACCCCCATCATCAGTAAGGCAAAAGACATACAGCTGTTTCCAAATGACATAAATGCCGCAGCACTGATGTGCTACCTTTTTGGATTTGTATCTGGTAGCATAAGCACAGGCCACACACCTGTGTGTGTATGCAGGGTTTTAAATAATTGATTAGCAATTTTTTTCTTGGGACAATACTAACTGTTCAGAAAGTATTTATATAGGTTTTCTAGAAGTGGTATGTTTGTTAAACCCAGTGAGGCAGGTGCTATGCATTTTCACAATGTTTTAGCACTTTTATGAGCAAAATGCTAATCAATTTTTAGAGTTAAATAAAACCCTGCGTATGTCATACATGGTGCATGAGTACGTGCAGACAGAAGGCCCCATGGGGCCTGTGGCTGTGTATCCAGAGGTACTTTTGTACACTGTACCATCATGTATTTTGTTAGATGGCATAGTCCACTAATGCATGGTTCTCTATATGTAGCTGTGTAACTGAAAAAACGCTGCCCCCTTGAGCACTTTCTAGATCTGCTGCTGAAACCTTGATACCCACATTGCAACAGTACTTCCAGCTGTGTACTAACATACTAAAATGCCAGCAGAATAGGCCTAACGGTCTTTCGTGTCTGCTCGTTTGGTCAGCCTCCACCCTGGGTGCTGACCTTGCTGCCCCCCTCGCCTCCTCTGGCTTCTCCCTTCCCAGTTCTGGATATTCTTGCTGCATTGGATTTTGCTTCCAGAACCCTTCCCCTGTACCTGTCCCACCCCCTCTTGAACCCCTCCACTGTCTCTGCCTCCACCAGCCCCCTAGGCAGCGCATTCCTTGGCTCCACCACCCTCTCAGTGAAGTAGCACCTCCTCCTTTCTCCCCTGAATCTTCCCCCCTCCAGCTTCCACCCATGCCCTCTAGTGGCCCCTCCTCCTTCCTTCGAAGCACCCTGACTGTTCCTCCCCTATTTACCCTCTTCATGTACCTGAAGACCTCTATCATGTCCCCCCGGTCCCTTCTCTCTTCCAATGTGTACATATTTAGCTCTTCGAGCCTCTCCTCATAGGTCCTGTCCCCCAAGCCCCAAATCATTTTGGTTGCCCTCCTCTGGACCCTCTCCAGGAGAGTAATGTCCCTCTTTAAGTGTGGCCTCCAAAACTGCACGCAGTACTCAAGGTGCGGCCTCACCAAGCAGTTATACAGAGGGAGTATCACTTCCCTCCTTCTGGAGGTGATCCCCCTAGCGATGCATCCCAGCATCCTGTTGGCCTTGGCTGCTGCCCTCCTACAAGTCTCCAAGTTGTTCATCTTGACATCCACCACCACCCCCAGGTCCTTCTCAGCCATCGAGACTTGTAGCATTTCCCCCCCCAGGGTGTACACTTGGCCTGGGTTTCTGGCCCCCAGGTGGAGTACCTTGCATTTCCCTGCATTGAACCTCAGCTTCCACTTTCTAGACCATCTTTCCAGAGCCTCCAGGTCCCCTTGTAACTGTGTAACTGAAGGTCCGACCGGGGCCTGTCCTTCTGGAGCCAGAAGTTGGTGTGTAATGTCTTACGCTTGTGGCTGAAAAGGCGCAGACCCCTCAGGGGCCTGCACATCTGTAGACAGAAGTACTGTTGCAATTTTGTTATGGATCCTGTGGTGTCTGCTCTTTTGCAGCCAGAGGTAGTTGTGTTTGTATATGTCTTACACCTGCAGTAGCAGAAGTACAGACCCATCGTGTATGTCTTACATTGTGCATTACCTGAGGCTGCAGACAAAAGAATTCTTGTAATTTAGGTATTGTGGAATCACATCTGTGGCTGCAGGGGCCTGTGTTTTTGCACACAGAAGCAGTGTTGTGATTTGAGAGTCGTGAATTTCTGGCTGCATTGACAAACGAGTGTATATGTCTTGCAGTGTGCATTCTGCAGATGCAAATCTAGAAAAGTAGCACATCAGGGCTACTGCATTTATGTAATCCTGAAAACAGTTGTATGTTATCTTAGCCAGTGGTGGCTGACTGTGGGTACTTGTGTGGTCTTGTCTTTTTGCTGCTTGGAGGTGGGGATATAGAGTTAGGGTTGGAAACCCTAATGCTACATTTCCCTACTTTTGTTGCATAAAGTTGAACCCTAACTGGTTCATTAATGCTTTTTTTTTTTTTGCAAATAATATATAGTTTGGTACCGTAGAAATAAGTGTTTGAGAATAGCACCATAAGACTTATATAGGGCATCCTGCGCTCTCCCTGGTTAGACGTCACAAAGTGTCTGAGTGCAGGGGTGGGGCCAGCAGACTGGAAAGTAGAAGAGATTGGCTAGCTGCTTCTGACGCTAAATTTAGGATCCTGGAAGGGGACAGTACTATATATTATAAAAACTAGATCAAGACGCTCATGCGGGGCTAGGTAGTGAAAGGTTTGTTTAAAAATTACACTGGTGACAAAAGCTGGAATCTTGGTACTTTAATAATAAAAATAAAAACTAAAAAATAGGACCAACCCAGTGGCGCTGAGGGTTGAAGTGCTGGACGCCACACCTTGCACCGTGCCGGCAACCTAAGTTTGGAAGTGAGCTTGGGCCACTGGGGGTTGGCGGGAGGGGAGGGGAGGGGGGAGAGGAAGGCGGGTTGTTGATTGTAGCTGCCGCTGAGCTGTTCTCATCTCCTGGATTGGGAGGTAAAGTTTCCTCGCTCTCGGCTGACACCTGCTGGAGGCCAGGTGTCGGATTAGAGGCCGGGGGCTGATGGCTGATGCAACGCCGGGAGGGTGGGGTGGATGGAGCATGCGTTTCCAGGAGCATGTGTGCACTTACAGGCTGCTGGCCATGCGTTGGGCGAGGAGAAAACCACAGGCAAACCCCGATGTCTCTTCATGGCCATAGGTGATGGCCCCTGACGTCCTTGGACCCTGTTCCATGTGGATGCCCACTGGCAAGATGGGGGGAGAGGCTGACAGGGTTGGGGGCGGAAGGCCCGACGACAGGAGCAGTTGTCCGCAGAAAAGAAAAGTAATATTTTATATAGATATATGAATAAAACTACACAATATTTTAAAATTTTAAAGTTATTTTTCATTTGTGAAAAGTAACTTAATCACTCCCCACCTGTCAGTCATCTGTATTTTCATACATTCAGTAGATAGAAGATTTATTTTATAAATGAGTAATTTAAACTTCTTCAGAATTCCTGTGGCAGAATGTTCCCCATCTCGCACACAACACAAGGCTGTATATGGAGCTAAGGTCTCGATCTTGTGTATGGCAGGGTTAGTAGCAGAGATTGCTCTGGTAAGATGCTAAAGCTAGGAGAGGAGTTTTTCACGGTACCTAAAGACAACCCAGGAATTAAAACTACTGTGAATAGTGCATCAGTTTTTAAACTTGTTTGTGTGTGTGGTGGGACTGTGAGAGGAAAGAATGTTTAATTATTTCTAAAATGTAACGTAGTTTTAATTTTCTAAGGCCTCGATAAAGGTTTTTGGTGAGTAAAGGTGGCAGCCATGTTTATGATGGCAGTCGGGGATGAGTGACTTGGGTCATAAATTCTGTATGCAGTTTGCCCAAAATCAAAATACAACTGGTACTTTTTTCCTTCTAGAGTGAGGTAAATGTATGGGTGCCAGACTACCTTGGCCAGTTAGTAGCTAGGATTATCCCTATCCATTTTTATAACACCTATATTCCGGATCATTCGAGGTGTGAATACTGGTTCTTTAAATAAGAACAATACAAACTGATCCTACTTGGAACAAATTTCCTGTCCTTTTTTTTTTTTTTTTTAACCTTGTGTTTGTGCTTCTTGTCTGCCTCCTCCCTCCACTCTCTCCGACGACCTCCTTTGGACCCCCCAAACCCCGACTGATCTGCCCCTAGAGTGCCTTGTCCACGCTCCCCTGAATACCCCTGGTGAGGTGGAGAGGGCAACCCCCGATACTTGCCACTCTCCAAACCAACACTTTGTTCGTGTGGATCTGGCACAGCGGGGTCTGTCCAGGCTCTGGAGAAGTTTCACGGAGGCGTCATCGCCTAGGAGGGAGCAAGGTGTTTTTCCCTTATTCCTCCCCATCCCCGACGTCGGCGTGCAGTGAGGGGCTGTGAGCTAGGAGGCATGCTGATACGTACCTCCTGCTCCGCCCCTCTGCAGACCGTCACCCAATCTGCTGGCTGCTGCTTCGCCTACCGCGCCATCCACCCGGGCTTCCCTAGGTGGCCGCATTGCAGCGGGAGCCTGTAGTGCCCCTCCCCTGGAGAAGGAGAGCTGCCGTCATGCGCTCCATCTTTCTCTGCCCCAGCCGACCCCCGACGACCCGTGCTCGTTCCCGAACCTGGGTCGCCGACGTGATGTGAGGTGTGGCATCTAGCGCCTCAACCTTCAGCGCCACCGGGCCAGCATTCCTGTCTTTTTTAATATCCTTTATAAAATGGGTTCACAAAAGGGGGAAATGTAATTGGGCAAACGGCATCACTGTCCTGAACCTATAAGTCACTTTCCCCAGCTGAAGCTTTGTTTGAGTACTGGTTCTAATTCTGTTATTATTACATCTTTGCTGGTCTTTTAGAAACTTCTGTTGGTATTTCTGATTTACATTCTGGAAAGTACCTTTTAGAAATTTATTATGTAGTTTCATGTCCCCTTCAGCAACAGAGGTCTACAGTAGAACACCGATGCATTGTGCCAACAATGGAAGAGCTTTGCAAGGATTTAAACTACATCACAGAGTTCTAAAATGGTCAGAGTCGTCAGACTGTAAATCAGAAATACCCACTGGAATAAGTAAACTGCCTTTAATGATAGAACAGTAACAAAATTTAAACTTGCATTTAAAAAAAAAAAAAAAAAGATTTTACTGGGAAGAATGATTTGCAGGTTGAGCACATTTCTCCTTTAAAAGTATTCAGTTGTTACTTTCTTCATAATTAAAGTAACTTTTTTCCCCCACATTTTTATATGTTAATACCGCTGCCGAGACCACTCTTACAGTTGTAAGAGTAGTCTTGCTTGCATTCTTACGGTATGAGAACCGCAAACCGAAAGTAACAACCATAGGAGTGGTCTTGGCGGTGGTATTGATAGTAATTTTTTTTTTTTTCTTTCAACCTTACCAGAACATGCCTTTTTTCCAGGGTAGTTTCGCATGACACGTTCTTTACAGAATAAGATGGTCTCGTGCGCAGAGGAAAGGAGTGCTCTGATTTGTCAGGAGTGCTCCCTTGACCTGTAATGCAAATTAGAAGATTCTACTTGACTGTACTTGGTGTGATGAGTGGAACAGCAGTCTGCCTGAAGGCCAGCATATCTGCTACTGATCCTCTTCCTACCTCGGCCATCGTCAAGACCTCTTTTTATCATCTGAGGAGTATTGCCCGGATAAACACCTGGTCCCACCTGACTATCTTCCAGTGCTGGTCCACGCCTTTGTGACCACCCGCCTTGATAATTGCAATGCCTTATACCTAGGGCTGTTGGGGTGGACCTTCGCCACCTGCAGTTGGTGCAGAATACGGCTGTCATGTTGTTGACAGGCTTACCAAGATCTTGCCATATCAGACCTATGCTCTGTGGACTGCACTGGCTGCCGGTCAGGTGGAGGATCACCTTCAAGGCGGGTTGTTGACCTATAAGGCCCTACGTGGACAGGGACCGCGGTATTTGCAAGATCTCCTTTGCCCTTACTGCCCCCTCCGTCCTCTCTGGTCTGCCGACGAGGGATTGCTAGAGGTTCCTAGGGTTTGTTTAAAAACTTCTGGCGCAAGATCATTGGCATATGCTGCGCCGACCCAGTGGAACTCTCTACCTCGCCGGATTCGAGAGTCCTTGACCGTTGAGGCCTTGAAAACTCATTTAGCCTGGCATTTATGGATTTATGAATTGGTCTGCTTTTACCTAGTTCCCTGAGTTGAATTGTTGTATGGATTATATTGTTGTTAAAGTTTTATGCGCAACGCTATGATCACTTGTGGAATAGTGTTTAACAAATAAAGTTCTGCTTACTTGCTCATCAGCATTGTGACATCACTGACTGTGACATCATCAGTGAGCGACAACGGCCACTCCCCTTCTGCCAGGTTGTTTCCCTAGTGAGGCCACAAACGGATAAGGTATGAAGATGAATAAGATGAAATTGGCCAAAGTATTGCTTTTCATTTCCCATATAATACTATGAGGTAGAAACATTTCTAGTGAGCAAAATAGAAAAGAAAAATAGTTCAGAATTAAACAGCAGCAACTGGCTGCTGCTAAAATTTAATGTTTCCTGTCTGCAATTTTTGGCTATACTAACTCTTTTTTAGATCTATTTTATTTATTTATTAAAATCTCGGATAACACCTTTTTTTTTTTTTTTTTTTTTAAACTTTATGGTTACTAAATTTTTATTTAATGAACATACAGTTTAAATCCTGATGTACTGCATAAGAAAACGAGTAGTATATAACCATTGAGGGCGCCACCCCTCTTGATACATGCAGTTGTAAAATCATGCTACATCTGTAAGATACATCATAGAGGGTTTACCGCGTATAACTAAAATATTTTACATCCAGTAAGTTGCTGTTTAAGTTGGCCCATGAGCGGCATGGTAATGTCCCAAATATTTAACATTTAATAATCCTTATTTTTGTCTCCTAAAAAGAAAAGTTAATAAGGCCATGCACGTCACATGTTGAAATAACCTCCTGCGAGGTTTTAGCTCCTCTTCATAACTGAAGCCCTTGAGTCCCAACAACATTTCTAAAACTGCAATCGTTTTATCTACCGTATAAATTTAAGCTAATTCTTGAATATCTTAATTGTAGAGGAACAGATTGGCAACACATCCGAGGTATATACAACTACTTTACATAACTGAAACTCCTTAAAACTACGTGTTATTGGAATCATGTATTTTATTTATTTGGCATATCGGTTTACAACCTTTGAGCCAGAGGCTCATTTCCAAAGGTACCTCATCACATGTTATACCCTGTCTATATTAGCTTCTCTTACAACAGTTACATAGAGCATGTGCTACAGACATTTGTCACTGACATTATTTACAGTATTTACAGTAAGTACAGACTAGTTACAGTATTTGGATGATGATGTTTACATCATCACAGCAGAGATACATTATTAGCTTGAGAAAGCATCTAAACAGAGTAGTCAGTCCTAATGGGTTTGGTAATTCTTGACGTAGGTTGCAAACCATAATGGACTTTGTCAGAGAATTAGAATCAGAGAGGGTGAGAGTGAAATGTTAGTTGTAGTTACATGAGCAGATATTGAAGAGGTGGTTGTGAAGAGTGGTTTTGAAGTGGGTGATTTTAGGTGCACTAGTGATGGTGTTTGGGAGTGCATTAAACCATGTGGGGGCCCTGGAGTGGAAAGATCTCTGGGCAAGGGATGTTTTTACCCTGGGCACAAACAGACGTGCTTTCACTGAGTTGCGGGTGGAGATAGTGGGGTGGCTGGATGAAGAGGCAGAGACCCAGGGGAGAAGTCCAATCTTGGACAGTATGGAGTCTGTGGCGGAGCCTTTCGTCCGAGGTTCAGAAGATTGGCAGAGGTATAGAGTGAGCAGGTGGAGTGAGCCCTCTGCGCCAGTTAGGAGCCTGCAGGCCTTGTTAAGGGAGACCTGGATTTTCTGGAGGCGAGATTATCTGCTGCCCCATATACAGGGAGCCCATAGTCCACTAGGGACAGTATTGATGAGGTGATGGCCAGCCTAAGGGCGTGGGGGGGAATGCAGTCCCTGTGTCGGTAAAGGAGTCCAATCCGGGTGTTTGTTGCAGCAGCAAGGCTGTTTATGTGGTCATGGAAAGTAAGGGCTGAGTCGAGCGTAAGTCCAAGATATTTGTAGTTGGATACCTGTTCAAGGGGGTGTTGGGTGCTGGGGAGGATGCAGCGAGATGCACTTTTTGCTTTGTTTTGACGGTGAGAGAAGATCATTTATTTAGTCTTTTTTAGGTTTATAACCAGTATACGGTCCTTAAACCATGTTTCGGCCTTGGAGAAGGCATGTTGGAGGGAGTCCTGAAGGGGCGTAGGTTTATGATGCGAAGCAAAGAGCACTGCATCATCTGCATATAGTAAGATTTTTGTGGAGCAGGCCTTTGGTAAGGAGTTTAGGTAGAGGGAGAAAAGAAATGGCGCCAGGATAGAGCCCTGGGGCACCCTGGAGCGGACGGGTAGTGTGTTGGATAGGGTTCCGTTAATTTTGACACATTGGGACTGGGCAGAAAGGTAAACTGGAACACCAGGCTAGGGGGTCTGTGGAGAAACCAAGTTGGTGGAGAGTGTCGAGAAGGAGAGAGTGGCAGACCGTGTCGAAGGCCTTGGATAGGTCGATGAACACAGCTCCTGCAGTGTTACCGGCATCTAGGGAGGAGTGCAGGAAGTTGGTGAATTTTAGGAGGGCTGTCGTGGTGCTATGGGCTGAACAGAAGCCATGCTGCTCTGGGCATAGAATGTCATACTTGGCTAGGTGTTCCGTAGGTTGGGTGGCAACCACTTTTTCTAACGCTTTAGAGAGGGGGGCAAGAATGGAGATGGGCCGATAATTATTTGGGGAGGCTTTGTCGCCACTTTTATGGATGGGGGTAATGACAGCTGTTTTCCAGGCACTAGGGAATTGCCCTAGGCATAGGGATTTGTTGAGCAGATCTGTTAGGGGGACTAGGACCTCGTTGAGGACAAATCGAAGGAGCCTGGCATCTAGGGGGTCATTAATAGGATTATTGCTGCTTAGCGCTTTTTGTAGGTAAGGACGAGTTTTGTGGGTGGATATTTTGCGCAGGAGGAAATGAGGATGCTGCAGGGTTGGGATTGGGGCACAGGGTCAAAGAAACAACTAGGGAGAACACTGCTGAGATCTGAGAAGGTGGTGTTTAGACAGTTTGCTATGGTGAGTGTGTCTGTGGAGTTAATGCCATTTATAGTGAGCTTGGAGGGAGGTGGGGGGTGTGATTTCCCATTGATTTCTTTGATATTACTCCAGAAGGTTTTGCATGACCCCACGTGGTTGAGAGTGGATTAGTAGTGGTCTGCTTTGGCCTTTCGGATGGCCCGAGTGCACCCATTCTTGCGTGCATTATAGGATTGCCTGCCTGCCATCCTGCCAGATTCTGTGGCTTTGTGCAGAGATTATCCCTGTCTCTCAACATTTGGAGCAGGGAGGGGGTTATCCAAGGAGCATGTTGCCTTTTGGTGCGGAGTTTGGTGAGTGACGTATAGAGGTCACAGGCCTTGGTGAAGGCCTGTGTAAACAGGTTGAGTGCAGTGTCGACGCTGGGGGCTATATTAATGGCGGATCAATCTATTTGGGTGAGCAGCTGTTTAAGTTTTATTAACCCTTCTGGGTGGTGACTCCTTCGGAAGGTTGTTTGGGTTATGGGTTTGGGTGTGGAAAGAGGTCCATTGGAATAGGATGGGCGAGAGGTCGCTTAGGGAGTCAGGAAGTACTTTTTATATCCAGGATTTTGTTGGGGCGGTTAGAAATAATGAGATCCAGGAGGGTCTGGGTACCAGTAAATGGGTGAAATCTAGTGGGTTGGGTAACTAATTGGGTCATGTCAAGGGCTGAGAACGAGTCCTTTGTTGACGTGGCCGAGGGGCCAAGCCAGTTGATATTGAGTTCCTGTACTAGTGTCTGCTCTGCATTGTGTGGTAGGGTAGAGAGGTATTCGGTGAGGGATGAGACGGCGGGCTTTTGGTTCTTAGGGGGTATGTAGGCAACTGTGATGTATAGTGGGCCCCTGCAGGGGTCGGGGTGATTTTTAGGGTGAGGGCTTGTGCTCTGTTGGTGAGTTTTGGGGGTGAGAGCATGTGACCAATAATGTTATTGCTGTAGCATGCACAGTCGCCCCCGTGCTTTCCTACCCTGTCTTCCCGATATAGGGTGTATCCGGGGAGTGAGACAAAGGCATTGGGAGTAGATTTTGGAGAGCCAGGTCTCCACTAGGGTGATGATGTCAGGTTGGTGAAGGGTGGTCCAGCATTGAAGCGCTGCAGATTTCTTTGGCAGGCTGCGTATATTCAGGGAGGCAGTGCGGAGTCCAGAGGGTCTGGTAGGTGTAGTGGTGGGGGCAGGGCCTGGATTAGGGTGGATATTACCGGAGAGGAGTAGTAGGATGACTAAGGCTCTAACTATAGGGTGGCAGGTTGTTATATTTTTGGGAGTACTTGGGCGGATGTAGTGGAGCAGGGGATGGGTAGCGTTTGGGCGATGGGCGGATGCAGAAGGGGTGGAGCGGGGGGCAGGGTGGGTGCTGGGGTTGGGGGCTGTCGGTGGGAGGTGGATGCAGGGGTCCAGTGTGTGATGACAAGGTGGGGGGGAATGGCCAATTCTGGAGAGATGCAATGGTGCAGTCCACCAAGGGCATCGGGTGAGGTCTGGCTGGTGGGAGGTGAACCCCAGGGTGGTTATGAGGATGAGGCACATAAGGTGGAAGTGAACAGACATGGTGCCTAGATAGCGTTTGGGGGTAGAACAAAGAGGTTGTGGGGGAGCCAGAAAAGCTGTAAGACCTTTGAGATATGCCGCAATACAGTAGCTTGACTTGTAGGCTCAGTGGCAGTGCTGCTGACTATGGTGGCAAAGGTAAGGTAGAGGGTTTGAGACCTGCGGTGGAACAGAGGAAAGATTTATTTTAGGCAGACTATAATGATAGAGGCTTTGAGAGCTTTAGAAACTAAGCACAAGTTAGTCTGCTTTGGTTATCTCACTGGTAGTGCGGAGGATACTGGTGGGAGGGGTACAGGGTTCGTAACCTGCAGTGAATGCTGGAAATTTTATTTTAGCGGACTGTTGGGGGGGCAGAGGCTTTGAGAGTCTTGAAACTGGGGGTAAGAAATAGCCAGATAAGATGGTTGTGTGGCAGGGCTGCTGACTCTGGCTGTGAGGGTGCAGGGTTTGAAGCCTGCAGTGGTAACAACAATATTATTTTAGCAGACTATAGGGGTTAGAAGCTTTGAGAGCCTTAAAACCTATAGCAAACAACAGTCTGATATGACGGCTGAGCGGTAGAGCTGCTGATTCTGGTAGCAAGGGTGCAGGGTTTGAAGCCTGCAGTAGTACCAAGAATATTATTTTAGCAGACTATGGAGTCAGAAACTATGAGAGCCTTAGAAAGTAAGGATAAGAGCCAGATATGATGGTTAAGTGGTAGAGCTGCTGACTCTGACAGCAAAGGTACAGGGTTTGAGACCTGCAGTGGGACAGAGGATAAGTATTTTTTCTAAGTAGGGAGAAAGGAAGGGTTAAAGGCTTTGAAATAGAGGTAGATATTGGCCTGGTTCGTTGGCTTAGTGGATGGGCTGCAGACATTGGAGTTGGGGGTACAGGGTTTGAGCCTTGCAAAGGGACTATGGTGGGATAATGGGTGGGGAGATGGAAAGGAGGGAGTAGAGATTAGAGAAGAAGAGAAAGGCAGCAGAAAGGGTTAGGAGAGAGCTCTAGTGACTTCTGGTGGTCAGGGGGTTGAATTAGTAGTTCAGAGGATTGGAGATGGGGGAGTGGTTGGAGCGGTGTCAGAGATAATATGCAGCAACTCCTAGTGGTTGGAGTGTATAAGCTGCAAATGGGAAAGTGGGCACTTGGTTAAAAAAATGGGGTAGGTCACGTGATATGTCATTTGACATGTGAGCAGCAATCAATGGAGTGCTGGCCCTGGGTGGGTGGCGCAGTCCGTGGAGAGGGTAAGACCTCTCCACAAGCAGGCTGGAAGGAAGGAGGCTTTACCTCCAAAGGCTCTCTGCAGTCCCCTGTTACAAGCTCCTCAGCTGGGCAGTGTAGAGTATTAAAGATCCCATCTCCCCTCTTCCCACAGCACATAAAGTCATTTTCCAATAACTTTTTAAATGGAGATTAATTCTCCTAACCACACAGATTGGTTCAGTTCTAGGTAAAGTCTCCACAGGAGAAAGAGAGAGAGAGAGAAAAGAGAGCAAAGTTTACAGTACTGGCCTTATCAGGAGCCCACAGTAGTCTCATTTTCCGAATCTTGATCCGACGATGTCTCCCTATCACGAGAGGTAGCTGCATGGCGCTGAACCCATTTCTGGGCTTCTGCTGGATCTGTGAATAAAAATACTCGGTCTTGATGCAGAATTCTGAGCCTTGCCGGGAAGACCATTCCATGCGCGATGTCCGCTTCCCGTAGGAGTGCCTGCACTCCGTCAAACCGTTTCCTCCTCTGGCAGGTCGCATAACTCAGATCAGGAAAAACAGAAATTTGTTGACCTTCATGGAGCATGGTGCGTCATTTTCTTGCCAGTGCTAATATGCGATCTTTCATTCCTGGACCACCCAAAACCGCTTCGATAGCTCTGGGAGCCTCAGAGTTTTCTTGTCAACCTCTGTAAGCCTTTTGAATATTAATGCTCCCATTCTGCTGCGATTGCTCCAGTTGTGACTCCAGCCAGTCGTTTACAAATGTGGGCAGATGACCACCCTCGCATCGCTCAGGCATACCAATAATTTGTATATTCGAGGAGCATGCTTGATTTTCCAGAGAATCGATTCTGGTTCTTTTATGAGTGTTTTCTTTGATCAGGCCCATCATCTAGCTCCCAGAGCAGCCGCAGCTTGTTGCTTGGCCTCTACAGTTTCCATTTGTAATCGGGGCAACTCCCTCTCCAGAGTAGTAACTCGATTTCCCAGGGAATCAGACTTTTCTGATAGGGTTGTTACCGAGAATATCAATCTGTTAAGTTTTATACCGATAATTTGAAGTGTCTAGGTACCTGAGTCGTCCGATGCAGATTCCATGCAGCCCTGTCCAGATCGGGTAACCGGAGTAGAAGCATTTTTACTTTTTGTTCCTTCCTGCTGTACCTTATTTGTTTTTGGATTGCCCATCGTTGTACCTTATCTCTTCCTACAGCTGTTGCTTTTAATATTGTAATTATTTTCCAAGAAAGCACTTTTATTTCAATGAGTTATTATAAGAAATTCAGAGCCTCAGCCTAAAACCACCATCTTGCTCGGGCTCCACAGCGCCCCCCTCGGATAACACCCTTGGAGCTAGAAGCTCTTTACATAGGTTCCACGTCATGAACAATACACAAAACAAATTGAATAATGAGAACAGTTTCACAGAATGATAAGGTTAATACAGAAGTAAACATGATATGTAGAACAATAGCAACATCTAACAATATATAAACATGGTAATGAGGGGTTACAATGTACAAGTCAGATCATGTGCATGCGGAGTAGTAATAAGCAGAACACTTGAGAGTTAAGTGCTCACAGTAAGAGGGCCCCGATTGTCATACAGGAGGAGGTGTAGGTGGGCACCAGAGGCCAAGATGGCGGCATCTAGTTGGGTATTGCCTTATTCAAGAATGCCATCTGTAGCAGACTAACCTTTTTCTTGGGCCTGGCTGACTGGAACAAACAACCAGCCTCCCTCAACTACTCCATACCTTCCAGCTTTGTGAATGCTATCGCTGAGGCAGCAGAATTATATTTATTTAAAACGTTTATACCAGGAAAGACGTACTGAGCTGGTAACCGCTTGTTTCCAGATGCACCCTGGGGAAAAGGTGAGAAGGGGAGTGCAGTATAACACAGTAGATGTACTAAGGAGCAGACAAAATAGATAACAGTAGCTGTGCAAGAGGTAATACGAAATATAAAATACAAATAAAAAAATACGGTTGTCATGATTAATGGAACAGTTCTACAGAATCAGCACTAGAACAGAGTGCAGTACCCTGTGACTAAGATGTGGTCTTAATTAGGTGATCACAGAGGGGGGTTGGACCACTGAGCTGCACTTTTACGTAGTAAATGGGTTAGGCAGAGTCAGGGGCAGGGGTGAATTGTGAAGTCTTGAAGGAGGGATTTGAGGGATGAGGCAGAACGGATGAGAAATGGGAGAGAAGACCAGAGCTCAAGGAACTGGAAGGAAAAAGCAGCTTAATATGCATTGGATTTCATGAGGAGAGGAGAGGGAGCGAGGGTCAGTGTTACAAAGGGACTACATGGGGGTGGAGGGTTAGAGGATGGGGATGTACACTAAGATAGGAGGCAGCCAAGCCAGAATTTTGAAACAAATGAAGCACAGTGAGAGAGATGCCTGTCATCAAGGGGGGGGTATGGAGAGGGAGGAGTACAAGGAACAGTGGTAGGCATGAGGAGTACAGTCCAGGGTAGAGTGGCAGAAGGTGTGAAAAAGGGGTTCAGGGTGGACCTGGGAACAGACCCCTGTAGCTGTTCAGGCAATGCTGCTCATAACCTGGCCTAACCTCCCCCGTGAGTTTACCATCCCAGACCTGAGAGGAGTAAGGATAATCCTTATTCCTAGTCTCGGGCCCACTAAGCCCTAGAGTACTCTTGCAGAACAACTACTTCCCCATAACTGTGATATCATTTTAATTTCCACATCAGCAGATCTTGATGTTACAAGGTGGGGGTTGTCACATCTGCTCCTGAATAGGCTTCAGGCACAGGTAAACGGTTAACAGAAAGGGTCCTGATTCTAAGGGGGAATCAGATTTTTGCCTAGTACTGCCCTCAGACTGATTAGTCAGTGGGACCCAGGCCGCCCCTCCATCATACTGTCCTATTGTGCAGCGAACTGCAGAATATACATATAAACACACAAAATGGCACATGGTTACTGGAATCCAGAGCCCAGTGTTGGGCTGTCTTTACAGAAAAAACTGAAAACTGGCCTTACCCCTCATTTTAGTGATGAGACGAGGTAGTTTTAGAGCAGTATGAGAAAAGAATCTGGACCTGTCCTGACGCCATTCGCAAAAACTTTGTGTAAAAATAAATAAATACATTTAGACACAATTCAGTTTACGTTTCATATAATTCTGTAAGTCTCCCCTTTTCTCCTTTATTAGTAAGGACAGCTGCATGAAAACGAGAAGATCCCTGTCCATTAGACTTTACCTGCTCTGGCTGCTTATCTACACCTGACAACACAGTCCCTTAGTTATAAAAATAATTTCCACAGCAATCGACTGTGGTGTCATAAACTTAATTGTGATGTCTAGTGTAGACAAGCAGCCAGAGCACTTAGGGCACAGATCTTGTTTTCGTGAAAATGTCCTCCACACTAAAGAAATATGGGCGAGAATTACACTAAAAATGATATATAAGCAGAATTGTGTCTAAACGGTACATTTTTTTTTATGGCTGTCCAAACTTTATCAGGAGCTCTTTAAGGGAACTGCTTCTGTTTTCAGGTAAACATACCCTCCGTAATAAAGACTGGAGTGACGTGGGATTCATTTCTGTGTATGGCCTCCTACCGTCACTGGCACCTGGGCCCCCCATTGGCATTTGTCTGGGATCTTCCTAGGCTGTCACAGTGCCGTGGATAGTCCCTTAGGTGAAGGTAGGAACACTGCTTGACAAGGTCTGCGTTGTGGCCCCTCATTGGGACAGCCGGGTAGAGGGTGGGGGACCAGATATGCTGGAGGCGTTAGTCCCCCCGTTGTACCAGGACCAGTCTTTTTTCTTTTTCTCCTCTCACCCCCCCCTCGCTCCTGAGACAGCCCATGGAGTGACGTTGTGACATGGGCATGCCAAGCGTGTCAGCATGTCGATGTCTGCCTCCGCCTCTTCCCAATATGTTCTTCCAGCTGCACTGCCACCTGTAGTAATCCAGGAGGCAGTGTTGCAGTGGTGGAGACTACCTCGCTCCCTGGAGGGGGAGAGCTACTTCTGGGACCTCCCCCGGCTGGCCTCTCACAAACTGAGGACGGAGATCGCTACTGATCCTGGTTGCCAGTATCGCAAGTGGTAGTGCTATCGCTGCGCCGATGGGCTGGCTTAAGTTTTTTTTTTTTTTTTTTGTTAATGTCATGCATTTGAGCTCTGATAATGCCATACGTGATATTTTGTTTGCTTTTCCTGGACCCCACTTTAACTACTGCAGTAGAAAACAAAGCTTATTGTAAACGGCGTTGAAAAACATTGCCCTTGCAAGAGCAGGCCTGTTTCTGCTGAATACAATGAGCTATAAAAATATTTGGATTGCAACCAGTCTCTTTGTTCCACATTGTGTGCGTATGTCTGCTCAAGCATTTGAAGGAAACCCTCTGGGATGCTTTATTCAGCTGTCTAAGGACTAGGTTTTTGTAGAGCTAATAGCACCAACGTTAACAGACAACAATGTAAGTAGACAGTAGTTGTTTTTATTTCAGAATAATTTTGTTTTCTATTTTCCAAGTGGAGGGTTGTATTATGTGGTGTTACATGAAGGGCAGTACTTTACATGGAGGCTGATACATAGTGGCTAGTTCCATTCCCTTTCCCTCTGCATGGCGTACTCTGCCACTTGCCTCTGGAGTGATAATAAATGCTTAAATGACTATTATCAAAACTGTTTGGTGCTACTAAATAGAGGTAAAAATGGGTCCTGCCTAGCGTATTTTGCAAAAAAAAAAAAAAATGTTTCGGCAGAGATACTGGAGCTAAGAAATAAAAAGCCAGAACTAGCCTTACTACTGCACTGTGACCTCACAGATTATTATTTCATTGGTGATCAGTCTTTAGCAGGAGGTTGGTTGTTTTTGGTCACTTGTGATGTCACAGGGAGGTCACAGTGCAGACAAGGCAGAAAGAATACTAGAACTCTGTATGTCAGCCTCCAGTAGAGCGCAGTTCCATACATTAGCAGTAGACTACTTTGAGAAGGCAGTGTGCTAGCTTTTTAAGTGCAAGTCTGCACTGATAGCCAGTTTTGGTAATCAAGTTCAAAAAATAAAGTTACAGACTGAGTAGCGGGCAGCCATGTAGCCTCATATGGCTTTCATTCAGAGGCAGGGCTCACACTGCTACTTGCCATTAGTGACTCTGAGAAACCAACCCATGATAGAGCGAGCCATTCTCCCAGTACATTCTGTTCTGCCTCACACCCTGAGGGTCAT
Source organism: Neoceratodus forsteri (assembly GCA_016271365.2). Lineage (NCBI taxonomy): Eukaryota > Metazoa > Chordata > Ceratodontiformes > Ceratodontidae > Neoceratodus > Neoceratodus forsteri. The sequence continues at coordinate 58,906,927 of JADMNL010000036.1, read as the reverse complement.
GTTCAGTATTGTCTGTCTATCCCTTTAGCTCCTTTAAGGATTAATTTCTCAGTAAAGCACCTTTTTAAATCTGTGCTCTTTACTCATAGAAACATAGAAGTTGTCGGCAGGTAAAGACCTCTTTGGCCCATCCAGTCTGCCCGTTTACTCCTCCTGGAAAGACAGCACCCTCCTTTGGAGTTAAATGCCTTTGAGCAACTTTCGTCTCCTTTTGAGGCTGGACTGTCAGAAGTCTCGGCCTCCTGGTGTGCTACAGTGTCGGCCAGCAGTACTGCAGACTGAGCAAACTGAAATACTTTCAGTAGCCCCTTTTCTTCTTGCTGTCAGTTCCATCAGTCTTTAATCAAATGGTCTGACTTCAGTTAACTGCACACACAGCTTCACCCTTGCATTTTATTTCCTCCCCCAAAGCATATCTATATCAAGGTCGCCACTAAGCAGGGAGCGATCTTAATGCTGTTTTACTGGTCCGGGTGCAGTGCAAACTGCCTTGGGCTAGTGTGATCCTGCCTTGACTTTTTCCGGTTTGGCTACTGCGATCTAGCCATTATTGGGAAATGGCCCTTAAGGGGTTCTTACAGGAAAGCTCATTTGCAGGTTTTCCATCCCCCCCATGGTGCCAGCAACAAAATAACTCCTCCTAGGTCTTCATGGAGCCCTCCGATTGATGCAGCTCAATTTTGCGCCGCTTGTTGCCCATCCCACTGCAAGAGTTGCTGTATAGGAGGCATTTGAGAGGGAGCCATCATTTGAAAGCATGTCTACAGTTTAGGAGGCGGGGGATCCAGCGATCGTGATGACGGATGCTGTCTAACTTTTGATGGAGGTACAGTTCACTCTCAGTCTCAGCAGTACATTTTATTTAAGAATCCTCCCCCTTCCAGTCACCGAGACCGGCTTAAATACTCTGTGGTTTTAAAGTTAGTGTAGGTCTGGCAGTGGGTCTTAACTCTTAGGCCAGGCCGGTCCCTGCTGAGTGAGTCATGCGTCAAGAGATTTCACACTTGTGTTTAGCCTGATCGGAACTCAGTATTTGCAGCAGCTGAGGGGTGCTAAGTAGGATAGCCATACTAAATTTACTGAGTCCCCTCTCCTGTCAGCTGCCGACAACAACACACTGAGTCTGAATTAGTTTGGTAGAATGAGCAACTCCTCGTAATGTGCGTCATTTGACAGGCATGGCCCAAGCAGCACTGGGGCTCCAGTTCTCTCTTGTCCTCTATACAGCTAGTAAGGCCAGCTCTGATTGAGCCTAGTGTTGTGAGAGACTGGGGAAGAAAGAATAATTCAGTGAATTGAGGGGGAGTGGCAAATGCAGTATAAGTCACTGTGCTGTAAGATGCAAGCGAGTATAAAATTAGTAGCTTCAGGCTTGAATATGTAACTGAACTGGCTCACTTTGTTGTGTCTTTGATCTGGTGACTAAGGAAGGGTCTGCCATTTCAGGCAGACATGATGGGAAGCTGTGTATGGTAGAAGCAAGGAGGGAATTGAGGGTGGTGGGTTGGTGAACTTACTGTGGGGTGGCCTGGAGCTGTGGAGGAAAAAATCCTTAAGGCAGGAAAATCTTGCTCCTGTTGTAAAAATGGAAAGAGGGAATTTGAAGGGGGGGGGGCTGCTGAACTTGGGGTGGGGGAAGGAACCTCCAGGGCACAAAATCTTGCAACTGTAGCAGTATGAGCAGAACTGGGGGCGGGCTGGGGAACTTACTGTGGGGTGCAGGAAAGAATCCTCTTGGGCACAAAATTGTGCAGCTGTGGTAGACAGCGTAGTTCTTTTGGTAGCTGCCTACTAATTTAGGTCACATGCGGCACATCTGCGTCAAGAGCAACAATTAATGCAGCAGTGTAAGTATCCCCCCGCAATGTGGGGCATCACCTGGGGAGTTCCGCATCTTCGCTGCCCATGGAGTAGTGATTTAACGTCTGGGTTCTCACCCTAAAATGCCCCACCACCTCTCTGACATATTTCCTGGAGGGGGATTTTTTGATGGGGGTTTGTAGGAGATTTGAGACCAAGGCTTGCCCCCCAAAGGTTAGGGCATATGAGTAGTACTGTGCCAATAATTTCTGAATTCCCCCACTGTTCCCCGAGTTGAGTGGATGGGAGTTTACTTTACATGCTGCAGAAAGCTGCTAGATAGTACCCCATAAACCAGAAGCACCTGCCAGTGCCCAGCCTATACGATGCATCTAGTTAAACTTTCAGTGTCATACAGTGAACTGAGGGGAAATCTTACCAACTTTCCTAACCTTTTATTATTTTTGTAGTCTTTGGCAGCTAGGGCAATGACAGTACTGCCAGCCAGCTTCTAAGCTTAAGAGTCTGAGTAAGACTACGTGGTCTCTGGTGTGATTGTTAGGGAGGGTGACTGTGGGCAGCAGAATGTGATTCATCGCTGTGGTAAAAGCAGGGAGGAAAAGATGGCGGGGGGGGCTTGTTTCAGACATTGTAACTGTGTCACTGTGCTTATTTTTTTTAAATGTTGATGTAAGCTTGAGGCTAGTGCAGTCATTGGGAGGTGGGGGGACAGTGCAGCTGGGCATCACTCTTTCAGGTGGACCATTGCAAAAACAAAAGCATGACCCCTGCTAATTCCAGCTTCTTCCATCTCTTGGCCCTCCCTCCCAACTCGGGAAGACTCGAGCCAATGTGACTTCCACAGTTGGTCCCACTGCACACTTTACCATAGCAAACTGATCAGGTAGAACCTGTTCAGGTTTAATTGATGCACGATGGAGAGTGTAACTCCAGCGTCTCTCCAAGTTTAAGGTTTCCATTAATTTCAGCAGGAAGCGTGCACTTAGCTGAATTAGGGTTTATTTTCCCCCTGACTTCGTTAACACTATGAGAACCTGAGGTAGTAGGGCTTCCTCCTGCTGCCCCGTTCCCTGGGTCTTCCGTGCTGGCTAGGTATAGGATTGATGCCTCACTTGGTGGCACACGTGGTATTTCCGTTCCCACAATATTTTTTTCATTTTGGAAAACTGTCTGTGCTCCACCCTAGGTTTAGGGTCAGCTGTGTTCCTTTCAGGCTGTCCTGCTGGCTTACCTGGCCCTTTAAACCCAGCTATCCCTCCCCCAGCACTTTTATGGCTAGCAGAAGGTCTGTTTGCCATACCCGTGTCAGCTATTTTGGCTGCTTGCCTGGCTGAACCTGGGGCTTAGTCAGCTAACCACACCCTTAGATCTTCTGGACAGCACCTGAGAAACTGTTCCAGTAACACAACCTCTGTAACTGGCGCAGCAGAGGATGCTTCTGCACCCTCTAACCAGCTCCTGAGCAAACTGTAAAGCTGTGCCCACGTTTCCATATAACTTTCTTCATCATGTTTCTTAAATCTACCAGATTTCAATCTATATGCATCAGCAGTCAATTCATAACATTTTAGCAACACATATTTAACTTTATCATAGTTCCACCTGTTATATGCATTCATCTTGGAAAATGCGTCGAGGGCCTTTCCAGATAATAAAGGGGTTGGACTGAGAGCCCATGTTCCCTTGTCCAAGTTGGACTATATACAGATTTTCACGAATATGCGAAGGAAGACATCTAAGTCATCTCATAGAATTGAATATAGAATTGACGGCAGATAAGGACCTCTTGGCCCACACAGTCTGCCCATTTTCCCTACCTGTTTCATATACCGCAGATCCTGAATGATCTGCGGCTAGCTTTCTGTTTCCTATCGCTAGAGTTCCTTTATGTTTGTCCCATGCATTTTTTAATTCCCGTACCATTTTGCCCCCACGACCTCCGCAAGGAGGCTGTTCCATGCATCCACCACTCTTTCTGTGAAAAATATTTCCTCATGTTACCCATGAGTCTACCCCCCCATTTTCATATCATGATCCCTTGTTCTTGAACACTTTTTTATGGAAAATGCTACCCGCCTGTACCCTGTTTATTATACCCTTGAGGTATTTGAAAGTCTCTATCATATCCCCCCCCTCTCTCATTTCTTCCAGGGAATACTTATTTAGATTCTCTAGTCACTCCTCATATGACTTCTGGTGCAGCCCCTGCACCATTTTTGTCACCTTTTACTGAACCACTCCTACTGTATGTCCTTCCGGAGATGTGGCCTCCAGAACTGGACACAGTACTCTGGATGAGGTCCCACCAATGTTCTGTATAGTGGCATTACCACCTCCTTCCTTCTGCTGGTGAAACCTCTCTCTCTCTCTGCACCTTAGCATTCCACTGGCTCTCCTCACAGCTTTCTTACATTGCTTGGCAACCTTTAGATCATCAGATATGATTGCCTCGGGTCCTTTTCCTGTTTGGTGGCCGTCAGTCCCCCCCCCATCATGTACTACTCTCGTGCATTTCTGTGCCCCAGGTGCATGATCTTGCACTTCTTTGCAATGAATCTTAGCTGCCACATCTTTGACCACTTTTCAAGCTTGCTTAGGTCCCTTCTCATTTTCTCTACTCCTCCAGGAGGGTCAGCCCTGTTGCAGATTGTTGTGTCGTCTGCAGAAAGACATGCATTCTTTTCCAGTTCCTTTTTATTTTTTTAAACTTGCTATTTATGCCCCCTTTCTACCTCTGCGTGTGCACCTTTCCTCGGGGTCCCCAAGGCAATCCTAGCAGCGGCATGGGAGCTCACCCCAGCCTGTGACAACCCCCCGGGCAGGGTAGAGACGGACCTCTGATTTATCCCCCGCAAACCGACGTCCAACTTGTCAGGTGGCTCACTCATCCCCACCGGGATGCCGGGGCCCCATCTGCTGGCGCAGACATGGGGCTTTTTTTCTCCCCTTGTTTCTGTCCCGTCCCCTTAGATGTCCGCACTCTAGGAGATCCAAGGAGCTGACGGTACACGGAGACCTACCGTTGCTCTGGACCACGGCTGATGTCTAACCCCTCCCTGTATGTTTCTGCCTCCCTGACTTGTGCACCGCCACCTGTGGTCACCCAGGTGGCGGTTAGCAACAGGATATGCAGCCCACCCTCCCCGGAGAAGGAGAGCAGCCCATCAGCGCTCAATCCCTCTCCCCGGCTGGCCCTCCAGTGAACCAGACTCGCTACCGAACCCGGGTTGCTGGCATCGAAAGCGGTAGCGCTACTGCTGTGCTGGTGGGCCAGCCCACCAGTTTTTCTGCAGTGTCGCATATGAAGATATTAAAGAGGACTGGTCCAAGCACTGATACCTGTGGGACCTGCTGGTCACCCCTCCCTTCCTTAAAGTAGGATTTTTGAATTTGGTTTAGGACCATGTGCTGATCGCCCGTTCTCATCCCTACTTTCCATTCCGGATGGCTGCTGGCATAATCATGCCCGCCCTGTGTTGTTGTCCCTTTTTCAGCTCGGGCTGCCTCCTTTTCGGCTCCTCTGCCTCCATCCGCGTCCTTTTTTTTATTTTTTTATTTTAACTTTCTTTTTATGCTCCTACCGCCCCCACCCGCGGCACTCCACTCCCTTCGGGAGTAGTCTGCGGCCTTGTAGTCCCCACCCTCTTACCTGGAGCCAGGATCGGTCCATCCCCCATGTAGCCGTGGTTTGCTCCCCAGGTGGGGATGAGGTGGGGGCCCTTACACTCCGAATTCCTTAGTCTCATCGGGATGCTGTACCACTGGGATAGGCAGGGGCATTGGGGATCGGGGCATGGTGCTTCATGTACCTGGGAGTGCTGCAAGTTGTTTTCCCATTTTGTGGGCATGATGTGCGCCCTGACATCAAGGCGCTGAGCGCTAACGTCCATCATGGCACTCCCCTCGCTAGTGGCTGGGCTTGCTGTTCCTCTGGCCTCCACCCAGGGTCAGCCAAGCACCGAGCCCTGGTTCCCAGAGAAGGCCAGTGGTCCCTGGGATGCTCAAGCCTCCTCTCCCCGGCTGGACCTCCGGCTCCTGGGCTTGTTCCCAAACCCGGGTCACTGGTGTTGTGAGTGGCAGCGCTACCGCTCTGCAGGCAGGCTGGCTGTCTGCATCTTTTCTAGCTGGATTTCTGCCTCCTCCTGTGTCTTGTCCCATTCAAACTACAATCAAAGTCTTTCCAGTTCAGCATCATTTGTTCTTGGATTGTTCTTTTGTAGTGACTGCTGTTGCCCCTGCTGTGCCTGTGGTTGCTTTGGGGGCTGCTGCTGCACTGCCTCTATCTGCTGTACACTGTCCTCCTCAATCAGCTACCCTCCTCCGGGGCATCCTCTGCTGGTTGAGGGGAAGGACTCTCCTTTGACCACGGCTTGTGGCCTGAGGACCCCCTTTTCTTCCTGGTCCTTTTTAAGCAGAGCCTCTATGAACTGGTTTTTACTATGTAGCTTTTTTTTTTTTTTTTACTCCGCTTTATTAAACATGAGCATACATCATACAGGTAGCAATGACTGTTACATTGTCAAATCACAGTACATTCTCATCTTGTGTTCATTACCTTTACCGCATAAATAAAATCCAGGGTAAACATAAAAACTTTTTGTTCCCTTTAGTATCCTCATATGTGACCCTTACTTTAAAAGTGACTTGTGATTAATGTCCTTTTTTTGGTGCACAGCTCTTGCAGCTGTTCTGATCAAAGCTTGTTATAATTGAGTGGCACCTTTGCTGCTATTATCCTGACTATTGACTGCATCTGAAAAATGTGAAAAGCAACACAAGAAAACCTTTTCCTATGCACTTTGTTTTTATGACTGGTTAGGTATTTTGTGCAATCTCTGTGAGGATTTACTCAAGTGTCTTTGTGAACTACACAAGCACCTTCAGGTAACCACAAAGTGCTGGCTGGTACTTGCACACTTTACACAGATCCCTTATGCTGCCAGTAAGTGCGACAAACCCATCTGTCCATGCCGCAGGCAGCACCTCTCTCGCAGCTGGCCGCTGCAGACCGTCATCCATGTTCATCCATCACCTTGTCCTTGCGTCCACACTTGACCCTCTGCAACAGTGGCGCATCCCAGACACCTGTACCCTCTGAGCCCAGTCACCAGTCCTCTTTGATCAATTTAAGGCAGGCTGCTTAAACCCCAGGTGAAGTGTGGGTTCTGTCTTATCAACTGTCACTCCAATCCTTTCCCTGAGTCAGGAGGAAATGTATTTTTTAAATTTCTTACACTAGATTTAGTGTGCCTCTTTGGAATGAGTTACCCTTGAAATTCATAGACTGTACCCTTTGATTAAAATACACAACCAGTCTGAATATTGTGCTAAATAAGAATTATTTTATTTACACAGTATACTTACACATTGGCCAAAAGAGAACGAAAGTGCTCACAGAAGAAAACATTGAAAATAATAGGAGTTAAACCTTAAAAATGCAAACTTAGCTTTCCTATATCTAGGTTAAACTTACAGGTGAATATCTGGAACTAGCACAGAGTCTTGTCTTCTGAGAACTTGACCCATATCTGTGTCCCCCACCCCAGTCTCATAGCGTCAGGCAGCCTGTTGCTGTACACTGACCCCTTCTCCTCTGGCTCACTGTGAGGTCCCCTTTTGAAGAGATAATTGCAGTGTGCCTCAGTACACACCTGTATCTTCTCTGTGTCGATCCGTATCTGGCGGGCTAGGACCATGCAGGAGCTTTTTTTTGGGGGCGGAGTCAATGCAGGGTGGCGCTGCCCTCGAGGCCAATGTGTTACGTGGTGCTGCAGGTTGGCGATTATCTGCTGCGACTCTGCTGCTGCCCCAGTTCTTCTCCGCCATCGAGAAGGACTTAGTAGGAAGACTTCGAAGAATTTCGTCTGCATGTTACGGCCTAGTCTGCGGCCCAGTCCATCGGTTGTGTTCGGCTCACAGTTCTGCTTGCCCCTACTCGGCACTGCTTCAGTGATCTACCGGTAAGATCTGTCCTTTATATTTAGTGACGCCAAGTGCTTGTTTTGTTTATTATTTTCCGTCCGGTTATGTCTCGTCCCGGGGATAAGAAAAAGTCAAGAGCAGGACAGCTCCCTATGCATTGGTGTCCCTGTGGCCGTCTTTATTCCGTAACGGACCATGATGACTGGTGCCTCACCTGCCTAGGCCCAAGCCATTATGTGGATCATTGCAACGCCTGCTTTTCGATGGATCGCCGAGTTTTGGTTAACAGTATACTTGAGCAGTGTAGTAAATCTCCTTTGTATAGCTTGATTAATTTAGGGGAAGAGACGAGGTCATTACGCTCAACTAATGTGCAACGTCTGTCCATCCCGAGATCAGCTACTAGCATGGGCAAGAGAGCTTTTTCCTCGTAGTGTCCGATTTTATGGAATATACTGCCTGATAATTGTATTACTGTTTCCAGGCATGAGAGTTTAAAAAAAGTTTTGTACTGTTATTTGCAATCACTTGTTGTGTGTAATTGTTATTAGGTGCTTTGTTGTATTGTTATATTTATTACCAACTAGTAATTGTGTGTTGTATAGTTGACTGTTATTTGCATCCTTGTAATTGAAGCACCAGGTCAGTCCTGAAAAAGGGCTTTGGCCCAGCGATCTTACCTGGTAAATAAAGTGAATTGAATTTGGAGGTGTGCACGTTCAAAGTCGGACATATGCCGCTGACTTTCAGAGGGCAGGTTCGCAGTCGGTGGGCCAAGGTAAGGACTCTAGGCCCTTCCTCCGGGTCCCCTCCCAGTTCTATACGGCCCGCGGATGAGGGGGCCTCCGCCAGTCTTAGCCTTGCCACGGTGAGGCTCCTCCCATGGTGCATGAGGCCCAGTCTGGCTCTCTTGGGGGCCAGGTGGGAGGCACACGTTTTGAAGTGCTTCCTTAGAGCTGAGGCTGCCCAGGTGTTGAGCTCTGGGGCCTGCGGGCCCGGGCCAGCACCGTCCTCGACACTGTCGGCACTGCCCTTGGCTAGGGTGTCGCTTGCGGCACCAGGGGCCTGGGCGGTGCTGCAGTTGGTGCCAGGCCACCCTTCAGTGCTGCTTCTGACTCTGGCGCTGTTCGCAGTGCTGGGGATGGGAGCGGCACCATGGACGGTGCAGGACTTGTTCTCGGAGCCGCCTCTGGTGCCATTTGTGGTGCCGGGGAAGGGGTTGGCACCGCCTCTGACTCTGGTGCTGTTTGTGGTGCTGGGGAGGGGGGTGATGTAGCAGCTGGTGCCGCTTGCGGCACTGAGGAGGGGTTCATTGCCGATCGCGGTGCCGCTCCGGGCTCTGGTGCTATCGCGGTGCTGGAGCTGGAGGTGGCGCGGCTTGAGGCCCTGGGACTGAGAGGGATCGAGGAGTGGTCTGGGTTCAGACCTCTCGGTCCTCCTCCTCGGAGGACTTGGGGTGTGACCTGGATTGGCTCCCAGATTCGTCTGGATCCTCTGAGCCATCCGAGTCCAGCACCTCAGCCCCCACTCAGCCTCCTTCTGTTGACCGGGTAGGTTCTGTTGCTTCTGGGGTTAGTGGGACTGACCAGCCTGTGCTTGTCCAGGTGGTCGCTGCAGCGTAACCCGGGACCATGGATATGTCCATCCCTTCAAGTGGGGTACCCCCTTTTTCGGTGATCCTGGCCAGTCCGAGTTTGGGACAGACCGGAGCATCCCAGGAAGGGGAGGGAGCTGTACCTTTGGCTGTCTCCCAGCAGTCAGCTGGCGGTTGCCAGTTGCCTAGGCTAGTGGTAGTAAGGAAGAGGGCCCTTTCAGGGTCAGAGGGGTTGAGTGGGCAGGGCTCAGCGCAGTGGCCTCTCCCTGGGATCCACCCGGGTTCTGGGAGGAGTCTCCGTGCAGATCCTCACTTCTCCTCGGAGACTCTTTGATATGGATATCTGCTTTTGAGGTCAGTGGCCGTCCTTCTGGACTCGCACAGTTCCGGTCACCTCACAGGGGGATGTCCTCTAGGGAGCCTGGCCCTGTTGCCTCTGCCAACTCCTCCCTCTCTCCTGGAGCTCTCTGGCCCTACGGGGGGGGGGGCCCTCTTACCTGGGCACAGTTCAGGGCCACAGATGAGTTTTTCCCTACCTATTTTAGGGCTGCAGACCAACAGGTGTTTCACCACCCCGCTGCTCAGCTTGCCCCTGTATCCCTGAGCTTGTCGGCTTCCTCATCTTCCTCTTCCTGAGGGAGGGGAGTCATCAGTCCACCGTTCCCCAGCAGCTGATTTGTCTGCCTATCAGCTCTTCCTGTTGAGGTTGCTCAACATTTCCACCCTTGGAGAGCGCAATCTGGACCGGGTGGCATGCGCCTTTTTAGGCAAGTACAGTGCAGATGACATTTTGGTCCCCATCTGGCCTGTTCCTTTTTAGGAAGTATCGCTTCAGGTCTGGCAACATCCCTATTCCCCAGCTCCAGCCTCAAGGGACCTTTGCCTCAGGTATTGCGCCCCCTCCTGGGGTCTCCAGGAGCTCTGCCTCATCCCCCTTCGGGGGTGACGCTTCTGGATGCCTCCTCTTGGCATAGATGCCCAAGCCGTGCCTAGTCCCCAGATTATGACTCTTCGGAGTTTGATTTTTGGGCAGGAGGATGTTCTCCTTGGCACGGCTTCTGCTCTGCGTTGCAGCTCATCAGGCCCACCATGCTACCTATAACAGGTACTTGTGGTCAAGGCTAGGTCAGGTCCTAGTTTCCTTGTCTGATTTGGAGGTAACCAGACAGGCCATGGCCCTCTCCGCGTAAGGCCTGGAGCTAGCAAGGCACTAAGCAAGGGCATCTTACGACGCCAGTGAGGTGGCCTCCAGGCTAGTGGGGACAGTGATCTGCATTAGGCAGTTGGCGTGGCTTTGTCTATCCCGGTTGTCACCCCTGGCCCGGCGTAGGGTGACCTCCTCCACCTTTTGGAGAACCCACCTTTTCTCCCGTAGGCTGAGACGGGATTTGCAGGGGCGCCTTTCCTCTCCTCCAAGGAGATCCCCGCCACACCCAGACCAGTCCCAGGCCTGCAAGGGTTCTCCCCTCTAGTGTTCCCCCCACTGGAGGCTAAGGGACTCTGTCCCTTAGGGAGGTGCTGGGCCCCCTTCGGGGGGCTTGGTACTCACCAATACTAGTGATGAATGGTGAAGATTGACACAGAGAAGATATGAAAATTGTGTACCTACTATAATTCGTGATCTTTTTGTGTATCTTCACCATTCATCACTAAATCCCACCCTCCTTCCCCTGGGGCCTCTGTCTCTGGGTGATCCTCCTCCCTGTGTGTCTCTCGTATTGCTTTCCAACACCTCTCCTCTTCCTCCTCTTCCTTGTGGTTAGGAGAAGGAGGACTCTTGGAGACAAATGGGGAGGATTTTTGCTTGGAGGTCTCGGGGTGTCTTCTCTCTCTCTCCCCTTCCCCTGCCTCTCAATGTTTGGTGCCCCGCCACCCCTGGGGTTTCAAGATGGGGGAGGAGAGATGGGACAAGTACCCCCTCAGCAATCCCCTTATTATTTATGCTTCTTTGGGGAGTCTCCTCCGTATCCCTAAGGTGTTGTCACTTACCACACCTTTTTTCTGCTAAGCTGACGACAGGAGTAGGCTCCCCTGTTGTTTTTTTTTGTCTTTTTTCCCTATGCCTTATTTCTCTCCCCGCTTGGAGACATTCTTTTTTAATCTAGCAGGAGGGGTGGACACAGCCCAACCTGTCTTGGCCTGATTTGACCTTGAGTCATTTTTTTCCCCTCGACTCTGATCCCCTCTTGATATTACCCTGGCTGCGCAGGTGGCTTCCTGTATCTTCCTCCTCTTCAGTCTGCAGCATGAGGGTTCTAAAATCTGAGCTACCCCTCTCGAGGTCCAGGTTGTTCCAGGTTGGGTGGGGGCGGTGTACTCCCCTCCTTATCCCTTCATTCTCCTCTTTCTACCCTCCCTTCTCCACCCTTTCTTTCGCCCAGAGATTGGGGCCCCTCCCTATCCCAATCCCTTAGGCTGCTCTCCCTCTTTTGCTGTCCTCTCAGTCGTTTATTCCTCCTTTCAGGTTCTATATCCTTTACTTTTCTCTGTCCCTTGGGCTTCCTTGCCCCACCACTCCTTCCCTTCCTATCTCTCTCGGCAGCATTCAGAACTGAGGCCAAGGTGGAGTCGACAGCAGATAACGGCCAACCTGCGAGTGACACGTAACATGTTGGCCTCGAGAGTGGTGCTGCCCCTGCATCGACTCCGCCTCAAAAAAAAAAAAAAGCTCCCGGCAGGGTCCTAGCCTCTGGTCAGATACCCGTACTAGTGATGAATGGTGAACATACACAGAAAGATCAAGAATTACAGTAGGAACGTAATTTTCATTTTTACCTTCCTCACTAGGATATGTTTCTCGCAAATAACATTTTGTTTGTAACAGGACTGTACAGGCTTTTGCTGGACACTAGAGCCCCTCTGTGTTCCCATCAGGTTCCTACGTTTTATCAGTAAACAAATATACTCGGATAGCCCTCCACTTTGCTATGTGTTTAGCATCAAAGGTTTGTCAACAGTTTCACTATCCCAGGATGGCATCCTGCCAGTAGACCCCCAGGAACAGATGGTTATTCCCAAATGACCCTCCTTATAATCCTTGACATAAACAGCAAGACTATTTGGCCACATGTGCAGACTTACAGAATTTGACCTGGCTGACCTCCCGGTATTTTCTGGGACACTTCTAGTCTGCCATTTCATTGTATGAAAGCATTAATATACATTTATGCCACAACGTCCAAAAGTTGTCACCCCTCCAACATGCACAATGTGAACGAGTGCACTCCAGTTGCTGCTGGGAGTGTGATTGCCCCTACTGTGTTTGCTGACAGAGTAGACAGACATGCTGTGGCATAGGAAGATAAGTCATGGGCTGGATGTGAGGGCTGTGGGCTTTTGCATCCGGGGGGGGGGGAGAACAAGCACTGAGCGTCTGGTAGTACTCTGCCACAGCTGCTAGAAGGGCATGAATGTCCCCTCCCAGACTGTCAACATTATGAACATGCTGTATGTCGGGAAGCAGCTTTAGTAACATGTTACCGTCAAGAGTATTTTTTTCTTCACAAAAAAAGGTCTGGTATTGCTGTAAATAACATAAGGACTAAACCACACCCTATTCTGCATCATAAGGCTATAATTTTATTGTTGGATTCCGCGACATGCTGAACCAGAAGTGTGAAGTACTGTAAGGGGTTTACATGCATCCGTGTGACCAGAACCCCAAGATAAAATGATATACTTGTGTATATGGTTTGGGTGTCATTTATGTATTATAATTAGTTGTGAACTTTCACATCAACTGATGTACGAGGTGTCCGGTTCGAACTGTGTAGCGACTATATAACAACTGAGTTCCTGTGGAAAGTGTAACTACAGGACGCAATAGAAGGCAAGTTATCCTGTGGTTCTGACATCCCAGCTGTAAGGTAACAAAGCTGTAAACTTGTGTAGTTAATTTCTGTAGTTAATAGAGTTAGGAATACCAAAAAGTTCACTACTTTTACAGCTATGTTCACTAACCTGTTGTGTTGTTGAAACAAGAGGTTGACAAATAATTGTCAAACTTAAATGAAACAAAAGGACATTGTTGGCTGCTAAATATACACTTTTCCAAATCTTTAAAATGTTTTCCTCACTACTTTTATAATCCCAGAAATTTAGAAAAATGCAACTGTTTTCCCAAATCATAAATCTGCTATTAAAACAAATCCCTAAGACTGTTGGTGAATGTCAGTCCTCACAGTCTTACCTAAAGTACTGAAAAACGTTGTTTGTAAACAGCAGAAAAACGTTGTTTGTAAACAGCAGTGGCCTATACTGAGCGCACTTATTCAGTAGCTAAAAAACAACTTGGCTTCCCTATTTTAATTGATTTGCCCTTTCGGATGATTCTCCCAACCCCATCACTTGCCATCCCCTGGACTTACCCACTGCTCCAATTCCCCAAGGGGTTGATCTCTCTGGTTGGGCACGGGGGACAGAGACAGAATTCAGGTAGAGGAGGGAGCCAGGTGGATGATGCTGGGCCTCCGGAGTATGTCTGTCATCCTGCAGTGGTGGGGGTGTTTGGGGTGTGTGTGTGTGTGTGTGTGTGTGTGTTTTATCCTCAGACCGGCAGGATGTTAGCAGCTAAGGGTGCGTAAGTGCATGCACACGAGCATACTATAGCTGCACCAGCCAATGTCCTCCCTCACGTGCAGTGCCGCCTGCAGCTCCACCTGTGTAACCCCTGTGGTGCACATTCGGCGGCAGCTGACACCTGCCCATCCTGAAGGAGCAGAGCATCCACTGGGAGACTTGATTCTACCTGCCCCGGCGACCTAGGCTTTTTCCCAAATATGGATTGTTGGCATTGTGAGTGGTAATGCTACTGCTATGCCGACAGGCTGGCTGCGAGTTGCTTGATGCTTTTGATCAGGGACTAATGGTGGGGGCCATGTTTGTTTTTTTCATATAGCTTTTCCTTCTGAACCACCACCTTACTCCTTTAACGGGTTGTAGCTCCTGCAACTTCCCAGCCCCGTCAGGCGCCCCCCCCCCCACCAGTTAGAGTCAGCCAAGTGCAGGGCACGAGAGTATTGGTGACAGCCATACCAGCGGTTCAGGCAACATTGGTCTTTTAGGCATTTCTGCCTTCAGTGCACCTGCTAGGTGCCGAGTATTGCCCTAGTAGTCCTCGTGAGCATGCAGCGACACCCTGTAGGGGAGACCAGCTCCTTGGCCAACCAAAGGGGTGTCTGGCTGTGAAACCCAATACCATGCCTTCCTGGTAGGAAACTCTACTGCGTGACAGTGCCACCCTATCCCAAAAGACCAGTAAAGCTAAAACAATCAAAAACAATAAAGCTGTCCTTTGCCACTGAACTATGAGTTGCTAGCTGCCGTCATTTGCATGTGGTCAATGGGGACCTAGTCTCACAAACTTATTGGTGACACTGCCCGCTAACCCGCGTGTGTGTGTGTGTGTGTGTGTGTGTGTGTATGTATGTATGTATGTATATATATATATGTGTGTGTGTGTGTGTGTGATATATATATATATATATATATATATATATATATATATATATACACATATACATACGTATGTGTGTATGTATATATATATATATATATATAGATCTATGTATGTATATGTGTATATGTATATATAGAATGTAAGCAGCATAATTTTACAGTGGATGTGGTACGTTGCCAGGTGTGTGGGGCACTTGTCTCCCGGAGTCTTCTCTGGAGGGTGGGTCATTGCCCTATGTGTAGGAATCTGTATGATCTCAGAGTTCGGCTGGATACAGCTAGGAAGGAAATTGCCAGGCTGCTTCATCTGCTGTACCGGGACTCCCTCCCTCTACGTCCTCTCCCCCAGAAGTCCCACTGGCCTGGGGGGGGGTGGAAGGTACTGCAATGGGGGGGATTGCATAGATGGACCTTGTGAAACCCGTTCTGCCCAGTATCCTCTCGATCGCCAACCAGTTTGCACCCCTGGAGAAGGTACAGGATCCTGACTCAGAGAGGGGGGACTTTTGAGTCAGTTGAGGGGGCAGTGCAGAGCTGAGAAATGGTATTTGGTAGCAGGAAAATGGGGTAAAAATAAAAGTAGGCACAACGCTTGTTTAAGGGGACTCAATGGTAAGGGGAGTCGAGTCCCACTTGAGTAAATGTACACAACCTATGGCAACAGTCAAATGCGTCCCCGGTACCTTGGCTACGCAGGACACTGAACGCATTGGGAGGATCGTGGACAAAGCAGAAGAGGGACTCAGGGTATTGATTCATCTCGGAACGAATGACCTGGTGAATCAGACATTGGAATCGATCAAGCACAGCTTCATTAAGTTGGGGGAGCAGTTGGCAACTCAGTTGTCCTCCTTGGCATTCTCTGAGATCCTCCCAGTATGGGTCAAAGGGGATAGCGCGAACAGGATCAGGAACAAGGAGATCAAAGAATTTAACACCTGCCGGCTCTGTGGTGCCAAGTGAAGGGGTTAGCTCGGCATGCTGCCGACATGGGTTTGCGCCCTGAGCCGGGTACTAGGGCAGAGAGCCGGCAGGGAGGGGTTCCTGGCGTCCATTGGGCGCTTCCTTCCAGGGGTGGGACTCTCCTGGGCACCTATGGGCGGATTGATGACATGCTTCTGGGGGCGTGAGCCTCGACACGCTCCCTGCACGTCCCCGGCCCAGGATTGCCTGTGCTCATGCAAGGCCGAGAACAGCGTTGGGCAGGGCAGAAAATGAGAAAATGGCTCCCTGTCCTGCCGGATGACAATCTTCAGCTGCCTGCCACCACGAAGCCCCGGAGTCAGCACGAATCAGCCTCGCAGCCCTGGGATGCACCATCTGCTGTAAGGCACTTCCCCCTCAAAGGAGAGGGACCCATCCAGCATAGGGATACGCTGGGCTACCCAGGTAAGGGCTGCTATAGGGGTTGGTGGATGGCGACAGGGGTTAGAAGGGCAGTGGGTATACCTAGGAGCTCCGAAGGAATGGGAGGACGGGGTAGCACCGGGAAGAAGCATAAAGAAATAGTACCAAAAAAAAAAAAAAAAATTAACACCTGGCTGCATGAATGGTGCCAAGAAAAAGGATACCATGTCATAGGTGTCTTGGGAACTTCTAGGAGAGAAAGCTTTTCAAGTTCAACAGCCTTCACCTAACCAAAGAAGGGGTGAGTGCGCTGGGACAGAAATTTGACATCCACCTTGGGTGTTTAAACTAGGTGGGGGAGGGGGGAATCTGACACTAGAAAATCTATTAGTTACTGCACTAATGATGGGAACTTAGCCATCATTCCCCCACAAAGAAAGTCTCCTAACACAATTTGAGTGCAATCGTAGGAAGCAGGAAGAGACTCCAAGGGACTGGAAAGGGGACCATGGTGTTGGAAACCAGCAGAATAGGTGTTCCTCAACACCAAGACCCTGGGCAGCAAGGTCAGTGACCTACCGGCATCGATGGCAAAATTCCAGGTAGACCTCGTGGCCTCTGTGGAGACTTGGGCCTCAGGAAACAATGACTGGGATCTCTCAGTACTGTGGTACTCGCTTTTTAGACAGGCTAGAAAGGGAGCCAGAGGGGGAGGGGTAGCATTTTGTTAGGGATGGACTAGTGGCCACATCGTTCAATGTCAACCAGAAAGAGGGAGTGGAATCTCTGTTACAGCCAAGCTCAACATTGGAAAAGAAGGTCTACATCAGGGTGGTATACAGACCCCCTGGGGAAGACGGAGGACAGGGATGAGAAGCTTCTGGAAGAAATCAGAGTATGACACAGTGAGGGGACGCAGTGGTGGTTAGAGACCTGAACATGCCTAATGTTGACTGTGGCATCCCAATGGCTAGATCATCAAGAAGTCCATCTTTGGTAGAAGCCTTACAAAATTGCCTTTTCATGCAACTAGTATGTGAGGCGACTAGGCTAGACATCATCCTGGATGTGGTTCTCACCAACTCTGAGACGGTTAGTGCTGTTAGGGTTGGTGAATCACTAGAAAACAGCGACCACAACTCTGTCTGGTTTGAATTATCCCTAGGGGATGTAAAATCTCAATCCAGGGTAAAAGTCCTAAATTTTAGAGGAGCTAGCTTTGAAAAAAATGAGGGAATTGGTCAGGGGGAAAAATAGTGAGAATCCAGGAGCAATTGGAAATAGAAGACCTATGGGAATTGATAAACAGGCCGTCTTAGAGGCTACACAGCTGTGCGTAGGGACAGTAACGAAAAAAGAACAAACATAAAAGACCCATATGGTTTACTAAACAAGTCAAAATGGTGATTAGGACCAAAAGAGAGTCTGTCCACAACTTCAAAAGGAAACAAGGTGACAGTGAATGGGAAGATTATGCTCAGAAGAATAAGGAAGCAAAGAGGATGGTGAGACAAGCAAATGTGGCAGCTGAACTTCGGATAGCAGAGGGGTCAAAGCGGGGCATAAACAATTTTTCCAGTGTGTGTATATATATATATATATATATATATATATATATATGTTGTGTGTGTGTGTGTGTGTGTGTAATCTATATTATATATATAAAAGAAAGAAAGAGAAAAGGGTAGTCAAACTTAAAGCTGGTAACAGGATAGTAGAAGGTGATAAACAGAAGGCCGCTGCTCTGAACGACTTCTCTTTTAGTGTTCACTAAAGAACACAATGACCCAATGTCTGATAGCAGTATTAAAGCAGTTGACAAGGGGGTCCCACAAATGGAAATGCCAACATTCACCACCAGTAGGATTAAAGAGGCACTTGATTGAATAAAGCAGGACAAATCACCAGGGCTGGATGGAATACACCCAGGGGTGCTAAAGGAGTTGGCAGGGGAATTAGCGGACCCCTTGGCGCATTTGTTTAACCATCCGCTTCAGACAGGAGTTGTGCCAAGGGACTGGAGAAGAGCTGATGTGGTGCCTGTTAACAAGGGCGGGAGCAGAGAGGAGTCTGGTAACTGTAGACCGGTTAGCCTCACATTAGTAGTGGGGAAACTGATGGAAGCCTTGATTAAACTTGACCTGGTAGAGTATCTGGACAAGAACAGCCTTCAGGATGACAGGCAGCATGGGTTTGTAGTAGGTAGATCACGTCAGATGAACCTGATTATGTTCTTCAACTGGGTGACTAGGGAATTGGACAGGGGCCATCCAGTAGATCTTCTACTTCAACTTCAGCAAGGCCTTTGACTTGGTACTGCATAATCCCCTGCCGAAAAGGTTGGAGGACATGGGCACCGCAAAGCGTATTGTTGGGTGGGTAAGAAAGGGCAGGTTTTTAATTATATAATTTTCTCTCCCCTCCCCTCCCAAAAAAACGTGTACTGCAGCTTACATGTTTAGAAAAGGATTGGTACATAAATTGCAGTTCTTTCGTGCCTTGATTTTGAGTAATAACACTCATAAATATGCTCCTTAGTGCCCGCAGCTAAAACGCTCTGATTTCCTGACTGGGAGACACGCCCCCATGCTGTCAGTACAGGACGAGTGTGGGGGCAAGCTTCGTGGACTTTAATGAGAGCAGTTTTACATGGAAACATAGATGTTAACGGCAGATGAGGGCCACAAGGCCCATCCAGTCCGCCCATTTTTTCTACCTTATGAATGTGCCATTGACCCTTACTCTGTCTCTTGTATTTGTCAATACAAATGTATTGAAGCAAGCAGTGCAGCGCCGTACCTTTACAGTAAATGGAATTCCCCTTGCATCCGCCATACTTCCGGGTAGCAGACTTTTCCTTGTTAAAATAAAGTACTTTGCGGCGTGAGAAAAACTCCGCTTTTCAGATAAAAAGCTAAACCGGTGGGTAAGCCTTGTGGGGGTGGGAGACCCATTTTGAAGACAGTTTTCCTTTAATAATAGATGGAATGGCTGGGTACTATATATAATGGCGGCTGGGTATTTTATATGTTGAGCAGAAGGATGATTTTGTCCCATGAAATACCAGTCTATTTTAGGACTATTTGAAGATCTCTGCTTTCCTTAAAATTTAGTAGGCTTTCTGTATTTACTTAGTATAATGGTCTGCTTTGTCTCCATCACGTGTTAATTATCTCATCTGGAGGTTCGTAACCAAATGTATTTTATTGTATTATACGTGTTGTTACTCTGTACTATTGCTATTTTTGTGCATTGTCTCCATTGATTGTTATTTTGCAGCCACACCTGTGGCCCAGGCCGTGTCTGAAAACAGTTCAGTGGATCACTGCACTTACCTGATTACAAAAGATGTTAAAAAAAAAAAAAATGAAATAAAAATTGATAGAACTGGCTGTGCTTTTTAATGGGGGTGTATACAATTGTTCTTGTATTAGATTAGGCTTACCCTAGTCTGTATTGTAGTCAATAACACTAAGAGATGGGAGGCAACCTGTTTATGCGAATATATGAAGAAGCCAGCAGAAGAAGGCCAGTTGGTCTGTCTAGTCTGCTCGTATTGCAGGGTCCACAGCTTGAGCTACTATCCCTGCCCACCTCATCCTCCCTACCCATGATCCTTACCTTCCCCCTGTGCCTCTCCCAGCCTCTCTTGAAGCTGCCCACTGTCTTCAACAAGACCACCTCTTCTGGCAGTGCATTTCAAGTGTCCACCACCTTCTCTGTGAAGAAGTGTTTCCTGACCTCCCTCCTAAACCTCCCCCCCAGCTTAAGACTGTGCCCCCTTGTGTTATGGTTGCCACTCAGCTTAACGAGACTATACTTCTCCAACTTATTTATCCCTTTCAAGTACTTGAAGGTCCCAGTCATGTGTCCTCGCTCGCTCTCTCTCTCTCTCTCTCTCCTTTCCTCCAGGGAGTACATGTTCAGTGCCCTCAACCTCTCCTCGTATGCCTTACCCTGCTGACCCACTATCATCTTTGTAGCCCTCCTCTGGACCTTCTCCAGCAAGTTAATGTCCTTTTTGAAGTGTAGGCACCAGTACTGAACTCCATACTCTAAATGTGGCCTCACCAGTGACCTGTACAAGGGTAGTATAACCTCCTCTCTCCTACTACTGATACCCTAGATATGCATCCCAGCATCTTGTTTGCTCTTGCTGCTGCTTTCTTGCACTGCATGGAGTGATTCAGGCCACTAGTGATCATCATTCCCAGGTACCTGGACTCCACCCTGGTAGTACTCAGTCCTGGGATTCTTAGCTCCAGTGTACATAGGTTTGCATTTCTTGGCATTGAAGCCACGCTGCCAGATCCTGGACCCCATCCCCAGCTTTTCCAGATCATCCTGTAGGTCCTGTATCGCTTCAAGTGTGTTCACTCTCCCACAGAGACTGGTGTCGTCTGCGAATAGGCACATTTTTCCCTTAATATCATCCCCAGTGTCATTGATGAAGACATTGAACAACACCAGCCCTAGCACTGAGCCTTGCGGGACCCCATTGGTGACCTCTCTCTGGTGCCTATCAAAAGGATTTGGTCACACTGTAACACTTTATTGCTACATGATTTATGTCTCATTTGAATATGACTGATGTTCAGTATGTATTCCCTTGCCAAATAAAAAAAATAAATAAAAAAAAATTAAAAAAGGCAGCACCTCTGATTTTGTAGTGATAAGGGTTCATCAGCCCTTTTCACAGATATTATGGTATATCATTATTTTACCGACCTGAGTACAGTGGTTTCCTTGTAACAAATTAAGTTTTAAACCTTTTAAATTGCATTAATCTTATTTTCATTTTGTACACTAGTTAAAAAAACAAACAAAAAAAAACCTTGCTGACGATTGTGACCCTAAGCGCTTTATGGATTGAGTTTTGCTGATGTAGAGGTGCGATCCCGAGCTGTGCGAGTGCCTGCTGTCTGTACAGACTGGATTTACGATGTTGCCCAGTGGTTATCATTATATGCCGCAGTTGACAAAACCAATTCAGCCACTTTGACTGCACCTAGGGGTCAAGGGTGGAGGTTGGTATTGGTGGTAGTGGGGATTTTAGGAAGTACTTTTTCACAGAGAGGGGAGTAGATGTCTGGAATGGTCTACAAAAGCTGGTGGTAAGAAGCCAAATCAGTGACCTGTTTCAAACATGGATGGGATAGGTTCGTAGGGAGAGGAAAACCTATGGGAGGGAAGGATGGATGGACAGCTGGGGAAGGGACACTGGAAGGGCAAGAGGCCCAACAACACTGACCTGACATCAGGTTGAGCTCAGAGTTTGGAAGGAAAAAGGTCTGACTGGATAGATTGAGTTATCTGCCGTCAGCATTTATGTGTCTGTGGCCTCAGAGGGCTGTTGGATAGCACTGCTGTTTGTTAATTCCCCATCGTCCCCTCATTCTTCCATCAAGCAGCAGTAACATAAGGAGCGGGGTATTCCCAACTGCATGCCCCTCCCTCATATCGGCATTTTTGTTTTTTGGTGATGGAACTTTTTTCAAGTGTCCGTACCAGAGCAACAGGATTGGGGTTCTGGTAAATGTTAGAGGTGGTTGTCCTCTGGCCCACTTCCGTGGCCCAAGAACTATTGACAGAATGAGCGGTTCGGGGAGTTGGGTCTGTCTGTAGGACGGCCACCCCCAACACTTCCAGAACTCCAACCCTACTCCTCAGGTAGGGATACTGAAACACTGGCACAATGTCCTCTCACCTACAAACAAATAAAAATTAAAAACACTGATAGGATATGGGTGGGGCCTGCTGTAGAGAGTGCCCCCCCATGTTGCAGCTGTTGGATGGAAGGATATGGCGAACCATAGGAAACAGAATTTCCAAGGTAAGAAACTACCCATTTCATATACAATATAAGGCAGCCAAGCAAAGAGCAGTTGAAATAAAAACGATTA
The DNA here is from genome assembly GCA_016271365.2 of Neoceratodus forsteri. NCBI lineage: Eukaryota > Metazoa > Chordata > Ceratodontiformes > Ceratodontidae > Neoceratodus > Neoceratodus forsteri. Next base: position 58,884,883 of record JADMNL010000036.1, on the reverse strand, counting down.
CGCCAATGTAAGTTATGTTACTCCAGTGTAGCACATGGCTTTTCTGAAGTGTTTGAGGCTCAGCTACTGTAACGCGCACTCTGCCTAGGGCTGACCAGTAAGTTAATAAGCGTTCTGTAGCTAGTCCAGATTCCAGAATGCTGCAGCCAAACTGACTGCTGAAATTCTGCCCTCTGAGCATATCATGCCTGTCTTGCGTGAACAGCACTGGTTGCCAGTGCGGTGGCATGTCACCTTTAAGATTACTTTCTCTCTCCTAAGCTGGTCTTCGGACTTCCTTACTCCTGGGCTGTACCTCCTGATACTGATCGACAGGCAGGAATCAGACCTCTGCAGCAGGGGACATCCAGCCCCTCCACTTCCTGTCTCCCTCAGTTTACTTCCTGCAAGCAGAGCTCTGTCACCACAGGGCAGAGCTGAAGACAGCAGACTGTAAGTCGAACAATTTCATTTTCTTTCGGATCCAGAGTACTAGTAGCTGTGTTTCAGCACTCCTGCATGGGGTCCAAGATTACTTTAACTTGCAAAGCTCTACCCTAACAGGGGGTAACTACCAAAAAGACCTCTTGGCTTTCCATACTCCTGTCCATCCCCTCCTCTCCATAGAGGGAGATTTAGTGGCCATTCCTAGATCCAGACTTTAAACAATCATGGGATATGGCTTTTTCAATGGCTCTGCCCAGGGTTTTAAATAATTGATTAGCAGTTTTTTTCTTGGGACAAAACTAACTGTACAGAAAGCATTTGTATAGGTTTTCTAGAAGTGTTGTGTTTGTTAAACACAGTGAAGCAAGTGCTATGCATTTTCACAATGTTTTAGAACTTTTATGAGCAAAACGCTAATCAGTTTTTAGAATTAAATAAAACCCTGCTGCCATTAATTTGGAATATCCTCCCATCTGGCCTTCAATATACTCTCGTGGTGAAAGTACTTAAAAACATATCTCTTTCTGTAGATTTTTTGTGACATTGTGTGATCATAATTCTAATTTATAAGGTGGTGATAAGTGTTTAGAATTCAGTTATTAGTATTTTATTTATTTTTTTAAATTGCAGTGTACGATTTTATGTGTTGTGCTCTGAGCCCTTCAGGGATAGAGTGCTATAGAAATGTATCTTGCCTTGCTCTTTGTTTCACATTTGAAACGCTATAATCATTAAGCCAGTGGCAATGTAGAACTTGGACTTTGGCAGTTGTCTTTTCCAGTGTCCTTTTTATAAATGAAGCAGAGCAGATTTGTGTGCGTTCAATATGATTTGATAAATAAACTGTAAATACATAGAAACATACACGTTGATGCAGATGAGGACCGCCAGGCCCATCTAGTCTGCCCATTATTTCTACCTGGTTGATGGTGCCATATGTCTCTATTTTGAGTACTGGCCTATTTTATTCTTACTCATCCGTATTATTCTGTTGTGCCTGTCCCATGCTCTTTTGGAGCTTTGCACTGTGCTTAATTCCACTGCCTCCTTGGGCAGGCTGTTCCATGCATCTACCACCCTTTCTGTGAAAAATCATTTTCTCACATTGCCCCTTAATCGGCCTCCCTCCAATCTCGTGTCATGTCCTTTTGTCCTGCTGTTTTTCTTATACCGAAACATGTTGGACTCCTGGACTCCTTCACCTTATTTAGGCCTTTAAGGTATTTGAAAGTTTCTGTCATATCACCCCCTTCCTCCTCTGCTCCAGGGTGTACATATTAAGGTCCTTTAATCTGTCCTCATATGTCTTCTGTTGCAGTCCCTGCACCATTGTGATCTCCCTTCTCTGGACTGTTTCTGTCTTGTCAATGTCCTTTTGCAGGTGTGACCTCCAGAACTGGACACCGTACTCCAGCTGGGACCTGACCAGTGTCTTGTAAAGTGGGATCACTACCTCCCTCTTCAGCTTGTGATCCCTCTACTGATACATCCCAACATGTAGCGCTTCCCACCGCTTGTGGTCTGCCTCCAATCATGGGGCCCCCTATGTACCGAAGTATTGGGTACCCTACTTCCAGCTTCTCTAAATACAAGTGCTGGAGCTAGGAGGATGAGGAGAAGGAGAAGCTACCCCCCAACAATCACTACGTGTGATACTTCTCGGGAGCCAAAGATTTTTTCGCAGGCTCTAATACTGGATGAAACCAGTCTCTGTGACGTCACTTAGAGAGTTGTCTGCTGTTAATTAGATAAACTCTCCCATCACCACCCCTTCCTCCTACATTCCCTAAACTGTTTATTTCCCAACTCGATTTTACGTTCCTCCATGTTACACCATGTTTAATCGAAAGCCATGTAGCGTGTACTTTGTTTTAAAAGAAAAATTATGGTGGGTGGGATGCTCTCCTCCCCCAGGAAGGTAATCAGTGGGATCCCTCAAGGTTCAGTATTGGGGCCACTCTTGTTCAATGCCTACGTCTCTGATATAGGGAGGGGGGTTAGGAATAGGTTGAGTCTCTTTGCGGACAATTCAAATCTGGGAGCCCTGGTGGATTATGAAGACGTGAGCGAGGCGGTCCAGGGGGATCTGGATACCCTGGAGGGGTGGTCAAGGAGGTGGGGACTGAAATTTAATGCTGGGAAATGTAAGGTACTTCATTTGGGGGTCAGAAACCCGGGCCATGTATACACCCGGTGGGGGTCACACTGCAAGCCACATTGGGAGCAAGGGATTTAGGGGTGGTGATAGACGTCAAAATGAATAACTCTGAAAATTGTAGAAGAACTGCAGCCAAAGCAAGCAGGATACTGGGCTGCATAGCCAGGGGAATTACTTCTAGAAGGAGGGAGATGATTCTCCCTCTGTATAATGCCTTGGTCAGGCCGCAGCTCGAGTACTGTGTACAGTTCTGGAGACCTCATCTAAAGAAGGACATAGAGCTGCTGGAGAGAGTCCAGAGGAGACCGACCAGGATGATTCAGGGCATGGAGGGGAGGCCTTATGAGGAGAGACTGGAAGAGCTTGGGCTTTACTCACTGGAGAAGAGGAGGGACAGGGGAGATATGATAGAGGTTTTCAGGTATGTAAAAGGAATAACCAGGAGTGGAACCAAGGAGCTGTTTAGGCCAAAGGAGGGGGGAACAACCAGGGGCCATGAGTGGAAGCTTGGGGGGGGTGGAACTACAGGGGGAGCGTAGGAAGCTTTTTTTCACTGAGACGGTGGTGGAGCTGTGGAATGCGATGCCTGGGAGGCTGGTGGAGGAGGGCACAGTGGAGGGCTTCAAGAAGGGGTGGGACAGGTAGAAGGGGAAACTGAAACTAAAGAAGACCCTCTTGGGGGCTGGGGGTGGTAAGGTGAGCAGCCACTAGGTTGCTGGCTTTCGAACAGACAAGATGGACCACTTGGCCTATTCTGCTGGCTTTTAGTATGTTAGTATGCAAAAATGCTGTGACCCAGAAAAATGGTCCTATGTCCTCAGAAGTGGAGGAATTAGTAACAAATTGCAGCTCAAGTATCAATTCAGGTCTATACAGTTCAGGTAAACACACTTTACAGAGATCAGCATGGTTGATTTAACAAATCAAGAAAAATTAAGAGCTTTACTGTAAGAGTAGATGGTGCAGTCTCTATACGTTTTACCCTGCAAAAGGTGTCCAGAATAATTAAGAATTTGCCACAAAACCATCTGTTTCTTCTGCTAGTTATTTGGTAGGGGAGCATAAGGAAATGTAGTAAAACTATTTTCTCGCTGCTGTCAGCAGGAACTTAAAACTGTTAATATGATCAGCAGCATTTCAGTTGTTATTCAGAGCCTGTGCCCTGATGTTCACTCGAGTACCAAAGGGAGCCAAGAAGAAAAAAAAAGAAGCAGACAGGGCATTACCATTCAATCCCGTGTGTCTGTGGTTTGAATTGCACTGGTCCCCGTGTCTTCTCCAGAAGATTTCGTGTGGCTTGCAGGGAGACGCTCGCATGTAGCAGCACATCACGATCCGTTCTTTTCTTGCTGAGTACCACAGTCCAGTCATGTGGGGTATTCTGGGGATGCGAGTTCTTTTGTGGAGACTCCGCAGTTTGTAGTAGGCCTTTCTCCTTCAGTGCTCTCCTGGTCTCCTCTGGTGTCTCATATACCCTTACTCCCTCAGGCCAGAAAATCTGAATTTTTGCCGGATATGGTGTATGGAAATAAATACCTTTGTTTTTGAGTATCTTCAGTATTTCACCATACTGCTGTCACTGTCTCTGGATTTCCGGGGGGAAATCATGATCGAAGAACAGGCAGGCTGTTAGATATGTGACTTCTTTTTGTTTCCAAGCCTTTGGCAGTATTTTCTCCTTTACTCAATAACTGTGAAATTTAACTATGATGGATCGTAGTCTAGCACTAGAGTCTGTGGGCTTTGGTTGTAGAGCTGTATGGGCCCTTTCAATTCCAAACTGGTAGCCGGGGGGGGGGTGGGAATTGTAAGACGTCTGCTAGTAAGTCCGAGATAAACTCTGTCATCTGACTGGTCTCTGTGCCCTCCGGTAAACCGTAGATTCGAAGGTTTTCCCTTTGTGAGTGGCTTTCTAAATCAGCACATTTGTCCTGCAGTCGTTCAGTGTGGGAGAGTTAGGCCTGCAGCACTAGCTCTGTTTGAAATGCTCCATTTTCCGATTCAGCAACACGTTGCTCTACTTTCTCCACTCGAGTCTCCAGTCCTGTTGATGTTTGATTAAGCTGCTTGAATTCTGTGCAGTTCTCTGCTCGCATTTCCCTGAGCTCTTTAAAGAGCATTTCAAATCTGGATCTGGTTAAGTGGTGCTCTTCATCAGTGTCTGCCGCGCTCACCGGTGAGGGACTCCGGCTGCTGTCTCGTTTTTGTGCTGGAAATCTATTGCCATCCTGTAGCTCTGGATTTAATTTTGTTTTTCTCTACCTCTGCGGTCCTTCGGGCGGTTATTATTTTCCATTTTGAGCCCTTTTTAACTCAGTTCAGTTATGTTTTGAAGAGGTTTGGTGGCATGAGCTCCCCTGTTTTAGACTCCTCTCAGCTCCGTGACGTCACCGGAAGTCTGCTAGTGGTCTGCCTGGAGACTTTCAGGCCATCGGTGATGATGATGCCCAAGTCTCTTTCTTCTCTTGTGGTTGTTAGCAACTCCCCCATCCTATAGTTAGCTTCAGGGTTTCTCCTCCCCACGTGCATGATATAGCACAGTACTTGGAAATGTTAACCACTCCCTAGCAAAGCACGGCCAAATGAGTTTTTTTTTTTTTTTTAGTGTTCCATGAACTCGTCGATATTTGGATCCAGCAGACTTTGGGGCTGGCAGCTTGTGTTGGAGTTTTCAAAAGGCTTTGGTACATTGACAGTATCCTTTCTCGCTCACTGGCCTGAGCACTGTGTATTCCGAAGTTTAAAAGTGATTTTCCAGTCTGTCCAGGAACCAATCCAGATTTTACCTATACTCGCATAAGGGACCTTCAAATATCAGTATTTTCATTTAATCTTTTATAAACATGCCCACAAAGTGGTGATTCTCTGTTTGATCCTAGCTTGTGAGTCAGCCAAAAGCTGAGGGACAGAAGGATCAAACAGTGAGTGACTCACGCTCGAAATTTCTAATCTGCACCAGTCATTTCTGTCTCAAGATAACGGCCAAAGGTGTAGAGACAGAGACTGGACAGGAAGCTGTGTGGGGCATGTAGTTTTTGTGTCATTAATTAAGAACTACAACTTGGCGGGACACCTCGCAGAGGGTGGTTTTTAACCAGGTTTGTAACTTGGGCACAGTCAGGCTGCAGAATTACCATCAGTGTGTCCTTGGTGGACTATTTATATTTTATTTGGTGAGGTTATTGTCCCTGTGTAGCTCGCGACCCTGAGAGCTGTTCTGGGTCGCGGCACACAAATACAGATGCCGGAGCAAGCATTGCGAGCCCGAGCACATCGTCGCGTGCAGAGACGCGCGCTGAGACACACGCATCCAGCATGTGTTCAAGTGTGTTTAAGTGGTTCAGCGGGGAGGAGGACTAAAACAGGTAAAGAACTAACTTATATCCTGTAAATATGAGTATGGGTAAGGATAGCTTGTTTGTAACCCTGAAAACGGGCAAATCGGGCATAAAATGTAGAGAATGCTGCAAGTTCAGCCTTGAAGAATACTCTGGACTCCAGGTCTATGTTTGTCAGCAATGTAGTCTGGTTAAAGAGCTAAAAGCAAACATTTTGGGACTGGAACTAGAACTAAAAAATGTTTTAAACAGGTAGAAACACTAGGCAACTTAGTGGCTCCCTAGACATAGTGAATGAACATCCCATTAAAAGAAACTGGAACCAGGTAGAACAGGAAAATGACTAGAAGATGCAGATAAATACCAGTAGAAGAAAGAAAGGAAGAAGGGCTATGAGTTTTGACATTCCCCTGGAAAACTCGTTTACCCCCACTAACACATCCTGAGGTGGAAGATGTGGATCGAATGCCTGTATAAAACATAACTAATGTTGAGGACGGGCAGATTACAAATGCGAATAGTCCACAAACATTGGCTAGTGAGGAGCAACAAAGTGGTATGGAAGTTGAAACTGGAGAAATGGAGAGTACCAATAGAGCCTATGTAATAGGGGTTCAATGATTAAATACACGGATGCCTACACAACTAAAAACTTAAAAGAGGTGGTTACCAGTTCATATTTACAAGGGGCTAAACTTGCTGACGTGGTATCACTACTCCCCAAAATGGTACTCCCAAAAATTTTGGTCCATGTGGATACGAATGACTTAAAGTATACAAGGGAAGATCAAATGTACTTAAACTTCATGTGTATAAGTAAACTGGTTAAGGAAGTAAATGGGACTTTGATATTGTCCGAAATATTACCAATCCCCTAGAGCAAGTGCAGAGATTAATATGACAGCAGAAAGGGTGAATAATTGGTTGAGAAGATGGGCCATGATGGAAGGTTGTGAATGTGTTAAGCCATGGGAGATATTTGAACACAAGTTGGAATTGTTTGGGAGAGATTGGTTACACTTGAGTAGAAAAGGGAGTAAGGAATTGGGACGACTTTTTAGGGAAGTAATTGATGGTAATTTAAACTAGCACAAGGGGGGAGAGGTAACTTGGGGACCACTAATTTACCTATTAACCTAGCAAAGAAAGAATACTTCTAAGAAAGCTTTAAGAAGTGAACTCAGACTATTGCTCCTGAATGCAAGAAGTATTAGAAGCAAATTGGATGAATTAAAATACATTCTACTGAGAGATGGGGTGGACATATGTGGAATCACTGAGACTTGGAGTAGAGATGGGGATTGGGGAAGTGAGCTTGCAGGGTATGATCACTTCCAGAAACCAAGAAAAAATAAGATCGTTGGTGTTGTTGGTCTTTATATTGCAAGTCATCTGAAAGCACAGCTTTATGAAAATTGTGATAGTGGTGTGGCAGATCAGGAACAGTTATGGGTAAGGTTTCAAATAAAAAAAAAGAAACCTATACACTAGGTGTATGCTATCGAGCACCTAGTTTGTCAGATATGGAAAACGAGAACTTTTTCAAATTAATTGAGGATATGACCCAAAAAAACAACAGTATATTAGTGGGCGACTTCAATATGCCAAATATTGATTGGACTACCAACCAGGGAAAAAGTAGTACTGATAAGAGATTTCTGGAGATATGCATTATTAATGAGTTACAGCAATATGTATATCAACCAACAAGGGGAAGCCATATCCTTGACCTTCTATTTGGAAGCGGTAATAACTTAATAGAGAAAGTTAGGATAGTCCCACCCCTGGTGAATAGTGACCCCAGTATGGTCAGTTGTAACTTAAAAACAAAGGTTGAAAGAATAGTGGGTAAGACAAAGATGTTGAACTATACTAATGCTGATTATCCAGGAATAAAGCAGTTTTTACAAGCATGGAATTGGGAAACTGACTTAGCAACATTGGATTTGGAGGAAACCTGGGGTAGAATAAGTGCAAAAATGCAGGAATGTGTAAAAACATTTGTACTTGAAGTGGTTAAATGTGATAGTAAAGGTACATTTCAACATGGTTCAACAAAAGTATATGTATATTGGTAAAGAAAGAAAGAGAGAGTATATAAGAAGCATAGGGCAGACCCCTCGAAAAGTAGGAAAACAATTTATTCAGATCTCTAAGAAGTGCAAGTTACAGATAAGAAAAGCCAGAGCTAAAGCAGAGTTGAAATTGGCACAGTGTAATAAAGAGAACTGCAAGAGTTTTTACAGTTACGTGGGGGGTTTGAGGAAAAGTAATAACCAAATAAGCAATATAAAGGTGGGAGATAGAAGAAGATAAAATAGTTACAGTTTTTAATGAATACTTTATGGGAGTATTTAGGCCAGAGGCCCCCGGTCCGGATTCAACTATAGGGCAGGATGAAAGGCCAGAGGAACAGTCAGTACTAGAAATTTCTGAAATGCAAATTAGAGAGCAGTTAAAAAATTTGAAAATTTCCAAATCTTGTGGACCAGATGGACACCACCCACTGTTCCTGAAGAACTTGGTGAATGAACTGACTGGACCATTATGTGTGTTGTTCAGTAGGTCATTAAGTGAGGGTAGAGTGCCTGAGAAGTGGAGATCTGCTCATATTACACCCATATTTAAAGCTGGGAAAAACACACAACTTAATAAACTACAGGCCCATTAGTATAACATCGGTGGTGGGAAAGTGATGGAGAGCTGTATAAAGGATCTTTTGGAGCAGGACTTGAGACATCTTCAGGTTATAGATATCGGTCAACATGGATTTGAGGCAGGCAAATCCTGCACTAGAAATTTGCTTCACTTTTTTGAAACAGTCAGGACTTGGATAGTGGGCTTCCTATGGACATTGTCTGCTTAGGCTTTCCATACTGTCTCACATCGTATTTTGATGCATACCCAGATAGACCTGGAGTTTCATTGGCAGTTAAGTGCATGGATAAAGGCATGGCTTACTAATAGATCTCGGAGGGTCCAACTAAGGGGGTTTCATTTGGATTGGGGAAGAGTGACTAGTGGGGTCCCCCAGGTCTCCGTTCTGGGTCCCCTGCTATTTAAATTGTTTGTTGTCTCCATGCAGGTCTCTGATGGTGCATGGATTTGTAAATTTGCAGATGATACAAAGGTGGGAGCAGTGGTTAGTAACCAAGAAGCAATAGTCGGATTCCAGGAACAATTGACCAAATTGGAACTTTGGGGGGGCTAAGCACCAATTGAGTTTCAGTGTGGACAAGTGCAAGGTCATGCTCATTGGGGTTAATAATATAAGAGTGGAATATATAAATTGAACAACATAACAATTGCTAGTTCTGAATCTGAGAGAGACCTGGGGGTGACGATATCCGATATGTTAACATTCAACAAACATAACTTAAAAATGATTACAAAAGCTAATAGATCAATGGGAAATATTCTAAGAAACATCAAGAGTAGGCACGAGGGAGTTATGTTGCCGCTTTATAGATCCTTGGTAAGACCAATATTTGAATATGGTGTACCTCTAACAGTTCCACAGGCAAGAGGCACTGGCAAATTAGTGCAGCGTAGATATAGTAAGAAGATTGGTGTAGTTAAGGACATGGACTACAGGAATAGACTGTGTAACTTGGGCTTGTATTCCATGTCCTGCCGCTTCCTGAGAGGAGATCTATGTTACACATACAGATGCTTCCACGACGATATGTTATGGGAGTGTGGTGGATTAAGGAAAAAAGTATTGGATAGGGCAACTAGATTACATTCATATCAGTTATTGGGTGAGAATTATAGAACACAGAGGAGGGGGAGATGGTATAACCAGAGGGTGGTCAGTGAGTGGAACCAACTGCCATCTGATGATGTGGGAGCTGCCATGATGCAAAATTTCAAGCGTATGCTTGATGAACATGTGCAGGAAAGAAAATGGGATTACTTCCACTGAAAGTGGCAAGTCCGTCACCGGCCTGTGGCTGATAGGACTTGAAACACAAACTATGAAACTATGAAAAGTGGCTAGTCAAAAATCAGAATTCAGTACTCAAGTCACTGCTGCCAAAATTGGCCTGCTTTTCAAACTTTTTTTCCTGTTTGTTCTTGCCCCAGTTTGCATGGGAGACTACAGTTTTCATATTTCAGACTGAAGTGTGGGCAAGCGTGGTCATTTCCGGGCTAAGTGTAACTTTTTCCCTTTTGGTGCATGTTAGCACTGTGCTTATGCAGCTACTGCCTAGGAGATTCAAAGACAACCTGAACTTAATTGTATTTATTATAAATAACTTATGTTGCCAGCAGCCCGCTAAGCGCAATGGTTTGATTTCGCTTGCGATGCCGAGACCAGGTTCGGAACGGACCGGGGAGCCAGAGGGCTCGGCGAGGGAAGAACTGAGACCCCTCAAGTGCTACTGTCCTTCTCTGGGGGAGGTTGGTGAGTGTCCGGTGCATGCATGACTCCTGGTGGAGGCCGGGGAACCTAGCGCTGGCTCAGTCTAAGAGAAGGCGGGGTGGATGCAGATGTCATTGCCGTCCCTGCCTCTGGGGCAATCTAAAAAAAAAAAAAAGAAAATCACGCGGCCGCCACGAATGAAACCTGCCCTTGGCTTCGATTAGCTTCCAGGCTGGCTACCTGATTCAGTCCCATGATTGCGGCATAGGCCCGGTGCCGCAACCCCACCCTGGGGGTAAGCCGTGGGTGTCGAGGGAGCCAAGGTCGACATGGAAGTGGAAGCTCAGGGGTCCGTGACCGGTGAGATGCTCCGGAGGCTGCAGGCAGGAAAAAGAAGCAAATAAAAAATAAATAAATAACTTGGTGAGTTCAGCCACTGGGCGCACAGAGCCACTGTACCTCTTGTCCTGTGAACTGTGGTCTCTCGTAAAGGAATGTTAGGAGTGGGACGTTCTGCTTCAAAGTTGGGGGGAGGACATCTAGATTCAGATTTGAAACATCAAAAATCTCTGACCACACTTTTAAAGAGCTAGTAGAGTGAAAAAAATACAAAATGTTAGTAATTTTTAAAAGTGGTCCCATATTGCTATTAAACTCTTTAGTTTGGTTTCTTTTTCTGTGTGCTCTTTAGATATTTATCTACCTAATACAGGTGGGTGTGATGTAACCAGCAGTGCTTTACCTGCAAGCAGACATATAGTTTTATTCCTCCCACTACATCATCAGCTTGTGACCTCACTCATTGTTACCATGTAATATGTGTCACAAGGTAACAATCAAGCAGCAGGAGATTGGCTTTTCGTGGTTACTAGTGATGTCACAGTGCTGATGTTGTACTGGGAGGAATCGAATCGACTCTGACATCCTCCAGGTAGAGAGCTGTTCCACACATCACAACTAGTTCTGTCAGGCAGGAAACATTCTAATTAGCAAAACAGAAAAAAAAAATTCCTCCATTCCATGGAGCATCGCACTTTTGCCACTCCTCACCCCTGCTCCTCTGCTGGGCAGTCTGCCTTCTCCTACAGACTTCTCTTACTCTGGAACAAACTCCCCTCCTCCCTTGGTTCTCCCCCTCCCCTAACTTCCTCAGGTGCCAGTTGAAACTTCAACCCCTCCCCTCCTGTTCCTGTTATCCTTTCTCGTGACACCGCCACAGTTGATCCTAGACCATCCAGGTAGCAACCAGTTGGTCCCTGCTTCCGCTATGGTCAGACATCCGTTCCTGTGCAGCTCTACAGATACTCTCACGTCTCAAGATTGTACAGCCACACTGCCATCTGGGCAACTCACCTGCTCTTGCCCTCATTTATTTGTTGACAAATTTTATGCACTGCTAGGAGTTCTCTGCACTTTATCTGTACATGCAAATTGTTTAACAACTATTCTGATTTTTGTATTTTGTTCTACCTTATGCTTTGTACAGATGTGTTGAAACTTTGTATTTCTTCTTTGTTCCTTGCTCCCCTTCCCTGGGTGGCATCTGGAAACAAGCCTTGGCTCAGTGTGCCTTTCCCGGTTACCAGCTTGTAAATATATAAAAAGTGGTAGCTAACTGCTTCTGAAAGTTACTATTAATTCCAGGCAGTATACTAGTTCTTTAAATCTCTAGTTAATGCGAGTGATTTATAATACTTTAATAAGGGCTTCATGGGGCATCTCTTTCAAAGACTCCTGTTTAAAGTTTGGGCAGCCAGGACCGTACTGCTTTGCAGTCCTCCTGCTCGATCCTCACACTTGAAGTCTGTTATACCATCTGTCCTTTATCTAATTCTGTATACTACAATCCAAGTTATGGGTTGACAAAACTGCACCTTTTTCTGCTCTTTTTTTTTTTTTTTTAACCCTTACTGTCTTCTCTGGATTTTGTATATCTCAGGGTATCTAAGAATAAAGACAAAGGGGAACATTTAATGATGCAGTTGAATGGTACTGTTATTTTTTTTTGTTTTCAGCACTTTGTAGTACAAATATCTTTAATTAGGGCATTTGTATTAGTGTGTACAGTATATATAGAATAATCGGATTAGTATCATCCAATTGACTTGTATTTTAGTAATTTACTTGACTGGGTGGTCACAAACTGTGGCCCGAAGATAAAATCGGCAGAGGTCCTCTCAGACAGTATAAGCGACCACTCGCCGACACTCTGCTTATGGCTTAACAACTTCCCTAACCCCCCCCGGCCCCCAAGATCATCACTGTGCGGGACATGTTAGGTTTGACGATAGCAACTTTGTGGATACTATCTGGGAAACTGATTGGGAGCCAATCAATACCCTGCTGGATGTTAACTTGGCACTAGACTATTTCATGGCAAAATTCACTAACGTTGTTGTCCAACACGCCCTTTTAAAGAGTTGCCAGGTAAAAGGTATTAAAGCTCCCGGCTCACCTAGGAATTAAGGCAGCTCATGTCCACTCGTGATAAGGCATGGAGGACGTATAAGGATAGTGGGCTACTTACTAACTGGCAAACATATAGGCAACTAAGGAACAGCTGCAAGAACTCAATCCAAAAAGCAAAATGACTCCACTTCTGGAAACTCCAAACTGAGTATCTTAGTAATCCGAAAGAATTCTGGTGACAGGTTAACTCCCTTTTAATGGGTAACATCTCTGAGACCCCCCCAGTCCCCTTGGCGACCAGGGGTGTCTCTCTCACTACCCGCCTTTAGCTTCAGCAGGTTCTTCACCAGTCTGGATAGGTACACATCACTATTTTCTAGTTCATCCACCCCCCACCTGACCCCTGCCGTCAGTCAGAGCTGTAAAGACTGCCTGCCTTTCACCTAAAGCTGCAACCTCGGTATCGCCATCTCCTCATGAATCTAAAGGCTGACAGCTCACCTGGCCATGACACTCTAGAGCCTAAATTCCTTAAGTTGGGAGCTGATGCCCTAGCCCGCCCTGTTCGAGATTTATTTAATTGATCTTGGCTTACTTGCACTGTCCCTGAAAAATGGAAAGTAGTGGTGGAGCGGATAATGTATCCCCACCTGCAGGATTACCTTGACCTCCACCATCTGCTCCCAGCCTCTCAGCATGGATTTAGAAAAAACACAGTACACTTACAGCTCTGATTAAAGTCACCTTTGACATATTCCGTGAAATGGATCATGGCCGCGCCATTGGAGCAATTTTCGTAGACCTGACCAAGGCTTTTGACTTGGTCAGCCATGACCTTCTATTACAACAACTGCATGTCCTTGGCCTTGATGCCACTGCCCTGACCTGGACCCAAAGTTGCCTTTACAGCCGTACCCAAAATGTAAAGGCAGGCTCCCTGTCTGACTTGAGGCCCATTACCCATGGTGTCCCCCAGGGCTCTATATTGGGCCCATTACTTTTTTCTCTATATATTAATGACCTCCCTAATATCTGTGGTGGGGCCTTTGTTCACCTATATGTAGACAATGTTGTCATCTACCATTCTCCTGATATTTGGGTGGCTCAGTTCAACTCTAGCCTCCGACTTCCACACCCTTGAGGACTGGTTCTTTCAGAAGCAGTTTGTCCTTAATACTAAATAAACAAAGAGCATGTCATTCTCCAAGTCATCCACACCAATTCTCCCCCCCCCCACTGTACTCTCACGTACTGGGGATGCACTCAAATCGGTCTGGTCTTTAAACACTTGGGAGTCACCTCAGATCCCTCACTTACCCTGAATACACATGTTATAGCCATCACCAAAACTATAAACCAAAAAATCTGTGTTCTGTCCTCTACCGCATCTGTCCCTTCCTTACACTGACCTCCTGCCGCAAGATTGCAAATGCCACACTCCTGCTCCCTCCTCATGTATGGTGTTCCATTACTACTCTCTGCTACCGCATCCATACTATCGCACCTATCACAGGCTTGCTGTCAGGGCCAGTGCTCGGCACCATCACTGCAATGTCCCATCTGCCCTGGGATGGCTACCCTATGAATTAATATTATGCTATGCCGCACTAAGCTTTATACACAAGCTTGTCCATCGCTTCACTTCTCCTTGCCTTGCTTATATTGTTCAGCGTCATCTCCCCCAACGTGCCCTCAGATCTACCTCCTTGCCCCTTCTCTCAGTGCCAAACTTATGACTCCCCATGGCTTGGAGATTGTTTGCATTTTCTGCTGTGTCCTGCTGGAACTCTGTACCTCCTTCTATACTGGCCTGAACCTCCCTCTCTCAATTTCAGAGTTCGCTGTTATCTCACCTAATCGACCCACCTTGCTCCTGCTTCCTAACCCCTGTTCACTCCTTACATGATTCTCCTAGCATAACTTTCCACTCTATCTCCTGATCTCTGAGAGAAAAAAAAAACTTGAAAGTAATGTCTGTACATAAGGTTTTGTTGACTGTGCTTTACTTTGCTTATTTTGCATAGCTGAATGTAATTGTTGTACTCTCTTGCTGTATGACTACTCCTTGTCTAATTTTCTTGTATCAGTGAATGCACTATTAATGTACTGCACTTCCCAGGTTGCCCCTGAAAAAGGGACTGTCTTGTTTCAGAGGGCCTACCCGGTAACCAAAATTCAATAAATAAATTTTATTATACTTTAGAAATCCTTGTTAATATTCAATATATTTTTATGAAACTATTGTTTACTTCTTAATATCCAAACTACAATCTAAATTAAAAAAAAAAAAGATACCTAGTGGAGGCCCTGTTAACTTATAAAGTAAGCTGTCTGCTATTGCAGCTGGTATGTGCATTGATAATCCACAACTGTTGCAGCTTTATTTATGTATAATAAAACACAAAATCATGCAGTGTACAGTAGTATCATTTAAGAATAAGGTTTGGTCAGCTGTGTTTTAATAGGGAGTGGTCAACATTTCAGTTACTGTTATGGAATCACAGTTTGTTTACCACATCAGTATTGCATGCACCCAGATCTACTCCGCTTCAGTTACCAAAGGATATTTGAATTAAAGAAAAGATGTCTTCAAATCGGGTCCCGCCCCCGAAAGGCTTGCCTCCCAGTCTAGCTTTTTATACGTAAAGCGGTGTTTTTCTTGCACTGCAAAATGCTTTATTGTAACAAGGAAAAGTCCACTACGCGGAAGTATGCCAGATGCAGGAAGGGCTCCATTTACTGTAAAGGTGCGGTGCTGCACCGCTCTCTTCAGTACTTCTTAGGTTGGCTTGGGGATAGACTCCCCATCTCCCTGCTTGGTCCCGTTCATTTTCACCGCACTGTGCTGCCTCCAGTTGAACTCGCCTGTCCCCGGGAGACTGTGACTTGCCCCCTATGGTGGGGCTTCAAACCCCAGGAATCTCCTAGTAGTATTAGACAATTAGCCAGGCCCATCAGTCTAGAGCTGCTGACTGGCCCCGGAACTTTGAAGGTAGAATTAGAGAATTTGGAATGCATCATTCAAAGCTTCTGCCTCTAGGTGCCATCTGACTGCCAGATTAAATTTTTCCGTTTAGACCATGACTCCGACTCCCCCACCAAAGCTTTAGAGCAACTTTTCTGCAAGACTGTTTATTTTATTTAAAACATGGTAATTTGTTCATATTCAGCCTCTAGTAGTTTTTTTTTTTTTTTTACTAAAAGTTTAGACTTGTGGGATATTTTTTAATTGTTTTAGCGGTTCCCTGGAACCGACTAACTCATTGTAAACTAGGGTTTGTAGTGATTATTACCCTAGTTATTTGTTTAAAATGTTTTTTATTTATTTACAACTTTTAGCAATTTTGTTTATACTCATGATCGATTCCCGTCCTTAGCAAGGCATTGATCACCTTTTTGGTGCTTAAAATACTATTAAGATTGGGTTGTGATTGGTTCCCATTTCTGTTTAGGAACCGATCGTGTTTTGTTTAAAACAGGAAATCGGTATGCAAATCACGGTTCCCTTTTAACATAAGGAACTGACCGCAACTTGCTGAAAACCCATTTTGGCATGTCAGACAGACCTAAAAAGAGGATGGGACCCACAGGCTTCAAAAATTGTAGTAGGTAGGTAAAATTTTTACTCATAAAAAATGAATATGGATGACTCCACTGAGTCGAAGTTCATTACAGTGAGGTCCAAAAATGCTAGTTCCAGTTACTCTTACATTAATCCTACAATATACAATGGACATAATTCATCATTTATATAGTAAAAACTGTAAATCAATTACATTTTCAGGGTATCCTCACACATATTTAACAATTTGACACAAATAACACATGCATAAATACCGATTAAAGTGCTATATATTAAATGTTTTATATGTCCTATTGTAAGACAGACCCAGTCTCCTGATGTAATTAATACCATATTATACTTATTAACTATGCTAATTCCCCATCAGTGCTCATATGTTCAGTGTACCACTGTTTTATTACATTTATCTGGATTTCTCTGTTCAAAGGTCTTCGATTCCTAGGTAATTTATTCCACAAAATGGGCCCAATGCATGTAAAATTTATTTTTTCCCCCCCGATTCTGTTTTCGTTTTGGAACTACATTCCAGAACTCTCTGCAGAATGCAATCCCTTGGATTTTTTAAAACAAACACTCTCAACGACGTACTCCGGTAATTTCCCCGAAATACATTTTGTCATAAATATGATTGTACCTAGGACTCTCCTTTGAGACAGATGTAACCCCCACCCCTGCCTTTTTGCCAAAACGACAGGTGGCATGCTGTTGGCGCTGGCAGCAATACCTGGTGGGGACCTGGGTTCAGGGAGGATGAGGTTACTCGGCACAAGGGGACCTAGGTTTGGCTACTCTGCATAGGGGCACCCAAGTAAATCTGAACACAGGAAGCAATAACTGTAATGTCCAGAATCAGGATTGGGATTTTTCAGTGTGGCTTTTATTCACAACTAGCTGAACACAACAAAGCATAGATGGACCCCCATGGGGCTACGTTTACTGATAATGCAGATTAGAGACTACAAGGCGGTCCACTTGAAGAATGGACCAGTTCTGTTTTCAGGCTTTGGACCCACCAGGCACACAGCCCGGACTTGCATGCGTTTTGGATACACAGCCCGACTGGCCGGCTCCCCTACCGGCCACTTGACTGGCGGTTCATTGGAAGAATGAACCCATTTTACTTGTTGTGGCTCCCCACACCATTTAGAGTCTGCGACCCCTAGAGAGATTTCCTTCTTACTTCTTCTGACTCCCATCTCACAAAGAGAATTCTTTACCCATGTTGTGGCTCCCACACCACTAGAATCTCACGACTCTAGAGAATTTTCTATTTAGGCCACGTCTGATTTACTTCCTCATCACTCAATGCGCATGAGGGTAGTAGCAATCACAACAGAAATCCGTAGAGGTGGACCTGGTTACTAAAGATGGGGGTGTTCCCACCTCCAGCTCCCACAGCCCATACCTGGCCATTTCTCTGGACAAACTGAAACTTCGAACTGTAGATTAAACAGTGGATGAACTGTCGCGCCCCCTCTACAACATTACTTGAATCCACACAGCACTTTAGCTTTTGACACTACTCCATTTGTTTGTCCTAGTACTATAGGCCTCCCAAATAGTAGTTCAAATCCCAGATTTCTTCACATTTCCCAGGCTGAAGAAACACATTTTTTGCCCTCTCATATTAGAGCAAACACTCACCCTTTCATTGCAGGTGCTCCACAGGCAAAGTACAACTTTTTCCACTTTTCAAGCACAAGCCGAAACTGTAAAAGGCAGCTTTCTCTCTTTAGCAGAAATTAGGGGATTGCCCCTGGAATCTACATGGGGATACTTCACTTTCTCTCTTCCCCCCCCCCGGAGGGAGGGGGGCACTGAGACCTGGACAGCGGTCTACACCACTTGAAACTGGACATTGACCTTCTTGCTTCAAAACAAACAGGAGACTCCCTTCCTGCTTGCAGGCAAGCAGGAGACTGACTTTGAAAACTCCCAACGTTCTATCTCACTTCCTCTGCTGCAGATTCCAATGTGGCTTATGTAGCTGCGACAATTCTATTGGTGATGTCATCTCTCAGTCTCAGCTGAGACTGAGAACAGAGTGAGACAGTGTGAAACCCATTTAACTGGAGTTTCACAAGCTGCTTTCCCTGCCTACCACTAGGTCTTACTGGGATTCTAGTAACCCGGGGTTACACAGAGAAAGCCAATCCAGTTCCCTATACAGGTCTATTCTGTGTGTCATTTTTGGTACACCTAATATATACCTTGCCAATTTGTTATACATGACATCCAGTTTATATAACTGCACTTTTGTTGCACCAATGTAAATTAAACTTCCATATTCCAACATTGGTAATACCATGACATTTACTATAAGTTGTCTAACCTCTGAGGACATACAATTTCTGATTCTATACAGAGACCCTAAACATTTCCCTGCTTGGCTCTTAGAGAGCGGCATCTGCCTGTCTGAAGGGGATTGGGACGGTATTTGGAAGGGTATTCATACCACTACAGCCTCTCTTTTTTGGAGAGAGTTTCATTGGAAGGTGGTGGTCAGGTATTTTAGAGCCCCAGTAGTGACTAAGCATTATGGGAAACACCATTCAGATCTCTGGAGAAATTGCCAGTCAGTTGGCTCATATTTGCACATTTTGTGGGAGTGTAGTATTATGAAAGGCTTTTGGAGGGACATTTTTGGAATGGTAGGAAGAATCTTTGCCTCCCATTTACCAGACTCCCCAGAGCACTGGCTTTTGGGTCTACCCACCCTCACTTAAATCCAAATCCCAAAGCTACCTGTTTGGAATTTTGGTGGCAGCAGCCCTTAAGGCAATTACCTCCTGCTGGTTTTCTTTCAGTAGGCCTACTTTGGCAGCATGGTACGATATCTGTACCAGAATCCTGGGGATGGAATACCTGACCGCTAAGTTGAGGCTTACCATAGATAAATTCAAGGGGAAATGGCTGCCTTTTCCGCATTATGAGGCCTTCAGGGAGAATGTGGACATTATTGAATTGTTGGCAAAATATGCTTGAAGCCTGTGATGTTATTAGGCCACAATACTTGAAGTAAACTGTATGTTGTATTCCTCCTCCCCTCATGCCTCCCCTTTCTTCTCTCTCCTCCTCCATAAGGGCTAAGATGTCTTGGAATTAATTTTTGACAAGTTTATGAACTCGCTCTTCTCTCTTCCTCTCCTTTTTTTCTTTCTTTTTCTCCTACTTCACTGTTCCTTCCACTGTGTTGATAGTCTGATTTGTTAATATGTTCTTAATGTTTGAATGTGTACGAGTCCTCAATATAGAAAAAGTTCTTCTAATAAACTTTGATTTCTAAAAAAAAAAAAAAAAAAAAAATTACTCCTACACCACCCAAAAACCACTTCTCGGGTGGTTGGACGTACTCAGCCTGTGGCCTCATGCCCAACCACCCAAGACGTGACGATATCCCATGATATAACACATCCTGTTGTGACTTATTGCTTAATTATCAGCTTGCTCCAATGTGGCCCCTGTGAGAGTCACTATTTGTAATTTATTTTGTTCAGGTTTAACCCTATTACCCTTTTGAAAAACCATAACCTGTGATTTTTTTCATTTAGAACCAATTTAGAACTTATCAAAAAATCTTGCAGGTAGTTAAAAGGTTGTTGTAATGTTGACTGAATGGATGCTACTGATGACCCAGCTATGTAGATAATTGTGTCACTGCACCCCCTGCTGAGAGAAATTTTGTTCATTCATATATACTGTAAATTGTATAATATGGGTCCAAGTAGAGATGGATCCCTGTGGTACACCTGAGATGGTCTCTTTCAGGACAGAAGACCATTCTTTTATGGTTACTTGTTGTTGTCTAGATTCCAAATAATTCCTGAACCATCTTATCATCATCTCGGATATACCACAGGTTCTCAGTCTGGACAGGAGGATGATGCCGTGGTCCCAGGTGTCAAATGCCTTTGAAAGGTCGATAAATATAGTTCCCGCTGGCATCCCCCTGTCCATTCCTTCCACAGTGTCTCCTGTAACCTTCAATAGTGCTGTAGTAGTTCCGTGCTCTGGTCTATAGCCCGATTGATACTTATTAAGGACATTATGCCCACTTAGAAAAACTTGCATTTGTTTTGCCACAATTTTTTTCAAAATTTTTGACATTGTTGGTAATAAAGAAATCAGCTTATAATTTTCTATTAGCATTCTGGATCCTAATTTGTAAACCGGTACTACTCTTGCTGTTTTCCAAATAGAAAGTATTTACACGTGTGTAAGAGACATGTTGAATAGATTAGCCATGGGCTAGTCTTTAATTGGAGCTACTAACTTTAATAAGATATTTTGTATTCTAGCCATACCTTCGGCTTTATTTGTATTGATTTTAAATAATAGTTCTCTTACTGTCTTGCTTGTTATTGTGGCAAATTTAAATTTCATTTGTTCTTACTGTTGTGTGTTTTCACCACCTAATTGATCCCCCCCCAATTTTTGTTTGAGATACATTTATTATATTATTCAAACTAGTTTTTAATGCATATGTGCTCATATTGATAAAGACATTGTTAAATTCATTTACCACTCTACTTCCCATTTCCATTTTATTTCCATTAATCATGAATTGATTAGGAAATCCCATTTTCAAACAACATGAAGTCTTGCTGTATTCTGACAAGTGCAGTTAGCCCCAGCCTTTAAACTGCCCCGGAGAACAGTGGGTTAACTTTTCTATGCAGGGCATAGAATGTTCATCTCGAGCTCGGTTGATGTCTGTGCTTGTTGTAATTTGAACTGCAACCGTCAGATTCTGTACCCCGCCTCACTGAAGAGTCGCTCCGGAGATTTCTCCTGCAGCTCAGTTCGAAGTCGGTTCAAGTGTCGGTTTTCGGTCGGTTTTCTACCGAAATTTAGTTTCCGCATAGTCTGTTCAAGTCTCTGTCTGTGGCACCCTGAGTACTAGATAGGTTTTGTTCTGTTTTCTGTGTGGAACTTGTAAAAAGTATGGATCGGTTCGACACAGACGATCATTCAAATCAAATTTGTATTTACTTTAGTGTGTAGTTACCGGTCCATTATCGCTTCTAAAAAAACAAACAAACAAAAAAAAAGCGTTTTTTAGTATGTTTTTTCCAAGACCCGTGACACGGTCAGGAACCGATAAGGGAGTCTTGCCTGGCGGTTGCCTAAAAAAGGGTAAGTTTGGTTAGGTTGGCCATGTCTGAGAAACCCAAGAAAAAAACAGGGCCCAATGGGTTTCAACACTGCAGTGTGTGTGGGGAGGTTTCTGCTAAGGCCGATCCCCACACCACCTGTGTTTATTGTCTGGGGTTTGACCACCTTGATTCAGACTGCCAAATTTGTAAAAATTTTCCCAAATCTACCCTTGAAAAGAGATTAGGTAGACTGAGGGAAAGGGAGGCCGAGAAGTCCGCTGACCCGGATGGCCAGCCCGGTTCGGTTCTGACCGAACCAGAAGGAGTGCCCTCTGACCAGGGCAGTACTTCTTCGGGCAGAAGGAGAGCCGATGCCGAGGAATCTATTCCAACAAAAAGAAAACGCAAAGACAAATCGACTGGTTCGGATCCAGAATCTTATACTCCGACCGCCGAAGAAATGGCCAAAGCGATTCGTATTGTGGAATCGCTTCACCCAGTTCCGACTGATCCGGCACCTTTTGGCAGGGTCTCGGTTTGGTTGGTTCCACTGGTTCAAGATTATACCCTGGAAGAATTTTATGAACCGGAGTTTGAGGAGGAGGGAGAGTTGGAAGATGATTATGGTGATGGTGAAAGTCTGGATGTGCCTATTGACCTGGACATCTCCCCAGACAGACCTTCAGGTGTTTCTCCTCCTAGGCTTTCTGAGTCCCCTTCGCACTTCATGTTTTACAGAAAGATAGCTGATACCCTCCAGCTTCCTGTGGAGGAGGCAGTGGAGAATCAGGAGGAGCCTGACTATGTAGAGATGATGGACATCCCAGAGTCCAGGAGACTGTCTGTTCCCCTCCACAAATCTTTTGGGAAACAGACACAAAAAATTCTTAAGTCTCCCAATTCCATACCTCCTGTGGATAGAAGAGTGGACAAGAGGTATACTCTTTCAGGCTCAGATATGGAGTTCCTTTATCAGCAATGCAGCCATGTTGGGGTTGTACAGGCTGCTGCCTGTGATAAGGCAAGCATTCCCTTGGCATCACACCCCCCAGACAAGGACTCCAGGAAGATTGATGCCATGGCAAAGAAGCAGTACATGGCATCTTCCTTGGGACTCAGGCAGGCGAATTATATGGCCTATACAGCCAGGTACCAGAAGTCCAGGTGGGACACTGTACTGACACTGGCTAAACAGGCTTCAACCCAGCTTGCCAAGGAGCTGGAGGCGGCTGCAGATGGGATTGAGGCATCAAAAGTTCAGTTTCATGCTGCTGTGGACTCCAGTGATGTATCATCAAGAGTCATGGCTACATCTGTGGCTTTTCGGAGAATGGCTTGGCTCAGATGTACTAGCCTCTCACAGGATACCCAGGCTAAGGCCATGGATTTTCCTGTAGTGGGTAATTCTCTGTTTGGGGAGCAGACAGAGAATTACATGAAGAAAATGGATGAATACAGGACCACTTACAGGAGTGCTCAGGCCAAGGAAAGGCAGACAGCTCCTCAAAGGCAGCAGTCTAGGGGCAGGGGCAGGCCTTTTCAAAGGCCTTTTTACCAAGCACAGGCCTCTTCTTCCTTTTCACAGAGGGGGTTCTTCAGAGGGAGAGGCAGAAGGAGGATGAGCAGGCCTGCATCCACCCTTCAGCCTAAAGCCCCTGCCAAGCAGACACCCTGATGGGTTTGCCCGGGTCGATTCTCCTATCCCAGTAGGGGGCAGGCTGGCTTACTTTGTCCAGGACTGGATGTCTGTTACATCAGACAAGTGGGTCCTGGAAGTAGTAAGCCAGGGACTGGTTCTCAGCTTCAAAAAATGTCCAAAGATGAGAGCCAGATCTTTTCCACCTGAAAATCTCTGAGACCCTTGCCCTAGAGGCAGAAGTTTCTTCTCTCCTAGCTCTAAGAGCTATAGAGAGAGTACCTACCCTACACTGGGGCAAAGGACTGTACTCCAGGTACTTCCTAACCCACAAAAAGACAGGAGAGTGGCGATCCATCCTGTACTTAAGATACCTGAACAAACATCTTTTAAAGCCAAAGTTCAAGATGATAACTCTGGGAATTATCCTTCCCTCTCTAAGGCCAGGGGACTGGCTAGCCTCCCTGGACCTCAAAGATGCCTACTTTCACATTCCCATCAGGTGCTCCCATAGAAAGTACCTCAGGTTCGAGTTGCCCTTAGGCCACTGTCAGTTCAGAACAATGCCCTTTATCCTAACCTCAGCCCCAAGGGTCTTCACAAAGTGTCTGGCAGTAGTTGTTGCCTTCCTAAGAAGACAAAACATTTCCATTTTTCCATATTTGGATGACTGGCTCATAGTGGGCCAGTCCACAGACCAAGTCAAGTCACATCTGCAAGTGACCCAGCAAATGCTCACTTCTTTAGGATTTCTTCTCAACCTACCAAAGTCAGTTCTTGAACCAGTGCAGCTCCTCACCTTCATAGGGGCAGAGCTGGATACGGTAAGCAAGAGCCTTCCTTCCCCTGGAAAGGGCAAGAGCTCTCATGGAGCTGGCCTCTTCATTCAGCCTTCAGGTGTCTCGACCAGCAAGGCATTTCCTTCAGCTCTTGGGCCACATGGCAGCTTCTACAGCAGTGGTCCAAGGTGCAGAATTCAGATGAGGGACATTCAGTTCCACTTAAGAGCTTTTTGGTCCCAAAGAAAGGATTCCCTTACCAAACTAATCCCAGTGACTTGAACTCTGATCCAAGCCCTACAATGGTGGCAGAATCAGGACAATTTGAGGCAAGGGGTTCCATTTGCCACTCAGTCTCATTCAGTGGTCTTTACCACAGATGCTTCCCTGCTGGGCTGGGGAGCCCATTGGGGGGAACTCACCACCCAGGGACTGTGGTTGCCTCAGGAATCTCTTCTACACATCAATCTCTTGGAACTCAGGGCAATGTTTCTGGCACTGCAAGCTTTTTCCAAATCAGTACAGAACAAGGTGTTTCAGATCAGAACAGACAACACCACCACCATGTGGTACATCAACAAGCAAGGAGGCACTCGGTCTACGGCCTTGCGCACAGAAGCAATGAAGTTGTGGTCCCTGGCGTATTCCCTGCAAACCTCTCTGATAGCAGTTCACCTTCCACGGAAGGACAATGTTCTAGCAGGTGCACTGAGCAGAATATCTCAGGGCCATCACGAATGGGCCCTAGGTCCTCTGGTGTTGAAGGTGATTTTCTCAAGATGGGGCACTCCAGAGATAGATCTTTTTGCAGCCCCAGACAATCACCAACTTCCTCTTTTTTGTTGCAGACCCCCAGTCTTGGGCTCAGTCCCCCTGGATGCTCTGATTCTGAACTGGTAAGGGAAATTTCTGTAAGCTTCCCCCCCCCCTTCCCTCTCCTGTTCAAAGTGTTAGTCAAGATAAGGTCACAACCTTGCAAAGTGATTTTGATTGCTCCAGACTGGGCCAGGCAGCCATGGTATCTCTTGTTGCTGTCCCTAGCAGTCCATCTTCCCCTGTCTCTTCCCAGGAATTACAACCTGTTAACATCCTCTCAGGGGAGATTTTGGTACCCCAATCTTCAGTCTCTCAATCTCAAGGCTTGGCTCTTGAAGAGTTAGAGTTTGCAGATCTGCATCTTTCCCAACGGGTCTGGATATCCTCAAGGCTTCTCGAAAGCCCTCCACCACAAAGACTTACAACTCCAAATGGAAAAGATTCAGCATTTGGTGTTCTAAGAACAGTATTTCTCCAGACACTGCTGAATTGCCTACGGTTCTGGATTACAGTCGTGGCCAAAAATATTGGCACCCTTGCACTTTTTCAAATAACTCACAATTTCCTAAACATAAGTTGAAATTAACAACAGTACAGTATTTGGTCTCCACAATTCTTTATTTCTCTGTTAATATTACAGAACCTTTGTTTTTGATTCAGAATTTAATATATCCTTTTAAATCAGAAAATGAAAAGAAATGGCATTGACAAAATTATTGACACCTAGACTTAATATTTGGTAGCACAGCCTTTGGTCAAAATAACTGCAATCAGCTGCTTCCTATAGCCATGGATGAGCTTCCTGCACCTCTCTACTGGCAGTCTGGCCCACTCTTCTTGTGCAAACTGCTCCAGTTCTCCCAGATTTGAAGGGTGCCTTCTCCCAACTGCTGTTTTCAGATCTCTCCACAGGTTTTCAATGGGATTTAGATCTGGGCTCATTGCTGGCCACTTCAGAACAGTCCAGCGTCTTGTCTTGAACCATTCCTGGGTGCTTTTTGAAGTGTATTTGAGGTCATTGTCCTGCTGGAAGACCCATGATCTTCGACGGAGACCCAGCTTTTTGACACTGGGTTCAACATTGCGCTCCAAAATGGCCTGGTAATCTCCAGATTTCATGATGCCATGCACACGTTCAAGGCACCCAGTACCAGAGGCAGCACAGCAACCCCATAACATCACTGAACCTCCTCCATGTTTGACTGTAGGGAAGGTGTTCTTTTCTTTGAAGGCTTCATTTTGTTTTCTGTAAACATAGAGATAATGTGCTTTACCAAAAAGCTCTAATTTGGTCTCATCTGTCCAGAGGACATTTCCTCCCAGAAGGATCTTGGCTTGTTCAGGTGTGTTTTGGCAAACCCCAGTCGGGCTTTCTTTTGTCTCTCTCTCAGCAGTGGGGTCCTCCTGGGCCTCCTACCATATAACCCCCTTTCATTGAGTTGGCGACGGATGGTGTGAGTTGAAACTGTCGTACCTTGTGTCTGAAGGTCAGCTTGAATCTGTTTGGCAGTTGATCGAGGTGCTTTCTCCACCATTCGAACAATCCTGCGCTGCGATCGATCAAGTTTTCTCTTGCGGCCACGTCCAGGGAGGTTGGCTACAGTGCCATGGGCCTTAAACATCCTGATAACATTACGTACGGTGGAAACAGGAACATCAAGGTCTCTGGAGATTGATTTGTAGCCTTGAGATTGTCCATGCTTGGCTACAATCTTCTGTCTGACCTCCTCAGACAGTTCTCTGGCTTTTTTTCTTTTCTCCGTGCTCATTGCGGTACACACAGTGACACAAAACAGGAGAATGAGTCCTTTTCTCTATTCAGACTGGTTGAATGAGTGATTTTTATATGGCAGGCACCTGCAACTCACCACAGGTGAGTTCAATTCTAAAGTGAAGGAGAATCACCTGCTTGAAATCTAATTATTTCTAACTACTTCTAAAAGGTGCCAATAATTTTATCCGGGCCATTTAAGGATTTCTGTCTGGAATAAGCTAAGACTTAATAAATTTTTCTGCTTTTTGTGTTTTATTCCACTGCAAACCAAAGAAATACATATGTGGATACCAAAATATTTTTTAATTTCAACAATTTTCTGGAAGGAATGGTGCATTATTAGAAAAAACTGCAAGGGCGCCAATGTTTTTGGCCACGACTGTATATGGTCCACCTCAATGGCCTAGGTCTCAGACCAGCTACTCTCAAGGTACACTTGGCAGCTGTTTCTGCTTTCCTGTCAGTAGGCAAGTCTTCCTCACTGTCACCCCATCCTGTATTCTGTAAGTTTTTCAAGGGATTGCTTCACACCAATCCCCCCTTTAGGGATCCTGCTCCTCCTTGGGATCTTAATGTTTGCATTGCTCAGCTTATGCAACCCCTTTTTGAACCTTTGTCCTCAGCAGAGCTTAAGTACTTGACTTGGAAAACTGTTTTTTTGGAACATTACTTCTGCTAGATGTATCAGTGAATTGCAAGCCCTGTCAGTGGAACCTGATTTCATCTCTTTTCACAGAGATAAAGTGGTCCTTAGAACTAACAGAAAGTTCTTGCCTAAAGTGGTTTCAGATTTCCACCTGAATCAGTCTATATCTCTCCCTGTTTTCTTCACTGATCATTCTTCCTCGGGAGAGAGGAGGCTACACAGTTTGGATGTTAAAAGAGCCCTTAGCTACTACATAGAGCGTACCAAGGGTCACAGGTTTGACTCCCTCCAGTTGTTCCTCACTTATGGAGAAGTTGGGAAGGGCAAACCTGCTACCAAGAGATCTGTTGCCAGGTGGATTGTTTCTTGTATACAATTCTGCTATGAAAAACTGGGTAAAACTCCACTCTCAGGCCTGAGGGCTCATTCCACAAGAGGTACAGCTGCTGCCAGGGATATCCCTCTTTTAGAAATTTGTCAAGCAGCCACCTGGAAAACAGTCCATATTTTTACCAAGCATTACTCTCTGGATATCCAGGCTAGGAGTGATGCTCGGTTTGGCACAGCAGTACTTCAGAACCTATTCCCAAAGTAGGTTCTGTCCCTCCTCCATGGAGGTACTGCTTGGTAGTCTGCACTTGTCAGAATACAGCAAGACTTCATGTTGTTTGAAGAAAAAATTACTCACCTTAGTAATTATGTTTCTTCTAGTGGAGTCTTGCTGTATTCTGACCTCCCCCCTGCCTCCCCTCTCAGAACCTAGATTTTTGGGATGTGGGTGGGCAGGCGCAGTGTTGGCACCCTAGAGGTGCCCCCTTTTACACCCTCTGTTCTCTTTGGGTGAAATGTTATTTCATTTGATTGGTTTTTGTGTTTGGGTTTCCTGGCTTGAGTTTTCCTTTGAGAGCCCAAAACATTATTTTTCTGCCAGTTGGCTAGTTAAAAATTTTATAGTTTCCACACAGAACACCTAGTGAGTTTTGCTCGTAAAGATCTGACTGTTGCAGTTCGAATCACAACAGGCAGAGACATCAACCGAGCTCGAGATGAACATTCTATGCCATGCATAGAAAAGTTAACCCATTGTTCTCCGGGGCACTTTAAAGGCTGGGGCTAACTGCACTTGTCAGAATACAGCAAGACTCCACTAGAAGAAACATAATTACTAAGGTGAGTAATTTTTTCTTCCTGCTGTTCCAAATAAAATCCAGTTTATGCACTGTATTGGCATCTGTCTCGGTTCGTATGGTCCGGGGAGATGCAACACCAGAGATGGGTGTGGCAGAAATGAAGAGAAGGTAAGGGTCCTTGTGGCAGACCAGTATCAAAACGCCACACATGATGGCGGCCCTTCTTCTGCCCAGACCCTATCTTGCCTGCCTACGCCAACCCCTACCTCTTAGTGCGTTG
Source organism: Neoceratodus forsteri (assembly GCA_016271365.2). Classification (NCBI taxonomy): domain Eukaryota; kingdom Metazoa; phylum Chordata; order Ceratodontiformes; family Ceratodontidae; genus Neoceratodus; species Neoceratodus forsteri. The sequence continues at coordinate 58,856,446 of JADMNL010000036.1, read as the reverse complement.
GTAAGTACCGAGACCTCTGCCCTAGGCCAGCTCCTAGAAGCTCTGGACTTCCATGTACCTGCACCACAGCCCTGGATGCAGCATCCAAGACTTTCAACTGTCTGCCTTGCAGCAGTTTTCCTGAAATACAGACTGTACTGAGCAGCAATGTTCCACATTGCTGGTATAGAAAACAAGTAACTTTGCACACAACAAAACTGCACCTAGCCCCAATACAGCAGCTCTCACGTCGTGGAAAGCACAGGCCCGCATGGGACTTCCTGCCATCTGCAAACTGCTCTGTTTGCCAAGCAGTCTTCCTCTATCCCTCCCAGCTGCAGCCACAGTGCCTATATCAGTGGGGATCACAGCTACAGTAAAGAAAACCAATTTTACAAATAAGCCCTCACTCAAGCTGCCTCCCCACTGCAGCTCCACAACCAACAACCGCTCTGTCCCTCCGCTCCTCGGGTTATTGCCCTGCACTCAGTTGACAGCCACTGGCTGCTCCAGTACATATAGGGACCTCCTGCTTCTGCTCTAGCAAGCTGCTCCAAGAAAAAAAAAAAAGTAACTGCAACCAAGTGCTCCGTTCCATTTCAACAGGCTCCTGGCTACCTCGAGGGACCACTTACCTCGCGGCCTTCCTGCCTTTTACTATGTGGCTGCATTCCACTATCCCTCTGCTGTGCAGCAACAACAGTCATTGCAGCTCCAATACAGCCTCTGCCCAGCTAAACAGCCACGAACTCCTGCATAGAGCTGGTCCGCTCCAAAGCACCATGGCTTCTCCACGATCCGTTCCCGACTGGTCCTGTCTCCTTTCATTCTCTACAAGCGGGGACATGTAGGACTGCAGCTCTGCATGCTGCTTCTTGCCTGCTCTGCCCTCACAACTGCGGCTTCCCTCTCACCGCTGCCGCTACATGGAGCTCTGCTTCTCCCCACTTGGCCACACTCCAGCTATGGGGGCCATACTACTACAACAACAACAGCAGCAATAACAACACAAGCTACCTCAGAAGCCTCAGCCATCCAAACAGTAAATAAAATTGTGCGTACTACGTAAGTAAACTGAGGCAGCTACAATTTCATTTTTAAACAGCAGAGCTAATGAAGTAGGGCAAGGAACAAAATAAAATAAACAAGAGGGACAAACCTAGGGGAACTACTGGGGGGAAAAAAAAGGCCGTACAGCAGCGGCAGGGCACACCAATAAATAAAAATAAAATGAAGGCAGTAAGTGAAATTAACAGAGGGACAGCCTTGTGAGACAAACAAAAAAGCAGCTGAGCACAATCAAGGAATAAGTATTTCCCCCAGTAACTTGTCACTAACCAAAATCATAGCCCACCATGTTTTCCCTCTCAGTTGAGGAAGAAGGACAGCCACCGGAATCGCCATTTTGGGCATTGCAGCAAGCAGCACAGCAGCCTCATGGCACAAAGCAGCCATCTTTGTTTACACAGTGCAGAAAAAAAGTAACATTTTTAGCCTGTGCTGGTGGCCATCTTGGTAAAGGCAAAGTACAGGAATTGTATCTCCAATTCAGGCAGCCATGTTTGTGAGGGGCACCAAGTTGTTCGATGTGGTTTCACTCCATATAAATCAATAGCGGCCATGCTGTGAGGCCATTGCAGTGAATGAAAATTGAAACAAATAGCTGAGTTTTGCAAAGAAATCTTTATTTAAATAATGGACAACACAGATTTGAGTTGTAATTGTTTTTTTAAAGGAGTCATTTGAGGAACTTGCTTAATTGTACTTGTTCACAAAAATATTTTTACTGCAGCACTGTCATCTGCTCCACGATGTCCCATCTCCTGCATGACGGCAGCTCCTTCTTAGCCTTACATCCTTCGCTCGAAGCTCATCTCCAACTACAGTGTCCAAAGAAGACGCAGATACGGGCACTGGAGCATCCGGAGGTCTACCTTCGCCCACCTCAAGGGCGTGGGGTTACAAAATAGAAACCATCCTGCATGACATCCAGTCTTCCCTCTCGGCTCAGGGAATACCAGCTATGCAAGCCATTCAAGATGACCTGGCCTACATTAAAACAATCTCTCCTCAGTCTGTGGTGCATACCAACCTATAGCCAGTAACCCTGACAGCCTTGCCTCATGAAGATGCAGTCGACTGGCTCGAGCAATTCCAAGCCTGGATTGCCTTCAATGGTTGGACTGATCCTTTGTATATTTCCAATGCCTTGCACTTGCTTCTAAGCGGGACTGCCATTTCCTGGTTTAACGCACTTCCAGAACAAGTCAAAGGAGATACTGGCACTCTGTATACAGCTTTCAGAGACCATTTTTTTCCATGCGCATCCACCTTGGTCACTGGAACAACAGCTGTGGGAATGTACCATGCAACCCTCTAAACCCCTGGAAGCTAGTCAACATTGAGTCACACTGCAAATGTCTCTAGAAAACAGAGAAAGATCAAATCACAGCTTTTGTCCGGGGACTGCTTCCTCAGTTCTGTCCTTTTTGTAATTCAGCAGAAGCCAACAACTTGGATGGACACAATCCAAGCTGCACGACTTGTGCAGGAATCCATATCATTGTTCCATTCCACCGGTGTTCAAACACCTCGATCATCACAAATAGCTGCACTCACGACATGTGTCCTGCAGCAACATGCAGTGATAGACAAGCTCATCACATCTGTCAGTAATTTACAGCTGAGATCAACTTCTTCTGCTACTTCTATCGGTGTTCTGCAACCATCTCGACAGCCACCTGATCCACCTCCACCTTTACGAGAGCCTGTGAGCTGGCAGTAGTGTGGATTCAGAAGACACACTGCTACTGTTTGCTGAAAGCTAAAGTATGACACTAGAAATCAAGGGAACCAAAGATGCCCACCGCAGCACAGTTGGCAAAGTGATTGATTGCAACTAGTCCCAGGATCAGGGAAACGAGCGCTGCCCAACAAATTGGGGGCTTTTGTTGGGCAGGGGAACACTTCAACTGACCGCCCCCTCCGACTCTCACAATTCATGCAACCAGCATCCTCCAATTGGCGACTCTGGCACCCTCTCACTTCCAGAGGCAAATGCACCTGTCATCAGATCACCACTCCTCGTGAACTATGTCCCTGTAACCATTGGAGATTGTGCCACACATGCCTCAGTCGACACTGGAGCAGAAATCTCAGTTATCAACACTAGTATTTTGAACAACAGAGCTGTTTGTCACTTACCTAATATCTCTCCAGGTGACCTAAAGTACATCACCACAGCAAATGTTGCTACAGTACATATCATAGGCGTGGTCCATCTCAAGCTACACTTTGGCTCACAGCAAGCTACTGTCAAGTTCTACCTGGTACCAGATCTACAATCCTCAGTGATTCTTGGCATGGTTTTCCTTAAAGAGCAGCTTTTTAGTATAGTAGATCGTGCCCCAAAAAAAAAAACCCACATATGGTGGCTTACCTTGTCCCAAAGGTGTAGTGTGCTACACAGTTTTCTTTATGGTCAGGCATATTTTCTGTAAAAACACTCATAATTTTGTCACCGGAGCCCAGTAGCCAAAATGCCCCAAATTCCTTACTCAGAGACATGCCACAGCGCTAGCACATTTTGTGATTTCAGTAAACGACAGGCGCGGAGGCGCACTCCATAGACTATAATGGGGCAGTGTTTAAAAATCTTTTTTTTTTTTTTTTTTTTTAAATGTTTTGGTACTGGGTTTCACAAATCCCGGCCACCGCTCAACTAACAAGGTCCTCAGTTGCTCAATAAAGTTGTCCCATTTTGTGAGTCATGTCTCCTGCCTCTCCATTTTGGTGAAACTTCATCATGTAGCCTGACAGTCAAAGAACCGCATCTTCGCTAATCAGGCATGGGGTGTGCCTTTGGGTTGTTGGCCCCAGTGCTCACCCCATTCTCATATACTCTACACATCTCAGCTTCTTTCATGGTCGAATGGGGTGAGCGTCACGGTTGACAATTCCAAGGCACTCCCCATACCTAATTAACGAAGATGCAGGAGAGGTGAAACAGTAACGGTTTTTCCTGTTGCTGTCTGGTGGGTGGGGTGTTAGGGTTGGTTTCCCTACTTTTGTCACTTCAACCCTAACTAGTGCATTAAGAGTGTTTGCAAAGAATATTTCATATGTCCAGTTTGTAAAAATCAAAACCACTGTTCAAATAACAAGGCACAAGGGAACCTCCAGAATGAACCGATGAACTAACAGGCATTTAATTCTTGTTACTATATTGTTTGCATCCAGTAGCAAAGACAAGACTCTAGTATTGCTCCTGTTCTGATGCATGCTGACCTGTAAACTTGTGCTAGTTTGCTTACAGTGGTATCACTTTTCTTTCTGTGTATACGTACAGTCTAATTTATGGATCTCCATACTGGGACAGTCATTTAGAGAGTAACATGACTGTGACATTGACATAGACAACGCTTCAAATTCCTGGTTACAGGAAGAGACAACTGTGCAGAATGTTGTTCATAAAAGAAAACAATACAAAGCAGTTTCTGACATTAAGCATTAGTAGAGTTGAGCAGGAATAAGGAGGTGCGAATATCCTTTCTAAAAATAGGAACATTACAGATGGCTGCAAATGCACACATTTTCTCTCCCCCTTTAATAACCAGCTATACAGTGAAACTTTCAGTATGTATTGTTACAGTATTTCAGCAATTACACATTACCAGAGATTATATTTTTTCATTTAATTTTTTTGTAATTTCGATAGTGGTTATACCAGTAGACTATAACAATACAGGGGAAGAAAGAAAGAAGATACAGCTAAGTTCCCGTACATATACAACATGGAGATACAGTGCTATATTTTGTCACTTAGCTCAGTAAAGACACATTTGATTTAAGCTGTCTCTAGTCCATTATCTGGTACGTTATGTCCTTAAATGCATGGTAGACATGAAAAAACAGGAGCCATTTGGTAATGCTGTGAAGTGCTCCCATGGGAGCAGGATAGGGTTGGCATGGGGCTCTAAGGGATGTCCCATGACTATCACAAAGCCATACCATTTATTCATTAAGTGATTTTGCACACTTGAAAAAGTAAATGCATTGCATACTTAAAATGAGAGCTCATGCTAGCGATAGTCCCTTTCTGTAACTTTTAATGATTTTTTTTTACAGCTGTAATTTAAAGGAAGTTTCCGATATAAGGTATTGGGCTTCACTGCCCAATACCTTATATTGCTGTGTGCTCACTGCTACCAAAATGTAAATTTTTAAGGCAGTAGTTTTAGTAGGGGAAAGGATCATAACTGGCGCCGAACCCATGGCCAGCCGGTCCCTTCCAGCTTCTTGATGAGCCTGCTCCGCCTCCATGCTCTCAGAATTTGTGACATGTGGCCAGGGAGAGCACGGGGGTGAGCCCCATACTAGTCTGTGGGGGCTGTTTTAAATACTGGATTTTAGTAATTTTCAACACTCCTAGAGGAAAATTAAAACAGTCACTTAACTAGTACTAGTTAAGCAACTGCTTTAATTGAGTGCGATGAGCTCGCTCGATACTTTGCAACTAAGGTGGCTGACATCAGGGCGGACTTGTGTCCGACAACCTCTAAGGGTGACGTGGTAGGACTGTGTGAGAGCACAGGGCCTCGTTTCTCCTGGAGTTCCTTTAGTCGACCTGAGTTTGTGGATATTACGAGGATCATCCATAGTGTGCACCCTACAAGCTGCGGCTTGGATCCTGGACCGACTACCCTAATTTTGGGTTGTGTAGACATCAGTGGTCCAGTTCTGGCGCAAATAGTCTGGTGCTTCTTGGAGTCGGGTGAGTTTCCTAGCTCCCTGAAAGAGGTGGTGGTGACACCTCTCTTGAAGAAAGCTTCCTTGGACCCAGACTGTTTTTCTAACTACAGATCCATCTCTAACATTCCCTTCATTGGGAAGGTTATTGAAAAGGTCGTAGCTGCGCAACTGGATGACAATTTAACCATCCATAATATCTACGAATCCTTCCAGTCTTGTTTCCGTAAAAGACACAGCACCGAGACTGCGCTGGTTCGGGTGCTAAATGATCTTCTGAGGGCGAGGGATCAAAGGAGACGTTCCATCTTGGTTCTCCTTGATCTCTCTTCAGCTTTTGACACTGTGGATCACATGGTGTTGCTAGCACGCCTGGGGCGAATCTGTGGAATGTCTGGAACCGTTTTTAAATGGTTCAATTCATTCCTTACTGGGAGATCACAAAGAGTTGTCAGGGATTTTTTCCTCCGGCCCAGTCTTTTTGTTGTGTGGAGTGCCTCAGGGTTCTGTGCTGTCACCCATGTTATTTGCAGTGTATATGCTGCCCCTCGGAAACATTATAAGACGGTATGGGCTGAGGTTTCACTGCTATGCAGATGATACCCAGCTATACCTGTCTTTTGCACCCGACCAGGATGGAGCTGTCTCAGTGTTTAATAATTGTCTAGGGGAAATCCAAGACTGGATGGATTCTAGTTGGTTAAAGTTGAACTCTGAGAAAACTGAGGTTTTGGTTGTGGACCCGGGTGGTCAGATTGAGAGGTCGTGTGCTGGCGCGCCTTCTGGAATTTTTCTTGGTGGCATGTCATTACCGGCCTCTGAACGGGTGCGTAACCTTGGGGTGATTCTTGACGATAGGCTGACTTTTCAATCTCAGGTGTCAGCCGTCGTCAGGACTTCCTTTTACCATCTTAGGAATATTGCCCGGGTTAAGCACTTTGTTCCGTCTGACTCTGTCAACATTGGTCCACGCCTTTGTGTCCTCGCGCCTAGACTACTGCAATGCCCTTTACTTTGGGCTCTCTGGGGTTGAAATCCGCCGCCTACAGCTTGTGCAGAACGCGGCAGCCCGGGTTTTGACTGGGACAAGTAGGTCCTGTCATGTTACCCCGGTGCTGCGTGAACTGCACTGGCTTCCAATATGGTGGCGGATCACCTTTAAAGTCATTTTATTGACTTTTAAAGCCTTTCGCGATCAGAGTCCGTCCTAACTGAAAGATCTACTGGTTTCTTACTGCCCCGGCCGATCACTCCTCTCGGCCGACATGGGGTTGTTAAAGATTCCAAGAGTGAGTTTGAAATCCTCTGGCAGCTGAGCATTTTCTCATGCTGCACCCACTCTTTGGAATTCTCTACCATGCCGGTTACGGGAATGCACCTCCGTGGAGATATTTAAGAAGGAATTGAAAACACATTTATGGAGAATGGCCTTCTTGGAAAGTTAATGTGTACTGTAAAATGTTTGAAATTTTATTGTAATTATGTTTTTATGATATATTTTATAATATTTGTGGTCTTTGATGCTTTGTATTGAATGTTGAAGTTTTAATTAATTTGTTCAGCACCTTGATATAGTGAAAGGCGCTATATAAATAAAATTATTATTATTATTATTATTTATTAATTTTCCTTCAGAACTAGTACTAGTTCAGCGACTGCTTTAATATTCCTCCAGGAGTGTTTAAAATTACTAAAATGGTATTTAAAACAGCCCCAATAGACTTGTATGGGGCTCACCCCCGCGCTTTCCCTGGCCACACGTCACAAATTCTGAGAGCGTGGGGGCAGAGTTGAGGTGGAGTGGGATCATCAGGAAGTTGGAAGGGATCAGCTGGCCTTGGGTTCGGCGCCAGTTATGATCCCTTCCCCTACTAAAACTACTGCCTTAAAAGTTAAAATTTTGGCAGCAGTGAGCTCACGACAATATAATGTATTGGGCTATATAGCACCACGTTGGAAACTCACTTTAATAGGAAGGGATCCTAATTTGGCCTCGAAAGGTAGCCAGCTGATCCCTTCCACTTCCGTGTTGCTCTCCATGCCCCAGCGCTATGACTTGCAGCAAGGGAAGAGCACCCCATTGAAATGAATGGGGGTATTTTTTAGTTATTATGTATGCATTATGATGGCAAGGTGGAGATTAATGGAGGCCATGACTCGATTAACAAGGGCCTTGTTGGTGCAGCAGCCAAGATTAAAAATGGCGAGAATACACTGATGTCCAAGAAGCGATACTATGATGTTATTTTCCTTACATATTTTGCTGCTTTAGATGTAGCCCTCCTTAGTATAACTGATTAGAAAGTCTCTCCATCGGAATAACGATATAATTCAGCAGACTTTTAGGGTTTGCAGTATAGAGAATAATATAGGTGTGTGATGACCGTCACATGTGATACCATGGTTATCGTAGTACTGCGGAAACAGACATTTTTGTACAAAAAAGTAAGTCTCCTTAAACTCTTGTGTCAGTGAGAGTTGTTGCAGGAGGGACAGTTGTCCCTAAAAGCTCTTACTTGAAAGGTCTAAAAACAATGATATACAGTAAATCACATATATTGCACATGGTATCAATACTGTGGCATCTGGTAACATGGTATGCCATGAAGCCATCATACTATGACATCCCAAACCAGTCAAATGCATCTGGGTTTAATCTCGGTTTTCATGCATGATCTGGAGTAGCCGGCCCGCTGACGCTGAGGGTTGAGGCATCTGCCTCATCTCACACCACGCCGGTGACCTGGGTTCAGGAGTGAGCCTGGGGAGTCGGGAGTTGGCTGGAGAAGATTGAGCATCCGACTGACTGCGCTCCTCTTCTGGGAGGTAAGGGGGTTCTCATCCCGCGACGCTAGTGATGCCCAGTGGAGACCGGGCGCACTGCAGTCGGGGACTGACAAGCGGGGAAAACGGGTGGCTGTCCCAAGGGTTATGTGCAGAAGTGCTCATGTCGGACTCTGGATGGCATTGCATGTCCCGTGTTGGTGGGGGGGGGGAATCTGAAAACGGTAACTGTTCTGGCTCATGGGGGGGGGGTCCAGTGGTCAGCCCTCATGCCCAATGTTGGGCCTTCCAGCCTGCTCCGGGACTTACTCCCTGCCCTAGCTGCTTCACTAGATTTCCAGATAGAACGCCAGTTAGGAGTTGGTGGTCCTGCCCTGGGGAGCTCAGAGCTGGGGGGTTGGTGGTCAGATGCAGTGGAGTGGGAGGGGTGGAAGCTTCAGATGAGCGGGAGTAAGGCCAGACCGAGCGACTACTCTGGAGAGAGGTCCAGGAAGCCAGTGAGAGGGGGGTATAAAGAAAGTTTAAAAAAAAAAAAAAAAAAGAGCATGATCTGGAGTAAAGTACAAGAGGCCAGCAGTAGCGAGTTACAGAATTACATAAACATTCATTGTCATTCAGAACATGCGAACACAAGAGGGGAAGGCGTGGCAGCCTACAAGATGGCCGCGTAAATCTTTCACTCCTAAAACCCCTGACTAAAGTCTGCCCGCTTGGTGGAGGAAGATTGTTTCTGTGATGACTGATCTGGGACCAGTTTCTCCTTTTACCAAGTGATTTCACTGTAATCCTGTAGGTCTGGGATTAAGTCCTGATTCCACTAATACTCTTTTTCTCTATCCTAACCTGGTCTCTGGGCTTCGTACAAATGGGCTGTACTTCCTGATGCAGATATGCAGGCAGGAACTAAGCTCTGCAGCTGGGAATATCCAGCCCTCCACTTCCTGTTTCCACCAGTTTACTTCCTGCCTTCCAGCTAGCAGGTGTGCTGCAGCAGAGCTCTGTAACCACGTGGCAGGGCTGAAGACATTAGACTGTAAGTAACACAATTTAATTTCTTATTGGGATTGCTGAAGAAATGCAGCACTTTAGAGCACTCTTGCATGGGTCCCAGTCTCAGCCTTGCAAGCTGCACAGACTGGCCCCAGTTTACCATGGAGGTTTTTACCGCGATTCTGGGCTCAACCCAGTGTTCATTTTAGCCTTGGAGTTCATCGACTGGTGGATTTCATTAATGGGTGCCATTTTTTCGGCGATTGGTCATTAATAGCACCTCAGTGCTCTGAGAAGATTCTTTCCTCGTGGACAGCAGTGCCATTTTTCTCCTGTCGATGGCCAGCTCCCCTGACTCTTTCAGCCGCTCATCGAAGGTGGGCCTGCAGCTCTAATTCAGTTGCTTATCGATGTTCCAGTGCTCTCTCGTTGATGAGCATGGCAGTTCACAAGGAGTGCTGCTCAGGACATAACGGAGCTTCTCACCCGTGCTGCAGGCTCCCCACCCCCACCCAGCACTAAGGGAGCAAGAAATTATTAACTAATCAGGACCAAGGCAGCAGTTTAAACAGCTCAGCTTTTTGCCCTTAAAGGGCCAACAGCAGTGTTCCATCGGAGCTTCAGTATTCTTCCAGACAGCCTCCTGTTTTATCAGGAAACCTCCGGGGGGGAGGGAGGTACGCTGAATCAAATGGGATTAGAGCCATTTTCAGTCATGGCCTCAGACAAGCCTGCCGGGGCAGAAAATGCCAGCATTGCAAATCCCCCTCTTCTGATCACCTTTGCAGGTTTGCTGTGCCTAAAATGTGAGAAGGCAGTGTCTGCAACTGGGGAGGATATGGAGGAGACTTCCCATGCCTCGGCTCAGACTGATAGCCAGCAGACAGGTCTGAGCGAGTAGCAGCCACTAGGTCTGAGAGAGCAGCGGCCACCAGGGAGACCAGCAGTACGCAGCCCCCCTCTCTGGCCCCAGACCTCATAGACAAGCTAAACAGGGTCTTTGCACTGGACCCTGCATGCTTCAACTGGCAACCTTCGGGTTCACCGGATGTGCGACCTCACAAGAAGGCGAAAAGAAAGAGGACCCCATCCCCATCCTCATCAAGAGGGAGAGCTGTCCTCACATCACTATGATAAAAGAAAGAAATCCCGGTACAGGAGCAGATTCTTGGACGAGGAACATCATCATTCCTCACGCCACAAGAGGAAGAAAAGATCTTGTTCCCATAGCAGATCTAGGAGTACCCACAAGATGAAGCATCGCAGGGACTGTTCCCCGGGCTCCTCGGACTCCAGTTCTTTTTCTCCAGAAGAGGAGGAGCTAGTGGACTCATCCTCAAACTGTGATGACTCCCCTGTCCAGAAACTTTGACCTGGAGGACCTAGACTTTTCCATCAAGAAGGTCATAGCTGAAATTCATCTTGGTTCTTCCCCAGTGGCTCCAGCACAGCCGAAGTGGGCCTTTTGCCTGCATCTGCTGCCAAACCGGCCACAGCCTTTCCTGTTCCTCCAGCCATGGAGGACTTGCTAACGGAAGAATGGCAGGGTCCAGAACATACCTATCCAGTGCCTCGGCAGATCTCTAAGCTCATCAAGTTTGACAAGAAACAATCTGAAAAGTGGCTAGACTGCCCCAGAATCAACCCTCTGATTTTGAACCTCACCCAGAAGACGGTCATCCCAGCCGAGGGAGGGGCATCACTCAGAGACCCAGTGGACAGGAAAGTGGATACCTCACTCAAGAAGGCCTTCCAAACATCAACAGCGTCTCTCAAGGCAGCAGCAGCTGCCAATCTTTTTTGTCCCGAGACGCTCTGTCCTGGGCCTCGGAATTAGCTTTTCAATTCACTGAGGACCCAGAGAAGAACAAGGCTGTTATTCATCAGCTGCAATTAATGAGTTTGGCATCGGCTTATGCAGCAGATGTATCAGAGGAGGTGGTCAGGTGTGCAGTTTGGACCATGTTTTAAACTTCGGCTCGCCGCAACCTCTGGCTTCCGGCCTGGTAAGCAGAAGCCTCTTCAAAGAGCCATTTGGTAAAATGCCACCTGTGAAGGTAATCTCCTGTTTGGCTCAGCTCTGAAGGAGGCAGTGAAGGAATCTGGGGAGACAGCTAAGGTGCATATGCCCCAGTCATGAGGCAGGGGCAAATTCTGGTCCTCGGGCCCGAGACGCAATTTTCATGAGCAAAGTTGACAAGGGTCAAAACTCTAAATTTCTCTGGAGAAAGAACATGGTTCTCTTCATGTAACTAGCGTAACTTCGGAGGAGGCAGATCCGGTGGCAGTGGTGGCACCAGAGACACCGGGAATGCAACAAGAAGTCACAGTGAAGCTTTCTGGGCCCATCTTCGAGTAGGGGGCAGACATTCATTTTTTTCTCGAGGAATGGGTCAAAACCACGTTGGACAGATGGGTCCTAGACATCATCAGCAAGGGTTACCTATTAGAATTTGAATCCAAGCCCCCACTACCTCATGTGGTACCCTCCCCTATCTCGGGCAACCCGTCCAAAAGACAGGCTATGTTACAGGCCATTACAGACCTTCTTCAAGCAGGGGCTATCAAGCAAGTTCCCCACACAGAGATCAATTGGGGGGGGTCTACTCCCTACTTTTCATCATGCCAAAATGTACAGGGGGATTCAGGCCAGTCCTACACCTCAAATTCCTGAATAATTTTGTCCGCAGCAGACCCTTAAAGATTGAAACCTTGTCATCAGTCATCAGGGAGTTGCAACAAGGGCATTTTCTGGCATCCATCGATCTGTAAAATGCTTATTTGCATATTCCCATCCAGGAACTACACAGGGAGTATCTCAGGTTCAAGGTGGGGGAACAGCACTTCCAATTCAAAACATTGCCATACGGGCTTTCTTCAGCCCCAAGGACATTTTCCAAGGTGCTAGTAGCGGTCATAGCTCACCTTTGTAACCGAGGGGTACAACTTTTCCCTTACTTGGATGATATTCTCATCAAGGCCCTGCAGCTTGACCAAGCAGTACAAGCAGTAGTGGAGGTAGTCTGGTGCCTGTCGGCACACGGGTTTGTCATCAACTAGAGAAGAAGTTCCCTAAATCCAAGCCAGACCTTGAACCACCTGGGGGCAGACTTCGTGACACAAGCTAGTAAGGTCTTTCCTCCAGAAGCGAAATTCATGGACCTGCCGAAGCACTTCAATAAGTTTCATACAGTTCCTCAGCTGCTGGCCCACTCCTTCATGCAGCTGATTGGGACGCTAGTATTGCTGGAGGATTCAGTCCCTTGGGCCCTAGTCCACATGTGGCACATTTAAGCACACTTGGTCAGACTGTGGTCCCAGTCCAGACACAGTCAGCTCCAACTGGTACCGTTTGTTTTTTGTTAATCACTCTAGTTATGAACAATCTCGTTATCTCAAAGAGGACTGTATCTGTACTGGCAGTTTTTCGCGGTCTGCCGATTTGGGATGGTTATGTTGGGAGGGACTAGCGGGAGATGAGGATTGATGTTGGGGGAGGCGGCGGAGAGACAGTGTTCCTGGCCAGGGAATGAAATCCATAGTTTTGTCTCTTTCCTCACTGCTCACAATGGCGATTTGCACACCGGGGAGACCTCTATCAAATACTGAGGAGACGGTTGAGCACAGAAGTTGCCTGCGCTCGAATTCACGTGCCATTTTCTCTCTGATGCATGGCCTTCAGGTAGGTGTGCATGCTTGTGTGCGCAGTACACTAGTCTCTCCTTGAGGGGGCACCCGCATCTGGGATCAGCTGCATGTTCGCACATTTGTGCAGTGCGATGAGCCAAGTTGGAAGAGGAAGGGCTCCCAGTGCTCATCTTGAACCAGGTGATCATCTGGCTGTCCCTGTCTCATGCCACATCCCACATCCACACCAGCGCCATAAGGTTGCTAGAGTGGGAGCCTTTATCTCACTGCTGCAAGGCCCAGCCAACATGGATTTAGCACCCCCTCCAAAAAAATCCCACAACTAACAGTGTAGCCCATACAGTTAAAGGTACGCCATCAACTTTACCAACCCCTACCCATATCATAGTGACATTAGGGATGTCATGATAATACGATATGGCGATACAGCGTGATAATTACTACTGCCAGTAATTTATTTTTCGGGGCAGCCCTAAATCACAATTATCATGCAGCATGAGATACCGTGATAGACCCTCTTAACCTGCTGCTGTGGCAGTGCGTCTCTCTCCAGGAGCGACCACTATTCCCAATCCCTTCCCCATCCTTCAATCAGACTTTTATTATTTTTCCTAAAATTAGAAATGCTGCAGATTATTGTGATAAATATCATGATTATTTTTAACACAAATATCGTGGTAATAAAAATTTGATATCATGACATCCCTAAGTGACAAGAGTGCCTATTCTTGTGTGCAGTTGGAGTTCCTCAGAGCAGTGGTGCTGGGACAGAGGAACCCACTGCTTTTTGCAAGCCAAGTACCCCTGTCATCTGTCTCTTGATGTTTACAGGTTGAAAAACTACTAAACTATTACCCTTCCACAAGATATGTGGACAGGGTCAGCACAGAATGACTGAGCAACCAAGTGTGGGAGGTACACTGCTCCCAGTACTGTTTTATGGGAAAGAAAGGGAACTCACTTAGTGAGAATAAGGAGCTGTAATTGCTGGGAGCACCTCGAAGGGCAGAGATTGCTGGCCACATCAGCGGCGGTGAATTCACCGGGGGCCCCACACGAGGTGGGAGGAACCAGGGCTGCATCGGCAGCTGCATCAGAGGAGGGAGGAATTTGGAGCTGCATCAGCAGTTGTAAAGATCATCGGGGCACTGGAGCAGTATTCCCGGCAGCTGCAGTCGGCAGTGGGCCAGGGCTGGAAGGTGATGGGCTTAGTGGAGAGGGCATCGGAGCGGACTTCCCGGCGGCTGCAGTCAGCAGCAGGCCAGGGCTGGAGTGAGGAGCTGAGTTTGCTGAGGACCAATCGAGAGTGAGGGCGCCAAGTTTGAAGTGCGACTGGGCTTCTTAAGGCGGGCCTAGCCACCTCACTTATCCCAAAAGGAGCTGTAGTTGCTGGGAGCGCCTCAGAGGGCAGAGATTGTTGGCCACATCGGCGGCGGTCAGTTCACCAGGGGCCGCACACGAGGTGGGAGGAACCAGGGCTGCATCGGCAGCTGCATCAGAGGAGGGAGGAATTTGGAGCTGCATCGGCAGCTGTAAAGATCATCGGTGGCACCAGAGCAGTATTTCCAGCGGCAGCAGTCGGCAGTGGGCCAGGGCTGGAAGGTGACTGGCTAAGTGGAGAGGGCATCGGAGCGGACTTCCCGGCGGCTGCAGTCAGCAGCGGGCCAGGGCTGGAGTGAGGAGCTGAGCTTGTTGAGGACCAATCGGGAATAGTGAGGGCACCAAGTTTGAAGTGCGGCTGGGCTTCTTAAGGCGGGCCCAGCCACCTCACTTAACCCATAAGGAGCTGTAATTGTGTCCCACACCACACACCCCGGCCTCGACCTTTATTAAATGGTCTGAGGGAGCGGAGTCTTGGGGGTGGGCATGGTGAGACTGGCTAAGCTGGAGCAATAAGAAGCCTGGACTGGATACTGGCTGGGGGGAGGGCAGGCATAAGATTTTCATTGTTTGCTGGCTTGGGTATAGTGGGTACTGTGGGGATTGAAGATTAATTCTTGGGGTCTTGCTGGGCTTTGATGGTGTAAAATTGAGGGGTATTGTGTTGGGATTGCTGCTTAATAAGGGGGCACATTGACAAGAATTGTCTATTACTGGGTATCTGTGTGTGTGTGTGTGTGTGTGTGTGTGTGTGTGTGTATAGAAATCGCTGGTGGGGGGCTGTATTAATTTGACAGTATTTTATTGCTGGTAGGGGGACATATTGCTTATAACTAAAATGAAGGTGGGATTGGGGCAGTCAGAGTGGGCATCTTTGGCAGGGTGGTAGGGTGTACAGGGTGTGGGGCAGTCATAATATTAAATTTGGCATGGAGATTTGGAGGGTGCTTAGTGTGTTTTCAGCTGGTGGAAGGTCTTGGGGAGGAGATCGGGGGATCAGAATGCAACTGGAATGGGGGATTGGGGAGGTAAGGTGGGGTATGGATCATATGTGATTAGACGTGGTCAAAATGGCATGTCTCAAAGGGCAAGTGGAATAGGCAAAAAGGGCACATCTCAGGGGATAGGTGGACCATATGGTCATTCTAGAGGTGAGGGGGGGTGGGAAAAGCAACGTACGGGAAGCACTCTGTAGGGAGGGGGCTGATCGGAGGGAGCAAAAGAGGGATGATGGGGTAGAAGAGAGCAAAATGGGGGCAAGCATCACACTTACAAACCATTTCACCCTATTATATCCAGGAGATGATGTGGAGGAGGCTGATGGTGGGGGAGAGCAAGGGGACAGGGAGCGTTTGGGCAGTAAGCTGAGGGGGGTGAGTGACAGAGGAGGGTGCTGGAACCATAAGAAAGGATGGAGGGGGAGGGACAGGAGCCTAGGTTGGGGGGAAATATGGTAGATGGGAGGCATTGAATGATGGTAGGGTGGAAGGTAGCAGGAATGTGGTCAGGTCAGTGTCCAGGTTGGGGAAGTCGATCAAGGAGGGTGGGGCAGTAGAGAGGTCAGTTTCGAGACAAGATTCATCGGAAGAGGTGGAGAGTAGGGTAGGGAGAATTTCAGCTGATGGGGTGGGAAGTGCAGGTCCGGAAAGGAAGGGGGGATGAAGAAAAATTAGTGGAAGGTTGCTCGGGTGGGGGATTGGAGAATTATAAGCTTAAGGGTGATGGGGTTGGAATTGGAGGGGCATTCTCTGGCCTCCCGGGAAATTGGGGGGGCTAGGAGCAAACTGGCAGTCGCAGGTAGAAGTATGGTAGGGCTATCATCTCCCAGTCAATTGTTCCACTCCACAATCCATACACCATTCTAGGGGAGCATAGCTCCCCTATGGATGCACCCGCAGAGAAGACTGATGATAACTGTTACAAGGGAGGCCCACAGGAAGGAGGCAGAGGACACCACAGGGAAAGGAAGCAGCTCCTGGTGGGGGACTCAATTATTAGGGGTATAGAACTGGGGGGAGCTGGGAAAACTGAAGTAAGGTGCCTGCCTGGTGCCATGGCTTGGAGGGACAGGAAGCGCATCCTCAGGATCACGAGAACAGCTGCAAGGGATTCTGAGCTGGACGTAATTGTCCACCTAGGGACAAATGACTTGGCTTATCATGAGATTGGAGCAGTGCAGGAGGACATTGCAGAGTTGGGGAGGGACCTAAGACAAGTAGCACACACAGTATCCTTCTCAGAGGTGCTGCCTGTCAAAAGCATGGGGAGGCGGGTAGTGGCACCATGCAGTTTAATGAATGGTTAAAAGAATGGTGCGGGCACAGGGTTTAGCTTCATTGGGGACTGGGGTTCCACCTGGAGGGACACCAGCCTATACTGGCAGGATGGTCTGCATCTGTCCAGGAAGGAACAAGTTTTTGAGCAATCGGTTTAAATGCTTCATTGGCAAGCTTTTAAACTAGTCAAAGGGGAGGCACTGACAAGCAGCAGGAAAATCCCAGCCTCTCCTACAAAACAGGGTACTAAATGAGAAAAAGACCAAGGTAGAACGGTCAGTGGGGGATGCTGCAACAGAAGGTAAAGCCATCAAAAAATGGAGAGCAATGAGTACCAATGCCCGTAGTCTGGGTAACAAGCTTCCTGAATTAGTGGCTTTGATGGAGGAGGAACATCTGGATATCGTGGCAGTCACAGAAACATGGTACACACAAAACCATGACTGGGACATAAACATACCAGGATATACTGTCTACAGGAGGGACAGGGAGGGTAAAGAGGAGGAGTAGTTATTTACATAAGGGAAGGAATAAAGCAACAGAACAAAAGGGTAAACAGGAGGAGAAGCACTGTGGTAAATTTGGGACAGGCAATGGCACCACAATACGACAGGGGTTAGATACAGACCCTTCTCAGGGAGGAAATGGACAGGAAATGATAGAAAGTATACTTAGAATGGCAGAAAAAGGGAGATATTGCTGATGGGTGATCTGAATATGCCAGATGTTAACTGGAGTGCAGTTGCAGCTGTCACTTGAAGAGTGCAGTTATTCTAGATGCCCTACAGGGGCATGCCTTAGACAACTAGTACTGGAGCCCACTGAGAAGGAGCAATATTAGACTTGATTCTCTCAAATGGAGATGGAGAGAGGATCACAGATGTAGAAGTGGTAGCCATCTGGGAACTAGCGACCTCGAACAGTATGGTTCACAATAAACACAGCAATAGAGTCAAGCCATACAAAGACAAAAGTACTGGACTTTAGGAGGGCTGACTTTGCCAAAATGGGTGAGTGCCTAAGGAATGCACTAGCAAATGGGCAGGAAGGAGGGTGGAAGAACAATGGGGAATAATAAAACTGCCATCACAGAGGTAACGAGCCTTGTGTGAAGCAAATAAACAAAACAAGACGATGTAAGAAACCACTATGGTTCTCAAAGGACGTGGCAGTGAAGGTTCAAGAGAAAAGAAAGCATTCAGGAAGTACAAGGACTCTAGAAGGAGCAGGACAGAGAACTGTATCAGTTAAAGCAAAAGGAGGCTGGGAAGGCAGTCAGAACAGCAAAGGCCCAAACCGAGGAAAAGATAGCCAACTCAGTTAAGAAGGGATAAAACCTTTTATAGGTACATCAGGAGCAAAGGAAGACCAAGGGATGGATAGTGAGGCTTAATAAAGGGGAGGGAGGGTGGGCAGAGGGAGACTGTGAAAAGGCAGAGATACTAAACAAATATTTTGCTCAGTATTTACAAATGAAGAGGAGTAAATAAAACAAACAGTAGTAACATTCTGGATACAGAAGTTGATACCAGCCCATTTACAGAAGAAAGGGTTCTGAAAGAACTCTTAAAACTGAAGGTGGACAAAGCAATGGGGCCTGATGGATTCATCCCAGAATTCTAAAAGAGCTAAGGTAGAACTAGTGACACCACTGACTACCCTTTTTAACAAATCATGGGATGATGGGGATGGTACCCGAGGACTGGAGGAGGGCAGATGTGATTCCCTTCACAAAAGTGGGAGCAAGGCAAAAGCAGGAAACTACAGACCTGTTAGTTTAACCTCAGTGATAGGAAAATGATGGAATCACTTCTGAAGGAAAGAATTGCTCAGTATCTAGAGGCCAGAGGGCACAGGACCCTAGGCAGCATGGATTCACAGCGGAAGGTCATGCCAGACAAATCTGATAGATTTCTTTGACTGGGTGACCAAAGTAGTAGATCAGGGAGGGGCTGTGGACATGGCCTACCTAGACTTTAACAAGGCATTTGACACAGTCTCCCACAAAGATTAATATACAAGTTAGCCAGCCTGGGAGTGGGTCCCAAGATGACAGCCTGGGTAAAAAATTGGCTGGAGAATAGGACACAGAGGGTAATAGTAAATGGAGTCCACTCAGAAGAAAGGAGGGTTACTAGTGGGTACACTGAGGTTCAGTATTAGGACCGGTCCTCTTCAATGTCTTTATAGCGTACATTGCGGAAGGACTGGAAGGAAAAGTATGTCTCTTTGCAGATGACACTAAGATCTGCAACAGAGTTGATGCACAAGGTGGGTGGAAAGGATGAGAAGGGACTTGGCAAGGTTAGAGGAATGGTCAAATGTATGGCAACTTAGATTTAATGCCAAGAAGTGCAAGGTAATGCACCTGGGAAACAAAAACCCAGGGGAAGAGTACACAATGGGGAGTGAGATACTAACAACAACAAAAATGGAAAGGGACCTGGGGGTAGTCATATCAGATGACCTAAAGATGGGCAAGCAATGTGAGAGGGCAGCAAGGAGGCTGGGGGTTACTGGGATGCATAGGGAGAAGCATCACCAGTAGAAAACAGGAAGTTATTATCCCTCTGTACAGACAGCTGGTGAGACCCCATCTGAGTACTGTGTGCAGTTCTGAGACCCAATCTCCAAAAGACATAGACAGGATGGAAGCTGTCCAGAGGAGGGCACTAAAATGGTGCAGGGTCTGCACCGGAAGACATATGAAGAGAGACTTAAAGAGCTTAATATGTATAGCCTCGAGGAAAGGAGGGAGAGGGGGACATGATAGAAACTTTCAAGCACCTCAAGGAATCAACAAAGTCCAAGAGGGCATCTTTCAAAAGAGGTATGCAAGAACAAGAGGCACAATTTGAAGATAGAGGTGGGGGCGGCTCAGAGGTAATTTGAAGTACTTTTTCACAGAGAGGGTTGTGGATGCATGGAACGGCCTTCCGGAGGAGTTTATGGAGTCAAAATCAGTGGTGGAATTCAAGCATGCATGGGACAGTCATAAGGCAATTCTGGGGGGTGGGGGTAAGAAGAAGTAGGCTGCTGCTTAACTAGGATCTGCAGCTTATCCAGTAGGTAGGGAAATGGGCAGACTGGGTGGGCCAAGCGGTCCTTATCTGCCGTCAAATTCTATGTTTCTAGCATATGAGGGTGGCCTCCAGGCTGATAGAGTTGGGAGGAGTAAGCAGGGGGTTGTCGACAGAAGGAGAAGCCTGGATGGATCAGAATGGACTAATAAAGATTCCCAAGCTGACAGGAGAGGCAGGAGTAAGCAGGGGTTTGATGATAGAAGGAGGAGTCTGGAAGGATCAAAACGGGCCAATCAAATGGGGGGGGGGTGAAGGTGATACTGCTGGGGTATTCCATGATCAGGGGTATCCAGTGGGAGGGGTGGGGAAAATAAAAGCAGCCCAGTCAAGGCTAAATGTATGCCAGCATTATCTGTACATAAGGCCAAATTCCATCTATACTCTATAGCATTGGAGTGTGGGGGATCCCCAGACTTCCTAGTACATCTGGGAACAAATGACTTGGAAGGGAACAGTGAGCTAGAAATATAGGCTAGGTTCTGGTAATTGGCAAAAGTTTGTCATGCTATAGGAAGCAAAATTTCCTTCTCTGAGACTCTGCCAGTGCCAAGGGCAACTGGGGAGAGCAAACTAAAACTTAGAGGGGTGAACCAGTGGCTTGGGGATTGGTGCAGGGCAGGGGGGTATGGGCTGGTGGGAGATTGGGAAGATACTTGGGAGGATAAGGGGCTTTATGCCAGGGATAGATTACATCTCAATCTGGAGGGGAAGGAGATCTTGAAACTAAAACTTGCTGGTTTTATAGGAGAGAGAGGGAGAGGTGGGGTTTAAACTTGTAAGGGGGGGAAGGTCAAATAAAAGATTGGCCTCAGGGAGGCTGTTTGCGGGTCCAGGTCTAGGACAATTGATGAGTGAGGGGAATGTGATGCAAATCTAAGGAAAATTGGGCAGAATAAGGACTGTGCAGGGCTGGGGAGATTAGATAGGGAGGAGAGGTCGGGGTGGAGGACAGTACTGATTAATGCCAGGAGCACGATCAATAAAATGCCTGAGTTACAGGCTATGCTGGCTGAAGGATCAGTGGACGTGGTGGCAACTACAGAGACATGGCCCACCCAGAGAAATGATTGGGACCTAAATTTGGAGGGCTATAAGATATTCAGGAAAGATAGGGGAATGGGAAGAGGGGGCCGGGTTGCGCTGATAGTCCGAAATAATGATGTGGTTAGTGGAGTGGAGGAGGCTGAAGGAGGAGCGGAGGCGATTTGGGTAACCTTGCAAATGAGGGGAGGAAAAAATTGAAAATAGGGGTGGTATACAGGCCCCCCTGCAATTGAGGAGACTCTGAAGGATAAACTGGTTGAGAACATCAAGGGTCATTGTGACCTAGGTAAGGGTAGGGTGGTGGTCATGGGAGACCTTAATATGCCAGGGGTGGATTGGGACACCATGACATCCTCTGTAACCAGGGAACAGCGACTGATGGACGTTTTTCAGAATGCTTTTCTGGTCCAGCGGGTTGGGGAACCTACTAGAGAGGGGCAGATATTGGATGTTGTCCTAGCGGACAGTGATCAGATAAGAGGCCTAGAGGTGTGCAGTCCACTGGCGGGTGGAGACCATGCCACGGTCTGGTTTCTGCTCTATATGGGGGTGAGGAAAACTGTACTAATGCAGTAGTGGTAGACTTTAGGGGAGCGGACTTCGTGGGTATGGGTAGGATTCTAAGAGAGAGGTTAGACAAGATTAGGCCGGACATGGATGCTGGAAGATTGTGGGAGACCATTAAAAAAGGGGTACAGGAGGCTACTAAGTACTGTACAAAATTAAGGCAAAAGTATGGTAAAATCAGTAAGCCATGTTTGTGGACTAGGGAGGTGCAGGAGGCAATGAGGGATAAAAAGTCCACTTATGCACATTTTAAACACTCAAGGGGGGACAAGGAGCGAGGTGAGTATGAAATATCGGCCAGGATGGTCACCAGAGTGGTGAGGGGAGCCAAGGCAGGGATGGAGCAAAACCTGGCTAGGAATATCTGGGGGGGGGGGGATTCTATAGATATATAAGAGAGAAGCGAAAAGAGAGGGTGCAGATCAGTAGGATTAACTTTATGGGAGGATGGGCTCAAGAAGCAGGGGAACAGGCAGAGGTGCTAAATGAGTACTTTGCCTCAATCTCTGCAGATGGGGATTGGAGAGCCCTACAGGTTGATGGTAGGAAAGAACATTCAGCTAAGGTGAGAAGTTGGTCTGAAAACCGGAGGATGGAATGAGGCTAGGGT
The DNA here is from genome assembly GCA_016271365.2 of Neoceratodus forsteri. Classification (NCBI taxonomy): domain Eukaryota; kingdom Metazoa; phylum Chordata; order Ceratodontiformes; family Ceratodontidae; genus Neoceratodus; species Neoceratodus forsteri. The sequence continues at coordinate 58,834,337 of JADMNL010000036.1, read as the reverse complement.
ACAGACAGGACCAGACCCAGAAGGGGTGGGGAGGTTGAGTGAGGGGGGAGGAAGGGGGGGGAGAAATCACAGTAGATAGGGTGAGGGAGGCCCTTTGGAAGCTAAAGACTGATAAGGCGCCAGGGCTGGATGGGCTACACCCGAGGGTTGTGAAAGAATTAGCGGAGGAGCTGGCAGCTCCACTGGCTGCACTCTTTAATACCTCTTTGCAGACAGGATGGGTGCCCCAAGACTGGAGGGTGGCTCATGTAGTGCCTATTCATAAAGGGGGGTCTAGAGAAGAGATAGGGAATTATAGGCCTGTCAGTCTAATATATGTGGTAGGCAAAGTAATGGAGGGCTTTATCAAGGAGTGGATTGGGAGGCAGCTGGAATAGTTAGGACACCAGGATGATAAACAGTATGGCTTTGTTCTGGGGAGATCCTGTCAGTCCAGTCTTGTAAAGTTTTATGATTGGGTGACGGGGGCTTTGGACAGACATAGGCCGGTGGACGTCCTATACCTAGATTTCAGCAAGGCGTTTGATTCAGTACCACATTATGGGCTGATAAAAAAGCTGGGGAAGATGGGGGTGGGAGGGCAGGAGCTAAATTGGGTTGAAAAGTGGCTCTTGGGGCATTTACAGAGGGTAATGGTGGGTGGGATATTCTCCTCTTCCAGGAAGGTAATCAGTGGGGTCCCTCAGGGTTCGGTATTGGGGCCACTCTTGTTTAATGCCTATGTCTCGGATATAGGGAGGGGGGTTAGCAATAGGTTGAGTCTCTTTGCAGACGATTCAAAACTGGGAGCACTGGTGGACTTGAAGAAGCGAGGGAGGCGGTCCGGGGGATCTGGATACCCTGGAGGGGTGGTCAAGGAAGTGGGGACTGAAATGTAATGCTGGGAAATGTAAGGTACTACATTTGGGGGTAAAAAACCTGGGATATGAATACATCCTGGAAGGGGTCACACTGCAAGTCACAGTGGGAGAAAGGGATTTAGGGGTGGTGATAGACGTCAAAATGAATAACTCTGAAAGTTGTAGAAGAACCGCAGCCAAAGCAAACAGGATACTGGGCTGCACAGCCAGGGGAATTACGTCCAGAAAGAGGGAGGTGATCCTCCCTCTGTATAATGCCTTGGTCAGGCTGCAGCTCGAATACTGTGTACAGTTCTGGAGACCTCATCTGAAAAAAGACATAGTGCTGCTGGAGTGGGTCCAGAGGAAAGCGACCAGGATTATTCAGGGCATGGAGGGGAAGCCTTATGAGGAGAAACTGGAAGAGCTTGGGGCTTTACTCACTGGAGGAGAGGAGGGACAGGGGAGATATGATAGAGGTTTTCAGGTATGTAAAAGGAATAACCAGGAGTGGAACCAAGGAGCTTTTTAGGCTAAGGGGGGGGGGGGAACAACCAGGGACCATGAGTGGAAGCTGGAGGGAAGGAAATTACAGGGGGGAGCGTAGGAAGCATTTTTTTACTGAGAGGGTGGTGGAGCCGTGGAATTGCTGCCTGGCAGGCTGGTGGAGGAGGGCACAGTGGAGGGATTCAAGAAGGGGTTGGATAGGTACATGGGGAAACTGAAACTAAAGAAGACCCTCTTGGGGGCTGGGGGGTGGTAAGGCGAGCAGCCATTAGGTTGCTGGCTTTCGAGCAGACAATGACAGACCATTTGGTCTATTCTGCTGGCTTTTAGTATGTTAGAATCAAACAGTCTTAAAGAAAGCTGTCATAATTTGAAATTCCCCATCCCCAAGCCTTACCCTTCCCCATTAGAGCTTTCATCAAAAGAAACATATTTTACATATTCTAACACTTTATTTTATTGTTTCAAATTCATGTGATTCCGCAACATGGCGGATGCTGTGCGGTTCCATTCCATGAGAAAGTGCGGCACTGCACCGCTTGCTTCAAGTAAGCGAGCGGTGCAGCGCCACACTTTCTCATGGAATGGAACTGTGCAGCGTCCACCATGTTGCAGAATCATGTACTTTGCAACAATAAAATAAAGTAAGTTAGAACACGTAGAAAAAAAAAAAAAAAGGTGTTCACTTTGCGGAAAGCCTAATCGGGAGATGAGGCTTTGGGGGGTGGGGAATTTCAAATTATGACAGCTTTCCTTTAAGAATGAGTTCTCTGATAGCAGGAAAAGTTTGTGCTGCCCTGACTTTTAGTGTCCAAGGTGCAGCAGCTCTGCAAACGTAAGTAACGGGGTGGGGTACTGCTGATGAAGGGATCTCACTGGTATTTCCCCCACCTGCAGCTCTCTTGCTCGACAGCCCAGAGACGGTGTGCCAGGCAACAGGTGGACTAGGGCAAGAGGGATATGGCTTGCCCCCCCTTTGGCAACAGTCCTGGGTAATAATCTCCCTCCGACTTCATCCCGGCTATGGCTACCATATCCTAACATACCCGTTCATAACTGTGGGGCCTGCTATCAATACGACTGCATGTCTGAGCTTAGAATATGTCTCGGATAACACAGGAGTGGCACGTAACCACATTTCCTGAGACGCAGTGTTGGAGTAGGAGTAGTGAGTAGTTTTGTCATGCCTAATCCTTGATTCCTATCACTTGGGCTCTCATTTACTGCCTGTGCACACTGGATCGAAGATTTATTGGGACATTGTACGTGTGCTTTGGGTCATACTTGCTCAGTCGTGGCGGGGAGAACGTTTCTTCATTAAATATACATTGCACAAGTTTTAAACTAAAATACTAGATTCCAGATAAAAGGAGAACAATCACTGTGCATAAAAATCTCTATATCCAACATTTCTCTCACTAACCAATTTTTCATTTAAGAAATCTCTTCAGTCCTATTACGTTTCTGTAATCCTGTCTAAGTAATAATGACAATAAATAAATAAATATGTAGGCATCTCTGTAATTCATGTCCCTTGCCTCTATTCTTGACAGGTGAGTTTCTGCCGAAAAATTCCAGGACATCACATCTGTGTTTTGAGCAGGAAAAGAAGATGATGATTTAGAAGAGATAAAGAAGAGAGGAAATAAAAACAGGAGAATGTGTTTTTTGGTTTTTTTGTTAGCATTTTAGAATTTCCATGAACAGTTTAGATTAAACGACAACATTTTCTGAGAAAATAAAAATACAGCTTACTCATGATGAGTTCTAGAAGATTTATGTTATGAATTTTTATTATGAGCTGTGAGTATGTTAAATAAAGATTACCAATTTTTCTCAAAACTGTTGTTGTCGTTTCTTAGACTTCTGGCTAATTTTTCACTTTTAAGGGCTTCAGCCATTTCAGTTTTCCATTCTAATAGTGTTGGAGGTCTTGCTTCAGTCCGTAACTTGAGAATGTTGTTTTTAGTTACTGTTGATATTAATGTTGTAGTGCATTTTTGTTCTATAGTTATATGCAGAATATCATAGAAGTTTCCTACTACACGTTTTTTTAATTCATAGGTTGTTGTATATTACAATGAGAGTTTAGAGATCTCTTAATTTTTGTTCTCGAAAGTTCCTTATCAAATTACTTCCTAATACATGTGAATCTGGGTCTCATTATCCTTTCCACACTTAGGGCGCTTGCCATCTGCCTTGAGATTCATGTTAAACTTATGTTTAAGAGAGAAATAAAAGATTGTGTAATATTTTATACTGAATTAATTTATAGTTTACTACAGAAAAAGCTTTCATTGAGAAGTCCCATATTTTATTCCATTTTCAGTTACTGGTTTCTACCCTGTCTCTTGTGACCACCATTATTTAGCTGGATTTGCGTCTTGTCTGATTGATGTTATTAGGCTATAAAGATTCAGGATTGTTGCTTTAGATTGTAATATTGCATGTACATTGATTGCATTATCACCTAGGGAGCTTTTCAGTTCTCCGTTATTTAGTTTTACTTGTACAAGGGGGGGGTGGGTTAGAGGGTAGATTGTTTTTGGCCCTTGCCTTTCACACAGGGTTTGTTGCAGTATTAACTTTTATGTCTGTATCCTCCCCCGATACTCCCAGTTTGACCGGGAAGATATTGGCACACTCCACCAAATTACCTCGCTTGTCCAAGTCTCCTGCCATGGTGTTTTTTTTTTTTTTTTTTTATTAATCTGTTTGAACTTAAGTTGTCAACTTGCTCTGACTATGTATCCCATGTGGACAAATCACCAGGCCCGGACAGAGTACATCCAAGGGTACTAAAGGAACTGGCTGAGGAGCTGGCAGGGCCACTGGCAGACCTGTTTAGTAGTTCATTAGAGTCAGGCGTGGTACCGCAGGACTGGAGAACAGCACATGTAGTGCCCCTCCACAAAAGCGGTTTCAAGGATGACCCAGAGAATTACAGACCAGTCAGTTTGACCTCCATTTTGTGGACAAGCTCATGGAGACCATACTACAGGAAAGGTTGGTGGAATATCTAGAGGAGCATGGTCTTCAGGGTGAGAGGCAGCATTGGTTCTTTGGGGGGTGAGATTGTGTCAAAACGAATCTCATTGACTTCTTTGACTGTGTGACTAAGACAATAGACAGGGGCCAAGTGGTAGACATCCTCTATCTTGATTTCAGCAAGACCTTTGACGCTGTGCCCCACAAAAGGTTAATCAGGAAGTTGGTGGATATCTGGGTTGGGGAAAAGATGGCCAGATGTGTGGAAAATTAGCTGAGGGACAGAACCCAGAGGGTGGTTGTGGGGGGAGAGTTATCTGGCACCAGAGAGGTAACCGGGGGGGGGGGTGTCCCGCAGGGCTTGGTGCTGGGGCTGGTGTTGTTCATTGTCTTCATCAGTGACATTGGGGATGGCATTAAGGGCAAAATGTGCCTATTCTCGGATGCCACCAAGCTCTGCAGGAGAATGGAAACAGCTGAAGGGATATAGGACCTACAGGAAGATCTGGAAAAGCTAGGGAGGTGATCCAGGATCTGGCAGCTTGGCTTCAATGCCAAGAAATGCAAAGTTATACATGTTGGAGCCAAGAATCCCAGGAAAGAGTACTACCTGGGTGGAGTCCGAGTATCTGCATCAGAGGAGGAGAAGGACCTGGGAGTGATGATCACTAGTGCCCTGAAGCACTCCATGCAGTGCAAGAAAGCAGCAAAGGCAAACAAGATGCTGGGATGCATATTTAGGGGGATTAGTAGTAGGAGAGAGAAGGTTATACTGCCCTTGTACAGGTTACTGGTAAGGCCGCATCCAGAGTATGGAGTTCAGTACTGGTGCCCACACCTCAAAAAGGACATTAACCTGCTGGAGAAGGTTCAGAGGAGGGTTACAAAGATGAGAGCAAGTCAGCAGGGTAAGGCATACAAGGAGAGGTCGAGGGCGCTGAACATGTACTCCCTGGAAGACAGGAGAGAAAGAGAGGGGACATGATTGGGACCTTCTAGTACTTGAAAGGGATAAATAACGTTGATAAGGAGAAAGTCTGTTTAAGCTGAGTGGCAGACATAACACAAAGGGGCACAGTCTTAAGCTGGAGGTTAAGGAGGGAGGTCAGGAAGCACTTCTTCTTAGAGAGGTTGGTGGACACTTGGAATGTGCTGCCAGAAGAGGTCACCTCATTGAAGACAGTGGCCAGCTTTAAGAGAGGATGGGATAGGCATGGGGGAAAGTAAAGATCATTGATAGGGAGAATGGGAGGAATGGGGAAGGAGGGCAGGGACAGTAGCTTATGCTGTGGACCCTGCAATGCGAGCAGACTTGATGGACCAAATTGCCTTCTGCTGGCTTCTTCGTATGTTTGTATGTGTAATTGTTTGTTTTGTTCCCTTTTCTCTCTGGGTTGCACCTGGAAATGAGCCTTGGCTCAGTGTGCCTTACACGGTTACCAACATTTTAAATAATTAAATATGTATGTATACACACACACACACACACACACACACACACACACACACACACACACACACACACACTGCCTTCAGAAAGTATTCACCCCCCCTTGGATTTTGTCACATTTTGTTGTGTTACTACCACAATTTTTAATGCATTGAAATTATTTTTTCCCCCCTTGATTCACACAGCATACTCAACAATTTAAAGGGGCAAAAATATTTTTATTGTGTAACAAAAATTTATGAAACATTAAAAACTGAAATATCTTGTTTACTTAAATATTCACTCCCCTGAGTCAGTACTTTGTAGAAGCGCCTTTGGCAGCAATTAAAGCTTTGAGTCTTCTTGGGTATGTATGTCTGTATCAGCTTTGCATATCTGGATTTGGGGATTTCCGCCCATTCTTCCTTGCAGATTTGCTCAAGCTCTGTCAAGTTGGATGGGGAGCATCGGTGAACCGCAATCTTTGTCTTTCCACAGATTCTCAATGGGATTAAAGTCTGGGCTTTGGCTGGGCCACTCAAGGACATTCACCTTCTTGTTCTGAAGCCACTCCAGTGTTGCTTTGGCTGTATGCTTGGGGTCGTTGTCCTGTTGGAACGTAAATCTTCACCCCAGTCCAAGGTCTGTTGCAGACTGATGCAGGTTCTCCTCAAGGATGTGCCTGTATTTGGCTCTATTCATTGTTCCCTCTATCCTGACAAGTGCCCCAGTCCCTGCTGCTGAAAAGCATCCCCATAACTTGATGCTGCCACCACCATGCTTCATGGTAGGGATGGTGTTACATGGGTGATGAGCTATGTTCGGTTTGCACTAGGCATAGCGCTTTGCATTCAGGCCAAAGAGTTCAATTTTTTGTTTCATCAGACCAGAGAATCTTTTGCCACATGGTCTGAGTCTGCCACATGCCTTCTTGTAAACTCCAGGCATGCTGTTATGTGGCCTTTTCTCAGGAGTGGCTTCCGTCTAGCCACTCTCCCATAGAGGCTACATCTGTGAAGTGCTGCAGAGATTGTTGTCCTCTGGACAGGTTCTCCCATCTCAGCCACGGAACTCTGTAGTTCTGTCAGGGTGGTCATTGGGTTCTTGGTCATTTCCCTGACCAAGGTCCTTCTTGCCCGGGTTGCTCAGTTTGGGAGGACGGCCTGCTCTAGGAAGAGTCTGGGTGGTTCCGTAATCTTTCCATTTCCTATTGATGGACTTGACTGTGCTCCTGGGAACTTTCAACACCCTAGAAATGTTTTTATACCCCTGCCCAGATCTATGCCTCCTCACAGTTCTATCACGGAGTTCTGCGGACAGCTCCTTGGTCTTCATGGTAGAGTTTCTGCTCTGACATGCACTGTCAACAGTGGGACCTTATATGAGCAGTGTTTCGAAATCATGTCAACCATTTGAACTGACCACAGGTGGACTCCATTCAAGTTTTAGAGTGATCTCACAAGGAAATTGGATGCACCTGAGCTCAATTTGGAGTGTCATAGCAAAGGGGGTGAATACTTATCAAATCAAGACATTTCAGGTTTTTATTTTAAATTACATATACAAAGAATACCAGAAGTTTTATTCCACTTCGACATTCTAGAGTAATTTGTGTAGATATGTGACAAAAAAATCTCGTATAAATGTATTTTAATTTGAGTTTGCAACATCACAAAATGTGACAAAATCCGGGGGGGGAAGGGGTGAATACTTTCTGAAGGCACTGTATGTATATGTGTGTGTGTGTGTATATGTGTGTGTGTGTGTGTGTGTGTGTGTGTGTGTGTGTATGTGTATATATATTTATTTATACACATACTCATAAGTGATATCATGGAGTGTCATGTGACTCAACTCCCCTGTGAAAAGGAAGAAAGCTCAGGTAGCTTTCCTTCAAGAGACCAATCTGTTCAAGAAGGAAGCTGAAAAACCTAAAAGTGAGTGGGTAAGGGCCGCAGTGCATATTGCCTCTCAAAGAAACAAGGGGTCTCTATTTCTTTCCCCTCTCCTCCCATCTAGGAACTCAGCCGCCACACCACTCGTACTACCAGCGACCCTACTGGGACTTACTAGAGGCAGCGATCCGGTCCTAGGCTCCCCCCTTCCTGGACGGGGCCGCCACGTTGACACTGCCCTCCCTACGGAGATTCACAGGGCACACAAGCTTACCCCAGAGGCGGAGCCATGGGAGCGACACCCCTCCCTCGATGGACTTGTTAAGGCTCAGTCGCTGACCCAGCACCACGGACAGGCAGAGTGGGACCACTAGCAGAGCTGGCATTTTTTGCTATGCTAAACCCCACGTGAGGAGTGGCGTGCAGTGACGTGACAGCGTCAACGCGTTTAATGTCCGGCACTGCTCTTCCCACTGTGTGTTGGCATCGGCTTTGCTACAGACAGAGCCTCCACCAGAGGTCAGTTGCATGTGGGACAGACACTTGACCCCACCCCATGGAGCAGGAGAGCAGTCTATTAGGCGTTCAGTCCTTCTCCCCCCCTTGCCGGCCCTCTGACATCCTGGGTTCATTCCTGAACCCCGGGGTGTCTGCATCGCAAGCAGACAGTGGGTCTATATTCTAATACGTAAGAGTTTCCCTTGGGGACTGGGATGGTCAGTAAAGGATAAGGTGGGTTGGTGGGTAATAGTTGAGACCACTACATCTCAAAGATCGTTGGTACTGACCAATGTTTACGCCTTGAGCATGGATAACCTTCAGTTCTTCCACAGCCTCAACCAGGCCCTGACCTAATTCACCCTGGCCGATGTCCCACTACTTCTGGGCGGCAGTTTTAGTCTCGCCATGTAGGCATGTCTGGACTGAGGTGCAGGGGTCGGGGAGCCCCACACCAAGGCCAGGACCGTGTTGGGTACTCTCCATCAAGAACACAATCTCTCTGATATTTGGCAACTTAATCACCCCTGGGAGAGTCCTATACATGCTTCCCAGTAGTGCACCACATGTCCAGCTCGAACAACATGTAGTTCTCCTCCCACCAGATCACCCACAGTACAGTAGCCACTATATTCACCTAATGGTCCTAACAAATCACGCGCCTCTAACAATGACAGTGGTGTGGGGGCTCACCTCACCACGTACCAAATCCTGGAAGCTAGACCCGCTTCTAATGAGACCCCCAGTTCATTGCCTGGGCACAGAAAGAAACCAAAGTATTCCTGGATGTAATGACACAGGGGGTCTCCTCCAGGGGCGTGGTATGGGAGGTCTGCAGATCAACTCTGTGGTGTAAGATCATAAGTTGTGTAATCTGTAGACATGGGGACAGAGAGGTGGAACTTAAATCCCTACAATCAGAACTTTCCTCTCTAGAAGCCACATACAAGCCGGGGTCGAAATTGGCACCGGCCTGCAAGCCAAATGCTTGATCTGGCTAGCAAGAATTTTCTTGGCTTAGTACTGGAGAAAGTAACAGTTCAATAAATACACCAGCTGGGGCACTGGAAAAGTCTTTGGGGCTAGTGAATTTTCCCAGTTACTAGCCCAGCTGGCTAGAGGTTTTGAAACTTTTTTTTTGTTTAGGAATTAATATACTTTATTCTGTTTTCAAACCAGGAATACAGACAAACACATTAACTGAATACAAACATACCCCACCAAACAGAAGGAGTGATACTGTGACATGGTACACAAGGTAGAAATATACTAACATACTTAAGAGCCAGCAGAATAGCCCAAATGGTCTGTCTTGTCTGCTCGAAAGCCAGCAACCTAGTGGCTGCTCACCTTACCACCCCCCCCCAGCCCCCAAGAGAGTCTTCTTTTTATTCAGATTTCCCTTATACCTGTCTTGTATATTATAAATATACAAGATAATGAATCCCAAATCAGTTACTATTGTCCGAGTGCAGTCTACTATGATAAGAAGAGTCTCTAATCACTCCATCTCTTTCTGTAAGACTGGTATCTATTCTTCAAGATCAAGTAGGGACTACGGTGTGACAGTAGATAGGGAACATGGGCAGACTAGGTGGGCCAAATGGTCCTTAGCTGCAGTCAGATTCTGTTTCTGTGTTTCTAAGAACATGTCTCCCCTCCCTCACCACTGGTAAAGAGCAATTCGTGTGTTAACATAGCAGCAATAAAACATCATAGTCCCACAGATACCTGACTATCCACTTAGACTGACCAATGGTGTATTTAAAGTCTTTGCTTTACAGTACCCCTTAAACCGTACACAATGCCCTGTCACTAAAATACAAGACTTGGTAACTCTTGCGGTCTCTTCATCTGGGGGCATTCTGCCGCGCAGCATCCATCCTTGGGCAAATCCCAGTTGGGATGGGTGAATTAGTCCCTGCGGGATTGGCTCTAGGCAGACAATAACTAGATGGGTGGAAAACTGGCTGAAGGATAGAAGTCAGAGGGTGGTGGTAAATGGTGTCTATTCTGTGATAATGAGGGTGACAAGCGGTGTTCCTCAGGGGTCAGTACTGGGACCAGTCTTTTTTTTTTTAATACTTGTATTTTATTGAATTTATGTAAACCAGATGATACTAGATCAGTCAGGCAAGGCTTCAGTACATATTACACTTACTTGTATATTAAGCTACACATTTTTACAGTAACTTGATGGTAAGCACCCCAGTTCTTGTCACAACCCTTGGGGGTGAAAAATCTATCCAAACATAATACGTTTCAAAATGCATAGAGAAGCAATCTAAATTGACTGTTCTACAAATAAGAGTAGCTATAAGTCACCTATACAGCCATGAGCCAGGATAGATTAAATGTTCCACAAACATTGTGCACCCTCTCAAAGGGTTGATATCCCACTTCCAGAACATTGGTGATTTGTCATCTTGTAAAACCCTCCCACACAGATTGAGCAGTCCGCAGTACATTTTCCACACTGTAAACATTTTGAGCTACTAATGTATGCTAAACATTAAAATGATAAAGAACTGATTCTAAGATATTGAGACTTTTGAGAAAAAAGTGTTCCCCTTTGGTAACACAGGTTTATGAGGCAGTTAAGTGTGCTACCTCCCACCATAAACATACACAGGAGAGGGACACGAGGGGAAAGGGGAGTGGAAAAAGATGGGGAAGGTGGAAAAGAACAAGCTTAGTGCGCTCTAAGGTGCCATCTTGTTAATATACCGCCCGGTACCGAAGAAAAAATTTCCAGCATGTAATACAAAGAAAGGTACCTGCTATCGATGCCATTATTATTCCCCCCTAAAGTACCCCCACAACTACCTCATATACAGCACTGTCTCTCTCTCCCATACCTCTTAAATTTATATTGAACTCATTCATTACTGTCTGGGACAAGTTTCCTGCTCGTCCTCAGAATTAGAAGAGTTGCCTCGAGCAACAAATTGTTTTTTGATCTTCTCTAGGAGTTTGGCCACTTCAGCTACTTCTGAGAATTGATAGGCCTTACCTCCATAGTGGACACGCAAGCATTGAAAGAACATGATGTACCCCCAACGTGTGTATCTGCGCCCAGACCCCATCCAAACTTTTTCTCTGCATCCGTGCAGCATAGCTGAGGTCCGGGAATAAATGCTCTCAGATGTCCTGCCACACTAAGGGGCTCAAAGATTTTGCTTTTTGTAGTATTAAGTCCCGCTCTGCCGACGTTTGTAACTCCACCATCAGCGTACATGGGGCATATTCTCCTGCGACAATCTTAGGCCTCCCACCATATGGTGTTATCCGATATACTTTTAGGATAACACAAGCCTCCTCCAGCTGAAGTAAATCCATCAACCAGTCCTTTAGGAATATAATAGGGTTTGCGCCCTCTGACTCCTCCGGCAATCCCAGCACCCTGATATGTGTCAATTGGACCGCATTCTCCACATTTTTTAGGTGCCACCGAAGCAAAGTGTTTTCCTTCGTGAGGCCTGATGCCACGGTTAGAGCTCTATCCGCTGTTTTTGTCGCTCTCTTTGATTCTTCTGCCAGTAAATCCACTATGCATGCATTTGTTTAAATCGGTTTTGAAATTCTCCAGTTTACTATCCAGGTCTTGGATAGCTCGCAGCAAAGCTGCGTTGGTTGATTGGGATCCCTCCTGATCTCCCGGCCCAGATGGGCCTTCTCTGTCGCTGCTCGCCTTCGGATCTTTCGAGTGGGCGCCCTCCGCAGTCGCACTCTCCTTGTTGCTGCGGACCATTTTCAGTGTCTTTCTGTCTGCAGAAAGAGATACAGCTTCTCCAAATTGCAGCTGCTTAGGTACTCCTTCTAGTAGAACCCAAAAATCAGGTTTAGTAGCCAAATAAGTATTATTTTAATCTTTTTTTTTTTTTAAACATCAAACAGTTTTTTCCTCCTTTGGGCAGAGCAGCCCCCCCAGCAACCCCTGACTGCTGGCACCCGTACCCCCGAACCAGGTCTGGCATGTGAATTTATACGCCCATCCACACAGGCTGGCCAATGACAGGACGACCCCACCCCCCCCACTCCAGGGACCTCGGCACAGACACCTGGTGGCTACACCTCAAGTCAGGAGGCGCGGGGCTCGGCCATCAGCGATGCTCCATCGCAGTTTTCCTCCAGGTTTACCCCGAGGAGCCGGATGCACTGGTGTCAGTGCACCCCACGCGTAGACGCTTCGGCTACGCTTCCAATTTCTTATCATGCCTGCAACTGTAGTGGGACGCTCGATCCTTCCTCTCCGCTGCCAGCCTCTGGTGGCCCAGATCTGTTCCCGAACCTGGGTCACTGATGCGGCGCGATGTGTGGCATCCAGTGCCTCAACCCTCAGTGCCACCGGGCCGGCAGTATTATTTTAATCTTAGAACTGTGTTATTCTGCAGAGGTGCATAGGAAAGCTGTTCACAGCTCGTCTGCTGGCCATGCCCCCGGGGTCAATTGTTTTTAACTTATATATCAGTGGGACTTGAAGGGAAAGTGTCTTTTTTGTGGATGATGTAAAGTTATAGAATCGAGTTAACATAGCAGGAGGGGTTGATCAAGGCCATGAGGAGAGATCTGAGCACCCTAGAGAAGTGGTCAGACATTTGGCAGCTGAAGTTCAATGCTAAGAAGTTTGCAGGGATGCATGTGGGGTGTAGAAATCCACTGGCTGAGTACTCACTGGGGGGAGAACTGATAAAGCAAACAGAACAGGAACAGAACCTGGGGATTATAATCTCAAACAATCTTAAGGTAAGAGACCAATGTAGTAAGGCAGTAGGTAAAGCTAATAGAATGACGGCGTGCATAGGAAGGAGTATAACAAGCAGGAAGAGGGAGGTGTTGATGCCTTTATATAAGACCATGGTCAGACCACACCTTGAGTACGAGGTACAGTTCTTGAGGCCTCATTTAAGAAAGGGTATAGATGGGTTGTAGAGAGTTCAGAGAAGGGCAACAAAGATGGTGCAAGGTATGCAAGAGAAGCCATACGGGACTAGATGGAGAGAATTAAATCTGTACCCACCGGAGGTTAGAAGAGATAGAGGTGGCATGATAGAAACTTTTAAGTATATGAAGGGAATAAATAAAGTGAATGAGTGTAACTTATTCAGAAGGAAAGTAGGAGTTAAAACAAGGGGTCATCTTTTAAGATTGGAAGGGGGAAGATTTAGGAGCAATGTAAGGAGATGTTATTTCACTGATAGGGTGGTGGAACCCTGGAACAGATTACCTAATGAGGTGATATGTGCAGAAACAGTGGAGGAATTCAAGAGGGCATGGGGCAGATTCGAGGTTGACTAGTGGGCAGTGGAAAATATCCCTGGTAAGTGGAGACAAGAAAGGGCGGGTAGGAAATGGGCAGATTAGATGAACCAGGATGGTCCTTTTCTGCTGACACATTACTATGATACAGTGCCCACCCCCACAACACCACAAAAGTAAGCTCACCTCCCCACTAGTACCAACGCCCCCTAAAGTCAGATACCGGCAGTATAGCGCAGTGGTTAAGGGCACTGAGCTGCAAACCTGGAGACCTGGGTTTGAACCCCATGAGTCCCCACTTGTATACTGTGGGACCCTGAGGAAGTCACTTAACTTCCTTGTGCTCCCAGGTCGCACCTGGAAACAAGCTCCAGCTTAGTGTACCTTTCCTAGTTAAACAATTTCTCCTTCCCCTAAAGTCAGTGTGGGAACCCAGGTAGAGATGGTGCAGGCCTGTACGGTTCAGCTGGATGTCCGGCGTTGGTGCACTTTTAAATGAAACACACTGGGACTTGAGATGCATTTTATTTACACTCCCCAGGTCAGGGCAGAGCCTGTGGTTACTCATGGTTCTGATGACCGTCTCACAGAGTCTGACAAAGATAATGGGTTCAGTCAACCAATCTGGATCCTTGAACTGTGCAAACAAGTTAGCTGCTTCTCTGGCTGTGGCAGACTTGCTAGCAGCTTGTCACCTTCAGGCAGCTTTTCACCTTCTGCAGAGAGCTGATCACGGATGCTGGAACAGGCCAGGACTGGGGACCAGGGCCACACGCCTGCCCCACGCATTCACGTTTCTAACCCTTAGGGAAGATGATGGGTAATGCCTAGCTGTGTCCAGTTCTGGAGGCTGCATCTCTGTAAGGACATAGACAGGGTGGAGACAGTTCAGAAAAGGGCAACAGAGATGGTACAGGGCCTGCACCAAAAGTCGTATGAGGAGAGGCTGGGAGACCTCAATATGTATAACCTGGAGGAGAGGAGAGGAGAGATGGGAGATATGATAGAAACCTACAAATATCTAAAGGGCATAAATAGGGTACCAGATAGTAGCATCGTTCAGAAAAGATGATGTTTAGGAATGAGGGGGCTTGAGGTTGGAAAGGAGTAGACTGAGGTAATGTGAGGAAGTATTTCTTCACGGAAAGGGTGGTGGATGCATGGAATAGACTCCAAGCGGAGGTGATGGGGGCAGACACAGTGGCTTAATTCAAAAATGCATGGGACAGGCATAGGAGAACCCTAGCGATAGGAACGAGACGGTAAAGCCTTAGATCAAGTAGGGTCTGCGGCTTTTGCAGCAGACTGGATGGGCCTAGTGGTCCCTATCTGCTATCAATTTCTGCGTTTCTATGTAGCACTACCTGGCCAATTCCTCAGACCATCCTCGCTGGCAGAGCTCTTCCTGGATCTCAGATTCACACTGTCTTTTTCCTCACTTCAGCTGGCAGACGTGATCTATATCTGAAAACCAGTCCAGCTCACCCCTCAAGCCAGGGACAGCAAACAGCCTTATCAGGTGATTCTCAATGGCAGATTCAAGTCACAAACAGCTTCTCTGGCTTCCAGCTGGATTTCGCAGGCAAAGGGAAATTCTGCAGCTAGCTCTGTTGGCCCAGGCCACACTTCAGGCCTTTGGCCGGAATCAGTCCGACCTTCCTTATGGGCTGAGGGCTTCTCCCAGATGCTACAGAGATTTAACCAAAACCAGCTTCTTGTCTTCTGATCTGGCTTTCCAGTTGGTAGAAGGCTTAAAACAAGTCTCCTACTGTACGGCTATGGAAGCCTTAAGCTGTTTACTTACAGCGTCTTTTACTTGACTCAGTGTGCCCCTTTTTCACCCAGAGCGCCTCAGGCAAAAATGCCTCGAGCTGTGTGTTCTCCCCCAACGTCTGGGAAGAAAGAAAAAAAAAACGGCACCCAATTGTCTGACACCCCTGTAAAATTAATATATATATGGTTCATTTGACATCTGATGGGCTACAGCTAAAGGCTCCAAGAACACTGTCGAGTCTCCCCTTCCCAGGAGCCATAGCAATAGTCCTTAGGACTTCTCGAATACTGATTGGACAAAGAAAGGTCAGGGGTTAGAAAATGCCATCCATGTAAACAGTTTATAGAGGCCCCAAGATTGAAACCTTTCTTGCAGGCAAACTGAGCAGCTTTAAGAAGTAACTGTCCCACAGTCCAGGAGCTGACACTCTGCTTTGTTATCTGGTTGAAGAATAAATGCTGGAAAGGTCTTTATCTGTCTGTCATCAGTGCCGTAGCACCAAGTCCCCCAGCCACAAGCAGAAACACAGGGTCCCAGTGCAGCCACAGCTGCTTTTAAAGCAACGGTGCACAGTAACATTTAAACAGTAACACAAAGTTATTTTCTGTCGCTCTTCTCCCAGGTGTGCTTCTGATCCCCCACTTGCGTACTGGGATTTCAGAACACACACACACACACACACACACACACAGGAGCACCTGTCTTGAACCGCAATGGCAAATTTAATACCGGGAGTGCCATAGCGCTGAGGAATATGCCAGCAGCAGACCGAAAGCTTGCACATTCAAGCAGCAGCCAGCTTGAACGTGCACACACCAAGCTGTGCGGCATTTCGTGCTTGCTTAGTGCTAGCAGTGTCGTACCACTAGCTGGCGGTTTTAAATTATTTACACACGTCTCCAGACCCCCAGCAGAACAAGCACACGGCTGTCAGGAACAAATAAGAGGCACCAGCGGACTTGGGACTAGTGAGAACAGACAGCTGGGAGGCAGATCAGGTAAGCCCACCGGGGGGGGGGGCGGTTACATATATATTTTGTTCAGATGATATGATAAATTAGCCCTGAAGAGAATAGTGTGAGCCACTGTTAAGATCAACTGGTAGCGCATTCCACTCAAAAGGTATTTTATGAAAGACATATCTGCAACTTTTTTTTTTTTTGTAGACTTTATTTCCCTCTTACCGTCAGACTCTCTCAGGTGCTAGCACTCGGTGGAGGCTCTGCTGCCTGCCTGAAGCCCCCTCCACTGGTGCTTCCCCACCCGGCTCTCCTCTCAGCCTTCCCCGGCCACTCGATCCCCCGGCTCTGAGCCCCCTGGGGCGGGACCGCTATCCTTCCGGGCTCTATCTGCTAATCAAATGGAGCGACCGGAGAGGTGGAGGGAGACCGGGAACACCAGGACGGCTGGCCTGACATTGGGCATGGGACCCCACCACTGGCCAGCATCATCGCCTACCGATGGCAAGGGTTTTTCTGCTGCGTCTGTTTCCCCCTGGAGCGCAAGCATACAGTGGCGATCTGCGGAGGGCCATAGGCGTCTGCCGCTCCTCCCTTAACTCATTGCCTCCCAAAAACGCCTGTAGGCGTCAGCAAATCTAACTGCAGTGTGTCCCAGAACGCCTACAGAAGTCATCTACAGACTTCCTGTGTGCCCTAGAAACATCTGGAGAAGTTACTCACATGTTTTAATATTACTTGCCAGCCAGAATAGATAAGAATTGACTACATAGTACCATTAGAAAGGTAATGTTGTGCTGAACAACTTTGCCACTGACGCTCTGTGTGTATCATGTTCACTTTAGGAGTTATTCATATTTGTTTATGACATTTTGTCCATCTAGAACCACCTAAGCACTTTGGGGAAAAAAAAAAAAAAAACACACATTCTGGGTATCTCAGCCAGTATAAAACAAAAACCGAATTGAGTACAGTTGATTGCCTTTCCAACGGTTCTATGCAATGTTGTGTGTAACAACTTTGCCACTGATACATTGTGGGTATCATGTATACTTTAGGAGTTATATGCATTTGTTTATGGTATGGTGTGTATGTTTCAGATTTGTCCTTCAAACCTCACCAACACACCTTGACTCAGATGGGGAAAAATTATGTTTAATACTACAGAAATAGCTGTTTGTTTTACAAGCAAATTATTAAAATTACATCTAATGTCTGGATGCTTAATTTGGTGTTGATATGTTACATATTTCCCAACAAAAAAAGGTTTATGGTGGATTTCTTAGTGGAAAAAATATTTTGTTTTGCTGTTTCGACCAGCACAGAAATAAAACGGAATTACCTGCTATTCCTTGCATATGACCATTGGAAAGGTAATTTTATGCTGAACAGTTTTGCCACTCTTACTTTGTGTCTGGCACTTTCGGTTTTTGCGCTATTAGCATTTGTTTGTGGCATGCCAGTTATGGCTTGATTTTGCTTAGAAAGGCCCAGGATTAACTGTTAACAGTATACAGGAGACAAGTGCTGTCCATCGGACGCTCGATCCTCTCCCTCCCCTGCCGACCCCTGGTACCCGAGCTTGTTCCTGAACTCAGGTCGCCGGCGTGGCGCGAGTTGTGGCGTCCAGCACCTCAACCCTTGGCGCCACCAGGCGGGCCTCATATCTGCAGCCTT
Source organism: Neoceratodus forsteri (assembly GCA_016271365.2). NCBI lineage: Eukaryota > Metazoa > Chordata > Ceratodontiformes > Ceratodontidae > Neoceratodus > Neoceratodus forsteri. The sequence continues at coordinate 58,816,512 of JADMNL010000036.1, read as the reverse complement.
GATTACTTACCAGTCAGACTCCCGTGTTGTTTATGATTTTTACCAGACTCGTTTTATATAGATACATGACTTAAGTTATTGTATTTGTTATATTTATATTGTGTGTCTTGTTCTTTTTATATAATATTTGTACTATTTTTTTTTTTTGTAAAAAAAAACCCGATGTACAATACATCGCAATAGGATATGTAATTTCGAAAAACATACAGGGTACTATAACCATTCTACCGTTCATAATCATAAAAAAAAGGATACTGTTTCCTGTTTATGTTTAGGATTTCAGGAAACTTTCCAGGCATTGTTTTATTTATTTCTGGTCTGGGCTTCTTCAGGCCTATATCGTATCCTCTTGTAAGACACCTTGTCTGCCATCCACTTCTCCCAAATGATAGAATCTCCAACAAGAGTCAGTTACAAAACTGGCACCAGCACCCTGCTGGATTGGATACTCACTAACCGTCCTGCACATATTGACAATATTACTGTACTCCCAGACTCTCTGAGCGACCACTCCCGTCACATGCACCTGGAATAACAACTACAGCAAACTTCCCGTCAGAATATATCAAGCCGTGTCCTCCTGAAAGGCCATCTACAACAACTCAAAACAGACCTCAAATACCAAGACTGGCCTGACCTGTATGAAGCCAAGGACATAGATGTAGCCCTTGACCTCTTCATAACCAAATTCAATTTTGTCTGTGACAAGCATGCCCCGATAAAAACAAGATCTGTCAAAGGACACTACAACCCCTGGATTACTCCGGATCTGCTAGAGCAGCTCTCCTCAAGAGATCGTCTCTGGCAAGTGGCACGAGCACATGGCTCAGCAGCAAACATCCAGTGGTACAAACAAGCACAAAATGACTGCATGAAAGCCATCCATCGTGCAAAAAGCACCTACTACAAAGAAGCCCTCACCAGTTCGTGGAATAGCAGCAAATCCTTTTGGGACAACCTCAGTGACATCACTGGGAAAGACCCCAAAAATGCTCCAGCTGTGCTCGCAATCGATAGGGTGCCATCCTTAGACCCTCTTTTCATTGCCAACTCCCTGAATCATTCCTTCATGGATCTAAGCAGCATGCTCCCTGCTAACTTCTTCAATCCCCTCACCACAAATGACCCACAAGGGAAACGATTGCCTCCCCATGACCAACCACTATTTCACTTCAAAGTAGTCCCTGAAGCCGATGCCAGAAAATACCTGGAAACGGTACTAGGGAAGTCAAGACGCACTGGGGACTCCCTAGACTTAAAATTTGTTAGCCTGGCACTTGAGGAAGTTCTTAGCCCGTTGATGCAAATTATAAACCTTTCACTCTGTCATTCACAATTCTCTCAATGCTGGAAATCTGCGACAGTTACCCCAGTGCATAAAAGTGGTGATCAGACTCTGCACAATAACTATAGACCAATTTCGATACTCTACCCGCTCTCCAAGGCTCTAGAGCAGATTGTGGCCAATCAACTTGTGGAGTACCTCAGCCACCATCAACTACTGTGTCCTGAACAGCATGGGTTCATGAGTGACCACAGCACCATCACGGCCTTGCTAGAATTTACAGGATGCATCAACCACGCATTAGACCAAGGCCCCCCTGGTAGGAGCCACATTCATTGCCCTATCAAAGGCATTTGATACGGTGCATCTTGGGCCCCTCTTCAAACAAGTGGCAGACTTTGGGCTGTCCTCTGAAACTTTGGGCTGGTTCACTAGCTACCTGATCAACCACTATCAGCAGGTTAGGATCAGGGATGTGATCTCTGACAGCAGACCTGTCCGATCTGGTGTACTGCAAGGATCCCTATTAGGACCACTGCTGTTCAGCTTATTCTTAAATAACCTCCCGACCTCTAGCTCGTGTCAAATGCTCCTTTATGCAGATGATGCAGTTTTATTCACCAGCAACCAACACCCTGAACATCTGGAGGCGGATCTACAAAGTGGCTTTGCATCGGCGAAGCAGTGGTTTAAGGACCATAGACTGATCTTGAATTATAAAAAGACCAAAACTATGATGTTCTCCACCCCACAAAGCAAACACAGAGCCTTCCCACTTGCAATTATGAACGTTGGGGGTGCTACTCCGAACTTGTTCAGCACTTCAGATACCTAGGCATCACTATCGATGCCACCCTGTCATATGCCGAGCACATCGACATTACTGCAAGGGCCATCAGTACCAGAATTGGGATCCTACATCAGCACAGGCACTGTCTCACACACACAACCCTGAGCACTGCCATCAGTAGCTCAGTCATCTCACTCAACGATTATGAGCTGGTGATCTACGGATCTGCAACAGACAGAGCCCTCCACTGAATCTCAACCGCAATGAATAAAGCCTGCCGTCTCCTCACAGGTGCTGCTAGACTCACGCACACCTGTGATCTCTATAACTCCATGGCTGAATGGCTACAGCTCAAGTGGAAGAATCAGGTACAAAACCTGCCTCCTTGACAAAAAAGCCTCCTTAAACCTTCTAGCACCAGGAGTACGGAACCTACTGACCCCTTCCCGGAGCACAAAGCAAACCGGAAGCGCTGCCTCTCAAGTATTGCATGTGCCAAGGTGCCGCACTACCTTGGCTCAGCAGGGTTTCTCATACTGGACCCCCCTCTGGACAAATGTGCTACCTCAGGACATCTGTGATGCAAAAATGATTGGCTCTTTTAAACACAAACTGTGCTAACACCTTCTCACCACAGGTACCTGTGCCTGCCCCCACTAAATCCCACCTCAAGTCAGTAATCCCATTGCTGTAGTCTGCACTTACTCTCTAGCACTTCTTAACCCTGTCACTGTTCCACTGGGTAGCCCCGACCTTGCACTTCACTGACCCACCGTCCTCTCCCATGGTGCTGCCACGCCTCCCCACCTCTCTTCCCTACCCCTTCACCTCCTACCCCCCAACCCTTCCTCTTTCCATTACCTCTCCATCTTTTCCCCCTTCTCCTCCCTCTGTCTACTCTACTGATTTTTGTCTCTCCTTGATGCGGGCATACATTGTACAATGCCTCAGTATAGTATAACCATGAACTTTCTCGCTACTGTTGTACTGTAAAGTGTTTGTACATTTGCTACCGAACCACTCTGTATTGGAATGTTTATGTATTTATTTATTAAATTTTGGTGACCGGGTAAGCCCACTGAGCCCCAGAGGTCCCTTTTTCAGGGGCGACCCGGGAATTTACATAACAAAGAGACAAATACAGCGTTAGTTCGGTTTACAGGAAACACAACAACTCGGTTATAGCGACAGGACAGAAGCATAGCAGTCCGAGTGGAATAAATAGGTATATCAGCAGTGGTAACATTGTACAAATATAAGCAGTTTGGCGTTGTGTTTTAAACAGTGGTGAATAGGACCTGGTAGGTCAGTTGTCACTGGGTTCCTGTCAGGAGCCAGTGTAGTAGCAGGAGCTGGAGACCGCTAGGTGGGCCTTAAGCCTAGTGTGGAAGTTTTTGATAGTGGGGGCTTCCTGCACCCCAGGTGGGAGCTGGTTCCACAGTATGGGAGCAGTGAGGGCAAATGACATATCACCCACCTTAGTTCTAACCCTGGGGATGTCAAGGAGAGATCGGCCAGTTGAGCGGAGGTGTTGGTGGGTGGCCTTCAGAGCAACTAGGCCAGAGAGGCTGGGGGTCGGGCCGACTACCTTGTAGGCTAGACAGAGCAGGGGATATTGGAGGCATGCATCCAGTGAGGGCCAGTTTAGAAAGGATAGGGAGTCACAGTGGTGGTCCCTAGGGTTGGCCTGGGCAGCGAAACGAGCCACCTTGTTGTAAAGTACCTGAAGTCTGTTCCTCTCCAGTTTTCCCAACCCTTGTACAACTGGGGCAGCATATATGAGTGTCAGGAGGAGGATGCTGGTGGTGACTGATATTCTGGCTTCGGGTACGAGCTGATCTTTCAGACGGTAGAGGGTTCCCAATTTCCCGTGTAAGGTTTTAGTGACCACATGGTTCTTCAGGGTGAAGCCCTGGTCCAGGGTTAGTCCGAGGTATTTCAGGGAAGGCACTACTTCTAGGCTGTTGCCAGACGCAGTGGTGAGGTGTAGGTGCTGTGTTCTGTCCTGACCAAGGGATCTGGGGCCGAACAGCATTGCCTTAGTTTTGGACGTGTTGAGGACCATTCTGTTCTCGTTGAGCCAGTGCTCCAGTGACTGGAGGTTATCTTGGAGTAGGGGGCGAAGGCCTCCCAGATTACCTGTGGACTGGTAGATGACTGTATCATCTGTGTACTGGACTACGGAGCTCCCGCCGCAGTGGTTCGATAGTTCATTGGTGAACAGGGAGAAGAGGAGGTGGCAGAGTATCGACCCTTGGGGTACCCCTTCTTTTAGTGGAAGTGGCCCAGAAATGGTATCCTTCCACTTTACCTTCTGTGTGCGGCCGGTCAAGTAACTCTCAGACCACTTCAGAGCATGGCTGTCTAGGCCTGTGTTGCTCAGCTTAGTGAGTAGGAGGTTGTGGTGGACCAGGTCAAAGGCCTTGGAAAGGTCTATGAAGACCGCACCAGTGAGGGTACCCTTGTCCAGGTCTCGGAGTATGTCTGTTGCAAATTTTGTCAGAGCTGTGTCTGTCCCATGGCTGGTTCTGAAACCGTGCTGGGAGAGTGACAGGATTTTATGGGCCTCTAAGTAGTCGCGTAGTTGTCCATAGATCAGTTTTTCCTGGACTTTTGACAGGATGCAGAGTAGGAAGATTGATCTGTAGTTGCCAGTAGACTCCCGGTGGCCGCCCTTGTGGATCGGGACCACGTGGGCCTGTTTCCACTGTGTCGGGACGGTGCCCTCCTTCACTGAACAGTTGATAAGCCAGGATAGGGGTCTGGCCAGGGCCCCATCCTTCAGCAGCTTAGGGTGAATCCCGTTGGGTCCCCCAGAACCAGAGGTTTTTAGCATTTTAAGTTGCGACGGAACTTCTTTAGACTTGACTGGCCTTAGAAGGAAGGATGGGCGGTCGAGAACAGGGGGACCCTTGTGCTAGGGTCAGTGGTGAGGGGAGGTGGGGCAGCCTTGTATGAGTCTAGGTTAGTGAAGTGGTGGTTTAGGGAGGTGGTAGTTAAGGGGTCCTCATGAATTAGGTGTCCGTTGACCTCGATGGGGCCAGGTTCGGACTTGCCGTTCCCCTTCACCAACTCATTGATGTGGGCCCAGAAGCATCTAGGGTTCCCTAGGTTGTTTTTCTGGAGGCGCGTGACGTACTCTTTTTTTAGCTTTTTTTTTGTGGCCAGTTTGCATTTATTCCTGAGGGTTTTGTATGTCATGAAGTCTGCCTGTAGGGAGGACTGCTTGAACTTTTTCCAAGCCTGGTCACGGTGCATCATGAGGACCTTTAGTGGGGGGGGGGGTATCCATTTGTAGAAGTTGCCCTTGACACAAAGATTTTTCATAGGGCCAAGGAGGTTGGCTGCCATATTTATCGTCCTCTGGAAGAAGATCCACAGCCTCGTCCAGAGTAGGGAGATGCTTGATTGGGCTCCAATCTAGGTTGCTTAGATGATTGGAGAATTGTTTGGGTGTGTAGTGGATGAAATCCCTCGCGGCCAGAATATGTGGTGGCACTCTGGGCACCCTGTTTTTCCAGATACAGAAGATAGGAGAATGATCACTCAAAGCGTCAGCCAGGATGCCAGTGGACTGGATGTTACAAGGGGTCGTCACTAGTGCCCAGTCGAGGGTAGAGTGATTTCCTGTTTTGTGGTTCAGTCTGGTGGGTTCGGAGATTACCTGTACAAGATTTGCGTCTTGTATCACTCTGTACTTGTTAACTGACGTGGAACCAATTAACGAGCATCCGCTCACTGGTGCAATCCAAGATTTCAAAATAAAATAAAAAAATTAAAATGATGGTCCCTGCAGGTGGTAGGGATTCCAGGCACCATCCCCAGCTTCTTATAAAAAGCTCTTCCCTCCCTTTCAGTGTGTACATTACCCTTGCCAAGGTCGGGGCCTGTTATATTAGTGCTTTCTACTGGTTCTGTGTGGGTGTGATGCAGGATACCCAAGTATTTTGTATGCATTGTCTCCCACATTTCTTCATTCCTATCCTTTATTCCTAACAACAGGGAGAATGGTGTGCACAGAATTAGTCTGCCCATTAATGTGGTCGGCTCCTGTACCACCATCCCCCAGAAGAACCCTGCATCTTCCATAGTTTGGTGAGATGAAGGGGTTAAACTTGTGCAGTACACTCTGCTGATAAATTTGTATTGAGATTCTTTGTTGCAAAGGAGGAAACCCATATGCAGATGCAGTATACTGCCCCAGTTCTCATTACTTGGGAGCCCCAAGTCTCTTTCCCAGTGGGCCTTAACTTTACTGGATAGTTCCAGTATGAAAGCCCTATCCTACTTTGTCAGCTTTGCATTCGGACCTTTAGCTGACATCCTATAATGGAATGTAGCCTGCTTCCTTGAAAATAGTGGTGATGCATCCACTGGATCTTGCACCAGGCTACTGCCAAATGCTCATGCCTGCAGGTACCTATAGTAGGGGCTCTGGTATGTCCAGCTTCTGTAGTTCAGCAAAAGGGTGCACCCCCTCACTGTTCTATAGGTCCCCCACACATAAGATACCTTTTCCTTCTCATTCTTTGAAGTCCATATCCTCTAGTCCATGGGGGAGTTCAGGGTTCCCAGAGACGGGGACTAGCAAGGTCTAGTCCTCCCTGCCCCTCTCCTTTTCCTGGCTTCTTCCCATACCTCCAGTGTATATCTTGCCAAGGGACTGGGGGATCTTCCCTGACTGTAAATATCCCTTCCCCCGGTGCAAGGTACAGTGTACTGAAAGTCCCCTGGATCCCATCCTCCTCCAAGTCTAGCCAGCTTGCTGCCTCGCTCCTGTTCACTTAGTCTTGGATATACCTCTGCTGTATTGCCTCATACCCTTTCAAGTCTGGAAAACCCAGGCCACCCTGTTCTATCCCATTCTTAAGTCTTTAAAGGCTCCTTCTGGGCCATTTACGTTGCCATATGAAGGCTGTAAATCCTCTCTCCAGCCTCTTAATGTTTGCTGTAGTGGGGCCCATCGGTAGCATCTGCAGTGTATATGGCAGCCTAGGAAGTATGTTCATTTTTAGGAGATTCATGCAGCCCAGCCAAGAGATTGGTAATGCCCTCCTCCTTTCTAATTCTGCCAGTATATTAGAGCATAGGGGCTTAAAGTTGAGGGCATGCAAGCTACCAAGATCTCTGCCCACTTTGACCCCCTACATCAATGAGGGACTTCCCTACCACCTTCAGGCCTCACTCATCCTATGCTCTGTCCCTTGGAGGTGTCCCTATATTCATCATCTCCAACTTGTGTAGGTTTAATTTGTAGCCTGAGAAGGTTGCAGATATTTGGATGATCCAAAGGAGCGCTGGCATGGACTCCTTGGCTTGGTAATAAATAGAAGTAAATTGTCAGCATTTTATATCGTTGTCTTATGCTGCCTTTCAGATACCCTAGACACTCCCTTGACCTCCTTAGTGGTCCTAGTGTTGATTGCCAGTGACTCCATAGCATACGCAAAAAGCAGTGGAGATTGAGGAGTCACCCCTGTCTCATGCCTCTATTTAGTTGGAATTCCTCTGAAAGGCCTCCTATTTGCCAGTATACTCGCTGTGGGGCCCTTACATTGTATCTTAACTATGTCCACGAATGCCACCCCCGCCCAAATATCCCCAGGACCTCAAACAGGTGTTCCCACTCTACACAATCACATGCCTTCTCAGCGTCTGTCGACAACTAAACTGCTGTACCTGGATGCTGACACCCCCAGTGCACCAAGTTCAGCAGCCTTTGCATGTCGTGGTATGACAGTCTGCCCTGCACAAAGCCTTTCTGGTCCAGGTGCACTATATGCAGGAATGTCAGCTTGAGGCACCTCGCCATGATCCTGACCAGTATTTTAAGGTCACAGTTTAAGAAGAAGATGGGCTGGTAGGATGTATATTCCTGTGGGTCCTTCCCCAGTTTGGGCAGGACACAAATGGAGGCTCCATAGCATGAGGCTGGTAGGCATCTCTCCTCCGTCTTCCTCAAACATATCTCTCATTGGGCTCACTAGGGTACCCCCTTAATTCCTTATAATATTCTGCAGCAAATCCATCTGATCCACTTGCTTTCCCTCTCTGCAATGACTCGATAGTTCCCAGCACCTCCACCTTAGTGATCAGCGCACTCAGTACTTCTCTTGTTTCTTCAGCTTATAGTGGGGATATTGATTCCCGTCCAAGAAGGAGGCTGTCGCCACCTCCTTTCCCTGGCATTCCACTCTTAGAGGTTCTCATAACCGGTACGGAAGCCCTCTCTGATCCTCTCAGTTGTCTGCTTGAGTTTCCTCCTCTCATCTTTCCTGCCTTAAGCGCTTACTCAGACCAGCCCCAACGTCATCCTGCACCTGTCTTCATCCCTAATACCCTTTCTCTCTTCTTCATCTTAGGTCATTATGCGCATTCTGTGGTTTTGCACCTTAGAGCTGTTATCCTCTAATTGTGTTCCAGTTTCATTTTGTAAATATTTGTATATACACTCTGTATCTTATTGTATATTACTGTATGGTAATAGCAGTTTATATGACAGTACAACTGTGTACCTCTTTTGTTATATAATGTTTATCCTCTGTTTGTATTTGTACCCCCTTCTCTGGGTCGTACCTGGAAACGAGCTTCGCTCATGGTACCTTTCCCGGTTATCAAAATTTTAAATAAAATAAAATCTTTCATTGCCGTTATAAGGGCAGAGACCCTCCGACCTCATACAAGTCTAGCTAAAAGTGGACCCCGGTTTATTCCCCCGTTCAAATGTGTATTGCCTAGCGAAAAACGTAGCTGACTTTGCTTCTCCTATGAACAGTAAGTTCTGAGCTTCTCTGGTGACGTTGGCTCTCTCAGCACATTCTCCCCTCCCACTTCTGCAGCTTTCTTTTTTAAATCCTTTAGCTTTGTCTCTAGCTCCTTCTTTTTCTCCCTTTGACATTTCCTTAGGGTTGTACAACAAAATGAGGAGTTCGCACAGGGACAATGGTGCTCCTGACACAAAAATGCACTTATTCATTCCAAAGTCGGGCATTCATCACCTCAAATACAAGGGCCCCAGTCTCCAATAAGGTTAAAACAATTTATTTAAAAATTAAAAATACAGGAGCTATGCCACATGACAAGAGCAGGCATAGCCTGTGTATTTTATAAAATGTTTAACTTAATAACTAATATATATTTAAATGATGAAATGTATAACTAGGGAATGAATAAAGCTCCTTACGGCTGCAACATAACTAATCACCACTCCCCTAATATAGCCTTTCCTAGCCTCCTACAGGACTATCTTAGAAGTTGCTGTGTTTGCATTTGTTGCCATATAGTGGGACCACTGTTCCCTCATATACTGGTGGAATTCTTTCTTGGCTAACATGTGGGGAATTTCCAGCTTATACCACTCCTCTTTCCCCACTCCATTTGAATAGTCGGCAAAATCATTGAATGGTCTGAAATGTATATGGGGCTGTAGGTGGTATTTTTCATCTGCCTTTATTGCCCGTACAGCCTGGACCAAGTCTTGTGGGGGTTGGAGAAAAACGTGTACTTTCTAGCTCCTGGGTTCACAGTTTGTCACACATTCAGTAGTTCTAAGTCTATGAGGCCCTTTTTCCATGTGGCTAAAACACGTTCCTGTGCCGCTGCACCCCCTCAGTGTGGTCCAGCGCTGGTTCCATCTGGCAGTTGAATTCCCCCCATACGATCAATTTAGAAAACTGTTCTCTGAAGTACCTCTAGAACTTTCTTGTCAAATTCTGGGATTGAAGACTGCAGATGTGTAATAAACTTATTTAAGCTACTCGAGCACCATGCACCTCTCCATTGACAAAAATGTACCTGCCATCCTGAGGGTCCGACACTGCTGTCTCCACCTTTAGGGGTAAATTCTTGTTAACTAGTATTGCTACCTCTTTTTTATGGGATGAGTAGGGCGCTGAATAAGAAGGTCCCCCATCCCACTTTCAAGTTTAGTGTTCTCCGTCTTGCTAAGATAATCTCCTTTAGGAACACAGTCTGCATGTGCTTTCTCTTAAGGGCTACTAAAACCTTCCATTTAATGGGTGAGGAGAAACTCCTCACATTCCAGGATATTAGATTCACCTCTACTCCCATGTTTGCCATTATGCTTCCTGGTGCCAGTGGTCCCCCCCCACACTCATCTCCTTCTCAGGCCACCAGGCAGGTGCCCCCCCAATCTTTCTCCGAAATAATTTCCCGATATCAGTCCCATAGTCATCATGCAGTTATTGTAGAATGATTTAACATATAATACAACACAACCAACAATATTTAGTTGAATCTTGAACATTTAAACATGCTCCAGGTCCCAGCTGTTGTCCAAGTCCCCGCTTGTGAACTCCTGATGTAGACAAATAACATAGTGTGCTGAATACTGACCCCAACCCTCCTCCAGCCAGCAGTTGGGAAAAATTATGATGTAACTGAGTATTCCTTTGTATGTATTGTTAACCTCTCCTTTTTGGGTCCATCTTGAAAATGAGCTTGCTCAACGATGTTCACCTGGTTAAATAAAGATTTTGATTGATTGATAAACAGCACCTCTCCTGCTGCACATAGACTCCCTTCCCCAAGCCCCCTCCTCTGACACCACCTGTGTTAATTCTGTTCTTTATTATTCTTTATTATACTCCTTTTAGATGGTGTAATACCTTCCCATCTACATTTGCCCCTTTGGGCTGCTTATAACAGGCTGCCCCTCGAGGTCTTCCCCCTTTCCATTAATTGTATGTTCTCCTCCCTGAGAGGATTCCCCTCTGATCCTAAGAAGACTTCCCCAGGTTCTAATAACCCCTGGGTGCGCTGTGCCCCCGAAACACCCCAGCTCCCAGTCTATCAGCATCCTCCCCCCTCTGACCCAGCTGCTTCACTGTTAAATCATGTTTACCCATAGGATCACAGTCTGAATATAACCCAAACACTCTCCCCCCCAGAGCCGAACAGTTTGAGCAAAACATTTTAATTAACTGAATCGTTCTGTGTTTCTCTGCCTTGAGGTTCTGATATTTTCCCAGGGTTTCAGGGCTGATGCTGGGGGAAGGGTCTCACCCTCTAAATACAACCGTGTGGTACCTCACCTGAATCCCCCCAGGTCTCTCTTACCTGTTGCCTGCTGAAGAGTTCCATCCAGATGCAGTCTTTTCAGAGTAAACCCAGCTGCTTTGCACATACATGTCCTCCATCGCCATGTGGCGGGCGCTATCTCTCCATCACCCACAACGCGGTTGCAGTTCAGTCTTGTGGCTGGGAAGGCCTTGCTGCCAGGTCCAAAGGTGGGAGCCTGCCGTCGAGGCACAGGTCAGGAAGCACAGGAAAACCAGAAGCAGTTGTAGAATTCGCAAAAAAGTGTTTGTTAGTACTAGCAGTAACATAAAAAAAATAAACTTGTTCAGCATAACTGTTTGCAAAGGCAGAATAAACAGAGAAGATCCATCTGAGTTTTCCTTCAATCTCTGTGTGTCTCAAAACATTGCAGCTCTCTCTCTTTTATAAGTCTTTGCAACCCCCCTTCTTAACAGGCATTCTGTTTTTTTCTAAAATGTTCTTATAAATTTCAGGCAGGTGCAGCCACAACACAATGTCCCAGAACTGAGGCCCGTTCTCTACAGCTTCTGAAAAAGGGCTTAAAAACTGCTCTCAGGTTAGCCCCTTGAGTTCCCAATAGCTTTTTGCAGTCATCTCAAACTATAATTATATACATTTCAACAGTAACACTATATAATTTCTAAACAAAGGGATCCCAATATCAGTTACATTTCCACATACTGATTTGCATATATACCAGCAGATATGCAAGGGAGGAAAAAAGACAGAACAGCAAGTGAGGCTAGAGAGACAGTGAGAGGCAGAGAATTGCAAGATTGTTCAGGTGATCAAATCCTAGGTCTCACAGGAAAATTTTGTTGCGCAACCAGACAGACAAGAGACTGGAATGGAAAGAACAAAACAGATCCCTGCATTCAGACTCTCCATAATACACGTAACTGGGACACGGTCCTATTCAACCCTGTCACAGAGCCCTGCTGGAATACCCTTCCTGACAGGCTCTCCAATTCTGTCCATTTTCTTCATGGGCCCACCACCCTTTATAATGTCCAATTGTCCATACGAGTCCCTCCATCGGTAGTTTGGCTCACATCCTTGCTTGTATAGGCTCCATGCGGCAAGGGTAGCACAGTGTTGTCTTCATTACCAGAAGCGGAAACGTAAACCAGAACAAAACAAGTTGTGCGGTTCAGCAAGTTGCTCAATGAACCTCAGCCTTGCTTCTTATCCCACTCTTGTATGTACTGCTTGACTTAGTTGATCTTCCAGAAGGTATAAGAAGCACCTTCATAGCGTACTTTCGCAACTGCTGGGTAAGGGAAGATGATCTTCAGCTTTCTTTCTTGTGGCATAATCAGCACTGGGGCAAATTGCTTCAGTTTCTTCTGAAGCGGTGGTGAGAAATCCTGGCAAAGGTACAGCTGATGCACCCTTCATAAAGCAGCTCCTTGGCATTTCTGTAACATACAAAACAGAGAATTTGATGGCAGATAAGGACCGATTGGCCTACCTAATGGATAAGCTGCAGATCCTAGTTAGGCAGTTAAAATTACCTGATGATCCCCAAAATGGTGCACTCTGAAGGTGATCTGCCTAGGGGGTTCCCCTGTGGCAGCTTTGGTGCAAGGGCTTGGTGCACCCTTTCTGTCTTCAGTCGCTCTTCCTTCACCCCTCACAATTTAGGGAGTGTTGTGGCACAAAACACTAGAGTATTTTCACCTTCCAGATCCTCTGGGAGCCCTCGGAGCTGAAGGTTGCTTTTTTGGTTGTAATTTTCTTGATAGTCGAGCTGCTCCTGGAGGTCTTCCAGTTCTTTATCCAGCTTTGCTATTTTCTCTGGTAGTGGTCCTTGAGTATGCTGTGTTTGACTTCCTGTGCTCCACTTCTGTTAGTCATTTTGCTTGAATTGCACACTGTGGTGCTATTTCAGACTGCGGGAATCGCATCTAGACCACTTACTGCTCATTAATACCCCCCCCAACATAAAGACCTAATTGTATGTCTTATTTTTTATGTAACTTTTATACATTTGCTAAAGGACCCCACTGTAAATGAGTCCTGGCTCAAAGGTCTTATCCTTAATAAAAATAAAAATGATTATTAGTGCATTTCAGAACTATAAAGGTAACATTATGTTGTGAATCATAGTGTGTTAGTTATGAAATAAAATTGTCCAGTAGATACTTGGGTGCGGCTTCATGTCTGCAGGTTGGCTGCAAGCATTAGAGTACTTGCAGCTTCCTTATGCTGCACACCCATGCCAGCACACGCGCTGACCTTGGGGCGGAAAAATGGGAAAAGTGGGGGCTGTGCAGTCAGGAAGCTCCACTTGCCTGCCTTTCTCCAGGACCCTGCCGAACTGGATCCAAACTTGAGTGGGGGAAGGACAGCCCTCCTCGTCTGGCCCCACCACTGGGGTTTTAGCCATGGGGGAACTAGGCAGGTGAGTCCTGGGGAGATGGTGACTGGTCAGGTGAGCTAGTAGGGGCTGAAGAGCCTAGCCAACACCCCAAAGAATGAAAAAGCTCTTACAGAAAAAAAGTGTAAAAATGACATCCGTGGTGAATTCACCGTTTATAGACATGATAGAAAAGCTTTTAACATGGTGTGTCGCAGCTCACCATTATCAAAATTTAGTTCAGTTGGGTGTTCTTCCATGGACCTCCAGTGGTTCTCCTCATATTTGTCTAAACATTTTCAGCAGGTCTTTTTACTAAGTAACTTATCAAAACCTAGAGCTGTGTCTTATGGTGTACCACGGGGATCAATCCTGGGACCAGCTTTTTTTTTCTTAGCATTTTAATAAATGATTTACACACAGCAGTAAATTGCCCTCTTCACCTTTATGCAGATGATACAATATTGTACTTCAATTCTCAGTCAATAACAGAAATGCCTACGGCATTATAATTAGAATTTACCAAGCTTCAAAAATGGACAGTTACTTAGTTTTCAACACCAAGAAAACTGTGTCAGGGCTGTTCAGACGAGTCCAAGATTAATCAATGTAATGTTGATTGATCCAAACTTTATGATAAATTAATTGGGCAAATATTTTCTGAGATGTCTAGTCTACCATTGACTACCTGGGACTCGTATTGGATCAAATGTCCTCTTTTAAGCCCTTCATGCATAAGAGGCCACAATCGTGGCCCACTGTACACTGGCTTCTGTTTAATTTAGGAGTGAGGATATTAGCCCTATAGACCACATCATTTTCAAAAACTCACTCAGAATTAAAAGACTGCAGTTTAAAAGTCGAAAATGTTCAGATTATAATTCACGGCACTGTTTCAGTGGTTACTTCACACTATTGAATATGTCAGTATGGTATTCCAAACATCACCCAAAACAGTCTTCTCAACATTGGACCCACTCTTATCGTTTATGTAGATGGATCACACCAGGATACATACATTGTATAATCTTGTTGGAAGTTTAAGTTTAGAAGAAGGCAGGCGGATAGGCGGGGCTCTCAGGGACAGAGCCTATGAACATTTACTAGCCAGCAGAAAAAGACATTGCAGTCTGTCTAGTCTGCTCAAAATTGCAAACCCTCAGTCAGGCAGCAGCACGTGTTGTTCCCCCTCCCCAAAGGAGGAGAGGCATCCATGGACACTCGATCCTTCTTCCCCTGGCCACCCCCGAGTGACCCTGTTCCATTCACAAACCTGGGTTGCTGATGTGACTGGAGGTAAGGGGCCCAGCGCCTGAGCCCTTCACGCCACCAGGCCAGAAGTAGATGTCATAGAAACCAGATTGTTTCAAATTTAGCAGATTATATTCACCCAGGTAAACTGTGTTTTAAAGTTAAATCTTGCAAAAATGTTCACCTGAATTTGACTAAAACAAGTTAATTCAGATTCTGAATATCGGGCATGGTGACCAGCTTTCTCCCCAGTTCTGCCATCTGACTGGTGAGACTATTAAAGAGGAGCATACGTGTGGGGCTGACACTGGTTAGCACATTAAGTGCTTAGTGTAATTTGCTACCTGGCTGGAGCCTGTATTTAGAGGGTAATAAAAAATGATCTGGCTGATCTTGCCGTCTAATTGCCTGGCATTTTGCATGGCCAGATGCTTCTGAGACTTCCCACAATCCCCTGCCCTGAGGCTGACATCAGAGCCAGTCTGTAGTTAAGAGGGTGGATGCACCAAAGGGTGACAGAGATGATTCAGGGCCAACAGGGTTAGTCTTTTGAGGAGTGCCTAAAGGCACTGAACATGTACTCGCTGGAGACCAGAAGATCGAGGCCTTCAAGTTCCTGAAAGGAATAAGGTGAATGGCTGGGAATTATTTAGCATGGGTAGCAGTTTGAGGTCACATGGGCATGAGGGGAAACTGACGGGAGGGGAAGGTTCAGTAGGGATATGAGGAGGTATTATTTTACAGAAAGGGTGGTGGAGCTGTGGAAGAGTCTACCAGCCAAGGTGGCGGGCCCTAAAGCCAGTAATGGTTTCAAGCACGGTTGGGACATGGTGAAGAGTATAGTGGTTACTCAGGCAACAGAAACAGGGAGTGGATGGGGAGCACTAGGGCTGTGGAGGGACAGTAGGTCCCAGCATTAGGTAGGGAACTATGGTCAGACTGGATGGATAGTGAGCTTTTTCTGCCATCATTGTCTATCTTTCTGTCTCTCTATTTTGTATCTTGAAGCTTTTTAAAGTTACGATCATCAGTACCTGGTCCCTCTGTACTCTCAAGGTTAAGTATGGGTCAGATGATTTGATGAATCGGGGCTTTAAAAAAGCTCCAAGCCCAGCTGTGATGTCAGCCATGGGTAATGGTGGGAAGTCTGAGGAGGATCTAGCTATGCAAAATACTGGTGCATCAGACGGCAGGATCAGCTGGACACTTCTGACTACTTCACAGGCTCCAGCCAGGTAGTAAATTACTGTAAGCACTTAATGTAATAATTGGGAGGCAGCCCCAGACTTAGGTGTGGGTCTTGGGGCGTATGCTGGTGACTGTTCCCCTTTATAAAGATATAACCTGGGACATACATTTCTTCGTCTCTTGGCTGAGTCTGGCACAAGCATCCCTGCCATCACTTCTGTGAGCTGACTATGCTGAGGCTTGAGTAGTGACAAGTCAGACAGAATGTAGCCCAGTTGAAACATTTTCTAGTTCGTTTACCTGCTCCAAAATACAGATTTGTATATCCAAGATGCTTTGTGCTCAGGTTGAGGTTTTTGATTGTATGTATGTGTTTACAGGAACCAAACAAAACTGGGAAGCATCTGCTGTATTATATCATTCATGTATCCTACATATTGTTCTTTCTTATCAACATTTTTTAAATTACTTCACCTCTTTTCAGTCACAACACCAGAAAGAAGAATTCAAATGTATCTGTTTTCAGACATCTGAAGCAACAGTAGCTGCCCATCATTATGGCATTCACCTTATGGTGGAAACAAAAGTGTCTGTAATTGGGGAATAGTTGTTAAAAGTCTGATCCTGGGTTTCCAGACATAGGCTGTAGTTGGGGGATTCTTTTCCCATGACCAGATGATTTCACTGTCTTTCTTGAAGCTGAATGATGTGAGACCATTGTTACATTTTTTGTGTGCATGTCCTGGCTGTGCTATGGTCTCCATAGTGACATGGTGCTTGGTACCATTGGTACTTTGGTTAACTACTGGCAGTGCCTGGACTGAAATATGGTATAGAATTTACATGTATGTAGTACTGGTCATGCACTACATTCCAGCATTACAAGCTATTTACCCAGGATAGCATAGCTGAGATGCTGTCTCTCATTTCAGTGGGGTCCTGCTTCTGCTTAGGACAGCTTTTAGTTTTTTTTTTTTTAGTTACTTATTTAACCAGGTATAGCACACTAAGCTGAAAGCTTTTTTACAGGAGCGACCTGGGAGCACAAAGAGGTTAAGTGACTTGCTCAGGGTCACACAGTGTGCAAGTGGAAGCTGTGGGATTCAAACCCAGGTCTGGTCTGCTGGATGTCACCATATTTGCAGCTCGGAGCCTTAGACCACTTCGCTATACTGCCTCCTACAGCTGGTTGCCTGTTAGTACCACTGGTACTTTGAACCCTTTTATACCTAGAGACCCACATGAAAATCATATATGACCATCTGACGGGAACTTTTCACCATGTAGTCAATGCAGTTTTCAAATACTTTCACCGTTCTGTGCTGTAGTACTGCTGAACAGACATGTGACCAGTTCCGAACATGGTTTGTTGTGTCCATGGCTTCCAGTACTTTGATTCTGAATTTATTTGAATATGTGCATCAGCGATCTGGGATATAGATACGATAGGAAAGGGGGGGGGGGCGGCTGGGGGTGCTTGTGCACTTAGATACCAACAAGCTAGTAAACCAGCCTGTGGAGGCAGTGAAGTGGAACTTGGAAGAGGCTGGGGGACAGACTGAAAGTGCACTTGACCATTTCCAAGATCCTCCCTGTGTGGAATAGGGGGAATGGGAATGATAGATTAAGGAAGGAAGAGTAATGGGTGGTTAAAGGGATGGTGTGGGGGGGATGGGTACCGATTTGGGGGGCTTCTGTAACAGGAGGCTGTTCAAGTGTTATGGCCTTTACCTGATGAGAGAGGGGGGCCAGTGCTCTGGGCAGACGTTTGAAGTCTACATTGGTCAGTTAAACTCACTGTGTGGGAGATGAAGGGATAGTGGGTGGGGAACCTAGCATAGGGCTCCCCTGAACAGAGGACTAGTAGCAGCAAGGTGGATAACAGTAAGGTTGAAGTTTGAATTATTTTAGGGCAAGAGGCCAAAAAGGGAGGCCCAACATCGCCTACATTCAGCATGAAGAAAAAAAATTAAGGAGACTACGGATATAGGGAGAAGAAACAGGAAAAGGCAAGAGGGGATCAGGAAAAAGGTGGAAGGGGGTCTGCCTTAATGCCAGGAGTCTGGGAAGTAAAATTAGTGAGCTCCAGGCAATGGTGGCACCCACTGAGATTTACCTAGTAACAATCACAGAAACTTGGGTCACAGAGAATAACGATTGGGACCTGACAGTCTCAGGTTACACCATGTTTAGATGGGATAAAGGAAGAGGCGAAGGGAGAGGCATGGCCCTATATGTCAGGGAAGGTGTAGAGGCAGGAGGATGGAAACATCAGGGAAGGTAATGCAGAAACAGAATCGCTGTGGGTTTAGCTCATGGTGGGCTCAGGCAAGAAAGTACGGATATGTGTGATCTAATCGACCTCTAGGACAAGGGGAGAGAGATGAGGAGCTAGGGGCAGAACTAGAAAGGGGGTTACAAAGTGAGAGGAGGTGGTGGTGGGAGATCTAAACCTGCCAGATATTGATTGGGCCCTGCCGCAGGACTGCATGCTGGTGCAGATGGTTGAGAAACCCACTAGGCAGGCTGCTATTCTTGATGTGATGCTCACCAACTAAAGTGGTACGAAGAGTGAGGGTAGAGGGGACCACTAAGATCCAGCGACCATTACTCTATTCAGTTTGACCTGGCCCTTGGGATGAATAAGCTTTCATCAAAGGCTTAAGTTCTAGATTTCAGAATTGCAGACTTCAGCTAGATGAGTGAGCTGGTTCAGGACAAGTTAGTTCGGTGGACAGCATCAGGGATGTGGAGGAAAGATGGGGAACAATCAAGAGGGCCATTCTTGAGGCAACAAAGTCTTGCACGAAAACGGTAATCAAAAGAAACGGGTACAAAAGACCAGTATGGTTCTCTGGAAAGATCAGGAAAGCAATGAGAGCTAAAAGCCCCAAAGACATTTACCCAGTACGAGGAACAGCAAGGAGAGGAGGAATGGGGAGAGCACCAGTAGAGAACCAGGGGAACCAAAAGGGCTGTCAGAGAGGCTAAGGCAGACACAGAGCTGCATATTGCAGAGAGGGGCGAGCAGTGGAAACTGTTCTTTTGAGAAACAGTATTAGGGGGCAAAAAGAAAGAAAGGTGGAAGAATGGTTATGCTAGCTAAAGGAGGTAGGGTAATTGAGGACAACTGGCAGAAAGCAGCTGTTCTTAACGACTGTGTTTGCTTTCTGTTCACAAGGGGAAACAGAGGGACTCTGCCAGAGAGTGGCATTAAGGCAGCTGTAAGGGGCATATCAGAGATGTGACAGAAAGTATTTACGAGTCAAAGGGTTCAGAAAGATCTAGGAGCTGTAAACATACCTCATATATCAAACCTGTTACTCCCTCCCTCTATCAGCAAACTTATTGTTCTCTTGAAAACTGTAAAATACAGCTCTCAGTAACACGTTCAGTATAATGTATAGCTGATCTTGATTTTGCAATATTGTACAAGTAAAAGAACTGTAACCTTTAGCTGCCATTCTATGTCTATATGTATTAAGTGTTTGTTTATTTTTCTGACGCGGAGCCTTTGTAAATGAGTCCCTAACTCAAAGGTTGTAATCCTAAAGTCTGTTAAATAAATAAATAAACATACGATAGGCCCTAGGGCCAGATGGGATGCATCTGAGGGTGCTCAAGGAATTGGCAGCTTAACTAACTGAATTACTGGTAGCACTATTCAGTAGCTCAGTTTAGACGGGGTAGTTCCAAAAGACTGGAGGGAGCAGACGTAGTCCCACTGCATGTGTTTGGGGGGGGGGACAAGGGGCAACCGGGTAACTACAGACCTGTCAGTCTTACCTCTGTTGTGGGTAAATTGATAGAGACACTAGTCAGAGGGGGACCTTGTGGACTACCTGGAGAGCAGCGGACTCCAGGATAGTAAACAGCACGGGTTAGTGCCAGGGAGGTTCTGTCATACCAGCCTGATAGTATTCTTTGACTGGGTAACGAGGGCAGTGGATAAGGGCCATGCTTTGGATTTTACTCTACATCGATTTCAACAAGGCTTTTGACTTGGTGCCTCACAGAAGGTTGCAGCAAAGTACACAGTTAAGTGGGTTAGAAACCGGTTGGAAGGGGGACAGCAAAGGGTTGTGGTTAATCAAATCTGAAGAGGGAGGTCACCAGTGGGGTGCCACAAGGATCGATCCTGGGTCATAGGTATCATAGGTATATAGAAGCTTATAGACTTTCGTCCTCAATGCTTGCCATTTAACTTATTTAAATATATGTTTTATTTGAACTGTTTAGGAATTTGTCTAATCTTTTCTTGAAGGTATCCATGGTCTGACTTGCTACTATTTGTAGAGGTAGTTTATTCCATAAGGGAACCACTCTTTGACTGAGCTGGGGGAGCAAAAAAAACAATTCAGTGTAACAAGGCCTACACATAAGGTAGGCAGGATGCTAGGGTGTATAGGTATGCAGTAATGCACGACAGAGAGTGTGTGTGATTATTGGCCAATAAGAAAAAATTACTTGCCTTAGTAATCTTGTTTCTTCCCAGTAATACTCAGGTATTCATAACTTTCTGCAGTAAGCCCTTAAGGTAGGACTGCCCGGAGAGAATAGAACATATGCAAATGATGGAATTCTTTGCACGTGACAACTTTTCAAATGCTGCCTTATACTAACTGCCAGTGTTCTAAACTTCTTCAAAATTTCCTAGAAACCTGAATAAGCATACCCGTGTAAGCAGAATACTGCAAGTATCTGTGATTAAAAGAATTAAGAATTCAAAAAACCCTAGTCTCTTAAAAAAAAAAAAAATCTCCAACTGGAGAAAATACAGTAATTAGAAAAACCCCAACAATGTCAGAAACACCTGAAGAGGGGCGAAGACCAAAAGCCTTGTTTACCAAATGTATACCACTATGTGGCAACGTATATGCAGTCATAGTGATGTACCCTTTTACAGTAGTGCAGCATGCGAGAGTGCAGAGGCTTAAGTTCTGGAAGGGGAGGTAGGGTGGGAAGTTATGAATACCTGAGTATCACTGGGAAGAAACAAGATTACTAAGGTGAGAAGTCTTTTCTTCTAACCCCAGTAATACTCAGGTATTCATAACTTTCTGCAGACTACAAAGCAGTACCACTGGAGGTGGGCACAGAACATTTATTTAGGAAACAGACTCTGCAGGACTGCTGTGCCAAACCTAGCATCACTTCTAGACTGGATATCCAGATCGTAATGCTTCGTAAAGGTGTGTACTGTCTTCCAAGTAGCTGCTTTACATATGTCAACCAGTGGAACATCTCTTGCAGCTGCCAGAGTAGCAGCTGTTCCCCTGGTGGAATGCGCCCTCAACCCTGTTGGGGGCTCCCTACCAGCTTTTGTATAGCAGAACTGAATACTCTGGACTATCCAGCGAGAAACAGATCTCTTAGAAGCTGGATTACCTTTTACCACATCCCCATAGGTCAGAAACAACTGTTTCCTATTCTGCCTATGGTCCTTAGTGGCTGTTATGTAATGACTGAGAGCTCTCTTTACATCCAGACTATGAAGTCTTCTTTCACCAGAGTGGAATGCTCAGTGAAAAAGATGGGTAGGGTAATGGATTGGTTAAGGTGAAAATGAGAGACTACCTTATTAAGAATTTTCTATTTGTTCTCAGAACAACCTTATCTCTGTGAAAAGAGAGATAATCCTGCTCCACAGAGAGAGAGCCTGGAGCTCACTTATTCTTCTTGCAGAAGTCATTTCCACTAGGAAAACTGTTTTCTAAGTGACATTTAAGGTGAGCTGTAGCCATAGGCTCAAAAGGGGGGGGGGGCGCATGAGCTTGGCTATACAAACATTAAGGTCCCATGCTGGCATAGGTGCCCTGTGAGGGGGGATGCAAATGGACCAAGCCCTTGAAGAACCGCCTAAAAATGGGTTCCGAAGCTAATGTTACCCTGGCTGCAGCAGAAATGTAGGCAATGCTGCGAGGTAGACCTTGAGCGAACTGGTCTGTAGACCCAGAGAGTGTAAATGAGAGAGGTAATCCAAGACAGCTGGGACCCCAGCCTGTAGTGGAATCTAATCTTTAGTTGAACACCAGATTGAAAACCTTTTGCATTTTGAAGAATAAGTTTTCTTAGTAGAAGTTTTCCTATAACCCCTCAGAATGTGGAGCACTGATTCAGAGAGTTGTAAATCAGCATATTCTAGTTCCTCAAGAACCAAGTTTTAATTTGAGGTTGAGGGACTTGAGGTTCGGGTATAACAGGGTCCCCTGATTGGAGGTCAACAGGTTGTTCCTCAGAGGGAGTCGTATTGGCTTGGCCACAGACACGGAGGGCATTAAAGAGTACCATGGCTGCCTGGGCAAATCTGGAGCTATCAAGATTAGAGATGCTGAGTGGGATCTGAGCTTGAGAAATACCCTGAAAATCAGGGGAAAGGGAAGGAAAGCATACAGGTACCTCCCTGACCAATCCAAAGTCAGGGCATCCAGGGGTAGAGTACCCTGATCTGGTGGCCTTCAGTAGTACTGTGGCAAGTGGTGGTTCTGGTGGGATGGGAACAGGTCTATCTCTGGAGTGCCCCACCTTCTGAAAATTACTTGTACCACCTGCTTGTTCAGAGTCCATTCGTGACGGGCCTGGTTGATTCGACTTTAGGCATCCGCCAGGGTATTGTCCTTTTCTGGTAGATGGATTGCCTGCAGAGATACTCCTAAAGAGTACGCCAGGGTCCAGATTTTCATGGCCTCTGTGCAAAGGGGGCCTGACCTGATGCCTCCCTGTTTGTTGATGTAGTTCACTGTGGTGGTATTGTCTGTTCTGACCTGTACCACCTTTGTCTGTACTAGTCCTGAAAAAGCTTTCAGTGTCAGAAAAACAGCTCTGAGTTCCAACAGATTTATGTGCTGGAGGGACTCTGCAGTTGACCAGGTACTCTGGGTTGTATGGTTTCCCCAGATGGGCACCCCAACCCAGGAGGGATGCATCTGTTGTGAGAACAACTGAGGGAGATTCTCTCTGAAAGGGGACCCCTTCTCTTAGATTGGGTTATTCCTTCCACCACTGTAAAGCCTGCAGCACAGTTCTTGTGACTGGGATGGGTTTTGAGAGAGAATCTTTTCTATGACTCCAGTGAGCCCTGAGGTGGAACTGGATGTCCCTCATTTGAAACCCGGAACCCAGCACTGTGCCTGTGGACGCAGCCATATGGCCCAGGAGTTGCAAGAACTGTCTTGCAGGCTTGCTTTTATTAAAGGTGAATGAATTTGCCACTAGCTGAAGATTTCTGATCCTGTCTAGAGGGAGGTAGGCCCTGCCCTGCAGGGTGTCCGTCTCTGCCCCTATGAACTGCAACTTTTGTGCAGAAATGAGTACTGACTTTTTGTGATTGATGATGAACCCCAAGGATTCCAACAGACCTTGGGTGAGGTTTAAATACTGAGTGACCTGTTGTGGTGATTTGCCCACCACCAGCCAATCGTCCAGATATAGAAAAACTGTCGCACCCTGCCTTTGAAGGTGTGCCACCACTGGTGCTAGGCACTTTGTAAAAAACCCTGAGGCCGAAGAAAGGCCAAAAGGCAGGGTTGAAAACTAGTAATGGCCTGAAGGGAGTCTGAACCTGAGATATTTTCTGTGAGACTCCCTTATGGGAATGTGGAAATGGGCGTCTTTTAAGTCCAGTGATGCCAGCCAATCCCATTTATGGATTGTTGGCAGAATCGGTGCTAAAGTTACCATTTTGAACTTTGGGTTTTTTAGATGCCTGCTTAAGGCTCTGAGATCCAATATAGGCCGCCACTCCTCACTTTTCTTTGTGGTGAGGCAGTATCTGGAGTAAAAACCCCTTCCTCTCAGTAGGTTTGGAACAGGTTCCACTGCTTTTAACAGTAACAGTTTCTGAACCTCTGCCTCCAGCAGGTTCTTTTCTGCCAGGGAAGGTGTACTGAAACCCCTGACTGCTAGAGGAGGAAGGGATTTGAAAGCCAGAGACAGACCCTTACCCACTACCTCCAGGAGCCACTTGTCTGTGGTGATGTTCAGCCAAGCCTGGAGGAAGTGGGAAAGTCTGCCTCCGACAGGTAGTGAGGAGGCGGCCTGTACTTCAGGGGGTATGCTTGGCTTGGGGCTGAGGTTGTGCTTGTGACCCACGCCTAGAACCCTTTTGACCCCTGCCCCTAAAGTACCCCGCTGTGGGTACTGCTGGTACTGGGGTGTGGCCACTGGCTGGAAAAAGGGCCTGGTGTGGAAGGCCCTGCCCCGGCCTCCCCATCCATAAGGCCTGGTGGATGGAGAAGCTCTCTCCTTACTAGAGTTGCTTCTGTATGTGGCCTTGTACTCATCCACCTTTTTCATGAATGCCGCTGTAGACACATCAAAACAGTTGATTGAAGAGCGACACTCCGAGCGACCAGACTGTTCAGACGGAGAGTGAAATCTGAGGAAGTTTAGAACACTGGCAGTTAATATAGGGCAGCATTTGAAAAGTTGTCACATGCAAAGAATTCCATCATTTGCATATGTTCTGTTCTGTCCGTCAGTCCTACCTAAAGGGCTTACTGCAGAAAGTTATGAATACCGCAGTATTACTGGGGTTTAGAATGACACTCTTCTCAAGGGTGTTGTTAAGCAAACACCCAAGAGAGAAGTTTGGTTATTGACCATACCATAATCCGAAATCCCTGGAGTGTTTCATTGCAAATGCAACATCTGTAAGAAAAGTCACAGCAAGTGACTTTTCTTACACACATCATGCAGTTGTAATATTTCTTTTGTGTGGGAACCAGTGTAAAACTAAGTAAAAAATAAAGTTCCTGTGCCTGACTGTGTGGTTCCTTCAGTGTCCCCAACACTTCCCTAACTCACCAACTCTTCCCTTACTCACCAAGAGTAAGATGCTGGGGCGACAATTTTCCACTGGCACGTGAGACACAGCGGGTGCGATTATGAGTTTTGCAGCTTCCTCAATGTCTCCAGTACTTCCCTCATTTACTAAGAGAGATGTGCAGCTGGCTGGCTGTCTTGAGCAGTGTGAAGATTTGTGTTATAAAGAGGTTGACGCCTTGTAAAAAGTACAGGCGTGTAATGATGGCCACATAACTACACGTCTGTACTGGTGTTTTAGCCAATCACAGTGTCAGAATCTTGTTACACAGGTTATAAGAAGGGGTATGGACAGCAGAAGGAAAGAGGTATTACTGCCTGAGCACTGGTGAGACCCCACCTGGAATACTGTGCCCAGTTCTGGAGTCCTCACCTGAGGAAATAGGACAGGCTGGAGATGGTGCAACGTAGAGCGACCAAAATGATTTTAGGGCCAGCGGGGCAGATCTTATATGGATCGTCTCAAGGTACTGAACATGTACTTGCTGGGGGCCAGACAGGAGGGGAGATATCACAGAGACATTCAAGTTTCTGAAGGGAATGAACAATGTCAACTGCGAATAACTATTTAGCGTGAGTAGCAGATCAAGAACGCAGGGGCAGGAATGGAAACTGATGGGGGAGGGGGGAGTTCAGGAGGGATGTGAGAAAGTTTTATTTTAGAGAAAGAGTGGTGGAGCCGTGGAACAGTCTGTCAGCTAATGTACTGGGCACCAAAACTGTCAATGGTTTCGAACGTGGCTGGGACAGAGGGAAGGGCTTAGTGGTTGCTCAGAGTGGTGGGGAGGGGGAGCATGGCAGTGGATAGTGCAGGGTATTAAATGAGCCAAAACAAACTGAGTAGCAGTTTTACCTGTGAAAGTGCTGATTAACTGTGAAAATGCATAGCACTTGGTACAGCCTGATCAGTAAAATAATAAAAAAAAAAAAAAGTATTATTTTATTCGTGTTGTCTACAGTGCTATGGACTCACTCTAAAAATGGGTAGCAGTCTGCATTTTTGGCAATGGTTAGCAATACCCCCTGTTTTGCCTAGTATTTTGCTATGCTAAACCAGCTATTTAATATCCTATAGTGTGGATTAGAACCCTGTATGGGACATTAGGTTCTGGGGTTGTTAGGGTTTTATGGGCAGACTGGATGGACCAGTGTTTTGTTTTGGTGCCCTGTTTGTGTCAGGGGATGTCGATCTTATCCATGTGTTGTGCCTTGCATTAATGAAGTGGTGCTACGGCTATGCTGCTTTTAATGTAAAATGGGTGCAGTTCTTAAGTGTTTTTGTTTCATTGTGTAGTTCTAGCCTGTTTATTATAGCGCTGCTTTAATTCTGTTGAAAAGAACAATATTGCCCCCTGAAAAACTATTCTTTAATCCAATTAAACCTGTTTTTTCTTTATAGCTGAGGAACGATGGGGGATGACAGACCATTTGTGTGCAATGCCCCAGGATGTGGACAGGTATGTTTTTCATACTTACCCTTGAATATGTTTTTATGTTGTTGTTGTCGCCATCGTCATTGTTGAACCATGGATTTTGCTGCTGGATGAAGTGGCTAGTATCTTCTTTTATTGGGTCATTCTTCAAAGGAGCTGACTGTAGCAGGCTTGTTTTCCTGTGGGCTCCTAAGAAGCAAGAACACTCCTGGCAACGCAGTGCAGTGCAGGCTGTGTGAGAGTTGCAGCTTCTGTACCCTACAGCACTTTGTTTTAGTGTGCAGCTCTTTCCCATGCAGAAAGCACTTTGTTTCCCTTGAGGCAAACTCTAATCTGGAATGCAGATTTAGTGAAGATTCAAATACTTAGTGCCGTGGTGTTGTGTTGCATTACAGATGTCCATTAATGGCATGTACTGCATTGCGAATGCGCAGTGGCATGGTGTATTGTGCCCAGTTGTGCTGTTTCTAACAACGTGGATTCATTCAGCCTTTGCTGCACACCTGCAGAATGCTGGCTTGAGGAGCTGCCACCCTGGAAACATACAATAGATCTGAACTACATAGCCTGCACTACCTCCATGGCTCCTACCTAACTCCATCCAGCCATCAGACCTTTATTTACCACCAAAGAGATTGGTTGCTCCTGGTTCTGCTCGGCGTTTCTCAGTTTTTTGAGTTTAAGATACCACTGATGTTCTGTTCAGTTTTGGTATGCCCTCTTTTTTTTCCCCCCTTAAAACCATTTGGAGCATTTTTTACTCAAGATCTTGGCTACCCCTAAGGGGAGCCCTTCGGGTGGGTTTAAGTTATTCCAGGAGGATGACAGAAACTAATTTCTGTGACTGGCATCAATAAATGCCTGGACTTTGTAGGTCCAGAGCAATTACTGGTCAAGGACAGCCCTAAAGGGATGTTAAAGAAGTCGCAAAAAAAGGAGCAAGTCACCAGTTAAAAGTCCAGAACTACTTCTTAAGCAGGTAAGTCCTCCCTTCTCTGTTCTATTGTCCAGTTCTCTGGTTTTGTTTATCACCCCTTACTAGTGGCTGATGCTGAGTAGTTGACTGAGTTTCTGACTTGACTGACGTGAGTGGCTCCTTTAATGAGAAGGGGAAATCACTAAAGACTCCTGGGTGGCAGCTGGCTTACCAGGCCAGTTGTTTAATTGTTTAATTAGTATTTCGGAAAGACCTTTGAGTGTGAGCTTTTTTACAAAGGTTCCACGTCAGGGTGGACAATAAGACAATACACATATTCAGTGGTTACAGAGGCCTGATCATTAGGCATTAAAGAGCGATTACATGACAAATAGGAGAAAAAAAACTGAGCAGTTGTAATTGAATACTAAGCTATTTCTAATTGGTTGCCCTAGGTAGCACATCCCTTGAAACCTCCAAATCCATTGATAGACTATGGCAGAGTAACTGCATATGGTTTAACGCTATCCCAGATGGCGAGAGGCTGGGTGACAGTGAAACAAGGGGGACTGAGTTTGAAACCAACCGCAGAGAAGCGAGAGATGGGGGATAGTGAAGCGAGAGGCTCAGAGGTCTTTGTCGAGTATGGTGTGTGTGGGGGGGTATGGGAGGCAGTACCAAGTGTGTTTAAAGAGGACTGATAGCTTACTTAAGCCTTGGCTAGGCTGGAATGGAAGCAGGGTTCTCTAGGTAGCCCTGCTGGGCTTTACCTTGGGAGTAGCCCTGTCTATCAAGTGGGGCCTGAGAAGCAGGTGCATTTTGAGTTAGACATTAGGTGCTGTTTGAGGCCTACTTTGAATTGAGACAGGCTGTTGTTTGTTTGTAATTTCATCGGGAGTTCATTTATCCAGATGGGGGGCCGATAGGAGAAAGCACGCTGCCCTAGTGAGGTTCAGCGGAATGGTATGGACAGTGCTCCATTCTTCCTCTGTCTGGTGATGTGTGTTGAGAGAGAAGCCTCGAGCAGGTTTCAGTATACAGGGTGGGGTTTTTCCGAGGAGTGCCTTCTTTCCCAGGAGGCAAGTTTGGTATTTGATTCTGTCTTTTAGATTAAGCCAGTTTATGCGCTCATACAGGGTGCAAGTATGGTGTGATCTGCACACAGGGTAGGCGGCATGCCTTACTGAGTGCAATTTGGATCCTTATGAGCACTGTATCGGTAGCAGCTCCATAGACCACCAGCCCGTAGTCTATCGTGGAGAGTATGGAGCTGGAGACTGAGATTCGGAGTACTGACGGGTTGAGGGATTTCTTATGCCTATAGAGGACCCCGATCTTTGTGTTTACCACTTTGACAAGGGAGCCTGAGTGGTGCGTATAAGTGAGAGAGTCATCAATGGTGACTCCAAGGTACTTGAACAAGTGCACCTGCTCAATCTGCTCACCAGCCTTGTTGGTCATTACAAGGGGAGCATGCTTGTGTTTGTTGTAGGGGCTGGATTGTAGCATGGCCTTGGTTTTCTTGTAATTTAGTAGCAGCTTTTGCTTACTGAATCAGTCCTCGAGTTTATTGAAAGAGTTCTGTAGTTCTGTTTGTAGGGCAGCCTGAGAGGTGCTGCTGCTCAGGCAGCATGGCATCATCCGCATACAGAATAAGTTTGGTGTCACAGGCTGTGGGTAGGTCATTTACAAAGAGGCTGAAAAGCAGGGGCCCTAGAATTGATCCTTGAGGGACTCCTAGGAGTACATCTCTGGAGCTGGATAACGTCTGCCCGATTTTGACTTGCTGGCTCCTGTGTGTTAGGTAGTCATTGAACCAATTCACGGCGTTTGGTGCCACACCTAATCTTTGGAGCTGGAGTACTAGTTGGAGGTGGTTGACGGTGTCGAAGGCTTTGGTGAGGTCAATGAAGATGGACCCCACCAATTTGTCTTCATCCATTGCCTTGTGCGCATAGTCAGTGTATTCCAGCAGTGCCGTGGTGGTACTGTGTTTTTGCCTGAAGCCATGTTGGTTTGGGCAGAGCAGATTGTACTTATTGAGGTATTCTGTGAGTTGACTTGCCGCAATTTTTTCCAAAGCTTTGGATAGTGGGGAGAGGATAGATATTGGCCTGTAGTTTGACACCAGCGCCTTGTCACTATTCTTATGCACTGGAGTTACCAGAGCTTGCTTCCATACCTCTGGAAATTGAGCTAGGGCCAAGGATTTATTAAATAGCATTGTTATGGGCATGATAAGAATATCAAGGGTGAGAGATAGTAACTTCATGTCTAGCCTGTCACTCCCCAATCTGGTTTTGCCTAGGACTTTCCTGACAATCGTTAGGGCCTCCTTCACCGTCACCTTCATAAAGTAGAAGGCTGGGTGGTTAGTTATGAGCAGGTTGGCGCAACCTTGGTCCTCCACAGGCAGAAGGTAGTCTGGAGGCAGCACTGAGGACATGTCTGTAAAGGCCTGGTTAAAGGCATCAGCAATGGCTAGCGGATCTGAGGAGAATGAGTTATTAATGTTGAGCATCTTTGGGTGCTGCTTTTGATCTTTACCAAGGATGTTCTTGATGTTGTCCCAAAACCTCTTTTCATCTCCCCATGCATTGTTAAGCTGGGTCTTATGGAAATTGGCTTTTGCGAGCCTGATAAGTTTTGTGCACTGATTTCTAGCCGTTTTTGTAGCACTGTAGGTCATGCTTGCTGCCTGAGTTTAAGGCTTTTTCCCAGAGGCAGTCCCTCTCATTTAGGAGGGAGAGGAGCTTCCCATCAATCCAGCCGTTAACCTCCCCCCGAATTTTGCGTTTTGTGCATGGTGCATAGATACTACAGATGGAATTGAAGCCCTCAGTGAAAAAACTAAGGGCCTGGTCCAGCGTAGGTGCCTTGTTCATGGGGGACCAGTTGTAGGCAGACAGGGCCAATTTGAGGGCTCCAAGTTTGCCTTTCTGCAGAACCCTGCTCTCGATGAGGCGGGGTGGGCTTTTGGCAAGTTTAGTAGTCCATATAAAGGAGATTGGGGAGTGGTCACTTAGCACGTCCGGGAGAACCCTGAGTTCAGAGAATCGAGTCGGTGAGCTAGCTAAGACCCAGTCATTGAGGGTGGTGGTACCAGCCTTGTAGTTCTGCCTGGTGGGGTGAGTTACGAGTTGCGTGAGATTGTGGGAGGTGATTAGATCTCTGGAGGGTGTTGCCTTCTTACATAACCAGTTAATATTAAAGTCACCGGTCAAGATGAGTTCTGAGCCCTTTCTGAGTGTGATGATTTCTTCCATAACAAGAGGAAGGCCATCCTTGGCTTTCTTGGGGAGCAGGTAGGTTGTGGCGATGGTAAGGGTCTTGCCTTTTAGGCCGACTTATATTTTTACTACTAGTAGCTCATAATCCTCCACAACTTTGGAGATGGGGAGGATGGAGCAACTTGGTGAGTTTCTGGCATATAGAGGCAGCCGCCACCTTTCCTGCCTATTCTATCAAATCGAAATGCTTGGAATCCTTCGATGGCCACCTCGCCATCTTTGATCCTACCCGACAGCCAGGTTTCAGTTAGACAGAGTATGTCAGGGGCATGGATGGTCATCCAAGCCTGGAGCTGGTCGAATTTGGCAGTTAGGCTGCAGATGTTTATCGATGGCTATCTTTAGGCCGTTCACTGTATGGACCCGCCCCTGCTCCTCAGGGTTGTTGGTCCAGGGTTTAGGTGAACATTGCCAGAGAGCAGCAGTAGCAGAAAGATAACCTTTCTGGCAGATAGGGTGATGTTTATCTTCCCTCGTGTCTTCCATCGCCTGCGCTTCAGGTGAGGGAGGGGTGTATACGCCTGTATTAAATTAGGGGGGAAGCTAACCGTTAAGGTTACAGTTTGGAAGGTTGGCTTGGCGATAACTGTGTATGGGAGGTGCGGGAGGATAAAGAGCCTATTGTTACCAGAAGTGGTAGTGACCATGTGTATACTTTTCTTCCAGCTTGCACCCAGTGAGGATTCAGAGTGGGGAGGTAGGGGTCCGAATTTGTATATGGTACCAGCAATGCCAAAAGAGGTAGTGAGGAGTAGTAGTTGGTGGTTGCACCTCATGGTAGTTTGTTAGGTGTTGCTGGCCTGCTTAACTGATAGCTGGTTTATAGTTGAAAGGGTATACAGTCGAATTAGGGTGAGGTCCCTAACAATAGGGCAGGTAGAGCAGTAATTGAGAGCAGTTAGATGGAGTGGCTGGAGGAAAAGTTGAGAGCATATGTGTGATCCTGTGGGTGGGACTGCTTTAAAAAGGGGCGGTGAGAAAGTGGGTCAAATCAGGTATTGAAGACAGGGAGGCCAGTAGCATGAAAATGTGCAGCAGTGGAGTGACCAGTCAGCTGCTATGCTGAGGAAAGGGGTGGAGAAAGGGTCTGTTTAATACTGTGAGGAGGTGGAGGAGAGGAGGTGGGTGAAAAAATTCAGTCCAGAACACAGCACAGAAAGAGATTTCCCTGAGATCAGGAAGCGCCAGGCGTTGGAAAATCAGCCAAGGAGCAAAGCTGCCAGTCAGTGCCTGGCTCCTCCACTGGGTGTCCAGTCAAAACAGTGGCATTCAAAATCACGAGTTTCGGAGGTCCGGTGTGTACCTGAATCTGTCCGGGGGCCAGTCGGGTGGTCTGTTAGCTGTGCCTGCTCGGAGAGAGCCAGAGGCCAGGAGCAGCAGGAAGCCACTAGATGGGCTGTCTGTGGAAAAGAGGGAAACACAGTGACAGAGGATTAAATACAGCTAGAGTACAATAGCAAGCTCAGTGGGGGCAGGCAATGGGGTAGGACAAAGCATGAGGTAAGAGGTGGTAAGTGCAGGGGCAATTATTTAGAGCTAGAAGAGGAGTTAATGGGGGGGGGGTCTGTGCTTTGGCACCAGGACGTCTGAGGAGGACAGCAGCAGCAGGGAGGTGTAAGGGAAGGGTTTGTAGGTAAGGCAGAGAAGAAAGTAGGGTGTTTAGAGAGACAGCATTACAAGTGGGGCAGAGAAATTAATAATTGGCAGAGTGACCAGTGTGGGGAAGGGGCAGGGTTTGCCAGTAGGGCAGAAGTGGAAAATTGCAGCAGTCTTACTCAGTAGCTAGGTCCAGCAGTCAAACATCAGCTACTATACAATATAGTTTGTCCAGCACTAGATTGCACAGCACTAAGTATCACCGAGAGACTAGACTAGTGGCTTGTAATAGACTAGCTAAGCTGGCAGGTAAAGTAAGACCAATTGATGCATAACATATGTAAATTACATGAACAAAAATTCAGTCCAGAACACAGCACAGAAAGAGATTTCCATGAGATCAGGAAGTGCCAGGCGTTGGAAAATCAGCCAAGGAGCAAAGCTGCCAGTCAGTGCCTGGCTCCTCCACTGGGCGTCCAGTCAAAACAGCGGCATTCAAAACCACACGTTTCGGAGGTCCGGTGCGTATCTGAATCTGTCTGGGGGTCAGTCGGGTGGTCTGTTAGCTGTGGTCTGCTTGGGGAGAGCCAGGGCCACAGGAGCAGCTTGGGAAGCCCGCAGATGGGCTGTCTGAATCTTTCCAGGGGTCAGTCAGGTGGTCGGTTAGCTGTGGTGTGCTCGGAGAGAGCCAGGGCCACAGGAGCATCTTGGGAAGCCCGCAGATGGGCTATCTGAATCTGTCCGGGGGTCAGTTGGGTGGTCTTTTAGCTGTGACCTGCTTGGAGAGAGAGCCAGGGCCACAGGAGCAGCTTGGGAAGCCCGCAGATGGGCTGTCTGAATCTGTCCAGGGGTCAGACGGGTGGTCTGTTAGCTGTGGCCTGCTTGGAGAGAGCCAGGGCCACAGGAACAGCTTGGGAAGCCCGCAGATGCATCTGGTTGTTGGTGGAGGTCACCCGGTCCAAGGACTTTAGGGTGGTCCATGGCGGCAAACAGTCAGGGTTTGTTTTTGAGGAGTCCTTGGTTGACTTGGATGGATCGTCCATGTTGTCTATGAGGTCTCACACTTTCGACCATGCTTTGGTCGGGGAGATGTCCACTGACCATGGGCCGGTGTCTTTTGGGGCTCTCCTCTGCCTTATGTCAGAGTCCATGAATGTGCCCTTGGAACCAGTTCAGAAGCAGGCCCAGTACCCCTTCAATGATATACTGGACACGGACAATTCCCCAGGATTGCCTTTCCCATGGCTGAGGCCATCTTGGGACCAGCCCTGGAGCTTTGGCAGTGACCAGCATCCTGCCTGGCACCCTTCACACATATTATTCGCAAGTATGCAGTCCCTACAGGGTCCTTTTCGGGGTTCTCAGACTACCCTTCGGCCAAAGGGTTGGTCTTGAACTTGACCTTCTGGAAGTCCGGGGGCTAAGGAGACGTGGACAAGCCCCCGACAGATAAAGAAGCTTGACCATGTGGCCAAGAAGGTCTTTGCTGCATCTTCTCTCTGTCTCCAGCAGGGAGTTATGCCATTCTGATGGCTAGCTTTGGTCACTCCCTGCTGGGAGTGCCGGATGAACTGTCCCCTCACCTCCCTACTGACAAGCATTGCCAGTGAAGTTGGTCAGAGACCAGGGTCAAGCGCTGCCAGACACCAGCTCCAGATGGCTTTGGACATGGGCGACTCTGTGCCTGTGCCATAGCAGCAGCCACTGTGATGCACTGCAGGACCTGGCTGCGGATGTCCACCTTCATGGTGGATACCCAACACAAGCTGGCTGATGTAAAATCTCAGAGCACTGACCTCTTTAGCCCTGGGTGGAGTATATCTCACCAAGATTAAGAAGTCCAGCGCCACTCTAGGTTCTGTGGCTTTGCCCCAGAAGGATCCTAAGGCTCAGAAGCCTAAGAAAAAGACCTTCCAATATTGATCCTTTTAGCCACAGCAGCCCCTGTGGAGGCAATACCAGTCCCGGCATCCGAAGCCCAAGTTCGGTGGCCAGGGGCGAAAAGAGGCTGGGTGTAGTGGAAGTGGGGCCCCACAGTCCCCAGTGGCCAGTGTCCTCTCCAAAACTGCCTAGTGATGGGTGGAGGGCTGTAACTCTCCTTCCTGTCCAGTCCCTAATCCAGCTGCCAGTGGGAGATGACTACACCACTTCTGGCCACGTTGGTCATCATTACTATGGACAAGTGAATACTACAGGTGATAGGCAGAGGGTTGTCTGTAGGGTTTGAGACTCTCCGTCTTACCGACTCCACACTCCTCGGGACTCCAGGGTGTCACGGGACACACTATCCGCCCTCTTGGAGGATGTTGCTCAGCTCCTTCCGAAGAAAAGACTAGCCCATGTCTCAGATGCCCTGGCAAGTCAGCAGTACGCGTGCAGGCACTTCTGGTCCTGAAACAGATGGAGGGGCTGGCACTGTATACCAGATCTGCACAATCTCAATCAGTTCATGTGGAAGCACAAGTTCCAAATGGTCGCTCTGAACCAGATTATACCATCCCTAGAGCAGGGCAAATGGTTTTGCTCCCTGAATCTCCAAGACTCATTCAAACAACATGAAGTCTTGCTGTAGTCTGACAATAGCAGTGAGTCCCAACCTTCGAACTGCCCTGGAGATGAAAGAGTTAACTTTCCTTACCAGGCATGGAACGCTGAGCTCGAGCTCGGTTGAGACTCTGTCTGTTGCTGTTTGAACTCAAACCGTCAGATTCTTTACTCTGCCTCACTGAACAGTCGCTCCGGAGATTTCTCCTTCTGCTCGGTTCAGTTTGTCAGTTAAAGTACCGTTTTTCTCGGTTTTAGACCGAATTTAAACCGCAACCTGTAGGTTCAGTCTCTGTCTGTGGTATTCGTGAGTACTAGATAGGTTTATAATGTTTCTATTCTGTGTGGAACTTGTAAATGGTTCATCGGTTCGGTTTGAACCGATCAAGTTGCTAAAAAATCTTTATTTGAACTTTTAGAGTGTGGTTACCGGTTCTTATCGGTTCTAAAAAAAAACCGGATTTTATTACGTTTTTTTCCACGACCCGTGACACGGTCAGGAACCGATAAGAGGGTCTTGCCTGGTGGATTGCCATTAAAAGGGTAAGTTTGTTAGGACTGGCACAATGTCTGAGAAACCCAAAGAAAAAGCGGCCACTGGGTTTCAACGCTACGGTGTGTGTGAAGTCTTTGCCAAGGCGATCCCACACCACCTGTGTTTATTGTCTGAGGTTTGACCACCTCAATGCAGACTGCCAGATTTGTAAAAATTTTCCTGCAGCTACCCTAGAAAATGAGTTGGTAGGCTCAGGGAAAGGGAGGCCAAAAAGTCCGATGAACCGGATGGCCAGCTCAGTTTGGTTCAGACTGAACCAGAAGGAGTGCCCTCTGACCAGGGCGAGACTTCTTCGGGCACAAGGAGATCCGATTCTGAGGAGTCATTCCAGCTAAGAGAACAAGAAAGGAAAAATCAGCTGGTGTGGAGCCAAAACTTTCTTCTCCAACCGCTGAAGAAATAGCCAAAGCGATAAAAATTGTGCAGTCGCTTTCCCCGGTTCCGACCGAACCGGCACCATCAGGGAGGCACTTGGTTCGGCCGGTTCCACCAGTTCAAGATTATGATTTAGAGGAATATTATGAACCGGAGGAGGAGGAAGAGGAGTATGAGGAAAATGAATGTGGTTTTGAAAGTCTGAATGTGCCCATTGACCCGGACATCTCCCCAGACAGACCTTCAGAAGTGTCTCCTCCTAGGCTTTCTGAGTCCCCCTCCCATTTCATGTTTTATAAAAAAGTGGCTGAAACCCTCCAGCTTCCTATGGAAGAAGCTGTGGATGACTAGGAGGAGCCTGACTATGTGGAAATGATGGATATCCCAGTCTAGGAGGCTGTCTATTCCCTTACACAAATCTTTTGGGAAACAGACATTTAAGATTTTAAAGACTCCTAACACCATACCTCCTGTGGATAGAAGAATGGACAAGAGGTATACATTGTCAGGCTCAGATATGGAGTTCCTTACACAACAATGCAGCCATGTTGGGGTAGTGCAGGCTGCAGCCTGTGATAAGGCAAATATTCCCTTGGCTTCACACCCCCCAGACAAGGACTCCAGGAGGATTGATGCCATGGCAAAGAAACAATACATTGCAGCATCCTTGGGACTCAGACAGGCCAACTATATGGCCTATACTGCTAGGTATCAGAAATCCAGATGGGACACTGTCATGGCTTTAGCAAAACAGGTCCCTGGCCAGCTTGCCAAGGAGCTGGAGCAGGTGGCTGCTGATGGTATTGAGGCATCAAGGTGCAATGCCATGCTGCAGTGGACTCCAGTGATGTGTCATCTAGAGTCATGGCTACATCTGTGGCACTTTGTAGAATGGCTTGGCTCAGATGTACTAGCCTGTCTGGGATACCCAGACTAAGGCCATGGATTTTCCCGTTGTGGGTAATTCTCTGTTTGGGGAGCAAACAGAGAATTACATGAAGAAAATGGACAAATATAGGACCACCTATAAGAGTGCCCAGACCAAGGAAAGGCAGGCCACTCCTCAAAGGCAGCATCCCAGGGGCAGGGGCAGGCCTTTTCATAAGCCTTTCTACCAAGCCCAGGCCTCCTCTTCTGCCTATGCTCAGAGGGGGTTCTTTAGAGGGAGAGGCAGAAGGGGTACAAGCAGACCTGCTTCCACCCCTCAGCCAAAACCCCCTACCAAACAGGCACCCTGATGGGTTTGCCAGGGCCGATTCTCCACCACCTGTAGGGGGCAGGCTGGCTTACTTTGTCCAGGACTGGAAGTCTCTAACATCAAACAAGTGGGTCCTGGAAGTAGTAAGCCAGGGACTGGTTCTCGGCTTCAAAAAATTTCCAAAGCTGAGAACCAGATCTTTTCCACCTGCAAATCCCTCAGAGGCAGTTGCCGTAGAGGCAGAGGTCTCTTCCCTTCTGGCTCTCTGAGCTGTGGAATGGGTTCCACCCCCACACCAGGGCAAAGGATTGTACTCCAGGTACTTCCTTACCCCAAAAAGACAAGAGAATGGTGGCCCATCCTGGATCTCGGATATTTAAACAAGCACCTTTTAAAGCCAAAATTCAAAATGGTGACTCTGGGAATAATTCTACCCTCTCTAAGGCCAGGGGACTGGCTAGTGTCCCTGGACCTCAAGGATGCCTATTTCCATATTCTCATCAGAAGCTCCCATCAAAAGTACCTCAAGTTCGAGCTGCCCTCAGGCCATTACCAGTTCAGATCAATGCCCTTCGGACTAACCTCTGCTCCAAGGGTGTTCACAAAATGCCTGGCAGTAGTAGTTGCTTCTCTAAGAAGGCAAAGGATTGCCATTTTCCCATACTTGGACGACTGGCTCATAGTAGGTCAGTCCCCAGACCAGAATCAAGTTACACCTACAGATAACTCAGCAACTGCTCACCTCTCTAGGTTTCCTTCTGAATCTTTCAAAGTCAGTTCTAGAGCCTGTTCAGCTCCTCACCTTCATAGGTGCCGAGCTAGATACAGAAAGACCAGAGCCTTCCTTCCCTGGACAGGGCAAGGACCCTTATCCTCTGGCCTCCTCATTCACCCTACAGGTGTCTCGACCAGCAAGGCATTTTCTGCAGCTCCTGGGGCACATGGCTGCTTCTACAGCAGTGGTGCAAGGAGCAAGATTTCAGATGAGGAACATTCAGTTCCATTTGAGAGCTTTTGGTCTCAGAAAAGGACCCTCTGACCAAACTGATCCCAGTGACTCAAACCCTGATCCAGGCCTTGCACTGGTGGCAGGATCTGAACAATCTGAGACAAGGAGTCCCCTTTGTCACTCAGTCTCACTCTTTAATCCTTAGTACAGATGCCTGCCTCTTGGGGTGGGGGGCTCACTTGGGCGACCTGACCACCCAGGGGTTGTGGTCCCCTCAGGAATCTCTGCTCCACATCAATCTGTTGGAACTCAGAGCAGTATTTCTAGCACTTCAAGTTTTTTCCAAGTCTTTTCAGAACAAAGTTATTCAGATCAGAACAGACAATACCACCACAATGTGGTACATCAACAAGCAAGGAGGCACTCGGTCTACGGCCTTGTGCACAGAAGCAATGAAGTTGTGTTCTCTGGCTTATTCCCTGAACACCTCCCTCACAGCAGTACACCTCCCAGGCAAGGACAATGTCCTGGCAGATGCACTCAGCAGGATATCTCAGGGCCATCACGAATGGTCACTGGATCCCCTGGTCTTGGAGGTGATATTCTCCAGATGGGGCACCCCACAGATAGATCTTTTTGCAGCCCCAGACAATCACCAACTTCCCCTTTTTTGCTGCAGGCCCCCAGTGTTGGGCTCAGTCCCCCTGGATGCCTTAGTTCTCAATTGGGAAGGGAAGTTCCTGTATCCCCCCCTTCCCTCTCCTGTTCAAAGTGCTAGTCAAAATCAGGTCTCTACCCTGCAAAGTGATCCTGATTGCTCCAGACTGGGCCAGACAGCCCTGGTATCCTCTCCTATTGTCCTTATCAGACCATTTTCCCCTTGCTCTTCCCAGGAATTACAACCTGTTAACCTGTGCTCAGGGGAGAGTTTGGTACCTGAATCTCAAATCTCTCAATCTCAAGGCCTGGCTCTTGAAGAGTTAAGAATTTGCTGGTTTACACCTCTCCCAAGGTGTTATGGATATTCTAAAGGCTGCTAGGAAGCCTTCCACCAGAACTACTTATAATTCCAAGTGGAAAAGATTTTCCATATGGTGCTCTGGGAAGCATATTTTCCCAGATTCTGCTGATCTGCCCACAGTACTTGACTATATGGTCCATCTCAATAGCTTGGGACTCAGACCAGCTACACGGAGGGTGCATCTGGCAGCTGTTTCTGCTTTCATTTCAGCAGGTAAGCCCTCTTCTATTTCAGCTCACCCTGTTTTCTCCAAGTTTTTCAAGGGATTGCTTCATACCAATCCTCCATTCAGGGATCCTGCCCTGCTTGGGATCTTAACATTTGCATTGCTCAGCTTATGCAACCCCCTTTGAGCCTTTGTCCTCAGCAGAGCTTAAGTACTTGACTTGGAAAACTGTGTTTCTGGTGGCCATCACTTCTGCCAGGCGCATAAGTGAGCTACAAGCCCTGTCAGTGGAGCCTGACTTTTATTTCCTTCCATAGGGATAAGGTGGTCCTCAGGACTAACAGGAAGTTTTTGCCTAAGGTGGTTTCAGACTTCCACCTTAACCAATCTATGTCTCCTCCTGTGTACTTCACTGACCATTCCTCCTCTGGTGAGAGGAGGCTGCACAATCTAGATGTGAAAAGAGCCCTTAGCTACTATATAAAACGTACCAAGGGTCATAGGTTTGACTCCCTCCAACTGTTCCTCACTTATGGTGAGGTGGGCAAAGGAAAACCTGCCACTAAAAGATCCATTGCCAGGTGGATTGTCTCTTGCATCCAATTTTGCTATGAAAAATTAGGTAAGGTTCCACCCTTAGGCCTGAGGGCTCACTCTACCAGAGGTACAGCTGCTTCCCTGGCTGCTGCCAGGGATATTCCTATCTTAGAGATATGTCAAGCAGTTACCTGGAAAACAGTTCACAGTTTTAGCAAGCATTATTCCCTGGATATCCAGGCTAGGAGTGATGCTCGGTTTGGCACAGCTGTGCTTCAGAGCCTATTTCCTAAGTAGGTTCTGTCCCTCCTCCATGGAGGTACTGCTTGGTAGTCTGCTATTGTCAGAATACAGCAAGACTTCATTTTGTTTGAAGAAAAAATTACTCACCTTAGTAATGTTGTTTCTTCTATTGGAGTCTTGCTGTATTATGACCTCCCCCCCCCGCCTTCCCCTCTCAGAACCTTTGTTTTTAGGATGTGGGTGGGCAGTGGCAGTGTTGGCACTCAGGAGGTGCCCCACCTTTTTATCACCCTTTTTCTTTGGGTGAGTGGGTGTTGTGTTATTTCATTTTTGGGTCTCCTGACTTGAGTCTTTGTTTTGGGACCAAAAATTTGTTATTATGTTAGTAGCCAGTTGGCTAGTGTAGGTTTACAGCTTCCACACAGGACCTCAGTGAGTTTAGCTCGTAAAGATCTGACAGTTTGAGTTCAAACAGCAACAGACAGAGTCTCAACTGAGCTCGAGCTTAGCGTTCCATGCCTGGCATGGAAAGTTAACTCTTTCATCTCCGGGGCAGTTCGAAGGTTGGGACTCACTGCTATTGTCAGAATACAGCAAGACTCCATTAGAAGAAACAACATTACTAAGGTGAGTAATTTTTCTTCTTCTACATTCCAGTCCATTTGTCCCATTGGCGGTACCTTCAGTTCCATGCAAATGGGGTTCTGTACCAGTTGCAATTCATGCCCTTCGCCATCTCATCTGCACCCAGGGTCTTCACCAAGTGCATGGCCTCGTAGGATCTTTCCTGAGGCACAAAAACATCAGGGTGTATCCCTGCCTGGGCCACTGACTCACAGCCTGGCCATCCAAGGAGGCTGTCATGTGGTCCAGGAATCTGGCCCTACAGGCCTGTTGGTCAACCCAGACAAGTCCGAACTGGTCCCCTCTCAGATGATCAGGTTTATTGGGGCGGAACTAGACTGCCTGTGGGCCAAGGCCCGTCTCTCTGCAGACCAGGCTCAGGATCTCACCTCTTTGGCCCAGTCACTTCAGGTTGGGTTATCACGCCCTGCTCTAGTATACTTGAGCCTGATGGGGTACATGGCATCCACCAGTAACGTGATCCGTTGGGCACACTGGTGGATGCACCACCTGCAGTGGGAGCTGGGCGGACAGTAGACTTGGCTTCTAGGCCATGTGGGCCAGGAAGTCTTGGTGACCCTACCAATGTGGGATGATGTCCATTAATGGCTGGTCCCTCAATATTTGGAGGAAGAAATCCCATTTCTCCACCCAGAGCTGGCCATCACACTTATAACAGACGCGTCTCTGGTGAGATGGGGGCACACCTGGGAGATCACAGAGCTTATAGTTTCTGGTCACCCCAGGAGTCCCAGCACCACATTAACCTGCTGGAGCTCGGTGCACTGCATCTGGCTCTCATGGAATTTGCTCCTCTGAGCAGAAGTTGGGTCATGCAGGTCCAGATGGACAACGCCTTGGCCATGTTTTACCTGAATAGGCAGGGCAGAGCTCATTCCCTTCACCTGTGTCGAGAGGCCCTCCGCTACTGGACACTCTTGTGTAGCCTGGGTGCAGAACTCCTTGCAGTTCCTGTTGCAGGAGTTCACAGTCAGCTGGCAGATGCTGTCAACCAGGTGGGAGAGATGTCACACGAGTGGTGTCTGCATTAGGAGGTGGTCAGCCATCTGTTCTCCCAGTGGAGCACCTCTCTGGCAGACATGTTTGCCTTATGGAAGAACAGAAGGCTTAACATGTTTTTTTATCTGTCTTCCACAGTCTGCAATACTGCTGGGGGAATGCCTTTGTGCCCTTCCCCTTGATCCATGTGGTAGTGAATTCCTGGAAGGATAAGGCGCAGATGATCTTGATAGCTCTAGACTAGCCCAGACAGTTGTGGTACATGGATCTCCTCGATCTCAGCAGCAGGCCTTTGTGGAGGTTGCCTCATTGTCTGTATGTGCAGTCCAGACAACAGGAGAAGGTTCTGCCCCTGGATCTCTTGGCCTGGTTTTTCAGTGGCTAGAGTCCCGGCCTTGTGTCTTGCAGAAGATGGGCTCCACGTTGTGGTGGCCTCCTAGAAAGAGTCAACTTGCCGAGGCTATGCCTTTAAATAGAAGAGGTTCTTCATTTGATGCCAGGGCAAGGAGCTTGATCACCTTGCCTGCTCTGTGGTGAGCATCCTGGCGTACCTTTGGTCCCTCTCTCAGTTGGGACTGTGAGCAATGACCCTTAAGGTGCCCTTAGCCATCTCTCTATACTGGGCGTGGGCTGGTATGCCGACAGTCAAGGAGAAGGTGGTTGGGCAATTTTTTTCAAGGGCCTTGTCCACTTGTCCAAGCCATGGCCATCTTGGGACCTACTGCTGATGCTGACTTTGCTCATGTGCAAGCCATTTGAGGATTTGCACAGGTGTGAGATGTCACACTTGTCATGGAAGACGGCTTTCTTGGTGGCTATCATGTCAACCAAAAGGAGTAGAGAGTCCCAGGCGCTCTCTTTGGAGTCTCCTTATCTTGTTTTTCACAAGGAAAAGGTCGTCCTTCACCTGCACCTGAAGTTCATTGTGAAGGTTGTTTCGGAGGTTCACCTTAACCAGGTAATTAACCTTCTGGTATATTTCAACAACCCATTTTCAGAGACCAACCTCAGGCTTCATACTTTGGTTCTGCGGAGCCTTATTACAGAGAGCACATGGCTAGAGTTAGGGTAGGGCTCGCATACTGGTTGTAACATACGTTGAAGCCACGTCTGGCAGACCGGCAGTAAAGTTGGCAGGTGGTAACATCCTACATCGACCTCTGCTATAGGTTGGCTGGTAGGGAACCTCCCAAAAGGGCTTAGGGCTCATTCCACCAGGCATACCACTGCTTCGGTGGCTGCCTTCTAGGACATCCCCTTACAGGAAATCTGTAGGGCTCCTACCTGGAGGAAAGCATACACCTTCATCCCCCATTACAGCATTAACATTATATTAAGTTGGCATGCTGCTTTTGGGGCCTCAGTTCTCTAGTGTCTGTTTGCCAAATAGTGGTTCATGCCTTGCCCCTTCCTCCCGGAGAACTGCTAGGAGTCTGCCAGAGTGTGGATAGTGAGCTGTATCCATTAGAAATACAGGTTACTCACCAGTAACCGTAGTTATTGGACTGGGATACACTTCACATCCGCACAGCCCCCTCGGCTTTCCTTTGCATGTGGCACACAGATCCATGCTTCCAGCATGCAGAAGTCATTATGTCATGAGTGGAGCCTGAGAATATACCACCCTGGTGGTGGTTGGAGGTTAGCTTGAAGATATCCGATGAATCAGCCTGTTCCACTGGAACAGCAAGAGTGTGGATGTGAACTGTATACCACTCCTACGACTACAGTTGTAGAGGAGTAACTTGTATTTCTAAGGGCGTGGCTATAATTCACTATCCACACATTGGCAGTTCCACTGGAAATGCTGATTCATTTGAATGTCTTCAAGCTAAGCTCCTCCCACCACTTAGGTGGTGTGTCCTCTGGCTCCATCCTATAATGTCAGATCTTCCTTTCCACTGGAAGAGTCCGGTCTACTCCTTTGCAGTTCTGCAGCATTGTAGGCTATCATAGCTTGACTTTGGCGAATTTGTTTGAAAAAACTCTGTGGGTTTGCAGTGCTCCTTGCAGTGCTCCAGATGACGTTTTAGGCCAGGAAGTAAAAACTTTCTAGTTTTCCAAGCTGGTAGTGTTTCAGTATGCCAGGTGGTATTTTGTGATACGATTGCACTGTTCTGGTTGATGACTCTGGACATTTGAGTTTGTTTATTTAAAAAATAAGTAGCTGCTTGGCTGTTAAGCTAAAAATAAAAGCAAATCATAATCATCTTAATCTATAGTGTGTCATGTCAGTTTGTATGAACAATGCATTTCTTATTTAATGATGAAGTAATACAAACTGACATGACCCACCATAGATTAAGATGATAATCATTTGGTTTCGTTTTTAGCATAACAGCCAGGCAGCTTGCATGTGGGCTGTTTACCAGCCACACAGAGCCCTCCTACAGACACACTCACACTACACACATGGGCCATACCTGGGTAGCAAAGAATTAACCCATTCACTCCAGCAGATCTGGTTTGATTCTTACGACCTCCACTTGCAGTAGTGGTGAGACTATGAGCAAGTCACGTAACCTCACCTTACTCCAGCAGACCTAGGTTTGATTCCCACAGCCACCACTTGCAATACTGTGCGAGTCTGAGCAAGTCACTTGACCTCCTCGCCCCATCAGTCCTGTCTAGCAGACCTAGGTTTGATTCCTACAACCTCCACTTGCAGTACATGTGAGCCCCAGGCCCCAACATGCTCCCCACCCATGCCATGTCCCCACAGAGACACTCGCCCACCTAAGGAAATGCCACCCTAAGTGTTAGTGCCATGGCCCAGAATAAATTCCAGCAAGAATTGCTCCCGTAAATTGTAAAGTAATATCCACTTATTAGTAGTGCCGCCCATCCTCACAGAGTTGGCTCTCACCACTGCAGCCCGAATATGACAGTCGCTCCCAGTAGTGCTGCGATCACAAGCATAAGCACTACTGGGGCTAAGCTACTGGCATTCGGCGCGGCAGTGAGACTCTGTGAGGATGGGCGCCGCAGCACTACTAAGTGGATATTACTTTACAGCTGTTAGCTACGGGAGTGATTCTTGCCAGAATTTATTCCGGGCCGTG
Source organism: Neoceratodus forsteri (assembly GCA_016271365.2). Lineage (NCBI taxonomy): Eukaryota > Metazoa > Chordata > Ceratodontiformes > Ceratodontidae > Neoceratodus > Neoceratodus forsteri. The sequence goes on along the minus strand of JADMNL010000036.1, from coordinate 58,772,226 downwards.
GCATTTCCTTAGGTGGGTGAGTGTCTCTGTTGGGGCATGGGTAGGGATGGTGGTGGGGCTTAGATTGGCGGGTTGTGTCAGGATGACCCAGGAGTCTGCACCAGGCATACTGATTGAAAAAACAGGTGTAACATACGCCGGTACACTTCTTAACTGGACCACTGGCTCCTTGACTACTTTCCTCTCCCTCACTCTGCTGTAGTCTCGTCAACTGAAGATGGAGTCTGAAGAAGTGAAGCTAGTTTGCGGCTTCGAGTTCTGCGTCACGTGTTGGCAGAAAATGTCGAAGACTGGCCCCAACATGTCTTGCCTGTACTGCCTAGGGCCTGCACGTGATGTCTCTGACTGTGGCCTATGTCAGTTGATGCTTCCTTCCTCCTTGGAAGATCATGCAGCCAGGCTTCTTCTTGACTAGGTGACTGACAGGGATCTTAAACTCAGGTGGAAGGGCTGCAAGACGGCCTCTGTTGAGCAGGCTCTGCTGCAGTGGGTACCTCGTTGGCCTTGGCACTGCTTCTGGCTGGGGACAGTGTTGAAAAGGTCCTTCATGGAGGACTTTCATTAAAATGTAACAGGCACTCCAGGCCTACAGGGAAAGACCTGTCCACCACAGTAAGGAACACAAATGCCGCCGACACTGGTTATGGGATCGGGAGAGAGCGCAGCCCTCCTAGTCCCTCGACTCCCCCGACCGTTTGATGCATGTCTAGCACTTGACTCTGGTTCAGCTGCCTGTGGTTGAGGGATCAACTGACAGCTTCATGGTGGCACTGTCAGGCTTGTCAACCTCGACTGAGCAGTCTGTCGAGATCTTTGTCAACCCGCCTGTTGACCAGTTGTCAGAGGATACTGAGGAGTTGATCTTCAAGACCCAGTTTTCCTGTTCCTCACCAGGAGAACATGGACCGGCTGGTGTCCCTGAACAGCTCCACTTGGGATCAGCCTCCACTGGTGGTTGTGTTGCCGAAGCCGGTGCTTATCAGTGCACCTTGGCATGTGGTCTGTACTTGACCCTCCAGTGGCTTCTCCTTGGCATTGGGTTGATGGTCAAAGCTGTAGTCCAGATGCTGTTCACACTCTTAATCCCACTCAGCTGGGAGGTGCTGCTACTGCTCCTCATCCTCTTTGGCCTCTGGTGAGGAGCGGCACTGTCGCCAGATGCATCGACACTATGAGGTACTCCTCTGGAAGCAATGCAGCATTGCGAGGCATGGTAGGGCTCTACCCCATGACCTGTGGTTGACTGACAGGCACCAGTACTACCCATGCCAGTCTATCTTTGGCAGATGTCTCCAGTGTCTGTCTCTCCGCCTTTGCTGGTGGAGCCACCTCCACCGCTGTCTTTGGTCGAAGCCCCAACCCTGGACTCCTGTGCTGCTGCTGACTTGCCAAGCTGGCTGTCTGTGGAAATCGCCCAGTAGGAAGACTCCAGGATGGTTTTGAGGCAGCATACTGCCATTGGCCATCTTTGAAGAGTCCTCAGACAACTTGGATGGATCATCCATGGTGTCGTCGAGGACCCACACCTTCGACCAGGTCTTGTTCTCAGACCTGTCCACCGATGTTGGGTCAGTGTCTTTTGGGGGCTGTCCTCTGTTTAATATCTGAGACCATACAGGTGTCCTTGGAGCCAGTCCAGAAGTGGGCAGAATACTCCTTCATGGACATCTTGGACAAGGACAATTCCGAGGGGGTGGGGGGGGTCCCATGGATCTCTGGCATTCTCCACCCATATAGTTCACAAATATGCGGTCCCTTTTGAGGTTCTCAAACCATCCCTCAGCTGAGGGACTGGTCTTGGACTTCACCTTCCAAGAGGACGTGGAGAAGCGCCCCCCCCCCCCGGTAAGGAGTCTAAGAAGCTTGACCACGCAGCCAACAGCAAGGTCTGTGCCCCTTCCTCTCTTGGTCTCCATCAGGCAAGTTACACCATGATGATGGCGAACGTTGGTCACTCCCTAATGGGAGTGCCAGTGAAGTCCTCTGTCACCTTCTTGCTGATAAGCACCTGCTGATTACGTTCTCAAAGACCAGGGTCATACGCTGGCTAAGCACCAGCTCCAGATGACTTTGGATATGGGCAGTTTTTACGCCCGTACCATGGCAGCGGCTGTTATGATGCGTTGCAGGGCCTGGCTGAGGTTGTCCACCTTCACTGCGGACAGTTGGCACAAGCAGGCCAATGTCCCCCTCTTGGGCATCAGCCTCTTTGGCCCAGGGATGGAAGGGCATCTCACAAGAATTGAGAAGACCAGTGCCACCTTGAACTTAGTGGCTTTGTTCCAAAACGACCCTATGGCCCAGAAACTTAAAAAGAAGCCTTTCCAGTTTTGGTCCTTTCAGACACACCAGACTCGGTAGCAGCATAGTAACTGACGGCAGATAAGGACCGCTAGACCCACCTAGTCTGCTTGTGTTCCTACCTGTATCAGTGGCCACTGACCCTACCTTGTCATTGGCTTTCACCTCTCCCAGCAGGGGCAATACTAAGCCTGACATCCCAAGGCCACGTTCTTTGACCAGGGGCCAAAGAGAGGTGGGAGTAGGGGAAGTGGTACCCCTCCAACTCAAAGACCAGAGCCCCCTCCAAAGCTGCCCAGTGACGGGTCGGGGGTGTCAGTCTCCTGCCTCCCTGACATATCCCTGTTGGGGATCAGCTTTACCACTTCTGGCCATGCTGGTCATCATTACCATGGACAAGTGTTTCCTAGAGGTGGTAGGCAGAGGGTTGTCTCTTGATTTTAAGGCTCTCCCACCATACTGATCCCACGCTCCTTGGGAGTCCTTGTTGTCACAGGACAAGCTGTCTGCCCTAACAGATGACATCGCTCAGCTTTTTGCGAAAGGAGCCATAGCCCGTGTCCCAGATGCCCTGGCAAGTCGGGGGTACATGTCCAGATACTTCCTGGTCCTGAAACAGACAGGGGGAAGGGAAGGCTGGCGCCCCATACTGTATCTGCACAATCTGAACCAGTTTATGCAAAACCGCAGAGTTGGATCATACCATCCCTGGTGCAGGGCTTATGGTTCTGCTCCCTGAATCTCCAGGATGTGTTCTTCCACATCACAGTCCATCTGTCCAACTGGTATTACCTTAGGATCTTACTTCCAGGGGGCTCTTGCAGCAGGCAGTAACTGGTAGGACTAAGCTGCCAGGCATTAGGACCACACAGAAAACTTCTAGCTAGCAGTATTCAGTGGGGGAACGTCCCTGACGTCAGTGTGCTGACGTCAGCCAGTGGTATAAAAGGGGAAGTCTCCCAGCCCATCCCCAGTTCTTTTCCCACCGTCGACCCACGTAGATCGGACTCCATAAACTCTTGTTTCTAGTCGTCCGCTATTTCACCACATTTTGATCGCAATCTGTTATTTTCTTTATTTCAGTGTTCTTTCTGTGCCCGTCTTTGCATGTCTTCTCCTCCAGTCACCTCTTCAGACCGGCAGACGAAGTGTGCCTGTGGCAAGCAGATCCCTTCCAAGGATGGCCATTCCTCCTGTTTGCTCTTCTTAGGCCCTAACAACGACACCAAGGCCTGCCAGCATTGCCAGGACTTCAACCAGGCCACGTGGAACACCACGTGAAGGCTCTTCAAAACTTTATACTTCGGCAGAAACTTGCTGCGATGGAGAAGGAGCTGCAGGGCAAAAGCTCTTCTGTTTTTTTTTTTTTAACTTCTTATTTTCCCCCTCCGGTCTCCAAGCACGGCATCTTCGGGAGACGCCTGTGGTGTCTGCCTCTCCTTCCTTCACCTTACCTAGAACCCTGCTGCTGAACCCCCATGTAGCTGTGGATCTGCTCTCCAAGCAGGGATGAGGTGGGGCCCATACAGCCCAAACATTCTGTGTCTGTGTCGGTCAACCTGTGGGACAGGAAGGTGGGAGCTTTGGGGTCTGCACTGGGCGCTCAATCTATCCAGTGCCTGGAGACCTGTTTATCCCTTTTCCTGGCATGGCGTGTGCCCTGACATCAGGGCGTCACCACCGACGTCTGCCACGCTCGTTCCCCAGCAACTCGGCTGGATGCTTACCACAACCCAGGCCTCCGCCTGGGGTTGGTAAAGCGCTGAGCCACAGCCCCCACTCCTTGGGGAAGGTGAGCGGTCCCAGGGACACTCAGCCTTCTCCCCTTGGCCGGCCCTCCAACTCCCTGGGCTCGTTCCTGAATCGTGGTCGTCTGCATCGCAAACGGTAGCGCTACTGTTGGGCCGGCAAAAGCTCTTCTTCCCCGGCCTCCGGGGCATCGACTTGTTCCTCTTCCCACAAAGAGAAGAAGTCAAGTGGGGAAACACAACACTAGGAGAAGGACAGAGAGAAGCCCTGGTCTGTTTCCTGCTCTCGGTCCCCACACAAGTTGGCAACTGCTTCTGGATCTTCCTCCCACGGGAGGCCGATCCTTTCTTCACTGGCAGCCCTCACTTCTTCCGGGCTGCCCGTGTGTTAGCCTCCCACCTTCATCACCGTCTCAGGCGAAGGCTCTTCAGGGCTTCAGGCATTGTCCCCGGCCCCAAAGGCCCTGAAGCTCAGGCCCTTGTTCCTTGCAGGTCCTCAGCCAGGTGGCTTGACCAGTGCCTTGGGTAATGGATCTCAGCCCTCTGCCCCCCCCCCATCTTAGCGTTACCTGCGACAGCCCCGAAATCTCAAGAAGGGGCCGAGCAAAGAAGGCCCAGACTGCCCCACATCCATGGTGGCTATTTTACCCATGCAAGCCAGTAGCCCAGGACTCCCTCACTAAAGGCAAACAGGGCCACCCTGCTCAAGAAGGGGCCGAGCAACGAAGATCCGGACTGCTCTGCATCCACGGTGGCCATTTTACCCATGCAAGCTGGTAGCCCAGGGCTCCCTCGCTAAAGGCAAGTGGGGGCACCCTGCGTAAGAAGGGTCCGAGCAACGAGGGCCCGGACCGCCCTGCATCCACGGTGGCCATTTTACCCACGCAAGCTGGTAGCCCAGGACTCCCTTTCTAAAGGCAAGTGGGGGCACCCTGCTCAAGAAGGGGCCGAGCAATGAAGGCCTGGACTGCCCCGCATCCATGGTGGCCATTTTACCCATGCAAGCCGGTAGCCCAGGACTCCCTTGCTAAAGGTACGGCTTCTCTCAACTCTCAGCGGCAGCACCGCTAAGCTCAAATCGGCCGCCAGCCAACAGCACTGATAATTGGCTGCAACTTGGAGGGAAAGCCCACTGATTGGTGCAGCGCCAGCCAGGGCAAATTTTCAAGCTCTTCCTCGCAATCAGACAACCCCCTATCTCAGTATTTGTGAACTGTTGCAGGAACTGGTGGCTCCAAAACTGTTGTTTCTTAATGTTATAACTGCATAGCCTGTCTAAAGCAAAATCGGGGAATGTAAATGCTAGCATTTTAATCAGTGCCTTTGTAACCTACTACTGCATAGCCTGTGTAAAGCAGAAGCAGGGACTGAAACTGCAAGCATTTTATTTACTGCTTTCTGGGGTCTCTCATTTTCTTATTACCTGGATAATTGAGAATCGGACACTGTAGTATTTGGAAACATTTGAAGCATTGGGAATTTGTGCTGCTGGGGAGGGAAAGGGTTTGCTTTGTGACCTGTGTAAACAGTGTGGACCTAGAGTCACGGTGTCCCTGCAGCTGGGATAAAGTCGAGCATTTACGGCACATATTTCTTCCCGCTTCAGCACAGACGCTCACTTCCCACCCCATTGCTATCCGCTTTTCCTTTGAGCATAATCACAGCCCCCCTCCCTCAACCCAGACCAAATGGCACCTCTAGCTAAAATTGCTCTCCCATTACCATTGTTAAATCTTTTGAATATTCCCCCCACCCACAGATTCCCACCTGTTTAACCAAAGGTATTTTCTCACTCCTGTCTCCCCTTAGGCAAGCGGGGGCATCCTGCTCAAGAATGGGCCGAGCAACGAAGGCCCTGACCGCCCCGCATCCACGGTGCCCATTTTACCCATACAAACCGGTAGCCCTGGACTCCCTTGCTAAAAGTACTGCTCCTCTCAACTCTCGGCGGCAGCACCGCTAAGCTCAAATCAGCCACCAGCACTGCCGATTGGCTGCAGCTTGGAAGGAAAGCACGCTGATTGGTGCGACTCCAGCCAGGGCTAATTTTCAACCTCTTCCTCGCAATCAGACAGCGCCCTATCTCAGTATTTGTTTCCCACCCAGACCCCAGCCTCTATTAAATATGTGATAGCCACGCCCATGACTGTAGCTCCCTCCCATTTTCCCCAGCCCAATAGCAGTCTGAATTATTCTTAAAGCTACAAAGTAAAACATATATAACTCTGCAAACACTTAAAACAGGCCAGCAACACCAAACAAACTACCATGGGGTGGAACCACATACTACTACTACTCACCACCTCTCTTGGCATCGCTGGTACCATATTCTAAATCGGTCCTCTACCACCCCACCCTGAACCTTCACTGGGTGCAAACTGGATGGCTAGCACACACATGGCCACTGCCACTTCTGATAACGATAGGTTTTTCACCCTCCCACACCGACCATACACAGTTATCACCAGGCCAACCTCCCATACTGTAACCTTAACAGTTAGCTTTCCCCCAAATTTAACACAGGTGTATAGACACCTATAGACATCTTCCCCATCTGAAGCTCAGGTGACGGAAGGCACGAGGGAAGATTAAAATCACCCTATGTGCCAGAAAGGTAATCTTTCTGCTCCTGCTACTTTCTGGCAATGTACACCTAAATCCTGGCCCAACAACCCTGAGGAGCAGGGGGGTTCATACAGTGAATGGCCTAAAGCTAGCATTGCTAAATATCTGCAGTTTAACTGCCAAATTTGACCAGCTCCAGGCTTGGATGGCCCTCCATGCCCCTGACATACTTTGCTTAACTGAAACCTGGCTGTCGGGTAGGATCAAAGATGGTGAGGTGGCCATCGAAGGCTTCCAAGCATTTCGGCTTGATAGAATAGGAAGGAAAGGTGGCGGCTGCCTCGGATATGCTAGAAACTTACTGAGTTGCTCCATCCTCCCCATCTCCAAAGTTGTGGAGGATCACAAGCTACTAGTGGTAAAAGTACAAGTAGACCTACAAGGCAAGACCCTCACTATTGCCACAACCTAGCTGCCCCCCAAAAAGCCAAGGAAGGCCTTCCTCTTGTTATGGAAGAAATTAGTGCACTCAACAAAGGCTCAGAACTCATCTTAATTGGTGACTTTAATGTTAACTGGTTAAGTAAGGAGGCCGCACCCTCCAGAGACCCAATCACCTCCCACAATCTCATGCAACTCGTAAACGACCCCACCAGGCAGAACTTCAAGACTGGTACCAGTTCCCTCATTGACTGGGTCTTAGCCAGCTCACTGACTCGGATCTCCGAACTCAGGGTTCTCCCGGACGTGCTGAGTGACCACTCCCTGGTCTCCTTTTTATGGACTACTAAACTTGCCGGAAGCCCAACCCTCCTCATCAAGAGCAGGGTACTGCGGAAAGGCAAACTGGGATCCCTCAAATCGGCCCTATCTGCCTACAACTGGTCCCCCATAAACAAGGCACCTACACTTGACTAGGCCCTCAGTTTCTTCACTGGGGGTTTCAGTTCCATCTGTGATATCTATGCACCACACACGAAACGGAAAATTCAGGGGGAGTTAAACGGCTGGATTGATGGAAAACTCCTCTCCCCCTTGAAGGAGAGAGAGAGACTGCCTCTGGGAAAAGGCCTTAAACTCAGGTAGCGAGCATGACCTACAGTGCTACAAAATGGCTAGAAATCGGTGCACTGGACTTATCAGACTCACAACAGCTGATTTCCATAAGACCCAGCTTAACAACGCATGGGGAGATGGTAAGAGGTTTTAGGACAACATCAAGAACATCCTTGGTAAAGATCAAAAGCAGCACCGTAAGATGCTCAACATTAAGAACTCATCCTCCTCAGATCTGCTAGCCATTGCTGATGCCTTTAACCAGGCCTTTACAGACCTGTCCTCAGTGCTGCCTCCAGACTACTTTCTGCCTGCGGAGAACAAAGCTTGCACCAACTTGCCCAAAACTAACCACCCAGCCTTCTACTTTAAGAAGGTGACAGAGGCCCTAATGATGGCCAGGAATGTCCTGGCAAAACCAGATTGGGGAGTGATGGGCTGGACATTGTTACTGTCCCTCACCCTGGATGTTCTTATCTTGCTCATAACAATGCTATTTAACAAATCCTTGGCTCTAGCTCAATTTCCGGAGGTATGGAAGCAAGCCCTGGTAACTCCAGTGCATAAAAATGGTGATAAGGTGCTGGTGTCAAACCACAGGCCAATATCCATTCTCTTCCCACTATCCAAAGCATTGGAAAATATCGTGGTAAGTCCAACTCACAGAATACCTCAGTAAGTACAATGTGCTCTGCCCAAACCACCATGGTTTCAGGCAAAAACACAGTACCACCACGGCACTGCTGAACTACACTGACTATGCACACAAGCACTGGATGAAGGCAAATTGGTGGGGTCCATTTTCATAGACCTCACCAAAGCCTTCGACACCGTCAACCACCCTCTACTAGTATTCCAACTCCAAAGACTGGGGGTGGCACCAAACGCCCTGAATTGGTTCATACTGCCTTACACACAGAAGCCAGCGAGTCAAAATCGGGCAGACATTATCCAGCTCCAGAGATGTACTCCTAGGAGTCCCTCAAGGATCAGTTCTAGGGCCCCTGCTTTTCAGCCTCTTTGTAAATGATCTACCCACAGCCTGTGACACCAAACTTACCCTGTATGCGGACGATGCCGTGCTGCTGAGCAGCAACACCTCTCAGGGTGCCCTACAAACAGAACTACAAAGCTCCTTCAATAAATTCGAGGACTGGTGCAGTAGGCAAAAGCTGCTTCTAAATTACAAGAAAACCAATGCAATGCTATAATCCAGCCCCTACAACAAACACAGGCTTGCTCCTCTCGTAATCTCCAGTACGGCTGGTGAGCTGATTGAACAGGTGCAATTGTTTGGGTACCTTGGAGTCACCATTGATGACTCTCTCACTTACACGCACCACATAGACTCCCTTGTCAGAGTGGTAAACACAAAGATCGGGGTTCTCCATAGGCATAAGAAATCCCTCACCCCGGAAGCACTCCTCATCTCAATCTCCAGCTCCATATTCTCCATGTTAGACTACGGGCTGGTGGTCTACGGAGCAGCAACTGATACAGTGCTCAAAAGGGTCCAGATTGCACTTAATAAGGCATGCCGCCTCACCCTGGGCTCAGATCACTACACTCATACTTGCACCCTGTATGAGCGTACAAACTGGCTAACTCTTACCTCCTGGGGAAGAAGGAACTCCTGGGTAAAACCTCACCCTGTGTAGGAGATCTGCTCGAGACATCTCTCTCATCACACATTACCAGAGGGAGGAAGAATGGGTCATTGTCCATCCCATTCCCCCGAACCTCACTAGAGCAGCACCCCTTCTCCTATTGGGCCCCCCTCTGGATAAATGGATACCACTCTTGACTGGGCTCTGGTTTCTAACCCCCTCAAAATACAGAAAGCAGGGATACTGGCTGACACTATTAGTGACCACTCTCCTATTTTCTGTGTATGGAAGAACATCGCAACTAAGAGTCCTCCTAGGATACTCAAGGTACGAGACTTCTCCAACTTTATGGCTGGAAAGTATAACGACTACCTAGGCAACCTGGACTGGAGCCCGGTCAGACTCCTCCCGACACTGGATGAGGCCCTGGCCTTCTTCCAAGCCTCACTCCTCAAGGCGGCATCCCTATTTGCCCCCTTCTAAAGCCTCCAGACAAAAGGAGGCTGCTATAAATGGATCTCCCACTCAGTGAAAGCTCTGATGAAAAGAAGGGATAAGGCCTGGAAGAAATACAGGCTCTCCCTTCACCCTGTCGACCTGGTTACCTACAAAACCTTAAGAAACACGTGTAAGCTCCACCTCAAACAAGCCAAAAAGGAGTACTTGACCCACCTACAAAGATCCACACTAGGGAACTCTAAGCATTTCTGGTCACAAATTAGTGAATTGCTCAAGGGAAACTCCAAGGAGGCACAAGATCAAATCGAAGTACTTGGACAGTGTACCAGCAATGGCCAGCTCATAGCTACAGCATTCAACCACCACCTTATCAACCTTGATGGGTTCAAGCTGGGGCTTGCTACACCCAGGCCTGTACAGATCTCCATCGAATACCCCAGTCAGAACCGACCCCAATTTCACCTTAGGTTAGTCAAAAGGTGTGAGGTCCTGCACCTTTTGAAGACCCTCAAACACAAAGAGTCTGGTGGCCCTGATGAAATCAGCCCTAGGCTACTCCAGGAAGGAGCCCGGTCACTAGCCAGACCATTGACCTGAATCATCAGCAGGTCATTACTCGAAGGCTACGTCCCATCCCAGTGGAAGGTGGCCAATGTGGTCCCCATCCTTAAGGGCGGCTCTCGTGAACAAATTGGCAACTACAGGCCCATCTCCCTCCTGTATACACTGGCCAAACTGCATGAAAAGCTAGTATATGGGCAACTGAGAGACTACCTGGAGCTCCACCAAATCCTAGCCCCCTCGCAGCATGGCTTTCAGGTAAACCATGGCACAGATACAGCGCTCATCCAACTCTCGGTGGACCTATTCAGGGCAATGGATGCTGGGAAGTCAACAGCCGATATCTTCATAGACCTGTCCAAAGCATCTGACCTTGTGAACCATAACATTCTTCTTACACAGCTGCAGTGCATTGGTCTTGATGCCCATGCCCTTAGCTGGTTCAAGAGCTACCTAACAGGTCGCTCCCAGAGGGTCATCTGGAAAGGAGAGCTATCAGCCGCCCTTCCCATAAAGGAAGGCGTTCTTCAGGGCTCTATACTAGGCCCCCTCCTATTCTCTCTCTTCACAAATGACCTAAACCGTCACTGTGGGGATAGTTCAATATTTCAGTATGCAGATGATACTGTCATCTACCGTTCCATGTGTTCACCACATGACCTGGGCCCTGTCCTACAAGGGGATCTAAACACACTTGAGGCCTGGCTCACATCCAACAGAATGATCCTCAACACAGCTGAAACAAAAGCCATGTTGTTTGGCCCTAGATCCCTCAGCCTGGACAGGACCAATTTCCTTAAACTGTCTTCCCTTGATGGGCAACATATAGAAGTAGTTGATAAAATAAAAATACCTCGGGCTATCAATCGACCAAGGTCTCACCTTTAAGCCCCACGTAGACCAGGTAACAAGAACTATCCATATCAAACTCGGCACCTTGTACCGGCTAAAAAACCAACTAATCTCGGAGGCTAGACGAGCAGTTGCCACTAGTGTCCTCCTACCCACCTTAACTTATGCTGCCCCGGTAATTCAGGGTATGGCAAAGGGTGAGGCTGGCAGGCTTCAAGTACTATGAAACAAGGTGGCGAGGTTTGCGACAATGTGTCACCCAAGAAACCACCCCTGCATCTCACTAGCCTAGCTGCAATGGCCTTCCTTCGTGGCTCGGCTACAGATCCCCTGCTCTGCCTAGCGTATAACTGCAGAGCCCGGTGGCCCCACCAAGTCTAACAAGAATCATCATGCCCAAGCCTAACCCCCGAATGCTCAGGACCTTGGGTTGGTCCCTATTGACGATCCCCAGAGTCAAGACTCACACGGGAGGCAAATCTTCTGCTCTTACAGCTCCCAAACTGTGGAACACCCTCCCACCTTCAGTACAGGAAGCTCCCTCATTGTTAAACTTTCGCACAAGGCTTAAGACCCATTTGCTCAGGACAAGTTCTTGCCACTGCGAGGGTATAGGATAATTCACCTCTGATCCCAATCACAACACTCGCCCCTCTCTCCTTGTACCTAACTGGGACCTAACCTTGTCTTGATTTGCTCAGGGGTTCCACTTATGGTCTACTAATTGTATAACTGCATGTAATGTTATCCTCATAACCGCTCCCCCGCATTTTTAGATTATCAGCTCCGAGTTGGAGTTGTTTCAGGGAGGGGGTGAAATCACTGGAGAAAGCAATGTTGGAAATACCTCAGACCATTACAGCCGGTTTTGTCTTTGTAATGGTCTTCGCGGTATTTCTGTTGCAGTTTCAACGGTATACGGCTCTATCATATCCCCCTTCCTCCTCTCCTCCAGGGTGTTCATACTGAGTTCCTTCAGTCTCTCTTCATAAGTATTTTGTTGAAAACCCCTCACCATTTTAGTTGCTCTCCTCTGGACCACCTCCAGTCTGTCTTGTGTCCTTGCATAGATGTGGTCTTCAGAATTGTACACAGTATTCTAAGCGAGGTATCACTAGTGTCCTACACAGAGGCAACACCACCTTCCTACTTTGGCTGGGTGATACCTCTCCCTATGCAATCCAGCATCCAGCTAGTCTTCCCAACTGCCTTGTCACACTGCGCTGTGTTGGTGAAGGAACCACATGTCACCCACCCATCATTATCGGTCTGCTGTGTTAGAGGAAGGAGCCACACATCTCCCAGCCATCATCCCCAGTCTGTGCTATGTTGGGGGAAGGAGCTACACGTCATCCACCCATTGTTCCCAGTTATTCGTTTGTTGAGAGACTGAGCCACACTTCACCCACTCATTGTCCCCAGTCTGTGCTATGTTGGGAAGAAGGAGCCACACGTCACCCATCCATCATCCATCATCCCTAGTCTGGGCTATGTTGGGGGTAGGAGCTACACGACACCCACTGGTCCTCCCCAGTCTGTACTATGTTGGGGGAAGAAGCCACACATCACCCACCCATTGTCGCCAGTCTGTGCTATGTTGGAAGAAGGAGCCACACATCTCCCAGCCATCATCCCCAGTCTGTGCTATGTTGGGGGAAGGAGCTACACGTCACCCACCCATTGTCCTCAGTTATTAGTTTATTGAGAGACGGAGCCACACTTCACCCACTCATTCTCCCCAGTCTGTGCTATATTGGGAGAAGGAGCCACGCGTCATCCACCAATTATCCCAAGTCGGTGCTGTACTGGGGAAAGGTATATGACTTAAACTGCCTGTAAGATGTTTCTCCCCTACAGCAGAAAATACATACATATTTTTTTTTATTTATTTAGCTTTTGTTAACCGGGTAAGTGCACTAGCCATAAAATGACTATTTTCAGGCACAACCCGGGAGAGTACAGACATGCAGAAACTTAACAGGATAACAATAAGTGCTTTACATACAATGAGTTAAAGAGGAAACAATATATCAGAACATACAAAGTAAAGCGCTTTACATACAGCGAGTTAAAGTGGATACAATATATCAGAGACATACAGAGTAGACCATTCATAAGTTCATAGGTGCCTACCTATGCAATGAATAGAGAGGACCTTGGACAATAAATTATCAGGTGACATATCATATGAACAGAACAAGGTACACAAAAACAGGTAATACAAAAGGAAGAAATAACCATTGAGAGCAGGGGGTATCATTAAGGAAAAGGTCGGTAAGTGAGGAAGAGGGGATCAAGCCATGAAATTAGATTATATGAGTGTATGTAAGTGTAAGGGAGATGCCTGCAGTGCAAGATTGTATATGGGCAGGGAAAGGGGAGCCGGGATAGGCTGAGGCAGTAAGAGGGTTATATAGAGGTGAGGAAATACTATTGTATGGCCAGAGTCATCAGTCATTAGGTAGGGTGAAAGCATTAACAGGTATCAGCAATCAGCAGATTCGAGCGCAGTTTTCTCTTAAAGCATGTGTGGGAGCTAGAAAGTCTAATGTCGAGGGGGAAAGGAATTCCACAGCTGTGGAGCCACATGCTCAAATGCAACAGTTCCTTTCTTAGTGCGGCACCTCATCAAATTCAGAAAGGATTTATCAGCTGATTGTAGACCATGGAGTGTGTCCTGAGGAACAAGCAAAGTTGCAAGACACCTAGGGGTTTGATTTCAAATTATCGAATCAATAAGAGAGCCAAGGTAGTATTTCCTTCTAGCTAACGGAGAGAGCCAACCAAGATCATTATAAAGCTGACAGTGGTGCTTAAGCCGAGGAGCAGAAGAGGCATAGTGACATATGTTATTATACGTAATATCCCATCTGAGTAGGTCAGTTTTATAAGCAGCCCCAAATAAGGGAGCCCCATAGGTTAGAGTGGGGAGCAGAATCCCCCTCGCAATGGCCATTTTAGCCAATGGCATGAGCATATAACTAGTCTTATATGCAACACCCAGTTTGGAGTTGACAGCTCTGCAAACAGACTGTACATGAAGATTAAGATCAAGAGATTGATCTAGCAGGATGCCCAGGTAGTTGAAAGAGGTCAAACATTCCAGTAATTGACCTTCTAAGTCCTGCACCGTCAGTGCTGTTGTGCAAGTCCAGAGCTTTGGGGCAGATCCAAGCAGCATGGCTTTAGTTTTGCTAGTGTTGACAGCCAGTTTGTGGTCGTATAGCCAGTTTTGGATATTGTTAAAGTCAGAGGAAAGGGTTGTGTTGATAGTGTCTGTATTAGTAGAACTTGTATAGATGACAAGATTATCATCATATAGAATAGCAGAGCAGGATTTTAGAGCAGCTCCAATGTTATTTATATAAAGAGAGAATAGGAGGGGCCCTAGGTTGGAGCCCTGAGGTACACCAGTGTTAATGGTGGTACTGTTCGATAGAGAGGAATTAAATTTCACCACTTGAGTTCTATTTGTCAGGTGACTTTCATATTGGCAGTTGTAGGGAGCCAGGAATGAGGTGTAGGGGGCAGTTCACACGGTATGGTTCTGATCTGGTGGATGGTTCTAAAACCAATTCCTCAAGTTTGAATTCTGCAAGTTCGTGTCTATGGATGATGCTACAAGCATCACAAGCCACCTTTTAAAATTGTCAACTTTATTTATAGTTGTACAGGATAAAAACACACTTGAGTTGTTATGGGCCCATTTCCAGGGTCGTCTTGTTGGCAGCATTACCTGAGACATAGTCAAACAAGCGACAGTTATAGTGCAGGCCTTTCTTTCTTTGTATTGTTCTTTATTGCCTTGCCAGGTGTATTTATGCATCCTGTTGTAGTTGATTTCATTCTTCAGAAGAATAGGAAGCTTACTTTACATATCCATACTGTTCATAACAAACGTCAAACCAGCCAACGCAGGAAATTCAACTTGCTCAGTAGTCTGTGTAGACTACTCTAGGGAGCCTGACTCTCAATTGTTTAATCCTCAGCTTCTCTAGTCCCAGTTATTAAAAAACACAAAAAAACATTGTTTATAATAGAAATAATACATGGACACACTACAGTGTTTTCCCAAGAAAGAAACTGAATATGTGGGAGCCTTTGTCTGTCATCGTAGACTTGGTGCACACTGTTCCCTTCTATGTTTTCTTCTTTTCTCTTTTCTCTCTTCTCTCTCACCTGATCTTTCTTGTTTTTTTTGGTCTCCATTTCCCAAAATGTTGTAAGTCTTAAGACAACGAAAAGCAGGGCTCTGCTTCAGTCGTGGCCCAGGCTGGGCCGTTGTCATATATACCATACTTTGTTTTTTAACATTTTTATGAAAACTCTGAATTTTGCCATTTTCGATGACAGCCAGTTTTGCCTTTATGCAGGGCCCTTGGTTCTCCTTGACATTTCAGTCCTGGTTTCTGTGGCAGTGCTTGTTCATTTCTGCAGCATAAACTGCTAATTCCTTTGGCAGAATGCAGTCCTGTCATTTGCTAAAACATGGCTGATGTCCTGGATGACATCACATGCTGAGCAAAAGATGAGGGGCTTCAGAACAATAAGGACAGTTGGGGAGCCAGGCAGTGTAGAAAATAACTGAATTTCTAATGAAAAATCACCAAGAACAATGAAGTCTGCAGCACTGCGTAGAGTCTGCTACAGGATGTAAGTTCCACAGAAAATAACGTGTCTGTGGAACTGCAGAATTCCAGGGGCCTTGCCTTTAAGGGGTTCATTTTGCACAGCAGTAGTCTTTCCACGTGTTGTTCCCATAACTGAGTTGAACATTAAAGAGCACAATTCTCAGTGCACTGTGGAACAAACAGGAGGCTCCCTTACCGAAATGGGAGTTCCCCCATTGCAGTTTTAAAATGTTATATTTTGCCCCCTAAGGAAGGGAAGGGATTGTAGTTTGCCCATGTGTGGCTAGGCGCTTGATCCCTTCCACTTCGTGATCTCTGACTTTGCCACCACGCTCTGACATTTTGTGATGTAAGCATAGGGCCAGAGTGGGGCTGTGCTCCATGCAAGTCTATGAAGCATCATTTTAAAAGCTTTTTTCCCTCGATTTTAATCCGACTTTTGGTACAACAGCCTTGTTTGTTGAATATTGGCTTCGATTTGTACCAAAAGTCGGATTAAAGTTGAGGACAATAGCTTTTAAAATGACGCTCCATAGACTTTCATGGAGCTCGGCCCTGCGCTGGTCCTGTAATTACATCATAAATGTTGGAGCTTGGGGCGGTGTTGACAATCGAAGTGGAAGTGATCGAGGGCCACCGGGGCAGAATATAACTCCTCCTTAGAAGCTAAATATAACATTTTAAGAACTGCAATGGAGGAACTTCCATTCAGGTAAGGGAGGCTCCTGTTTCTTCAATTTGCTCCCTGCATATAGTAAGAATGGTGCTCTTTAAATCTCACTTCCAGAAACTGAGGCAATCTGTTTAACACACAGTGGTTCCATGACTTTTCGTTTTTTTTTTTTTGTTTCCTTTATTATAATGTTTATGCCTCCTATCGCCAGAGCTGCCTTCCTTCAGCCCATGCTTCTAGCCATGTTCCATCCCTTCTCTGGCACTTACCTCAAACTCTATTGTCACAAGGTGCATGTTTTGCCCCTTGATGGTTCCGGGGTGGGGGGGCTTTATTCAGCTGTCCTCTTTGGCCCTCTGCTGTGGGAGATGAGTGGACAGTCAGGAGGGCAGGACTAGGAAGCACCGAGTGTCATCCTGCGCACGTCCGGAGTTGTTGCTGCATTTTACTCCCCACCCTCAGGATGCGGGTGGCAAGGGCTGCAAAGAGTGCATGCTCATGCAGTTGTGGGACTGCGCACAGCATCAGCTGAGTTCCTTCTACCTAGGCCATTCCAGCTGCACTGCCGCCTCTGGTCACCCTGGTGGCAGTATTGCAATGGAGCCTACTGTCCTTCCTCCCTGGAGGAGAATGTACCCTGTGATGCTCGTATCTCCTCCCTTCCTCTGAGGAAAGCATGTCCTGGGACGTTAGTTCCTCCCCACCCTCTCTTGGCTGTCCCCTAATGTTTTGGGTTTGTTGCTGAACTTGGGTTGCCAGTATCGCGAGCAGAAGCCTTACCAATAGGCCGTCCTTCTTTTAGTGATGATTGCTATTTTCATAACTTCTGTCATGACCATAGCAATACCATGATTTCCTCCAAAATCCTGGTCGGAAGCATGGGGAGAGTAAATACTTTGACGTAAACACTGCATAGTATAAAATACAGTAGTAGCCAAGTATTCTGGTGACCGAAGTGACTTGGGGACAATCTTTTTTTTAAACTTAAATCTTCATTGATTGGGGACTACTTGTCCCTACCGCCTGGCGCATGGCAGTGACTATTTGAGTATGGTCGCACTTCTTCTGCCTCCAGCATAGTTGAGTTGCTGCATGGATCCAAGTCGAGGGGAGGAGATTGCTTCAGTATGGTGGGCACTGACTGACCCAGATTGATGTGGGAAGAGGTTCTAGGAATTCATCTGTCCTACCCATACTATTTTATTCCACCCCCCCCAGCCCCTCTCGCCACCCTACTGGGGTGTGTCTGCACATGCATGTCCCCATGCAGACACTGCTTACGCCAGGCACTTCCTACACTGTCACACTCTCTCTCCCACTGGAAGCACCAATAGGTGATCAGTTAGGGGTGCAGTTGCCCTCCCCCACGTGGAGGTGGAGAACATCCTCCGGGATGCCTACTCAGGTCCCCACTCTTCCATGATCTGTTTTTGGGGTGTAAACCTTTGTTGTTGGCATGGAAAGAAGCTACCATAACCAGTTCACAATTTGGCTCCCCCCCCCAGCAATATATTCTGTGTATTTTCTCACCAACACTCTGAATCAGTCCTTCTAGAGAAGATCAGACTTGCAGCTCCTTTTTCTCCAGAACTTTCTCCCAGAGGGTGGTGACCTGTGCAACAGCTTACCAGCAGAGACAGTGGACATTGAGTCAGTATAAAACTTTGAAGTAAGCCTGGACAAATTTCTGCTCATCAAGAGGATTGCGGAGTACCCTGGGTAGCACAGTAGATAAGGAAGCCCTTTACATCGGCACATATGTGCACAACATACTTCTTCAATCCCTGCTTTTGAAGCACTGGGGGCTGACATGATGGGCCTTCTGATCTTAAATTACAATGTTCTATGTTACTATAAGTTTTCCCCAGCCCACTTGACATGCAGGAAATAACTTGAACAAACTGGAGGGGAGGTTTCAATAACAATGTCCCCTTTTTTTTTTTTTTGGTATATCTTGGAACTGAATTTGTGCCTTTGTATACTATTTTTCATTTGCTGTTTTCTCATATAACCCTTCCCCAGCCCCCAAACGTACCTCGAAAGGAGCTGCTTACAGCTCAGTGTGCCCTTCTGGAGATGTTTGATACATAATTTCCATATCAGGGCTAGAAATTTAATTTTCAATTTAGTGTTCCATGCGGAGTACCAAAATCTGAATTTTGGTATACCGCCTCAGGCTACATAGTTTTCTCTGCTTTTACGTACATTACAAAACGTAGTTTTTTTCCAAAACAGAATACCAAAAGACCAGTATTGGTATTCCACACCCAATTTTTAGTATGCAAGGAACAGTGAAAGAATGTAAAGTTCAAGCCCTATATATATACATTTTTCCCTTGCCATCGTCTCCAGGGATTTACCATTTACCAGTGATATCTCACGCTCAGGCTCATGCGCGATCATGCAGAGGGTTGGGGGATTTTGTTCCCTTTGCCTTCCTCTCGCCGCCTCCTGGCATGACCCGTGTCCTAAAACCTCTTTTTGTGGAGCATGCCATTGCAGAAGGAGCAAGCTCCCCAGGCTACCCGTAGGGGTTGCTGCACCGCCGGAACCTGCCGCCAGCCCTCCTGGACCAAGGCCTGGCTTGCCTTCTGATGCGGCGACCGCAATCTGCTCCTGAACTCTTGTTGTCTAAATGGCAGTGCAGTGGGCTGCTGCTGGGCCTCGAAGCAGTTTGTGGACAACTATTTTAAACAGTTTTCAGTAACATGACTAAGTACCATTTCAGCTGTGTGGTCATGCACATAGATCCTATATAGCTAAAGGTTGTATGTTCGCCGGGGATAGGGTAAAGTAGACATTGGATTTCTGCTGTACAAGCTTGATCTTTGGCTTTTTTTTTTTTGTCCTGCCCTGTAACTAGTTGCGGGGATGGAAATTAAGTAGTAACTGGGGAAATCCTCCATCATAGGCAATCTGCTAGTCCAACTGCTGCTGCTTACTAGCCTGATTTTAAACTATACTGTATTAATTTTCTGGTGGGTCACTCCCCCCCATTAGGGTGAGCACAGCTGCTAATCCTGGAAATAGGGATCTGTTTTGAAAGCATTTTTGGCATGGTATTGATTCTTCCATAAACCCATTTAGTAAAAATTAAATCCAATTGTTTTTCCATTAGGGGGTCATCTCCAAAATGATTTATACATATAGCACTTAAGAAAGACAAGAAACAGCGCTAACACTGCTCTGAAGAAAAGGTCTTCACGCAGACTGCTTGCAGTGGTGTACTCGATGAGTCACTCAGGAACCAGACAGACGTGTGATGGCATATTTATAGTACAGTGAGAAAGACGTGGCAACGGCTTGTCTTTGCTCGTTTTAATACCTTTTAAGTATTGTAAATCACTTCTTTTGTCATAGCTGACTGTTAAGTAGGTTTTCTGGATATTTTAATACATCTTACTCTGCAACTAAATGTGCACTTGTCCCCCGACCCCTCAAACAGACTGGGGGGGGGGGCAGAATTGAACTGTTTAATGTAAACCCGGAGTTTTGGTTTTTTTTTACTTAAAAATGACAGTGTTTCCTTTTCCTTTTCTTTTTTTTTTAGTCTTGATACTCAGTAGCTTATCTTCTACAGAGAGTGCAGGTTTACAGGGCAAATAGTTTTCCATTTGGTATAAAGATTGTAAAAATGTCCAGGCTGTGTTGGAAGTGGCCACTGCTCCATTAACACCTCACTGTGGAGCACTTGTGATTTTAGCTTCTGTAGTGTCAAGCTAAATTTGGCATAATTCCTGGCAGAGGTCTGCTAAGGTTTCATGTATTGCTGTAATTACAGAAGAAATTTCAGATGCTGGCATTCTGTTACGTGATGTAGACATTTCAAAAACCTGAGCTGTGCATGCCCATGTAAAATATTAAACACTAGTTCAGTAGCCGTAGTCTGTGATTCCTGGATTGTTGTTTCTGTCTGCAGCCTATAACAAATATCTGATCTGATAATACTGCTTGTTTCAGTGTATTCTCATTACAAAGGAATAGTGCTATGCAGAGAGAGTTTTCCCCAGTCAGGCAGAAGGCTGGTGTTAAGTCAGACATAGATACGCGTCAGGTGTCCAGCTCTGTGGGGCCGGGGGTAATGTAGCACTCTGCCAAATGGGAACTCGAGGTTGCACCTACCGGCATTCCTAAAATAAAAGGCTTTATTCTAACATTTTCTGAGTCCCTGTGTCTGATAGTACTGTACATGGTCATCCCCTATTCCTATCTTACCCACTGTTTGTCCAAATTATTCTTGTAATCCACCCTTGTAAACTAATGGCTCACACCATTTCTCATGCAAATCTCCATAGTAATTGTGTGTGAGCTTCCATACATATATATATATATATATAATGTGTGTATATATTTATAAAATGGGTAGGGAAAATCTGCGTCCCTGATTAGATAAAACGCACCACGTGACTGTACATTATCCCACAATGATCGCGTGCCTGCACTATTTTCCATCCCTCAGAACCTCCTCATCAGCGAGATCACTCCACACCTGGCACACACAGGCTGCCACACACACACACACACAGTCAGAACCATAAGGAAGTAAATATATACAAGTGTCCCACACTGCAAAAAATTATCTGGTTGAATGTGGCACGATTTTTATAGGTCAGAAGTAATTAAAACTTACCTACTTGATCCTGCCACATTTGGACTGTCTTAACTGTAATAACTTTCACTTTCTTTCTGTGTTGTAGCATGACCGAGCTGTGTTCGTGGGCGTAAACTGTATGCTGCCAAAGATTTAAAATGAGCATCATTTTCTTCAAAAAGCATGTAAAGTTTGGTGTTTTTTTTATTTAATTTTTTTAATACTTCTTTATTCTCCCCCCTACCCGCAGCGCCCCCATTCTTCAGGAGACACACACTTGTGGCTTTATCGGTCCCCGCCCTCTTACCTGAAGCCTGGCGCGGTCCATCCCCTGTGTAGCCTTGGGTATACCCCCCAGGCGAGGTATGCGGTGGGGCCCGTACACCCCGAGGTCCTTCCTGTTTTCGTTGGGATGCCGTCACCAGGGCAGGTAGGGGTATTGGGGATCGGGGCCATTGTGCACCGTCTACTGGCGATGCTGCAGGATGTTTTTCCGTTTTTCTTGGCGTGCTCTGTGCCTTGACGTCAAGGCGCTAAGCACCGACGTCCAGCACACCACCCTTGTCACTGGCTTGGGCTTGCCATACCTCGGGTCTCCACCCAAGGTCAGACATGCACCGAGCCCTGGATCCCCCCTCCCCCCGGAGAAGGTGAGCTGTCCTTAGGATGCTCAAGCCTCCTCCCTCCGGCCGGTCCTCCAGCTCCTGGGCTTGTTCCCGAACCCGGATCACTGGCATCGCAAGCGGAAATCCAACCGCTGCACTGGCAGGCCAGCCCTTTTTTTTATTTCTTTCCCTCCGATCGCAGCCCCATGGAACCTCTCTCGGTTATCCTAGTCCGTGTCCTGCCTGCCTGAGGCCCCCCCAATCTGTGCCTCCTCCCCCCAGCCTCCTCGCAGCCAGCACCCCCAGTTTAACCTGCTCGGGGTGGGTCGCCCCCTCTTCTTGGGTGCTTTTGTGAGTCAGACTCTGGCTGCAGGGTGGGGCCCATGATGGAGGAACTGGAAGGCCAGTCAGGGTTGGCCCAGCGAAGGGCATGGGGGACAGGTGCTGTCGCCTGTCCATGGCGCCGTTTTTTCCCTGTTCAGTGCGCTACCCCAACTCCCCCCTTCCCTTGCATGGTGCACGTCGACGCACTGGCGCATGGCAAACCCTACCAGCGTCGGCCATGCTAGTTATGTGCTTGCCTGGCTTGCTGCAGTGCCCCCTGTCTCTACCGGGGGGCTGCTGGCATGCTAGAGCATCCCGCCCCTTCTTCCCTGGGGAGGAGAGTACCATGAGGGCACTCATTCTCAGCCCTCCCCTGCCGAACCCAGGTCGCTAGTGTAGTGCGAGGTGTGGCGTCCAGCGCCTCAACGCTCAGCGCTACTGGGCCAGCCTAAAGTTTGGTGTTTAACGTAAGTTTTGTGAGGTTTTCCTAAAAGAAGCTGTCATCTGTAGAGTGAGGTGAGTGAGCGAATTGGTGGCTTCAGAAGAGCAAAAGTTCCAGAGGCGAAAGGGGCTGAGTTTTACTTGTGATGAGGAGGTGAAGGGAAAACCTTTTGAACCTGATGGTTCCCCGTAGCAGGAATTTGGCTCATCTCCTCCTGCCCAGGAAGATTTGTCCTCACATAATTCCTTTGTGAGGCAAATGGTTAACACCCTCAACCTCCCTAACCAGGAGATATCTGAGAATGAGGGTGAAGTGGAATTACTGAATATGATGGGGTTAACCCCGACCAAGAGGTTGCTTCTCTCTGTCCACAAGTCTGTAAAGAAGGCAGCCTGCAAGCTCATGCAAATGCTAACCTCTACCCCTGATATTGATAAGAAAATAGGAAAAAAAAATACCAGCTGGACAAACAGTGCAGAGTTACGTATACTCTCACCCTGACCATGAGGGGGTGGTCCAGGCGGCTGTGGACAAGGACTCTAGGAAACTGGATAGCACAGGGAAGAAGGTTTATACCTCAGCTTTCCTTGCTTTTACGACAGGCAGCTTACATGGCATACACAGCCCAGTACCAGAAGACTCTGTAGAGCTCCAGTCTGGCTGTGAACAACAAAGCATCTGGTGACTTGGCACAAGATCTAGCAGACACTTGGCTCAGGACCACCAGCCTCTCCCAGGACACTCAGACAAAGGCAGTAGAGTTTGCCTGTGAGGGAAATCCCTTATTTGGTGACGAGACAAAGGCATACATGAAAAAGGTGGAGGAGTACAAAGCCACCTACAAGAGCAGTACTGAGAAGGAAAAGGCCTCCACTTCCAGCAGGCCTTATGGAAGTGGCAGTAGAAGTAGGGGATATTTTCCCCATGGTTTCTTCACCTATGATTTCTCCCAGCTAAGGGGTTTCTTCAGAGGCAAGAGGTAGATGGGGTTCTAAGTGTGCTGACTTAACCCCAGCACCCAAGGCCCAGTCTAAGCAGAACCCCTGACAAGTTGGTCCAGGTCGTCCACCCATTGCCAGTGGGGGAAGGCTGGCTGACTTCTTCCAGGAATGGAAAAACATCACCACAGACAAGTGGGTCTTGAAAGTAGTGGCCAGGGGCTCACCCTGCAGTTCAAAAGATTTACACGATTGCAGGTTTGCAAAAACTTTGCATCTCCACCCCAACAGAGAAAATCCTGTTGGAGTTGGAGGTAAGAATGTTGTTGCAAGCAAAGGAAGCAGAAAAGGTCTCCCTAACACAGTGGGGAAAGGTACTTCCTAACCCGCAAGAAAAATGGTGAGTAGCGACCCATTTTAGATCTCGGGTATCTGAAC
Organism: Neoceratodus forsteri; assembly: GCA_016271365.2. Lineage (NCBI taxonomy): Eukaryota > Metazoa > Chordata > Ceratodontiformes > Ceratodontidae > Neoceratodus > Neoceratodus forsteri. The sequence continues at coordinate 58,748,435 of JADMNL010000036.1, read as the reverse complement.
ATGTCAAAAAGGAAGAGTTCAAGATGGTAACCCTGGCTTCAGTAATCCCAGCCGTTCAGCAGGGGGACTGACTAGGGTCTCTGGACCGGAAATATGCTATTTTCATATTCCAGTCAGGCTCTGTAACAGAAAGTACTTAAGGTTCAGGGTAGGGAATGGTCACTACCAGTTCACACCCTCCCTTTTGGACTCTCTTCAGCTGCCAGAGTATTCACAAAGTGGCTTGGCTGTGGGGGCAGCACATCCGAGAAGACAAGGGGTGGTGGTCTTCCCTTATCTCAGGAGGCCAGGGCGTGTCTCCTTCTCACTCGGCATACACTGGAGGGTTTGGGCTTAATAATAAACACTCAGAAGTCCTAGACAGAGCCAGTACAAGTATTGGACTTCTTAGGTGTAGAATTGGATGCCCTCAGAGGGAAGGCCTTCCTCCCTCAGGAGAGTGAGCAGAATCTGGTGGATCTGTCGAAGTCTTTCAAATTAGGCCAGCCCAAGCCAGCAAGAGACTTCATTCAGCTACTGGGCCACATGGTCTCATCCACAGCAGTAGTGGCCGGGGCCAGATTCCAAGTGAGAGACATGCAGTACCACCTAAGGGCCCACTGGTCCCAAAGGCGAGACCCTCTTTCAAGGCTAGTACCTGTATCAAAGACTCTCTTAAGAGCACTGGACTGGTAGAAAGAAGAGGGCAACCTCAGGGAGGGTATGCTCTCCCTTCAGTCACCCACAGTAGTTCTAACTAGAGATGCCTCCTTCCTGGGCTGGGGTGCCCTTCTGGATTAACTAACAATAAGTGGTGTGTGGCCCTCCCAGGAACACATTAACCTGCTGGAGCTAAGAGCAGTGTACCTAGCTCTATAGGCTTTTACATCCTGCATCAGAGGCCAGTCAGGACAGACAACACCACTACCATATACTACATCAACAAACAGGCCCAAGATCTTCAAAGCTATATACAGAAGCAATGAAGATCTGGAATCCTGCCTATTCCTTAGATTAGCAGCTACAGTATCAGCAGTTCGCCTGCCAGGGAAAGACTTAATTTTTTGTCAGATTCCCTGAGCTGGATCAGTCCAGGACAACGCCAAGGACATAAATATGGAGTTGCAAAAGAGCGGCAAATCTTTGAAAGATCTCCGTTCCCTGAACCGCTCAGGTCAGAAACTCCGGCAGCCTTTTTGCCGCCAACGGAAATGGAACAAACGGAACTAGGGCCGACGCCAGGGCAAGTGTTGCTCCTCGGGCTCTGGTGCCCAAACCCCCCCAGGCCAGGTTCCCTGAAACTGCCACTGGGGTAAGCGCCCCTCCTCAGCGTCCTGACTCACTAACCCCCGTTACCTCCTATCCCCGTGGAGGAACCGTGGGGAAGATTTGCCCACCTGGAAGAATGGAAGACCGTGAATCAGAGATGCATGGGTTCTACAAATAATAGCAAAAGGTCACTCGATAGAGTTTCTGGAGAGATCACCCACCAGTCCTTCAGGCAGGTCTCATTACCCGTCAGGCCAACAACTTCTGGTCCTACAGGAAATCCAAGCTCTACTGCAAAAATCAGCCATAGAGCGGGTACCACCAGAGCAGACAGGAAGGGGATTTTACTCCCACTTCTTCCTGGTTCCCAAAAAGACAGGAGATCTCAGGCCTATCCTAGATCTCAGCATGCTCATCCTCTTCATGGAATACAAGAGGTTTCGCATGTTGACCCTCCAGGGACTGTTATCCCTGCTCCAACCAAACACATGGCTGTGTTCCCTGGATATGCAGGATGCCTACCTACATATCCCTATTCTTCTGGCCCATTGCCGCTTTCTGAGATTCTCCTTCCAGGAGGAGCCCTCCCATTTGGCTTCTCTTCGGCACCTTGGGTTTTCACCAGGTGCCTAGTGGCGGTTGCATTTATGTGTTCCGTACCTGAATTATTGGCTATTTTCAGCCTCCCCCCACTCCCTGGACAGTTTGAAGGATTCCCTTTCCTTCACTCTGGACCTTTTAATCAATCTGGGCATCTCGGTCAGCTATCCCAAGTCCCAGCTGTTCCCCTCCCAGCGCCTCCAATTCTTCGGAGCAGTGCTGGACATGGTCCAGAGCAAGGCCTTCCTCCCAACCAACAGAGCAGACAGAGACCCTTATCTCACAGGGCTGCGCTGGTGGCTTTATCTTGTTGGACCACAGCACATTTGTTCCTGGGACTGATGGCAACTGCCATACCCAAAGTCCTTCTGGCCAGACTGCACATGAGGGTAACCCAGTGGTCTCCACGAGTTCAATGGGATCAGCACTTGGATGACATGGACCAAAAGTTTCTAGTCTTCAGCAGCCTTCAGAGGGATCTCCTTTGGTGGCAGGACCTCTCCAACCTTTCGGTGGGGGTTCCTTTCCACTCTCCGTCTCCCTCCATGATTCTCACATCCGATGCCTTGTACCTGGGATGGGGAGCGCAGTTGGGAGACCATCGGACACAAGACACTTGGTCGCCCATGGAGGAGAACCTTCATATTAATATTCTGGAGACAAGAGCAGTGCTCTATGCTCTTTAGGCCTTTCAGTCCCTCTTGGTTCTGGGAACACTACTCATCCAGACAGACAACATGGCCATTGTCAGGTACATCAACAAACAGGGAGGCACCCCGGTCTTACCCCTTTGCAGGGAGGTGATGCGAATGCGGTACTGGGCTGTTCAGCATGGCCTGTCCTTGACAGCAGTCCACATGCCAGGTGTTCACAACATTCTGGCAGACAGTCTCAGGCAGTCAGTCGTCAGGGCTCACGAGTGGGAACTAAAGCAGGCAGTAGTAGAAGATCTGTTTCTTCAGTGGGGTTTGCCAGACATAGACCTCTTTGCCTCCCCATTCAACGCAAAACTACCCAGCTTTTGCTTGCTCATTCCGTGGCGTGGTGCTTTTTGGCAAGATGCACTGTGTATCTTGGACAGGGAGATTTCTATATGCTTTCCTTCCCTTTCCTATCCTTCAAAAGATTCTGCTGATGCTTCAAGCAGAGGGGGTGCACATAATCCTCATTGCCCCCCCCGTGGCCTCGGCAGATTTTGTTCCCTCTTCTACAGCAGTTAGCACTGGAACTCCCAGTACCTCTTCCTGTCTCTCACGACCTTGTGTCCCAGGAACAGGGCATCCTGGTACACTCAAACCTCAGATCGCTCCACCTTAATGCATGGCACCTGTGGACTTCACAGTTTCCTACTATGGCATCTCTCCTCGAGTCACTCAGGTCTTAGTGGAGGCCAGAAGACCCTCCACTAGATCCACATATGCCATGAAGTGGAAGAGATTTTCCATCTGGGCCACAGCTAAAGGCCTAGACCACTTTTCTTGCTCGGCTTCCCAGGTTTTAGAGTACCTCTTGCACCTGTCTGAGTTGGGCCTCAGTTACTCGTCTCTGAAGGTTCATCTCTCTGCGGTTTCGGCCTACCACCTTCTGGTGGAGGGCAAAACTCTGGCTCGGCTCGAGGTTTCCAGAAGTTTTTTGAAGAGGATCCTTCACCTCAGACCTCCGGTCCGGAATCCTGTTCCCCCTGGGATCTTAATTTTATTTTAGAAAAACTTACTTTGCCCCCTTTTGAGCCAGCAGCAAGCAGTGATATGCATTTTTTGACGTGGAAAATGCTCTTTTTAGTTGCTGTCATTTCAGCTTGAAGAGTTTCAGAGCCAAGCTCTAGGTTTGTTGAGAGCCTTATCATTTCCACAGAGACCGGTGGCTCTATGGATTAATCCTTCTTTCTTCCAAGGTAGTTTTGGAACTTACTTAAACCAGAATGTTGAACTGCCGGTGTTTTACCCAGAACACTCCAACAGGGGGAGTATCTCCTGCACACCTGTGACGTGCACAGGATTTTGAGATAGTATGTCTCAAGGACTAAGGAGGTTCGCAAGTCAAACCAACTTTTTGTAGCCTTTGCCCCAAGTGCCAGGGCAAAGCTATTTCTAAACAGACTCTGTCAAGGTGGCTGGCACATTGTATACATTATATTTACCAGAAGTACTAAAAGCCCCTTCAGGGGACAGTTAAGGGCCACTCAGCTAGGGGAGTGGCCACTTCCACTGCCTTTTCAGGAATGTGTCCACTGTGGACATTTGTGCAGCGGCTACTTGGTCCTCCATGCACACTGTCACGAAACGTTACAGTCTGGACATTACTTGTAGGCGCAGGGCTGGTTTCGGTCTAGCAGTCCTGCACAGACTCTAGTTTGCAGACATTTTCCTCCTCCCGGAACCTCGTCTCCGACTCCTTTTTAGTTGACTGCTTGGTATTCAGTCCTACATGTGAAGACCTACTGCAGGAACCCTCTCCAAGTAAGATGTAGCAGTTACGTAAGAACTTAGCATAATAGTAGATCTTCAAGGGAGGTTCCTGCAGTAGGTCTAGATTTCCCACCCACCTTCCCCCAGCTCCTGTGTTTCTTTCCTCTTTATTCTCTTCCCAGGATTTTGTTTTATCCAGGGCTCAGGGTCCCAGGAATTTCTACTCCTTTTTTCTGCTTCCTCTTTAGAGGTCTCTGGCGGAAGAACTGGAGGGCAGGCGGGGGACCACCCCTATTTATAGTCACGCTGACGTCCATCACTTGACACCGGGGGCGATCCCTGCTGATGATTGCTAGCTATAGTTTTGCCATGTGGTCCTGATGTCAGGGGGCGCAGTCCTACTTGTGAAGACCTATTGCAGGAATCTCTCTCGAAGATCTACTGTTACGGTAAGTTCTTACGTAACTGCTATTTCTTGGGCTTTTTACCTTTCTGAGAAGGTTTTGGAGGACCTTAAACCAGCAACAAGGAAAACCTATGCTTCCAAGTAGAAAAGGGGTTTCCCTGTGGTGTTCTCCTAAGCAGCTCAGTCCCTTGCAAGCAGACCTGCCCACAATCCTGAACTACCTGGTCCACCTTCCATCCCTGAGTCTTAGACCCTCAACCCTTAAGGTGTATCTGGCAGCAGTGTCACCCATGTGTCAGCAGGCAAAGCGAAAATGGTGGCTTCACACCATATTTTCAGAAAGTTATTTTTAGGGGCCCCCCCCCGCCCCCCCGGTCAGAGACCCAGTTCCTCTGTGGGATTTGAACCTCTGCATTGCTCAGCGTATGGAGCCTCCTGTCGGGCCCATTGCTACTGCTGATTTAAAATATGTCACTTAGACAACAGTTTTCCTGATGGCCAAGACACCTGCTAGAAAGGTGTGTGAGCTCCAGGCCCTTTACACAGACCCAAATTACATCATCTTCCACAGGGACAAGATAGTCTTAAGGACAAACAGAAAATTCCTCCCTAAAGTGGTGTCCGAAGTTCACCTGAACCAGCCCATTACCCTTTTGGTATTCTTTACAGCAAAATCCAGCTCTGGGGAGCAAAAGCTTCACAATCTGGATGTTAAGAAAGCACTAAGTTACTACCTGGACCACGCAAAAGAGATCAGGTCCTCTCATTCTCAGTTTTGTCACATATGGTGACACTGGCAAGGCTAGGCCAGCGTTCAAGAGAACAGTTGCTCGCTGGGTGATCTTTTGCATAGAGTTCTGTTACAGCAAGGCTGACAAACTGCTACCTCAGGGCACACTCCACATGTGGCACACCCGCCTCTGTGGTGGCAGCAAGGGACATCCCCCTGCAAGAAATTTGTAAAGCAGCTACATAGAAAATCATTCATAACTTCACAAAGCACTGTTGTCTGGACATACAGTCCAGAAGGGATGGCAGCTTTGGCACTGCTGTCTTGCAGAACCTTTCCCTTAATAGGTTCTGTACCCAGCATCCCAAAGTACTGCTTTGTAGTCTGCACTTGTTAAATTTGAAAACAGGGCAGTAGATTACAACCTTATCTATGTTATGCTGTACTCCTTTTTGTAGAAAAATGCGACAGCACTCCAGAGTGATCATTGAATGTGTATGGGGGACCTGTTAAAGATTTACTTGATCACTTTTACATTGCATTTATCAGCAAAATCATTTGCTGTGCATGTGTGATTACCTCGTCACACATGCACAGTAAAGGATTTTGCTGATAAATGCAATGTGAAGGGGATAAAAAAAATGTATGTAACAAGTTTTTTTTTTTTTTTTTTTTTACTTTGGGCACAGTGCAGAACCAGCATGTGTGAGCTATGGGGAGTGGACTGTGTGGAGCCGTGATTAGACAGTAAGAGCTCCTCCCCGCTGGCAGATGTGTGGTGTCACAGGAAGGAGTTGAGGGACTTAAACAGTGGGAAACCAGCCCTGTTGATGGCCAGCTCCCTCTCCATGTAACCACCGCCAACTCAAGTAAATATTGATCTTACTTCGAGAGGGCTCTTGCAGTAGGTATTCACATATAGGACTAAGCTGCCAAGCGTCAGGACCCCACGGAAACATTTCTAGCTAGCAGTCTCTGGTGGGGGACCGCCCCCTTGTCAGGTGACCGGCGTCATGCAACATCGATATAAAGGGGCAGTCCCCCACGCCCGCCTTCCAGTTCTTTCCTGCCATCGACTTGTGAAAGTTCCTTGCGGTAGAACAGTGCTTGTCAGTCATTCGTCGGTCTCTAAGTTTTCAAACCTTCCGACCTATTTTCTCTAACTTTCTATTTTTTCTAACAATTCCCTGTGTATGTTGTCCCCGACGCCCTCCGAATCACATCAGAACAAGTGTGACTCGTGTAATTCCCAACTTCCACACAAGGACTGCCACTCCTTGTGCCTCTTCTGTCTTTGCCCAGACCACCCCGTGGAGAAGTTTCAGCACTGCCAGAAGTTCAGCTCCCCTAGACACACAAGAGAAGGCAGCAGTCCCTGGAAGCCCATATCCTAAAGAAGAAGATGGCATCCATGGAAAAAGAGTTAAACTCAGGCACGTGTCTACTTCCCCCGAAGGTCACAAGAAAAAGCCCGACAAGGAAAAGCACCGGGAGCGGGAACCGGCTTCCACAGCAGCAGCGACTCTGGCCGGAACTGCGGCACTTAAGGTAACGTCCCCTCTGGGGGATCGCGCCACGACGGCTGTCTTGGTGGTTACCAAGAAGGTGTCACCCTTCCCATCTGGCTCGTGCTCGGGCACTTCGGGAGCCTCCGGGGCAAAGGGGGCCTCCACTCCCATGAAGGATGCTTCTTCCATGCGGCCCTCAGGTCAGAGCGGGTCCGGTAAGTTGGACATCAGTCCCACCAACACTCACCCGGACAAGGCTGCTAAGTTGCTTACCCCTTCGGGGAGCGCCAAGCCGAAAACACCTCCTGACAAGGCCGCATCTCCTTTGCGATGTTCCTCTGGCAGAGAGTCGATAAGTCGGACACCGGCTCCTCTGATGTCCACCCGGATTCGGCCGATAAGTCTGACGCCTGCTCGTCCAAGAAGCCTGTGCCGGACCCTGTAGATCATTCCGACACCCCAGGCTCTCCACAACGTCTCACCATGTTGCCCTCTGAGGTCCCCGCATCTCCTCGACTGACCCCCGGGGATTATAATCCTCCTTCCCCGGTCATCACCGAGGATACTGGGAAGCTGCCGTCAGGGAACCCTCCTCCTGGGTCAGACCCCCTGACGGCGGTCATCTGGTGTCCCTTTACCTGGCGATAGGCCTATCCTTCCATCAGGTCCTTCGGACAATCTCGAAGGTATACCCACGCTGGGCACGACACCTATGGGGCCAGCGTTACCACTGTCTGGCCCGCCAGCAGGACCTCTGCCAGGTCCCTCTGCTCCATCAGAGCCCCTGGCCCCCACGTACCTGACACCGCAATACCCGGCTCCTCACTATCCGGCGCACCCAGTACCTGACGCCGCACTATTCGGTGCCTCAGTACCCAACATGGGGCTACCCACCGTCGGGTTACGGATACTCCTTTTACGGATACCCTCAATATCTGTATCCCCCTCCTCCTCCATCTTCACCGCCCACTCCCCAGCTGCTGGTGGATTTGAAGGAGACCTTGGCCAACTAGTGGGCTGAGGCCAAGGCTCAACTCACTAGGGAGTTTGAGAGTCATCTACTGACGCCAGACCCTATAGGATCCGCTACATCGGAAACGGAAGACTTCCTCCCCCCAGCACGACACCAGAGGAGAGCCTTCTGGTGCCCGAGGAGGGATGGATATGCACTCCAAGGAACTCCCCAGAGGGGCCGTCTCTCCCTCACATAGGGAGGAGTCTTCCTCCTCTTCATCAGATACTTCTGACTCTGACCTCGAAGACGAGCCACGTACTCCGGAATGCCCCAGACGAAGGACTCCTTCGAAGTCTCCTCCAGAGGACCTTTCCTTTCTGGAGTTATTGAGAAAAAATCCAGGAGGTACATTAGTGGCAATCAGTGGAGCCAGAGCCACAGCGTAAAAAACTCGCTGCCCATCTGGATCTGCCAGAGACCGCTCCTATGCTGATTCCACCCTGGATAGAGCCTCACACGGATCTTGTTTCCACCATTTGGAAACAACCTTCTGTGTTAGCCCCCCTTCCGAGGAAGGCGGACAGGCTATACCAGGCTTCTGAGGGTGTAGACTTTCTTAGCCTTCACCCCAAGGTGGACTCTGTTGTCATTAGTGCCACTCACGGCTGCTCCACCAATCCCAAACATCTCAGCTCGCCCCCACCTGATAAGGAATCCCGGCTTCTGGACCAGTATAGGAAGAAGATCTATTCCTCTTCTACCGTTGTTATTAGGGCCCTTAACTATGGGGCACATATGGGGGATTTCCAGAAGACCATCAGTCAGGTGGAATCAAAACTGGACTCCCTTCCTGAGTCACAGACTAAGCAGGAAGTGGCTGATCCTGTCTGTTCTGCTCATTCAGCCAGTTGGCACATGGTTTGTGACTCTTATGACGCAGTGGACACAGCTAGAAGGAGCTCGGCCTACGGTGTCTTGCCTGACTCTGCATGTCAGGTTTGGTCCCTGAAGTGCAATCCGCCATCCAGGATGCTCCCTTCAGGGGTTCCGTGCTGTTCAGGGGTGATGTCAAGGACATCATTACTTAACTGCAGGAGAAGGGCACTACACTCAAGTCTGTCAGCTCTATGTACAGACCCCTCAAGGGCAGCAGCGTCCTTTTCATTGCCAAAACCAACAAAGAGAAAAACTACAGGGCAAATGGGCAAACAAACATTGGGCCCCTCCAGCAACCAAGACTCGCCCCAGCAAAAAAGCTGCGGGAGCCTTGGCTGCTGAGCTGCCCCACATCTCCTGACTACCTGCCTCTTCCATTGCCTCTGGAGGTTCCAGAGGGACCGGTAGGGAGGAAGATTCTCCTCCCATCTGCCAGACTGGGAGAGGATAACTTCAGACGCTTGGGTGCTCCAGTTGATATCAGCAGGACACTCAACATAGTTTCTGCAGACCCCCCAAGTCGCCTTACTCCCGCAACATCTTCCTCTGGTCCTAGAGGAAATCATCTCCCTTCTTTCGAAGGCGGCAGTAGAGCCAGTTCCCACCCATCTTTGGGGAACTGGCTACTATTCCCTTTTCTTCCTAGTTCCAAAGAAGACTGGAGATCTGAGGCTTATACTGGACCTCAGTTCCTGAACATGTTCGTGGAGTACAGACGCTTCAGAATGCTCTCTTTGCAGAGTCTTCTGCCTCTTCTTCGGCAGGGACAGTGGCTATGCGCTGTGGACATGCAGGATGCCTGCCGCATATTCCCATATGCCCTTCCCATGCAAATTCCTTTGGTTTTGTTTTCAGGGGGACCACTACCAATTCAAGGCCCTCCCATTTGGTCTTTCCTCAGCCCCCCAAGTGTTTACCAAATGCCTGTCTGTTGTAGTGGCCCACCTACGTGCCCAGGGAGTACTGGTATTCCTGTATCTGGACTACTGGTTCCTGGCGACCCTGTCCAGGGAGGAACTCCTGTACTCCTTTTCCCTTAACCTGCAGGTTTTCGCCAGCCTAGGTATCACCATCAATCAGGCCAAGTCCCATTTGGTCCCTTGCCAACACCTCCAATTTATAGGGGCGATTCTGGACACGACCACCAGCAAAGCCTTCTTGCCTCCGGACAGGGTAGACACCCTTCAGACTCAGACCTGTCTCCTGTCCAGTTGCAGGAGGGTCAGAGTCAGGTCAGTCCTCTGCCTCCTCGGGCTAATGGCGGCTGCCATTCCAACAGTCCCACTCGCTTGGCTCCATATGAGGATCTCTCAGTGGATGCTTCTGTCGCAATGGGACCATACCAAGGACAGTCTAGACCAAGAGGTACTAGTATCCGATCCCATGATCAGGGACTTGCAGTGGTGGATGGTTCAGGAGAAGCTGTGACTGGGAGTTCACCTCTGCATCGATCCCCCCTCCCAGACGTTGACGACAGATGTGTCAGGAGAAAGCTGGGGTGCCCATCTAGGGTCTCGCAGGACTCAGGGCAGCTGGTCCAAGCTCGAACAAAATCTGCACATAAATGTGCTCGAACTGACAGCAGTTCTTTATGCCCTTCAGGCTCTACTCTCGTTCATCCTCCCCGGTCACCTCCTCTTACAGTCAGACAAGATGTGCGTAGTCTGGTATCTCAACAGGCAGGGAGGAACACTTTACTACCTTCTGTGCCGGGAAGTGATGAGTCTGGCATTGGGCAACCCTACATCACCTTCACCTGACTGTGGTTCACGTTCCGGAAGTGGAAAACACACTGGCAGACCAACTCAGTCAGTTCTCAGCCAGGTCCCATGAATGGGAGTTAGATCAACACATCATAAATGACATCTTTCAGCAATGAGGAACACCTCAGATAGACCTGTTTGCCTCTCCCCAAAATGCAAAACTTCCTGCCTTCTGCTCGCTCACTCCAGGGCAAGACATTTTTTGGCGGGACGCTCTGTCTCTCGCTTGAAGGGACAGATTAGTTTACGCCTTCCCTCCCATCCCTTTAATTCAGAGGGTCCTGAACAAACTCAGATCAGAGGGAGCTCGAATGATTCTCATTGCTCCCTTCTGGCCCAGGCAGGTTTGATTCTCTCTTCTGCAACAGTTTTCAGAGGAACCCCCACTTCTTCTTCCTCTGTCGCAACAATAGTTGACACAGGATCAGGGGACCCTTGTTCGTCCAGGTCTCAGATCCCTTTGTTTACATGCGTGGCTCCTGCAGACGTAGTTAAAGCCTGCTTTGGAGTTTCTCCTCTCGTAGTGGACATCTTGGTAGAGGCCAGAAAGCCTTCCACCAGGTCCACCTATGCCATGAAGTGGAAACGATTTTCTATGTGGGCCAATTCGAAGGACTTTGAACCTTTCTCGTGCCCGGACAATAAAGTCCTGGACTACATGCGTCACCTCTTTGATCTGGGTCTCAGCCATTCCTCGTTAAAAGTCCACATGGCCGCTATTTCAGCCTACCATATTCCCTTTGGAGACAAGGCTTTTGCTCAGTTGGAAGTCTCTAAAACCTTCCTCAGAGGGGTACTCCATTTGAGACCCCCCCATCTGCATTCATGCCCCTCCTTGGGACTTGAATTTTATTTTGGAAAAGCTTACCCTGCCTCCCTTCGAGCTGGCAGCTACAGCTGATTTAAAGTTCCTTTCTTGGAAGACACTCTTCCTAGTGGCCATTACGTCTGCTCTGTGCTTTTCCAAGCTTCAGGCCTTGATGTGCAAAATCCCGTACTTGATTTTTCACAAGGAACGTGTGGCTCTTTGCACCAACCCTAAGTTTCTCCCTAAGGTGGTAGCTGAATCTACGCTGAATCAATCCATTGAGCTATCTACTTTCTTTACGTAATGCTCCAATCAAGGAGAGTACCTCTTGCATACTTTGGATGTTCACAGAATCCTGAGATACTACACCAATCTGACTAAAGATCTCAGGAAGACTGATCAGCTTTTTGTCTGTTTTGCTCACAAAAGAGAGGGCAATGCTGTCTCTAAGCAATGCCTATCAAAATGGTTGGCACACTGTATCGCTTTCTCTTTTTGACAAGTATAACAAGACCCTTCTGGGTCAAGTCAGAGGTCACTCCACCAGAGGAGTAGCCGCCTCTGTGACTTGTTTCAAAAATGTGTCAGCGGCAGACATCTGTGCAGCCGTAACTTGGACTTCAGTCCATACCTTCACAGAACACTACAGTTTGGGTTGACATTGCCTCTCGCCGTAGAGCAGGCTTTGAGTTGGCTGTCCTTCAAGGTCTCCTTTTATAAGACCCCGTTCAGCCCTGAGGTTCCATGCTATGGATAACAGTCCTCCTCCTGACTGCTTTTCCTTGTTCCAGACTGCTTGGGACTCGGTCCTATATGTGAATACTTACTGCAAGAGCTCTCTCGAAGTAAGACAGTACAGTTACGTAAGAACTTACCGTAACAGTTGATCTTCGAGACAGGCTCTTGCAGTAGGTATTGCCTTCCCGCCCACTGCCCCCTAAGTTTTCTTTGCTTCATTTCCACGGGGGGAATATCCTCTTCTCTCTTGTCTTGCCTCTTTTGGCCTTCAGCGGGAAAGAACTGGAAGGTGGGTGCGGGGGATTGCCCCTTTATACCAACGTTGCATGACACTGGTCACCTAACGTGGGGGCGGTCCCCCACCAGAGACTGCTAGCTAGACATTTTTCTGTGGGGTCCTGATGCCTGGTGGCTTAGTCCTATATGTGAATACCTACTGCAAGGGCCTCTCTCTCGTAGATCTTCTGTTACGGTAAGTTCTTACGTAACTGTACTTTCTGGGGTCATCACTTTCTGGGTTGGAGCCAGACAGAAAGGCCTGATGGGAAAAGTGGAGGGAAAAGCAAACCAGCTGGACTAGCCAAAGTGTGTAGGTAGGTGGAGGAAAAATGTAAATTCAAAAAATGATTGAGGCTGTCCGGGTAGCACTGAGGCAGAGCTACCACCTGCTCTTTCAGCAACCCAGAATCAGGTGTGGGCACGAGTTGTCTTGGAGCTGGTGTGTGGGGGAGAGAGGACAGATCATCCCAAGGAGTGCTGTCCTCTCAGGGAGTGGGGCATGTTACACCACTATTTGTCTGCCACAGCAAGAGCATTTATTTACTTGGGGAAGGCCTGCCATTAGATACTGATACACACACGTGTGCTTCCACACGCACACCGTAATGGGTCATTATACAACGCCTGGCCCTGGAGAGAAAATATGGTGGCAGCCCCTGCCCAAGCAGGATGGCACTCCATTCTTCCAGTGGCTCTACTGCAGGGCGTGGGGGATCCTAGTGGTGATAATCAACGGAAGTTGAGTCCTAGGGAAGGTGGGAGATCCATCTGGGTGGTTTGGAGCATAAAAACCTCAAAGGGGGGGGTTGTTTTGCTTAGTAGTTGCCACCAATGAGTTTTCAAAAATTAAATGAATGCCTAGAAGTGTTATTTCACAGAATCCTGAACAGCCATTTCTCCTTTGATTTGTCTGACTACTGCTTCAGCATGTCCTGCAGTATGGTTTGGTGTTCAGTGCAAAACACACTCTTGGCTTGCATGTTAGAAGTTAGTTATGTGACACATCAGAGTGAAAATCGGGAACTGCCACAGACACCAGGAGGTTCCTGATCCTTATGGGTTTACTGGTCCTGGGTCACAGATTTCAGACTGAGCACTTTAGGAATTCTAGAATTTTTCTTTTCGTAATCATAACCCATGGTTGCTGAAACGCTCTTATCTTAGCTCAGATCTGAAACATACGGTTTAAATTCTTGCTTCTGTTTTTTTTTTTCAGAGGTTTACAAATGAGGACCACCTGTCTGTCCATAAACACAAGCACGAGATGACATTAAAGTTTGGCCCCGCCAGAACGGATTCAGTCATCATCGCTGGTACGTATCTGCCTTTGTGCTGGCAATGAAGAAAGTATGTCTTAATGAACTTCTGTGCATATAATAATTGAAGTCCACTGATACTTTGTTGCTGTAATGTTGAGTTGGGAGCAGTGAAGAGTTGTTGTTTGTACATATTTTTTTGTTTGTTTGTTTAAGTGGCAGAAGATGTTTTCTTGTTATCCAGCCTCAGAACTTTTCAGATTAAGACTTTTGGCAAGAAAATAGTGTTTGAGGAATATATGCTTTTAAATTGGTATAGTTGTTAGGCAGCATATAAATCGGCGGTATGTTGGAATGCCCCTCCCCATTATTGAGGGCAATGTGTGTGTGTGTGTGTGTGTGTGTGTGTATGTATGTGGTACTTTAGGATTTGAGTAGAGGGGGCCAGGCCAGAGCCAGCCTGTTGGCTCAGTGGTAGTGCTGCCACTCAGGACACAGACACCCTGAGTTCAGGAATGAGCTTAAGTTGTTGGAGAGCAGCTGGAGGAAGGAGGATTGAGCGTCTCAGAATATGCTGTCTGTCAGGGATGAGAGTTGTGCTTCCCCTGTGTGACCACAAAAGGCAGTGCCACAGGGACAGCAAAGGAGGGAGGAAGCTGACTGGGCTCCTCTTGGCATACTTGGTGCTTCTTACGTGCCAGTGTCCAGAGGGAGTGGGATAGAAACTGATAAGCCAAGGAGTGAGTGGGATGAGCCTGGGTGTGCTCAGCTACTGCCATCTCCACCACTAGCCAGCCTCACCACCCCAGGTTTCCTGCCTCTGTTCCTCTCCCTCAGAGGTAGGTGTGTGTCTGGCATGGCCAGGCACTGAAGTTTAGAGGAGTAAGGGCGTGGGGTGCTGGGTCTGACCCAGGGGATGGGAGCCAAGGTGCATAAACTATAATTAAAGACCTTGCATCTGCACACCCCTGTCCAGTCAGCCAAGACATGGCATGGCTTTGACATTGGCTTTGAAAGCACCCGGGACTGCACCAATTGTTGGTGTTGGGGATGGAGAGGTAAGGTGAAACAGACATTTAAAAAAAAAAAAAATTTCAGACTGACCTCTGGCAAAGTTCTGGTAAAAATATGAAATGGGTATCAATGTGATTTGGGTCTTCACATCTAGGCTGGTAGATTTTTAGTGTAGCCTGAGTAGGTTGTCACTTGCCTCTGGGACTGGAAGGTCATTGGTTGTAGTCCCATACCAAAAAATTCAATTAATTCTGTAACATGGGAGTGGGGGTGGGATGCTGCACTGTTGAGCTGTTGTCCTTTGGACAAGATGTTAAACCAAGGTCCATTTTACTCGGTATCCTGTGAGGTGGGTGCATGGGGAAGGGCACCGTCCGTAACAGCGACTTCTTCCTGGCTAAATCCCTCACGGTGATGGGAGGGTAGGGCGACCGAATGAGGGGGTAGGTGAACTGGGCGACAGGATGTCGCTATATGTACACGCCGCCAGGGAGCGAGCACGAGCTGGGAGGGGGCAGAAGAGCTGTAGAGGATGGCGCTTCGGTTGATTGCCGAGCAGCATCGTGGTGTCGAGGGTTGGCTTGTGATTGGGGTGGGTGAGGTACTGGGTTCAGGTGCTGGTGCGATTTTATTGCGCCCAGCCCAAACCTTTATTTTTACATGCTTTCATCCCCTGACATGTACCCTCCCCAGCTGGGGTGGGGTGGGGTCCACAGAAAGTTATTAAAATATATGTCGCCGGCACCGCTGTCCCACGCATCAGTGGTGTCAGGAGTGCCAAAAATGTTTTCGCACTTGATTGCGCTGAGAACGCACTTTTAGGCTTTAGCCGTTATCACATAGAACCATTTTACTCATCTTTGGTGGCAGTCCGGGTGGAAGTTAAATGAGCCCATGACACTTACCGTAAAAGTCTGGGATTTTCCCTGTTATCCTGGCTATCAATAACAAAGCTTCATGTATATGTGCCCCCCAAAACTGGGAGTTGTTGTTTTTTTTTTTTACTACTATTTTTGTTGTTGCAGATTTGTCACTCGGCAAAAGCATGTGATGGATTGCAAGGCATTCCCGTTTGTCTATTTTGTAATTTGATGGCAGATAAGGACCGCTTGGCCCCTAGTCTGCCCATTTCCCTACCCATTGGATAAGCTGCAGATCCTAGTTAACCAACAGCCTACTTCTTCCTACCCCCCCCACCAGAATTGTCTTATGTCTGTCCCATATATTCTTGCATTCCCCCACTGTTTTTGACCCCACAACCTCCTCAGGAAGGCCGTTCCATGCGTCCACCGCCCTCTCTGGGGAAAAAATACTTCCTCACATTGCCCCAGAGCCGTCCCCCCTCTATCTTCAAATTGTGTCCACTTGTTCTTGGCACATCTTTTTCTGAAAGATGCTACCCTCTTGGACTTTTTTTTTATATATACTTGCTTTATTAAAGATAATATAGAGATATCTCATAGTTTCCAAGTACATCCCAATATACTTACATTTTACACAGTTATTACATATTTAGGTAGGATGACAAGCTAGAAATCCATAAGAGAATAATGTCTCTTCATTCCTCTCTCAGTACTAAAATATTAGGTGATATGAACATATCTTTCTTTTTCATTAATAACAACTAATTACCAGGCTATTACTTGACATAACTCACAATCATCTTATCAGTCTCACAAAAACACCAAATTTTATGGGGAACCTCCCCACATAGGATCGAATTTTCCCGTCCCTAACCACTGTTCTCCCCTTGTTCCCTCCGGTCTTGTTCCATTACCTCTTTCCATTAGTTTAGGATCATGATTTTCTATCTCTTATCTCTACTAGGTCTGCCATATATACTTCCTTTCCCTCATATAAAAGCCATCCTGTCCATCTATTCTGCTATTCCTGATTTAACTGCTTGAGAGAAACGTGATTTTCTCCATATCCATTATATTTCCTATTATTTTGGCCCATTCCCTCAGATCCGGACTGCCTCTCTCTCACCACCTCTTGGTAATAGATTTCAAAGCTGCAGTTACGAGGATTAACCACAAGTACTTTGCCTCTCTCCCTTTTATTTCTTGTGGAACAAAACCCCAAACCATATGTTCAGGTCCCAGAGGTGTCTGGACTTCAAAAAGTCTGGAAATGTGTCGGCTGACTCTCTCCCAGAAGGAGACAATCTCTGGACAAGCCCAGAAGACGTGCCTGGGACGCACTTCCCTCTCCACACTGCCTCCAACACTCTGTGCCCACCCCTGGGATGGAATGACTCAGTTGTGTAGGGACCAGGAAGAAACGGGTCCTCACCCTCCAGCCGAACTCCTTCCAAGTTGGAGAGGACGTGGTGCTCCAAGTGCCCCTCCATACCTGGGGCCACTGTCGGTCTGTAATAGAAATGTTTATGTCTCTCTCCCATCTTTCCTTGATATACTGTGAAGAGGTACTGAGGTCATTTAAATAATTTCTGTATAACATAGTGATCGTATGTTTAACATTTATTGCATTCCAAATCTGTTGGAATGGTACATCCTCTCCCTCCTGATCACTCACCCCATTTCCCTTTCCCAACTGATCATTTATATAGTCCCTTAACTGAAAATATTTTATTCTATCTTGTGGGACTATACCAAATTTTAATTGCACCATCTCAAAAGACATCAGGGATGATCCATGGAAAAGTTGATATGGGGCATGAAATCCTTTTCTTGCACGTCTTAGGAACCAGTTATCTAGTTTTGCTGGTGCAAAGTTAGGATCAAAAGCCCATCATGTATACTTCCATATTTGTTGTTTGGTATTACCTCTACCAATGCCCCTTCTCCAACCCTCTAAAACCGCTGCCGTACCTGAGTAAATCATAGTGCCCTCTAACTTCCCCTCTCCAAACAAGGCCGCCTGCAAGGGGACCTCTCTAACCTCTGCCAGATCCAACTGTTTCCAATGGGAGGTGTATGCCTGATTGCCCCACAACAATGCAATCCTCATCTGAGACGCTGTCCAATACCCCTGCAAGTGGGGAAAAGCCAGGCCCCCTTTGTTTTTGGGAAGAAATAATAGTTTTGTTTTTTTTTAACCCTCGGTCGCATTGCTCCCCACTCTTGGACTTTGTTGATTCCCTTGAGGTATTTGAAGGTTTCTATCATTCCCCCACTCTCCCTCCTTTCCTCAAGGGTATACATATTAAGATCCTTTAGTCTCTCTTCATAAATGCTGCTGGTGCAGACCCTGCACCAGTTTAGTTGCCCTCCTCTGGACAGCCTCCATCCTGTCCATGTCCTTGTGGAGATGGGGTCTCCAGAACTGGATGCAGTACTCCAGATGGGGTCTCACCAACTGTCTGTACAGAGGGATAACAACTTCCTGTTTTCTACTGGTGATACCTCTCCCTATACATCCCAGTATCCCATCAGCCATCCTTACTGCCTTCTCACATTGCTTGCTTACCTTTAGGTCATTTGATATGACTACCCCCCCGGGCCCCTTTCCGTTTTTGTTGTTGTTAATACCTTCCCACTGTGTACTCTTCCCCTGAGTTTTTGTTTCCCAGGTGCATTACTTTGCACTTCTTTGCATTGAATCTAAGCTGCTGTACTTTTGACCATTCCTCCAACCTTACCAAGTCCCTTTTCATTCCTTCCACCCCCCCACACTTGTGTATCAACCCTGTTGCAGATCTTTGTGTCGTCTGCAGAGAGGCATACTTTTCCTTCCAGTCCCTCTGCAATGTCACTTATAAAGACATTAAAAAGGACCGGATCCAGTACTTAATCCTGCGGTACCCTACTAGTAAGCCCTCTTTCTTTGGATTGGATTCCGTTTACTATTACCCTCTGTGTCCTGTTCTCCATCTTTTGTGTGGGACTGTGTCAAATGCCTTGCTAAAGTCTAGGTAGGCCATGTCCACATCCCCTCCCTGGTCTACTACTTTGGCCACCCAGTCAAATAAATCTATTAGGTTCGTCTTAACATGACCTTCCCACTGTGAATCCATGCTGCCTTGGGTCCTGTGCCCTACTGGCCTCTAGGTACTCAACAGTTCTTTCTTTCAGAAGTGATTCCATAATTTTCCCTACCACTGAGGTCAAGCTAACAGGTCTGTAGTTTCCTGCCTCTGCTATGCACCCACATCCGCCCTCCTCCAGTTCTTGGGTACCATACCATCCTCCCATGATTTGTTACACCAACCTAAAGCTGCAGTCACTTTTCTTTATTTTTGTCCTTTAGTTACCTCCCTAGTCACCTGGCTGGCCCCTATCTACTGGCATCCTCCAGCCGAGGGCTGTCAGCGTACAGTGATGCACTTCTAGGCATGCTATCGGCATCCGAGGCGGGCACTCCCACTGTGTTGCCACATGGGCTCTGCTGTTTTTATCTCCACTGGTGGTGTATATATTATGATATAGCATCTGTAACCTTTTAAAATTAGTGAACATCTCATTGAATAGAGGGGGTGTATCAGAAATGGACGCATTGCTAGAACAGATGAAAAAGTCGAGAGGGTTTGTCACGGTATATTGTGCTGCATGATTAGTACAATATTAGTTTTTTTTAAATGATAAATAATAACTGGTGACCCTCTATAATGACTGGATATCCAGTCCTGATAAAATGCCATTATAACCTGCTGAATTCCGTCATAACTCAATTGTGGGTTATTACAGCATTTTCTTTCTTGTGCTCTAACTTCACTAAAGCGCGAAGGCGAGGACACTGTATTTGTGTGCCTGTGGCGGCTGCTCAGAGTTCTGCTCACTCACACAAATACAGTTTACATTTTTGTCTCTGTCTAAACCTTGACCAGTTATAAAAAAAAAAAAGCCTGTGCAAGGTTTGTCTTATGAGGATTTTTCACACACCCCTTGGTGTGTGATAATTTCATAAATGCCTCGAGCATTGCTCTCGGGGGTTTATGGATTATCACACACCACGGGTGTGTGAAAAAGCCTCATAACACATACCTGCATGGGCATTAGTCTCTATATTATCACCTATATTGTCATACTGAGTTATTGTGATATCGGTTTTCTAAAAACACTATTTCTATTCTAATTCCATTAGAGAATTTGTGCCACATAGTTTAATTTCTTGTTGAGAATGTGTAGCACGTCGTTCCTATTGCCTTCAGGAATGTGTAGTGCATCATTCCTGTTCTAGTTGGGAATGTGTAGATCGTCTTTCCCATTCCAGTAGAGAATGTGTAGCGCATCGTGTCATAATTAAAGATACGATACGCAAACATCTGAGTAAACACATGTTAATTGATGATGAACAACATGGTTTCACGCAAAAAAGATCACGCATAACATACAGGATAAAGTATGGGTCTCTGTGTGTAACGAGAATTTGCACACAGGGGTTTGATGCTACATAAACTCCAAGAGCAAAGCTCAAGGGGTTTATGCATAGCATCAAACCCCGAAGGTGTGTGTAAATTCGAGTTACACAAAGACTTCCCTATTCGGCCTATATAATTGCGGGATTTCCTTTTTTCACCACTGCAAGTATATAAAATAAGACAGGCGGTCTGCTTTGGTGTGAGCGCGTGCTCTATTGGTCGCTCGCGAGAAGTTTTTTTTTTTAATTATACTTTAGTTGGAGCCAACATTTTGAGGGTATTTCCCTCATTTCTATTACTGTCTGCCTGCCAGCACTTACCGCAGAGTTCATGCTGAGGTCCAGAGAGGAAAAGACGACACGGACAGAAGTCAGAAGAAACAGCTTCAGAGGCTGGGGCACCTGTGCAGTGCGAAGAAAACCGGGCATGTGTTCATCGTTAGAAACGCTCCTTTATAATGGCGAATTACGCCACGGTTTCCCTATGGGAAAAAGGTTGTCCCGGTTATTATAAATGTGTTATGTTTTCATGAAAAGATCTCAGCAGCACTGGATAAGGGAAAACCTGTGGATTGTATCTACCTTGACTTTTCAAATGCCTTCCATACTGTGCTACATGTAGCCATCATTAAACAGTTGATAAAAGTGAACATTTATCATAGGATAGTCAAGTGGATCAGAAATTGGCAAACTGACAGAACGTAGGCAGTATGTATCCATGGATAGCTTTCAAACTCCAGACCATTACCAGTGGTGTTCCACACGGATCTGTGTTGGGATGAGTGCTATTCCAAATATTTATGTTGGACATTGCAAGAAAGTGTTAAACTGGTCAAGCAAATATTCTGACAGTACCAAACTAACTTGCGTAGTTCATACAGAAGAGGATAGGGACACCTTACAAGAGGATTTAAATAGAATCCACAACTTGGCTACAGAAAGAAAAATGCAATTTAATACAGAAAAATCTTGCATGATGCACCTGGGCAGCCAGTATAAAAGGTATAAATACACTTTGGGGCAGTATAGATCTTAGAGAATCAGCAGAGGAGCTCAACCTGGGAATAATAATTAACAACCAGCTAAATTCTAAATTGCACTCTGAAATGCAGGTGACAAAGGCCAAAAGACTTTTGTGGACTATTAAAGAAACTTTAGAGCAGGGACCAAGAGGTAATTCTACCATTGCATTGAACTTATGTTTGGCCTATTCTCGATTTATGGAAGTCCAGTGTGGGGACTCATCAATAAAAGAGACATCCTAAAGACAGAAAAGGTCCAGAGACAGGCAACAAAGATGATTTATAATATCAGTCATAAGACATATAATGAACACCTAACCAAATTAGAATTAATGTCATTCGAGACCAGGAGATTGAGAGGGGATCTCCTAATATGTTGTTACATAATTCCTGACGACTATCTGTTTAATGAACTGAGTTTAGAATATAAAAACTGTGAGCCAGCTACAAGAGGCCACCCCTTACAGAGAAGACCAGTAAGATTCAATACAACTAGAAGACAGACTTTCTATATAGAACGAGTGGTGAATCCATGGAACGGTCTTCCCTTTGAAGTTGTAAAGATAAAGCAGAATTTAAGCGTAAGCTAGATGCAGATACACTACGTGGACACAACTTATCATATTATGGGTGAAAGACGGGAGCAATAATAGATATACTGCTTTCTTAGCTCCTACACCCTTAGTATGCACCTTACTAGTGTAATTCCTATTCTAGTTGGGAATGTGTAGCACACCGTCCCTATGCTAGTTGGAAATGTGTAGCACATGTTCCTATCCTTGTTTGGAATGTGTAGCACATCTTTCCTATTCTAGTTGGGAATGTGTAGCACTTCATTCCTATGCTGTTTGGGAATGTGTAGCACATCAGTTCTGTTCTAGTTGGGAATGTGTAGCACATCATTCCCATTCTAGTTGGGAATGTGTAGCACATAATTCCCCTTCTAGTCAGGAATGTGTGGCACATCGTTCCTATTCTTGTTGGGAATTTGTAGCATATCGTTCCTATTCTTGTTGAGAATGTGTAGCGCATCGTTCCTATTCTTGTTGGGAATGTGTAGCATATTGTTCTAGTCTTGTTGAGAATGTGTAGCACGTTGTTCCTATTCTAGTTGGGAATGTGTAGCACATCATTCCTATGCTATTTGGGAATGTGTAGCACATTGTTCCTGTGCTATTTGGCAATGTGTAGCACATCAGTTCTGTTCTAGTTGGGAATGTGTAGCACATCATTCCCATTCTAGTTGAGAATGTGTAGCACATCATTCCTATTCTAATTGGGAATGTGTAGCACATCATTCCCCTTCTAGTTGGGAATGTGTAGCACATCTTCCCTATTCTAGTTGGGAATGTGTAGCACATTGTTCCTGTTCCAGTTGGGAATCGGTAGCCCATTGTTCCTATTCTAGTTGGGAATGGGTAGCACATTGTTCCTATTCTAGTTCTGAATGTATAGCACATAATTCCTATTCCTTTTGAGAATGTGTAACACATCGTTCCTAATCCATTTGGGAATGGGTAGCCCACTGTTCCTATTCTAGTTGGGAATGGGTAGCACATTGTTCCTATTCTAGTTATGAATGTAAAGCACATAATTCCTGTTCCTTTTGAGAATGTGTAGCACATCGTTCCTATTCTTGTTGGGAATGT
The DNA here is from genome assembly GCA_016271365.2 of Neoceratodus forsteri. NCBI lineage: Eukaryota > Metazoa > Chordata > Ceratodontiformes > Ceratodontidae > Neoceratodus > Neoceratodus forsteri. The sequence goes on along the minus strand of JADMNL010000036.1, from coordinate 58,725,793 downwards.
GTAACACATCATTCCTGTTCCATTTGGGAAAGGGTAGCACATTGTTTCTCTTCTAGTTGGGAATGTGTAGCACATCATTCCTATTCTAGTTGGGAATGTGTGTAGCATATCATTCCTATTCTAGTTTTTTTTTTTCTTTTTTTCAGTTGTTTAACCAGGAGAGACGCACTAAGCTGAAAGCTTGTTTACAGGTGCAACCGGAGAGCACAGGGAAGTTAAGTGACTTGCTCAGGGTCACACAGTATTCGACTGGGGGCTATGAGATTTAAACCCATGTCTCCAGATTTGCAGCTCAGAGCCTTAAACCACTGCGTTATACTGCCTCCCTACTTCCCTAGTTGGGAATGTGTAGCACATAGTTCCTATGCTATTTGGGAATATGTAGCACATCATTCCTATTCTAGTTGGCAATGTGTAGCACATCGTTCTTATGCTATTTGGGAATGTCTAGCACATTGTTCCTATTCTAGTTGGGAATGTGTAGCACATGGTTACTATTCCAGTTGGGAATGTGTAGCACATATTCCTATTCTAGTTGGGAATGGGTAGCATTTTATTCCTATTCTAGTTGGGAATTTGTAGCACATCGTTCCTATGCTATTTGGGAATGTGTAGCACATTGTTCCTATTCTAGTTGGGAATGTGTGGCACATGGTTACTATTCTAGTTGGGAATGTGTAGCACATCATTCCTCTTCTAGTTGAGAATGTGTAGCACATATTCCTCTTCCATTTGGGAATGGGTAGCACATTGTTCCTATTTTAGATGGGAATGTGTAGCATTTTATTCCTATTCTAGTTGGGAATGTGTAGCACATCGTTCCTATGCTATTTGGGAATGTCTAGCACATTGTTCCTATTCTAGTTGGAAATGTGTGGCACATGGTTATTATTCTAGTTGGGAATGTGTAGCACATATTCCTCTTCCATTTGGGAATGGGTAGCACATTGTTCCTATTCTAGATGGGAATGTGTAGCACATAATTCCTATTCTCTTTGAGAATGTGTAGCACATCATTCCTATTCCTTGTTGGGAATGTGTAGCACATTGTTCATATTCTAGTTGGGAATGTGTAGCATATCATTCCTATTTTAGTTGGGAATGTGTGTCACATCATTCCCATTCCAGTGGATAATTTGTGGTGTATCATTCCTAGTCTAGTTTGGAATGTGTAGCTCCTCGTTTCCGTGCTAGTGGAGGGTGTGCACATCATTCCTATTCTTGTCAGGAATGGATGGCGAATTGTTCTCGTTCTGTTTGGGAATGGGGTGACACACCTTTCCTATTCTGGTTGGGAATGGGTGGCGGATCATTCCTATTCTGGTTGAGAATGGGTGGTGAATTGTTCCTGTTCGGAATGGGTGGCACAGTTTTCTTATTCTGGTTGGGATCGGGTGGCGCATTGAATAGGGAATGGGTGGCGTATCTTTCCTATTCTGGTTGGGAATGGGTGGCGCATTGAACAGGGAATGGGTGGCGCATCTTTTCTATTCTGGTTGGGAATGGGTGGCTCATCATTTCTATTCTGGTTGGGAATAGGTGGTGCATTGTTCCTATTCTGCTTGGGAATGGGTGGCACATCCTTCCTATTCTGGTCGGGAATGGGTGGTGCATCGTTCCTATTCTGGTTGGGAATGGGTGGCGCGCATTGTTCCTATTCTGGTTGGGAATGGGTGGCTCATCATTCCTATTCTGGTTGGGGATAGGTGGTGCATCGTTCCTATTCTGGTTGGGAATGGGTGGCGCATCCTTCCTATTCTGGTTGGGAATGGGTGGCGCATCCTTCCTATTTTGGTTGGGAATGGGTGGTGCATCGTTCCTATTGTGGTCGGGAATGAGTGGTGCATTGTTCCTACTGTGGTAGAGAATGGGTGGCCATCATTCCTATTCTGGTTGGGAATGGGTGGCGCATCGTTCCTATTCTGGTTGGGAATGGGTGGCGCATCCTTCCTATTTTGGTTGGGAATGGGTGGTGCATCATTCCTATTGTGGTCGGGAATGAGTGGTGCATTGTTCCTATTCTGGTTGGCTCATCATTCCTATTCTGGTTGGGAATGGGTGGCATATTTTTCCTCTTCTGGTTGGGAATGGGTGGCGCATCTTTCCTCTTCTGGTTGGGAATGGGTGGCGCATTGTTCCTATTCTGGTTGGGAATGGGTGGTGCATTATTCCTATTCTGGTTGGGAATGGGTTGCACATCATTCTGTTATGGTTGGGAATGAGTGGCACATCATTCCTATTCTGGTTGGGAATGGGTGGCGCATTGTTCCTATTCTGGTTGGGAATGGGTGGCGCATCGTTCCTATTCTGGTTGGGAATGGGTGGCGCATTGTTCCTATTCTGGTTGGGAATGGGTGGCGTATTGTTCCTATTTTGGTTGGGAATGGGTGGCGCATCGTTCCTATTCTGGTTGGGAATGGGTGGCTCATTGTTCCTATTCTGGTTGGGAATGGGTGGCGCATCGTTCCTGTTCTGGTTGGGAATGGGTGGCCCATTGTTCCTATTCTGGTTGGGAATGGGTTGCACATCATTCTATTGTGGTTGGGAATGGGTTGTACATTGTTCCAATTCTGGCTGGGAATGGGTTGCACATCATTCTGTTGTGGTTGGGAATAAGTAGTGCATTGTTCCCATTGTGGTTGGGATTGGGTGGTGCATTGTTCCTTTTCTGGTTGGGAATGGGTGGTGCATCGTTCCTAATCTGTTGACAGTATGTGGCGCATTGTTCCAATTCTGGTTGGGAATGGGTTGCACATCATTCTGTTGTGGTTGGGAATGAGTGGTGCATTGTTCCTATTCTGGTTGACAGTGCGTGGCACATTGTTCCTATTGTGGTTGAGAATCGGTGGCACATTGTTCTTATTCTAGGTGGGAATGTGGGGCACAGTCATTCCTATTCTGGTTGAGAATGGGTGTCATACTGTTAGTATTCCAGGTAAGAATGTCTGGCACTATCATTCCTAATTGAGTTGGGAAGGAGTGACACATCTTTCTTAGGCTGAGACTGTGTAGCACGGATGTTGTTATTCTAGTTGGGCATGTGCGTGTGGCACAATCATTGCTATTCTTAAATTCCTAATGCACTCCTCATTTCCTTCCTTTTCTCAAGAAATTCTAAAGTACAGCTTTTTTCACACAGCTGCCAGTTGCACATGGTCTTTATCCAAAGATGAAAATGCACATTCCTTTGAAATGGTTGTGGTTTCACGCTTTGTAGTCAAACCTTTGAATGAAAGGCTGTATAAACATTTAGTGAACACAGTGAAGCAAAGTGCAGTTTTCGAAGTTTCCAAATGCTACATGAAAACAGTGAGCAAAGCCAGGAAGTAAAGAAGGCCTATTTGGTTCTCCAAGGAGGTCAGGAAAGCTGTAAGAGCAAAGAGGGAAGCCTTTAAATAGTATGAACAGGAGCAGAAATTAGGGAAGCTTACCTGGATGGGCTGAGGGCAGCCGTGAGGAGGGCCAAAGGTGAGGAAGAAATTGAAATTGCAGAGGGGGTCAAAGAAAATGCTAAAGCATTTTTCAGATATATTTAGGAAAAGAAGAAAAATAAAGAAGGGGGTATAGAAAGACTGAAGAAGGGCCGGCCTGGTGGCGCTGAAGCACTGGATGCCTTACCTCATGCCAGCATCCCGGATTTGGGAACGAGCCAGGGTCATCGGTGGAGCCGGCCAGGGGAAGGAGAAAGGATTGAACAGCCATAACTGCTGCTCTCCTCTCCTGGGGAGGATCTGTGATGCCCCCCACCGTAGTTCCACTGCCCTTGGGTGGAGGTCCGACAGGCAGCGCAGGTGGGCAGAGGCAGCAGCTAGTGGGAGGGTGCCTCGGTGCCGATCGGGCACGGGCAAAAACGGAGGAATAAAACCTGGGGATAAAATATAAAAAAAAAAAAAAAAGGCTAAAGAAGGGAGATGTGTGGGTGGTTGAGAATGCTGGGAAGGCAAATCTACTAAATAGATACTTCCATTCAATATTTAAGATAGAGTAAGGGGGCCCACTTCTGGAGTGTTCTGCCAAACCAAAGGGGCACAACGGGTAGGAGTTAGACATCAAGTTTATTACAGTGGACAGGGTGCTCAAAGAACTAAGGGGATTGAAAGACTAGAAGGTACCTAGGCCAGATGGGCTCCACCCCAGGGTACTGAGGGAGGCGTGATGGTACTGACAGATCGGTTTAACAGCTTTCTGGCAACAGGGGTGGTCCTAGAGGACTATGTTGTCCCTTTTTTACAAGGATGGGGTTAAAAGTGACCCAGGTAACTACAGGTCTGTAGTCTGACCTCTCTCTTAAGGAAACTACTCGCAGCTGTTTTCAAGCAGCGGATGGTGGAATTTCTTGATAAGAATGAATTACAGGACAAGAGACAGAATGGCTTTGTAAAGCGTAAGTCACGCCCGATGAACCTCATCCACTTTTTGAACTGGTGTTGGGCTCGTCCTACGAGTTAGGCTTCAGCAAGGCCTTCAGCAGGAGGGTTGGGAAAAAGTTGAGGAATCTGGGTATGGGGAATAGCTTATCAAACTGGATAAGCAACTGGCTAGGTGAGAGGACACAGGGTGTTGGTAAACAGGACTCATTTAGTGGTCAGGAGGGTGACTAGTGGGGTAGCATAGGCTTCGGTTGTTGGATATGCACTATTCAGTGTGTTCATCTGCAACATAGCAGAAGGCATACAGAGAATGATTAGTCTGTTCACAGATGACATAAAGATATGTGGCAGGGTGGACTCAGAGGAGGGAATTAAGGAAGTATGAGGGACTTAAAGAGGTTGGAAACTTGATCCAGGATCTGGCAGCTCAAATTTTATGCAAAAAATGCAGAGTTATGCATGTTGGCTAAAAGAACTTGAAAACTGAGTACTGAATAGGAGATGTCTGAGTAAGCCAGATAACAAAGGAAATAGACCTTGGAGTAATTATTAATGATAACTTCAAGGCATTGTGCCAGTATAACAGGACGTATGCTGAGGCCAACAGAATGCTGGGCTGCATTGGCATGGGCATCACCAGTAGGCGGCAGGAGGGGATTCTGCCCTCTACACTTCCCTGGTGAGGCCGCACCATTAGTACTGTATGGAGTTTTCAACATGACATCTCCAGGTCTGTGGTTGCCTGAAAGCGGTGCAGAGACGGGTCACTAAAATGGTGTAAGGTAGGGCGGGTGTACAAGGAACGTTTAAACAGCCTAGGCACTTATCTCTTGAGGCCAGAAGGGAGAGGGAAGATATTACTGAAACTTTTAAAGGGACACTGTCAACCCTTTTTGCATCATAGTATTTGTAGATAAAACCCCATATTTTTATGATTGCTCGCCTTCACTAAAACTTGTTGATGTTGCTGTTTGTTTTCATTGCTTCCTTTCTTAGTAGAACTGAAATGCATGGCAGTGGTGTACTAGAAACATCCTCGTTTTGTTTCAAATCCTTGATTGACTCTTATTGCACAGTTGATGAGCATTACGAACCCCCCAAACAGTGCAGCCACTCATGATGCAATAGTCTTCTCTCTCTTCTCACTGCATCATGAGTGGTTAGATTGTGTGTTGGTGTTCCCAAGTCCAAAAAGATGCTGGGAGTCTGTTTTCACTTTTAAATTCATGTTTATTGCATATTCAAGCACAGGTATACAGATTACATCACATCTTAGCTTACATAGCTGGTTACATTTCAGTAAAAAGGGGATCTAGGTAAAAACTCAATAGACATAATTTAATCTTGTTTACAGTTAGAGCAAGTGGACACTGATACATAAGGCAGGACTTGTTAACCTCACAGTCAAATATCCCCAAATCAGAAGGCATGATCAATAAACTTTCTGTGCTTCAGGTATCTCCCCTTACTTTTCCTGGTTGCTCTCCCATTCAGGGAGTTTCTTCCTCCGCTGCCCCCTTCCTCACCCCCAGTGCCTCCACCCCACTGTGTCATCCCACCATCCAAAGCGTCCACCTGCTCACAAAGTTGTGTGTCCGTAGGTTAATTTTGTGGGTAATTTCTTCGATAGGTGGGAGGACCCGGGGAAAGCCATTTCCTCGTTATAGCTTTGTGAGCTGATGTCAGGAGGATATTCCACATATATAGCTTATCTTTCCCTTTAACTTCTTTGGATATCACTCCCAGTATCAAGTTCTTGGGGTGGAGGGTGACCACAGTGGAGAAGACCTCGCTAAGCCACTTTGTGATATCCAACCAAAATTGTGTTAGGCTTGGACATGACCAAAATATATGCAGGTGGTACGCCTCAGCATCTTCACATCTCCTCCAACATTTCTTGGTGCAGTTCTTATCCCATTTACATTTAACTGCTGGTGTAATAAAAAAACTCATTCTAACTTTCCATGCAAACTCTCTCCACGTGGGGGAGTGTGTAGTTTTGAAAATTTGTACAAAGCTAGCCTCTCATTCTCTTTCAGATAATTGCTCTCCCATCTCGAGTTCTCATCTAGTTTGAATATGGGTGGCCCTGCCCCCTCCCTTATCCCGTAAAGCCCCATATATGGCTGAGACATGTCCTCTGGGCCTTTGCATACATACTATTTCCTCTATGATCTCTATTAGCCTTTCTGAAGATTGGTTCTGTCCATAGTGGGCCTGCAGGGTTTGGATACAAGTTCTTACCTGTAGATACCTAAAGTGGTGTGCCTGCCTAAGGGAAAATCTTTCTTTAATCTGACCAAACTCCAGGACCGTGTCTCCTTCTATAAATTGTTTTAAGGAATACAGGCCCAGTTTTCTCCACCTCCTAAAAGTGAGATCTAGTTTGGCTGGGGGAACTCAGGGTCCCATGCAAACCACCTTAGGGGCCATGCCTCGCCCGAGAGTTTATGTTTGGTAAAGAGACGATGCAATGTCCCCAGTGTATTTCTCACTGCCAGCAAGAGAGTGTTGTTGTCACTATTCAGTGTTCCTGGTGACACTGCCCTAGCACCAAGAGGTGCCCCATCTATAGAGACCACCTCGATTGATTTCCATCGAGCTTTATAGTCTCTTGCAGACCACAACAGGGCCCATCTTAATTGAGTGGCCAAAAAGTAGTCCTCCAGGTTAGGGATATCCCTTCCCCCATATTTTTTACTAGATTGCATTATTATGCTCCTGACTCTGGGTCTTTTATGGCACCAAATAAATTTTGTGACCATTCTTTGCCAAACCTGGAACCGATAATGGTGAATTTTCAGCAGGAGACATTGAAACAGGTAAAGGTATTTGGGAAGAACATTCATAATGACCGAGTGGATTCTTGAATATAAGGGTAGATTCAGTAATTCCCATCTGTTAATATCTTGCCTAATCTGAGTTACCAAGGACTCAAAGTTAGCAGCATAGAGCATCGGGAGATTTTTAGGGAGTTGAGTACCTAAGTATTTTATTTTGTGACTGTTCCAATTCAGTGGCACCAAATATTGTATGGGGTGGATTATAGAAAAATTTAAGTAATTCTGTTTTATGTTTATTAAGGGAGTATCTGGAGTATTGGCCGAATTTATCTAAGATGGACCATAATTTAAGGATGGATTTATCAGGGTTGGTTATGTATAAGAGGACATTGTCTGCATATAAGGATATTTTATGTGCCTTCCCTCCAATTACTATTCCCTCCATGCCCCTCTCCTCCCTTACGGCTTGAGCCAGGGGTTCTATATAAATGTCGTAAAGGAGTGGCGACAGGGGGCAACCTCGTCTGGTGCCCCTGCCCAGATCAAATCTCTGCAAAATCTCCCCATTCACCCTCACAAAAGCCTGTGGAGAGGGCTTTAACAGCCCCCAAGAAGGCTGTGGAAAAACCCATTCTCTGAAGTACCATAAACAGAAAGCTCCAAGTGACCCTACTGAACACCTTTTCAGCGTCTAGACTCAGGATGCAGGTGGGAATATGCTGTTTATTAATAATATCAATTATGTTTATAGTCCGTCTGATGTTTTTCACTTTTAGAAAGAAAAACAGAATCAGAACCAAACAACCAGCTACATCAGCAATATTTATAGACTGTGAGCAATCATAAAATGTGTTGTTTAAACTAGGGATACTTTGAGGCCGAGGGAGTTGACGGAGTCCCTTTAAGAACCTCAAGGGGATCAACAGAGTGGACTTTCAAACATTGTTCAAAGGCAGCGAGGGGACCTGCACCAAGGAGCATGGTAACTAACAGGCAGTAGGCAAATTTAAGAGGGCTGTGAGGAAACACCCCTTCGTGGAGAGGGTGGTGGACACATGGAATAGTTTTTGATGAGAAGAAGTCAAGGAATACGGTGCAAAGTTTCAAGAAGGCAGGGGATGGGATAGTTCTAAGGGGCTCGTAACTGTGGGAGCTCAGGGGAAGGGGACACAACTACAGAACAGATCATTCTACCAGTTTGGGTGGAGACTGCCTAAAGCCCAACTAGCAATAGGCTAGAACAGTAGTAGGTGGTAGGATCAGGGCAGACTGGATGGACTCTGTGACTTTCTGCCTGTAAACCTGTCTTATGTTCCTGTGTAAGTAAATGTTTTTTGTCTCTGCTTTGCACAACATGGAGCCCGAGTGACCTCCAGAGAGCTGTAGGAAATGTCAGCGGTGCTGGATATTATTCCTGGTTTCGAAGATGCAAGTTAGAGACAAAAATCATGATTTTTAATTATCAAGCCTGTTGTAGCTTTTTTTTTTTTTTAAACTCTTTATTTTATTGGTATGCTCATATCAGATGAAGTACAGGCAAGAAGCAATATGTACCAACATTACGGCATATAAGGCACATACAGCAAAGAAAAGATCAGAGTTAAATATCCATTTCTGTCTAACCTAATTAAACTCTGGTTTCATATCAAAGGTGTCTCTGTGTTCCAAATCCTATATGATCTAACCCAATCAAAAATACAAAACCGAAGTACAGAAGGATGGCAACGGCTCAGGCCACCCCAGCACCCCCCACCGTAAAAAAAAAAAAAAAAGAACAGTCCCCTCATCCCTATCCTTCCCCTTCCCAGGGCCCAAATCCTCCCCTCAAGCCAAGGGACAAAAGAATATAAAATACCCAACTTCTCTATTTGAGGTCAAACTGAGTGGTCCTGCCCGAGCATCTTACAATGAGACGCTCCATGGCATGCATGTCATTGCTTATCCCATGCCACTGGGAACGCGAAGGCGCCCTCGGCTGTCGCCACATAGTGTAATTACCTTTTCAGCAGCCAGTACGTAAGTGAATAACACAGAACCCGAAGAAATTCGCAAATCCTGGGGAGAGATCGAGAGCAGAACCAGCTCTGGAGTAAGAACTGCCTTGGCTTCCAACAGACTGTACAGGCTATCCATAGTCTACTTCCAGAATGGGGCAAGGACCAGGCAAACACAAAATATAAGCCTGTTGTAGCTTTGACTCCCACACCTGTGTACACATTGGGTGCTGCTACACCCCTACAGCTGGAACCGAGGGTCTAAACAGCTTCCTCTCTGGCCTGGGCTCTATATCCCTACACAGAGACTCAGTTCTCTTGGGTGATCTCAGTCTAAACTGTCTCAGTTCCCACCAGCCTGACTATGCCTCCCTCCTAAAACAATACAATGTGGCCCAAACTATTAACCTTTCCACAAGGCAGAACCCTCACAAGGGCACACAGACACTCCTGGATTGGATTGTAACTAACCGGGAGGACTGTGTCCTGCATGCTGGTACCATGGCCGACTCCATTAGCGATCACTCCCCTAAGTGCCTTCACTGGTCATCCAAACTTAAATGGCCCCCACCCAAATACCTGTCTTTCTGTAATTTCAGAAGCCCAGACACCCCCGTCCTTCTTTCTAGGGCATGGGCACTGGACTGGTCTGCCGTTTTCTCAGAATCAAATGCAACCCAGGCAGCATCCATACTCATTCAAGCTCTCCTGACTCTACAGGACAAGCATTTTCCAGTCACCACCAGAAGGGTGAGGGGGGGGCTACTTGCGACGATTCACGAAAGACCTCCTTACCCTCATAAAAGACAGGTACCATGCCTGGTCAACCTATAAAGCATCCCCATCCCTGACCCTACGGGATGAATACAGGCATTGGAGGAACCTTTGCAAACACCTGGCAAAAGCTCTCAAACAGACACATTTTTGCAATCTCCAGCAAACTAACCTCTGGAACCCTAAACAATTCTGGGCATCCACTGGCTCGCTACTAAACCCCCTGTGACTGGGTGACCCCTGTCATTGATGTCTGCCTGAAATTTATATCCTGAACAACAACCCCGCTACAATTGGTGCCGGAAGTGGGATGTCCTGGCTAAGTGTCTGAAGGATACATGGGAGAGCTCAGTCAGGGGTACTAGAAATAGTACCTCAGGAGAGAGGCAGAAAAGTGCATGGCGCCAGTGGAGACGAGGGTACGTGGACGAGGCACCACGAAACCAGATGGCGGACCAGAGGAGGATATTGTGTTGGATGAACGAATGCTGGATGGATGCAGAGTGATGCTGGAGGGAGGCAGAGCGGAGATGCCAAGAGCTGGGGATCTTATTGGAACAGGCCAGGGATCGATCCAGGAGGGAAGAGCCTTGTATTGGGGACATGGAGACAACCCAGATGGAACATTCAGAATCTGAACTTCCTATCCTGCCTATTTTCCCAGGAATGTATTGGACTGAGGACAATGGAGTGGTAATGCCGGGGAAGTCCCCAGGTAAGACTGTTCTTGTGGACCTAGGGGTGAAGACTACAGGCAACGTAGAAAAGGCTCTAGGAGCTGAAGGGACTTTAAAATGCATTGGACTCTCTAATTTGCAATGTAATGATTTACTTATAGTAAATTGGGAAAAAGAACAAAAGGAAGATCCTGAAGTCTTTAGGTTATGGGCTTATGTCTCAGTTCAGGAAGGAAAACAGGTTAATAAGGGGATACAGAGGAATCTGTTGAGGTGGTATGAAATAAATGATGGGGTGCTCTACCATATGAGGCCTAACCCCCGGACCAAACAGGTGGATGCAAGGGTGGTGGTACCCATGAGTTTAAGACAACAGGTGTTGAAGACTGTGGGAGGCAGCCAGCTGGGGAAACAGCCACGGGGAGGTACTGGCCCGTGTCATGCAGTCGTACTACTGGCCTGGAATGTATCGGCAGGTGGCCAACTATTTGAAAGTTGGTGCCGAGAACAGACAGAGAGAGGTCCCAGCACCACGATTGAAAGGTGAAGTCACTACCAGGGCTGAAGGCCAATATATATGGCACCCTTGGAGAAGGTGGCGGTTTCGACAAAAAGACAGGTCAAAGTGGTAACCAAAAAAGCCCTTTTTTAGAGTAAGGATCTGGTACTAGTGTCAGGAGTTTCTGTAGAGTAACAGTGACTTCCCAGTAATGGTATTCTTCTAAATAGGGGCAAGTTAGATTTGGGAATTCCCCTAGGAAGAATATTGGGAATGGGATCTGCTTTCTAAAGGTCAAGAACATAAAAATATTTAAAAATAAAAATGATATGTTCTAGGGACCTGGTAATAGGGGTGCATTCGAAAAAATGTATGTATGAAACATTGTGGATAAGGATGGTAGTAACAAACAGCATAAAACTGCTGTTTACCATCTGTACCAATAAATGTCTCAGGGTAAATGTATAATGGGAAATGACAATAATGAGATTCCATATAGGGAATGATTGTTATTATAAGGGACCCTGAGACAGAGTCACTGGAAGAGAGTGGGACATGGCTCTGTCCTCTACCAAGTGCTGAGGAAGGTGATAAGTAAAAGCAATCTTTCATCCTTCCTGTCTCTTCTTAAAGCAAAACTGCTGTTGTAACAGTATCTTTTCCTTTCTCTATTTTACCAAATGTCTGGAGGGTTGGCCACCTTCAGGCGTGTTCTTCTCTTTCTTTAATATCTTCTTAACTGTCTGATCTTTCTTCTAGTCCAAGCTTGGACAACTTCTGAAAGGTATTCCTGTATATTTATGGAACGTAGATACCTAATATTGTTAATGGGCCATAAAGTTATGAATTCTGAAGTAATAAGAATTCAAGGAAGGTTACAGGCTGCATTAGTTGGTACTGGTGATTATTGTCCAGAAACTAGATCTGTTACTCAGTGGATTCTAGGTGTAACAGTTTAAATTGCCCCAGGGTATGTTGTATTGTATTGTATAACGGTAGTACTGTGCAATCTGTTTGAAGGGACCATAGGGTGGAGCTTCTTGGTGAGCTCCACCATACCCCTTGTTGGGATGGGTTATGGGTATTGGACAACCAGTAGTTGGTTGCCCTCTTAGGTGGGGAGGAATGTGACCAGGTGACCCCTGTCATTGATGTCTGCCTGAAATTTATATCCTGAACAACAACCCTGCTTCACCCCCCTTCCCCAGTAAGCTTGTCCCACAGCTACACACTGATGCTGGCCTCCTTACCGATCCCCAAGAAGTGGCCAAGGCCCTCAACGACAGATTCTCTGACCTCACTATGTACCTGAGCAAACTACCAAACGACCTGCAAAAAAACCTGTCCCCCTGCACGGCCCCATGACATCACCTGCTGGACCTACCTCTCAACCTTCACCTCCCCCCCTTTTTCTTCAAAATACTCTCACATGCTGACATAGCTAAACTAAAGAGCCTCCCAAACCACGGCTCCCCTGGAGCAGATGGATTATCCCCTGTCTTCCTTAGACTTATCTCCCCTGCCATCGTTGCCCTCCCCAGTGTTCATTTTCAGCCTCACCGTGACCACTTCCTCCATGCCTGATACATGGAAAACCGCAAAGGTCAGTCCCATTCATAAAGCTGGGGACCCACAATCCACAGACAGCTATCGCCCGATCTCCATCCTTCCTCACCTAAGCAAGCTACTGGAAAAGCCATCCACCACCAACCTGCTGACTACATAGGTAAATATGACCTATTATGTAGCCAACAACACGGCTTCCACAGGAATCACTCCACCACCACTGCCCTCGCACTCTTAACTGACCACATCCTCACAAACATGGACCATGGAAATGCAACTGGCACAGTCTTCGTTGACCTCTCCAAAGCCTTCGACCTGGTCAATCACTCGCTCCTCCTCTCCAAATTGCATCACCTTGTCACCACCTGGGTTGGAAGCTACCTTATAGGGCGCTCCCAGTTTGTGTGCATTGGCCCGGCCTGCTTGCCAGCCCTGCCTGTCTCTACTGGGGTCCCCCGAGGCTCTATCCTGGGACCCCTCCTTTTCTCCTTATTCATTAACTCCCTTCCAGCAGATAGTCTCAACTGTCACTCAGTCCTTTACACCGATGACGTCCTGCTCTTCTCCAGCGGAAAGTCTCCTACCCTCATCTCTGAAGCCCTCTCACAAAACTACACCACAGCCCACAACTGGTTCTCTGACAACCTCCTTCTGGTCAATGCCCCCAAAAAAAATGTTGTTCGGATTTAAGCCCTTCCTAACAAAATGCAAATGTAACCCACCCCTAATCATCACATCCCTTGATGGTCATGCCCTAGAGGATGTCAAACACTTAAAATATCTAGGAGTTGTGCTTGACCCCTCCCTTTCCTTTACAGAGCACATAAACTCCCTGGTTCTAAGATTTCACCAAAAACTAGGGGCTGCCTACAGATACCGGCAATACTGAGGCCCGCCATGCCATCATCCAGGGAAACCTGCTACCTCTCCTGGACTACTGCTCTCCCATCTACTCCAGGACCTCCGCAACCACCATGGCAAAACTATCAGCGTACAACAGTGCCTGCCACTTCTCACTACTGACCCTTTTCTCCACACACCACTGTACACTCTACACTACACTGGGGTGGCTCCCACTACAAGCCCGCTTTGACCTTGCACTGTACAGTTTTATTGATTCTGCCATCCGTATTGGTCAGAAATCCCTTCTTGCTCCCCTTCTCACCGTCCAAACCTCACACCGCTGCCTACGCTCCTCCATTATCCCCTCCCTGAAAATCCCCAGGATAGCCATGAACATGGGCGCTAGAGCCCTGTAGGTAGCAGCCTTCACACTATGGAACAAGCTGCCCACTGAACTGCGCACCATAAACACTCACTGCCAGTTCAAGACTCGCCTCAAAGACTGGCTTCTGTTGGCATCCACCTGCTACTGCTTCAAGGACTACCCCCCATAGGTTCCAGGGGTAGGGCCAAATAGGCTCTCTTATTTACTGAAACTGTCCCACCATGAGCCTTACTGTGTTTTATTTGTTGTCCCTCAACTACTGCCACCATGTGTTGCCAAATGTAACAACTGTAACCTTTCACTATGTATTACCTGCTCTTGTTATGTTCTTGTTATTCTGATGTTTCTACTCTGTGCTGCCTTACGTGACCCAGGTCGTGCCTGAAAATGGTCCCAGGGATCAGTGCACCAACCTGGTTAACAAAGTCATAAAAAAATAAAAAGGGGTTGTGATTTACTTTCATCTGAGTCTTCTGCGACTTTGGTTCCTGGTTGGTGTATCTCTGTCTACAATAAATATAAGTACTGTCTGCAAATGTTTCTGGATCGAATTAAACCTGGTCCCCCCCAACCTCGTCTACCTGAGTGGCCAGTTCACAGTATTTTTTTTTTCTTCTTCATAATTTGCTTCTGTGAAAATAAAGATGGAATGTTTTTGCGGAGCATTATATTATGAGCTTTATAACGTATGAACAGGAAAAAAAAAGACTCTGATAAAGCCAGTGAGGCTCATTCAGTCGTATTGCCTTTAATACACAAGCACAGTGAGACACAGACTGACTGTGATGCATGCACAGTCACACAGGTGCACACATTCTGTTTAAAGAACTAGTGTATTGCCTAAAACTAATATTGGTTTTCAAAAGCAGTAAACCATTACCTTTTTATATCTGAAGTACTTTTTCTTTTCCCTTTGGTTCTTTAGTTGATGCTTGGGGGTGTGTTTGGCACAGCACTCTGCTTGGCAGCTGGGTCCTAGAGGAGCTTTCTAAACTAAAGGTGGACAAGGCAATGAGGCCAGATGGCATACACCCAAGGATTTTAAAGGAGCTGCAAAGGGAATTAATGGCACCTCTGGCAGCCATGTTCACTGACTCACCCAACACAGGAGTGGTTCCAGAGGACTGGAGGAGGGCACATGGTAGTCCCTCTTCACAAGAGCAGTAGTAAGGAGGAGGCGGGGAACTATAGACTGGTCAGCCTCACCTCAGCAGTAGGTAAGATCATGGAGGCACTACTCAAAGAAAGAACAGTGGCGTACTTAGAATTCATCGATGTCCTGGATCCAAGACGGCATGGATTTACAGCAGGAAGGTCATGACAAATGAATCTGATAGATTTTTTTGACTGGGTGACAAAGGAGGTGAATCGGGGGGAAGGGGGCTGTTGACGTCGCCTACCTTGATTTCAGCAAGGCCTTTGACACTGTCCCACATAGCAGGCTAATTGACAAAATGGAAAGTCTGGGCATGGGGCAAATGGTGGTAAACTGGGTGAGAAACTGGATCATGGACAGGAAGCAGAGTGTGGTGGTAAATGGGACCTTACTGGGGGAAAGAGGAGTGACCAGCGGGGTACCTCAGGGATCAGTCTTGGGGCCAGTCTTAATTAGTGACATTGCAGAGGGGCTAGAGGGAAAGATTTGCCTGTTTGCAGATGACACCAAGGTCTGCAACAGGGTGGATTCACCATACGGGGTGGAGACAGTGAGAAGAGATCTGGGGAAGCTTGAAAAATGGTCCGAGGAGTGGCAACTAAGGTTCGATACAAAGAAGTGCAAAATAATGCCCCTGGGAAGAGGGAACCCTGGGGAGAGCTACAGGATGGGGGAGGAGTTGTTGACGGTCACCCAAGAGGAAAGAGACCTGGGGGTTATCATTTTAGATGACCTAAAGGTATCCAAACAAAGTACAAAGGCGGCAGGGAAGGCAAGTGACATGCTGGGGTGCATAGGCAGAGGCATCACAAGCAGAAGATGATGTCATTGTACAAAACACTGGTAAGGCCGCACCTAGAGTATTGTGTGCAGTTCTGGAGGCCACACCTTCGTAAAGACATCGGCAGGGTGGAGAAGGTTAAGAGAAGGGCAACTAAGATGGTGCAGGGCTTACACCAGAAAGCATATGAGGAGAGACTAAGAGACCTCAACATGTACTCACTTGAGGAGAGGAGGGACCAAGGTGACATGATAGAAACTTTCAAGTACATTAAGGGTATGAACAAGGTGAAGGGGGGAGACGTCTTCCAATTTAGGAAGAGTACAAGAACAAGGGGGCGTGATCTGAAGCTAGAAGGAGACAAGTTGAGGGGGAATGTGAGGAAGTTCTTCTTCACTGAGAGGGTGGTTGATGCATGGAATAGCCTGCCACGGGAGGTGGTGGAAGCTAGGACAGTGGAGGGATTTAAACATACCTGGGGCAGGCATAGGGGAACCTTAGAGGTGGGGAGAAGAGGGAAGAGGCCATTGACCAGGTAGGGTCAGTAGCCGCATACTAGAGTAGGGCATACAGGCGGACTAGAAGGGCCTGGAGGTCCTTATGTGCTGACAATTTCTTTGTTTCTATGTAGCTCTGTTCCTCCCATTACATCATCAGCATTGTGACCTCTCTAACTGTGACATCACAGCTGCTCAGAAAGAGCCACTTGGTAGCTGCCAGAGCAGTCACCCGTGATGTCACAGTGCTAATGCTGCAGTGGGAAGAATAGCACTAGATATGTCAGCTGCCAGGCACAGTGCTATTCCACCCATCTAGCATAATACTATTACAAAGAAAACTTCCAGTGAGCAAAGGGGAAAAGAGAAAAAAAATACATCAGAAATAGAAAGTTACAAATGATTGCTTCTAAACAATTTGTAACATTTTCTTGTCTGCTGTTTTTTCTGCTATGCGAGGAAGCAGGGAGTTCAGTGGCTTTCTCAGACATTCTCCCAGTACCCAGCGCATGTGCTGCAAGGAAGCTGAGAATACAGGAGTTTAACACATGATTGGGGGCTTGGTGTCAGACCAAAGGGTACAGGCAGGTGGAGGGTGGGATATAACTTGGATAAAAACACCTTGTAGGCTCTGGACAGGTTACACTTGAGCAAAGCGGGCTCAAGGATCTTAAAACAGAGGCTGAGGGAATACACTGCAACCAGAGTGGATTTAAACTAGGGGGGCACTGTTGAGCACACTACCAAGCAGACGTGTCTTCCTCTGGCTCTGTGAGATTATCTTAAATAACTATACTTTATCACAACTTATACAGTGATTTTGATCCCAGAATTTCGACACCAGTGAATTCGGGAACTTTTGCAGAATCGATTGGTACCAAACTGTATTATGGGGAAAATGCAGAAAATTCTCCAAGCAGTTCAGAGTCCCAGTCGCCAGCAGCACACCAGGCTGCTGTTCCTGTGTCACCCGAGAGCAATGTGGAACCCCCCCCTGGCAGGCCCTGCAAGTCTCAATGAAGGCCATAGACACTAAAGTAGACATTGCTACGGCGATTCGGTGAACAAGATATTAAAATAGAACATGCCGTGAAAATGGCAGCTACAGCGGAGAACCTGGCAACACGAGCCCTATCTACCACCACAAAACTGGTACAAGAAAATTGCTTCAGTATCGCTTAGAATCGCTGGAGGATGCCAGTCGAGCCCCTAATATGCGGCTGTTGGGATTGCCTGAAGGGACTGAGAAGCCAGACCTCCTATCTTTTTCTAAGGGATTGGCTACCTGGTGTGCTGCATCTGACTCCAGAACTGGGGACCCGTTTCCTGAAAGCCTACTGGATTGCTTCTCGTTCGGCAGATGCGCAGAGAGACCTCCTGCATACAGCTCTTTTGATTAACGATGGAGTGGCAACCAAGGAACTAATTATGATGGCCACCTGGAACACAGACCACCTCAACTATAATGGGTATACCCTGCATCTCTTTCCAGACCTGGCATACACTACCCAGGCCCGACGTAAAAAGTTTGTTGGGGTTCGGGCAAAAACTGAAAAGTTTAGGAGTGGCACACTCCTTATTAATGCCGGCATGCCTAAAGATCTGCTATGGGGGTCATACCTTCCAGTTTACCGACCCAGTGGAGGCTGGTAAATGAGATGCTGGGGCAACGGAATCTGGATCAGAGGATGAAACTGACACTTGACTTTGGTACGTCGCAAAGTCGGCAGCCGTTAAGTTTGTGACTGAACTTTGTGGTGTGGGTCCTGTCTGATATTTCAAGTTAAGGATGGTTTAATTCTGTTATGTGTTTATCCTTGGATTAGTGGTACATACCACATTTGTTTACTCGTTGTACTCTAAAACTGAAGTACTATTCAACATATAATAGCCAAAGTAGTAAATGGATCATTTTGCTAGTTTTTTTAATTATATATCGGATATCATCAGAAGCTAATGAGAGAACATTAACATTTTGGGACTTTAAAAATGGTTGGAAATGAGGTCAAATCAGCACAGGTTGTTAACCAGGAGAGGCACACTAAGCTGAAGCTCGAGTTCTGGTGTGACCTGAGAGCACAAGAAAGTTAAGTGGCTTGCTGAGGGTCATACAGTAATGCAAGTGGGGGCTATGGGATTTAAACCCATGTCTCTAGGTTTGCAGCTCAGAGCCTTAAACCACTGTGCTATACTGCTTCCTTGAAGGGCAGAGGAAATTAAACAATGATTTTACCCAGTCCATGGGGATGTGAACTTGTCTCTAATCTTGAAGGGGTTGCTATAAACAAAACTTGTATACTGCCAGTGCCAACAGTTCCGAGCTCCTTTGGGGTTTATATTGCTTTGTACAATGTGTTGACACATTTCAGTTGAGTAAAATGTTTAGTGCCAGTATGATTTGCAGAATATTCTGCTACTTTGGTAACGCTGTAAACAATTTTTATTTCTGTACCTATTTAGTTCCAGTATTTGTTAGCACTGAAGTAGTTGTGTTTAAATTTGTTTGTTGGCATCATGTTCTGTCATTTGTAGGAGTGTGATCTAGTAGCTAGAGCACAAGCTTGGGGCCCAGGAGATGAGAGTTTCAAACCTCAGTAAAGTCAAAATACTAACGGTGTGACTTTGTGTAAGTCACATAACCCCCCAGTGCTCCTATCCACCTAGCAACAGGACCCCACTGGAAATGAGGTGGCACATCTCAGCTGGACTATCCCGGGTAAATAAGTTATAACAAAATAATTTTGTGTTGGTGTGTGATAGGATAGATGGCTGTCAGTACAGAACCCTTCTGAACATAGGTGCCAGAACCCACAGGTGCGTGTGGAGGGGTGGATACCCCCCACTTTTGCCCATGAGCATTCAAAGTGCCCCTAAATGCATGCAATGTCAGAAGGGAAGCAGTCACAATCTCTTATTACTACAGTGCCCACACATACACACTCACTTTTCCCCATGTTCCAGCACTACTCCTTCTGAAGGTTGCAACATAAACTAAAATCTTTATTTGAACACCATCCAGAAATAGGTTTCCTTTCACCAAAGTAAAAGAAAAAAAAAAGTTTGTTTTTTTTCATTTCATGATTCCAGCTGTTTCACTCTGTCTTTCCAGCAGGAAATCTCCAGTAGCCCCTTCTTTTTTAAAATAAAAACTTTTCACTTCCCTGATGCTCCCAGGTGCAATCACTAAACTATTAAGTGGCTGGTTGTGACAGCTCATCAAGAGGCCGAACTCTTCTTTTCCTCTTACCTTGAAGGAGACAGTATAGCGCAGTGGTTTAAGGCTCTGAACTGCAAACCTGGAGACCTGGGTTTGAATCCCACCGTCTCCACTTGCATTACTGTATGACCCTCAGCAAGTCACTTAACTTTCTTGTGCGCTCAGGTTGCACCTGGACTCAAGCTTCAGCTTAGTGTACCTCTCCTGATTAAAATATTTATCGACTATATGTGTATCCCCTGATGTGATGTCATTTCATGTGCCTGTAATTTAGATAATGGATGCCTGCAGCTATAAAGGGAGGGACAACTGAATGGGTTATAATTCTGGCCCTAAAAGTGTTACAGGTTCGGTCAATAGCTTATGTACAGCAGATTTCCATTGGTAACAATATTGATTAATTTAATCCTAGATGGACGTTTCCCTTTAATTTCTGTTTTCAAAACTGTATGATCTGGACTGACCACCTTGTCTTGTAGTGTGTAGCTATTCGTTTACCTCTACTGTAAGTAAACTGTGCTTATGGGATATCCCCCATATCCGTAATTAATATGTTTAGGCTAATGACTGTCTGTACCATTTCGTGGCTCCTTATATACAGAAATGTGATGTCTGACATATGGTAATTGTAACTGTGTGTTTATTTGTAAATTAATAAACAGTACAAAAAAAATAGTGGATTTAAACTAGGTGTGGGGGAGGCAAGTGGGTGGAAATCAGACAAGGTCTCCAGATCGGTGAGCCCAACAGGCTTACCCCCAATACCAGCAGGAAAGGAACAAGGGAGAATTCATATAGTGTTGATAAGAGTTCAAAGGGGGAAGGAAGGGTGGAGTACATACTGGAGGGTGGTAGTCTTGAATGCGAGGAGCCTGGGGAACAAGGCAGCCAAGATGCAGGCTCTGATGGCAGAGAAGGAGGTGGGCATAGCTACCATCACAGAAACATGGGCCACCCAATATCAGGATTGGGACCTGATGATTCCGGGATACAGGATTTACCGCAGAGACAGAAAGAAAGTGAGTGGGGTAAGCTATATGTGAGGGAGGGGGTAAGGTGTACCAGGGAGGAGGGGAAGGCGGAAGCAATATGGATGCAATTCCAGGATTTGAGAAGCAGGAGAGTAAGGATGGGGTAGTGTATAGGCCACTGTCTCAGTCGGAGGACTTGGACAGGGAACTAACAGAGCAGATAAGGAAGGTTAGTGGGAAGGGTAACACTGTGATTGTGGGGGACTTCAGTATGCCGGGGAAGACTGGAGCATTCCAGCCACCTCGGCGCCAGGGAGCAGGTCCTCCTGGAGGCTTTCCAGGACAGCTTCCTGGTACAGATGGTAAAGGAACCAACCCGTTTAGGAAACATTCTGGACCTCATGCTCACTAATGGGGAGTCTGTTAGAGAGCTGGGGGTGGAGGATCCGCTGGCAGGTAGTGACCACTGCACAGTGTGGTTCTCACTTAACATGGGCTAGGAGGCTGCAGGAACAGGGACCAAGGTGTTAGACTTCAGGTGAGCCGACTTCCTCAGGATGAGGGAAATAGTGCCGGTTACCTTGGCAGCATCCACCCACACATGGAATGCTAACCAAAAGTGGGAAACTATCAAGTTAGGGCTTGCAGAGGCCACTAGCTCTTGTACAAGGACACAAAGCAAAAAGGCTAGGTCCAAGAAACCAAGTTGGTTAAGCAGTGAGGTGTTGGAAAAGGCGAGGGTAAAAAAAGCAGCCTTCAGAAGATTTAAGGGAACCAGTCGGGGAGAGGATAGGGAGGAGTACCTGAACTAATCAAAAGAAGTGACTAGAGCAGTCAGGGCAGCCAAGACTTTGAGAGCTTAGGCTGACACAAGGTATAAAGGAAGGGGAAAAGGATTTCTTCAGGTACATAAGGGAGAGAAGGAACTGCAAAGATCAGATTGTAAGAATCAGGAAAGATGGGGGGTGGGCAGAGAAGGGGGCAGACCAGGCAGAAGCACTCAATGAATACTTTTGTTCTGTGCTTACCAGGGAAAAGGATGGGTCACTGCCAGGGGATGGGGGAGTGTAAGCACAGTGGAGGGTAGGGATGACAGATGGGGATATCCCAGTGGCCAGGGTACTGAAAGGCCTAAGGGCCCTGCAGGTGGATAAGGTGCCCGGCCCAGATGGTATACACCCCAGGGTACTGAAGGAATTGGTAGAGGTCCTGGCAGAGCCAATAGCAGACTTATTCAGTACCTCTCTGGGAACTGGGTGCATACCCCAGGACTGGAGGATGGCACACGTGGTGCCCTTCCACAAAAGTGGAACCAAGGATGGACCAGGCAACTATAGACCAGTTTGCCTTACATCTATTGTGGGGAAGCTAATGGAGACGATCCTTAAGGAAAGGTTTTATTTATTTATTGAATTTCGTTGACCCGGTAAGCCCACTGGGCCTAGAAGTCCCTTTTTTTTAGGGGCGACCAGGGGGAGGGGGGATACAGATGGTAAGCAACTGAAATTGAACCAGCTTAAGCTGTTGGTGGTGTTTTTTTTTTTTTTTTTGTGAATGGGAGAAATTTGGCCAGGACACTGGGGAAATTCCCCTACTCTTTTTCGATAAGTGCCATAGGATCTTTTTAACATCCACCTGAACTACCACCAATCCAGGCAGATGGGACCTCTGTTTAACGTCTTATCCAAAAGACGGCACCTCAGAAGTGCAGCACCCCCCCTCCTGCTGCACTACAGTGTCAGTATTGGGATATTAACCCAAGTGGCAGATGTGGGAACTGAACCCACAGCCCTCTGATCTCCCGGCCTCAGAGGCGAGTATGCTACCTACTGAGCCACTGACAGGTTGGTAACCTTTTTAGAAAGTAATCATCTTCAGGATGGAAGACAACATGGATTTGTCTCTGGTAGATCCTGTCAGACCCAACCTGGTTGACTTTTATGACTGGGTGACTAGGGCACTCGACAGGGGCCATGCGGTGGATGTCCTGTATCTGGATTTCAGCAAGGCCTTCGATTTGGTGCCACATGGGAGGCTGATTAGCAGATTGTGATACCTGGGAGCAGGGGCAAAAATGGTGGAATGGGTCAAGAACTGGCTGCAGGACAGGCAGCAGAGGGTAGTGGTGGGAGGGGAACTCTCATCTCCAAGGGCCGTAACTAGCGGAGTTCCACAGGGCTTGGTACTGGACTCAGTGTTTGGCATTTTCATCGAGGACATGTGAGGTGTAGATTCTTCAGAGAGGCCTGGAATAAACTACCAGAAGAGGTGGTGGGGGCCAAAACAGTGAAGGGATTCAAGAGGGCAAGGGGCAGGCACATGGGGTTGAGACATGGGGGGACAGGGAGGGTCTGCAAAAATGGAGATGAGTAGGGGAAGGGGTAAAGGGCAGACTAGGTGGGCCAGTGAGGTCCTTTTCTGCTGTCAGATTTCTGTGATATCTCACATGGCATTAAGAACAAGATTAGTCGTTTTGCTGTTGACACAAAGATCAGTGCAGTGGTAGATATATAGAAGGATGGCAGGGGCTACAGGGTGATCTGGCTAAACTTGAGTACTGGTCAGACACATGGCAGCTGAGGTTCAACGCTAAGAAGTGCAGAGTCCTGCACTTGGGAGCAAGGAACCAATGAAATTATCAGCTGGGGGGGGGGGGCTACGGTTAGCCACTACAGAGGAGGAGAAAGATCTTGAGGTGATAATAGCAGGGCAAATGAACCACTCAGCACAGGGTAGAAAAACAGCAGCTAAAGCTAATAAGATGTTGGGGTGTATTACTAGAGGAATCCTGCCACTGTACAGGTAGTTGGTGAGGCCACACCTGGAGTACTGCGTGCAGTTCTGGTGCCCATACTTAAGGAAAGATGTTAAATTGTTGGAAGGGGTCCAGCAAAGAGGAACCTGGGGATGGAAGATAGACCCTACGAGGAGAGGCTGAGGGAGCTTAACATGTATTCCCTGGAGGAGAGGAGGGGATATGACAGAAATCTTTAAATATATGAAAGGCATAAACACGACTGGTACAGAGGGAATGGGGATGGGACGAGGTGAGGGGGAAGGTCACAGTTATGTGAGTAGGGGAGGGAGGGGCAGCTGCAGTGTGATGGACTGCTAGCTGCACATTCGAGCAGACTTGATACGACTGTATGGCCTGTATGTGCTGACAGTTTCGTATGTTTTTAGTTCTTCTAGCTTTTTACTGTGAAAGAAAATATTACATACCATCGCACAGACTTGATTTTAGACATCAAATTAACAAACATGCACGGACATGTTGTCGTAGACGTGTAGTAACACACATGCATAGACACTGCCTTACAAGAATGTGCAGTCATGCACACTGGCAGAGAGGCTCGCAGACATGCAGGTGTACAGGCCGAGTCTCTTGTAAACCTGCATACACATAGTTCTATAGAGGTAGTTAACAGCTTTATTTTTTGCTTTCACCTTTGGGGCCTGTGAGTCTCAGAGCAACAGTCCTACCCCAATGGATGCCAGGAGTGCCAAATAACTTTTTCTTCAGGTGCCGTCAAGACCCATGATAAGGAATCTGGTTTTATTTATTTATTTTTTTTATTGCAACTGATATTTCTCCTTCCCCCGACAGCCCCCCTCTGCTCAACCTCCCCCCCCAGCTCCGTCCCCTGGATTTACCGGGGCTTACCTTATGCCCGACCCGGGAGCAGTGCCTGCAGGGAGTCGGGTGTCATCCGGCCACCAGGGATTTTTCCATTTCTGCCCCTCCCCCTTTCCGTCCGCGCACCGTGCAATGGATGCAGGAGCCGTCTCCACCTCCGCGGAGGCGGCCAAGCACCCTGGGCACGGGCGAATCTCCTGGCTGTGCTATCTGCAGCACAGACCCCCCCCATCCTGGGAAAGGAGAGCTGTAATGCTCAATCCTTACCTCCCCGCCGACCCCCAAGCAACTCGAGTCTGTTTCTGAACCTGGGTCGCCGGCGTGGTGCGAGGTGTGTGGCATCCAAGGAATCTGATTTTATATAGCATTTATTTATTTAGGTTTTATATACCTTTTATATAAGCAGTATCCCAAACCATTTTTCTATCCAGGAGAAAGAGGAGAGAAAATGTTGCTTCCATTTAAGGTGCACAGGAAGATTCAAACAGCACAGAAATTATTAGAGAACAGTTTCATGCATGGAGGTTAAGTAACTGCTCTGGATCACACAGTGAGTAATTGGTGGTTGTGGGATTTAAACTGGAAGACCAGACTCCCTCCTGCTTCTTTTCTGCCAGCATACACCAGCAGAGACGGAGTATGATCCTGGGGATGTTGGGGCTTGGAAGGGAGCAGCAGGGTGGGGGAGTATTCAAGGTTGGGAAAGGAGCAACAGCTGGGCAGGGGGTAAGTATTCAGGGTTGGGAAAGTTGCGGCAGGCTAGCGGGGGGGTATGTATTCAGGATTTGGGGTGCTGCAAACTGGGCAGGGGATGAGTCCTGAGAGTTGGGAAAGGAGCAGTAAGCTGAATGGGGTGAGGGTTCTAGGCTGGAGAAGGAGCAGCAAGCTGAGCAGGGGTGAGGGTTCTGGGCTGGGAAAGGAGCAGCAAGCTGAATGGGGTGAGGGTTCTAAGTTGGGGAAAGAGCAGCAAGCTGAATGGGGTGAGGGTTCTAGGCTGGAGAAGGAGCAGCAAGCTGAGCAGGGGTGAGGGTTCTGGGCTAGGAAAGGAACAGCAAGCTGAATGGGGTGAGGGTTCTAGGCTGGAGAAGGAGCAGCAAGCTGAATGCGATGAGGGTTCTAAGTTGGGGAAAGAGCAGCAAGCTGAATGGGATGAAGGTTTTAGGCCTGGGAAGGAGCAGCAGGCTGAATGGGGTGAGGGTTCTAGGCTGGGGAAGGAGCAGCAAGCTGAACAGGGGTGAGGGTTCTGGGCTGGGGATGGAGCAGCAGGTTGAATGGGGTGAGGGTTCTTGGCTGAGGAAGGAGCAACAAGCTGAACGGGGTGAGGGTTCTGGGCTGGGGATGGAGCAGCAGGTTGAATGGGGTGAGGGTTCTTGGCTGAGGAAGGAGCAACAAGCTGAGCAGGGGTGAGGGTTCTGGGCTGGGGAAGGAACAGCAAGCTGAATGGAGTGAGGGTTCTAGGTTGGGGAAGGAGCAGCAAGCTGAGTGGGGTGAGGGTTCTAGGTTGGGGAAGGAGCAGCAAGCTGAGTGGAGTGAGGGTTCTAGGCTGGAGGAGCGGCAAGCTGGCAGGGGAATTTATTCATGATTGGGGAAGAAGCAAGTTGGCAGGAGGTATTTAGGGTTATGGAAGAGGTAGCATGCTGGCAGGGGGTAAGTTTTCAGGGTTGGGTTGGAGCAGCAAACTGGCAGGGCCAGTTGAGTATTCAAAGTTGGGAAAGAATCAGCAAGCTGGGCTTGTAGGGATGGAGTACTCAAAGTTAGGGAAAGAGCAGCAAGCTGAGGGGGGGGTAAGTATTCAGGGTTTGGGGTAGGAGCAGCAACCTGGCAGGGGTAAGCATTTAGGGTTTGGGGTAGGAGCAGCAAGCTGGCAGTGGGGTAAGTATTTATGGTTGGGTGGGTGCGGCGAGCTGGGCAAGGAGTTTTGGGGACATAATTGAGTGTCAGAGTGATGCAAGGACATATTCATGGGTGGTGGGATACAAGTGGCAAGCTGGGAGAGCTTAGGGGGTCATGTAGATAGTCTGTAGCTTGGCAGGGGGTGGATATGTCCACAGATGTCTGGTGGGAGCAGCAAGGTTGATGGAGAGCTAGGAACGTTCTCAGAAAGGGCGCTGTAAGCTGGGTGGGAGGTTGAAGATGTGTTCAGGGCAGAGATACAAATGACCCTCTTGGAGCATTTTGGGTTGGGATCAGCAAGCTGGGAGGGGCCTAGGGAAATTGGTGGGGAGCTTAGGAAGTCTTAGGTGGGTCAGGAAGCAGCATGCTGGGTGAGGGGAGGCTTTAGAAACTTCTCCTGGCATTGGTAAAGGTAAACTTGGTGAGTGTTCACTGATGTCCTCAGATGCAGTCAGTTTGAGGATTTTTTTAGGAGGATCAGGGTGAGAATAGCAAGCCAGGCTGGTGATTGCTTTTGGTCGTGTTCAGAGCAGTAAGCTGTGTGGTCACTTTGGGAATGCGTTTGGGAGTCTGTGAGTGTGATAGGAGCACTCTGGGTGTATTGTGGATATTAATGGGGCCATGTTAGCTCAGCAAACTGGGTGGCATGGAAGATACACAAAGCCACACACTTCATTCCCTTACTTACAGATATCTACTGGGCCTCTTAGCCCCACATTTTCACTTCTCATGAAAAGAATTGGGGGGGGGGGGGTTGCTATTTTCCCGTGACAAAACTATTTAAAAAATTAAAAAAGATGCACATGCCAGTTACTGTCGAACACATTTAATGGACAATATAAGTCAAGGAAAGCAGTATGGCTAACTCCCGTTCATATCACCTCTCACTGGAGGTTTCAGAAGGAGGCCCCCATTTAGTGAACAGGAGAGATACAGCTTAGTATCCTCAGTATAGCAATGAAACAGCCTGCGATGTCTAATAATCTCCTCCAACAGCAGCAGCATGTATACAGCGAACAGCATGAGAGCCAGGATTAAAGCCTGAGGCATTCCACAGCAGAGTGCAGCATTATCCGAGATGTGAGACCCCAAAACCATCTGCTGCACCCTGTCAGACAAATAAGACTTAAACCACCGTAACACCCTCCCTGACAGCCCTACATAGTGCCCAAGATGTACCAGCAGCGCTCCATGACTCACCGTATCAAATGCTGTGGAAAGGTTGAGAAGGACCAAGATAGAACAAAGCCCGCCATGCCTCTCCAGGAGGGGATTATCAAGCACCTTCAAGAGGATGGTCTTGATGCTCTGATGAGGCCTGAAACCAGACTGTAGAAGCTCACAGATGTCATACTGTTTCACGTGACACTTCAACTGTACCACCACCACCTTTTTAAGTACTTTCATTAGGAAGGGAAGGTTCGAAACAGGTCTGTAATTCATGAGAACATCAGGGTCCAGCAGTGTTTTTTTTAGGGGGGCCTCACCTGTGTTCCCTTCAGTATGGAAGGAAAGACTTCCTACATCATGGAACACCTGATGATCTCTGTGAGCCAGGTCTTTCCAGGACCCCACCAGAAGGCAGTTAGGCCCTGGATGCAAAGCACAGTAGGTAGGGCGTAACCCTGAGATCATATAGAAGACCTCTTCCACCAGAATTGGTTCAGACTTCTCCCATAGAAAAGCAGTGGGTGCACCCATCATTGAGTGGATACTATTGGCTAATCACAGGCCACTTGAGGAGAGCCCAGCCAGGATGGAGGATACCTTGTTGAGGAAGAACCGAACGAACTCCTTGCATTTTTCTGCTGATAAACTCTACTAAACTGCAGACTGATGGTATTTAGTAATCACTCTACAGTGTGTGAGAGTTGAGCTTGTCAGTTTTTTTCCGGAAGCAATCGTGACAGGAACGCTGACTTTTCAGGGTGATTGCTAGCTGATACTCGCCATAATGAGTTCTCTGCGACTGCTGTCCTCACCCAACCAGGATCTCTGCCAAGAGCACCCTGACCCCCCTCCCTTTGTCTTTATGAGTTTCAGGTTATCATCATACCAGTGTGAAATCAAGGGAAAATTATGAATTGATGCCGAGGAGTCCACGGCAGCCATGAGAGCCCTATTATAGCTTTCCACGGTTTTCTAGGCTCCCCTCAGCATCTCCACGGTTTTCTAGGCTCCCTCAGCACACACCATCACTATATTCGAGGTGCGTAGTACCACCAGGTGATTCTCAGGCTCCAGATTATGGACTAGGTCATATCTGGTCATCTCCACAGAGGCAGTATTTAACTATGAGGCCCTTGTAAAGGAATTGCACAACATAATGATCTGATCAAACAACAGAATCAGCCTTGACATTGTTAATGTCAAGACCCAAAGCGAAGACCAGGTCCAAGGCATGGCCATACAGGTGGGTACCAGAAGGAACCACCTATACAAGACCCAGCATTGTCATCAACTGGAGGAACTAGTTTCCAAATAGAGGCTTTACCATCGACCCATGTGTTGAAATCACCCAGTACAAGCAGTCTGGGTGAGTTCACCACCTGGTCGGCCATGAAGTCCACAAGTTCCTGCAGGAGATCATTCCCTTGACTCCGAGATTGGTAAATGAGAATTATCCAACAATCTATACCTGGCCCACTTTTCTCTGCCTTGCATTCAAATGACATAGTCAAACTTGTGGAGTATGCTGTTGGTCTCAGAGTATATCTTTAAAAATAATAAAAAAAAAAAAGTCCCCCCACCCCGGGCAGTGTTCTGCAGAATAACCCAGCAGGAGAGATGCCTCCAACTTAGGGCCTAAGTCCTCCCCCAGCCAAGTTTCCATCAATACATACAACGTGTCAGCTAAGGAACTTGCAATGTAAGACTCAATTACTGTAGTTTTATTTGTCAGTGGCTTGGTGTTAGAAGAACCATGCTGAGGAAAGGAAAATGGTTGGCTGGCCCTGTTGCTATCTGCACGCTGGTGAATGAAGCAGCAGTGAGTTTACAGATTAGTAACTCAGTGTTCAAACCACTACAGCACACTGCCCTTACGGTGGGTTTACAGATTAGTAGTGCAGCGCTCTAACCACTATACCACACTGCCTATACAGTGGGCTTACAGACCAGTAGTTCAGTGCTCTAACCACTATAGCAGTTACCCATATAGTAGATTTACAGACTAGTAGTTCAGTGCACTAACCACAACACCATACTGCCAGTACAGTGGGTTTACAGACCAGTAGTTCACTGCTGTAACCACTACACCACACTGCCTATACAGTGGATTTACAGACCAGTGGTTCACTGCTGTAACCACTACACCACACTGCCCATACAGTGGGTTTACAGACCAGTAGTTCACTGCTGTAACCACTACACCACACTGCCCATACAGTGGGTTTACAGACCAGTAGTTCAGTGCTGTAACCACTACACCACACTGCCCATACAGTGGGTTTACAGACCAGTAGTTCACTGCCGTAACCACTACACCACACTGCCCATACAGTGGGTTTACAGACCAGCAGTTCACTGCCGTAACCACTACACCACACTGCCCATACAGTGGGTTTACAGACCAGTAGTTCACTGCCGTAACCACTACACCACACTGCCCATACAGTGGGTTTACAGACCAGTAGTTCACTGCCGTAACCACTACACCACACTGCCCATACAGTGGGTTTACAGACCAGTAGTTCACTGCCGTAATCAGTACACCACACTGCCCATACAGTGGGTTTACAGACCAGTAGTTCACTGCCGTAACCAGTACACCACACTGCCCATGCAGTGGGTTTACAGACCAGACGTTCAGTGCTGTATTCACTACACCACACTGCCCATACAGTGGGTTTACAGAACAGTAGTTCAGTGCTGTATTCACTACACCACACTGCCCATACAGTGGGTTTACAGACCAGTAGTTCAGTGCTGTATTCACTGCACCACACTGCCCATACAGTGGGTTTACAGACCAGTAGTTCACTGCTGTAACCACTACACCACACTGCCAATAAAGTGAGAATAAGGCATGGAACAGGTTTGAGTGATGACGTAAGCACAAAAAAAAAAAAGTTGAAAAATGAAAAAAGAGATAGATTTTGAACAATACAGATTAACTCATGATGCTTGTCTCCTAGTACTGAGCACAGCTGATAAAGTGAAGGACCAATCCTGCTCTATTAAAAGGTAGCAGATCAGTATAGAATTGTACACTTGCATTATAGGACTACAGGTTAGATGGACTGACCCTATTAAGGCTTCAGGAGTTAAAAGTTCTCTCTCATTGTTGTTAGCTACCAGTTGTAACCTGTACTTGAATGTGAGTAACCAGTTCAGGCCATTTTGCTAACCGATTGCTTACATGCAGTCCTTTCATTATTCATTATTCTACAGTGCAGCTCCAAGTAGAGTTATGATTCAAGTGAAATTCAGGAAGGCATGTGGCCCTGGAGGTGAAGGCCAGGCTCGCAGTGTCTTATTTGACATTAGCTACAATGGCTTAAAGCACCAGCAAGATAGATGGTGTTACTTAGATGTAATCCACAAATCTTTGGGGAGTGCTCTACAGAGCGAAATGAATGGGAAGAGGCTTTTAGTAAGACAGATTGCAAAGACATGGCACAGAGGGTAGGAAGACTTGCAGATGATGGTCCAACAGCGAAATAGCTATTTTTTCTTTGTACTGTTGGAACTGTTTCCATGGGAATACACCAACCTTAGGAAAGGTTTGTCTGCTAGGGCAGTGGTTTTCAAAGTCTGTGCCGAGTCCCACTTTAGGGACTAACATTTTTTATGTCCCACTTCAGAAAAGATGACTAGTGAATAAAATATAGGAAAAGACACCAACATTTAAAGATCAAATGAACATATTCCATAAAAAGCTTGGAACCCCTTGAATACTCATCCCTGTGTCATGATTAGTGTGTCCTGAAAATATAATGCAGTTTAGTTTTGTGGTTTTCTTTAAATCAGCCTCTGTTAATGTGCTCTGCAGTAACTGAAAACAGTGAAGAAACCGGGAAGATGTTTCTGTCCCTGTCAGCGAGCAGTGACACCATACCTGTCCTGGCTTCTGCAATTAAGTCCCTCATTGACTGAATAAGCTGTTGCAGTTCCTAGTTAGAGCAATCTGTAGAGATAATTGTTTTAACTCAGTTTGTTACTAACCCATCAGGTTTGTGTTTAGAAAGATATGCTTAAAATCTATCTTTCTGTTTTTTGATAAAAAGTTGATCACTT
The DNA here is from genome assembly GCA_016271365.2 of Neoceratodus forsteri. Classification (NCBI taxonomy): domain Eukaryota; kingdom Metazoa; phylum Chordata; order Ceratodontiformes; family Ceratodontidae; genus Neoceratodus; species Neoceratodus forsteri. The sequence goes on along the minus strand of JADMNL010000036.1, from coordinate 58,694,512 downwards.
GGGGTTCAGTGCTGAATTGAAGTGGTATGAATGAATCTATGAGAAATAACAGTTTTTGTGTCGCAGCTCTCAGTTCTCTTATCAAAATTCTGCATTCTGCTCTGGCTGTATAATGGGTATAAAATAAACTACTGCATTCCATTAATTCATAGAAGCAGCGTGTATTTAATGTAGCCTCAATAAATCTGTTCATGTGATCATTTTGTTTTAATGTCAGATCGACAAATGTGTGTCTGCCACACTCTGCTATTTCAGGAACATGTACTGTATGAACTCATAAAATTCAGTTCTTAGAGGGTTTCTATGTGAAAATACATCATGTATATGTATAACTAGAAATACTATATGGCATCCTGAAGCCCCTGTCTCCTGCCCGACAGTTTAGGCAGCAGCTCTCTGCTTCCCCTTTCCCCTGCTCAGAAAGTCCCCTGTCATTTGCCCCAATTTGAGGCTGCTGCAACCCACTGCCCACTGTCTTTTCCATACAGTCAGGGCTGCTGCACCCTGCTGCCTCCTGCACAAACAGTTGAGGCTGCTGCACCCTGCTACCCTCTCTCCCTCACCCTATAACACAAGATGGAAGTATATTTTGTTTTTTCTTTCGTGTAGTTTCAGCAGTGTACAAAAGGATCTGACTCTAGTGGCAGGGAGCAGCATTGTGCAACAACCCTAACTGTGGAGGCAAGAGGCTCTATGGTGCAGCAGGGCACAGTGGTGTTGGGGACAGAGGACAGCATGATGCAGAAACCTTGACTGTGGTGCAGGACACCGTGGGGCATCAGGGTACAGCAGGCTTGACTGTGTGCTGGGGTGTTCATGGTGCAGTGGGGCAATGGAAGTGGGTATCAGGATGCAGCAAAAGCACCACCTTTGGTGGCCTGGGGCAGCGTGGTGCAGCAACCCAAACTGTGGAGGTAGAGACCCTGGGACTCTAAGGCTTAGCAGAGCATATCAGCTCTGTCTGTGGAGACAGGACAATGGGGCAGCAGAGTGCATTGGCCTTGACTGTGGGGGTGGGGGACAGAGGGAAGAGGTGCAGCAGCCTCAACTGAGAGGCAGAAGACAGGGGCATCAGGGGCCATATATTATTTATAGTTATACATACAGATGATGTATTTCCACACAACTGAATTTTATAATTCATACAGTACATGTTCCTGAAATAGCAGTGCAGGGGCAGACACAAGTTTGTCAATCTGACATGGAAACAAACTTTTTATCGTATGAACATGAACATATTTATTGAGGCTACATTAAATACATGCTTGCTTCTATATGAATTAAGTAAGCATTAATTCACGTGAAGGTATGGCATCTAATGGGGAATTAATGAATGGTTGGGACCGTTAATAGCTCGAGGCCGCGAGGCGGTACCTACGAGGCCAACCATGCATTAACTCCCATTAGATGCCACCTTCAAAGTGGATGATAACTTGTAACATGGTCTGTAGATTGCTAGGTGTGTCATGCATAACTGTCTAGTGTTGTAATAAATCAGACACTGACAGCATTCCAATAAGACGGTAAACTTTACTGTACTTTTCACACATTAAGATCATATGCGCTTACATACATATGTGTCTTTTGACAATTTTTACAGCCAGCTACTACAATCCATCCCTCAACGATTTGTATTACTTTCTTGATATTTCTGACGGCTGTTATTCTATCGTGCTCAGGAGGACCGCGCTTGCCGAGTTCTCCTCATTCCGATTCAGCATTGCTTCCTCATTTGTATACCCCATTAGCCCATTTGCTGAATACCCATCTGTTCTTTACCTGACAACCTCCTGTTCACATTAGTACTTACTTTCTCCCACTCTCTATTTCTCCAGCAAATTCTTTATGTCGGTGTCCACAGTTCCTCCCCAATATTTACACTCCACGCTGTGATAACACCGTGACAGAGTAAAACGAAGCGGATGTCCGCTTCGTTAGTGACTGACGTTCTTGCCTCCGGGATTCCACAACATTCTCCGACAATAGGTTCCTCGCATCAGTCTCTGTCTGTCGCTGTTCCCCGTCTCCTTGACACTTTTCCGATTTCTCATCCTGTTCACTTTACCCATCTCCTACCCTCGTACTCTCAATCCCTGTTTTGCACTTTGTGCCAACATCTCTTATTCGTCTCTTCGTCCTCTAGCTCCCCGATACAGTTTCTCTCTGTCTGTCTCCCTTGCACTTCTCCTACTCCCCATCCTATATCCCTAATTCGTGTCACAAAACTTATCGCTGCCATCTTTTGCGTGACCTCTTTCTCTACACTGCTGTTTCCTCGCCTGTGGCTACTTTGTGGATTACACAAAGAACACAGCTTTATTGTGCCATAATGTCATGTTGCTCTTGTACCACCTGATGCGTTCTAACCAATTGTTTCCCTACTTGTACCTACTATTTATTTTGCCATGTTACAATGGAATGTAGTTTATTTTATATCCATTAAACAACCCTGTGTTATATAGCTAGAGTAGAATGCAGAGTTGTGATGACAGAGAACTGAGAGCTATAATACAAAAAATGTTGTTTTCCACAGATTCATTCATACCACTTCAATTCAGCACTGAACCCCTAAATGATCAACGTTGTATGAGAAAAGAAAGATTTTAAGCATGTCTCTCTAAACACAAACCTCATGGGTTAGTAACAAACTCTGAGTGCAAACAATTAGCTCTACAGACTGCTCTAACTAGGGACTGCAACAGCTTATTTAGCAATCAGGGTCTTAATTGCAGAAGCAGCAGGCAGGACAGGTATGATGTCATTGCTCGCTAACTGGAGCAGAAATATCTTCACTGTTTCTTTACTGTTTTAGTTACTGCAGAGCACTTTAACAGATGATGATTTAAAGAAAACCACAAAACCAAACAGCATGGTATTTTCAGGAAACACTAGTCATGACACAGGGATGTGAATTCAAGTGAATTTAAGCTTTTTATGAAATAGGTGTGCATTTGATTTTTAATAAGCTGACCTTTTTAATGACCACCACATAGGCGAAGGTTGCCAAGTCATTATACTGAGGGGAAATAAATGTATTTTTGCAAGTTCAATTGAATTTATATTGTGGTAGAGTACATGTCGAGGCCAAATCTAATATCCCAAGGCCTAAGTTTGGGTCATAACTGACTCATGGGTTGAAAACCAATGTGCTAGACTATTCATAAAAAAAATAAATAAAATAAAAATTAATGTACTTTAGACCATTAAAACCTTTGTCCTTCTGTAACCCCTCGGTGGCGCTATCCCAAGGGCTACTACCCCTGCCTGCTTAACTACTAACAGGTTGAGTGGCCTAGGTCCAGTGACGGGTGCCTCCACCCAGAGGTCAGGGTTTGCAGTAGTTGAACTAACTTGGTCACAGCCCTCTGGGACACTGTAACCCTCTTTCTTCCCACTAGTGGCCCACACAATGCATTAGGAATATCTTCACAATGTACACTTACCCCCAGGACTGGCTCTGTCGACTGGACTCTGGGGACCCCCTGTAAAACAAGATGATGCAGTGCAAAAAACACAGTACAATACTTTAACATGAACAAATAGCTCAGTCAGTGTAACTTTGCTGAAAACCAACAGATCTGATTTATTTAAGGAGCTGTAACAAGGAAGGGGGAAATCAGGTTAATTAGGTTAAGCACATTAATAATCACAGTACTTTGCACATATTCCGAGTCCAAAATTGTCACTTTCACTGGGTACCCAGGATGGGGGGGGGGGCCTAGCCAGGATCGGTGTAGCTGGTTGGGGCCCTGTGATGGAAAAAACACTTGCACAATACCCAATTGTAATCTGGAGCCAGAGGGCTCAGTTCGTGAAGAAATGAAAAAAGCAACAATTAGATAACACACTTGCAATTCGATAAACAGATGGCAGGGAACTACCCTGCTTTGTACTCACAAACTCAATACTGGGAACTGGATGGAAGGCAGATTGTCCTGGATTGCAAGTAGGAGCAGACCATGTGGACAAGGTCCTTGTGACTGGACCCCACTGCAGTTTAGAGCAAATGGATGTAGTGTGGATTAAGCTGGGGTTTACTTCCAGCTTCATGCACTCAATTCACTGTACAGGGGATTTGAAACGCGATTCCCCACAAGCACTACACACATTTATATGTAAAAGGAAAGTACTATACCAGGCAGACTGCTTCTCGATCCCGATTGCAATTACTGCACAATACCCAGGAGAGCACACAGCAGATTCAGTTCCTGACAGACCGAGAGTGATTCAGCAAGTTCTCCAGTCTTCTACAGGGCGAGCCTAGTTTCTACTCTTCAGATCTCCTTGATCCTCCTCACAGGTCGGATTCAGTCCGAACAGGCGCTTGCATAGGCTGCAGACCGAAACTCAGGGCCTTACACGCGCTTACCGTGCTAAAACTATACACAGCAGAAGCACATAGCTCCTTTTCTCTTCACGGTCTCACCTCATCTGATCTTTCCAGTTGACAGAGCTGGGCATTTCCTTTGAGTTCCTCCCAATTCGGTTGGCTGGTTTGACTGTCACTTACAATCAGACTTCTCCTGTCGGTGCAAAAAGGCGCCGAAGTCCAAACTGCAATTCCCAGAGGCATTGGCCATACAGTACATAGGTGGCTGCCTCCACAATAAGAGTCCAAGTTCTGATTTGCCAGCCGCAGGCTCCATTTCAAAGGTCCCCCCACACTGATTGGTCCAGTTCAGCAATTCAAAACCAGAATGGAGGGCTAGGCAAACGCTGTTCTGACTGCAAAGAAAAGCAGGTTAGACAAACTGTATTTTCGTTATTACTCTAAATGATTTCTGGCAAACAGTTACATCTTTGAAAATTGCTCACTCTGCCCACTTAGCGACTGCGAAAACGGAGCGAGTTGGCAGCAGCTCGAGTGGGACTCAAGCAGGGAAACACACTGTCTCCCCATAGAAACTAATTATGTCTGCAAGCAGACAGCTCTTAAAGAGACAGTACCAGAGGCTCGAAAAGCACTCACAGATAAACGGCTTAAACGCCAAACACCATTCAGGCTTGGAGCATTCAAGCAAGCTCCTTGAAGACATTTTGGGAACCCCCATTTGCAAGGGGGTTATTCCTGTCACCTTTGTTAATTACCTTGCATTCTTGTCTTTCAAACCGCTTTCCGGTACTGGGCTCACAGTGATCCATCAGTTGAGATTATATGGCTAGTTATAATAGGTAGACCAGCGCCACCTTGATGCACCCAAGTCTTTTTCTACCTACGAATTTCTGTGTTCTAGGTCCTCCTCCCCATAGGCTTACATATAGATATGGCACAATGATGAAACACATGTCTTTGCTGTTCTCTGCCTTTGCAGGTTGCTAGCAAAACCTTTAGGCACCTTACGGTCCTGCTGAAAGCGGAGCCAGCCTTAGTTCTTTCATGGTGATTTGCATATACTTCCCATGATGTTCTGCTTTAGGGGGATATGTTTAATTTAGTATTTCATTTATAGAGCCTCTAACATCGTTGGGGAAACCTTGGAGAAAAGTACATTTTAGACATAATTTAGCTGATATAAATATTCTTTGTATCTAGTGGCTTCTTTTTCATAATAACTATATACAGTAACATGAAAACAGAATCAGACGGTTGACCGATGGCCAGCTGGATCTGTGATGCACAGCCAAGTCAAAGAACCAGGTTCAGGAGCGGGCTTGAACTGGTTGGCCAGGCTGTGAACAGCATTGCCAGTAGTAGCGACTCACAGCCTGAGTAGTGGGTAGCGTTGTATCTGCCGCTGTGACTGATCTTTGTAGTAGGCCAGGAAACTTGCTTCCCCCTGTGGAAGCAGTATGTGTGTGTGTGCATGCAAGATCTCTTGTGAGCAGTGCAATGCTGCCACTTGGGGGGAGGAAGGGAGGAACCAAAGAAATGAGAGGGGTTAAAAAGCAGCCAGTGATGGCTTGACACACCTAGGATTTACACCATGGACTTGATCTTGTACCATTAGGGGAAGGACATACCTCCCCTGGAGCTCTGCCACCAGAGGGGAAACCATGAAGAAATGGGCAGCACGCTAATGGAGAGTGGAGCTGTGGGGCTTTTTGAGGGCTAGAAGCAGGCTGACTTGTGTCCAGCAGAGAGAAACCTATTTTTGCATGGTTGGAGGGATGGCTTGGTGGGACTGTAGTGCCACTGTAATTAAGGTTGAGTAGGCTGCTTAATGTTAAACCCCGAACTTTGCACTTTTAACAGTTTCTAATAGCTTCTCCTGTGTTTTGCAGATTTGCACAAACTTTTGCATGCATGGTCTGGGGGCAAGGTCTCTTGATGTACCAAATTGTGTTCTGGTCAGATATGCAGATTCTGAGATCAGGATACCAAAAAAAAAAAATCATTTTTTTTTTGGCCGTTTCTTTGTCATCGCCTAGTGCCCAGATGGTTTGGAATTTTGGTCTGAAATGTTCAGGGTAGACAGGGCTTCGGCCAGAGTGGTGCCTTTTGTTGGTTTGATGAAAAAATATTAATCCATTCCAGAGTTGCGTATGACTGCCATCTTGTTTCCGTTTTATTTATTTTTTTTGAAAACTCATAAAAATCTTAGATGCCAGCACATTTATCTTGCTAATGGGGATCTCATTAGGTGGATGCTGCAGTTAGTTTTTAAAAAATGACCCCGAAATGTGTTAACATATTTAAAAAAAATTTTCATGACTTGAATTTGCTTTTTCATATGAAATAATCTTTTTTCATACGAACGACACATTCTCAAGAATTTGGACTTATTTTTTTTTTCCACATTCTTGTTTTCGTATGTAGGGATCTTTTTCATGAGGTTGTGTCATGGTTTTAATGAGTACTATAGGATTAATACATAATACCCTCCCAGAAAAATCAGGGGCCATAAAAATAACATTAAATTAAATTGCAGTTCCCATAGGATAATACTGTAACTTTATCAAGGGGTAACTCTTTCAGTCTTTGCAGTTAAGGCATAATGTATATATCAATAGAGAGGTGTTGATGAGTACTACAGCACTAAGACCCTAACAAATACCTACTGAAAATACACATTTAAAAAACATTACAATTAAAAAATGAAAATTCCCATATCATAACATTGTATCTTTAACAACCTTAAAGTAAAGGTGTGAAATTTGGGTATGGATTTCATAGCCCGCTACCCTGCCACAGCGAGAGTCCCGCTGAGTCAAAATTATATATATATTTTTTTTGAAATTACTCCCCCCCCACCACCACCACTGCCTGCCAACTCCGACCCTTCAGGGCATCCAAGGAGTCATCCTCCTACCTCTCACTCGCCGAGACTTACCTCTCGATCCCCCATGGAGCTACAGTTTCCCCAAGCGGGGATGAGGTGGTGCCCCAACACCCCGACATCCTTCCTTTCATTGGGCCGAGGAGGTAGTCCGGCGAGCGGGGCACATTGGAGGCATACACCGGGAAGCCCGTCTTCCCGGAGCTGTCAAGGGTTTTTCCCTGTTCTTCCCCAACGTATGGCACCCTTGAGCGCCATGGTGAGAATGCAGGGGTGAGGTAGTGGCCATTTGTTTTAAATCTGACCTAGGATTCACCGTGCACCCATTGGTGACAACCAGGTCCTTGAGTGTGTGGCGATGCATGGCGGTCCGGGCGCCGGATGCAGAATTCTCCTTCTCTGCCGCCCTCCTGGGGTGGGGGGATAATTTCTGCAGGAGGTTGCAGACTTTGTCTTCGACGTGGTGTTGAAGTCCCTCAGATGTTTAGTACTGGGGACTTCAGTGCTTGGGTCAATGACAAAGCCTTGCAATTTGGTTCTTACCGCCTCCAGTTGATGTCATCACTGGGCCTGTCGCAAGTAGTTATTTCAGCGACCCGTCACCGCGGCCACGTGCTGAACCTGGTGTTCTCACTGGGTTTCAAGATAATTCGCCTTGAGATTGATCAGGTTGTATGGTCTGATCATTGCGTGATGACGTTCTCGGTCAGGGCCCCCCCCCGAGAGTCCCTCCCCTGTTGAGATGGTCAGCTACCTCCTGTTTAAGGGATCATCCCCGGAGGGACTACTGGCGGTAGCTGAGCAATCTAGTGTAGACACTGCACGTGCGGAGGGTACGAACGAAGCAGTGACGCATATAATAGGGTGGTCTCTGGGGCGCTAGATACCCTCCGTGTATGACCCAGATCCTCTTACTTGAGATCTCCATGGATTGATGGGAATCTAAGGCGATGAAGATGAGGGGTCAGAAGTTGGAGCATTGTTGGCAGAGGACCCAGTTGGATGTGGACAAGCTGGCCCTGCATGTTCATTATTCTGACTGCCGGAGGCAAGCAACCATAAGAAGCCAGAGTTCCTGTCCAGAGAGACTGCTGCCAGGAAGAAACGACCTGCTCAGCTTTTTAGAGCTGTCGACAGACTTCTCCATCTTGTTTGAAAAGGCATTTTTCAACTGTAGACAATCACTTTATTTGATGAGTTTGCTCAGTTCTTCTCAGACAGTGTCCACTATCCTGACAGGGGATCCCATCAGCGAGCCACATTGCAACTCGCAGTGATTGGCCTGGATGGAACAGGAGCACTCTGCCTGTCTGGGAGGAGTTCAAACCAGTGGAGGTGGCAGAGGTCATTGAGGTCATCTCGAAGCTGAAGCATGCGTATTGTGAACTGAGTCCCCTTCTGAAGAAGCCATCTCTCGACCCTGACATCCTGACGAATTACCATCCTATCTCCATCCTTCCCTTGTTGGGTAAAGTTGTTGAGAAAATTGTGGTGCAGCAGCTTGAGGAGCACCTTGTGTCCTTTGACAGCTATGAGCCACTCCAATGGGGTTTCAGAGCCCGGCATAGCACCAAAACAGCATTAGTTAGGGTGCACAGTGACCTGCTCAGGTCTGGATACAGAGGAGACAGGTCAGTTCTTGTGCTCCTTGAGCTCTCTTCAGCTTTTGACACTGTAGATCACATTGTGCTTCTTGATCACCTTAGAGAGTACTGTGGACTCACCGGCACTGTCATCAACTGGTTTGAGTCCTTCCTGTCTAGCAGGAAGCAACTGGTACTGATTAGGAATTTCTCCTCCTCCCCGAAGCTCCTGCCATGTTGAGTACCTCAGGGGTCAGTCCTGTCGCCGATGTTATTTGCAGTGTATATGCTGCCCCTGGGTGAGCTCATTAGGCAGCACAGTATGAGTTTTCACTGTTATGCAGATGATACTCAACTGTACTTGTCCTTTGCACCTGGAACATCTGACACTGTGGAAGTGTTTAATACCTGCCTGGCCAAGATCAATGATTTGATGTTCTCTAGCTGGTTGTGACTAAACCCAGACAAGACGGAGGTACTAGTGATTGAACCGGGACAAGGGCGTGATGGGAGTGCCTCCAGCGTGGTTATTGGGTTATTCCTGGGGCCCACGTTGTTGACAGCCTCCCCTAGGGTGCGAGATCTTGGTATAATTCTTGATGACAGACTGACACTTGAAGCTCAGGTGTCGGCTGTTGTCTACCACTTAAGGAACAGCTGACCGAGAAGTGGAAGGGATCGACTGGCCCACAGGTCGGCCAGAGTTACGATCCCTTCCCTCCCTTACAGGACATTATTAAAATGTATAATTTTGATTCAGTGGGGCTATGAAGCCCAAACCTGAACTGAAAAAAGTTTACTTTTAACTGTGTGTCCACAAACAAAGAAATTACAACAAAACACATAAATTGTTTTTCTGGAGGAATGGAAGCGCAGGGCTCAGAGGGCCATGTACTTCCACACCCACATACACTTGTGCATGAATGGATGCGTTTGTGTAATCACATGCATGTGTTCACACAGGTCAAAAAGTAAGGCAATTCACTGCAAAAAAATGAATGCACCAGTTAGGGTTGAAGTGACAAAAGTAGGGATATGCGGCATTAGTGTTCCAACCCTAACTCCCCACCTCACACTCAAGTACCAAAAGGAAAAAACATTATAGTTTCCCTGTCATCACTCTTGACGAATCACGGGTGAGGTGTTCCTTGGGGTTCTCATCCCTAATGTTCACCCCATCCCATGCACAAATAAGGTCATATGTGATCCGTTTTCTTCATGCAGGGTGTACAGGTTGTTGTTATCGTGAGGAGACGGAGTACTATAGTTTTAAGAGTATATGGCAATGGGGTGAGCGTTAGGCTTGAGAACCCCAAGGAACACCCAACCTTGATTCGCCAAGAGTGATGACACGGAAAACTGTAATTTGTTTTTACTTTTGGTGCTTGGGGGTGGGGATGGGGAGTTAGGGTTAGACCCTAACACCACATTTCTCTACTTTTTGTCATTTTAACCCTAACTAGTGCATTAACAAAGTTTTTTTTGCAACGAATATGTGTGTGTGTATATGTATATGTGTGTATATATATATATATATATATATATATATATATATATATATATATGTGTGTGTGTGTGTATGCATATGTATGTGTATATATATATATATATATACACACGTATGTATATCGGACAAGAATATATATGTATGCCCACCAGCCAGCCGGCACTACTTTTCTACTCCAGTCACACAGACCGGAAACATGGAAGCATGAATGAAATCCCCCCACAAAACCTCTCACAAATTAACGTCAGTTTAGCTCCCCCTCTCCGCCTCTCTCCAAACACTTGTCGGCATGAACTGTTGCTGCAGAATGGCTCCTTGCTCGCTGCCTGCCAAACTTCGAACATGCTCTCTCTCTCCATTTCAACACTGCTCATTCAAATACTACACGCTGTCCTGTAGCTCCCTCTTCATTCCCTGACCCAGTGGACGGTGAAGTTTAAAACAAAAAAGCCAGAACTAAACAAAACAAAACTGTCACAGAACACCAGTTCCCAAACTGCTAACACACCGGCTTTAATGTCTCACTCGAATAGAGCCGCCACCATCTTCGCCATAAATTTTTGGACTCTCCACTTGGTCATCCGATCAATGTTCACATTTGTACGTCGATGTGATGTCTAGGCATGATCTCTATCTCTATGCCCACAGAAACGAGACACTACATTAAAGGAAAACAATATTCTTTGCAACCACCCCCCTTCCCGTATTAGGTTTGTAAGTCATTAAAATGTGTGTGTGTATGTATATATATATATATATATATATAATTTTATTTGGTAAACGGGTGAGGCCCACTAGGCACAAGTGCCTGCTTTCATGGGCGGCCCGGGAGCACTGAGGTGGTTTAAGTGACTTGATCAGAGTCACAAAGTATACAAGTGGAGGGTATGGGACTCAATCCCAGGTCTGCCAGATGTACCAGGCTCATTCACAGCTCGTTACTCTAACTTCTAGGCTATACTGCCCTAAATGGGAGGCAGTATGGTGCAGCGCTTTAAGGCTCTGAGCTGCAAATCTGGAGACTTGGGTTTGAATCCCACAGCCCCCACTTACATACTGTGTGACCCTGAGCAAGTCACTTAACTGTCCTGTGCTCCCAGGTTGCACCTGTAAACAAGCTTTCAGCTTAGTGTGTCTCACCTGGTTAAACAATTGGGGGGGGGGACAATAACTATATTTAGTGTGGTGTATCAGCTCCAAAGTAAACACTACTGGAGCAGTGTGGCGCCATTTTGCATTCACAGCGGAGCTCCACTTCGCTCCACTGTGTCACTTTCTACAGTGGAGTGGTACAGAGTTGTGCTGTGAATGCAGTGTTTACATTGGAGCTGACACACCTCATTAAATATTACAGTAGTCGTGTTAGGGAAAAAATATTTTAATGGTTTGAAGGCCTAATTGGAAGGGGGGGGTCCTTTCATGGGTAGGGGTTTTACAGTGAATAGTGTGTTACTTTAAGCACAATAGTGCTTTTTTCACTGAAAAAAAATCCCACAAGCTCTGCAGATTTTAAAACAAAAAAAATTAAACTTACATGGTCCTAAACTATTGCTTATTATGGAGTGAGGGAGCATTCCCAGCTGATATAGGCACTCTCTTTCTCTGCGCGTGAGGCACTCTTGTTCTGTGAAGTGTGTCTCATGCCCAGCTGCCTGGAAACTGGCACATTTGGGTAAGATTTTTGAATTTTTTTTTTTTTAATTATCGATCGTGCTTGAGCAATAATATATTAATACTACCACCGAGACCACGCTTACATTCTCACCTTCGGTTTATGGTTCTTTTACTAGAGTATGCACTTGAGACCACTCTTATGACTGTAAGAGTGGTCCCGGTGGCGGTATTAACATACAAATGAAATATGCAATGGGGACCTTGTGTGATGCATCATTTAACTGCAATTTCGCTGTTTGACCTTGGTCTTGGTAACTCGTGGCTTACGCCACTCGTGCGGTTACCCAAGGTCATACTGTCCTTGTGGTGCAGATAAATGATGTTTCACACAGGTCTGCAATGGATTGTCTGTCCTAAATGGAGGATTATGATGGTAGGGGTGGACTTGTGGCCCGAGCAGACGAAACCTCATAGGATGATGCTCCTATTTCCATGCCGATGTGTGTTGTTAAAAAGGAAGGGGGAAACTAAATACAGAACATGTAGGAAGTATGAGCTGAAATGCATTTTTTTACAAAGGAGCATAAACCCAGTTTATGTTTTTAAACAATATTTTTTTATTTGGGCATGTGTAAAGTCTGTTATAACTCCAGTGTATTGTTTTGTGTGTTTTATTTTGAAAGCGTGGAAGTGTGCACTTTACCGGCAGCTAGTGCAGCACAGGCATGGTATGAGATGATGTGCTTGTTGATGTAAGCAGTCTGGCCATGGTGATTTACACCAGCAGCAGGCAGTGCATCAGATGTCCAGGGCAGCTCTAGGTATGGAGCACTGCGCAGTAGTCAAGGCCCAGTCTCCCAGATGTGTGTACCAATGTAATCAGGTCCTCGTCTGCAAGATATCTCTTTAACTCAGCAATATTTTCCAGAAAGCCACATCAAACTGCTGCTGACACCTGGTTCTTGTATGTCAGTCTGCAGTCGAATGCGACTCCTAAGTTTCCAGTCACATCAAAGGCTGAAAGGGGAGTGTTATTTAAAGATAGTTCAGCTGCACTACCCCTGTCATGACGGTCAAGAGCCAGGTCTGTTTAGCATCACCTCCATTTTGCCAGGGTTGAGGCTCAAGACTGCTTGCGGCCACTCTATTATTAATTTTAGATGGAAATCCCAGCTGCTGAATCAACCTTGTCAGTAGGGTGGGACAAGTCAGGTAGCCAGCTAAATAAAATTGGTTTGGTCACCATATTTTGAACCTTGCTGGCCAACTGGCTGCCTGCCCACAAAGTGACTTTTGAGCCCTTAAAATGGTTGCCACTAAAAATATCAAATATCAATGTGTCTACCAGATTTTGAAAGGTAGTGGCCAGACTGACGATCAGCCCACTGATTTCTTGCCCTCTGCTGGTCAAGTGCCAGTGACAAATATAATGAGTATCCTCTGTGTAGTAGTGGAATAATCTTATGTTATACCATCTAGTGAGCTAGCTCAAGGGCAGCATGTACACTGCGGATAGCATCAGAGTTGGAACTGAGCCTTCAAGTGCTTCACAGCTCTGAGCAGCAGGCTCTGATAACGCTGATCTGACCATTACGCGCTGCTTCATACCAGATAGAATGGACTCCAACCAGTGCTAATAAGCCCTCCTTATTGCGTAAGACTATTTTTCAAAACCAGATGGTCCACAGTGTTGAATGCTTAAAAGAGATTTTGAGAACAGTGTCACTCTAGTAACACCCTCCTCTCTCGTCAAAAGATTGTTTAGCACTCTGACAAGAAGAGCCTCAGTGCTGTGCCAAGGTCTGAAACCAGACTGCCTCAATGGCTCATCGATGTTCTGGCATGCCAGGGGAGCCTTGAGCTGCAACACCATCACCTTCTCAATTACCTTTTCTAAAAGGGAAAGGTGTTTAATTGGGGACAGCCACTGATCACATGTAACCATCCTCAGTGACTTAGATGCCTGACTAAAGCACAACGTGCTGGATGTGTGCTGGTGCATCTCCAGTGTGATAATTGAGTACAGCAGCATCTCCTAGTCAGGGCCCCTTTCACGTTTTCGGCATGCTTACTACCCTGGAAATAAACCAGCATACACCCAGAGGGCGGCACACACCCAGAAGGTGGCAAATTTCGTACGTCTCCACCCTGTCCGGCTTGCCCATGATCATCATAACCTCAAATGCTCCCCTGGTTCACCAGGGGCAGACGTGTGGCTAAATGGGAAGAGAAAAACATCTGCCACACACACACACACACACACACACACACACACACACACACAGTTTCCACCTAAGTTGATTTATGGACCTGGTCATCGGCGTAGCCAGCTCCCTCTCCCAACCCCCTTTGCTACCTGATGGACTTCTAGATAGTATTCCTATTTAAATATATGACTGAGGATGGAAACAACAAGGCTTTGAATGTTTTATGACTGGGAGATGAAAAATATAGTCGGTACATAACATTCGTCCTCAGTGTTGCAGCTAGGGTCCTGCTGCTGTTCAGACTGAGTGCTCAGGGGTACTTCTGAAAAGATGATTACAAGTGTATGCTGATCACTGTGGTTAGTGTAGACAGCGGCCGTATCTTTATACTCTGTAGACTTGATAAAATATGAGATACCAGGTGTGATGAAATAAAGATACCTTTAGGAGACCACTGACTTGATGAGTAAGCTGGCACCCCACAGCGGGGCTTTCCAGACAACTTGGGATTTGGGCTACTCTGCAGCTGTTCAGTATAACCTGGTAATGTATTCAAAGGGGAAGGGTGGAAGCGGAATAGTTGTGTATCTTGATTTGGTTCCTGGGCAGACGTGGTGGTGTTGAAAACTAGAAATTGAAACCCAAACTGGAAGTGCAATAGCAGCTGCCTCAAATCCCAACAAGGGATAAAAGGCATAACTGAGATGCCTCCTCATCCATTAGGGATCAGAAATGTTTCCTCACACTTGCATAATGTAAAAGACTGACCCATGCCAACAAGCGTCAGCAGCTTGTCTTAGCCTTTAAAAGAATCTTAAAGTTGTTAACGAAACTGTAGTCACTGGAAGCAGACTATTTATCTAAAGGTGCAGTTAAATTTGTTACGAAGATCTTTTTTTTTCTCATTTACTGTTTCTTCCCAGCCATGCTCTGTCAGTTATATACCCTGGTTGCAAGGATGTACCCCCATCCCGGCCTTGTTAGTCCTGCCACTTTCCTCCGGGACCCACTCCCTGCAGACAAACCCCAAGGCTCCACCAACCCCCATGCGGTGGGCTATAATCCTGAACTCCCCAGGCCTTCCTAGAGGCAGAGCCTGGGTTTTCACCCTGTGTTTCTCCCTCCACCCTTGTGCATGCAGCCTCAGTAACGAGCTGCAACAGCACATTCTAACGCTTCCTCACTCCTGCTACCCCCAACTTCTCGCATTTTCACATGCTTCTACTCCAGGTGAAATATTTTATTTAATTTTTTTTACAATGACTTGTTCTCCCTGCCCATTGTTACTTCTTTTGCGTTGTACTATACTGTATGTATCACACCATATGTAATTACGTGTGCACCAAAGGCTATTGCATACCAGGTTGATTTCATGTCAGTTATATTTAGCACTTTTTTTTTTACTTCATGATTATTAGTTTAAAATAGACTTTCAATCACTAATTTCAGATATAGCATATTTAGTTATACACCAATGAGGGCACCACTCCTCTTAATACTTACAATTTGTCCATCGAAAATTAAATTATATGTCATAGGGAGTTAAAGTTATATAAATTCCAGTGCAAAACAACATTCCACATTGCTGCAAATTGAGCCCATGAGCTGCATGGTATGAAATAAAAATGTCCAAAAGTCCATATTTTTATTTCTCTATACCCCGTCCCCTTAGAAACTGGAGTTAAACACCATGCTTAACCTAAGAATAAGGACACAATAGAGTGTCATAACCAATCAAGAGTCCAGAATATCTTCTCCACATAAAGACAAGATACATTCTTATAAAAACCCATCAAGATAATTGTCCAAAACTGATTATTTAGAGTTATCAGGTGACATGTTTAACTGAGCTGGGTGCATGTTAGAGCATTTGTATTCGGTAAGGGCATAATTTAAAACAAAACAGATTAAAGGGATTGATATATCCCTTGTGAACTTTAAAAAGCAACATCCTAAGCCCCTAGAAAACTGAAAACCCCAACCAAGGCCGTACAATCAGCTCAAACGTTATTCCCCTTAATCATTACTAAATAAAGGGAACCTGAACTTTAGTCCGTAAGTGTCCTCTTCTTCTGGGGAGTAGTCTTCCCTTTTTTCGTCTCTTTGCCTGGTTGCATTTTTGTGACACCACTTGAGAGCATCACCAGGATTTGTGAAGAGTAATACTTTGCCTCTGTGTATGATTCTTAGCCTCACCGGGAACACCATGCCATGTGGTATGCTTGCTTCACGGAGCATCGCCCTTGGTCCATTGAATTTTTTTCATTTTTGTCGGGTTGCGTACCCAATGTCCGGAAACAGTAGCACTGCCTGACCATTGCACAATAGCACTCGCTTCCGCCTAGCTGTCGCAAGTAGCAGGTCTCGGGAGCCGACTCCATCAGTCACCACTACTACAGTGCATGGGGCATCTGGGTTGTCTGGGCGACCCTGTGGTGTTACCCTGTAGGCCTTCTGGAGGCACTGGACCGTAGGGGACACCTCCTCACCTAGCTACTGAACCATCCAGTTCTGGACTTAAAGAAGTAGGTGGTCTCCCGCTATCCTTTCTGGCATACCAGGAAGACGGATATTCTAACCCAGTAATGCTCAGAATATTCCTAACTTTATGCAGTAAGCCTGGAGGGTTGGACTGCCTGGAGAGATGGAACACATGCAAATGATGGAACACTTTGCACGTGAGCAACTTTCAAACACTGCCTTGACTAACTGCCTGTGTTCTAAACCTCTTCAGATTTTTCTCTCTGCCTGAAAAGTCTGGTCGCTCGGAACTTCGTTCGTCCACTTTCTCCTGCATGAAGAAAACTACAAATACTACTATAAGTATATTTTTGTTTTCAATTACTGCCTCTACTTATTGTTTTGTATTATTTACTTAGTTTACGATTAAATTTGTTGTTTTTCCCAGTTCCTCTCAGTTCAGTATAACCATGGGGGAACTGGGTTAGTTTCTGTTAAAATCGAGGTTCTCTGATTAAAGAACCGCATTAGTTTTACATTTTAAATCTGTTTTCTTTAAATTGCTATAACCGATAATTCTCGGTTTCCTGAACCGCTGACCCAGTTCCATACCGCTGCATTGGTTCGGTTCCAGAACCGATCATTTTTAAAAAAAAATAATTTTTTGTTTAGCGGTTGGGTTTTTCTCCTTTTAAAACATCATGTCTGAGAAACCCAAAAAGCGAACCGGTGAACCTGGTTTCAAGAATTGTTCCCAGTGTGGGGAAGTGTTTGCTAAAGCAGACAAATACACTTTTTGTGTAATATGTTTGGGTTTTGACCACCTTAAGGAGGAATGTGAAGTATGCAAAACATTCCCAGACAAAACCCTTGAAAAATGCCTTGAAAGGCTTAAGAAAATGTCTGCAAAGGGTCCCTCTGGCTGTGACCAGCCGATACCCCAAGAATCTGTGGCTGAACCCACACCTGTTTCTGTGCCTGGCCCTGAGACGGATGAAAAGGGCACAGAATGTTCAAATGAACCGACTGACTCCCTGGTCCCTTCTAAGAAAAGCAAAAAGCTTTAAACACACAGAACCCCCTACTGTCAAACTGGGGACTTCTGTGCCTGTTATGCCTGTACCAACGGCACAAGAAATTGCTTAGTCCTTCAAAACTATTCAATCTCTACAGGCAGTAGTTCCTCCTCAGCAGCCTCCTGCCCCTTCCCAGGGTCCCCAGGCTGGCAGCAATGTGCATCCACCCACTCAAGAAGGAGGGGATCTATATGATGAGGATAATGATGATGAATATAGTGAGGAGGAGGGACCAAAGAATTGAACCAGAAGTGTCCTCTGAGCAGGACTTTGGTTCACCTCCAAGGGTGACTGAGGATTTTCCATCCCATTTTACTTTTATTAGGAGGATGACAGATGCACTAGACAGCTCCACCATCGAACAAGTTGAGGATGAAGAGGAGGTAGAGTATTTGGAGATGATGGGGCTGACACCCACCAAGGCTCTGCTCCTACCGGTGTACAAATTCTTTAAGAAGGATGCCTTAAAGATTCCTAAAACACCAAACTCCACTCCTCCCGTAGCTAGGAGGACAGACAGAAAATATCAGTTGGAGAGGGAGGGAGCTGACTTTCTCTTCTCCCATCCAAATCATCAGGGGGTAATTCAGCAAGCTGCTTGCGACAAGGCCAGGGTCCCACTGTCCTCACACCTTCTGGACAAGGACTCCAGAAAAATTGACAGCATGGCCAAAAAAGGGTACCTGTTAGCCTCTCTGGTTATGCGTCAGGCTACCTTCCAGGCATATGCTGCCCAGTACCAGAAGTCACTGTGGCAGTCAGTCCTGGCTATGTCTCAGAAAGCTCCCTCACCCTTGTCAGATGACCTGGCTGAAACTGCCAGGTTTGGGCTAGAGGCAGCTAAGTATCATTTCCAAATGGCTGCTGACACCAGTGACGCTGCAGCCAAATGGATGGCAAATACGGTGGCACAGAGGAGGTTTGCATGGCTCAGGGCCACAAACCTTATTCAAAATACTCAGTCTAAGGCCTTGGATTTGCCCTCTAGAGGGAAACTCTCTCTTTGGGGAGTCCACTGTGGCATATATGAAGAAGGTGGATGAGTATAAGGCCACTTACAGAAGCAACTCTGCTAAGGAGAGAGCTTCACCGTCCACCAGGCTTTACAGAAGGGCAGGCTGAGGCAGGTCTTTTTATACCAGGCCCTTCTTCCAGACAGTGGCCTTATCCCAGTAGCAGCCGTATCCACAACAGGGATACTCCAGGGGCAGGGGAAGAAGGGGCTCGAGGCGAGGATCCCAAGCTCAGCCTCAGCCACAATCAAAACAGACCCCCTGAGCCACAGGCCGCTTCCTCCCTACCTGTGGGAGGCAGACTATCTCACTTCCTTCATGCATGGTTGAAAATCACCACAGACAAGTGGGTTCTGGAGGTAGTGGGTCAAGGTGTGTCCCTGGAATTCAAATCCCTTCCTTCTCAGAAAATCGGAGATCTTACTTTGAGAGGGCTCTTGCAGTAGGTAATTACATATAGGACTGACCCGGCAGGCGTCAGGACCCCACAGAAAAATTTCTAGATGGCAGTCTCTGGTGGAGGACCGCCATCACGTCAGGTGACCGACATCAGTATGAAGGGGCAGTCCCCCACGCTAGCTTTCCAGTTCTTTCCCACCGTCGACTTGTGAAAGTTCCTCGCGGTAGAGTTCCTTTGCTTGTCAATCTTACGTTGGTCTAGTTTACGGATTTTTCGATAGTTTTTTCTCATTCTTCACTCCTAACGGCCGTGTATGTCGTCCCCGACGCCCTCCGAATCGCATAAAAATAAGTGCGACTCGTGCGGTTCCTAACTGCCGCATAAGGACGGACACTCCCTGTGCCTCTTCTGCTTAGGCCCGGACCACCCCATGGAGAAGTGCCAGCACTGCCTGCAGGTCAACTCAGTCACCTGAAAATGGAGGCAGCAGTCTCTGGAGGCCCATGTTCTGAAGAAAAAGATGGCTTCCTTGGAGAAGGAGCTGAAGAAACTAAGGCAGGCTTCCACTTCCCCTGAAGGCCATAAGAAAAAGGAGAAGCACCGGGATCGGGACTCCACCTTCACGGCTTCCGTGACTCTGGCTGGAGTCATGGTTCTCCAGGTAACGTCCCTTCCGGGGGACCGCTCCTCGACGGCGATCTTGGAGGTGTCCAAGATGATGTCGCCCCTCCCGTTGGGCTTACCCTCGGGTGCCTCCAGGGCAAAGGAGGCTACCGCTTCTGGGAAGGCCGCTACCATGCGGCCTTCTGGGTCGAGCGGGTCTGTTAAGCCAGACGCCGGTGTCACCGACGTCCGCCCGGACAGGGCAGATAAGAAGCTGGACGTTGACCCCTGCGACGAATGCCCAGCGAAAGAGCCTACATCCGACCCCTTGGACCAGTCAGACGTCCCAGGCTCACCACAGCACTTGCCATTGCCCACCGAGGCTCCCGTGTCTCTTCTGCTGGACCCCTGGGATTTTAACCCTCCATCCCTGGTTGACACGGAGGGCTGGGTACCACCAATCTTGGACTTCCTCCCAGGGCCGGACCCCCTGCCGCCGGATCCTCGGATACCGGCCTACCTGACACCAGCCGATGTCCCTTTATCGGATGCCGCTCCAACGCCGGGCCCGACACCCATGTGGCCACCTTTACTTGGCCCGCCTGCTAGGTCTCTTTCAGGGCCCTCTGCTCTGTCAGAACCCCTGGCACCCGGGTATCCGACACCGCTTAATCCGGTGCCGCCCTACCTGGTACCGCAGTATCTGACGCCGCAGTACCCGGCACCAGACATTCTGTTGTCGGGTTAGGGATACTCGCCTTACAGATACCCTCAGTATCTGTATCCCCCTCCTCCTCCTCCACCGCCCCCACCACAGCTGCTGCTGGATTTGAAGGAGACTCTGGCTGCCTGGTGGGCCGAGGCCAAGGCTCAACTCGCCAGGGAGGTGGAGAGCTGTCTTCCGATGCCGGACCCTGCACAGGATCCCCTGCGCCAGAGATGGGAGACTCCCTCCCCCTTACCCAACACCAGAGGTGAACCCTCTGGTGCCGGAGGTGGGGAGGACACGCTTCCCAGGGGAACCGTGCCCTCCCTGCATCGGGGGGAGTCTTCCTCCTCTACATTGGAGACCTCTGACTCAGGGGGATGCTCCAATCCGGATGACGAGCCGCGTACTCCAGATCGTCCCAGGCCGAGGACTCCTCCGAAGTCTTCTCTGGAGGATCCTTCCTTAATGGAGTTACTGAGAAAGATCCAGGAAGTTCATCAGTGGCAATCTCTGGAGCCAGATCCACAATGTAAGAAGCTCGCTGCCCACTTGGATCTGCCCGAGACCGCTCCAACATTAATTCCACCCTGGATTGAGCCTCACACAGACCTTGTTTCCACAAACTGGAAGCAACCGTCCGCGTTAGCCCCCCTTCTGAGGAAGGCGGACCAGCTATATGAGGCTCCTGAGGGGGTAGATTCTTTGAATGTACACTCCAAGGCAAATTTGGTCATGATTAGTGCCGCTTACAGCCGTTCTGCCTACCCAAAACATCTTGGCTAGTCTCCACCTGAGAAGGAGTCCCGACTTCTGGACCAGTATGGAAAGAAGGTGTACGCTTCTTCGACCCTGGGTATTAGGGCCCTGAACTATATTGCACATGTGGGGGACTACCAGAAGACGATCCTGAGTCAGGTGGAATCAAAACTGGACTCCCTTCCTGAGTCCCAGGCCAACAAGGAAGTGATTGATCTTGTCCGATCTGCTCATTTGGCCAGTTGGCACATGCTTTGTGCCACCTACGATGCAGTGGACGCAGCTGGATGGAGTTCGGCTTTCACCGTAGGTCTTCAGTGTCATGCCTGGCTCCGGGTGTCAGGATTGGTCCCTGAAGTGCAATCTGCCATTCAGGATGCACCCTTCAGGGGTTTGGTGCTGTTCGACGGCGATGTCAGACATCATCACCGACCTGCAGGAGAAGGGTACTGCACTCAAGTCCGCGGACTCTCTGTACAGGCCCCCTCAGGGATAACGTAGCCCTTTTCGCAGACGCTCTCGCCCTAAAGCAAAACCACAGGGCAAGCAGGCCAACAAACGTCGGGCCCCTCCAGCAACCAAGACTCCCCCACCCAGAAAAGCTGCGGGAGCCTCGGCCGCTGCTCTGCCCCACACCTTCTGACTCCTCCCTTCTCCCATGGCCTCTGGACACTCCAGAGGAACCAGTAGGAGGGAGGTTCTCATTCCATCTACCGGGTTGGGAGAGGATTACATCGGATGCTTGGGTGCTCCAACTGATGGCAGCAGGACACTCAATCGAGTTTCTTCAGAAACCGCCGTGCAGATCACCCCCCAAGTCGTCTTACTCCCTGGAACATCTTCCTCTGGTCCTGTAAGAAATTTCCTCCCTTCTTGCGAAGGCAGGCAATAGAACCAGTCCCCACCCATCTTTGGGGGACAGGTTACTATTACCATTTCTTCCTAGTTCCAAAGAAGACTGGAGACGTGAGGCCTGTTTTGGACCTCAGCTCCCTGAACATGTTCGTGGAGTACAAATGCTTCAGGATGCTCTCCCTGCAGAGCCTTCTGCCGCTTCTTCGGCGGGGACAGTAGCTGTGCACTTTGGATATGCAGGATGCCTACCTGCACATCCACATCCGCCCTTCCCATCGCAAATTCCTTCGGTTTTCTTTTCAAGGGGACCACTACCAATTCAAAACCCTCCCATTTGATCTTTCCTCGGCTCCCCGAAAGTTTACCAAATGCCTGTCTGTGGTAGCAGCCCACCTGCATACCCAGAGAGTGCAGGTATTCCCGTACCTGGACAACTGGCTACTGGCAGTCCCGTCCAGGGAGGAACTTCTACGCTCTCTTTCCTTTACCCTGCAGGTTTTCACCAGCCTGGTGTCACCATCAACCAGGCCAAGTCCCATCTAGTCCTTTGCCAAAGAATCCAGTTTATCGGGGCGATCCTGGACATGACCATTGCAAGGTCTTTTTGCCTCTGGACAGGATGGACACCCTCCAGACTCAAGCACGTCTGTTGTCCAGTCGCAGAAGGGTCAGTGCCGGGTCCTCCTTCGCCTCCTTGGGCTCATGGCGGCTGCTATCCCGACAGTCCCTCGCACTCGGCTCCATATGAGGATCTCTCAGTGGACGCTTCGGTCTCAGTGGGACCAAACAGTGGATGACCTCGACCAGGAGGTTCTAGTCTCCAGTCCCATGATCAGGTACTTGCAGTAGTGGATGGTGCAAGAGAATCTTTGCCGGGGAGATCACTTCAACATCGAACCCCCCTCCCAAACACTGACAACAGATTTCTCAGGAGAGGGCTGTGGAGCCCATCTAGGGTCTCACAGGACTCAGGGCACTTGGTCCAGACTCGAGCAGACTTTACACATAAATGTGCTCGAACTCAGAGCAGCCCTTTATGCCCTCCAGGCTCTGCACTCCTCCATTCTTCCCGGTCATCTAACCATCCAGACAGACAACATGTGCGTAGTCTGGTACATCAACAAGCAGGGAAGCAATGAGAGTTTGGAGTTGGGCTGTTCAGCACAACCTTCACCTGATGGCAGTTCATGTTCCGGGAGTAGAAAACACGCTGGTAGACCACCTCAGTCGGTCTTCAGTCAGAGCCCACAAATGGGAACTGGATCAAGAGGTAGCAGACAACATCTTCCTGCTCTGGGGAACCCCTCGGGTAGACCTGTTCGCGTCTCCTCAAAATGCAAAACTTCCCGCCTTCTGCTCGCTTGCTCCAGGGCGAGGCATTTTCTGGCAGGACGCTCTGTCTCTCGACTTCACCCCATTCTCCTGTACTGCACCCACCTCAGCATATTTCCTTATGGAATGGGGTAAGGTTAACGCGCAAAGACCCCAAAGCATGCCAAGACACTATTAAGTATCTACAGGGTAGGGTGAGGTACAATGGCATGAGCGTTATAGCTGATGACCCAAAGGCACACCCCACTGCTTGTCGGTCTCTACAGGGTGGGGGTGGGGTTGGCATCACTTCAATACTTCACTGCCATTCCTATTATGTGTCTCTAACTCCAGCACTACCAATGCCAGCGAGACAACATTCGGCATTGACAAATGCTTGTTTCTACCTTATGAATGTGCCATAAGCTCAGTCCTTTCAATATTGGCATTTAGGTTGATCAGACCCACCTCATTATCCAGCAGTAAGTTAGCTACTGGTGAAAGGGGTGCCCATGCATTTATTTACTCTGTAGGCTCTGATTTATCATCGAAGGGGAACTCCATAGAATTTAAATCATGTAACACATTGCTGATATTCTCAGAATTTTGAAGCAGCACTACTGTCCAACATGATATCAGATTCCCCAATTTCAGATATTTCAGCTTCATCTGGCATTTTACCAGTGGCTCTCACTTTCTTGGTCAGAGCTTTCCTCTGGGGGTTCAAACAGTTCCACGAGACATAAAGAACCAGCGACTTCAAAAGTAATGCTTTGCACTTCACTATCAGGTGGCGCGGGGTAGTTGAGAGGGCTGGACAACTAGACAGTCCTGAAGGTGTAGCATCATCTCCCAAGTTACACAAAGGATTGCCTTGGAATAACTGGGTGAGTTCAAAGGAGGGATAATAGGTAGGCCCATATTCACTGTCATCAGACTTAGAATGATTGTTATCAGTAAGGACAGAATTACTGGTTGAAGGCTTTAGCTGTGGAACAACAGACAGTGAGCTTAATTGTTTCTTGGGGGATACTGGGATGCATAGGGAAAGGCATCACCAGTAGAAAACAGGAAGTTGTTATCCCTCTGTACAGACAGTTGGTGAGACCCCATCTGGAGTACTGCATGCAGTTCAGGAGACCCCATCTCTGCAAAGACATAGGGTGGAGGCTATCCAGAGAATGGTGCAGGGTCTGCACCAGAAGACATACGAAGAGAGACTAAAGGAGCTTAATATGTATACCCTCGAGGACAGGAGGGAGAAAGGGGACACAATAGAAACTTTCAAGTACCCCGAGGGAATCAGCAAAGTCCAAGATGGTAGCATCTTTCAGAAATAGAGATGTGCAAAAACAAGAGGGCACAATTTGAAGATAGAGGGGGGGGACGGCTTAGAGGTAATGTGACAAAGTATTTTTTCACTGAGAGGGTTGTGGATACATGGAACAGCCTTCCAGAGGAGGTCGTGGAGTAAAAAACAGTGGGGGAATTCAAGAATGCATGGGACAGACATAAAGTAATTCTAGTGGGGGGTAGGAGGAAGTAGGCTGTTGGTTAACTAGGATCTGCAGCTTATCCATTAGGTAGGGAAATGGGCAGACTACGTGGGCCAAGCGGTCCTTATCTGCCATCAAATTCTATGTTTCTATGACTGGAAGGACCGATTTGTCTATGCCGTCCCTCTAGTTCCCTTAATTCTGAGGGTCCTGCACAAGCTCAGTACAGAAGGAGCCCGGATGATCCTCATCACTCCATTCTGACCTAGGCAAGTCTGGTTCTCTCTTCTGCAACAGTTTTCAGAGGAACCTCCGCTTCCTTTTCCTCTGTCACAGCACTTGCTGACCCAGGATCAGGGGACCCTTGTTCATCCAGGTCTTAAATCCCTTCAGTTGCATGCGTGGCTCCTGCAGACGTAGCTCAAGCCTAGTTCGGGGTTTCTCCGCTTGTAGCAGACATTCTGGTGGAGGCCAGAAAACCTTCCACCAGGTCCACCTATGCCATGAAGTGGAAATGATTCTCAATTTGGGCCTCATCAAAGGACTTTGCGCCCTTTTCTTGCCCCGCTGAAAGGGTCCTGGACTATATGCGTCATCTCTTCGACCTGGGTCTCAGCCATTCCTCTTTGAAGGTCCACATGGCAGCAGTTTCGGCCTACCATATTCCCTTTGGAGACAGGACTTTTGCTCAGTTGAAGTCTCTAAGACATTCCTCAGAGGGGTTCTCTATTTGAGACTTCCCATCCGCATTCCTACCCTTCCATGGGGCTTGAATTTTTTTCTGGAGAAGCTCACCCTGCCTCCCTTTGAGCCGGCAGCCACAGCAGATTTAAAGTTCCTTTCTTGGAAGACTGTCTTCCTAGTGGCCACTACTTCTGCTTGACACATTTCCAAGCTTCAGGCCTTGATGTGCAAAATCTCATACTTGATTTTCCACAAGGAATGTGTGGCTTTACGCACCAACCCTAAGTTTCTCCCTAAGGTGGTGGCTGAATCTACGCTGAATCAATCCATGGAGCTACCCGCTTTCTTTACCCAACACTCCAATCAAGGGGAGTACCTCTTACATACTTTGGATGTTCACAGGATACTGAGATACTATACCACTAGGACTAAGGATCTCAGGAAATCTGATCAGCTTTTTGTCTCTTTTGCTTACAAAAGAGAGGGCAATGCAGTTTCCAAGCAATGTCTATCAAAATGGCTGGCTCATTGTATCACTTTCTGTTACTACAAGTACAACAAGACCCTGCCAGGTCAAGTCAGAGGTCACTCCACCAGAGGAGTAGCCGCTTCTGCGGCTTGTTTCAAGAATGTGTCAGTGGCAGACATCTGTACAGCCGCAACTTGGACTTCTGTCCATATCTTTACAAAACACTACAGTTTGGATATTGCCTCTCGCCGTAGAGCAGGCTTTGGGTTGGCTGTACCACAAGATCTTCTTTCATAAAACCCATTCAGCTGGAGGTTTCATTAGTTGAATCGTTTTCCTCCTCCTCCCGAGTGCTTTTCCTTTTTCCAGACTGCTTGGGATTCAGTCCTATATGTAATTACCTACTGCAAGAGCCCTCTCGAAGTAAGATAGTACAGTTACGTAAGAACTTACAGTAACAGTAGATCTTTGAGAGAGGCTCTTGCAGTAAGTAATGCCTTCCTGCCCTCCATCCCCCTTGGCTTTTTCAGCTCCTTTTCCAGGAAGGGAAATATCTGCTTCTCTCTCTCTCGTCTTGCCTTTTTTGGCCCTTGGCGGGAAAGAACTGGAAAGTGGGTGTGGGGGACCGCCCCTTTATACTGACGTCGCATGACGTCAGTCGCCTGAGGTGGGGGCGGTCCCCCGCCAGAGACTGCTAGCTAGAAATTTTTTATGTGGGGTCCTGACGCCTGCCGGGTCAGTCCTATATGTAATTACCTACTGCAGGAGCCTCTCTCGAAGATCTACTGTTACAGTAAGTTCTTACGTAACTGTACTTTTTCGGCTCTCCCTCACTAGCAGAAAGAAACTGCTAGAGTCAGAGGTTCAAAACCTGCTACAGCTGAAAGCAGTAGAACCACTTCCAAAATCCCTGAGGGGAAGGGGTTTTTATTCCAGATATTTCCTAACAACAAAGAAAAGTGGGGAGTGGTGGCCTCTTCTCGATCTCAGAGCTCTAAACAAGTATCTAAAGAAAAGAAAGTTCAAAATGGTAACACTAGCTGTGATTTTGTCAATGCTCCAAACAGGAGACTGGCTAGCATCACTGGACTTAAAGGACGCCTATTTCCACATCCCCATAAGGGATTCTTATCGGAGGTATCTCATATTCGGACTCCCTTCTGGTCACTACCAGTTTTCAATCCTGCCTTTTGGCCTTTCTTCAGCCCCAAGGGTATTCACAAAGGGCGTAGCTGCTGTAGTAGCACCTCTTTGGAGACAAGGTATCACTGTCTTCCCTTATCTGGACGACTTGTTAGTGGTGGGAAAATCCCCACTGAAGATACAGTAGGATTTTAAGGTCACTCAGGACCTCCTAGAATCCCTGGGATTTCTAATCGATCACAAAACATCTGCTTTCACCCCCACACAGGTGTTGCAATTCATAGGAGCAGAAATAAATACCTTATAGGCCAGAGCCTACTTGCCTGTGGAGACTACAAAGCCTTCAGTCAGTAGCAAATTCCTTCAGCTTGCACAAAGCAAAAACTGCAAGACAGTTTCTCCAGCTACTGGGCCACATGACTACTGCCATAGGCACAGTGCAGGGTTCCAGATTTCACATGACAAGACATCCAGTTCCACCTCAGGGCTTACTGGTGCCAGATAAAATACCCTTTTCAAAGCTCATTCCAGTAACAAAGGGCACTGTTACATGCCCTCTTGTGGTGGAAAGAGGAACCCAATTTAAGAAAAGGAATTCCCTTTCAAAAGGAGAATCCTTCAATGGTACTCACAACAGATGCATCCCTATTGGACTGGGGCGCCCATCTAGAGCAGCACACCACTCATGGTACCTGGTCAGCTGCAGAGTCCCTTCAGCACATAAACTTACTGGAACTCGGAGCAGTTTTGCTAGCTCTGCGAGCTTTCTCTCCCCTATTACAGGGCAAGGTGGTACAGATCAGAACAGACAATACCACCACAATGTATTACATAAACAAGCAGGGAGGCACCAGTTCAGGCCTCCTTTTTACAGAATCCATTCGTATCTGGACTCTAGCTTACTCTTTGGGAATATCCCTACAGGCATTCATTTGCCAGGAAAAGACAACATCCTGGCGTATGCCTTGAGTCGAATCAATCAGGCCCATCACAAATGGACCCTAGACAGACAGGTGGTTCAGGTTATTTTCAGAAGGTGGGACACGCCACAGGTTCGCATCCCACCAGAACCACCACCTGCCACAGTATTGTTGCAAACCACCAGACAAGGGAACACTCCCTCTGGATGCCCGAACCCTGCATTGGTCAGGGAGGTTCCTGTATGCTTTTCCTCCTTTCCCTCTAGTTCACAGGGTATTGCTCAAGCTCAGATCCCCTGCAGCATCACTAATCTTGATAGCTCCGGATTGGCATAGGCAGCCATGGTACTGTCTTCTGCTCTTCATGTCTGTCACAAAACCGATACACCTCTCAACCTCAAGGCCTGGCTTTTGACATAGAATATGCAAAATTGAAACTTACTCAATCTGTCTTAAGCATTTTGAAAGCTGATAGAAAACCTTCTACTACTAGGAAAAACCTATCTTTCTAAATGGAAGAGGTTTTCCCTTTGGTGCTGTAGCAGATCACTAACACCAGGACAGGCTGGAATTCCAGTTGTCCTGGATTATGTGTCTCTCACTTGCATTCCTCCGGTTTGCAACCCAGCTCTCTGAAGATTCATTTGGCAGCTGTCTCTGCTTACCTCTCTGCTGGTGCAAGGGTAACCATAGCCTCGGATCCTATCTTTAAAAGATTCTTTAAGGGTCTAAATCATTTACATCCACTCCACAGGGCAACAGTGCCAACTTTGGATTTGAATGTGTGTATAGCTAAACTCATGGGCTCTCCTTTTGAACCCATGGCTACAGCTCATCTAAAATATATCACTTGGAAAACAGTCTTCCTCGTGGCTATGGCTTCTGCAAGAAGGATCAGTGAACTTCAGGCTCTCTGTATAGATCAGGACTATATCTCCTTTTATAGGGATAAGGTAGTCCTTAGAACAAACAGAAAATTTCTCCCCAAGGTAGACTCGGACTTCCACTTAAGCCAGTCCATCACTCTTCCTGTCTTTTTCACTGACCACTCTACCTCTGGTGAAAGAAGACTCCACAGTTTAGAAGTGAAAAGGGCTCTCAGTTACTACATGACAGCCACAAAAGGCCATAGACAGGACATAAAGCAACTGTTCCTGACCTATGAGGATGTGGGAAAAGGTCCATTTCTCGATGGATAGTCCAGTGTATCCAGTTCTGCTACACAAAGGCTGGTAAGGAGCCCCCATCAGGATTGAGGGCTTATTCCACAAGAGGGACAGCTGCTACCTTATCAGCTGCCAGAGATGTTCCATTACTGGACATTTGTAAAGCAGCTACCTGGAAGACAGTACACACCTTTAAAAAGCATCACAATCTGGATATTTTATCTAGGAGTGATGCTAGGTTTGGCACAGCAGTCCTGCAAAGTCTGTTTCCAAAATAAGTTATTTGCCCCCCTCCAGTGGTACTGCTTGGTAGTCTGCATAAAGTTAGGAATATTGTGAGCATTATTGGGGTTAGAAGAAAAAAATACTTACCATAGTAATCTTCTTTCTTCCCAGTGATGCTCAGATATTCATAACTTCCCTCCCTACCTCCCATTCAAGAACTTCAGCCTCTGCACTCTGCATGCTGGTGCTATCCTTATTATTGTACACCCTTGGAGTGTTCTTACCCTGCACCTGTCAATAGTTTGGCTAAATCAGGTTTCATTGTGTTCTGCCTTTTTTGGGTGTTTTTTCTCTGGCATTTTGTTCTAACCATTGGTTAATAGTTCTGCAGTTGGAGTGTTTATTTTAAATATATATATTTTGGGAAAACCCCAATTTTAATAATATAATTATAGTACTATATAACTCTAGGCCTACTTTCCAGGTTTCATTTATAAAATCTGAAGAGGTTTACAACACAGGCAGTTAGTAGAGGCAGTGTTTGAAAGATGCTCACGTGCAAAGTGTTCCATCATTCGCATGTGTTCTGTCTCTCCGGGCAGTCCAACCCTCCAGGTTTACTGCATAAAGTTATGAATATCTGAGCATCACTGGGAAGAAAGAAGATTACTGTGGTAAGTAATTTTTTCTTACTGGCTTTAGTCTGATTTTCAAGACTCCCCAGTCTGTTTTTTAGATGAGCGTTTTCTTTTATCACAGCAGATACTGCCCCCATTGCGGCATCGGCTCTTTTAGTTGCCTCTGAGGATGCCAAGGTAACAGATTCTAAGTTGGTCTCAATTCCAGCCACTCTATTAGGCTATCAAACTTGTCTGCTAATCCTGCAACAGAGGTAATTAGTCTGTTGATTTTATGCCCAAGCGATTGCAAAGTTTCTTCCTCTGTTGTAGCTCCTTCATGATCGCAGCCTTGTGCTGAGCATGTGGCCCGAGTCCCAGGGTTATTTTTAGTTTTAGATCTTTCTGCCGCAGGTTTATCTCCCTTTGGGTTGCCCATTGCAGATAGGAGATGTTCATACAGCCTTCAGGTCAGTTTTGACTAAAATTGCTTCTGAAAAAGTAGTTTTAAATGTTGGTTCAATATAGAAGAAACCAAGCTCTTGTTAAAGTAGATCCATCACTCTCGGGCGCCACAGCACCCCCATATTTAGTGCTTTGAACCTGCTATATACATATTTGCGGTTGATAAGAGTTCGTGCCCCCCCACTGCACAGTAAATGGTTTCAAACAACATGAAGTCTTGCTGTATTCTGACAAGTGCGGTTAGCCCCAGCCTTTAAACTGCCCTGGAGAACAATGGGTTAACTTTTCTATGCAGAGAATAGAATGTTCATCTCGAGCTCGGTTGATGTCTCTGCCTGTTGTAATTCGAACTGCAACCGTCAGATTCTTTACTCCGCCTCACCGAACAGTTGCTCCAGAGATTTCTCCTGCAGCTCGGTTCGAAGTCGGTTGGGTGTGGGCAGGACAGTAGTGTGGTGGGTAGGTAACTGGCTGGGTGGCAGGACACAGAGGGTGGTGGTAAATGGCTGTCACTCCACAGAGGGAAGAGTGACCAGTGGGGTACCACAGGGATCAGTGCTAGGACCGGTCCTATTCAACATCTTCATCAGTGACATTACTTGGGACCTAGAGGCAGAATTTCACTGTTAGCTGATGACACAATGCTCTGTAACAGAGTAGACACACCAGAGGTGTAGACAGAATGAGAAGGGACCGAAGAAACTTGAAGAATGGTCAGGGGTTTGGCAGTTGAAATTCAATGCAAAGAAGTGCAAGATAATGCATATGGGGCACAAAAACCCTGGCACAATATATCAGTTGGGGGTGAGGATATAGGTGCACCAAGCAGGAAAGGGATCTTGGGGTTGTCATCTCTGATGACCTCAAGGTAGGAAACAGTGTGACAAGGCAGCAGGTAAAGCAAATAGGATGCTGGGATGTATAGGCAGGGACATCACCAGCAGGAAAGGGGAGGTCATAATTCCGCTATACAAGACACTAGTGAGGCCCCACCTGGAGTACAGTGTACAGTTCTGGAGACCATACCTACGTAAGGACATAGACAGGGTAGAGAAGGTTCAGAGGAGAGCAACAAAGATGTGCATGGATTGCATCACAAGTCCTATGAAGACAGGTTGAAGGAACTGAACATGTACTCCCTGGAGAAGAGGAGGGAGAGAGGGGATATGATAGGGACATACAAGTATCTTACAGGGAGGAACAGGGTGCAGGAAAACATTATTTTTAAGTGAAAAGATGTTCCAGGACTAGAGGGCATGGGATGAAGTTGGAGGGAGGACGATTCAGAGGAAACATGAGAAGAATTTCTTCACAGAGCGGGTGGTGGACAAGTGGAACACCCTGCCAGAGGAAGTGGTGGGGGCTGAAACAATCACGGATTTAAGAATGCATGGGATAGACATAAAAGGAATTCTGGAGGTCAGGGGTAAGGGGCAACAGACTTCTAGGAAAACAAACTGAACTTACAAGCTCAAATGGGCAGACTGGGTTGGCCATAGGCCCTTATCTGCCAACACTGTCTATGTATCTATGTAAGTGTCAGTTTTCGGTAGGTTTTCTACCGAAATTTAGTTTCCACATAGTCGGTTCAAGTCTTTGACTGTGGTACCGTGAGTACTAGATAGGTTTTGTTCTGTCTTCTGTGTGGAACTTGTAAAAAGTGTGGATCGGTTCGGCTGAACCGATCATTCAGGTAAATTTTGTATTTTACTTTAGTGTGTGGTTAACGGTCTGTACCAGTTCTAAAAAAAAAAAAACGGGTTTTAGTACGTTTTTTTCCAAGACCTGTGACATGGTCAGGAACCAATAGGGGAGCTTTGCCTGTCGGTTGCCGAAAAAAGGGTACATTTGGTTAGGTTGGCCATGTCTGAGAAGTCCATCTTCCCCTGTCTCTTCCCAGGAATTACAACCTGTTAACATCCTCTCAGGGGAGGATTTGGTACCCCAATCTTCAGTCTCTCAATCTCAAGGCTTGGCTCTTGAAAAGTTACAGTTTGCAGATCTGCATCTTTCCCAAGGGGTTCTGGATATTCTCAAGGCTTCTTGAAAGCCCTCCACCAGAAAGACTTACAACTCCAAATGGAAAAGATTCAGCATTTGGTGTTCTAAGAAGAGTATTTCTCCAGACACTGCTGAATTGCCTACGGTTCTGGATTATATAGTCTATCTCAATGGCCTAGGCCTCAGACCAGCTACTTTCAAGGTACACTTGTCAGCTGTTTCTGCTTTCCTGTCAGTAGGCAAGTCTTCCTCACTGTCATCCCACCCTGTATTCTGTAAGTTTTTCAAGGGATTGCTTCACACCAATCCACCCTTTAGGGATCCTGCTCCTGCTTGGGATCTTAATGTTCGCATTGCTCACCTTATGCAACCCCCTTTTGAGCCTTTGTCCTCAGCAGAGCTTAAGTACTTGACTTGGAAAACTGTGTTTTGGTAGCCATTACTTATGCTAGACGTATCAGTGAATTGCAAGCCCTGTCAGTGGAACCTGATTTCATCTTTTTTCACAGAGATAAAGTGGTCCTTAGAACTAACAGAAAGTTCTTGCCTAAAGTGGTTTCAGATTTCCACCTGAATCAGTCTATATCTCTCCCTGTTTTCTTCACTGATCATTCTTCCTCGGGAGAGAGGAGGCTACACAGTTTGGATGTTAAAAGAGCCCTTAGCTACTACATAGAGCGTACAAAGGGTCATAGGTTTGACTCCCTTCAGTTGTTCCTCACTTACGAAGAAGTTGGGAAGGGCAAACCTGCCACCAAGAGATCTATTGCCTGGTGGATTGTGTCTTGTATACAATTCTGCTATGAAAAAGAGGAAAAAACTCCACCTTCAGGCCTGAGGGCTCATTCCACAAGAGGTACAGCTGCTTCCCTGGCTGCTGCCAGGGATATCCCTCTTATAGAAATTTGTCTAGCAGCCACCTGGAAAACAGTCCATACTTTTACCAAGCATTACTCTCTGGATATCCAGGCTAGGAGTGATGCTCGGTTTGTCACTGCAGTACTTCAGAGCCTATTCCCAAAGTAGGTTCTGTCCCTCCTCTATGGAGGTACTGCTTGGTAGTCTGCACTTGTCAGAATACAGCAAGACTTCATGTTGTTTGAAGAAAAAAATACTCACCTTAGTAATTATGTTTCTTTTAGTGGAGTCTTGCTGTATTCTGACCTCCCTCCCCTCTCAGAACCTAGATTTTTTTGGGATGTGGGTGGGCAGGTGCAGTGTTGGCACCATAGGGGTGCCCCCTTTACACCCTCTGTTTCTCATGGGGTGAGATGTTATTTCATTTGATTGGTTTTTGTGTTTAGGTTTCCTGACTTGAGTCTTCCTTTAAGAACCCAAAAGATTATTTTTCTGCCAGTTGTCTAGTAAAAATGTTACAGTTTCCACACAGAACACCTAGTGAGTTTTGCTCGTAAAGATCTGACGGTTGCAGTTTGAATTACAACAGGCAGAGACATCAACTGAGCTCGAGATGAACATTCTATGCCCTGCATAGAAAAGTTAACCCATTATTCTCCGGGGCAGTTTAAAGGCTGGGGCTAACTGCACTTGTCAGAATATAGCAAGACTCCACTAGAAGAAACATAATTAGTAAGGTGAGTAATTTTTTCATACTGCTGCTGCCATTTGTTTTTGTTTTTATTTTATATTATATTTTTAATTTTATACTGGTAGCTTCAGAGTGAGAGAGCCTAATAGAGCTGCACTTTAAAGGAAGCTGTATTTACCTCCCGGTCCCGTAATTGTCCTCCCATTCACTGATTTCACTGCTCTTACACTGCATAGAAACAGCTGGGACAGAGAGGAAGACTTGAGAGATAATTGGACATTTCAGTGAGTTGCATATTTCAGAGAATCTGTGACTGAATATAAACTGACCCTAGGTTTGAAACCTGCAGTTATACTTAAACTACTTACTGTAGACCTCTGCATTCTTTGTGTTACGGCTACACTTTATTAATCAACTCGGACCCCATGTGGCTCAAACTCCTATCTCCCTCGTGACTGAACACTTCCTTACGAACACCAGGTTTAGTGCAACTGTAATATTGTTTAATATTCTCTCATTAATTCTGCCTCTTGCTCCAATCTCCCCTCGCTCCTTCCAGTGGCAGCTCCGCGAGAATGACCGGGGTCGCAGCAAAACCTGGGCAGCAGAGTTCTGGCGTCCCTTATATTTCACGATCCGTTTATTTTCGTTCAAAAATGGAAATAGTGAATGTAGCAAAAATAAATGAATTGCGAAGATAAGCTGCTATACAGTATTTTGCAATGCTTTTTGTTTGCTTGTAATTGTATGCAGTTTTAGCTATGTGATGTATTATCTTGTTATATGCTATCTAAATGATATTATTTTGCTATGCTTGTAATTTACCCCCGCATTGTACCCTTTCCCCAAGTTGCACCTGGAAACGAACCTTGGCTCAATGTGCCTTTTCCGGTTACCAAATTTTAAATAAATAAAAATGTGCCTCAGCTGCACGCAGCGATGTCCTTTGGGTCACTGTGGCACCGTTGGAGCAGTACTATCCCTCTCCGAGCACAGCACACTGCTGAGCAGCAGCTGTTGGGGTCAGGCCTGAGCCCCAACACGGAGCCCCGAAATCGGGTTGCCTGCAGGCCGCTAGGACATTGGGATGGCCCTCGTTATGAAGATTTAAATGTTTTCTTTGTAGTCTTCAATGTTTGCTTCCCACTAGGCCCTTATCCAGGCCAGATTCCAGCCAAACCATCTGCTTACTTTCCAGTCTTTGTCCTTGAATGGGAGTGGGGGGGGGGGTTCCTTCCTCCACAGACACATCTGGTGCATCTGGAGGTGTCACACCATGCTTAGAGTGCCAGAGGCAAGACATTCATGTCCAACTCTATTTTAGTCTGCTTTTCTGTCCCCGCCTTCCCTCAGCACCAAGCATACGCTTTCAGTGATCTGCCATTCAGCCAGCTGTCATCTTGAGTGCGCTACACTGCCTGTATGCTGCCCTGAGCCCCAGGGGAAAGGGCACCAAAGAACTAGAATTGCTTTGCCTTGCACCACTGCGCTACCAGGGACAGTGCACCTCCTCTTTCTTCTGGAGGTTGGCAGCATCCAGGCGGTCTCCTCCTCAGCCTCCTGCTGCTCCCACAGTAGTGTGTTCGAAGCTGATTTTAAAGTAAATATTTTTTTTGTTGTTGTTAAAGTGAGATTAACAGGCTAATAGGAAAACTGTCTGGGGGATGCTATGAAACTGGTGGTACTGAAATATTGTGTTTATAAGTATACAAACCCAAGGGAGAATTGGTTTTCTGTCACACGTGATGCCAAGAAAGAACTGGACACATTTTGACAGGATCCTAAAAGAGAAATTGTAGTGACCCTGGCCCTACTGACACAGAAATAAGGAAACTGCTGCATTTTCCTTGTCCTAGAATAAAACTGGTATCTTTAACGTTAGGACGAACTGTTTAATCCATTCAGTGCAGCACGGCAACAGAAGTGGAGGACTAACCATAGATGTGGAAGGCATGTTATGTTGCTGGTGGATTAAAAATCAAAAGTTCCCTGTAAACTGAGACTTTCTGAAAGTCCCCCCCCCCCGGGACCTTGACCCCATCAAACTGCAGTATTAACTAGCCTAGCACATAGTCATGTTTCAGGTCCTGAATGCTGGTAAGACCAACAGCTTCAGCTTGCTTCACATGGCCCATCTGCCGGGAAGCTAATTCTATATTTTCATCCTTCCTCTGTGCAAGACATGGCGATAATTCTATTTTAAGATTAATAGCATGCTTGAACACGTAGAGCCGCTGTTCTTTTTGGAAGTAACATGGTGAGACCCTCCTTACTGTTCCTTGCAGCATGTTAAACCCCTGGAGCCCATGCTTTATTGGTTGTGCTGGCTACATTTACACGAACCTGTAATCTCCAAACATTTATCACAACTGCTGTGCAAATATGTCCCATTAAGGAGCTGATGAGACCTTTGGGGCAACACTGGAAATTTTCATTTTTAGACTCAGTTTAGCTTTTAAGGGACACTGTCAACCTGTTTTGCATCCTACTATTTCTAGTTAAAACCCCACACTTTTTGATTGCTTACCTTCTCTAAAATTCAGTGATGTTGCTGTTTGTTTTGTCTATCTCCTTGTTTAGTAGAACTGAAATGCATGCTAGTGTGTAGTTGTAAACAACTTTGTTTTGTTTACAATCCCAGATCTGTTCTTACTGCATACTTCCTGAGCATTAGAAACACCCCCAAACAGTGCGGTCACTCATGATGCAGTAGCCTCCTAAACTCCCACTGCATCATGAGCAGCTAGACTGTGTTGGAGATGTTCCCAAGTCCAGGAAAGATGCAGGGGGAGCTGATCAAGGAATATAAACAAAACTCTTTTTGTGTGGTAACACCAGAATGGTGGGCAATCTGTTTTTCACTTTTTGAAAGAAAATAAGAATCAGAGTCAAACTACCAGCTATATCAGCAATCTTTATGGAATGTTGGCAGTCATAAAATGTATTTTTTAAACAAGAGACACTTTGAGACTTTGGGGGGTTGACAGTGTCCCTTTAAAGAGGACATGGAATGCTGTCTACTTTGAAGACATTTGTAATGTTCCTAGTATCAGAGAATGCATTCATTCCTTGGAATGATCCATATTAATTGTACATGTATAAAATCTGACGTGGAAAACTGTATTTTGCATTGTTTTGTTTTTAATGACAAACATTCTGTACAGTTCTCCTTTTGGATCCAGTAATATGGAGTTCTGACTATGTCACAGTTTGTGCATAGAATTCCGAGCACTGTTTTGATAGGCCACCAGCTCAAGTTTAGAGTTCGGTGCACAAACCAAAACGTAGTGAAAACTCTAAATCCTGGTTCCATAAAATGAACTGTATAGACTGCTGTCCATTAAAAAAAAATTAAAATACAAAACACAGTCGTTTTACAGATCAGTGTTTATTCAAGGAACGTTAACTATGAATCATTTGGCAATGGGCGTATCATGTTGTAAAATAAGAACATTACAGGCACTGGCCAGTTAGCACAGTTGTGCTGTCTGCTTTATTATTTTTCCTGTAATTCTCACCCTTTTTCCTTTATTACTAAGGAAGTTTGTATTAAAGCAGGATCTCTACCCTATCTACTCTGGCTGCTTGTCTAACTTGACATTGCAGTTCTGTTTATAACATCATCATCTGTTGCTGTGGAGATAATTATAACGTCAGGTGAACACAAGCATAGAAACAGAATTTGACGACAGATAAGGAGCACTTGGCCTACCCAATGTGCCCATTTTTCTCTACCTATAGTATCATGTCAGACCCTTATTGATCTCCGGCTCTTACTCCCCTCATTTTTTTCCACTAAGATTCCCTTACTATCCTGTGCATTCTTGAAACCCACCACCTCCGCTGGAAGGCTGTTCCAGGAATCCACCACTGTTTCTGTGAAGAAGTACTTCCTCATGTCTCTGCTGAATCTACCCCTTCCATATTCATAGCATGTCCCCTTGGTCTTCAGTTCCTTTTGTTCTGATAAATACTTCCCTGCTGTACCCTACTTACCTCCATGAGGTATTTAAAGGTCTCTATCATATCCTCTTTCTCCTTTCTCTCTTCCAGGGTATAGATATTGCGGTCCTTCAGTCTCTCATAGGGCATTTGGTGCAGACCCTGTACCATTTAAGTTGCCGTTCACTAAACCGCCTCTACTCTGTGTCCTTCTGGAGATGTGATCTCCAGAACTGTGCACAGTACTCTAGTTGGGGTCTTACCAGCGATCTATTCAGAGACACCACCTCCCTCTTTCTGCTGGCGATACTCTTCCTTATGTACCCCCAGCATCTCAGTAGCCCTCCCAACTGCCTTGTCATACTGCCTGGCCACCTTTAGGTCTTCCAGTGTGACTACCCCTAGGTCTCTTTCCTGCTTGGCGGTCATCAGTTCACTCCACCCATTTTGTACTCCGCCCCTGAGATCCTGTGCCTTAGGTGCATTATTTTACACTTTCTCACTGAAATCCAGCTGCCATACCCTTGATGACTCCTCGAGTTTTCTCAGCTCTGTGCTTAGCCTTTTCACGCACCCCTGAAGTGTCCACTCCAACCTGTTGCATATTTTGGTGTCCTCCACAGAGGCAGACCCTCCCTTCCAGCTCTTCTGCGATGTCACTTATAAAGACATTGAAGAGGACTGGTCCCAGCACTGATCCCTGAGGCACCCCACTGGTCACCCTCCCTTCCTCAGAGTGAACTCCGTTTACCACCACCCTCTGTTGCCCATCCCTCAGTTACCCAGTTTACCACCTTTTGACCCACTCATAAGCTACCCAGATTGCTTACTAGTCCCCTGCGTCAAACAGTGTTGAAAGCCTTACTGAAATCTACGTAGGCCACGTCCACTGCTCTACCCTGATCTAGTTCCTTGGTCACCCAGTCAAAGAAATACATCAGATTCATTTGACATGACCCCCACACCCACCGTGAATCTATGCTGTCTCGAGTCTCATAGCCCATTGGATTCAAGTTATTCACAGACCTTTCCTGCAGCAGTGTTTACATTAAACATTCCCATCACTGATGTCAGGCTAACTAGCATGTAATTGCCAGCCTCCTCCTTGCTGCCACTTTGAAGTGGGACTACATCTGCCCTTCTCCAATCCTCCGGAACCACTTCTGTTTCCTATCAGCTGTGAAATACAGCTGTCAGAGGTGCAGTCAGTACCTCCGTTAGCTCCCTCAATACCCTTGGATGCACCCTGTCTGGCCCTATTGCTTTGTCCACTTTCAGGATTCTCCTCCGAAAAAAGACTAATGTCCTCTCACCAAAGCTCCTGTTACTTTTTTGTGGCCCCTCCCCATCTCACCTAGAGTACGGGGTCCATTTTTGGAGACCGCATCTAAGAAGGGACATAGATGGGATTGAGAGAATTCAGAGAAGGGCAACCAAGATGGTGTACGGTATACAGGGTGTACGGTATACAGGGGAAGCCATACGAGCAGAGGTACAGGGAATTGGATCTGTACCCACTAGAGCCCAGAAAGGGAGTTGGGGGCCTGATTGAAACTTTTAAGTGCGTAAAGGGTATTAATAAGGTGAAGGAGGGGAGCTTGTTAAAAGGAAGAAGGTGGCTAAAACTAGAGGGCATAGCCTAAGATTGGAGGGAGGAAGATTTAGAGGAAGTGTGAGGGGGCAGTTCTTCTCAGAGAGGGTGGTGGAGGCCTGGAACAAACTACCAGAGGAGGTGGTGGGGGCTGAAATGATGGAGGGATTTAAGAGTGCATGGGACAGACATATGGGATTGGTTTGGGGGGGGTCCGTGAAATCGGTGATGAGTGGGGGGGGCAGATTTGATGGGCCATTTGGATCCTTTTCTGCTGACAAATTTCTATGATTCTGTGATTCTCCTTCCTCTGAAAACTTAGTAAAAGTATTTATTAAGCATTTCTGTCTTTTCCTGGTCCCCCTCTGCACAATCCCCACACCTTCCTTTGTTAACCTTACAATCCCACTCTTGATTGTCCTCTTTTTGCGTACGTACCTTTAAAAAAAAAAGTCTTGTCCCTTTTTATCACCTGGGTTGTTGTCTTCAGTTTGCAGGTGTCAGCGTGGTTCAGTTGGTAGCACATCTGCCTCTGGACCCGAAGGTCATGGGTTCTTGTCCCACACCAGGATGGACTTGTACCTAAAAATGGCTGGCATCTGAGTGCAGTATTGGGGGGTGCTGTACTGCTGGGGTGTGCCGTCCTTTGGATGAAACGTTAAACTGAGGTCCCTTCTGCCCATCCTGGTGTTGTCCTGGTGGAAGTAAAAGAACCGAGGGTACTCTTCGTAAAAGAGCAGGGAACAATCCCGGTGTCCTAGCAAACATTCCCCTTCCCATAAACCGGTTCATGCAATTATCCAGGCTATGTGTGGGTGATGATGTGCGATATGGCCGCCACCACACATTCAGTCCCTTCACTACCAGTCTAGCATTACTTGTGAAGCGCTTTGGATGTATGAAAAGTGCTATATAAATGCTGAAAAAATGCTGATTCTTCTTTGCACTCCCTACTGCTTTCTGTGCGTCCTTCTGTTTCCCTGATACACCTCCCTATCTTCTCTCCTCTGCATCTCCTTATAATTTCTGAATGGTACCCTTTTAGCTTCTGAGAACCATAGTGGTCGGTCTTCCACTTGCTTGACGCAGAGGTTTGTTGCCTTTACTATGCTCCCTTTTCGCTTCTCCCACTATTCCACCACCCATCAATCATCCCTCTGCCAGGTCATCCCTGAGGCATTAACTCATGTTTTTTTTGTTTTTTTTTTATAAAATCTGTCCTTCTGAAGTGCAGGACCCTTGCCTCTGTGTAAGTTGATTCCACAGGCGTCCTTACATTGAACTACACTGTATGGTGATCACTGGTCCCCAGGTTGCCTACCAGGTCCAGTACTGCCCCATCATGAATGGGTTCACTGGTTAGTTGCCTGAGGAGCACCCCCTGCAGCAAGTCCAGGATGTCCCTGCTCCTAGCTGAAGCCGCGGCTGGGAGGCTCCAGTCTACCTCTGGCAGATTGAACCCCCCGCCACCAGTAACACCTCTCCCTTTTCTGCCCTTTTGCTAGTGGCTTCCACCAGTATGTTATTTTAACTCCTCCTGCTGGGCTGGAGGTCTGTGGCTCATGCCTGTGTGAGTAGTGGCTCCATTCCTGTCTCTGGGGTGACCCACACTATTTCTGCCTTCCCCCTGTGTTCCCTGTATCTCCATTGCTTTTATGTTTTCCCTCACATAAAGCACCACACCCCTCATTTCCTTCTTACTGTGTCTTTCCTGAACAGAGTATATCCTGGTGTGGCTGTGTCCCAATCAGGATTCTCAGTGCACCATGGCTCGGTAATTGCTATAGTATCCAGGTCAGCCTGTGCCATGATGGCCTCTGGATCTGGAATCTTATTTCCTAGACTTCTTGCATTCGCACACATGGCCTTACAGATTCAGATTCAGAGGAAACGTGAGGAAGAATTTCTTCACAGAACGGGTGGTGGACAAGTGGAACACCCTGCCAGAGGAAGTGGTGGGGGCTGAAACAATCACAGGATTTAAGAATGCATGGGATAGACATAAAGGAATTCTGGAGGTCAGGGGTAAGGGGCAACAGACTTCCTGGAAAACATAAACTGAACTTACAAACTTAAATGGGCAGACTGGGTGGGCCATAGGCCCTTATCTGCCGACACTGTCTATGTATGTATGTATCTATGTATGTTAGCGCTCTGCTTGCTAACCCCTCTTTTTAATGCTCCTGTTCCCATCCCACTTCATTTCTGTCACCCTGCTTCCTTTATTAATTTGAACCTGGAGAGGTCCTTTCCCCCTGGGTTCTCCATACTCTGTACTTCAGCCTGTGTGTGTGTGTGTGTGTGTTACTTTCTGCCTCCCCGATTTCTTCTGCCACCCCCTCAGCTAGTTTAAATGGTCATCCAAGAAACATTTAAACCATTCACTGTGGTCTGTAGTTCCCCTCCTGGATGGATGCAGGCCATCACCTCTGTATAGGCCCTTAGGCATCCAGGTGGATTCCCAGTCTCCAGTGTAGCTGAGCCTCTCCTCTCTGCACCATTCCTTCAACCATAAATTGAAGTTCCTAGTGCAGAGATCCTTGTTCTCTCTTTGTCATATAGAGGCAGTACCTCAGAGAAGGCCACTGAGTTCGCTACCAGTCTAAGAGCACTCTCCAGCTCCCCCTGCACTGCCCCAGCCCCATTCCTAGAAAGGTTATTGGTCCCCAGGTGGACAATGATGTACATCTCCCCCTTCTGTCCTGCTGCCCTTGCAGTCCTCAGGATCGACTTTCTATTCCTCTGGGCCGTGATGCCTCATGGGCACCTGACCCCCCCCAACCATTTCTTTTCCCAAATCTATCCCCGACAGTTGAGTCCCCCACCAGAAGTTGCTTCTTATTCCTTTGTGGTCCTCTCTCACACTCCTTGGGGTCTCCACTATAGAGGACCACCACATACTCTATGGCCACAACCACAGTGGGTGCCTCCTTCTGGCAGTCCCACCCTGCCAGAGCAGCGTAGGAATTTCATAGTGGTACTGGTAGAAGAACACACCTCCACTCTTCCGTAGCCCACCATAGTCCAGCCGTTCATCCTCTGCGGTAATGGTGGCTTATGGGCTGGCCCCTGGGTGGAGGAGAAGGTCCCTAAATCCTAGCCAACTCAACCCAAGGTCTAACAACCTTCTTCCTCATCCCTGAGAAGTGCATGCCAATTGGGCAGCACCGCAGTCTCCAGAGGTCTCTCTGAAAACTACTGCCCCATAGCCACTGCACCACTCCCAGCATTCCCAGTTCTTACTTTCCCCGTGTTACTAGGAAATACTTTTTTCCTTACCCTTGATAGGTGTTTCTATTTTTTTCCCTTTATGTTGTTTGTTTTACATCTTTGTACACCTACCCCAGATAGGGTGTTCCCAGTTTTGGCCTACCCTTGTGCTTTCAGCCGTCCCTTGAGTACCTTTTATCCCGGATAGTGTTTTTAGTTTTATCCCTTTTGTTGTTGTTGATCCCCTTTGTACACCTACCCTAGATAGGGTGTTGCTTCTGTTCCCAGTTTTAGCTTACCATTTATCCTTCACCCATCTCGGCAGTGAATGCAACAATAAGAGTGAACTGGTGTCTTACCTTAGTCGACCGGCAGAGTCCCCCACCTTCCGCTGTCTTCTGCAGATGCTTGCTGATGCCTAAGATGGCAGTCTTACACCTGTTCCACTCACTCACTGGGACACGAACATTTTGGGACACATTAGACATGGCTTCCTTTATAGTCCTCCATAACGTCCTGCATGCCAGCGATTGGTCTATGTATATCACGTGACCACTGTCTACTGTGCTCCGACCTGTGTTCAGAACCTGGAAAGAGCAGAGACTTGAAAAGGAAGTGCAGGTTAATGTGAATTAGCTCGGGTTAGTTACAAGTTTTAGCTACACAACCCAAAACTACCTATTCCATCTTACCTTTCCCCTTATACAGCCGCTTTCTTGCTGCCCTTGGACCTGCACCTCTGACCAGATCCTGGTGACCAAAAAGAAGTTTACTGCAAGTTGGTTTTGCTTGTGCAAAATGAGAAAGAGAGAGAAAAAAAAAAAGAGTAATTATGTGCCCAAACAAAAAGTAATGTTATGCCCAAATCTCCCGCAAACACCGATGGTCCCACCCGAAAGTAAACAGTGCACACACAGGCTGTGTGGCTGGTGCTAGCCCAGGCTGAAATTTACTCAGAAAAGAGAAAGCAGCCAGAACAGATAAAGTCTAGCAGGCAGTGATCTTGTTTTCACATGACTGTCCTCTAGTAATAAAGAAAAGAAAGATAGAAACTGTATGAATTAATGGAATTGTATCAAGTTTTCCTAATGAAGTAGCGAAAAGTTGTAATTTATTCAGGGTGGAAATATTCCAGTATCGGAAATGTGAGTTTCAGAAATCCAAAAAATAAACAGCTTGCTGATGAGACACACACACACACACACAGAAATTCATATTTTTTAGTAGCTTACTGGTGATGTGACTAAGCTTGGTGATACCAGCTACCAGTTTTTATTTCAAATAAATATTTTAAATGCATTATGCTTACAGTAGTCCTAATCTGGAATGTCTCAGTAGCGAGTCTGATGCATGTGCTTCTGGGCTTCCCAATCACGTTGAGTGTATGTGTTTGGGGGGGGGTTCATGCAGTGTAGCTCAGTATGAAGAAAGTTTTTATTATTATTAGTATATCATCTGTAACAGACTGGTTCCATTAATTAAGCAATAATGCACGACAGGGTGTGTGTTGTGCTGGGATAACGTCACACTTGGGGTGATTAGGCACGGGCCGCGGGCGATGCGACTAATCACCCAGAAGTGACGTTATCCCACACAACACACTGCCCTGGAGTGCATTACATATAATAATGGTTTCTATAGTAGTAAAGAAACATTTCAAAAAGTACTTTAAAAGTTTATTTTATTAGATTTTTATATGGGTAGGCATACTGAATGAAAAAAGAGTGCCTGCTGTAATGTTTTTCTTCTGTAGATGGTGCTGTTTTACTTTGAGGACTGCAGTCTTTCACTGCAACCGCCGCCGCCCCCCAACTGTACTTTTATGATTGTGCGAGAAGTATTTTGTTCACCCAGCCCCACTGCCTGCCCTGAGACTTGGTGAAGTTATTTTCTATCTATCTGTTTTTGTCAGCTTAGAAAGTGGATCAGAAACAGTTTCGGGACCGCAGTCCTATGCGATCCTACTTCGGTATTTTGGCTGTGACTTGAGAAGCGATAAGAGGTACTAGTGAAAA
Source organism: Neoceratodus forsteri (assembly GCA_016271365.2). Classification (NCBI taxonomy): domain Eukaryota; kingdom Metazoa; phylum Chordata; order Ceratodontiformes; family Ceratodontidae; genus Neoceratodus; species Neoceratodus forsteri. The sequence goes on along the minus strand of JADMNL010000036.1, from coordinate 58,649,708 downwards.
TATAGCATGATTGTAGTGTGGCACTTTGTTTATGTTTAGTTAGGTTTATTGCTTTTTGCCCGTAAACAATGTGGCTGTTTGTTTGAGGAAGCTGAGTGGTGTGTCCACTGGTGGCCAGCGTGGCTGTTTGAGGCGCTACTTTTTCACCGCTGGGGGATCAAGTGCGGTTTTGAATAACGACTTTTTTTTCAGGTAAAATATTTTTCTGTTTGGGGGAATCCTGTGGGGAAAAGGAGGATGTTGACATTGTTTGTGGTTCTCGCTAGCGGCGGCTACCGAGTCGTGAGTGGGAAATCTGTGAAGTGGGCTGTCCAACAGGGATCACTGAAGCAGACTGCATGAAGTGATTTCCTTAAGTGTTGATGCGGTGATCTCTGTGCTGGGACTAGACCCGTGATGTTGTACTGGGATAACATCACGGGTCCAGTCCCAGACTGACCAATCAGAGGGAAGCATTCTTTCATGCCGTGGTATAATATGGTTTATAACTTGCTGGACTCAACAGTCACAGCTGACATACATGCAAATTGAAATACCCCGGTCTGTGCAAATATATAACCCCCCTCCCAGTATAGAATTACAGAGATTAAAAAGGTGATGCCTCTTTTCTGTGTGTATCCCCTTGATGACGTTAAGCGGTGTTTGTTTTTTTACCCATTAAGCTTTTTCTTCTAGTCAAAGCTGGCCTGCCACCAGCCCCAGCTCACTCCTGGTCAGCACGTACTTCCCCTTCCACACAACTAACTGGCATGAGACCCCCATGGATTAGCCCCTGTGGCACAGCAGAGAAGGGGAGATCCGCCCCCACCCACCTGGTACACACATCCAGATTCACCAAACCTGGGTGGCAGCGCGGACCAGAGAATGGGCCACGCTGCATATGCTGGCTTCTTCTTCTGTTTTGACCCTGCCCACCTCACCAATGTAAGGTGCAGCCCCGTTGCTGGTCTCGCACACTGTTAACATGCCCCTGCTAGAAAACTGTAAAAGTATTCTACAGTCCGAACTAACAGCAGCTAAGGTCAGACTCCAGGTAGATGCATTCTAGGAGCGTGGATATGCTGTTCATCCATACTTCTTGGCATGTCCCTTTCCACTTTAAATCTTGCCAGAAGTCTTCAAGCTGGCTCCTCCCACCCACCCGGGTGGTATATACCTCGGCTCCGCCCCATGACGCTAGATCTTCCTTTCCACTGGAAGATACAGGTTCCCTCGTGCTCTCAGCATATCGTAGGCCCTGAATTCTAACAGTCGATTTTTACCGAAAATTAAACTCGTTCGAGTTAGCGATCGTGCTTTCGTCGCATCTACCATGGAGGAAAAATCTTCCCCCGGATTTCGCCAGTGCCCCTGCTGCCAGAAGATGTCACACACCGTTCCTCACCTCACGTGCGTTTACTGCCTATGTGTCGGTCATGACACCTCGTCGTGCAGGTTTTGTCTGGCTTTCCATCCCAATGTCCTGGATGACCGCAAGGCATGCTTGAAGCTGGGGAGACTAGAGAAAAGGAACCCATTGGTGAAATCGAAGGAGGTGAGGTGGGCGGTTTCCGCGGCTGCGGGATCTGCCGAACAGCTGAAGGCGTTCGAGGAGGAAGCAGCTCGCGCTTCAGCCAGTCGAAGCTTTTTTGTTCCTCTGAACCTTGGCTCCACCTTTACGGGCTCCTTCAAGGAGTCATGCCAGTCTCTCCCCACTAGGGGTGAGGCGCCCTTGGGCTTGCACTCCTCCTGCTCTCGAAAGAGAGATACGGACCCTGTGTCTTTGTCTCGGTGTAGACGTTCTTGGGACCGAGAGAGGTCCAAGTCCCAGGAACATTCGGTCTCGACTTCGGTTGAGATCGCATCCTCGGCTGCCGGCTTCACGGATCTTCCATGTGGCCGAGGTCGAAATTATCCTCGACCCGATCGACCCTTTGTCGCCGGCTAACCCCGACGACTCCTTGGAAAGGACTCCGGTCCTTGAATTTCCTGATGAGGAGACCCAGCCTGCTGGTATCCCCATCAAGGACCCAGTTCTGGACCCTCGGTTTTCACCGACCCTGGTGTCTCCGGATCGACCTAGTCGGCCTCCCCGATCTCAGTTGAGGTCCAGAACCCTCGCGACCGAACAAACCAAGAAAGAGCCACAAGCGATGTAAAAAGAGTCAACGCCACAGGTTCTCATCCTCCTCGGACGAGGAGAGGCTTTGGCGGTGCTATGAAGACCTCGTGGCAGCAGCTGATCCTGACTGGGCAGAAGCCGGCTCCACCACCTACCCTGGCCATAATTTGGCTCCCTCCTCCTATGCCGACCCCTTCAGAACTGAAGCCACCGGTTCCTTCACCCATGGGGCCGGCCTGTCTCCCGGTTTGGCCTATCCCAGTCTCTCCACCGATTCGGGTGGAACCACTGCCTAAACAGCCTGAGGGAGGGGCGCCCTCAAAAGAGGACCGACAAAACACTGGGCTTCCCCGACGTCTGTCAATAACAGTCACCCCGAACTGCCCTCGGCATATCGAGGGTGACTTAGGTGGTAGACCGCTCTATTACGACTCCTCAGACTCGGACGTCACTGGCTTGCACACACATCCTGGGGATGATGAGTAGTCAGTCAGTGCAGGGATGGAGGAAGGCCCTTCCTCCTTCTAGGGCATCCTCCACCTCATCTCCGATTCCACCGGAATGCCCCTGGAGCCCATCCAGAAAAAGGCGGAGTACCCTCTCACTGACATATTCAAGAGAGTGGATACCCCGACGGAGGTCTTTCCAGTGGCCGAGGCCATTGTGGGCCTGGCCCTTGAACTTTGGCAGCATCCTGCCTCCTGCCAAGCACCATCTGCCCGCATGGCCCACAAGTACGCAGTACCCATGGTGTCCCTTGCGGGGTTCTCAGAGCACCCTTCGGCTTAGAGCCTGGTGACCGCCTCTGTGTTCAGGCGTACTGGTAATTCGTCCGACACTGTCCGATCCCCGGACAAGGAGTCCAAAAATATGGACCACTCTGCACGCAAGGTCTATGCTGCCTCTTCTCTGGGCCTTCATCAGCCAAGCTCGGCTGTTATTATGGCACACTTTTCTCATGCCCTTCTAGGGTCATTGGATGAAGTTCTCCCTCATCTCCCACTGGACATGCAGACTACGGTGAAGCAGGTCTGTGACCAAGGCCATGCTGTTGCAAAACAGCAGCTCCAGAGAGCCTAGGATATAGGAGATTATTGTGCCCGCTCGCTGGCAGCCGCAGTGGCTTCTCGCCACAGGGCTTGGCTGAGGCTTTCCTCCTTCTCGGCGGATACTCGGCATAAACTTGCTGATGTGCCCTTTCTGGGTACCAACTTGTTCGGTCTAGGAGTGGCCAGTCACCTTCAGCATATAGAGCAATCCATTGCCACCTTGGATGCTACTTCTGCCAAGGGTTCTTCAGGCAAGAACCAGCAGAAAAGAAAGAAGAAGCCATTTCGGCATTCTTCCCCTGCAGTCAGGCAGCCCTCCTATCGAGGAGGTCAGCAGCAACAGCAGGCTCAAGCTTGGTGCCTGTGGCCCAAGCAGGGTCCTCAACAGCCCTGTAAAGGAGGCTGAGGCGCAGGTCCTGGAGCCTCCTCCAAGCCTGCTCAGTGATGGGTTGGGGGTTGCCACCCCTACACCCATCATGCCAGTTCTGGGTCCTCCTGTGGAGGGTCGGCTCCGCCACTTCCTTTCTGCCTGGTCCACTGTTACTCCGGACAGGTGGGTTCTTGAAGTGGTCGGTCAGGGACTGCCTCTGGAATTCGAGCAGTACCCTCCCAGCTGAGCCCGCGCCCCTCGGGAGGAACAGATCTCTGCATGCATCCAGTCGGCTCTTCGAGACGACGTGGCTCAGCTCCTCCGCAAGGAGGCAGTAGCTCTAGTGCCAGATCCTCCAATAGATCCAGGGTTTGTTTCCAGGTGCCCAATCAGATGGGGGGTTGGCGCCCCATCCTAGATCTCCACGACCTGAATAAATATCTCAGGTCCCGCACCTTTCGGATGGTCACTCTGAACCAGATCATACCATCCCTGGAGCGTAACGTGGTTCTGTTCACTGGATCTACAGGACACGTTCTATCACATCCCAATCCATCCATCCCATCAGCGGTTCCTCTGCTTCAGGGTCGAAGGGACTCTATACGAGTTCTGAGCCATGCCATTCGGCCTGTCATCAGCCCCTCGGATCTTCACCAAATGCATTGCAGTGGTGGCAGCCCACATTCCGCATTGAGGAGTCAGAATCTACCCTTATCTCTACAACTGGCTCTTGGCAGGTTCCTCCCATCAGGAGGTGGAGAGGTTCAGGGATCTGGCCCTCCCAACCTGCACCCAACCTGGCCTCCTGATCAATGAGGCCAAGTCGGAACTCATGCCCTCTCAGGTGATGAGCTTCATCAGGGGCAGAGCTTGACTCTTGTCATACCAGAGCTCGGCTCTCGGTGGACAGGGTGAAGGTTCTCTCCTCCTTTGCCCAATCATTTCTGGTTGGGCACTTGTGCCCTGCCTGGGACTTTTTGCACCTTCTGGGTTACATGGCGGCGTGCACCTCAGTGGTCCATTGGGCCACCGGTGGCACATGCACCCCCTCCAGTGGGAGCTGGTCGCCCAGTGGACTCAGCGATCTGGTCACTTCAACCAGCTGATCACTGTAACCCAGAAGATGTGGGACACTCTCCAATGGTGGACCGCCCAAGACTGGTTGCAGGAAGGGATCCCGTTTGTCCGCCCTGAGCCGATGGTTATCCTTACAGCCAATGCCTCTCTCATGGACTGGGGAGCCCACATGGGGGAGAACAGGGCTCACGGGTTCTGGACCCCCAAGGAGTCCCGATGCCACATCAACCTGTTGGAGCTCAGAGCAGTCAGACTGGCACTGTCAGCTTTCGCTCCTCAGCTCCGGGGTCAAGTGGTTCAAGTCCAGACGGACAATACCACGACCATGTACTACCTCAACAAACAGGGCAGCACACACTCCCGTCTGCTGTGCAAGGAGGCGCTTTGCATCTGGACCCTCGTAAGCTGGTTGGAGGTGGATCTCCTAGCCATCCATGTGGCAGGAGCCTCGAACCAGCTGGCAGATGCTGTCAGCTGCATAGACCAGACATCCCACGAGTGGTCTCTCCATCCAGAGGTAGCTTACAGTCTGTTCTCCTGTTGGGCAAACCGATGGTTCTACCTGTTTGCCTCCAGGGAGAGCACCAAGCTGAGGCTGTTTCATGCCCGCCCCCCTCAGCAGCGCTCGCTGCAGGAGGATGCCTTCTCGAGGCCGTGGACCCCAGGACTCCTCTATGCCTTCCCTCCATTTCCCTTGATCCACAAGGTGTTATTCAAGGTGAGGAGGGACAAGGCGAGGGTGAACCTGGTAGCCTCAGATTGGCCGCGCCAGTCATGGCACCCAGATCTCCTCAGCCTCAGCTGCAGGCCCCCGCAGTGGCTTTGTACATGCCTGGACCTGATATCTCTGAACCAGGGGAAGGTATTCCATCCAGACCTTCAATCCCTGCACGTCACAGCCTGGTACCTGAACGGCTAGAGTTCCAGGCTCTGGGTCTTTCCGATGATGTCTACACCGTGGTGGAGGCATCCAGAAAGGAATCGACCGGGAAATGTTATGCCTTCAAATGGAAACGATTTTCCATTTGGTGTCAGGATAAGGGTCTGGACCCCTTATTCTGTCCTGTGGCTAACATTCTCGATTACCTTTGGTCTTTCTCCAAAGGGGGTCTACGGTCATCTACCCTTAGGGTGCACCTGGCAGCCATTTCTGCTTACCAGGCATGGGCCGGTCAGCCGACATTGGCACAGGAGACAGTGGTCGGGCGCTTTTTCAAAGGTCTGGATCACATATCCCCTCCAGTGCGTGAACCTCCACCTCTGTGGGATCTGCTGCTTGTTTTGGCAAAGCTCATGGGCAAGCCATTCGAACCCATGCACAAATGTGAGCTTTCACACTTGTCATGGAAGACGGCCATCCTGGTGGCTATCACGTCTGCCAGAAGGCAGTGTAACTCCAGGCACTTTTGGTGGACTCCCCTTACCTGGTCTTTCACAGGGACAAAGTTGTCCTGCGCCCCCACCCGAAATTCCTTCCGAAGGTGGTGTCAGAGTTTCACCTTAACCAGGTGTTGACTCTTCCTAATTACACCTTGGACGCCGAGTACAGGCTCCTTTCCTTGGACCTGAGACGTGCTGTCTCCTACTACAAGGAGAGGACGGTGGAAATTCATGGAGAGGTTCGCCAGCTGTTTGTCACCTGCGCTGAAGCCACTTGTGGCAGACCTGCAGCCAGACCATAGCAAGATGGATTACATCATGCATAGGTCTGTGCTATGAGTTGGTGGGCAAGAAGCCTCCCAGAGGGATAAGAGCTCATTCTATCCGCCATACTGCTGCATCAGTGGCTGCTTCCAGGGACATCCCTATCCAGGAAATCTGCCAGGCTGCTGCCTGGAAGTCAGCAAACACCTTCATTATCCACTACCACATCGACATTGAGTCACGCTGGGATGCTGATTTTGGGGCCTTGGTTCTCCAATCCTTATTTCCTAAGTAGGGAGTGTGCGCCTTGCCTCCCTCTTCCAGGAGAACTGCTTGGAGTCTGCCAGTAAGTGTGGATGAACAACATATCCACGCTCCTAGAAGAACAGGTTACTCACCTGTAACAGTAGATCTTACTTCGAGAGGGCTCTCAGTTTCTTGAAAATGATTCCTACGTAACATTTCAGGCACTGAAGGGGAAATATAATCTGGATAACCAAGATTTCCACAGGTACTTACTGGTCCGGCACTATATTAACAGTGATGGCAGTAGGGCCCAAGTGACCAGGCCAATGACAGCCTGGGAAGATTATTTGAACTGGGTGGTAACCCTGAAGGGGGAGAAGAGATGGGGTGTGCCAACTGTTACAATCTAGTAAAGTAATGAATCTTGATAAAATTTAAACTGCATGGGAAACAGAGGCCAACTGTGACATTTCAGAAGAGCACTGGAAGCTTAGGTAGAGAGGCTGGAGGATGACTCATTCCCAACATAGAGGGAATTTTTTTTTTGTAGAGTTCTGGTTCATTACTTTAGAATCCCCAGCATCAGGCCAGCCCAGTGGCGTGGAGGGCTGAGGTATCGTGCCTTACCTCCTGCCACGCTGGCGACCCATGTTCATGGTGCAAGTGGGTTGCCGGGAGGGAGAGGATCTAGTGTCTGGAGGACAGCTCTCCTTTCCTCTCCTTTCCCAGGGGGGGAGACTTGGCAGTCCCTCCGAGTGACTGCACCCAGGTGGAGGCCTGAGGGTCAAACAGGACAGGGACGCCAATGAAGGGTGGGTGCTGCGGGACACCGCAGCATGTGTATACCTCCACGTACACACACTGACCTGTTGCGCCCTAGCAACAGGGAGGGATGGGCAGAAATGGTGGGAAAACACCCCACGATGACTAAATGATGGCCCCCCCCCCAGTGGGTTCTGCACCGGTGGCTGGGCAGCCAAGTCCTGTGCTGGGGCGGCGTTGCAGTAAGATCCCGGAGGAGCCGGGTGACAGGGTGGGGGGGTGTCGATTGGATGGGGACCATTAGGGGAGACAAGGAGGATAAAGTACCAATAAAAAAAATGCCAAGCATCACTAAACATATCAATACCACTAATACATCAGACTGCTGGGGGGGGGGGGCCTCACATTGGCATATTTGTTGGGGCTGCCCAGCACTTTCTAACTTCTGTTTGAACGTACAGCACCAAACACAGCAGATACTGGGAACAAAACCCTTACACTTTCACAGTCTGGGTTCTAGGGTTCCCTGCAGTGGTCCACCTAGGGATCAACCAATGTAAGATGACACTACTCGTCCTTTCAGCTGCCTTAAAATGCATCACAGTACATTGACTGCACCCGCATAGAAGCAGACAATGATGGCAGAAAAAGACCAGAGGTCCATCCAGTCTGCCCAAGTTCCCTGTAATCCCTGGAACCTACTGTTCCTCCAGGGTACTAACCCTCCCCATCTTCTCTCTGTTCTTCTCCTTGGTCCTGTTGCCCCCAGTAAATACTATTCCCTTCTTTATGTCCCAGCCCTGCTTGAATCCCCAGTTTTCGCTCCCACTACTTCAGCTGACAAACTGTTCCAAGGTTCCACCACCCTTTCCGTAAAGTAGTACTTCCTCACATCTCTCCTGAAGCTACCTCCTGTTAATTTCCATTTGTGTCCATGTGACCGTGAATTGGTATTAAGGCTGAATAGTTCCCCGCAGTTCACTTTGTTAATTCCTTTAAGGAACTTGAAGGTCTTTATCATATCTCCCCTCTCCCTTCTGGTCTCCAGTGACTACATACTTAGTGCCTTGAGGTGCTCTTCATAGGATCTGCCCTGCTGGCCCTGAATCATTTTTGTTGCTCTGCACTGTCCTGTCTCCAACCTATCGATATCCTTTCTGAGGTGAGGACTCCAGAACTGAGTGCAGTACTCTAGGTGAGGCTTCACCAGGGATCTGTAGAGGGGGAAGTATTACCTCTTTTCTTCTGCTTGCAGTACCTCTCCCGATACATCCCAGCATCCTGCTAGCCTTGCTGTAGGCCGCAGTACAGGAATGGTGCAATAGATGTGCAGAATTGAATACAAGGAACTAATACCGCAAAACTTAATTTGGGGAAAAGTGCAGCACCACAATAGTTGGCTACCCTGGCTCTGATGGGGTGCTTGTCAACAGGGGGACAATGAAACCCTTTTGGAAGTTGAACACTAGCTCCCAAACATTATGGTTGCACTATAGCTGGGGTTGCCTCCACCTCTGAAGCCTAGAATAATGGATTGGATTGGCTCTTCCTCCTTAAATGAACAGCTGAACAAATGGACTAAATGCACAGCAGACAAAAATGCAGAGTTTATTGATTGTTTGGTTGTTTTTAATTTCTTATTAAAATTTATTAAAAGTTGACTCACTCAGGCCCAGGCAGCCATTTTTAATGAGGTTAAGCATAGAACATTTCGACTCACATGCGAGTTCTGGGACTGAGTGAGCCGTTTTTAAACTTATTGTTTAGTTTTTATTTCTTTTTATTGACCTTGTTAACAGCACATTGTTTTTATTACATAGCATCAAATCTATCAAGATAAGCATGGCATTATTTGTCAAATGGTAATGATAAAAGAAACTTATACAGTACCTGTATAGGACATCAACAAGGTGAAGTAACTATATAAGAAAGATGGAAGTAATTTGTGCCTGTACTCTGTCTGATATGTTGAATAAAAAGGAGTTAAACATCCGTGATAGCACTTGGGTGGAGAGGATATTTTTCCAGATCTGAATGTATTCCTAGATCAGTTTGGGCAAGGGAACACCCCTCCGCCAGATAGCCTGGACGACTACCAAGGCAGTACCAATCCTACTGACTTCTACAGCGGATGAAGGGGAAGGTGAAGTAGGTAGAGGAAACTCCGACTTCCTTGACCTACCTCTTTGATGCAAAGCATTTATCATTCCTGGCTGAAGAGACATAGGATTCTACAGCTGGAAAGGATTTTTTTTCCAAACTTTATAAACTTTTACTGTTACAAGGTAAAGTACGTTTCCCATAGGCAGGCATGTCAGCAGTATATAACAGCTCAGTACTCGATCATTGTCCGTGCATCGTTTTTATAGCAAGGAGCTGTTATGCCCCTACTCTTACTACAGTACTTCACTAGAGTGGTCTCCAAAATGCATGAACATGCAGTCCATCAGAAGTACTGAATAGCCATCATTCCACCATGAGCAGGGAAGTAGAAACTTAGATAGTGTCCTTACAGCATAGAGAAACTGTACAGCTAGAGAGAATGATGAGGATGGTGAATACGTAGAAGAAACTGGGACTTCCTTAATCCATCTCTCTTTATTTTTATTGAATGTTAATGAAATATACAAAAAAAATTTAAGAGTCAATCTTAAACATATCATCAAAACATAAAACTTAACATCTCTGATAAAATAACACTGGTTAATACTTACGCGTTGTTATACTCTTGTATTGCTTATAAATCTATATAATACAAAATAATGAAATACCTTACAATAATAAGTCTATATAAGTGTCTATAAAAATCAATACGTAAAGTGGTCCAAGGCATTTATCCTTCCTGGCTGAGGAGACGCAGTCTGCTGCTGTGCTGAATGTTATCCCATATTGTCCTCCCCAGGGAGCATGTCTAAGTGCTTCCCTGAATCGGAATATTTTGTGCAGATAAAGATAAATGGGATAATTGGACAAGAAGCAGCGGCTAAGTTGTGGGCGAAACACTGCCTGTTCCTCGTTGCGATGATCAGAAAAATGGAAGGCTTCTGTCATGCATGCAGCCATCTCTTCTGTAGTTAAACGATTTATTCCTGACGAGGCACAGCTGCTCTGCAGTCCTTAATGAGAAGAGTCTAGAAGTGACCTATAAATGTGCACACTTTAGTCGTGTCAGCCTGTGCATGTAGTAGCATGAGCACTGTGTGAATGGTCAGTGGCAGTGGTGGATGAGGTCTCTGAGGATTACCTAGCCAGAGAGCCTTCCTTTGGTACACATGCAGCCTTCTGTAAGAGATTCCGGGTTGGATCTTCGGTGTGCCTCAGAAACGAGCTGCACTGCAGTTGTGGTGGACCTTAAGGCACTGTAGATTGGTAGGCCATGTATCAAAATCTTACAGAGTGGGCTTTTCACAGGTGAAATGTTTGACCTCCAGTTTAAAGGGATCCTGAAGAGGTTTAAGGAAAGAGCTTCTGACGCCATGCGTCCCATCTGCCCTCTTTGCTCCACCAAGGTGGACTTTTTGTTACTGCTCTATCTGGGGACAGCATTTTGGGGTGGCAGCCCTCTTATTTTGGAACTCTCAGTCAACCCATGGTCCTGCAGCCCTTTCTGCAGAGGCCTTTAAAAAGGAATTAGAACACGCTTGTTTGAACTGGGCTACAGTACTTTTTTTGTGAAGACTTGCTGTGTTTATTGTTATTTATTATTTTTACCTTTGTCTGTATATTTATTTAGTTTGTCTATAAGGCACCCTGAGCCTTCAGCATAGGGCATCATAAAAATAAAATTACCGTGCCTTTACAATTAGAGCCCTGTAACAGAACACAGAGGACAATCGATGAGATAGCTGAGAATGGAAAGATGTGCAGCTCTAGGCTAAAACAAGATAAAACAGTAATAAAACATTAACAGTTGTGTGGTATATAGAGTATACTGGGAGGGCAGCTATTCACAGCCAGTGTGTTGTGCCATTAGAGGGGTTTTGATTCCCTCTGGCCTCAAGAGCGAATCTCGAGAGGTCTGTAGGAATCAGAACCCTGAGGTAGCAGAACAACACTGGTTGTGCATAAAGTTGCACATGCTGTATTTTTTTATAATGTGTAGTAATATGTGAAATGTACATGTGGCGGTTCTTTCGCTTTCAGAACGAAAATTACTTGTGCAGTCTCTGAAGGTTTCATTATGCTGTTGTACCACAGAAGGGTACAGTCACATTCTATGACTGTTAAACTGTGGTACAGCAGCATTTTGAAAGGGATGGAATTATATTCAGAACAATGCTGTACTGTACACTTATTTATAAAATGGGTTGGGAGTTTTCTGCGTCCTGAATGAGAGATACCTCTGGCCATGTCCTTATCAGCATATTATGCTATCTGGCACCTCTTAAGCCAGTCAGGACTGACAACAACAGAAATTACTGTGCCAGACTCTCTGCTATAGTGGCCAAGCTAGAGCCCCCAAGAACTCCGTCCTGTACTGGTCGACCTACAGCCAAATACATTGAGTAAGTAAAACATTTATGAGGGAAGAGTCTGACCTCTGGGCGCCCGCCCCCTTGATCCACAAAAGAGCCGCTCACAAACTCCATTTCACAAAGAGCTACTTGTGATCTACCGTGCATCCCTGAGTGCTGCCAAGAAACGGTTTAAATCAAACCCAAGATCTGCGCCTCCACCATAGCAATACAGCCTTGATATTGTGCAGCCACAAAAGTTAGAGCGAGTGATGGATCATTCTTTTGTTAAAAAAGGGAAGCAATGGATCTCTCATCAGCATCGCTGCGGCACTGAATTCGGGAAAGCGCTGCTAAGGAAAAGCGCTAACTATTGCAGCTGATATGGGACACACTCACTCCTGCTCGCCGTCACTGAAACTAGGTAGGCACTTGGGCAGTCATGAGAAACACAAAGTAAGAAATGTGAAAAAAAAAAAAGTAATCTAGTATGGAGATTTTGTGTGTGTGTGGTGGGGGGGGATGCATGTGACATGCTCACTGCCGCTGGAAATCTCACTGAAACTGAGAATCGGAAAATTCGAGCACAAAACGTAGACTAAGAAACATTAAAACAAATAAATAAAAAATAAATTATTACAGGAGTACCCCAGGGTTCTATACTTGGCCCACTTCTTTTCAGTTTGTTTATCAGCAACCTCCCCCAGGCAGTGAACGGCAATGTTTTGCTCTATGCTGACGATGCTATCCTCTACTCCAACCACCACGACCCCGTGAAGCTCGAATGGCAGATGCAGTCTAATTTATCCAAAGTACAGCAATGTTCCTCAAATCCAAATTACTACTAAACAATAAGAAGGCAAAAACCACGTTGTTTGCTTCTGCTCACAATAAGCACAAATCTTATCACCTACAAATTTGCAATGACATGTACTCCCCCTTAGAAATGGTATAAAGTTTCAAATATCTCAGTGTAACACTAGACTGCACTCTCTCTTACTTACACACACACACACACACACACCACATCGATAATGTTGCTTGTATGGCTTATGCTAAACTGGGTCTGTTGTACTGTAGCAAACACTGCCTTACCAATGAAGCGTTAAAAATTTCCGTCTCTAGTTCAGTGCTATCAGTCCTTGACTACAGCCTTGCGGTATATGGTGCTGCTACCCCCACTACACGCCAGCGTATTAAGACCACACTCAGCAAGGCCTGTAGACTTGTGCTGGGTGCAGACAGACTAACGCACACTTGTGCCTTGTACGCCCAATCTGGCAGGCTTAATCTGGAGGACAGACTAAAATACCAAGTCTGCCTCCTGGCTAAAAAGGCCACCCTGGATATTACACCTCCCAGAGTGTGTAATCTCTTTACCACTCCCAACACAGTCAGGAACACTAGGGGCATAAACAACTGTACCCTTAAAATTCCTTTCCGCTGTACTTCTCTGGGCCAGTGATCATTCGAGTACCGGGCACCGCTCTGGCTTAACTCTCTGCGAGAATACTTTCATAAAATGGAACTAGGTTTGGACCTTTTAAGTTAAATCTACATGCGCTTCTAGCTTTCACCAGTAACTGTGATTGTGGAATCTACTGTAGCTGCCTAGTTTGGGGATTTCCCCTACGTGCCCCGCCTCTGTTGTAATCTTCCTCTGCTCCCTTCACCCCCTCTACCCAGTCCCCCCACTTCCTCCTTGCCTCCTTCCTGTCCATCTTCTGCCACCTCACTTTCTCTATCCCATACCCCGTACTCCCTCCCCAAACTCCCTATCCTTCTATTCTGCTCCCTCATCGTATTCTCCCCACTCTCTCCCCTCTTCCCCCTGCCCTTTACACTGCTCCTGCCTAGTTCTTACCCCTTCCACCTCTGGCCTATACCCACCCCTTACTCTCCCTGTCCATTCCACTCTTCTCACTCTCTCTCATCCCCCTAGCTATTCTCCTGTTACTGTACCTCGACTAAAGATCTGTCATTAAAACATCTTGCTGTGTTCTTCTATTGTACTCACTCTGTTTCATTTTTGTCTAGCTATTTAAGTATCTGCGCATGTATATACCCACTGTAACGCATCTTATTGTTTGATACATATTTATCTTTTGTTGTATCTGTGCTCAAGTTGTTTTGAATGACGTGGAACCTTTGTAAATGCGCCCCTGGTTCAAAGGTAATTCCGAAATACTAATAAATAAATAAATAGAAAGCATATTGTGGAGGGTTTTGAGAGAGAGAGTGTGTGTGTGTGTGTGTGTATGTATGTGTGTGTTTGTGTGTGCGTGCGTGCACGCGTGGGGGAAGGGAGATGGAGACACACCACTGCCCAGTAGTGACTGTTAATTAAACATCTCAATTCCTATAGAATGGCAAAGACTACGTTTTGTCTCTTTCTATGATATGATCACATTTTTTTCCTTTTTTTTTTTATGTACAGTTTTTATGTGCATTTTATAATTAGCTTTTTACTGGGGGCCACATTTTATAAGTGGAATAAAACACACCAAGGTGTGGTTTATGGCCTGATAAGAGCACTTCCCAAGTGTTAAAGGCACTCGGCGCAAGTGCCTCATGCCTTATTACGTACCTGGGGCATGTTCTTATCACGCCATAAACCACACCTCGTTCTGTCTTATTCCTTACGTGATGGTTTACGGTGGAATATCACATTTACCTCTACACATGAATAGTAAGACTCGATATGACAGCTGTACTTTGAGAAATCTACGTATTACTTAAGTTAGTTTATCTTTTTCTCTGTACAGATCAGACTCCCACCCCTACCCGTTTCTTGAAGAATTGTGAAGAGGTGGGACTGTTCAATGAGCTGGCCAGCTCCTTCGAGCAGGAGTTGAAGAAAGAGGAGGAGGAAAAAAAGGTAAGGGGATATGCCCCCAGCTTATGGGGAGTACTGTGCTACCTGCTTTGCAACTACTTCCTGGTGGCCACAGGGAGTCTGTATGAGCAGGGCACGTAACAAACCACATGGACAGTGTCACCATGCTTCAGCGTCTGCGCTTGGGCTCTGGTGGGTGCCATCTAGTGGAGGGTAAAACACTAGAAAACGAGTGGCTATTAGGGTGATGGTAACAGCACTCCGCCCCATGCCTGAAAGTACCCTGGTTGAGGTGGTAAGGGCATCTGGCTCTTGATCAGCTTTGACACCAGGGGGAGCAGTGGAGGACCTTTGGTGTGCGGTGGGTCATGGAGATCCATGGTCACTGGTGAGCCAAGGGGATGACAGCTAGCTCAGGAGGAAAAACAAGAATCGAGGGGGAAGGTTTTGACTAAGCAAGTATTGCAAGGGGGAAAAAAATGCACATTGCAGTTTTACTTATTGGGACCTAATGGTCTTCCAGTCTGGGATAAGATGTCCTGTCCCTTTAATGCAGTAGTGCTCGTATGGGGCCAGATCGAGACCTGCTGGGATTTTATTGGGATCAAGCCCCATTCATAACCACCTCATGGTATTCTCCCCACTCTCTCTAGTGCCCTATCTTTAGAAGTTGTCAACATTATAGATCAAATGCAGCTTTTAACTACTTTCTCTGCTGGACACTGACCCTGTGATGTCCACCCCTCTTGTGCATGCTCCCAATAACTTTTTATTAGGAGAAGGCTTAAAGAATGGGTGTCAAAAGGCAGACCCATCTTTTTATTCCCCACAAGGGAAGGTATTTAAAAGTTTACATTTAACAACTTTAACGTGTACTAGATCTAAAAAAAAATAAATGTAGAAGATGGCAAAGAATGACTCCTGATTACAGCAGGCTCTTGGTCCAGCCCTGTTCAGTGCACTGCTGCTTTATTCCTCTAGACCACGTTACAAAGGTGAGCTAATGATTTAACAACTTTGAGTAGTTTTTCTTTTTGCAACAACATTCTGATCCTGAGTTTTTTTTGTTACTGTAGAGAACTGTTCCACTTGATATGGCATTACCGTCAACTCCAGAAGTGAAAGTCAAAGAGGAGGAGGAGCCGTTTGATGATGACTCATCCTTTGCAAGCAGCCCTATGTCCACTGAGCCATCACCTGAACCTGAAGAAAGAGTAAGTCTTCCTTCCAGACAAGAACCACTTCTGGGGGCGTGGCTATGGTTCACTTATCTACACTCTGGCAGTTCCACTGGAATAATGCTATTGGCTGGAACATCTTTAAGCTAATCTCCTCCCACCATACAGGCAGTATAACACTCCCACTCTGCCTCGTGATGTCAGATCTTTTTTTTTCCACTGGAAGAACAGGTCACCTGCTTCGCGCTTCCACTTAGGATCTTTTGCATCCTAGGTGAACCACTTATTTTCAAAAGTTTTCACATTCTTGCTTCTCGTTTCATGGTTCTTACAACTCCTTCTCCAGACCAGCAGTGGAACACAAGAAATCAGGAATCAAATTTTGTATTAGGTGCCGGCAGAAGATGGCAGTTACTGATCTGAATGACACGTGCATGTACTGCCTAGGCGGGCAACACGACATGGCCAGATGTAGTCTGTAATTATTCATGCTTCCTGTGTCCCTGGAGGATGGTAAGCTCAGACTCTCGCTGGGCTGGTCTGGCCTTTGGAAGGGGATCCGAAGGACCACTGTAAAGGCAGCAGAAAGGCCTTGGCTGCAGCTGGGTATGATGAACAGCTTGTGCCCTTGAGGCGGAAGCAGTGGCTGCCGCAGCAAGCAACTCCTTGGTCTCAGTGCTGTCCTGTGGGGCCAGCGTTGAGTCTTTCACAAACCAGTTCTGCGACCCTTGTCTGTCCGTCCAAACCTTGGGGGAGAGCCCTGCGCTCTGTGGTTCAAAATCCAAGGGCAGCCAGCGCCTGTCTTGGGACAGGGAGAAATCGAGTTCCTCCCAGATCCTCAACTTGCCTGACTGCTTAATGCCTATCGAATGCCCCCAACCAAGGGGTAGGTCGAGGGCTCTTCAGCTCCACAGTTGAGCCAGTCTACCTCGGCTCTGGTCAACCAGGCTGTTGAAATTTTTCTTGAGCCTGTCAACCAGTAGTCAGACTTGGCTGAGGAGCCGTTTCACAGACCTTGGTGCTCCCTCTCCTCACTTAGGAGGATATGGACTGATTGGTGACCCCTGTTGATCCTTCAATCCTTCTAGGGACCAGCCTCCACTCGGGGTTGGGTCTTAGCCTGTGTTGCTCAACGTCAGTAGGCACATCATATATGGCTGACAGTAGGGAGACCCTTCCTTCTCACTGTTGGTCAGCCAGTCAAGGTCACGGTTGAGGGGCTCTTGTTCTCAGTTCCACTCAACGGGGAGGCACCACTGTCAACATTCTTCGTCCTCATCATCTCGGGTGAGGAGAGGCACTGGCATAAGATGAATCAGTGCTGTGAGGAATTCCTCTGGCAACAGTGGGCCATCATGGGGCAGGGCAAGGTTATACCCCAAGGACCTTTGGCCTCATAGCAGCTGCCAATGATTGTCCCTGAAGTCCATGTTCCACAGGTGCTCCCCACACTTGCTTCTCCACCGATAAGGGTGGAGACGGCGCTCCACCAAGGAGGTCACCTGTTTGGCCACTGGTTTGCCAGGCTAGTTGTCGGTTAAGATTACCCCAGGTGAGGATTCCCGTGAGGTCCGTGACGAATAACAGCCAAGGGCCATTTTTGAGGAGTCATCGGACGACTCTGATCAGGAGTCCATGGCGTCCTGAGGGACTCAGCTCTTTGATCGTGACTCAGTTGAGGAGCCTTCCACCGAGCATGGCCCAGTTTCCTTTGGTGGGCTGCTCTGACTTATCTCTTGAGTCCACGTCTACCCCACTTGAGCCATTCAAGAAGAGGGCTAAGTACCCCTTTCATGGATGGTGGCTGAGGCCATCGTGGGACCAACCCCGGAGCTTTGGCAGCATCCTGTCTGGCACCCTTGGCCCGCATGGTCAAGTACATGGTTCTTATGGGCTCACTTTTGGGGTTCTCAGATCACCTTTCAGCTGAAGGTCTGGTCATGTATTTGGTGTTCTGTAAATCCATGGGAATGGGAAGAGGCCTCCTGACAAGGAGTCCCATAAATCTGACTATGCTGCTTCAAAGGTGTATGCTGTGGCCACTCTGGGTCTCCGACAGGCTAACTATGCTATCATTATGGCTAGCTATGGTCATTCCCTGCTGGGAATTTTTGATGTGGTCCTCCCCTACCTCCATCCAGAGCAGCAGATGGTGATGGAGATCATTAGAAACTAGGTTCAATCACTGGTTAAACACCAGCTCCAGGCAACCTTGGACATGGACAGTTCTTGCACCAGTGCGGTGGCAGCAGCTCTCTCCATCTGTCGCAGGGCTTGACTCCGTTGGTTCACCTTCACAGCAGATACGCAGAAGAAGCTGGCTGATGTCCCTTTCCTCAGCACCGACCTCTTTAGCACTGAGATGGAAGGGTGTCTCACCCAGATTGAGAAGTCCTGTGCCACCCTTGACTCTGTAACCTCTTACCAGAAGGACCAGAAGAAAAGGCCTAAAGAAGCAGGCTTTTCATTTCTGGTCCTTTCAGTCACACCCTCCCTGGCAGCAGCCCCAGCAAGGGCAATTTCAGGCCGGGCGCCCCAAGCTGAAGTCTGGTCCAAAAAAGGAGGAGGGCAGGCAAGGCAGTCACTGTCCTGGTCCCCCCCCCCCCAAAAAAAAAGCTGCCCAGTGACAGATTGGGGGATGTCATCCCTCTTCCTGTCCAGACTGCTTTCCTGGTCAGAGGCTGGCTATGTCAATTCGTGCCATATTGGTCTGCTATTACAGCAGAGAAGTGAGTGTTGGACATTGTGGGTAGAGGATTGTCTCTACACTTTGAGGCTGTCCTGCCCTGACACCTCCACATGCCTCAAGAGTCTGGGATGTCTCAAAATATGCAGTCTGCCTTCAGTGAGGACATCATTCTGCTTCTTGCAAAAGGGGCACAATAGCCTGTGTCATGGATGCCCTGGCCAATCAGGGTTGTGTGTCCAGGTAATTCCTAGTCCTGAAACTGATGGGGGGCTGGCACCCTGTCCTGGATCTACACAGTCTCAACCAGTACATGTGAAAGTGCAAGTTCTGGATGGTCACTCTGAGCTAGATTATACCATCCCTGGAGCAATACATGTGGTTTTGCTTTCTGGGCCTCCAGAATGCATTCTTCCACCTTCCCGTCCACGGGTTCCACTGCCGGTACTTCCGTTTCCGAGCAGATGGTGTCCTGTACCAGTTCCAGATAATGCCCTTCGGCCTCTCCTGTACACCCAGGGTCTTCACCAAATGCATGCCAGTGATGCTGGGTGACCTGCAGTGCCTGAGGGTCAGAGTGTACCCCTACCTAGATGACTGGCTGATAGTCAGTCCATGCAGAGATCCACAGACCTGGCTCTCCAGACCTACTGAAACTTGGGCCTGTTGTTCAACCTGGACAAGTCTGAACTGGTACCAAAGCAGGTGATCAAGTTCATCGGTGCAGAAATAGACTCCCTGTGGGCCAAGGCACACCTCCCGGTGTGCCGGGCACAGGATCTTATCTCCTTTGCCCGATCATTTCATGTTGGGCTCCTGTGCCCTGCCCGGGATTTCCTATGGCTGCTGGGATGCATGGCATCCTCCATCAGTGTGGACTGTTAGTCCCGCTGGCGGATGTGCCACCTTGAGTGGGAGCTGGGACGTCAGTGGTCCCAGGGCCTAGGCCACTTGGACCAGCCAGTCACAGTGACCAAGCTAATGGGGGATGCCATCCAGTGGTGGCTTGCCCCAGAAAAATTGGAGGAAGGAATCCCATTTGTCTGCCCAAAGACAACCATCATGCTGAAGAAGGACACATCTCTGGTAAGGTGGGGAGCACAGCCGGGAGTGTACAGGGTCCACAGATTCTGGTTGCCCAGGGAGTCCCGTCACCACATCAACCTGCTGGAGCTCCATGCAGCGTGTTTGGCTTTGATGGAGTTTGCTCTGCTAGTAAGGAATCAGGTTGTTCAGGTCCAGACAGACACCACCACAACCAATGTTTTACCTGAACAGACAGGGCGGTGCACACTCCCTTCTTCTGTGTCAGAAGGCACTCTGCTCTTGGGCCCTAGTGCACAGCCTGGGTGCTGATCTCCTAGCGATTCATGTCACGGGCCTCATCTGGGTAATAGAGACGTTACACATGTGGTCTCTGAATCATGAGGTGGTGAACCACCTGTTCTCCCTTTGGTGCTCATTCTTGGTGGACCTGAATGCCTCCTGGGAGAATGCCAAATTGAAGCTGTTTTGTGGGCCCCCCCACCAACACAATCTGGGACACTGATGGGGGATGCCACTGCAAGGCCCTGGACCCCAGTTCCTGTTCACGTCTTTCCCCCTTGTCCACGTACTGGTCAAAGTTAGGAAGGACAAGACACGGATCAATCCTGACAGCTCCAGACTGGCTGCAGCAGTCCTGATGTCCTGATATTTTCAGCCCTAGCAACAGATCTCTATGGCAACTGCCTCTCCACCCAGACCTGCTGACCAGACTTCAGGGAATGGTCCTGCACCCAGACCTTCAATCCCTGCACTTCACGGCGTGGTTCCTGAGTGGCTAGAGTTCCAGGCCTTGGGTTTTTCTGAGGATGTCCTCCAAGAAAGCATCAATTCTTACGTGCTGTGCCTTTAAATGGAAGAGATTTTTCATTTGGTGTCAGGGCAAAGAAGCTTGATCCTTTTATCTGCCCTGTGGCTAACATCATGGACTACCTCTGGTCCCTTTCTCAACAGGGACTGTGAGAGACACCTTTAAGGTGCACCTAGCAGTCATCTCTACTTACCAGGCGCAGGCCAGTATGCCGACAGTGGCCCAGGAGAAGGTGGTCAGGTGCTTTTTCAAGGACCTTGACCACTTTTCCTCTCTGGTATGTGAACCACCTCCACCATGGGACTTACTGCTGGTCCTGGCTGTGCTTCGTGGAAAACAACCTTCCTGGTGGCAGTTACATCTACCAGAAGGATTGGGGAGCTCCCAGGTGCCCTTGGTGGATTCTCCCTATCTGGTCTTTCATAGGGATAAAGTTGTTCTTCGCCCCAAACTGAAGTACCTTCTGAAGGTGATATTGGAGTTTCACCTTAACCAGATGATTAACTTACCTGTATATTTTACAAACCCATCTTTGGAGGCCGCTCGCAGATTGTATATTCTCTGGACCTGCAGAAAGCATTCTACTGCTACGCTGAGCATACAGCAGGAGTTCAGGGACAGGCTTGCCAGTTGTGTTTGTCACGTATGCTGAAGGTGCCTTTGGTAGACTGGCAGTAGACTGGACGACTGCACGGTGGATTACCTCTTGCATCGACCTCTGCTATAGGTTGGCTGGTTTGAAGCCTCCCATAGGGATTAAGGCTTATTCCACCAAACATAGCACTGCCTCGGTGGTTGCTTACAGGGATGTCCCCATACAGGAGATCTGTAGGGATGCTATTTGGAAGTTAGCACCCACCTTCATTTCCCATTACCACATCGACCTTGAATCACGCTGGGATGCAAGTTTTGGGCCCTCGGTTCTCCAGTCTCTGTTCGCCAACTAGGGGTGTGTGCTTTGCCCCCTCCTCACAGAGGACTGCTAGGAGTCTGCCAGAGTGTGGATAAGTGAACCATATCCACGCCCCTAGAAGGATAGGTTACTCACCTGTAATCATAGTTTTAGGAATGGTATATCGTTCGCATCCACACAACCCACCCAGCCTCCCCAGGCAAGTGACATCTGATCACGGGGCAGAGTCGGTGGATATACCACCCAAATGGTGGAAGCAGCTTAGCTTAAAGACGTTCTGGCCAATAGCATTGTTTCTAGAATCATGGATGGATATGTTGTTCTATCCACACTTCTTGGCAGGCACCTTGCCGCTTTAAGATGTGCCGGAAAATCTTCAAGCTGACTCCTTGCACCCACACGGGTGGTATGACCCTCGGCTCTGCCCCATGACGCCGGATCTTCTTTCCATTGGAAGGTTCAGGTTCCCTCCTTAGCGCTCCCCTGTGTAGTAGGCCCTGGCTGTAAAATCTTCGGATTCGCTTCCAAAACTTATTTTAAAACTCTCTCGAGTTTCATCTTTGCCTTCTCCTCTTGCTACCACAATGGAAGACAAATCGGTGCCTGGGTTTCGCCGGTGCCCCTGCGGGCAGAAGATGTCTCACAGTGATCCACATGCCACGTGCGTCTACTGCCTGGGACATGACCACGATCCACAGGTTTGCGATCTTTGTCGGTTCTTTTCATCTTCGGTTCTGGAAGACTGCACTGCTCGACTTCAACTGGGGCGACCAGAAAAGCGTTACCTGCTGGTTAAATCCAAGGATGCTCATTGGGTGGTCTCCACTGCTGTGGGGTCCCCCGAGCAGCTGAAACAGCTTAAGACCTTCAAGGATTAGGCGACTCAGGCCACAGCGGGCTCCTCTTCGGCTTCGGCCTTCATTCTGCTACAACTGGGACCTTCGTATTCAGCTTCCTTCAAGGAGTTGTGCCAGTCTTTCTTTCTACCAAGGGAGAGGGCCCTTCGGGATCGCAGGTTTTGCACTCTCGGAAGAAGGAATTGAAAAAGGACAAGTCGCAGTATCGACGCTCTTGGGACCGGGAGCGGTCCCGCTCCCAGGAAACCCCTGTTTCGACTTCGGTCGAAGTCACAGCTGAAGCTGCTGATTTCATGGTAACCCCGTCGGACCAGTAGGCTGAGATGCCTGTTGACGTGTCCGAGATTGTTTCTTGAGCCGATCGATGGGTTGTCGCCCGATCCGGCCGACGACTCTTTATTTCGGACGCAGGTACTTCTGGTGCCCTCGGACGGGTCGACTCATCCCTCTGGGCAGGACCCGTCCCCCAAGGAACCTGACCAGTAAGAGCCACGGGTTTCCCCGACTCCTTCTGAGGTCCCCCCGTCAGCCCTGCGATGGTCGAGGTCTTGGTCTCGTTCCTCGACTTCGACATCGGACAAGACTCTCCTTCATCTGTGATCTCGTTCCTTATGCCATGGTAAGCGTCGGTGCTGCTCCTCATCTTCATCTTCCTCAGATGAGGAGAGGTTCCGGCGCAAGTTGCATCAGCGCTACAAAGACCTAATGTGGCAGCAGTTGGTCCTGTCCGGGTCTAAACCGATTCCGGTTTCTACCCCGGCCATTAAGTGACGTTCGCCCGAGCGACTGACGTCGGCCTATGCCCACTGTCACCGAGGTGCGGTTAAGGCCTGCGGTTCAGCGAAGCCGGCTACTCACGATCAGGTAGAGCCACCGCCCGCTGGCAAGTCCGGGGCTCCAACCCAGGAATCTCGGTCGGCCCAAGGCCTGCCCCATCAGTTGCCTGTCACTCTTACTCCTGACCGCCCAAGGTGGGTTGAGGGTGACACGGGTGGTCACCCACTTTACAAGGACTCTTCGGAATCTGAAGATTCCTCCATGGTCTCCCATCCTGTCGACGCTGAGTCTCTTGGGGGTCTCTGTCGACAAGGGCCCTACCTCACTGACTGGTATTTGTCGGCTCTTTTCTGAGTCCACAGGACTGGAGCTCGAGCCTGTGCAGAAATGGGCCAAGTATCCCCTCACAGAGATTCTGGACAAAGGGGATGCTCCGATGGAGGCCTTTCCAGTGGCTGAGGCCATTGTGGGCCCAGCCTTGGAGCTGTGGCATCATCCTGCCTCTTGCCCTGCACCTTCTTCCCGCATGGCCTGCAAGTATGCAGTCCCTATGGGGTCCCTTTTGGGTTTTCAGAGCACCCCTCTGCGGTGGGGTTGGTGGCCGACTCTGTCTTTCGGCACTCAGGCAACAAAGGGGGTGTGGACAGACCCCCTGACAAGGAATCCAAACAGTTGGACCATTCCGGGAAGAAGGTCTGTGCAGCTTTCTCCCTTGGCCTTTGTCAGGCCAGTTTGACCGTTATCATGGCACACTTCTCCCATGCCCTCTTGGGCTCTCTAGACAAGGTGATCCCTTAGCTTCCGGCTCCAGACCATGGTCAAGCAGGTCCAGGACCAGGGTAGGACAGTGGCGAACCAACAACTCCAGATGGCTCTGGACATTGGTGACTCATGTGCTCATTCGGTGGTGGCCGCAGTGGCCATGTGCCACAGGGCTTGGCTGTACATCTCAACCTTTACAGCTGATATGCAACACAAGCTGGCAGATGTCCCCTTCTTGGGCACCGACCTGTTCGGGCCTGGCGTGGAGGGCCAACTCCAATGTATAGAGAAGTCCAGTGTCACCTTGGACTCCACCACATCTGCCCAGAAGGACAAGGGCCCTAAGCGTCAGAACCGCAGACCCTTTCGCTCATCCACTCCGGCCAGACTGGCCCAGCAGCAGGCCCAAACTTGACGTCCTTAGGCCAAGTCCATTGCCTCCTCGTTCAGGAAGCCTGGGGGGAAGGTCCCGGCAGCTCCTCCGCCGGACCCTCCTCCAAGCCTGCCCAGTGACAGGTTGGGGGGCGCCTCCCTCAATCCCATCACTCCTCCCCTGGGACTTCCCGTGGGGGGTCGGCTCAGCCTCTTCCTTTCCGCCTGGTCCGCTATCACCATGGACCGTTGTGTTCTGGAAGTGGTCGGTCGAGGCCTGCCTCTGGAATTCGAGCAGGCCCCTCCATGTTGAGTCTGCGCCCCACGGGGTGGGGGGGGATCTGGTGCCCGCAGCCTCTCAGTTGGCTCTCCGAGACGACTTAGCTCAGCTCCTCCTCAGGGAGGTGGTGCGCAGAGTAGTGGACCCGCCTTCAGACCTAGGGTTCATTTCCAGGTACTCCCTGGTACCAAAACGGATGGGGAGCTGGCACCCCATTATAGATCTGCACGACCTGAACAAGTTCCTCAAGTCCCACACCTTCCGGGTGGTCACTTTGGTTCGGATCATACCATCCCTGGAGCAAGGCATGTGGTTCTGCACCCTAGATCTTCAGGACATGCTCTTTCACATCCCGATCCGTCCATCCCATCGATGGTTCCGCCGCTTCTGAGCTGAGGGAACCCTTTACAAATTCCAAGCCATGCCTTTCAGCCTGTCTTCAGCCCCCAGGGCCTTCACCAAATGCATGGCAGTGGTAGCAGCTTACCTGAGGTGCTGAGGGGTCCGGGTGTTTACCTGGACGACTGGCTGATAGCAGGTCCCTCCAGGCGGGAGGTGGAGTGGTCCAGGGATCTGGCCCTCCAAACTTGCCTTGACCTTGGCCTTCTGATTAGCGAGGCCAAGTTGGAACTCGTGCCTTCTCAGGTGATTCAGTTCATCAGGCAGAGCTCGACTCCTGCCGAGCCAGAGCTCGGCTTCCGGCGGACATGGCAGAGGTTCTTTCCCCCTTTGCCCAGTCATTTCTGGTTGGGCATTTGCACCCTGCCTGGGACTTCCTGTGTCTTCTGGGCTACATGGCAGCCTGCATCAGTGTGGTCCGATGGGCCCGCTGGCATTTGTGTTCCCTCCAGTGGGAACTGGTCAGCCAGTGGTCTCAGCGCTCAGATCATCTCGACCAGCTGGTCTCTGTGACCCAGAGGATGTGGGACAACCTCTAGTGGTGGCTCATCCCATCCCACCTGCAGGAGGGGATCCAGTTTCTCCGCCCCAAGCCGATGGTCATCCTGACAACCGACGCCTCTCTGATGGGTTGGGGTGCCCATCTGGGAGAGCACAAAGTCCACGGTCTCTGGTCCCCCCAGGAGTCCCGATACCACATCAACCTGCTGGAGCTTCGAGCAGTTCAGCTAGCCCTGACCACATTCGCTCCATTTGTTCTGGGTCAGGTGGTCCAGGTCTAGACGGACAACACCACATCCATGTACTATCTCAACAGGCAGGACAGGACACGCTCCTTGCCCCTCTGCAAGGAAGCTCTCAGAATCTGGTCCCACGTGCTCAGCACAGAGGCAGATCTCCTAGCCATTCACGTGGCAGGAGCCTCGAATCAGCTGGCCGATGCCCTCAGCTGGATGAATGGGGCATTTCACAAGTAGTTTCTCCACCAGGAGGTAGTACAAGATCTGTTCTCTCACTGGGGCACCCCTCAGGTGGATCTGTTCGCCTCCAGGGAGGATGTGAAGCTGAGGCTGTATGATGCCCGACCCCCTCAGCAGGGTTCACTGCAGGGGGATGCCTTCTCGAGGCCATGGACCCAGGCCTCTTCTACGCCTTCCCTCCCCTTGATTCACAAAGTGCTCATCAAGGTCAGGAGGGACCGGGCACAGGTCCTGGTAGCCCCAGACTGGCCACGCCAGTTCTGGTATCCAGATCTCCTCAGGCTCCCGAGGTGGCTTCCAGCACGCCCGGATCTGCTCTTCGTCAGTCAGGGGAAGGTACTCCACCCGGACCTTCAGTCCCTGCACCTGACGGCCTGGTTCCTGAGTGGCTAAAGTTCCAGGCCTTGGGTCTCTCTGACAGGGTCCTCAACATTGTTGAGGCTTTCCGTAAGGAATCGACCAGAAAATGCTATGCCTTTAAAACTCATTCATTCCCATAGATGCCATATGGCGTCAGAAGCATCCATTGCTGGAATGGACCCAAAATATCCACCAGGAGCAAATGAGTTTTTAAATGGAAGAGATTCTCTATCTGGTGTCCAGGCAAAGGGTTGGACCCATTGTCCTGTCCAGTGGCTAGCATTTTGGACTATGTTTGGTCCCTCTCCCAGCAGGGACTTCAGTCGATGACCCTAAAGGTGCACCTGGCAGCCATTTCTGCTTACTGGGCGCAGGCCGGTCATCAGTCAGTGGCGCAGGAGAAGGTGGTCGGGCGCTTCTTCAGAGGCCTAGATCACATATCCCTTCCGGTGCGTGAACCTCCACCTCTGTGGGATCTACTGCTGGTTTTGGCAAAGCTCATGGGCAAGCCATTCGAGCCACTGCACAAATGTGACATCTCACATTTGTCGTGGCAGACTGCCTTCTTGGTGGCTATCACGTCAGCCAGAAGGACTGAGGAGTTACAGGCGCTCTCTATCTAGTCTCCTTACCTGGTCTTCCACAGGGACAAGGTTGTCCTGCACCCCCAACCGAAATTCCTTCCGAAGGTGGTGTTGGAGTTTCACCTTAACCATGTGATTACTCTCCTGGTGTTCTACCCCAGTCACATCTCGGAGGCAGAGTACAGGCTCCATACTTTGGACCTGAGACAACACTCGCCTACTACAAAGAGCGAACGGCGGAAGTTCAGGGAGAGGTTCGTCAGCTGCTTGTCAGCTACGCTGAAGCCGCACCTGGCAGACCTGCAGCCAAGCGGACAGTAGCTCAATGGATTACATCTTGCATTGACCTCTGCTGTAGGTTGGCGGGTAGGGAGCCTCCAGTAGGGCTTAAGGCTCATTCCACCCGCCATACTGCTGCTTCTAGGGACGTCCCTATCCAGGAAATCTGCAGGGCTGTTACCTGGAAGTCAGCACACACCTTCATTTCCCATTACCACATCGACCTTGGGTCACACCGGGATGCTGATCTTGGAGCCTCAGTTCACCAGTCCCTCTTTCCTAAGTAGGGGGTGTGCGTCTTTCCTCCCTCTTCCTGGAGAACTGCTAGGAGTCTGCTAAGAAGTGTGGATATAACAACATATCCACGATCCTAGAAAAACAGGTTACTCACCTGTCACAGTAGTTCTAGGAGTGGTATATGTTGTTCATGCACACTGACCCACCCGACCTCCCCGGCTTCAACACACAAACCTGGCTTCCATCAGGCCAAGATCTGGCATCATGGGGTGGAGCCGAGGGTTATACCACCCGGGTGGGTGGGAGGAGCCAGCTTGAAGATTTCTGGCACGTCTTAAAGCGGCAAGGTACCTGCCAAGAAGTGTGGATGAACAGCATATACTACTCCTAGAACTACTGTTACAGGTGAGTAACCTGTTTTTCAGTGGAACTGCTACAGTGTGGATGTGAACCATATACCACTCCTAGATCTACGGTTACAGGTGAGTAACCTATTCTTTCCCATCATATCTTGGTGTGGCATAGTACTATGATGTTTTATCATTTACTTGCTGGGTTCGTGAATTTCAAATCTACTAATATTGAATTAAAGGAAGGGCCCTGATTTTGTAAAATACTACCCTTGAAATGTCTCACTAATGTGAGCAACCAGCGTGTTTAGGTGGTGTTTTCTGTACACGGGTCTGTGACAGGGCTCCGGTCTCCTGTACCAGTCCACCATTTTGTATGTTATGTTTACATTCTGCAGCTCTCGGTGGGCTGCTCTGAGGACAGGAGATGCAGTGTCTTTCTGTGGTCCTATTTATTTCACTGGGACCCAGGTACAACCCTGCATTATCCTGTCCTGCAGCACAGCTCTCTGGGAGGGGTAGATCATCAAGGTATCTACCCTTTAGAATGCTTGTCCACCAATTAGAAAGCTCTTAACGCACAGACAGTATAATCAAATATAAAATATTACATGGGTGATAGCAGAGCCTTATTTGGTGACAGTGTATAACTTTGTCTCACAACGAAGTTCACTAACTGGGAATGTAGATATCTTTTTCGAGGAGCTCTCCCTCCATAGAGCCACATCTTTGGAACTGTAAACTATTAACGACAGGAACAATCAGAAACGTTCACATAGCTGGGGCTGCCCATGTTGGCGTATGTCAGTGCTGTCTATGTAACGTTAGTGGCCCCATACCTCTTCAGTTTTGTTTCTCCCACCATTGCCTTCATGTCAGACCTAAGAAATGGCTTCATTGAATTCCATCACTGACGATTTTCTTTCATTACTTTTTACTGTAACATGTAGCTTACTTTTGCTATTTTTGTCAGTACAAGTGTCACTGCTTGTTTCTTTTTAGTTGAGAGGGGAAAAAAAAACTACAAGAACAGCTCCTGGGCCTACTTCTGTGCCAGGCTTCCCTGTTGCTCTATGAATCCAGCTTCTCCAGTCTTAGGGAACGGCACTGCTACCTCAGTGTTGTGCTGTTCTTCTCTGGCCATCCTGTGGTACGATCAGCTGCCTGACGCTGTTGTTCTTCCCCCTGGATTCTGGTGATACATTGCAGGGTTCCTCTCTGGC
Source organism: Neoceratodus forsteri (assembly GCA_016271365.2). NCBI lineage: Eukaryota > Metazoa > Chordata > Ceratodontiformes > Ceratodontidae > Neoceratodus > Neoceratodus forsteri. The sequence goes on along the minus strand of JADMNL010000036.1, from coordinate 58,621,077 downwards.
TGTGTCCTCAGCCTCCATCGTCGCTTCAACTGTCTTTGTGGTACAAAGATCAGTTACTGATTTATTTGTTTTATTTATTTATTGAATTTTGAAATAAAACTTTTATTAAGCTTTTACATCTCAATCTATATATGTATATAATTCAAAACAATAGACCAACGATGTACTCACAATAGGACTTTAAAAAAGTAACCAAGAAGACAAGTAAATACAAGGGCGAACAAAGTACACAAACCAGTAAACAACATCAACAAAGGAAGAAAAAAAAAGAAGGGAGGGGCACAGACCCAGTGGAGAGATTAGAATAAAACTGTAAGCTATGTTATAGGGGACCTCAAAGGACCTCTGAGGGGGAAGAGGTATTTCTTACTATTGGTAATAAGTTAATCTCAATTGATGGCACCATATAAAGGGGTAATCCTTATACTATGATATTAAATATAATATAGTTTCTAGAGTTACCTTTAGGATTCCTAGATTAATGATTCAGCTGGTAGATAGTAGTTTTTCATTCTAAAGGAAGTTAATTAAGTGGGAGCAAAGAGAGCCAAGATTCCAAAGTTCTCACTCTCTAAAATCCAGTGTTTCATAATTCAAAATAGATCCTGGGAAGGCCAACACTCGTAAAATAGTATACACTTAAAGTTAAGAGTATAAAACCATAATATCCAGCACAGTTGTATTCTCTTTCTCTGCCTGAAAGTGGAAAAAAGGAAGCCATCTTCCCAAAAATGTTTGCTTTTGTAATCTCAGGTATGCAGTAAGGTTCTCCATTTCTTGTACTTGTTTGCAGATAGAATACCATAAATCAAAAGTTGGGGGAGTTTTATTTAACCAGTGTTTTGTAATAACTTTCTGGGCTGCCGCTATCAATATCAAAAACAAATATAAATACCTCTTGGATACAGTCTGAGGGGGAGGAAGGCCCAACAGCCAGTACTGAGGGTCCTGTGGGATTTGTACCTGAAGTATTTTTTCAGTAACTTGAATGATCTGTTGCAAAAATGCCCGTATCCCTGGACAGGACCAAAAAATATGGGCATGGGTGCCCCGTTCCCCATAACCCCTCCAACAGAGATCGGAGGCAGAGGCACTGTAATGGGAGGTAATAACCGAGGTGCAGAAATATCTTACGTTTACTTTCCATCGAAACTCCTGCCACAGGGGCGAGGCCAATTATTTATTGAATTTTGTTGACCCGGTAGGCTCACTGAGACTAGAAGTCCCTTTTTCAGGGGCGTTTCGGGGGAGGGGGGATACAGATGGTAACCTACTGAAACTGAACCAGATTAAGCTGTTGGTGGTATCTTTTCTTTTTTTTAAGTGAATGGGGGAAATTTGGCCTGGTCATCAGGGAAGTTCCCCATCTCTCCTGAGGGGGAGGACTTTGAGTCCGAGATGGAGGAGCCAGAAGTTGATCTGGCAGTGGAGGAGACGGCTGGTTTGCATCCCTCACATGGTAGCCAGCACAGCGTCTTTGAGACCGAGACCTCGTTAGTGTCTAGCAGATAGTCTGAGATTCCACTACCGACAGCAAATAGTTCTGAGGTTCGCCCGGAACACCTTCAGTGGAACGAGGGAGCAGAGACTCCATAAACGGGGGACCTAGTATCACAATTGCAACTTTTGGAACAAAACTATATTTTTTCTAGAGAAAAACATTTAAAAGGTATGTCGACTCACTCTTTGAAAGAACCTTTAGCTCCGAAACTATGTGAAGCTGCTCCGACAGCTGACAGTGTTTTTTCGTCTGGTGCTGATACCTTGCAGTCTAAAGGTGACAGTTGTAGAGCAGGACTTGCACAATCTTCTGAGGGGGAAGAGTGGAACGCCAGGACTGTGTTGGAGAGAGCTGGATGGATCCAAGATTCAGTCGGGACTTGGCTCCCCGATCCGTTGATTCCACTTCCGGGTTCATCCCCAGTTGTGTTACAGCCTCACACTGCAAACATTGTGGTTGTAGGAGTGGATACTGGAGGCACGGACAGCAGGGCCCACTGTATTTCGATGGGACACGACGAGTTGTCTTTACAAGACGTGGACATGCAAACAGAGCAGAAGGACATGGATTGTGGTTTACCAACAAGTGCGGGACAGCCGACGGGTGTCGCTACGCTGCTGGGGGCCCAGGACTCTCCAGGTATTTCTTACTCCCCAGTACTGTCTTTGAATTAAATCCTTTGTGAAGCCTTGACTACAGTAGAGCCACCCAATATGGACGTTATTAAGGACATTGAGGGACATGATTTAACTATTGAAGGGGATATGATTGTTGAAGGGCAAGTACCTGTTGCAAATAGAGTTGCGTATGCCAGTTTGTTAAAAAAGCCCTTAGAACAAGCCAAAAGATGGTTTGTGGTACAAGTGAGGTATGTAGGAGGTTTAGAACTACCTCCAGATAGGGCTTATGTTGGAAAACATCTGATAAAACAAGATATGGGTTTTACGCCATCAGAGGTGTATGCACTAATACATGCTCCAGGGGAAGCCTCTTTTGACTTAAGTTTTCGTTCTTCCTCCTTGTTGGATAGATTTTGGCTTTTATATAATGCTCATAAACATACCCCACTGTGGTTCCCTTTTCAAGCAATTCCACTTACAGAACCTACCTTTAAGATAATTACCATCCTCTTTAGAAACGAAGGGGTTAACGTCACAGATATCCTTTACTGGTTAGGAACAAAGTGTGACGTAAAAGATACTCCAGAACCTATAATGGATGAGGATGGTTTTTGGACAGGGCGATGGAAAGTTAAAATTCAACTTTGACAGGATGATTTTGGGATTAAACATTTACCTAATTGTTTTTACCTGGGGAAAGACAAAGGGGTGATATTTTACCAGGGACAACCCAGACAATGTTATAAATGTGGCTCCCCGAGACACCTCAGTAACACTTGTGAGATTCAGAGATGTTTGCATTGTGGTAGTCAGGGGCATACCAGTTCAGGGTGTACGGTTCCCCCTGTTTGTCATTTATGTGATGAAGAAGGTCACTATTTTTTCTTGTCAGTGGGCCTCTCATAATAATGGGAATGGGTACTTTGCCTAACAAGATTTTTATATCACTCGTGCTACTAGAAAGGACAGCGGCACTCATCCCCCTCCACCCAGACAGAAGAGTGCAGCTCCCCCCCCCCACCTTCACAGACAAAGGCTGCTACCCTCCACCTAGACAGGAAGCTCCCCCCCCCCCAACTAGTCCACAGAGGGAGACACCATTGTTGTTAAAAAAACAGGGATCTGGGTTTACAGCCCTCTTCTATGGCACAGGTTATTGATCAGGAAGGGAGGTCTCAGGTTGGGGAGGTAGAGGTTTTAGTCCTCTCTAGTCAGAAGGAGAGGACAGCTGCTCTTGACCCTGAAATGCCACCGCCCCAAGCTCCCTCCTCTTCAGGAACTGCTTTTACTACTGTGGTCTCTAAATCCCATCCAGTGCCTGGGCAACCTGTTGTGGAGATTCCTTTACAGAATAAATATGAGGTCTTACAATGGGGAGACACCGAGATGGGTGATGATTCGGCCAGACTGTGAGATAATTCATCCTGTGTAGGAGAAATTTCAGATCATGAGGGGCAAGATTCACAGTTGGCAGGAAAAGTTAAAAAAAAGAAACGCCGTTTGGGGACTCAACATAATTTAAGAAAGAAAAAAGCAACCGATGTATACAATTCCTGAAGGATTCTTCCTTACGGTTGGCATCACTTAATGTGAACAGCTTGAAATCTGATAGGAAAAGGAAATCAGCTTTTCAATATTTCCTTTCCCAGACTTTTGATATCATCCTCTTTCAGGATACACGGCTTTTTTCATGTACTGAGATTCAAAAAGCAAAGGACAAATGGATAGGAGGTGCCTCCTATTGGTCAGTGGGAACTGATACCTGCAGTGAGGTTGGGATATGCCTTACAAACACCAAGATAGAAGTCACAAGAATCCAAGACATTATACCCGGTAGGGCCATGTTAATGGATTTTGTGGTAGAACAACAAGCCTTTCGTTTACTGAATGTTTATGCTCCACAGGAAAGAGCAAACCGCACAAAGATGTTTAACATCTTACAATCCTTCAGCTTTGCCCAGTTTGGGCAAACACTCTAAGGTTCCAGACGCCCAGGCCAAACCCTCTTCGGAGCTCCGCTCCCCGGTTCTGGCCTCTTTGAAGCTGACACCAGCTAAAGCACTGACGCCGGCTGAGGTTCCTGCTGTGGAAGACACTCCTGTGGAGGGGCGCCAGTTAAGGTTCCGTCGCCGGCCCCTAGATCTTCCACTCCTCAGGTCTCTTTGGGGGATTCCTCTGCTGATGCCTTGCTGGATCCTCCGGCTTCTCCGGTCCCCTTGTTAGGGACGGCGGCCTCTGTTTTCAACAAGGAGGAGTTGCAGGATCCCTTCTCCTTCTGGTGGAGTCAGGTAAACAAGGAGGAGACTCCACCGGAGCCGGACCCGCCACCAGTTCCTGATCGGTCGGACAACGAGGAGTAAGAGGGTCTATCCGTCGGTTTGCAGGAGAAGACCCCTGAGCGGCCTAATCCCCGCTGTCCCTCGGGTGCTCATTCCTGGCCCTGGTCTGGGGACAGTCGTCAGCACCCTTCCCGGTCAGGTAGCCGTCATCGGTCTCAGCCCAGGAGCAGATCCCACAGCTGCCATAGATCTTCTTCCAGGCGGGCTTGCTTCTCTTCCCGACGCTGGTCCCCACACCAGCATCAGTCAGTGCTCCGTCGTCGGTCCCCGGACCAGTGTCTGTCGGTTAGTCACCGACGCTCGAGTAGAGGTAGTCCAAGACACAGCTCAGGCTCCTCTCGGCCTAGTAGCCGGTCTTCTTCTTTCTCTTCCTCATCTTTCCTAGGTGTTGGGGATTCCCCTGAGGATAAGGACCAACTCCGCTCGCCTCCTGACAATCCAACTTTTATGGATGTCATGAGGCACATCCAGGCCTCTAATGAGTGGGAGATGGAGGACCTGGATCCGGAAACCCGGCGACTGGCCCATTACCTGAGGCAGAAGGAGCCCAAACCTCTTGTGGTGCCTCCTTTGGTGGACACTTTCCAAGACCTCACTAGGATAACTTGGAAGCATCCAGCATCAGTCCCGGCGGTTTCAAAGAAGTCAGACAGGCTGTACAAGGCCCCGAGGGATGAGCCTTTTTTGGCAGAACACCCTCAGGTGGACTCTTCAGTTATTATGGCTGCCCATGACAAATCCAAGCAGCCCAAGCATCTCAACTCTCGGTCTCCTGACCGGGAATCCCGTTATTTGGACCAGGTGGGCAAGAAGGTCTACTCTGCCTCCACCTGCTCCATTCACTCCCTGAACTTCCTCACGCATATGGTCCCATACCAGAATGCACTTTGGGAGAGGGGACAAGAGCTGGCCAATGCCTCACCAGACTCCGCTCAGAAGACGGAGCCTCTGGATATTCTCAAATCGGGCTCGGACGTAGGCATGCATGTCCTTTGTGCCTCGTACGGCACTGCGGATACAGCAGCCAGAGCAGCAGAGGGAGGTGTCTGTCTCCGGTGCCATGCCTGTTTGAGAGTCTCAGGTTTTCACCAGGATCTGCAGTCCGGAATCCAGGACCTCCTGTTCCAGGGTTCTGTCCTCTTTGGGCAGGAGACGGAGGCTCTCATCTCCAGGAGTCAGGCAAATCTATCTGGTCTGTCCGACAGATGTATCGAGGGGACCAGAATCATGCTAGACGTCGGCCTTTTCATAAGCCCTCAGGCTGTCAAGCCTGTAGCAGTCAGCAATGTCAGAGAGGCGACTTCAAGAGGAAATCCGGCAACCAGCATCCTGGAGGCACTCCTTTTCAAGGCCCAAAGATCTCCCCAGCCTCTCTGCCCACCCCCGACTCCGCCCAATATCTCCTTTCTGAACACCCCCTCCTGAGAAGGCACCAGGGAGGCGGTGGGGGGGTCGCTTCTCCCTTCATCTGGAGGGATGGAGCTCCACAACAGCAGACTAGTGGGTCCTGGACATTATAAGGAGGAGACATACACTGGAGTTCACCGAGATCCCACCAGAAACTCCACCAAGGTCCTCCAGGTATCCTCCTTCTCACATCCCCCTTATAGAAGGAGAGATTCAGGCCCTCTTGCTAAAAAGGGCGATAGAACCAGTTCCTCTGCAGCAGCGAGGAAGGGGGTATTACTCCCACTTCTTCCTGGTTCCAAAGAAGACGCAAGACCGTCAGCCCATCCTGGACTTCAGTTCTCTAAACGTCTATATCGAATACTGAACGTTCAGAATGGTGACCCTTCCAGGTCTCATTCCTCTGCTGCACCAGGTAGACTGGCTCTGTTCCCTGGATATGCAAGATGCGTATATGCACATCGGGGTCTCCCCCTCCCCCCCCAACAGGAAGTACTTGAGGTTCCACTTTCAGGGGGAGCACTGTCAATTTTTGGTTCTTCCGTTCGGCCTCCCCTCCGCTCCTCGAGTCTTCACCAAGCATCTGGCAGTGGTAGCTGCGGCTTTAAGATGCCAGGCACATTATGTCTTCCCTTACCTCGACGATTGGCTGCTCGCAGTCCCAGCAAGGATGTGTCTTCTTCCAGCTCTCTGAGACACTTATACTGTGTTCCGAGACGTGGGGATCACCTTGAACCTTCCAAAGACTCGTCTTTATTGGAGCGGTCCTGGATTAGGTCCAAGGCATGGCTTTTCTTCCTCCTAAGAGAGGACATCGCCTGCGGGAGATAGCCGGATCGGTTCTAGTAACCCCTCAGGTCCAGGCCAGGTCCTTCCTCAGACTTCTGGGACACATGGCGGCGGCCATCCCTGTCAAACCTTTGGCCTGCCTCCACACGAGGGTCCCACAATGGATGCTCAGGATGCAGTGGGATCAAAGCTCCGACAGTCTAGACCACATGGTCAGGATCACAGAGCCAGTCAAGAGACCCTGGTTTGGTGGTTGGACCCCCTCAATCTGGAGAAAGGGGTCCCCTTCTGTCAGGAGCCCTAAGTCAGACTCTAACAACAGATCCATCCGATTTGGGGTGGGGGGGCGCACCTAGGGGCCCGCCGAACTCAAGGTGTCTGGACTCCAGTGGAGCGCACCGTCCACATCCGTGTTCTGGAAATGCGAGCAGTCCTCAGTGCTCTAAAAGCCTTTCAAGAGGACCTTGTGCCAGGCTCTCTTCTCATTCAGACGGACAACATGGCAGTCATCTTTTACATCAACAAGCAAGGGGGAACTCATTCCTACCTCCTGTGCAGGGAGGCGATGAGAGTCTGGTACTGGGCGCTGGAGTGTCACATTCGTCTGTCCGAGGTGCATGTTCCAGGCATCCAGAATGACTTGGCAGACAGCCTAAGCAGGTCTTGGTCCAAGGCGCATGGGTGGGAGTAGCTATGGTTAGTAGCGGACCAGCTCCTTGGCACTTGGGGTCGTCCAGAGCTGGATCTCTTTGCATCTCCGTGCAGCGCCAGACTGCCAGTTTTCTGCTCGCGAGAGCACACAGCTGGTGTTTTCTGGCCAGATGCGTTGTCCCTTTGATGGGCAGGGAGGTTTCTTTACGCCTTCCCTCCCTTCCCTCTCATTCAGAGAGTCTTATTGGAACTCCAGGCCGAAGGGGCCCGAGTGATTCTCATCACCCCACTATGGCTTTGGCAGATTTGGTTCCCACTAATTCAGCGGTCGTCCTCAGAACCTCCAGTTCCACTACCAATATGCTTGCAATTGCTGTCCCAAGATCAGGGCAGGCTGGTTAATCCAGATCTCAGTCTCTGCACCTTCATGCTTGACTCCTGCAGACATAGTCAGATTCAGGTACGGGGTTTCCCAAGAGGTGGCGGATGTCCTCGTCTCAGTGAGGAAGCCCTCTACACACTACACTTATGCTATGAAGTGGAAGCTTTTTTGTTTGTGGGCTTTGTCTCACCATCTGAACCCCCTTACCTGTTCCGTGAACTCAGCATTACAGTATCTCCTCTCCTTATACCAGCAAGGCTTGAGCTACTCTTCTGTAAAGGTGCACATGTGGGCCATCTCGGCATATCATGTCCTCTTGGGAGATAGGACCTTGGCCCAACTGGGCGTGGCCCACACCTTCTTACATTTGAGATCGCCCATTAGGGATCCTGTCTCTCCCTGGGACCTCCTTTTTGTGTTGGAAAAGCTCACCTTCTCCCCTTTTGAACCAGCGGCTGATTGTGAGTTGCATTATCTTTCCTGGAAGGTTTGTTTTTTAGTTGCTGTTACTTCGGCTCGAAGGGTTTCCGAGCTTCAGGCCCTGATGTGTAAGGAGCCTTATTTAGTTTTTCACAGGGAAAGGGTTTCCCTTAGAACAAATCCTAAGTTCCTTCCCAAAGTGGTCTCGGAGTTGACCCTCAACCAATCGGTTGACCTTCCAGTCTATTATTCTACCCCTGCCAATAGGGGAGAGGCTCTCCTACACACATTGGATGTTCCCAGGGCGCTGAGGTACTACCTGAGGCGCACAGCTTCACACTGTAAATCGGAGCAACTGTTTGTGGCCTTCACCCCACAACACCTGGGCAAACCGGTGTCTAAACAAACTATTTCCAGGTGGCTTGTCCACTGTATTGTACTTTGATACGACAAGCACAGCAAACCTCTTCCGGGTCTGGTTAGAGCTCATTCCACCAGAGGGGTTTCTACCTCCTTTGCCTCCTTAAAGAATGTCTCTATAAGAGACATTTGTGCTGCTGCCACTTGGAATTCAGTGCACATCTTTGTGAAGCACTGTAGCCTGGATATTGCCTCCAGGCGCCGTGACAGTTTCAGCTTGGCAGTCCTTCAGGGACTCTTGTCCTGATTTGCTGTATGTCAGCCATTTTTGATCCTTCTTCCTCCCAGGGTTAACCACCTCCTTGGCGCGGGACAGCTTGGGAATCTGTCCTAATGGTTATAGCCTGCTGCAAGAGCTCCCACTCGAAGTAAGATAGTACAGTTACATAAGAACTTACCGTAACAGTAGATCTTCGAGAAGAGCTCTTGCAACAGATGTTGCTTTCCCACCCTCCTTCCCCCTGGTGAGGTTTACAGCATGTCTTTGACAAGCTTCGCTTGGTTCGCTTGCTAGGGTCCGTTCGCGGGTCTTGGCAGGGGGGCTGAGGTGGAGCCGGGGTCTGCCCCCTTTTATGGCGTGACCGATGTCAGGGTGGAGCTGGCATCAGGGTCGGTCCCTGCTGGCTACTGCTAGCCAAGTTTTTTCCGGCGAGTCCTAAGGCCTGTGGCGTTAGTCCTAATGGTTATAACCTGGTGCAAGAGCTCCTCTCGAAGATCTACTGTTACGGTAAGTTCTTATGTAACTGTACTTTCCTGCTGTCATGGCCCTGATCCACTCAGGGTTTTCCCCTGCTATCATGAATGTTCTCTTGGCAGCTTGACTGACATTTTCTTGGCACCTGTGTTCCCAGTTATGGCCACGTTACAGTATTTGGTGTGCCTCTCTCCCTGGGCCCTTCTATTATCCAGTCGGGTGTGCTTTGGTCCACCTGTTGTCCCTCTAGAACTCTGGCCTCCTGTACTCATCAGTGTAGATGCAGTCACCACACTTTTCTGCATTTTCCTGCCCTTTGCATGGGCATGACTGTGACTCGGGTGGTGTCCCGCAGGTTCTTTGCACTGCTCCTGCTCTGGTACCCCCCAGTCTGTAGACCAGTTCTGGTATGGGACCTTCATAGATAGTGTATAGTGCTGCTCCCAAATCCACCCTTGCCAGATTGGACACCCTCTTTCACTCCTTCTGCTGTTTGACTCTGTTCTGCCCCCCCCTCCATGGACCCATCTCTGCGATCTCAAGCTCTCTCCCTCCCATCCATTGAATCCAGACACCTCATCCACTCTGCTAGCTTTGTGGCCGAATTCTGGTTTGGGTCACTGCCCCCCTACCTCACCTCTACTCTCTCTTCCTCCCTATTCTCTCCACAACACCGGACTCAGATCCCTGGCTGTCCTCCACTGGTCCACCACTGTTGGTCAGTCTGCCTTCCCATATTGTTGTCCTGAACTGTTGAATACCCTCCCCTACACCATCTGAAATGTGCCTCCCCCACAGTCCTTTCCTCCCTTCTACATAACTGCACGGCCCCGTACCTATTCCTCAGCCCTGATTCGCCATTCCTCCAAGCCCAGGCCCTCTCCACCTCTCAAGCTAACCTATTATCCCTCAATTCCTCCAGGTACTGTAACTGTCGCCACACAACAATTTTAGACCTGTACTACTCACTGTGTGCCTGCCCCCAACTTGCCTACCTTTTAGTACATAGGTAATTCTTCTCACAGACTAGCAATCCCTCAATACCGCTACAACCCTCCAGTCTACTCCCATCACACCTTGCACAGTTCTGTATCTTGCTCTTGTCATCCCTGGAACCTCCCTGTCTTTTGTTCAGCATTTTCTCTTAGGTGTCCGCCACCTTCTCGGTAAAGAAGTATTTCCTGATGTTACCCCCCTCCAGTTGGTGATCATGACCCCTTTTCCTGGGGCATCCCTTCAATTGGAATAGGTTCTCAGTAGACACTTTGTTGATCTGTTTTAGGTACTTAAAAGTCTCTATTATGTCCCCTGTCTCCCTCTTCTGTTCCAGGGAGTACATGTCAAGGGCTCCCAGTCTCTCCTCATACTACAAGTGGTCTAGCCCCTTCACCATCTTGGTTGCCGTCCTTTGTACCCGGGAGGGAGAGGGAAATCACAGCAAGGCTAGAGGATGCTAGGCAAAAGGGCAGACTGGGTGGGCCTGGTGGGCCTTTTCTGCCATCACTTTCCTATGTTCCTATGTTCTCCATTCTGTACTAATACTGCTGTTTTCTTCCATCAAGGTTTGCTATTAATTGTGTTTGGGGTCATTATCCACAACATGCAGTTGTATTCAATGGATATTGCTATGTCTGCTGTCCCATATTGAGACAATACATTAATGTAACCTGCATTTCATTTATTCTGTGGCATTGTTCTCTCCTAATGTATCTCCTACAACTATTGTATTATGTTATTGTAACACTGTACATACTATTACTATTGTAAGTTTTGTCCCCGCTGGCGCATCTGGAAAAAGCAATATTGCTCAGTGTGCCTTCCTGGTGAAACCTGTAAATAAAATAAGTAAATAAAATAAATTGGGTTCTGGGGTCCCTTATAGGGGCTCCATTACGACCTGCTGCCACTTGTGATATGTTTCATTTTCTGAACAACCTTTGTCTGATTGTCATCTCCTTTGCTCACCATGATTCAGAGCTACAAGCACTGGTTGTTCTCTGAGATCAAGGTTTCCCTCTGAACCCATTTTCAGTTCCTTCCTAAAGTGCTGTCTGACTTTCATAGAAACATAGACTTTGATGGCAAATAAGGACCGCTTGGCCCACTCAGTCTGCCCATTTCCCTACCTGTTGTATAAGCTGCAGCTTCTAGTTTACCTACAGCCTACTTCCTCCTACCCCCCACTATAATTGCCTTATGGCTGTCTCATGCATTCTTGAATTCCCCCACTGTTTTTGACCCCACAACCTCCTCAGGAAGGTGATTCCATGCGTCCACCACTCTCTCCGTGAAAAAATATTTCCTCATGTTGCCCTAGACCATCCACCCTCTATCTTTAAATTGTGCCCCTTGTTCTTGACATCTCTCTTTCTGAAAGATGCTACTTTCTTGGACTTTGTTGATTCCTTTGAGGTACTTGAAAGTTTCTATCATGTTCCCCCCTTTCCTCAGGGTATACATATTAAGCCCTCAGTCTCTCTTCATATGGCTTCTGATGCAGACCCTGCACCATTTTAGTTGCCCCTCTCTGGACTGCCTCTATCCTGTCTATGTCCTTGCGGAGATGGGGTCTCCAAAACTGTGAGCAGTACTCCTGATGGGGTCTCACCAACTGTCTGTACAGAGGGATAAAAACTTCCTGTTTTCTACTGGTGTTGCCTCTCCCTATGCATCCCAGTATCCTATCCCCCATGCTGTCCTTACTGCCTTCTCACATTAAGGTCATCTGCTATGACTACCCCCAGATCCCTTTCCATTTTTGTTGTTAGTACCCCCACATTGTGTAATCTTCCCCTGGGTTTTTGTTTCCCAGGTGCAGTACTTTGCACTTCTTTGCATTGAATCTAAGCTGCCATACTTTTTTTTTTTAAACTTTATGTTTATTGTTTTGATAAAACAACAAAATAGAGTACAGTCATCTGTAAGGCATCAGTTGTTGCACAGATACATCCAGTGTACATCAGGTTTAGACAAGAACCTATACAGAATTATCTAGGAAACGGGGGAAAGTACAAATTAATTTGTTAGACATCAATGTACCTGAATAGCTACAGCTATCTAAGGCTTTTGGGGTACAAAACCAGAATGTGTCAATTTAAAATGATTTAAACTCAACATCCAGTGTTGATATGTCCCCAAATCCACAGTAAGTTACCTTAACATATTAAAGTGCCAATAAAAGCAGCCCCCACATCTTTAAATCTGTATTAAACAAGTCATCAGGAAGAAAACCAATTACTTATTATTGACTCTTTAACTAATTCTTAAACCTGACTGACATAAGAGAAGTAAATATCTTAGCTTTGAATAAAGAAGCCCGTTGTAGTTATCCATATAATTAACTATGGAGAGAAGATCAAAGCAAATCAGGCAATGTAATTAAGTTCAAACAAGATCGTCTGCAAAAAATGTCAAGTTTCTTCGTCTGAATCCTCTGATCGATGACCTTCCGATGCCTGGAACTCCCGACTAATGGCCTCCACTTTTTTCCCCCACTTCCACTGGGTCGTTGAACTGAAACAGGCGTCCACCATAATGAATCCGAAGCCTAGCAGGCATCAACAACGAGTGGGAAACCCCCAAGGCTCTAAGTCTGGCCCGAACTGAGTCAAACTTCTTCCGTCTTGCCCTTGTAGCAAACGAGAGGTCCGGGAACAAGTGCACCACTTTCCCCTCCAGAGACAGTCCATCTGCAGACCTTGCGGCCTGCAACATCATATCCCGAACTGTAGAGCTAGCAGTAACCAGAAGGATCACTCTTGGTAAGTCTCCACGTGGACCAGCTGCCGGGGTGTTATTCTAAAGGCTTTCCAAAGATTATCAACCAGCACTTCTGAAGGAAGGTTTAACACCTCGGGAAGCCACGATTTCAAAAAGGTGATGAGCTCTGCCCCTTCGGCTCCCTCAGGAAGGCCCACAATACGAATATGGGAGGCACGATTAGAGTTCTCCAGTGCTTCAAGCCTGTAGCGTAGCTGGGCATTCTCCTGGACTAGTTTAGAGGTTGTTGTTAACGCCTGGGTAGCTGCCTTCTCAGCCGATGTGGTGATATTAGTCGCCGAGTCAATTTTAGCGTCTTGCTCCGCGAATCTCTGGAGTATTGACTCCACTTTTATATCAATGGCCTGCATGGCTGATTGCAATGCTTTCCATGGAGGTTCTGACCCACTAGACGTCGATGCAGTTACGGCCTGGTCTGGTACAGTAGGTTGCGTTTTCGATCCGCTGCTAGTCGTTTTTTGCATTCTTCCCATATTACAAGTTTGGTGTCGCTAGAATCCGGGAAGTAAGGTCTATACAAATCTGTAATTGAAAGTTGCTTCTTTCGACTTGTTAATAGGTTTTTTAGAGATTTATTTCTGTTGATGTGAAGAGCTGTTTTCAGGCACGTCTTGCCAGATAGCTGCTCAACAGCGCCCCCCCAAGCTGCCATACTTTTGACCATTCCTCCAGTCTTGCCAAGTCCCTTCTCATCCTTTCCACCCCCACCTTGTGTATCAGCTCTGTTGCAGAACTTTGTGTCATCTGCAAAGAGGCATACTTTTCCTTCCAGACCCTCTGCAATGTTTCCTATAAAGACATTAAAGAGGAATGGTCCCAGTACTGAACCCTACGGTACCCCACTAGTAACCCTCCTTTCTTCGGAGTGAGTTCCATTTACCATTACCCTCTGTGTCCTGTTGTGCAGCTAATTTGTTACCAATCTACCACCTTGGGACCCACTCCCATGCTGGCTAACTTGTTTATTAATCTTTGTGTGGGACTGTGTCAAATGCCTTGCTAAAGTCTAAGTAGGCCTTATCCACAGCCCCTCCCTGGTCTACTACTTTGATCACCCAGTCAAAGAAATCTATTAGTAAAGCTACCAACAGTCCCTATTTTCCCAGGACAGTCCCTATTTTAGGCATCACGTCCTGGTGTCCCCACAGGTTTTGCAAAATGTCACTTTTGTCCTGGTTTTTGCTTCCTTGTCCCAGTTTTGTCCCTTTTTTTTTTTTTGCTGACTGCTAATCCGTGAGTGACAGTTATTTCGGCACCCACTGTGGCACTGCTCGGGCTAGACAGCAGTTTGCAACTTCAAGCCCTGCACCTGTGTTGCACCGCAAGCATGTCAGTGGGAACACAGTAAAGCATGTTCCGTCCTGTTAGATTAGACTGGGTAGTAGTGCAAACAAGCGCATGTGGACATCTGACTGCCAGCAGCTGAGAGGGACTCCAGACAGAGAAGAGACTGGCAGCAGTGAACCAAGTTACCCAAACCTGATCAGCTGTAGGGAAGTGTGTGAAAACAATCTGTTGTGGTGGTGGGAGTCACTGAAGTGAAGTTTGCTCCCCAAATGAGGTGAGTGTAAGTGGGTTGGATGGTACTGTCAGGAGGAGCAATACATGCAGCTGAAATGTCAGGTCACAATTTATCGCAGGTTTGCTTCTAATGAACTTTCTGTACACCATGGTTTGGAACTTGCTGCAGCAGAATGATGTATTGTTTTAATCTGGATGTTTGCTACTAGTGTTACTATGGGGCGGCATGGCCAGAGCAAGCAGCAAAATGTAATTGATTGTGTGCAGTTGTCTGAGGTGGTGCCTGTGGGAGTGACATGGCGGGGGAAGGAGTCATGGTCAGGATGGACTCTCCCAGTTGTAGGCCTCAGAATGTTGATAGCTTTCTCTATTAGGTTTGTCCAACATGACCTTCCCACTGTGAATCCATGCTGCTTTGGGTCCTGTGCCCCGCTGGCCTCTAGGTACTCAGCAGTTCTTTCTTTCAGAAGAATGATTCCATCATTTTCCCTATCACTGAGGTCAAATAACAGGTCTGTAGTTTCCTGCCTCTGCATTGCTCCCACTTTTGTGAAGGGGGATCACATCCGCTGTCCTCAGGTACTACCCCATCCTCCCATGATTTGTTAAAAAGGATAGTCAGTGGTGTTACTAGGTCTCCCCTTAATTCTTTTAGAATTCTGGGGTGAATCATGTCAGGCCCATTGCTTTGTCCACCTTGAGTTTTAGAATTTCTTTCAAGACCCTTTCAATCAAAAAATCAATCAAAATCTTTATTTATTCAGGCGAACATCATTGAGCATAGCTCATTTACAAGATGGACCTGAGTGGTCATAACAAAAAAGGTTAAAGAGTGTATACAAAAACATGATATTGAAATAGCACAAATACAAACATTTATGAGTGAGATAGATGTACAATTATTTACATATATACAAGGCAAAGGACAGTAAACCAAAACCTATTAAAGGTGAGAAACAAACAGTCTGGTAGGGATAAGGCTTGGATAATGGTACATGTGTGAGCATATATGTTTGAGGTTTGATGTGGAAAGGACCAGAGGAATGATAGAAGAATAGGGAGGAGCTTTAGAAGGGGTGGGGGTGGGAGAGAGAGGGTGTGGGGGTGTGGGGTGTGGGAGGACTAGGCCTTGTGGAAGCAATTGCATGAATCTGGGATTAGGCTGGTGTACAGCTTTTGAAGGATGTAAGGGGATCAGTGTTTCCATTTTCAATGTCTTTTGATAGAATTCCAGATAAGTGCCAGGGAATAACTGATTGCAGCTCTTCAAACCGGTGCAGGTGATAGGAATCTTCAGCAGGATCAGTTTGTTGATCCTCAAGGTGTAGGGCCTGGATGTGATCTGGTTGAAGCAGTCTGAGATGTAGGAAGGGAGTTTGTTTGTCAGAGCTTTGTAGATCCAGGTAGCAGCATTTTTCTTCTTCTATGTTGCAGGGATGTCCAGCTGACTGCATTGTAGAGAGAGCAATGATGGGTGCTAGAGGAAGGTCAGTAATGAATCTAATAGCTCTATGATACAGGGTGTCTAGTTTGTTTAGATGGGAGAGGGAGCAATGACCATAGAGGAAGTCAAGCGTAATCAATGAGGACATGAATGATGCAGGATTAATCTTTGTTTGGAATCTTTGGTCAGGTAGTGTTTGATTCTATAGAATAGACCAAGTCTTTGTCTTAGCTTTTCTGGAGCTCTTCAACGTGGGTAGTATAGTCTAGTTTATTGTCTATCCATACTCCCTAGGTATTTGAATTTGTCAACATATTCCAGATTTTCACCAAGGATGGTAGAGAGTTGTGGGAGGGTGAATGATGGGATAGTGGAAGAACAATTCTTGTGGGCAAAGAACATAGCTTTGGTTTTCTTAGCATTTAGTAATAATTTCTTTTTTAATAGGTTATGCTGGAGGAGGGAGAATTGAGACTGTAGGAGCTCACAGGCTTTTAATGGTGAGGGATTGCTCACATAAAGTACAGTGTCATCTGCAAAAAGGTGGATATTAGAAAGAGAGAGATTGGAGTCAATATTGTTGATGTAAATGGCAAAAGGATGGGACCCAGGATGGAGCCTTCAGGTACACCTCTTAGGAGTGGCTTAGGGGTAGATAGATCACCATCATTCTTTACCAGCTGTAGCCTTCCAGAGAGATAGCATCTGAACCATTTAATAGAGAGTGAGTCAAGGCCTATGGAGTTTAGTGAGGTGATTAGAAGATCATGATCCACAGTGTCAAAGGCTTTGCTTAGATCCAGAAACACAGCACAGGTATTATTCTTTTGTCTAGGGCAGTCTGCCAGTCATTTTGTGACTTTTGCTAGTGCAGAGATGGTGCTATGCATAGATCTAAACCCAGATTGAGCTGGATTTAGGAGAGATTGTTGGTATCAAGGTAGGCAGTTAACTGAGAGTTTACCAGCTTCTCAAGCATCTTGGATAGTATTGGTAAGATGGAGATGGGCCTATAATTATTGAGGTCCATGGGATCACCTGCCTTAAGTAATGGAAACACTTGAGCTGTTTTCCATATTGAGGGGATAGTACCAGTGACAAGTGATAGATTGAAGAGGTGGGTGAGGGGGGCGGTTAAGGCCTTTCTTCTGTGAATGGACTGGTGTCGACCCCCCTGCCCAGAGTGCTTCTATTATTTGGTTTAGGTAACTCCTCTTCATCTTCTTTTGTGAATACTGAGCAAAAGTATTCGTTCAGTATCTCTGCCTTTTCACTGTCTCCCTCTGCCCACTTCCCCTCCCCTTCCCTTTATTAAGCTTCACTATCCCTCCCTTGACCTTTCTTTGCTCCCTAATGTACCTATAAAAGGTTTTATCCCCCTTCTTAACTGAGTTGGCTGTCTTTTCCTCAGTTTGTGCCTTTGCTATTCTGACTGCCTTCCCCGCTTCCTTCTGCTTTAACAGATAGAGTTCCCTGTCCTGCGCCTTCTGTGAGTCCTTATACTTCCTGAATGCTATCATTTTCTCCTTAACCTTCCCCGCCACCTCTTTTGAGAACCATAGTAGTTTTTTACTCCATTTTGTTTTCTTTATATGTTTCACACAACGGCTTGTTGCCTGTATGATGGCAGTTTTGATTTTTCTCCATTGTTCTTCTGCCCCTCCTTTCTGGCCATTTGCTATCTATTGCATTCCTTAGGTATTCACCCATTTTGCCAAAGTCAGCCCTTCTAAAGTCCAGTATCCTTGCTTTTGTATGGCTTGTCTCCACAGTTGTGTTTGTCGTGAACCACACTGTGGTGGTTGCTTGTTCCCAGATGGCTACCCACTTCTAAATCTGTGATCCTCTCTCCATTTGAGAGTACCAGGTCTAAGATTGCTCCCTCCTGAGTGGGTTCCAATACTAGCTGTCTAAGGTATGCTCCCTGTAAGGCATCAAGAATGACCCTGCTCTTGGATGTGGCTGCAGTAAATGTGTTCTAATTAACAAATGGCATATCCAGGTCCCCCATCAACAATATCTCCCAATTTTCAGCCATTCTGAGAATGCTTTCCATCATTTCCTTGTCCATTTCCTCCCCCTGAGACGGGGGTCTGTATACAACCCCTGTGCGGATTGTGGTGCCACTCCCTGTCTCCAAGGTGACCCACAGTGCCTCCTGTCCTCCCCATTTACCCTTTAGTTCCTTCCCTTATGTAGAGAGCTACTCCTCTTCCTCTTCTACTCTCCCTGTCCCTTCTGTAGATTGTGTACCCTGGTATATTGACATCCCAGTCATGGGTTTCTGTGACTGCCACGATATCCAGCTGTCCCTCTTCCATCAGCGCCACTAGCTTAGGAGGCTTGTTACCCAGACTACAGGCATTGGTACTCATTGCCCTCCATTTAATGTTGGCATTACCCTTTTTTGCCCCATCCCTGCCCTTACTGCCTTTGCCTTTTTTTCCATTTACCTCTTTCCTGCCCTCTGTTGAACTCTGTACCTTGGTATTTACCTTACTAACTACCATGTTTTGTGGGGGGAGGTTTGGAATTTCCTGCTTCCTATCAGCACCTCCCCCCTTGGCTAGTTTAAAAGCTTGTCAATGAAGCATTTAAACCTATCACCTAGGAGCTTGGTTCCCTTCCTGGACAGATGCAGACCATCGTGCCAGTATAGAACCACATCTCTCCAGGTGGATCCCCAGTCCCCAATGAAGCCAAAACCCTGTGTCCTGCACCAGTCTTTCAACCATTCATTGAACTGCATGATGCGGAGTTCCCTAGTCTCACCCATGCTATAGACAGGCAGCACCTTCGAGAAGGTTACCGTGCGTGCTACCTGTCTGAGGCCCCTCCCCAACTCCACAGACTCCTCCTGCACTGCACTGATCCCATGCCCAGCTAGGTCATTTGTCCCAAGGTGGACAATGATGTCTAGTTCCATCTCCCGTGATGTTGCTCCTGCAATCCTGAGGATTCTCTTCCTGTCCCGGCAAGCTATGGCATCAGGCAAGCACCTAACCTCCCTTTCCCAACAATTGAGTCCTCCACCAGGAGCTGTTTCTTTCCCCGTGGTGTCCCCTGCCACCCTCCTGTGGGTCTCCCTTGTGGAGGTTCCCAGCATCATCCTTGGCCTCCACTGCAGGTGCCATCATAGAGGAACCTTGCTCTGCCAGAATGGCATACGAGTTGTGGAGAGGTACAGCTGGAGGGATACGCCTCTGTTCCACCACCCTCACCCCCAGAGCCCACTGTGGTCCAACCGCTCCTCATTCTTGGCAACCTCTGAGGCAGCGGTGGTAGCACTGGTGCTCTTTGGGGGTGGGGGAGGCGTCCCTTCTCCTTGCCAGTTCAGCCTGGAGACTGGCAACCTCCTCCCTCAGAGCTGACAGTTGCCTGCAAGTAGGGCAGCAATGCAGTTTCCAGAATGTCTTCTGGAAAACTGCTGCTCCACAGCCAGTGCATTGCACCACTCCCCACATGTCCCTCTCCCTTCCTGCATATAATATATATATATATTTTTTTTTGGTATGTGTGCTTACCCTTTATGCACTGTGTTGGGTTATTAAGGATATGGCAGAGTTGTGCCCCCTACCCTCTTGAGGAAGTGATGTCAGAACCTCGGGTATAAAGGAAATGATACGCCTGGGGTGGGTGGGTGACTCCCAGCCACCAGTGACCTTCAGAAACAATCAACTACACCACTACCCCGCCACCCTGGTGAGTGCTGCCCTTCCTTTCAGTAATTCAACCAGCCCCACAATTTAACAGACCACTCCAGCTACACAAACCATTGTACTGAAAACTGAAATAAAAAGTAAATTAATCCTCAGCCAGCAGTACAATTCAAAAAGTTGCAAAAATATCCTTACAAATACTAAGTCTCTACTGCAGTGATCAATCACAGTAAAAAGCAAATTCAGTAGTATTTCACTCCCTGTGGTTATAAAATTAACATTCCTGAAATTGAATCCTGCAAGCCTCTTCTTAATTCAAATAAGCAAAAATAAAAGTATCAGTAAAAATGTGTTTCAAACCTTC
Source organism: Neoceratodus forsteri (assembly GCA_016271365.2). Taxonomy (NCBI): domain Eukaryota; kingdom Metazoa; phylum Chordata; order Ceratodontiformes; family Ceratodontidae; genus Neoceratodus; species Neoceratodus forsteri. Next base: position 58,601,086 of record JADMNL010000036.1, on the reverse strand, counting down.
CTCACAGGTCCCAATCAATATAACCAATTAACCAATATTATGCCTTTCCAGGTTCCCAGTTCTGAAAAATGAGTATGATTGTGTTCTCTGCAGTACAGCAGAGTTTAGCAGCCTCCACCAAAAAGACTTTGCACTGTGTCAGGCTTTCTACCTTCTTGTGTTTGTTTACTTCCCCTCTGAACGCGGGCATAGTTGTATTGCAAGCCTTTTAAGCCATCAGACCAGTGCAGCAGGGTACTCGGGGAAGGCAAACAGAATGTATAGGGTGGGGTTCCCCAGCAGGAGAAACTCTGTCTGTAAAATAAAGCTTTCTCACATCCCTCTTGAATCTCCCACCTGCCAGCTTCCACTGATGTCCCTGTGTTTCTGATTCGCTAGTCCTACTGAATATCTCCTCACAGTCTGCCTTGTTTATTCCTTACAGATAGGTCTCTATCATATCACGTCATCCCTCTCCCTTCTGGTCTCCAACGGGTACATGGAACAGGGGTAGCCTGAGAACAGGTTATTGGATGGGTGGGTGAAAAAAAAAAAAAAATCGGTGTGACCACAGAGCAAAGGGACTTGGGGGGGGGGGTCATCATTAGTGACTGTTCCAAGCCATCGGACCAGTGCAGCAGGGCACTCTGGAAAGGCAAACAGAATGTGTAGGGTCGGTGTTCTCCAGTAGGAGAAATGAGCTACTCTTGCCCCCTCTGTGAATGCTTGGTGAGATTGCTGTGTCCATTTCTGGAGCACACACCTGAAAAAAGGATAAGAACCAAATGTAGTTTGCCCAAAGGTAACCTACTAAGAAGATATCGGGTCAGCAGGGGGGAATGAGGGACGCTTAGTCCTTCTGAAGATGCAGTCTCCGGAGGCCAGGAGGGAGACGGGGGACATGACAGAAACCTCTAATATCTGAGGGGTGTAAATAGGGTAGTGTCTGTTCCAGCACTGCAAGAGATCAAAAACCAGATGGCACAATCATAAGCTAGTAGGGGGTCGATTTAGGAAGACTGCTGATGTTATTGTGGGGGTAATGGAGAGACCTTTGTTGGAGCTTAGAGGTTGGAGACCGGATTGGGGGCCTGGATTAGATTCAGTGTCACCTACAAGGAGGAGGATGGAGTATGCAACAGGGAGCTTATATCACCTGTTGTATAGGATGGCTTTGAGGGCAGGTCTAGCAGCCCTGATTAGGGTTGGGAAAGTTACCGTCTGGGGGGTAGGATACTGGGGCTAACGAGGGAGGAGGTGGGTGAGTGACAGGCTGTGGGCAGGGTTGAGGTTTGGGGTTCTTGTGAGAGTGACATGTGGAGCTGTAGGGGCTGGGAAGATGCATTTAGGGTTTAGAGCCGGGAGGGCCAAAGTAAGGAGATAGGAGGCTAAGAAGATGCAGAGGATAAGCATGTGCAGGGCAATTTTTTCAGTGGGGTTTAGCAAAGGACTCAGAGTAGAGTTAGGAGGCTTACAATGTAGGAGAAAAGAAAACAGAACCAAGACTAAAGTGGGTGGATGTGACGGGGCGGAATAGGACCCTGTCCCATTTGTTTTGGAGAAAGTGTTTAAATGCAAGGATCTGTCATTTTCTGTCTCTTCTCTGTCTGGTTGTGCAACCAAATTTTCCTGTGAGACTTTGGACTTGATCAGGTCGAACAGTCTCACAGTTCTTTGCCTCTCACTTTCTCTCAGTTTTCTCTTGCTTTCTGTTTTTCCCTCCCTTGCATGTCTGCTGATATAAAAATATGTGCAAATCACTGTATGGAAATTAAACTTATAATGGGATCACTTTTGTTTGGGAAAATACGGTGTTACTGTTGAAATGTATATATTTATAATTTGAGATAACTGTAAAAAGCTGGAGGTTACTTGAGTGTAAATGTTGAGCCTTTTGCAAAAAGGGGGGCCTCAGGAAGCATACTGTATTCTAGCAGCTCCTGATATTTACGATAACAGAACATTTTGCAAAAATACAGGATGCTTGCTAAGGATGGGGGTTGAAAAGATTTATAAAAGCTAAACTGAGCTGCATTGGGGAGATCACAAGAACAATTTTATTTTATTTTGTTTCTGTACATAGTTCTTATGAACAAGTTTATATATTTTTTTATGTTACTGCTACTATAAATAAACTTTGGTGAATTTTACAACTGCTCCTGGGTTTTCCTTATGCTTCCTGACCTGTACCTCGACGACAGTGGGACTTGGCTAGAAACCCCTAGAATTAGGATGAGTTCCGGTGTAGGTTTAGGTGGAGAGGGAGATGGAAGTCAGTCTGTGTGTTACTTGTCCTGGGGTGTGATGAGAGGGGAAGAGAGTGGAATTCAGTTAAGCCAATCTTGGGGTGGCTTAGACTAAGTGAGAATAGCTACAGAGTAAGACAAAATTATGTAAACTTGGATGCTCCAGTGGACAACCAGTATAACGGACTAATGGAGAAGTAGAGACTTGGTAATATCGGGAAAACACAGATTACATCACTAATCACGTGATATACCTTGTCTAAAAATCTAGCCATCCAGATAGGGCGAGTGGGTAGATGCGGCAGGCAACAGCAGACAAGCGGGTGGCGGCAGCTGATGAAGAGCCACGCCCCAGTCGGTGGGGGAGCGCCTGGCCAGGGGGCTCAGAATCTAGAGGAAGGGAAGACATAAGGTTAAAAAGTGGCCAGAAACAGTGGGAGGGATTCAGAACAAAATGCACAATTGCAGTGGGAGGGATTCAGGGCAGGGGGGGTATTAGAGATAGACCGTGGGTTTTACAGAGACAGAGGGTCAGCGGGGGAGGGGGGAGGCAGAGAGTACAATAGGGAAAAATTAGCTGTTAAGCTATAATGCCCCTAGATTGGTGGGCGGGTTTGTACCTGGGAGACAGGGTGAGAGAGAGGATGGAGTTCCACAGGGGCTAGGAGAACAGGAGGAGAAAGAAAGTTGAACAGCAGTCCCAGTATGGGAAAGTTAGTAGGGAGCAGAGCAGATCAGAGACAGCAACAGATTCAAAATACTTTCAGTACCCTGAACACTTTAGCAGACAATGCAGCACTAGTCGCTGGAGGTGCATCCACAGTAACACATTTGAAGAAAACTCTATGAAAATCACAGTGCAGCTTTTGTGCCTAAATCCAAAACTAAGTAAGGTACAGTATTATTAGCCAGTTAGAAAGAAGGATAGCTGTGTTGACCAATGGAAGGTTCAGCTGCAGGAAGCAGGCCAATCAGCTGAAGTCAGGAGAAGCGCCAGAAATTCAAAGTGGTAGCGCAGAAAATACTGGAGCAAGCGAGCGACTTCTCAGCAGAGATGGTTACCTTGGTGGGGAGATGCGGCAGGCAGCAGCAGACAAGTGGGTGCTGGCAACCGATGAAGAACCATGCCGCAATCAGTGGGGGAGCGCCTGGTCAGGGGGCTCAAAATCTTGGTGGGGAGATGTGGCAGGCAGCAGCAGACACTTTTCAAGCCTCTCACCCTTAATGCCCCTAGATTCCCTTGACATGGAGTATTAAACTTTTATCTCAGGCTGGCCTGGTAACACAGAGGGCTGAGGTGCTGGATGCCTTACCTCGCTGTACGCCAGTGACCCTGGTTTGTGAAAGACCTCGGGTCGTCGGGGAGCCGGCATGGAGGGAGGCAGGATTGAGCAGCCTCACGGCAGCTCTCCTCTCCTGGGAGGTGGTGCCCCCGTAGTCCCACTGCCACCAGGTGTGAGGTCTGGTGTCATTGCAGGCGGAGGGGCAGTACTGAAGGGAGGCCTACGGCGTCATGCTGCTCCTTATTTATTTATTTATTTATTTATTTAGTTAAACATCAGTTTAGAAACCTTTGAGCCAGAGGCTCATTTACAAAGGTACCTCGTCACAAAGAGGACATCAGAACAGTAGTACAAGGGACACAGTACTTACAAACAAAAAGTTACAGTTCAATTCAGTTTTGTTTCAATAGAATACAATCTCCAATGAAGCAAAAGATAACAAAAGGTGCAAAACTTATGGTGGGGAGAGCTGGTGGGAGTAGAAGGGAGGGAGATAGGGGAGGAGGAATTAGTAGGGAAAGGAAGGGGGGGGGGACCGCTCAGTGAGCATTGTCAAACAGAGTATATATATATATATATTTTTTTTTTTTTTTTTTTTTTACACTAGGCTAGCGGCAGTTGCATTTGCGAGAGCTAAGCAGGAAGTTTCTGAGCCTGGGCTTAAAGCAAGCTAAGGTTAGTGAGTTTGAGACACTGGCAGGGAGGGAGTTATACAGTGGGGCGCACGGTAGGGGAATGCCCTCTGATCTGGAGGAGGTCCCTGGCTCTCGAATAACTAGGTAGTTCTTGACGAGCCAAGGTGATCAGGGTCAGTGCAGTACGGCAAATGGAGTTGATAGGCCCATGGGGATAGGCTACGCAGGGTTTTAAGGTGAGCTGGCATGTCTGATACATGAGTCGCTCTTCCAGGTTGAGTAGGGTAGCCAGGGTGTACAGCTCACATGTGTGAGTGAGTCTGGGAGCACCAGTGATAAGTCTGCAGGCCTTATTAACTGTGAGGCGAACCTTGTTGAGGGCAGTCTGATCTGCTGAGCCATAGACCGGAAGGCCATAGTCAATGAGAGACATGACAGAGGAGGTGACAGCCAGGCGGAGGGCATCAGGAGGGAGGCATTTCTTGTGCCGGTAAAGAATGCCTAGCCGTGAGTTGGCGCCTCCACGTGCATGTGTGCGAGAGATGGGGTGGGAGTAAAATGGGGTAAAAAGCCTACAAAACATATATTGAAAGAAAAAGATCTTCCATCTCGCCTGATTCAGTTCCCTACCACAACATCCCTTTTCACTGTAATTGTCTTAATGATATTAGTGGTTTGTGAGGTACCCCCATTATCTGTTTGTTTAGATTTGCTTTGTTTACCTCATTTGAGTCTTAAACTTTGTTGTTGACTTTAAGTGTCATGCTTTTCATGTTCCCCCAGGAGATCACCTCTAAACCTGTTGTCAGCTCTACGCCTACTCCCACCATTGTTCGTCCAGTATCACTGCCACTGCATCCAGGGTATGACCCACTACAGCCTACCCTGCCATCTCCAACGTCTGTCATTACTCAGGCTCCGCCCTCCAACAGACTACTGGGGTAAGTATGAAGTACAATTATAGTGCAAAACAGCAAAGGAGGGGAGTTGACATTTCAGTATTGGGTGGGGAAACTGTGCATGTTCATTCCAGCTTCATTTGCCACATATTTAAAAGGAAAAAACCGGAATGCCTAACCCAGTCAGCAATATATAATGGTACTAAACTGATGAAGTGGTGGACATGACAATTTCAGTTTTACTAAGGATGAAACCATCAAGTAAGGGACTCACAGTGGTGTCCTGTATAACAAGTGCTAGAAAATCCAGCTGTGTGACATGTCACCACCCACACATCTTCGAATCAGCTATCCTAATTTAAAATTTGTAAAGGTTTCTTTTACATTTTTTTTAAGTTATATTTTATGCCAATTTTTACACTTTTTTCCCCCTTCCCCGAGTCTTGGCCGCATGCACAGGTGGAGGCATGCATGCGGTGCTGAGACGCCCTCCCTCTGTTTGCTGCCTGCCTGCACTGCCCTCAGAACTCCACCCGGGAACAGTGGAACTACGGTGGGTGAACAGGGTTCCTCCCCGAGAGAGGAGAGGTGCCGTTCGGCTGCTCAATCCTGCCCCCCCCCCCCGGCTTCCGGTGACCCTGGCTCATTCCTGAACTCGGGTCACTGGCGTGATGTCGGGTAAGGCGTCCAGCGCCTCTGCCGTCCGCACCACTGGGCCAGCCATTCCCTTTTACATTTTTTTTTTTCCTGTACTGGGGCCAGATGCTGCATTATCTCCCTCTCCCCCAGTTTTCCCTACAGATCCCACGGTCACCCACTGCAGTTTCTTATAGAGCACACCATGGCCTCCAGCTTGAGACGCTGACAGTGGTTTCGCAGACCTGCTGAGTCCTGTTCATTTCTAAACTGCAGGGAGTGCTACAGATAGTCACACAGAAAGAACATTTCTTCCTTCAAAGGGAAGGTTACTTTATGTAGGCTCACCTGATTTGTTGGACAGGTCCCAATGTACAGTTTAAAAAACTGTAGGGTAAGGGCTATTCGTCCATCAGATGAGACATTAAACTGAGGCCCCTTCTGCCCATCTCTGGTCACTGTCCAGGTGGAAGCAAAAGATCTCATAGCACTTGTTGATGAAGAGTAGGGAATATTTTATTACAACAATCGGAACAAAGTGGAGAGACAGACTGTCACAACACAGTTATATTCAAGGCCAATATCCCCAGTCACTAAAACAGGTCCATTCAACCCACCCACCCTAGGACATACCTGGAAACAAGCTATCTTAGTTTAGTGTGCCTTGCCTGGTCAGAGATTAAAAATAAAATCTATCACTTGCTTTTGTTAATAACAAAAAATCTTTCCAGTGTCTGCTGGCTGGCCCCTGCCGTAATGTAAAGAAAAGCCACATAAGCAGCATGTCAGTAACCCCCTGTGACTGATTCCAGCAGTTGCATGAGCTTCGGAAAATTGAATTGCCAGACCAATGTATTGGAGCCTTACAGTTCTCCGACATGCAGGTCGCTGGTTCTGACACACAGTTTGCTGGTTCTGGGCTCATCCAGAGGCTACGTACAGGTAATGAGGAAGCAGTAACCTTGCAGTGCTTTCGTTTGATCACTAACTGCATAGTGCAGTTTTTTGTTTTTTTGGGGGGATGACTGAGAAGCTGCTACCCTGGAACCATTACAAAACAAAAAATAAAGAAAAATCTTTCTGAAACTTAAATAAAACTTGAGTGTGTGGGTCATGACCATTTGCACAGCTGGAGGTTCATCAGCATACGTGAGGATTCTGAAGGAGCTGGTACTGCTGGGGTTTTTGTTACATAAACGAGCAGCAGGTCAAGAACTAGTCCCTGTGGACACCGACAGAATGCAGTAAGGGGGCTGGAAGTTGTATTTCCAGTACAGAGAGATTGCCTCCAGTAAGAAGCATGTGTGTAACACAGATGAGATACCAGCAGGTGTAACAACTTCCAGGTTTTTTTTTGTTATTACTTTATTCATTTCACAATGAATTCAGGTGCAATCTTTTCTGTCCATGGGACAAGGATATCATGAGATAATACCACAAAAAATATAAAATTATACATTCTAACTTAAGTCAGCATGGTCTTGTATTCCCGAGTTAACTTACAACTTTAGGAAGGCTACCATCTAATTAATTGAATGTATTCCATAACAATTTGTGACGTTTATGCTGCAGAACTGTAGCCCATGATCACACGGCCAAACACAGGAAAGAGAACATTCCAGCATAAAATTATTCATTCCCTGGTCCTAAGACATCGGGTGCCATGTAATTTATTTATCTATTTGAAAATTGGTAACAAGAAGTTTCAAGTGGTATCCTTGGAAGCTCTAATTCCCCTTCTCAAACAGGCTGTGTTGTCTGGACATGAAGGATGTATACTGTTGTGTCAAGATCAGAAAATCCCACATCCAATATCTCCGCTTTATGCTGGAGGGGGGACATTACCAGTTCACAGTATTACCCTTTTGCTTGTCTTCTGCACTACAAATCTTAACCAAATGCTTGGCAGTAGTGACAACAGTCCTTCGCCAGGAAGGCTTGTTTGTCTTCTCCTGTCTGGATGACAGACTTCTGAAGGCCAGTTCCAAGGAAGCTCTCCTACATAGTTTGTCTCAGACAAGGAAGTTGTTCAAGGACTTGGAGATCACGGTGTATGTGCTGACTCCCAGTCAAAGACTAAAGTACATATGAGCAGTCTTGGACTCAGAGAAGGGATGTGCTTTCCTACCACAGGACAGAACAGAAAACCAGACTGCCCAAGCACAGTTGGTACTGTATATAGGAGTCACAGTGTCTCTGCGAGAACAGTGTTATGTCTCCTGGGTCTCATGGCTGTGGCCATTGTGTCTGTACCACTTACATATTAGAATCTCTTAGTGGACACTCGGGGTCCAATGGGATCAGCTTACAGATGAACTGGACCAAATGGTTCTCATCACATCTTTGCTTTGCAGAGTATTGCTGTGGTGGATGGGTCATGAAAACCTGTTAAAGGGTGTTCTAGTCCTTGCACCAGTTCCTGTACAGATCCTCACTATAGATGCCTCGGGCTTCAGCTGGGGGACTCATCTTGGCCCTTATCAGACGTTGGGGCCATGGACTAAGGTGAAGGCTATATTACACATAAATGTCCTGTAGAGCCTCCAGGCATTTTAGGAGCATCTTTGTTCAGGTCCTAAATTAATACAGACATACAGTGCCAGAGTGATGCATTACATCAGCAAACAAGGGGGCCAGGCTGGCTCCGTCGTGCTGAAGAAGAGTTCGCTCGCACGCTTTAATAGTCAGGGTTCACGCCTCCAAGACCCCATAGGGAGGGGTTTCACAAACATCCATTGAACGCTTCTCCCGGGATGGGACAAGCCATGGTCTTGTGGGTAGATTGGTGGACGAGCTTGAGGGCGTATTTGCGTCTCCCCACGTCCCCACTTCAGGGCCATGCCATCTTCATCACAACGTGAGGCGGGACAGGAAAAGTGGAAACTGCTCCTGCCGACTAGATGATGAGCGCCCGGCCTGCACCACCACAAAGCCCCGGACTAGCCTGGATCAACCCTGTGGCAGCTTCCCAGGATACAGAGTTCGCCTGACAGCACATCCCCCTCGGAAGAGAGGGACCCTTCCGACACAGGAATAGGTTGGGTTACCCGAAGGTAAGGCTGCAAGACAGGGTCGGGCGAATGGTGGTGTGGGGTCGAGTGGAGGTGTGGGGCACTGGTGCTCTGAAGGAGTGGCCGGCAGGGGTGCCATGAGGAGGTGGAAAAATTGATAACACACACAAAACCCAAGGGAGCACTAATTTCTATCCCCTATGCAGGGAAGCAATGGAGGGTGTGGTACTGGGCTCTGTTCCACGGCCTACAGTTGTCAGATGTGCATCTCCCAGGTCTCCAGAAACGTCTTGGCAGACAGGCTAACCAGGTCACAGTCCAAGAGTCATGAATGGGAACTGTTGACCTCCATGGTAAACAAGCTCTTCATAAGATGAGATTGTCCAGAGTTGGACCTTTCTGCTTCCCCGCACAATGCAAAACCGCTGTGTTCTAGGGACGTGGATATGTTGTTCATCCACCCTTCTTGGCATGTCCCTTTCCCCTTTAAAACTCGCCGGAAGGTCTTCAGGCTGGCTCCTCCCACCCACCCAGGTGGTATAACGCTCTGCTCCGCCCCATGCCGCCAGATCTTCCTTTCCGCTGGAAGAATCGAGTTGCTCCTCTCTGCTACCGCATTTTGTAGGCCCTGGCTACAAATTCTTCAGATTCTCTGAAGATTTAGCTCGTTCGAGCTAACGATTGTAATTTGTGCTATTCGATCATGGAAGATGAATCTTCCCCCGGATTTCGCCGGTGCCCTTGCGGCCATAAAATGTTGCGCACTGACCCGCATACTGCGTGCGTTTACTGCTTGGGTGTCGGCCATGATACGCTGGCTTAGATGTGTCTCGCCGCGGTAAAACATCCTTGACGATCGTCTTCACATCTCAAGTTGGGCAGGCTCAGAAACTGACCCTCTGGTGAAATTCAGAGAGGCCCGGTGGACTGGCTGCGGCGTCTGCCGAGCAGTTGGAACAAAAGGAGGCCTTCGAAGAAGAAGCAGCGCAAGCTGTGGAGCTCTCTTCTCGGATGATCTTTGTTCCCCTTAACCTGGGCTCCACATTCTCGGGTTCCTTCAGGGAGCTGTGCCAATCTCTCCCCACTAACTTGCATATCTCCCGGTCCCGTAAAAAGGAGAAGGAACAGAGAGATTCTTCACCTCAGCGGAGACGTTCTTGGGATCATGAGCGATCTTGGTTCCAGGAAACTGCAGTCTTGACTTCGGTTGAGATTGCTTGGCTGCTGGCTTCTCGGCTTTGCTGTCTGGTCAGTCGGTCGAGGCCTCGATCGACGATGTGGTTGAGATCACTCTCGATCCTGTCGATCTGTTGTTGCCCGACGAGGCCGACAACTCTTTGACTAGGACCCCAGTCCTGCCTCTTCCTGAAGAGGAGACCCAGCCAGCTGGGAATCCCATTGTGGAACCGGTCCCCGATCTGGGAAAATCACCGGTTCCCCCGGTGTCTCCCGAGCGACTGACTTGGCCAGTCCAAATGAGGTCAAGATCTCGGACCCCCTCGACCGACAGGCCGAGGAAGGTGCATAAACGCACTAAGAAGAGGTGATGCCACCATTCATCCTTGTCCTCCTCAGATAAGGAGAGGCTTCGGCGGAAACTCCGTCGATGCTACCAGGATTTAATGTGGCAACAGCTGATTCTGTCGGGGCAGAAGCCATCCACGATTTCCACCCCAGCCATTACTTGGCTTTCACCTCCTAGGCCGAAGCCGACTCCACTGAAACTGGTGAAATCAGTTCCCCTGCCCATGGAGCCGGTAAAATCTACCCCGGTTCGGCCAAAATCAGTCTCTCCGCTGATAATGGTGGAGCCGCTGCCCAAACAGCCTTTGGGAAGGGCTCCTATGAAGGAAGCTTGGACAATTCCAGGTCTTCCACGCAGGATATCGGTCACCCTCACACCTGATCGCCCCAGGCGTGTAGAGGGGGACCTTAGTGGCCAACTGATTTTATATGGATGCTTCGGATTCTGCCAACACAGACCTTCACTCTCATCTGCTGGATGATGAGTCAGTGGGTAATCTGTCGACGGAGGAGGGCCCTTCGTCATTCTTGGGAATTCTCCGCCTTATCTCCAAATCTACGGGGATGCCCCATGAACCTGTCCAGAAATGGATGGATTACCCTCTTACAGATATTCTTAAAAGAGGGGATACCCCCACGGAGGCCTTCCCAGTGGCAGAGGTAATTTTCGGCCCAGTTTTGGAGCTCTGGCATCATCCTGCCTCCTGCCCAATGCAGTCTGCCCGGATGGCCCGCAAGTATGCGGTGCCCATTAGGTTCCTCTCGGGGTTCACAGAACATCCCTTGTCGGAGCGGTTAGTGACCGCTTCTGTGTTCAGATGCACAGGCAGCTCTGCTGACAATGATAGACCTCCGGACAAGAAGTCCAAGAAAACTGGACCACACTGCAAGGAAGGTCTGTGCAGCCTCCTCTCTAGGCCTCCATCAGGCAAGCTCATCCGTCGTCATGGCGCACTTCTCACACACCCTCTTGGGCTCCTTGGACAAAGCTCTCCCACACCTTCCTGCAGACCTTCAGACTACGGTCAAGCAGATCCAGGACCAGGGCCAAGCCATTGCCAAGCAGCAATTTCAGATGGCCCTGGACCTCGTGGGGGCTCTTGCGCCGGTTCGGTGGTAGCCGCAGTTGCATGCACTGCAGGGCTTGGCTGAGGCTTTCCACCTTCACGGCAGATACCCAGCACAAACTCACTGATGTTCCTTTCCTGGGTACTGATCTCTTCGGCCCAGGTGTGGATGGTCACCTTCAGTGAATCGAGCAGTCCAATGTCACCTTGGACTCAGCTACTTCTGATCCAAAAGATGCCCCTGGCTCTAAAAAGCAGCAGAAGAAGAAGCATTTTTGGCATCCTGCTGCTGCAACCAAGCAGCCCTCCTTTCAGGCTGGGCAGCAACAGCAGGCACAATCTTGGCACCCTTGACCCAAGTCTGGGCCTCCAGCAGTCCACAGACAGGGAGGTCGGGGTTCAGGCGGCTACCAATCTGGACTCTCTTCCTCCAAGCCTGCCCAGTGATGGGTTAGGGGCTGCCACCCCTACTCCCATCACGCCAGCTCTGGGTCCTCCTGTGGGGGGCTGGCTCCACCACTTTCTTTCTGCCTGGTCCCCTGTTACCACGGACAGGTGGGTCTTAGAAGTGGTTGGCCAGGGTCTGCCTTTAGAATTCGAGCAGTACCCTTCCTGCCAAGCCCGCGCCCCACAGGAGGAGAGTGTATCAGCCCACACTCAGTCATCTCTGAGAGATGACATAGTCCAACTCCTCCTCAAGGAGGCAGTGATTCGAGTGGCAGATCCTCCAGTCAACCCAGGGTTCGTTTCCAGGTATTTCCTGGTCCCGAAGCAGGCAGGGGGGCTGGCCCCATTCTAGATCTGCACCACCCAAATCAGTATCTCAGGTCATGCACTTTCCGGATGGTCACTCTCTCAGATCATACCATCACTGGAGCGAAATATGTGGTTCTGCTCACTGGATCTCCAGGACGCGTTCTTTCATGTCCCAATCTGTCCATCCCACCAGCAGTTCCTCCACTTCAGAGCCAAGGGAACCCTATACGAGTTCCAAGCCATGCCATTCGACCTGTCATCGGACCCACAGGTCTTCACCAAATGCATTGCAGTGGTGGCAGCCCACCTCAGGTGTCGGGGGTGTCAGAATTTACCCCTACCTTGACAGTTGGCTCTTAGCAGGTTCAACCCAACAGGAGGTGGAGAGGTCCAGGGACCTGGCCCGCCAGACCTATTCTCAACTCGGCCTCCTGATCAATGAGGCCAAGTCGGAGCTTGTGCCTTCTTAGGTGATGTGCTTCATCAGGGCAGAGCTTGACTCTCGTCAAGCCAGGGCTCGGCTCCCGATGGACAGGGTGGAGATTCTCTCCTCCTTTGCTAAATCATTTCTGGTTGGGCAATTGCGCCCTGCCCGGGACTTTCTGCGCCTTCTGGGTTACATGGCGGCTCGCACCTCTGTGGTCCGTTGGGCCCAGTGGCTCATGCGCCCCCTCCAATGGGAGGTGGCCGCCCAGTGGACTCAGCGTCATGGTCATTTCAACCAGCTGATCACTGTGACCCAGAAGATGTGGGGCGCTCTCCAATGGTGGACCACCCCAGGTCGGTTGCAGGAAGGGATCCCGTTTGTCCACCCCGAGCCAACGGCCATCCTTACGACCGATGCCTCTCTCATGGGCTGGGGAGCCCACATGGGGGACAGCAGGGCCCACGGGTTCTGGACCCCCGAGGGTCCTGTATCACTCAACCTGTTGGAGCTCAGTCAGACTGGCACTGTCAGCTCGTCCTCAGCTCCGGGTCCAAGTGGTTCAAATCCAGACAGGCAATACAAGCACACATACCTCAGCAAACAGGCGTACGCATTTCCAAATAGCTATGCAGGAAGGTGCTCCGATCTGGACACTTTTGAGCTGTCTGGAGGCAGATCTCCTGGCCATCCACGTGGCAGGAGCCTCAAACCAACTGGCGGATGCTCTCAGGACGATAGGTGAGACATCTCATGAATGTGTCTCTCCATCCAGAGGTAGCTTACAGTCTGTTCTCCCACTGGGGCAAACTGTTGGTGGACCTGTTTGCCTCCCGGAAAACACCAAGCTGAGGCTGTTTCATGCCCGCCCCCTCAGCAGGGCTCGCTGCAGGGGATGCCTTCTGAGCCGTGCACTTGAGTCCTTTCTACGCCTCCATTTCCCTTGATCCACAGGGTGCTCCTCAAGGTGAGGAGGGAAAAGGGGCAGGTGATTCTGGTAGCCCCAGACTGGCCATGCCAGTTCTGGTACCCAGATCTCCTCAGCCTCAGCAACAGGCCCCCGGAGCAGCTTCCAGCACACCCGGACCTGATTTCACTCAATCAGAGGAAGGTATTCCATCCGTACCTTCAGTCCCTGCACCTGACAGCCTGGTACCTGAGTGGCTAGAGTTCTGGGTCTCTCCAAGGATGTCCTCACAGTAGTGGAAGCATCCAGGAAGGAGTCGACCAGGAAGTGTTATGCCTTCAAATGGAAAAGGTTTTCCATTTGGTGTCGGGGCAAGGGCCTGGACCCAATGTCCTGTCCAGTGGCTAACATTCTCAACTACCTTTGGTCTCTGTCCAAAAGGGGTCTTCGGTCATCGACCCATAGGGTGCCCCTGGCAGCCATCTCTGCTTACTGGGCGTGGGCCAGTCAGCCGACATTGACGCAGGAGACTGTGGTTGGGCTCTTTTTCAAAGGCCTGGATCACATATCCCCTCTGTTGCGTGAACCTCCACCTCCGTGGGATCTACTGCTGGTACTGGCAAAGCTCATGGGCAAGCCATTGGAACCAATGCACAAGTGTGAGTTGTCACACTTGCCATGGAAGATGGCCTTCCTGGTGGCTGTCACATCTGCCAGAAGGACAGGGGAGCTCCAGGCGCTCTCGGTGGACTCCCCTTATCTGGTCTTCCACAGGGACAAGGTTGTCATGCACCCCCAACCGAAATTCCTTCCGAAGGAATCAGGTGTTGACTCTGCCAGTGAACTAGCCCAATTGCACCTCAGAGGCCGAATATAGGCTCCATACTTTGGACCTGAGACAAGCTCTCTCGTATTATAAGGAGAGGGCGGAGATTCGGGGAGAGGTTCACCAGCTGTTTGTCACCTGCACTGAAGCCGCTTCTAGCAGACCTGCAGCAAAGCGAACGATTGCTCGATGGTTAACATCTTGCATTAGTCTGTGCTCCGAGTTGGCGGGCAAAGTGCCTCCCAAAGGGATAAGAGCTCATTCTACCCGCCATACCATTGCATCGGTGGCTGCTTCCAGGGACATCCCTATCCAGGAAATATGTCAGGCTGCTACCTGGAAAACAGTAAACACCTTCATTACCCACTACCACATCGACCTTGAATTATGCTGGGATACTGGTTTTGGGGCCTCAGTTCTCCAATCTCTGTTTCCCAAGTAGGGGGTGTGCGCCTTGCCTCCCTCCTCCCGGAGAACTGCTAGGAGTCTGCCAGTAAGTGTGGATGAACAACATATCCACGTTCCTAGAAACACAGGTTACCCACCTGTAACAGTAGTTCGATGAGTGGTATATGTTGTTCATCCACACGGACCCACCCGACCTCCCTGGCTGCGGACGCACAAACCTGGCTTCCAGCGGGCTAAGATCTGGCGTCATGGGGCGGAGCCGAGGGTTATACCACCTGGGTGGGTGGGAGGAGCCAGCTTGAAGACTTTTTGGCTGGTTTAAAGGGAAAGGGACTCTGCCAATAAGTGTGGATGAACAACATATACCACTCCTAAAACTACTGTTACAGGTGAGTAACCTGTTTTTTCTGCTTGCTCCAGGGCCTGGAGTTTTCTGCCGAGACGCGGTGTCCTTCTCTTGAAAAGGGAAATTCCTCTACACATTCCCCCCAGTTCCACTAATACAGAGGGTGCTGCTCAAGCTGCATCTGGAGAGTGCCACGCTCATCCTCCTTGCTCCATTATGGCCTCACCAGATATGGTTTATTTTTTTAAACTGTATTTTTGTTAAGATTTTAAGACAGTAAAAAGAAATTTGTGGGATACAATACATATAGTAAATCACATGTTTTGGCTGGTGTACAGAATTAACACATTGTCGATAACAGATGGCCATACTTCGAGAGAAAATACATATCTTTAGCATCAACAATCCGGGAGTTAAGTTATAATTATAAAACCAAAATTTCCATAGTCTGCCCTCCCCCCTCCTCTTTTTACCCTCATTTCTGTTTTTATGGGACAAGGTGAGGGTCTTGAAGAGACATATACATAATCCATTTGCGCCATTGTATTTCAAAATTACTCATTCTATTCGTACACCTAGCTATAAGTCTTTCCAATATATATAATCCCCCCATAATCTTGAACTGATCTTGTTTAGTTGGTGGGAAACTCTGCCTCCACAATCTGGTAATTGCCTTCTTGGCAGTAAGAATATAGGTGACAAGAAGGGTTCCCTTAGTAATACAGAGACCCTCTGGGGGTACCGAAAGGAGTACCGGCTCTGGAGTGAGGATTGCTGCTTCCCCTACCAACTCCACCAGGGATTCTGCAACCTCTCCCCAGAAATGACGCAATGCAGGGGACGACCAAAAAATATGTACTGTATATGACCTGCATTAGGTTCCCCACATAATCTCCAACAACCTCCTATAGGGTCATCTATAAACTTTGCTAATTTAGCAGGTGTATTAAAAAAATCTGTTTCTTGCCTTCCAGGCAAATTCACGCCAGTAGGGCGACAGAGAAACACCATGGGAAGATTTGTCATACCTAGCCCAATTTTCTTCAGAAACCGGGGTCAGGAGTCCCCTGTTACATGCTGCTAAAATTCCTTTGTTAGAGTCTTTTGAAAGTTCCTGTAGCCCCTTATATAGCAACCCAATAATATGAGGCCATACATATCCTTTTATGGTAGTCATAAATATATTTAACAATTAAGGGAGGGGGTAGGGAGGCGATTTCTTCGGAGACTTTTCTGTAATAAAAATGATTGCACTTGTATATATTTAAAGTGTTCTCTGTGGAGCAGTCCATAGGAATCTTGTATTTTATGAAATGGTAGTATTTCCTGTGCATCCATCAATTGAAATATAAAGGAGAGGCCCTTACAGTGCCAGCTTCTAAATGTCACCTCCATCTGAACAGTAAAGAAGTTTGGCTTCCGACTGAAGTAGTCTTAGGAAGAAAAAAGTCATGGCTAACTCTGGAGATGTTCTAAGCTGATGCCATACCTGTAGGCTACTTTGCATTCCCATGTAATAGTTTTTTAACACAGAGAGGGATTCACTTGGAGCAAACATTATGCTTTTAACATCTTGAAACCGGTTAAGAGAGACCTCAAAAGATTTCCAAGGTAGATTGTATGTCGGATTGAGCCAACACACAATCTAGCTACAACTGTTGCTTATGCATATTTATAAAGATTGGGTAGTCCCAGTCCCCCTTTGTCCTTAGAAAGTTGTAAAATAGACCAACGAATGCGAGGCTTTTTACCTGCCCAAATTCCACGTTGTGAAATACCGGCTGTGGTTTCGATTTCTGCAACAAATGGCAGTGCAGCCTCCTGATCTTACTTCAAGAGACCGCTCTTGCAGCAGGTTACACCATTAGGACTGAAGCCAGCAGGCAGCAGGACCCCACGGAAAACTTCTAGCTAGCTACATACAGCGGGGGACCACCCCTGACGTCGGCCCGTCCCCCGGCGTCACGTACATCATAAAAGGGGCGGTCCCCCAGCATCCCTCAGTTCTTTTCCCGCTGTTGACTCGTAAGCATCAGCTCCACGGACACCTTAAGCTGTCGAACGATGCCATCACTTGAGTATTACTACTTTATTTCTTTTTATTTTTCGTAAAAGTCCGATTTTCTTTCTTTCATACGTCTTCTTCCCCGATATCATCTGTCGAAAGGCACTCCTCAAAGTGTGCTTGTGGCAAACAAATTTTAAGGATAAGCACACGGCCTGTGTCAGGTGCCTAGGCCCAAAACACGACACTAAGGCCTGTCCCATTTGCCAGAAGTCTAACAACCGCACAAGGATCTGTCGACAAAAAAGTTTTGGATATCTTCCTATTAGAAAAAAGATTAGCAGTCATGCAAAAAGTTCCTCTGCCCGGGAAGAGTCTCCCATCCATACGTCAGGGAAACATGAGGAAAAACGGAGGGAAAGAGAGAAAGAGTGCTCCCCATCTACATTATTGTTCGACTCCAGGGCGACCTCAGACTCTGCCTTCTCCAACAGATCTTCGTCTCGGACAAAGACCCTGCCTCCGCCGGCCAAAGTCCAGATGTCAGGTGGTGCCGGAGATGCATCCACCCTCCAGCCCCTTAAAGTCCGGCCAAAAGAATCTTCACACAGCCAGCCTTCAGGCCAATATGCATCCACAGATCGCCCAACCAAGGTGCACTCCAAGTCGGCCGCTACTAAAGGCCCCTACTCCCTGGACCGCGCCTGGACCACCACTGGAGGTCACCTCCAACCCCCAGGGGAACCTCGGGGTTGTCCACTAAGTGAACCTCAGATCTGACATCCCTTAAGCTGACCTCAAACCTGAAGCGGATGTTGGAGCAGACGCCTGCAAAACGTCCTAAGGAACAACGACCACCGACACAGGTCCACTCTCATAGAAAGGATGTTGCCTCGTCCATACCGGACGTCGGTCCATCCAGACATTTGATGACTAAGGTACCGACACTGGGGTCGAGCAACTTAGCAATGACCAGGCGTCAGGAGACAAGGAGGAAGCAAACCTCGCACGCGACCTGACACCACCCAAGGATCAGACGACGGGGGCATCAGGCCACAGACAGTCAGACCTGGGAAAACGGTCAGATGGTACCTGGAGAGGGACCGACGCCAGGTCAGATGTTGGGTCTCAACTTCTCTGAGGTGAAGGAATTGTTTTCCTATTGGTGGGAAACCATTAGGAAGGACATGGTTCCCACCAAACCACAGGTGGAGAACCTACCTCCCCCAAAGGAGCAAAGCCTGGACAGACCAACTCCTAGAGAGGAGAGTCTCAAACCTAGGGTCCGGTCTAAGGACAAGAAGTCACACAAAGAAAAGAAGCGGCCAAGGTCTCTATCACAGACCCCTTCCCACTCTCCCAGCATGCACAGACCTAAAAAGCACCACAGGAGGTCAGATTCTTCCTCCTCAGACGAGTCTCACTCCTCCTCTTCGGAATCTTCTAATCTAGCTCTCCGTTTAGTATCCCTTCACCAGACTCAAGGGATCTGCCTAGGTCCCCCTCTGACGACCCAACATTTATGGATATAATGCGGCATATCCAAGATAACATGGGGTTGGACACGGAAGATTTAGATCCTAAAAGGCGATGCCTCGCCAGGTATCGAAGACAAAAGGATCCCAAACCAGTGGTGGTCCGGCCATTGGTTGATACTTCCAGGACATGATAAAAGCTGCTTGGAAGCACCCCTTTTCTTCCTCAGCAGTCCTCGAGAAAGCAGACTGTCTATATCGAGCCCCTTGGAATATCCTTATCTGGGAGAGCAACCAGTGGTAGATTCTATGGTAATCACTGCCACTCACGACAGGTCACAGAGACCTCAACACCTAAGCACCCAGCCCCTGGACCGAAAGTTGAAACAACTTGACTTTATGGGGAGGAAAATATATGCCTCAGCAACATGTTCCATCCGCTCATTAAATTTCCTGACCCACATGGTCCAGTTTCAAAATGCCCTGTGTGGACAAGGTCAAGACTTGGTTAAAAATCTTCCAGATGGAGACCAAAAAGAGGAACTAACAAAGCTCCTTCAAACAGGCTCTGATGTAAGCACACAAGTACTCAGAGCAGCATACGACTCGGCAAATTCAGCCGCAATAAGTGCAGCATCAGGAGTATGCCTCAGACGACACTCCTGGCTGAGGGTATCAGGCTTTACACCGGACGTCCAGAAGGGCATTCTGGACGTTCCCTTCAAAGGCTCTGTTCTTTTCGGGGAAGAATCCGAGAAGATAATTACAAAACTGAAAGATGCCGGAAAGGCAGTAAGATCTGTACAGGCCATGTATAGACCCAAGCCAAAGCCATTTCGGAGGCAACAACCACTTTAAAGGTAAACAAGGGGGTCACGTGACTGCTGCATGGCGTGAGGACGTGCCTTTTTCGAGCTCCAAACCCCGGGTGAATATAAGTCGAAAATCCACCGAAATCCTTAATAAATTTAACATCAGTAATTGATCTAGCAATATCTGAATACGGCATGGATGAGTTTATTGTGTCGGCGGCGGGTAAATCGCAGCGATCGGGAGCTAAAAGCAATAAAAAAAAACCCGGCTATGGGACAGACGAACAGCATAGGCTTCATCTCAATTTTGGCCGCAGAAATGGCAGCGATAGGCAGAGAACTGAAGGATCAATTAATGGAAGCCTTATCTCCGCAGCTAGAGAGACTGGAGAATAAGATCGAAGGAAGGCCGGTCTCAATGGAGGTGCAAATAGAAAGGCAGCACGAACGGATGGAGGAGATGGAGGGGCTGCCTCGCCACGGAGGACACACTGCACCCTTTGGAAAAGAGGGTCAAGAATTAGAGAAACAAATACAGGACATGAGAGAGGTACTAGACTACCAGGAGAACTATCAGCGAAGGTCTAACTATGACTTGGGTCTCCCAAGGCAGGGAAGGCGCAGACATCCTGGGGTTCTGTGCGAAAATTTTGCCAGCGCTCATGGGCCTGAAACCCAAAGGAGGGAGATATAAGTTAGAAAGGGCGCATCGAGCAGTTCAGCCATGGCTCCAGAGTGGGCAACCCCCGAGGCAAGTGATATTCCGGTTCCATAATTTCCAAGACGGGCAGGAAATGTGGAAAGCATATAGAGCCCTGCCTGAGTTGAAATATGAAGGTGTGCGACTGTATATGTCCCAGGATCATTCTGTGAGGGTTGGGAAGAAGAGAAGGGAATTTAATGAAGTGATAGCCGCTTGCCAAAGTATAAAGGCGGAGTGGTACATGGTCTTCCCGGCCACCATGAAGATTAAACATGAAGGGGCAACGTATAGCTTTTGGGAAGCTGAAAAAGCACACAAGTTTGTGAAGGAGCTGCAAAAGAAGATCGGGTGATTGCTTTTAAAGAAGGACAGAAGGGAGGTGGCAGGAGCTGCAGGGGGAGGCCATATATTATAATCCTGTAAATAGTTGAGGAACTCTCATTTTCCAAGCAGAGTTGCAGTCGATGTTAGGCACGCTGAGAAAGTAAAAAGACTTGAGTTACTTGAACGCTACCTGAGAGGCGAGAGAGGAGCGGTTGCAGAGCATTTCCTCTGTGTGAGCGGTCGGTTGGCCCGAGCTCCCCCGCCCCCATGCTGATGCAACGGTGAAATGTTTCCCACGGAAGGGACTTCTCGGAGGGACATCGGGAGAGTGGAACTGTTGTGTTTCATATTCAGAGATGTTGGTGATGGACATTAATGCAGCTCTGGTTCCGATGTCACTATTAGAAAGAGACGAGAAGGGATGGTCGTGAGGGGGGCCTGCACGTTGATATTGACTCATGCGGCCTGCCCTGGTAGACCAGGCAAGGAAGGTATTTGGTCTCGATTCAGCGACTAGCTTGAAGAACTTTCAGGAAGGAATATGAAGAAGGAGGATGGCTGGGGGGGAGAGGCAGGGGAGGAGGCTTGTGACCGCCTGGGGAGGGGGGAAGGAGAGAGGTTTGAATGCTGCAGGAGGGCCTTGCATTAGTTTGGATTTGCGGGCCTAGCCTTGCCAGTAGGAATGAAGGGGAGAATGAAAGGATATATGAGCTTGATACCTAAAGTGCAGGCACTGGGGTGTGAGAGAAGTGGGGAACGACAAGGATACGTTGTTGCAGAGAATGGGAGATCCAGTGAAAACAAATGCAGGGAATGGAGATGGAAATCAACATGTCGTGGAGGATGGGGAGAAAGGATGAAATAAATGGATAGGACGTACTGTGCGATCAAAGAATACATGGAGCAGGAGACAGGTGGTTAGAAGAAGTGCATAACCGGGGAGGAGGTTGATCAAAGATTTTTCTTGTATCAAGCCCTGTAACGAACCATAGAGGGGAGAACATACTGTTTGCAAGAATGTTGTATGTTTCGGAAGGGAGGGGAAAAACACACATTGTATATAGGTCGGGGGGGCCGGGAGTTTAAATGTTTTGTTATATATGTTGTTCAAAAGTTATATGTTAAGTCCACAATAAGAGAGACAATATGTAGAGAAATGCCACACATAAGGAACGTAAGAGGGATATCTAGAGATATGAGGGATGCAGAGGCTTGTTTGGTAGTGAGATGGATCAAAAGGAGAAAGTGAAGGTAGCCTCTTGGAATGTGCGAGGCGTCTCTTCCCCGATTAAACGTACTTCTGCAATTACAGCCCTTAAGAGAGTAAGGGTTCAGGTGGCCTTACTACAAGAGACGCATGTGACTCTCGAGAACCATTGGAAGCTGGTGAGGAACTGGTGGGAGCGTGCTACGCTGCATCCTTCTCTTCTCATAAGAGAGGAGTAGCAATACTGATACATAAGCACCTCCCTTTCAAGGTCCTAAGAGTGGTACAAGATAAAAAGGAGGGGAGATATGTGTTTGTGGAGGGAAGGTTATATGGGACCCAGGTAACATTTGGAAGTGTATATGCCCCGGCAGTCTTTGAACCAATGTTCTATAGAAACTTGCTAGAGCTGTTAACGAGGGAACAATTTCAGGGGCTGATTATGGGGATGATTTAATTGTACACCAGACCCAATTATGGATCACTCGGGAGGAGGGGCGGGGAGGTGTATGAAACAGTGGAGAGAGGGCTGTAGAACTAGACTTAATAGATGCGTGGAGGACAGCTAACCCAACCTTAGGGAATTCACTTTTTTCTGTAATCCCCACAAAACATGGTCGAGATTAGACCACATTTACATAGAAGGTTGTTGGTACCACAAGATGGTAGATGTGGGCCACGAACCTATACATGTCTCGGATCATGCCATGGTAACAATGACAGGAGGTTGGTAGGACGAAGCCTGCCTCATGGAGGTTCCCTCTATACCTGATGGGGAAGGAGGAGTTTCGGAATTTCTTGAGAGAACAAGTAGAGAGATATGTAGAACTCAACAGAGACACAGCGCCATCCACACAGGTCTTCTGGGATGCAGGGAAGGCCTACTTAAGAGTGGCTATTATAGGGTATGTGGCAGGATACAGGAAGGAGCAGAATAGACGGTATGAAGAGCTTTTCCAACAGGTCAAGGAGCTGGAATGCAGGGTAGTGGGGGGGGGATGAAGGGAGTACCCAGATGCTGGCAACGGCAAGAGGGACACTTAATAGTATGCTGGCTGAGCAGGCAAGGAGCCAGATATGGTTTGTGAAGCAAAAGTTCTATGAGTGGGGTAATAAACCAGGACCCATGCTTGTTAACCTTATTAGAGGTAAGAGGGGGGGTGACGAGAATTCAAGAGATAAGGGGGAAGGAGGAACGTAATTGAGAGAACCTCAGGCCATTAGGGAAAGGTTTAGGAAATTCTATTGGGCCCTATGTGAGAGTGAGTGTGAGGGCCAACTAGATAAAGCGAGAACGTTTCTCAATTGGATTATGCTCCAGAAAATTACTGAGAAGCAGAGGGAGGAATTGAATAAAGAAATTTCTAAGGAAGAGATTAGGAGAGCTATACAGGACATGAAGGTAGGTAAGGCGTCTGGACTGGACGGACTCCCTGCTGAGTTTTATAAGGCAATGGGGCAAAAGATGGTGGATTTACTCTGGGAGGTATTCCGGGAACCAGGGGAAGGGAACCCGCTCCCTCCCACCATGGGGATGACAACGATCTGTGTCATTCCAAAACACGGAAGGGACCCACAGGAATGTGCCGCATACCGGCCTATATCCTTATTAAATGTGGATGCTAAGCTCTATGCCAAGGTATTAGCCAGTCGCTTGGAAGGGTTGATGCCGCGGGTGGTGCATCCGGACCAGATGGGCTTTGTAAGGGGCAGACACTCCTATCGCAATGTGAGAAAGGTACTTAATGTGGTGCATTGCTCTTCTCGGCATCCAGGAGTGACAGCGGTTTTGGCGCTGGACGCCGAGAAGGCTTTTGACCGCATTGAATGGGGGTACCTCTTTGAGGTTCTGAGTAGGTTTGGCATGGGGGAAAGGTTTGTAGACATGGTGAGAGCCTTGTACACCTCTCCGCAGGTGGCAGTGCTAATTAATGGAGGGCTGTCACAGTGTTTTAGTCTGTCTAGGGGAACGAGGCAGGGATGCCCGCTCTCCCCACTACTGTTCAACCTGGCAATTGAGCCTCTGGCCATAGCCATAAGGCAGAATGCAAGTATTGAGGGAATGGTGGGGACAGGAGGACAACAGCACAAAGTGTCATTATATGCGGATGACATGATTTTATATTTGGGTAACCCAGAGAGATCTATTCCCCTAATATTGGACACGATAGACAGATTTGCCCTCTTTTCAGGTTACAAAGTAAACTTAGACAAATCAGAGGTATTGTATGTGGGAAAGGGGAAAATAAGAGGAAGCGAGGGGTGGGGCCTACGGGAAGTCAGGTCATGTTTCAAATATCTGGGAGTGAACATTGGACGGAATATCTCAGAAGTATATGGACTGAATTATAGGCCAATGGTAGATAGCATGATAGCAGATATGAAAAGATGGAGAGCGTCACCGATATCTTGGATTGGGCGCATGAACCTGTTGAAAATGAATGCGCTGCCAAGGATACTATACCTGCTACAGATGCTTCCAATGGGTTTGACAAGAAAGACAGCAAGAGGCTAGAGAGAGGATTCTGACTTCATGTGGCAGGGAAAGGGCTGGGACCAGTCTGAGCAGGCTAAAACTGAACATAAAAGAGGGAGGGCTAAATTTCCCAGATATAAAGAATTATTATCTGGCCACACAGGTAAGAGTGGTTAAGGATTGGATAGCGAAGCCGGAAGTAGCCAGCTGGATAGATTTAGAAGAAATGGAGGGGCAGGACAGACTATCGGCATATTTAGCTAGAGGAGGGAAAAAGGCTTATTTGGCTCAGAGGCGAACAAATCCGATAGTAGTCTGGACACTAGAAAGTTGGGAGCAGATTAGGAAACTGATAGGGGGTACAGAGGTAGAAACGATGCTCCTTCCACTAAATAGAAATCCTTTCTTCCGGCCTGGGTTGGAAGACCAAGGCTTCGAGGAATGGAATAATAGGGGGATACATAGGGTAGGGGATCTTCTTAATGGGTTAAACATAAACTCTTTCAGGAGTTAAAGGAGAGTAGAGGGATCCCTAATAATCATATGTTTAGGTTTTTCCAGGCCAGAGATTACTATAAGAAGCTGAAGAAGTGTGGGCCCCAACCACTTCCATTACAACAGATAGAGGTCTTGATCGGTAAAGCTAGAGAAGATCCTAAAGGGATGATTGGAGGTGTGGCCCGCATACTTTGGGATAGTTCACGAGGGAGGACAAGGAACATGAAAGAGCGATGGGAGAGAGACTTAGGGCTCTCAATTTCTGACTTCAACTGGGAATTATGGTCGAAATGCATATGGGCCTATTGATGTTGAACAAATATAAGGAATCGGCCTATAAGTTCATTCATAGATTGTTCTACCCCCCAGTAGTAATGCATAAATATCAACCAGAGGTATCGGATATGTGCAATAGATGTCAAGAGCAGAGGGGCACATATCTGCACTGTTTCTGGACTTGCCCCCAGCTGCAAATTTTCTGGAAAAAGGTGGTGCAGCATCTGAAGGAGAGTATGGGGGTGGATATCCCTCTCCATCCGATTGACCTCTTATTTGGTGTAGAAAGGGGGGGGGGAGAATGGGCCCCATACAAGAAATGGATTAGGATTGTGTTATCACAGGCTAGACAAGCTATTTTGAATACATGGGTGTCGGCAAAGGACCCTTCTATTGAACAATGTCGTGCTATGACCATTGGCGCCCTGGCAGTGGAGAAAAGGGCCTACCAAATTCAGGGTAGGATAGAGTCCTTCATTTCTATGTGGAACCCCCTTCTGTCAGCATTAACTATGGAAGAAGCGGTGATCCTGCAGATGGGGGCCTGAGGAGGGGAAGTGGGTGCAGAGAGTCCTAGCCTAACCTAAAATAAACTAAGATTGAGAAAGGTGGCATAAATGAAATAGAGAATGGAATCTTATTGTGACTATAGATGCTGACTGAAAAATATGAGATGATTTGTAAGGAGTAAAATATATGAAATTTTGGTAGGATGTGGACAAATGTAAATAGTTAGTAGAGTTGTTGGTCTTTTTTCTTTCCTTACTGTCTCAATAGGTGGTGATATTCAAAAGCATAATGTCTGTACAAGTGTTTCTTTTCGGTTTTTGTCACTAGTTGTATCTTGTCCTGATTTTCTTTTTCTTTTGGTTAATGTCATGTGTATAAATGTTTTTGTATGTGTAAAATCCAATAAAAATGTTAAACAAACAAAAAAAAAAAGGTAAACAAGGACAGCAGCCCTGATTCGGACAGTAGCAGAGAGGTGGCTTTACCTGCAAGGGCCTGTCTCGAGCTGCAGGAGGTTCAGGTGCCAGGAACATAACAACTCCTCAGGCAGCCCTCCCTCCCTCCACTGCCTGACCCACTGCAGACCCCTCCTCCTCCTCCTCCTCTGATTCAAAGGGAAGAGAAGGTCGGGGGTCACTTCTCAAGACACCTAGCAGGATGATGACAAATCACTTCAGACTAATGGGTACTTTAATTAATTCACTGGGCAACCACCATCCAGACCACCACTATGGTCTCAGTATTCAAGACAACATGCCACACTGATCCGAGAGGAAATCAGTGCCCTTCTCAAGAAGGCGGCCATAGAGAAGGTCCCATGGACCCAGAGAGGGAAAGGGTACTATTCCCACTTTTTCCTAGTACCAGAAAGACAGGGGATCTGCGCCCCATTCTAGATCTCAGCGATCTCCACCTCAAAACCTTTGTTGCATACAGACGCTTCAGGACGGTCACCTTGCCAGGCTTAATCCTGATGCTACATCCAGACGCTTGGCTAGCATCATTGGACATGCAAGATGCCTACCTCCACATTCCAGTTGCAAAACATCATCGGAGGTTCCTGCAAATCAAATTCCAGGGTCACCATTACCAGTTCCGAGCCCTGCCTTTCGGCCTGTCATCGGCTCCAAGGGTATTCACCAAATGCCTGGCAGTAGTAGCAGCGGCACTCAAGAGAAGGGGCCACTGTGTCTTCCCCTACCTGGACGACTGGCTCCTGATGGCTTCATCCCAGAGAGAGCTAAATCACTCTCTACAGGACACCTATTTAATATTCGACTCCCTAGGTGTAACTATCAACCTGTCAAAATTGAGCCTTATGCCTTGCCAAAGACTACAGTTCATTGGCGCGGTCCTGGACACCAGAAGGGGAAGGGCCTTTTTACCAGAAGACAGGGCAGAACATCTACGAAGCTTGACAAGGAACATCATGGGACAAAAACAGGTCTCATCAAGGACCATGCTGCGTCTTCTAGGCCACATGGCAGCTGCCATAGCCACAGTTCCCCTATCATGCTTACACATGAGAACCATTCTGTGGATACTTGAGGTCCAGTGGGACCAACGCCAGGACGACTTAGACCAGCTGGTCTCGTTCCCCAACTTTATTCTCCAAGTCTTGCAGTGGTGGCTGGTTCTGGAACACCTCACAGTAGGAGTTCCCTTCCTGTCTCCTACCCCTTCACTGATCCTGACCACAGATGTGTTAGGATCAGGCTGGGGTGCCCACTTGGACGGCAAAAAGGCTCAAGGACTATGGTCAGAAATGGAAGGAACCCTTCACATAAATGTCCTTGAGATGAGGGCAGCCCTTTACGCCCTTCAGGCCTTGCAAACGGATCTAATCCCAGGGCATCTACTGATCGAAACAGACAATATATCAGTAGTGTTCTGGATCAACAAACGGGGGCACTCACTTATATCAGCTCTGTTGTGAAGTGATGAGAGAGTGATACTGGGCAATAGAGCACAATATCATGCTGTCTGCAGTGCATGTTTCCGGATTACATAACATGCTGGCAGATCTACTCAGCAGGTCCAGCGCACATGAATGGGAGCGCTTGCAACCAGTGGCAGAAACTCTTGTTTGCAAAATGGGGGACACCAGAATTGGATCTGTTTGCCTCCCCATACAATGCAAAACTGCCCCGGTTCTGCTCGCTAGATCCAGGGCCTGGTGCTTTCTGGCGAGACGTGTTGTCCCTCTCCTAGACAGGCAGGTTTCTCTATCCCTTTCCTCCCTTCCCTTTGATCCATAGAGTCCTGCTCAAGCTGCAGGGCGACAGAGCAGTCATGATTCTGGTGACCCCATATTGTGCCAGACAGATGTGGTT
Source organism: Neoceratodus forsteri (assembly GCA_016271365.2). Taxonomy (NCBI): domain Eukaryota; kingdom Metazoa; phylum Chordata; order Ceratodontiformes; family Ceratodontidae; genus Neoceratodus; species Neoceratodus forsteri. The sequence continues at coordinate 58,573,520 of JADMNL010000036.1, read as the reverse complement.
TCCTCATCTCCAAGGCCTGGCGAACGGCCACCCTTTCCTCTTCCACTCAGCTCGCACTTACTGTAGCAAGACAACGGGTCCCTAATTCACCCAAATCTCAGATCCATACACCTGCATGCCTGGCTCCTAAGGACCTAGCAGTGTCTCACCACGGAGTCTCTGACAGTGTGGCCGACGTCCTAGTGGCAGCAAGGAACCCTCTACTCATGCCACGTATGCCATGAAATGCACACATATTTCATAAAAAGCTTGAATTCACTTGAATTCATACCCCTTTGTCATGAGTAGTGTTTCTTGAAAATATCATGCTGTTTGGTTTTGTGGTTTTCTTTAAATCTTAGTAACAAACTCTAAGTGAAAACAATTAGCTCTACAGACTGTTGTAACTAGGGACTGCAACAGCTTATTTAGTCAATCAGGGACTTAACTGCAGCAGCAGCAGCAGGCAGGACAGGTGTGATGTCATTGCTCACTGACAGGGACAGAAACATCTTCACTGTTTCTTCACCGTTTTCAGTTACTGCAGAGCACATTAGCAGATGCTGATTTAAAGAAAACCACAAAACCAAACTGCATTACATTTTCAGGAAACACTAAGCATGACACAGGGATGTGTATTCAAGGGGATTCAAGCTTTTTATGAAATATATGCATTTGATCTTTAAGGGGGCACAGGAAGCATTCCACCAAGAAAACCTACGCCTCTAAATGGAAAAGGTTTTCTATCTGGTGCTCCATCGGGGATATGGTACCAGCTCAGGCAGGGGTTCCAGCAGTGCTGGACTACCTTACTTATTTGCATTCACTGGGCCTGCAGCCCACTGCTTTAAAAGTTCTCTTAGCTTCAGTGTCTGCTTACACTTCAGCGGGAAGAATGCCTCTGTGGCATCAAACCCTATCTTCAAAAAGTTGTTTAAAGGTCTATCGCACTTGCACCCTCCTCACAGGGAACCGGTTCCAGCCTGGGATCTAAATGTGTGTATTGCCAAGCTCATGGGTTCCCCCTTTGAACCCACGTCTTCAGCCCCCTTGAAATATGTCACATGTAAAACTGTTTTCCTAGTGGCAGTCACTTCTGCTAGAAGGATCAGTGAGCTCCAGGCTCTCTGTGTTAAGCAGGACTACATTTTACTCCACAGGGACAAAGTGGTCCTGCAAACAAACAGAACATTTCTTCCAAAAGTGGTTTCGGATTTTCATTTGAACCAGTCTATTACTTTACCTGTCTTCTTTACTGAGCATTCAAGCTCGGAAACGTAGACTGGCACAGTCTTGATGTCAAGAGAGCTCTTAGCTACTACATGACTGTCACCAAAGCCCATAGACAGGACAGGAAACAACTGATCTTACTTCGAGTGGGAGCTCTTGCAGCAGGCTGTTACAATTAGGACTATGCTACAGGTTCTAGGACCCATCGGAAACCTTTAGCTAGCAGTCTCCAGCGGGGGCCACCCCCAACGTCGTATCCGTCCCAGCGTCATCCAGTGGTATATCAGGGGGCAGTCCTTAGCCCCCTAGTTCTTTTTCCACCACAGACCTGCTTCCATCGGCTTCTGGTTACCTTTAGAACAAAAGTCTAGTAGTTTCTAGCAAAATACTTCCGTTTTTCCATATTTTCTTCTGAAAGTCCATTTTCGTTTCTTCATTGATCTCACTGCATGTCGACCTCACAGTCGTCGGTCTCCAAAAAAAAAAAAAGGACAAAGTGCGCCTGTGGCGCCAGATCCTGGTGAAGGACACCCACGAGTCTTGCGTCTTTTGCCTTGGGCTGGACCATGACGCCAAGACCTGCTCAGTTTGCAGCAGCTTTACAGGCAGGATGAGAGTACACCGTCTTAAGGCCCATCTTCTTGATCAACAGGTGGCCGTAATGCAACAGTTGCCAGCGGAGAAGTCCTCTTCCTCTTCCTCCTCCTCCCAGTCCTCCAAACATAAAGATAAAAAGCAGAACTTGGACCAACGAAAGTCCCGCAACAAGGACCGGGGCTGGTCAGAGGTACGTTCACATTCCAGGTCACACCACAAGAATTCCTCCTCTGGGACGGGCAGCTCGGATCATTCCTGCCACTCCACAGGGAAGAGGGACACTACCACTCCCACCAAGCCACCGATGTCTGGTAGCGGTAGTCAGGACCCAGTCTCGGTGCAGGCCTCTTCCACATCAAAGGTGAAGGCGGCGCCCTTTGGGTCCATCTCTTTAGTCAGGACTTCGCATTCTTCTTCTTCCAGGGCTTCGGTCGCAAAGAAAATCCCAACCTCGTTCGTTCTCGGGGCTCCGAGCAAGACCTCTGAACCCAAGGAGCGGGAGCCAGGTTCAAAGCTGGCGTCGGCTCACCGCCCTTCCACGGTTCAGCTTTCTAAACAGAAGCCGACGACAGTCTCGAAGCCAGATGGCTCTAGACTGTCGACGCGAGAGAAAGAACAGACGTGGGCTATGGTGTTGGCGGTCCGCAGGGCCTCCACCCCTGAGGATCAGGAAGATGACTCCTCTCCCAGGGGCTTACCTGACATCCCATCCTCACCTATAGCTCCTCACACGCCAGGACAAGCCTAGTGTTTGGGCACTGCCCAATTCACCAAGGAGGAGCTCACAGAACTTTTCCAGTTCTGGTGGGGGTCAAGTTAAAAAAGATGTGCTCCCACTGCAGCCAGACCCAATTCTGTCTCCAGAGGATGCAGAGTACCAGATCCAGGTAGAAAAAAACGTCTTCTCCCATGCCCCAACGTCCCTCTCCTAAACCTATACACAAATCCCGGTCACGCACTCTGGTGGATAACCGTGGCCGGTTCTTACATAAGGAATGTTGGAACCAACGATGCTGCAGATCCAGTAGTCACTGTCGCTCTTCCAGCAAGAGATGGTCTCATAGCCAACGTCCGTCTGCTAGCCGTTGCCAGTCCCTCAGCCATCGTCTGTTCCATAGCCGACGCCGGTCGGCCAGTAGGCGACCCTCATATGAGAGGAGCAGATCTCACACCTACTCAAGATTTCCTTCCTCTTCTTCTGTGGGCCACGGTTCACATCCCAGTTCTTCTGGGTCTGACTGTTCCCTCTCCCGGGAAAGGCCAGTGTTTCCCGCGAAGAGAAAGACACTCCAAGATCACATCCTGATGATCCAACGTTCATGGACATCATGTGGCACATCCAATCCTCCAACAGATGGGAGATGGAGGACTTGGATCTAGAACGCTGGAGGTTGGAAAAATACCTGAGCAGAAGGAGCCAAAGCCTTTGGTTGTTCCAGGATCACTTGGAAGCATCCCTCTACCACCCCGGCAGTTCCAAAGAAATCAGACAGGCTGTACCGAGCCCCGAGAGAGGAGCCCCTCCTGCCGGAACACCCTCACGTGGATTCTGTGGTGATTACGGCTGCACATGACAAATCTAAAAAGCCTAAACACCTCAGCTCCCAGCCTCCCGATGTTGAGTCCAGATTCTTGAATCAGGTGGGCAAGAAGGTCTGTTCTGCCTCCCACCTGTTCCATCCGTTTGCTCAACTTCCTCATGCATATGGTCCAGTACCAGAATGCTATGTGGGAGAAAGGCCTTGAAGTGGCTCAAGCCATACCAGAATCGGCACAAAAGACAGAACTTCTGGAGCTATTGAAGTTGGGATCGGAAGTAGGCACTCATATCCTGAGAGCCTAGTATGACACTGCAGATACGGCATCGAGGGCAGCGGCTTCCAGCGTTTGCCTTCGGCACCATGCCTGTCTTAGGATTTCAGGATTCTCCCAGGATCTGCAATCCAGAATCCTAGATCTTCCATTCCAGGGTTCTGTCCTTTTTGGCGAGGAGATGGAGAAACTCATCTCCTGCCTCCAGGGCTCTGGGAAGTCAGTCTAGTCTGTCCAAAAGCTTTATAAGGGGGACCAGAAGCCATTCCGCAAATGGCCATTCCATAAGTCCTCAGGGCAGAATACCCGTGGCCAATTCCAGCAGGGAGGTGGCTTTAAGAGGAAAGCCACAACCCAAGCTTCTGGGAGCTCCACCTCTAGAGGCCCCAAGTCCTCCCAGCCCTCTCTGCCGGTTCCCAGAGCTACCCAGTGACTCTCTATCGACCACCCCCCCTCCAGCGGAGGCAATGGGGGAGGCAGTAGGGGGTCACTTCTCCCTCTACCAAGAGAGAGATGGAGCAAAGTTACAACAGACCTCTGGGTTCTAGACCTAATAAGGAGAGGACATACCCTCGAGTTCACTCAGATTCCTCCAGAAAAAACACCAGGGTCTTCCCATTATCCTCCTTCTCACATTCCTCTGATGGAAGGAGAGATCCAGGCCCTTTTGCTGAAGCAGGCGATAGAGCTGGTCCCCCAGGGACAACAGGGAAGGGGCTACTATTCCCATTTTTTCCTGGTTTCAAAAAAGACCGGAGACCTTCGACCAATCCTGGACTTCAGTTCCCTAAATCTGTTCGTAGAATACAAAAGGTTCAGGATGGTCACTCTGCCAGGCCTCATTCCCCTCTTGCACCAGGGGGACTGGCTCTGCTCCCTGGATATGCAGAACGCCTATATGTACGTAAGGGTCTTCCCTTCTCACCAGAAGTTTCTGAGGTTCCACTTCCAAGGGAGACATTATCAGTTCCAGACCTTTACCGTTTGGCCTCTCCTCCGCTCCACAAGTCTTCACCAAATGCCTAGCAGTGGTGGCTGCAGCTCTCAGACGTCATTATGCCTTCCCCTACCTAGACGATTGGCTTCTGGCAGTGCCATCCAAGGCCACACCTACTGCGCACTCTCGAAGACTCCTTTATTCTCTTCCGAGAGCTGGGGATCACCCTGAACCTTCCAAAGTCTACCCCAGAGCCCAGTCAGCGACCCCTGTTTATTGGAGCGATCCTCGACACAGTTAAGGGCATGGTCTTCCTTCCCAGGACGGGGGGGGTAGTCTACGGGATGTAGCCCAGACGGTATCCATGGCTCCACAGGTCCCAGCCAGGACCTTCCTCAGACTTTTGGGGCACATGGCAGCAGCCATTCCCACAATTTCTTTGGCTCGCCTCCACATGAGAGTCCCACAATGGGTGCTCGGTGCAGTGGGACCAGAGGTCAGACAATCTAGACCGACCGGTCAGGATTTATGACCCAGTAAGAAGGACTCTTTCTTGGTGGTTGGACCCCTCCAACCTGGTAATAGGGGTCCCTTTTTGGCAGGAGCACCCAAGACAGATCCTAACGACGGACGCCTCCTGTCTTGGCTGGGGTGCTCATCTGGGAGACAGACAAACACAGGGGACATAGTCTCCAGATGAGCAGCAGCTCCATAGCAACATTCTCGAGATGCGAGTGGTCCTGAACACCTTGTGGACGTTTCAGACAGACCTTTCGCCAGGCCCTGTTCTCATCCAGATGGACAGTACGTCGGTAGTGTTTTACGTTAACAAACAAGGGGGCACACATTCCTACCCCCTGTGCCAGGAGGCGATGAGTGTCTGGTATTGGGCACTGGAGCACTGCTTAGATCTCACTGCTGTTCACGTTCCAGGCGTCCAAAACGTCTTGGCTGACAACCTAAGTCGGTCTCAGTCCAAGGCTCATGAGTGGGAGCTTCTCCAGTCAGTTGCAGATCAGCTGTTCAACAGGTGAGGCCATCCAGAGTTGGACCTCTTTGCATCACCACTCAATGCCAAACTGGCCAGTTTTTGCTCGCGAAAGCCTGCGCCTGGTGTTCTTTGGCCAGATGCGTTGTCCCTCTGCTGGACAGGGAGGTTTGTGTACACCTTCCCTGCCTTCCCAGTTATTCAGAGGGTTCTTCTGAAACTTCAAGCCAAAGGACAGAGATGATCCTCATCGCTCCATTCTGGCCTCGGCAGATTTGGTTCCCACTACTTCAGCAGCTGGCATTGGAACCTCCAATTCAGCTGCCGCTGAGCTCACACTTACTGTCCCAGGATCAGGGAACTCTGGTCCATCCGGACCGCAAATCCCTGCATCTTTATGCCTAGCTCCTGCAGACTTAGTTAAATCCAGGTTTGGGGTCTCCCAGGAGGTGGCGGACGTTCTCATGGCAGTGAAAAAGCCCTTTACTAGATCCACTTATGTTATGAAGTGGAAGCTTTTCTGACTATGGGCTTCACCCTCTCACTTGCCCAGTGAACTCAATTTTAGAGTATCTGCTCTCCTTGCTAAATCAAGGCTTGAGCTAGTCCTCCATAATGGTTCATCTTTCAGCAATTTCTGCATACCACATACCAGTGGAGGGAAAAACACTTGCCTAACTGGACGTGTCCCATATTTTTTTGAGGGGCATCTTACATATCAAGCCTCCCATCCGAGATCCATTACCCCTCTGGGATCTCCATGGTCCCAAGGTGCAGGACCACACAATGCCAATGCTCCTTTTGTAGCAGAGTGCCTTACTGGTTCAGTGGACTCCTCAATAGTTCTAGTTACCCTTACTAAACTTGGAGAGTTCAAACATAAGCTCCGATCTCACCTCTTAACTGAAAACTCCTGTGATTGCTTCACCTAAATTCTAGGTCCCTTTCAGGACCTCCACCCCCGAAACATGAACTTTGATGGCAGATAAGGACAGCTTGGCCCACCTAGTCTGCCACGCTTCCCCTACCACAGGATAAGCTGCAGATCCTAGTTAACCAACAGCCTATTTTCTTTCCTACCCCCACAAGAATTGTCTTATGTCTGTCCCATGCATTCTTGAATTCTCCAACAGTTTTAGACCCCACAACCTCCTCAGGAAGGCTGTTCCATGCGTCCACCACCCTGTCTGTGAAAAAATACTTAATCACATTGCCCCTGAGCTGTCCCCTCTCTATCTTCCAATTGTGTCCCCTTGTTCTTGCACATCTCTTTTCCTGAAAGAAGCTACCCTCTTGGACTTTGTTGACTCCAGTAAGGTATTTAAAAGTTTCTATCATGTCCCCACTCTCCCTCCTTTCCTCAAGGGTATACATATTAAGCTCCTTTAGTCTCTCCTCATATGGTTTCTCTTGCAGACCCTGCACCATTTTAGTTACCCTCCTTTGGACTGCCTCCATCCTGTCCATGTCCTTGCCGAGATGGGGTCTCCAGAACTGGACGCAGTACTCCAGATGAGGTCTCACCAACTGTCTGTACAGAGGGATAACAAGTTCCTGTTTTCTGCTGGTGATGCCTCTCCCTATACATCCCAGTATCCACCAGCCCTCCCTACTGCCTTCTCACATTGCTTGCTAACCTTAAGGTCATCTGATATGATTACCGCCAGGTCCCTTTCCATTTTTTTTGTTGTTACTACCTCCCTGCATTGTGTAATCTTCCCCTAGGTTTTTGTTTTCCAGGTGCATTATTTTGCACCCTTGCATTGAACTAAGCTGCGCTATTTCTGACCATTCCTCCAACCTTGCCAAGTCCCTTCTCATCCTTTCCATACCTCCTTGTGTATCAACCCTGTTGCAGATATTTGTGTCATCTGCAAAGATGCATACTTTTCCTTCCAGTCCCTCTGCAATGTCACTTATAAAGATATTAAAAAGGACTGGACCCAGTACTGAACCCTGCAGTACCCCACTAGTATCCCCTCTTTCTTCAGAGTGGACTTCATTTACAGTTACCTTCTGTGTCCTGTTGTCCAGCCAATGTTTTACCCAGACTACCACCCTGGGACCCACTCCCAGGCTGGTTAATTTGATCATTAATCTTTTGTGTGGGACTGTGTCAGATGCCTTGCTAAAGTCTAGATAGGCCATGTCCACAGCCTCTCCTTGGTCTACTATTTTGGTCACCCAGTCAAAATCAATTAGATTAGTCTAACATGACCTTTCCGCTGTGAGCCCATGCTGCCTTGGGTCCTGTGCCCCACTGGCCTCTAGGTACTCAACAATTCTTTCCTTCAGAAGTGATTCCATCACTTTCCCTACCACAGAGATCAAACTGACTTCCCTCACTGATACATCTTTCACCTCCATCTTACCACCCTCTTCCTTGCCTTTGCCCCCTCCCCCAGCTTTCCCTCTCCCTCCCCTTTCTAAGAGTCTTTCCTCCCCCTAGCATAGCTACAACTTGACAAGGCTGCCTGGCCGCTCATCTTCCTCTTGGTTCTCCACCCCCCCACACACACTTTTCTTCCCTCTGCCCCGATCAGGTTTTGCGCAGTTGTGTATATAACTAAAGCTTAATTGTCCTATACTATAATGTAACACATGTACTAATGCTCTGAAATATTCTGCATAACTTGTCTGTTTCCCTGTAACTGTTTGTAATCCCTCCCTACTGACGTGGAACCTTTGTAAGTGATCTGCCTGGTGCTCAACGGTATTGTAGTTGAATAAATAAATTTATGCTGGAGAAGCTCACCCTCTCCCTTTTTGAGCCTGCTGTGGATTGAGAGTTTTGGTTTCTTTAAAGTGTTATTTTTGGTTGCAGTTACTTCTGCTCGGAGAGTTTCCGAGCTTCAGGCCCTGATGTGTAAGGAGCCTTATTTAATTTTTCATAGGGATAGGGTATCCCTGAGAACCAATCCTACGTCTTTGCCCAAAATGGTTTCTGAACTGACACTGAATCAGGATGTCGACCTTCTGGTGTATTATCCAGATCATTCCAATGGGGGGGAGCGCTCCTGCATAACCTGGACGTCCACAGGGCGCTGAAGTACTATCTAAAATGCACTGCTCCACACCGTCTAAATGGAGCAGCTGTTTGTGGCCCTTGCGCCTCGATGCCAAGGCACTCCGGTGTCAAAGCAAACTCTCTCAAAATGGCTGGTCAATTGTACTGTTTACTGTTACAACAAGTATAACAAAACCCTACCGGGCTCAGTTAGGGGTCATTCTACCAGGGGAGTGGCTACTTCATTCACATCCTTGCGAAATGTCTCCATAGGAGACATCTGTGCAGCAGCTACCTGGAGCTTAGTGCATACTTTCATTAAGCATTACAGTCTGGACATTGCTTCTATGCAAAGAGCAGGCTTCAGCCTAGCAGTTCTCCAGGGCCTCCATTCTTAAAAGTGCCCTGTTAGCACTGGTGCTTACAGCCGCCTCCCAGTTCCTGTTCCTTTTTGCAAGACTGCTTGGGATTCAGTCCTAATTGTAATAGCCTGTTGCTAGAGCTCCCGCTCGAAGTAAGATAGTATAGTTACATAAGAACTTACCGTAACAGTAGATCTTCAAGACAAGCTCTTGCAGCAGGCGCTGCTTTCCCACCCTCCTTCCCCCCGGTGAGCTGTTGTTGCATCTTTTTCACGGCAAGCTTCTGCCTGGTCCGCCTGCCAGGCCTTATTCACAGGTCTCCAGCAGGTAAATGGAGGTGGGGCTGGAACCGCCCTGATATACCATTCGTGGATCGTTGGGGCAGAGAGTCGATGTCAAAGCGCCTCGCTGAGATTCATGCTAGCTAAAGAGTTTCTGTTGGGTCCTAGTGCCTGCGGCATAGTCCTAATTGTAATAGCCTGCTGCAAGAGCTCCTCTCGAAGATCTACTGTTACGGTAAGTTCTTATGTAACTGTACTTTCCTGACTTATGGGGATGTAGGAAAAGGAAATCCAGCATCTAAGAGGTCCATTTCTCGCTGGATAGTTCAGTGTATTCAGTTTTGCTATTCAAAAGCTGGAAAGGAGCCCACAGCAGGGCTGAGAGCCCACTCCACAAGGAATTCAGCTGCTACTATAGCAGCTTCCAGGGATGTTCCTTCAGTGGACATCTGGAGAACAGTGCGCACCTTCACTAAGCATTACAGCCTGGACACACAGGCTAGGGGTGATGCCAGGTCCTGCAGAGTCCATTTCCAAAGTAGGTTCTTTGCCCACCTCCAAAGGTACTGCTTCTTAGTCTGCATAAGAGTTAGGGTTATTGGAGTATTCCTGGGTTGAGAAGAAAAAATTACTTACCGTGGTAATCTTGTTTCTTCCAGGGGATACTCCAGTATTCATAACTCTCCCACCCTGCCTCCCCTGCTAGAACCAGTGGCCTCTGCACTCCATGCTACATTACCCGGGGCATGAGTGTCACACTCTGGCATTTCTTTTGAAACTGTGTTTTTCATTGGTTTTACCCTCTGCAGGTGATTCTGACATTTGGGGGTGCTGTTTGTGGATTTTTCCCTCCTGTTGGAGGTTTTTGGGTGTTAAATTATTATTATTATAGTGTTAAATAGTTATTTTCCTTGTGGGCCATGCCTTGTCAGGCATTCATGAAATCTGAGGGTTAGAATGTAGGCACTTGATAGGTGCCATTTGAAAAACGACACATGTCAATGGTATTCCATCATTAGCATAATGTTCCATCTCCGGGCAGATCTGGCTTAAAGGCATACTGCATAAGAATTACGAATATTGGAATATCCCCTGCAAGAAACAGGATTACTATGGTGAGTAATTTTGTCTTCTTTTGCTTGCTACAGAAATGTTTCTCCTGCTGACATTTGTGCTGCAGCCACATGGAGCACTCACACACCTTTACTAAACATTACACTCTGGACATAGTCTTTTGTAAATGTGCTGGATTTGGACTTCCTGCATTGCATGGCCTGCTGTCCTGAACATATATCAGACTTTACCCTCCTCCCAGTTTGATCTGGGACTGCTTGGGAATCATTCCAAAGGTGTGGCCTAATGAAGGCAAGATCCTCAAAAAAAAAGGATATACCGTTAGGACGGTGACTTAATTTTGTCGCCGCAATTACAGCGCTGCAACAAGGGAGACGGTGAAATTCTTGATTTTAGATCACCCCTCACTCCTGTTGCCCTTTGCCCCCCCCCCCACACACACAGTTTCTACCCCTTCCAGGGCATGCCCACTCCTGAGAAGATTATATTTAGTTTTAGGGGGTGTGGGGGGCAAAGCCCCTCACAAAAACAGACTGCTTGCCGGGAGGGCGCTTTGGCACTGTACCTCCCGGGAAACGTAACGCCTGGCACTGTAATGCCAGGAGGCATGTTGCTGCTGCCGTAATCGGCGTTGGCAACATGTGTGTCACTACGACATGGGTGAACCTCAGAAAAGATAGAACAGTTACGTACTTACCATAACAATAGATCTTCAAGAGAATCTGCTCTGTTTGGCCATGCCGTCCGTCCCTCCCTCCATCCCCCTTCTAGTTCAGTGAGGGTTGCATCAGATATTGTGCCTGAACCTAATCCATACATCATACATACAGCCCCATGCCCCTCATTTAGATTGCCAGTAGGAACTAATCATGGCCACCGCTTAACTAACAAATGTTTATTAGTTAAGTGGTGGCCATGATTAGTTCCTACTGGCAATCTAAAGTACCAGAATTTAACGTAAAAAAAAACCCAAACAGCCCCTTTAAAGTGTATGGAGCACTCCCCCTGCGCTCTACAAATAGTGATGTCACAAAATGATGTAACATGGAGGCGGACCGTAGACTAAAGTGGTATTAGGAAGTGGAAGAGATCAGCATGGCTTGGCTCCATGGAGCCAAATTACAATCCCTTCCCTTTCTAAATGGGGGCACATAAAAAATTGAATTTCTATCACCAATGGACTCAGAGCCCAGTAAGAGTTTTTTTATGCTTCTGGGGGAGGTAACGAAAAAGTTGCTCTTTAACACAGAATAATTAGCAGAATTAAAAATATATATACGTATTTTTTTTGTCATTTTGTCTATTGTGCCATGGACTTACTCAGAAAATGGTTGGCAGTCTACTGCTATACATTTCTAGAACTTGTTAGCATTACCTTCTGTTTTGTGTAGCATTTTTTTATGTTATACCAGCTATTAATTACCCTGAGTACATGGTATAAAACAGGAATAAGAGCAAGCAGCAAAAAATCAGGTGATTCAGCCATCTACATCAGAGTAGGAGGCAAAGGTAAGGGGAGCAGTCTGGCAGAGGAAAAACTGGAGTGAGGGGAAGGAGTTTCAGCTGGTATCTGAGAGAAGCAGAGGAGGTAGTGAAGTGGAAGAAGGGTGGGACTAGGTTCAGAGTGAAAGGAGACAATAGAAAAAGGCAGATTGCCTAGCAGAGAAATGAGGAATGGCGAAAGTGAGAGGATCCCTGGAGCTGAGGGTGCAGAAGGAATGGAGGAGAGGAATGAGGAGAGGTGGAGGGAAGGGACCCAAACTAGCATTTGGATATGAATGAGACACAGAGGTTCTGGCAACATAAGGATAGAGGAAGAATGGATAAGGAGGAGGAGAGTGAGCAGGGGTGGGTACGAGAAGAGGAGTTGATAGCAAAATGGCAGGAGGAAACCGGCCCGTCGGCACAGCCGTTGGATTTCTGCTTGCAACGCCGGCGACCCATGCTTGGGAGCAGACTTGGGTCGCCGGAGGGCTGGCTAGGGGAGAAAGGCTTTAGCGTTCCATGACTGCTCGCCTTCTGAGGGGGGAGGCCAAGGCCTGCAGTTTGCCTGACCCAGGGTACTGCAAGTCCTGTTACCGGGAAGGGACCGGCCGAGTGACGTGGCGGATGTTGGCGCTTAGCGCCCTGACATCAAGGGATGTGCACTACGCCAAGGGGAGAAAAAGGAGGAAATAACGGTGATGGAGACCCAGCAGTGAGACCCTGATTGCCCGCACCTCCCTGACGTCCCCTGTGGGTCCGACACAGCAAGATTCTCGGGGCGAGCCGCCCTGACCTCACCTTGTGGGGTACAGCCATGGCTCGATGGGGAACCACCAGGGGCAGAATCGAGGAGGATGCAGTGCGGGGAGAGACTGCAGTCTGTGTCTTCTGAAAGAGTGGAGACCGGCACTGCGGGGGAGTATAAAAAGCAATTTCAAGAAAAAAAAAATGGCAGGAGGAGTTACAGAGGGTGTCCAGTCTGGCCAGGGAGGTGGAGGGAGCAATGCCATAGACCACATTTGCATAGGTATGAGTAACATTTGTTATAAAGTTTCTGGTTACTCAGTGTGACGCCTCAGTGAGGTCACACAACCTGTTATTGGCACTGTACGTAAAAACAAGCAGTCACAAGAAGGAGGAGTGATTCCATTCATAGTCTTGTGATCCAGCTGGGCCTGGTCTCAAGTTTCCAGCAGTACGCTTGCACATTCTGACAATACTAGCCTGCTGCATGGTGACTCGATATCACCAGCATGTTGCCTCTCAGAAATATATTATAGCTGATCAAAAGTTTTTATTTGGAAAGCAGATGTGGAGATAAGATACCCAACTAATTTGTGTGCTATTTTCAGGTCTCCGACAGGTTCTGTTCCAGTCCTGGTGCAGCTCTCCAACGGACAAGCCATGCCAGTGCTCCCTGGCCCCCACGTCCAGATGCCTTCTGTTATATCTGTAAGTAATGGACTTGAGACCACTTCAGCAGGCTCACACTGCAGCCCACTAAGAGACTGCAGAGCAAGAATCACAACTCTTCACACACCCTTTTGCTAGTGAGTTTCAGAAATAGATTTTAATTTATGTTTGTGGCAGGGCTTTAACCGTCCCCTAGTCTTGTTGTGCTCTCCTGGGTCGCCATTGTAAATGAGCATTCGTTCAATGCCTTTTCCCGGAATAAAACTGAAACTGAACTGAATACAGCACGGACATTTACAGTACAGGCTTCCTCATGCTGGCCCACCTGTGTGCCTCAACTCTGTCATGAGGGACCACTAAATACTGTAGGTTAGAGGGTAGTTCAGACTCCACACTCATTCAGTCCTTCGCCTCTCGGATGAAATTGCAACCAAGGATGCCAGTAAGTGCCATTTGTCTTGGTGGTTTAGTTATGTAGACACCTGCCCTCTGGGAATAGGACTGAGATCACCACAACTCATTCACATAGGCTGTTGAATAGCTGGCATGTGATAATGACATTCGGCCGCTGCCAATCTGCACCCAATTTGAACCAGCGACATGAACGTGAAAGACCCTTAACCCAGTACTAGTACGCCGAGTCAACCCCTCACTTAGAATTTGCTGATATTTGAGTAGTTAAAATGTTCTTTAATCCTTTTGTACCATTCTGTTCTATTTGTTGAGGTGGGAGCATGTGTTAAACTTTTTTTGTATTAGACCATTTCCTTAAATGTTAGTTGTACATTACCTTTTGCATCCACCAATAACGCAAGCATACTCCCCCTAACAATATATGTTGCAGTTCAATACAGACACTGACAACTTTGATAGAAAAAAAAACATAGCCTGTGTACAGCCAACCAACAGCCAGTTGGAAGAAGGCTTTCAGATGGTAGCAGGGCATAGGGTGTGCATGCAGAGTTACTAGAGAATATACCACTCTCCCTTTTGAGGTCAAAGTTGGCAAATATTGTCTTGCTTACGCTTATATGAGTAACAGAAAGGGTCCAACTAGTGATGACATCTTCACTGACCATACCATGAATGCTGTTTCCCCCAAAACTGCGTGGGACCCTGAGAATGATTTCTTTAGAAACAGAAATTACAAGAAGATAAAGATACAAGGGCCATCTAGTCTGATTTGGAACTCTACCTTAAAACTACTGTGCTGTTACAATATTTTTTTTTTTTTTTGGACGTTTCAGTGTCTTCCTCTGATCTAGCTGTACACACTTGATTTATTTAATGGCCTGTGGTGTGGCCTTCACAAATCTGAAGGATTTCTGTGCCCTGTGCAGGTCTGTTTTGCAAGTTGTATAAACCGCCATCTGCCAAGCTGAAGCTTTGCTGAAAGTGGCTCAAGGTGCAGGTCTGTGTGTTTTATGGTGTGTAAATCTCCATCTTTCAGCATGGAGCCATGTTGAGAATTATGCACTGTGCAGGCCTGTGTGTTAAGTTGTATAAGCATCCGTCTACCAGCCTGGAGCTATGTTGTGAGTTGCAGAAGGTGCAGGTCCTTGTGTTATAAGTTAAAGAGCTACTGACGCTGCAAGGAAAACTTTGAAAAACATAATAATTAGGTACAATTCAGCTTGCATTCCATATATAGTCTATATATTTCTATTTCCATTATTTATTACTGAGTCAGTTTGCATGAATATATGATCTTTATGCTGTAGAGTTCCCTTACAGTTCATGTGCCTCTGTAGCTTACTCCCTACTTGAAGTCGTAGCCGTCTGTTGTGATATCACAGTCTGTTGCCATGAGAGAAACTGTGATGTCACAAGCAGTGCATTATAACCACGGGTAGGGAGAAAGCAACAGGAATAGATGAACTCTTCAGGAACAGAGACCCTGTTTTCATGCAGATGACCTCAGTAATAAATAATAGGGAGGAAGAATACAGAACTAATGTGAAATACATGCTGAACTGTAAATATTATATTTTGTTAGCGTTCTCCTGAAGGTGACAGCTGCTCTTTTAAGCTGTGCTGTCCAGCCCAGTGGTGCTGAGGGTTGAGGTGCTGGATGCCACTCCTCTCGCCATGCCGGCAACCTGGATTCGGGAAGGGGGGGGGGCGAAGAAGGATTGAGCGGTTGACAGGCAGCTCTCCTCTCCTGGGGTAGGGACCCAGTCGTGACTGCTGCAAGTCTGCCCCTGGTTGGAGGCCTGAGGGTAGTGCAGATGGGAATGGCAAGAGTAGGGAGGGTGCCGCGGATCGCTGCATGTGCATGCCTCCATATGTGGCCGCGGCAAGGGGAGAAACTGGGGAAACTGCAGCTGGTAGGCTCCATGAAGGCCCTGCAGCGCCCTTGCCAGCCCCCAGGAGTCTAGATGTTGGTCTCCGGAGGGGGGGGAGTCAACACCCTTGCAGGAGTGTTGGGAGACTGAAGAATGAGCCCCTATAAAGGAGGGTCCGGAGCTGCCTGCCAGTCCCACCAGAAGGGGAGTAAAAACCTATAATAAAAAAAAAAACCTATGCCGAGAGTTACCATGCAGGTCTCTGTGTATAATCCTACTCACCCAACGTTTGACCACTCCTTCCAACCTGTTGTGGGTCAGCTCCTGCTCCCCACATGGCATTCGCGCCTCTGCCAGTCTCCCTTGGGTCCTCGTCTGCATTCCCCGTGAATCCAGCTGAAACCTGAATAGGGGCTTCCTGAGGTGGTTCAGGGAGAAGCAGCTTTCAGTCATTGTGCACCAGCAACCAAGGTGAGATCAGAACCAGTGCGCACAAAAGCCTGGAGGCATGAGAGCAGCCCTGAAGGCTGTCAGCTGGCATGCCACTCTGCTCATTTTTCTTGTGCTCTCTTCCCCATCGTGCACATGCTGCAGTGTCCTGGGGGTCTCCTGCACTGCCAGTGGAGCTGCCACCTCTGGGAGTCACTGCTGAGCATTGTAGCACAGCCCTCCCTGGGAGGTCAGCCTCCAAAGGATGCTCTGAATCCTCTGCCACAACCTTCACTCCTGACGCCCTGAGGTCGGGGCATGATCCCTGGTCACCAGTATGTCACAGTGATCCCCCACTACTCTGTGCCAGGGAGCTGACCCCACCCCCACGCCACTCTTTTTTGGAGAACCAGGTGCATTTCTAAATGTTTGACTAGTTTGTCATTTTTATAGGTAATAGAATCTGAAACTTTGGAAATAAAACATGATTTCTAACCCCAGGAATCCATCAGTATATATTTACAAACAGCAGTTAGTCCTCTGGAGTAAGTTGGCCCGGAGATGGAACTAATGCTGATTATGGAATTTAGAATTAGAGTCAAGTTCAGACTCTGCACTGTGATCACATTCCCCCAACAGCCTAATGTCAGATTTGTTTCTCCACTGAAGAGAGTAGTCTTCCCGAAGTACAGCTCCATACTTCCTGGTTCCAGAACAGTTTAACGATTTAATTCTTTTATTTTTCATTTATTTCTAGTTGTTTCTTGATACTCTGTGTTAGGGGGTTATTTTTTTAGTTTATTGTGCATTTTTAGTAGTTTGTCCAGTTCCCAGGAAGTGAAGAAGACCGCAAGTTAGCATGATTCCCGCCTTTGTGGTACTGCTTACTTTCTGGGTGAAATTACAAAATCTTATTGAATTAAATTACCACTTTTATTTTTTAGTGTGTTTTGAAGTGCACCAGCACTCGGTTCCATTACAGAGGAAACCGAGCCTATCTTACATTTGAATATTTGTGTTTGACACTACCTTAGCCTCTCTTAACTTCAGCTTGGCTCTGAGGTTAAAAAAAACAAAACAATTAGAGGTTCTGTTTTAAAAGGAAACTGAACCAGAGTATTATCTTTTAAAGTCCCTTCTACATACTTTGGGCTTTATTAAACATTATTTTAATATATTTGGAAACCGCCAAACAGGATATATTTTCATTGGGTCTCTCGGGTTTGTCATGACTGATGGACCTAAAAAGAAACAAAGTAGCCGGCCCGGTGGCGCTGAGGGTTGAGGCGCTGGACGCCACACCTCGCTGGTGACCCGGGTTCGGGAGTGGACTTGGGTCGCTGGTGGGCCGGCCGGGGAGTTAGGCTTGGCGTCCACGACAGCTCGCCTACTCCGGGGAAGGTCAGGCTATAGCCCGAACACTTGTCTGACTCCGAGTGGAGGCTCGGAGTACTGCAAGCCCAATGTTAGGGAGGGCTGCCGACATACAGCGTGGCGTCGGCGCTCTGCACCTTGGCGTCAGGAGTCCCTACACTGTAGGGGTGGGAGAAAGCGGAGAAGCATAGCCTGGCCATCGCCCGGTAAGATGGAAACCTCGGAGGCGTGCCTCGATGTGCCTCCACCCGCCCGATGGCCCCCGGACCGACGAAATCTGATTGTTGGGGTAAGGGGACTCTGCCCCATCCCCGCTCAGGGGGTAAACCGAAGCTCTATGGGGTTCCTATGGGGTCATACGGGCAGGGTGGAAGGCAGAGGGATGTCTACCTTGAGGCTTCTGAAGGGTCGGGGATAGCAGGCAGGAAGGAGGAAAAATAGTAATTTCAAAAAAAAAAAAAAAAAAACAAAGAAAACCTACAGGGTCAGAGTGTTTTCAGTTCTTGGCAAGGACAGACTGCCATAACCTTTGTCTAAGGTGCCTTGGTCCTGACCACAGTTTTATAAATTGTGAACTCTGTAAAAAGTTACAGCCTGAAACACAGAAGAGGGCTAAGAAAGAGAAGACTTTATGGTGTCTCAGTCTGCCTTCATGCCATCTACCAAAGACTCAGATGAGGGTCCTGCCCCTCAGAATAAGCAACAGTCCTTGTCAGAGGAGATGGAAAAAAAATGAAAATGGTGCTTGGCCATCAGAAAAGCATACTGAAGATGGTACAGATCCCAGTGTGTCCGAAAGGGGAAACCTTGAGCCCAGTGATGGCAGGACCAGAAATAAGAGCCTCAGAGCAGGCACAGGAAACCGTGTCTGCAGAGAAAAATATCTCTCGTCACTCCTGAAAAAGGAAGAGAGCAGACAGTTGACACAAGACAAATGCCCTCAGCAGAGGAGATGAGAAAAGCATGGCACTTTTTCCAGGCCATGAGAAATTTTAGGCATAAGCCGCTAACGCTGCCCCCTCAAAGCTCCGGCTCCATATCAACTGCCTGTGAAAGAGATTTATGAGGAGGAGAGGGATCCTCTAGAGCCAGATGGTTCTCCTGAACATGAATCTGGCTTATCTCCCTGTGAATACTGACCAAAAGTATTCCTTCAGTATCTCTGCCTTTTCACTGTCTCCCTCTGCCCACCTCCCCTCTCCTTTATTAATCTTCACTATCCCTCTGATGAGATGATTCTCCTGAACATGAATCTGGCTCATCTTCCTGGCACTGTGGTGATTACACATCCCACTCTATTCCTTTTTAAGGCAAATGGTAAACACTCTTAGCATCCCCCTTCCATGAAGCTGAGGAGGATGAAGAGGTGGCTGAGTTCATGGATATGATGGGTCTGACTCCCACAAGGAGGTTGCTGCTTTCCATCAACAAATCCCATAAGAAAACCACTGCCAAAATCATGTCAGCACCTACCTCAGCTGCTGACATGACAAGAAAATTGAAAAGACGTGTCAACCAGTGGACAGACGGGGTTGAGTACCTGTATTCTCACCCTTTTCATGCAGGAGTGGTTCAGGCTGCTGCATGTGAGAAGGCTAAAATACCTTTCTCTGCTCAGCCTCCTGAGAATTCCAGAAAGCTGGATACATTAGCTTCCTTGCTCCTCAGGCAAGCAGCTTACCTGGCTTACGCAATTCAGTACCAGAAGGCACTTTGGAATTCAGTATTGGCACTGGGAAAGCAGGTGGCGACTTGGCACAGGACTTGACTGACGTGGCTAGATTGGCAATAGTTGCCACCAAGTACCAGTCCCACATGGCAATGTACACTAATGATACTGCTTCAGGAGTCCTGACCCTGGCAGTGTCTTTAAGAAAGTTTGCCAGGCGTAGGGCTATCATCCCAGGACACACAAACGAAAGCCATGAATTTCTCATTTGAGGGAAATTCCCTGTTTAGTGATAAGACAGGTGCATGTATGAAAAAGGAAGATGAGTACAAAACCACCTACAGGTGCAATACTGAGAAAGAAAAGGCCTCCACTTCTACAGACCTTATGGAAGGAGAGACGGGGGTAGGGGTTTACTATCCAAGGTCCTATGCTTCTTATGAGTATCCACCCCAGTGAGGTTACTTTAGAGGCAGGAGTAGAAGGGGCACTAGGTGTGCGGCTGCGACACCAGCCCCCAAGCCAAGCAGAAGCAAAGCCCCTGACATTTCTGCCCTGGTCACCCAACCATTGCAATTGGAGGGAAGGATGGCTCACTACTTCCAGGAATGGTCAGACGAATGAGTCCTGGAAGTAGTGAGACATGGTTTGTCCCTGCAGTCCCAAAAACTCCTCAGACTGCAGCAGCCCAAAGTTTTCCCACCTCACACCCCAGCAGAAAAAAAATCCTGTTGGAGCTGGAAGCAAAGAAACTACTGCACACAAGCGCAGTGGAGAAAGTCCTTGCCATACAATGGGGGAAGAGCCTTTTCTCAAGATATTTTTCATGACCCACAAGAAAAATGGAGAGTGGCTACCCATTTTTTAGAATTGAGATATCTGAACAAACACATAAAAAGGAAAGATTCAAAAGGTTTACACTGGGCCCAGTGATACCATCTCAGCAGTTGGTAGACTGGCTGGGGTCACTGGATGTGAAAGATGCCTACTTCCACATACCAGTCAGACCCACTCACAGAAACTACCTTAGGTTTGGGCTAGAGTTCATATCCATTCCCTTCAGCCTCACCTCAGCACCAAGGGTTTTTACAAAGTGTCTGGGAAACCTGAGCTTCCTGATAAACCCACAGAAGTCAGAAACAGAGCCAGCTCATGTACTGGACTTCAAAGATGCTGAGTTAGATACCATGCAGGGGAATGTCTGTCTCCTATAAGCGAGAGTATTGTATCTGATTTTCACAGCAAAATCCTTCAGAGTTGGCCAATTAGGGTCTGCAATTAATTTTGTGCAGCTGCTCAGGCACATGGCTTCTTCCACTGTAGTGGTACCAGGGGCCAGGTTCTAGATGAGGGACTTTCAGTGCCACTTAAGGAACCGCTGGTCCCAAAAGTGGGATCCTTTGTCCAAATTAATGCCAGTTACGAAAACTTTGTAAAGGGCACTAGACTGGTGGAAGAAGAGAACCTCAGAGAAGATATTCCCTTCTTCCATCTATCCCCCAACAGTTATTCTCACAACAGATGCTTCACTCTTAGCGTGGGGTGCCCACTTAGAGGATCTCACTGTGAGTGGCACCTTGAGCACTCAGGAACATATCAGCCTTCTGGAGCTCGGGGCAGTGCTCCTAGAAATGCAAGCCTTTTCCTCCCAGCTCCAGGGTCAGTCTGTCCGGATCTGAACAGACAACATCACAACAATGTATTACACAAACAGAAGGGGCAAGATCTCAAGGCTATGTCATCCAGTGTTACTTACCTTTGTAATTGCACTAATTGTAATTGCTGTTATCTACACTGCTGTTCTGTTGCTGATGCTGTTGTTTTATACCCTGTATTTGATTCTAATTGTATTGCTGTATTTCCACGTTGCTGTTATTTGTACTACTTGCTTTATTGTATTGTTGCCTATTGTTAACAGCTATTTTTGTTGTAAATTCTCCACTATCCCTCTCCCCCAGGACACACCAGGAGACTAGCAACTTGCTGTTCAGTGTACCTTCCTGGTGAAACTTTTCAGTAAATAAATAAATAAAATAAGCTATGCACAGAAGGTATCCTGTCTCTCCCTGAGACCTGAATGTTGTTCATTGTTCAGCTGATGGAAGCTTCATTTGAACCTGTGGATATTACTGACAGTAAATATGTCACTTGGAAAGCAATATCCCTAATTCCAGAGAAAGACAAGAGGGCGGCAGTAATGGCTGTGTGGGAGAGCTGTGTCTCAGGAAGTTCCCTATATAGGAGGAGGCTTGTGTCTTAGCACCGCGACCAGTTCCGTGAGGTAGGAGTACTATGTCCAGACTATTTCAGTTATCTCTAGAGGAAGAATTTGAGAAAAAAGACGTAAAACTTTTCTACAATTTGGCATCATGACGCCTAAAAGAGAGCAAAGCGATAAAAACCCACCTTTGGCCATCAGGCCAAAGCCACTCACACAAACATAGAAACATAGAATTTGACGGCAGATAAGGACCGCTTGGCCCACCCAGTCTGCCCATTTCCCTGCCTACTGGATAAGCTGCAGATCCTAGTTAACCAGCAGCCTACTTTTTCCTACCCTCATCCCCTAGAATTGCCTTATGACTGTCCCATGCATGCTTGAATTCCACCACTGTTTTTGACTCCACTATCCTCCGGAAGGCAGTTCCACGCATCCACAACCCTCTCTGTGAAAAATACTTCTTAAATTACCTCTGAGCCGCCCCCTCTATCTTCAAATTGTGCCCCTTGTTCTTGCACACCTTATTTTTGAAAGATGCTACCCTCTTGGACTTTGTTGATTCCTTGAGGTACTTGAAAGTTTCTATCATGTCCCTCTCTCCCTCCTTTCCTCGAGGCTATACATATTAAGCTTCTTTAGTCTCTCTTCTTTATGTCTCCCGGTGCAGACCCTGCACCATTTAGTTACTCCTCTGGACAGCTTCCATCCTGTCTATGTCTTCTTAAGCCTGGGTCTCCAGAACTGCACGCAGTACTCCAGATGGGGTCTGACCAGCTGTCTGTACAGAGGGATAATAACTTCCTGTTTTCTACTGGTGATGCCTCTCCCTATGCATCCCAATATCCCCCCAGCCCTCATTGCTGCCCTGTCACATTGCTTGCCCACCTTTAGGTCATCTGATATGACTACCCCCAGGTCCCTTTCCATTTTTGTTGTTGTTAGTATCTCACCCCCCATTGTGTACTCTTCCCCTGGGTTTTTGTTTCCCAGGTGCATTACCTTGCACTTCTTAGCATTGAATCTAAGCTGCCATACATTTGACCATTCTTCTAACCTTGCCAAGTCCCTTTTCATCCTTTCCACCCCACCTTGTGCATCAACTCTGTTGCAGATCTTTGTGTCATCTGCAAAGAGACATACTTTTCCTTCCAGTCCCTCTGCAATGTCGCTTATAAAGACATTGAAGATGACTGGTCCTAATACTGAACCTCTGGGCCCCACTAGTAACCCCTTTCATCAGAGTGGACTCCATTTACTATTACTCTCTGTGTCCTATTTTCCAGCCAATTTTTATCCAGGCTGTCATCTTGGGACCCACTCCCAGACTAGCTAACTTGTATGTTAATCTTTGTGTGTGGACTGTGTCAAATGCCTTGCTAAAGTCTAGGTAGGCCATGTCCACAGCCCTCCCTGATCTACTACTTTGGTCACCCAGTCAAAGAAATCTATCAGATTTGTCTGGCATGACCTTCCTGCTGTGAATCCATGCTGCCTTGGGTCCTGTGCCCTCTGGCCTCTAGATACTTGACAATTCTTTCCTTCAGAAGTGATTCCATCATTTTTCCCTACCACTGAGGTTAAACTAACAGGTCTGTAGTTTCTGCTTCTGCCTTGCTCCCACTTTTGTGAAGGGAATCACATCTGCCCTCCTCCAGTCCTCGGTACCACCCCATCCTCCCATGATTTGTTAAACAGGGTAGTCAGTGGTGTCACTAATTCTACCCTTAGTTCTTTAGAATTCTGGAATGAATCCCATCAGGCCCCATTGCTTTGTCCACCTTCAGTTTTAAGAGTTCTTCAGAACCCTTTCTTCTGTAAATGGGCTGGTATCAACTTCTATATCCAGTGTGTTTCTACTGTTTGTTCTAGGTACCCCCCTCTTCCTTTGTAAATACTGAGCAAAATATTTGTTTAGTATCTCTGCCTTTCACAGTCTCCCTCTGCCCACCCCTTATTAAGCCTCCTATCCCTCCTTGGTCTTCCTTCGCTCCCTGATGTACCTATAAGGGTTTTATCCCCTTTCTTAATTGAGTTGGCTATCTTTTCCTCGGTTTGGGCCTTTGCTGTTCTGACTGCCTTCCCAGCTTCCTTTTGCTTTAACTGATACAGTTCTCTGTCCTGCTCCTTCTGCGATTCCTTGTACTTCCTGAAGCTTTCTTTTCTTTGAACCTTCACTGCCACTTCCTTTGAGAACCATAGTGGTTTCTTACATCGTTTAGTTTTGTTTATTTGCTTCACACAAAGGCTTGTTGCCTCTGTGATGGCAGTTTTATTATTCCCCATTGTTCTTCCACCTCCTTCCTGCCACGTGCTAGTGCATTCCTTAGACACTTACCCATTTTGCAAAGTCAGCCCTCCTAAAGTCCAGTACCTTTGCCTTTTGTATGGCTTGACTCTATTGGCTGTGTTTATTGTGAACCATACTGTTCGATGGTCGCTAGTTCCCAGATGGCTACCCACTTCTACATCTGTGATCCTCTCTTCATCTCCATTTGAGAGAACCAGGTCTAAGATTGCTCCTCTCGAGTGGGCTCCAATACTAGTTGTCTAAGGCATGCCCCTGTAGGGCATCTAGAATAACCCCACTCTTCAAGTGGCTGTGGCAACTGCACTCCAGTTAACATCTGGCATATTCAGATCACCCATCAGCAATATCTCCCTTTTTGCCATACTAAGTATACTTTCTATCATTTCCTTGTCCATTTCCTCCCTGAGAAGGGTCTGTATCTCCAACCCCTGTGCGGATTGTGGTGCCATTGCCGTCTCCAAATTTACCCACAGTGCTTCTTCTCCTCCCTGTTTTCTCTTTTGTTCTGTTACTTTGATTCCTTCCCTTATGTAAAGAGCTATCCTCCTCCTCTTTTACCCTCCCTGTCCCTCCTGTAGATAGTGTATCCTGGTATGTTTATGTCCCAGTCATGGTTTTGTGCAACCATGTTTCTGTGACTGCCACGATATCCAGATGTTCCTCCTCCATCAAGGCCACTAATTCAGGAAGCTTGTTACTCAGACTACGGCATTGGTACTCATTGCTCTCCATTTTTTGATGGCTTTACCTTCTGTTGCAGCATCCCCCACTGACCTTTCTACCTCGGTCTTTTTCTCATTTAGTACCCTGTTTTGTAGGGAGAGGCTGGGATTTTCCTGCTGCTTATCAGTGCCTCCCCCCTTGACTAGTTTAAAAGCTTGCCAATGAAGCATTTAAACCGATTGCTCAAAAGACTTGTTCCCTTCCTGGACAGATGCAGACCATCCTGCCAGTATAGGCTGGTGTCCCTCCAGGTGGAACCCCAGTCCCCAATGAAGCCAAACCCCTGTGCTCCACACCATTTTTTCAACCACTCATTAAACTGCATGGTGCAAAGTACCCTTGCCTCACTCATGCCATTTACAGGCAGCACCTCTGAGAAGGTTACTGTGTGTGCTACTTGTCTTAGGCCCCCCAGTTCTAAAAAGTCCTTCTGCACTGCTCTAATCTCATGTTGAGCCAAGTCATTTGTCCTAGGTGGACAATGACATCCAGCTCAGACTCCCTGCAGCTGTTCTAGTGATCCTGAGGATGCGCTCCTGTCCCTACAAGCCATGGCACCAGGCAGGCACTTTACTGGCTTTCCTGCTCCTCCCAGTTCTATCCCCTAATAATTGAGTCCCCACCAGGAGCTGCTTCCTTTCCTTGTGGCATCCTTTGCCTCCCTCCTGTGGGCCTCCCTTGTGACAGGCGTCCCTCAGCCTTAATCTCCTCCGTGGGTGCATCCATGGGGAGCTGTGCTCCCCAGAATGAGTGTATGGATTGTGGAGTGGAACAACTGACTGGGTGTGCCTCTGTTCCACCCTCCTCACCCTCCCTGAGCCCACTGTGGTCCAACTGCTGTGCTTTCTTTGCAACCTCTGAGGTAGTGGTGGTGGCTCTGGTGCTCCCTGGATGGGGGGGGGTTCCCTTCCTACCATCAAGTCTGGCCTGGGGGAAGGTTCTCTTACTGCTGTCCAATGTGGCCTGAAGATGGGCAACTTCCTCCCTCAGGGCAGAGAGTTGTCTGCAAATAGGGCAGCATCTCAGCCTCCAGAAAGACTCCCGGAAGACTGCTGCCCCACAGCCATTACATTGCACTACTCCCCACATGACTATGTACTTTTTTTTTTTTTTTTTTGGTGTGTGTGATTTTTTTGTTATATAGAAATATATATATATTATATAATGTGTATGTGTATATTTTCAGTGCTATGTGCTAGAGAGGATATGACATTGATATGCACCTTGCACTCTTGAGGAAATGATGTCAGAACCCTAGGTATAAAGGAACTATTTCCGGGGGGGGGGTGGTCACAACTGACGATCACCACAAGGAACTCTAAATCCTCATACATGTACCTTCAAACAGAAAACTACAGCAGCAGAATTTGATGTACCTGTTAATTGTGCTGGTGCTTCTCATGCTTCTCTCCAGACGAAGCAAATTAAACTTCGTAAATCCAGAGAAAAATAATGATGCTGCTGCTTCGGAAAAGCTGGGGGAAAGACGGCCTGGTGGCCCAGTGGGCCATGTCAGTAGTGCCAGAAGAGCATCAGAGTATCTTTTAGTGACAGGTGCAGCAGCAGGTGTTGAACAGCAGGTCTCGTAAGGCAGCTTTGAAGGGGGCAGTTTTGGCATTGTTGGAAATGGCTGTGGGGAGTGAGTTGAACCAGGTAGGGGCTCTGTAGCTGAATGACCTCTGAGCCCGGGTGGTCGTAGTTCTGGGCACTAGTACAGTGACCTTGTCCAAGGTTCAGGTGGAGGCTCTGGGGGGTGTAAGTTGGATGGAGGCAGACACCCTGGGGGGGAGCCCAAGTAGAATTTTCTTGGTTAGCAGGCCGGTTTGGTAGTGGATGCGTTCGTCAAGGTTTAGGAGTTTGGCCATGTCGTAGAGTTGACAGGTGTGGGTGAGTCATGGGGCACTGGTCAGTAGCCTGCAAGCTTTATTTAGCGTCAGGCTAATCTTGCTGAGGGCAGTGGAGTCAGCAGCAACATATACTGGGAAGCTGTAGTCAATAAGGGACATTACTGCGGATGTGATGGCAAGCATGAGGGCATCAGGTGGGAGGCAGTCCTTGTGCCGGTAGAGGATGCCAAGGCGCGTGTTTGCGGTGGACGCAAGGGCAGTAATGTGGGCATGAAAAGTGAGGGCTGAATCAAATGTGATTCCAAGGTATTTGTACGAGTAAACTTGTTTGAGTGGTTGACAAGTGCTGGGGAGGATTTGGAGGGGACTTTTGCTGGCTTTGTTCTGGGGGTGGGCAAAGAGCATTGTCTTAGTTTTTTTGAGGTTAATTACTAGTCTGCTCTTCTTAAACCAATTCTCAGCATCACTGAAAGAGTGCTGGAGGGAGTCCTGGAGGGAGGTGAGATTTTTGTGAGCTGCATAAATCACGGCGTCATCAGCATACAGTAGAATATTGCCAGAACAGGCACTAGGCAGGGCATTTAGGTACAGGCTAAAGAGTAGTGGGCCCAGGATAGAGCCCTGGGGAACCCCATAGCGGATGGGACAAGTTTCTGAGAGCACCCCATTGTTTTTGACACGCTGGGAGCGGGCTGATAGGTAGCTCGAACACCAGGAGAGGGGGCCAACAGAGAAACCTGTATGGTTGAGGGCATTTAGTAGGAGTGGGTGGGAGACAGTGTCAAAGGTCTTACAGAGGTCAATTTACACTGACCTAGCTAGTGAGCCAAGGTCCAGGGAGGTGTGTAGGAAGTTGGAGAACTCCAATAAAGCTGTGCCTGTACTGTGACCAGCGCGGAAGTCATGCTGTTCTGGACACAGGATGTTATATTTTACTAGATATTCCATGAGTTGGGTGGCCACCACTTTTCTAATGCTTTTGGGGGGAATGGAAATTGGTCGATAGATGCTGAGGGCGGACTGGTCACCACCTTTGTGAATTGGTGTGACTGTCGCAGTTTTCCATGCTGTGGAGAATTGCCCCAGACAGAGGGATTGGTTCAGTAGATCCGTAAGTGGGACCAGGACTTCATCCAGGACCAGCCGGAGGATTTTTGGATCCAGGGAGTCGCTGCTAGGACTGGTTCCTTTTAGTGCTTTAAGCAGGAGTGGTTTGGCTTCCTGAATGGATACCTTGCGTAAGTAGAACTGGGGGCGCTGCAGATCTGAAGGCGGTGTGTTGTGAGTAGAGTTGAAGAAGTTACTCGGGAGGACAGGGCTAAGATCAGTAAAGGAGGAGTTAAGGCAGTTGGCAATGTCGGTGGGGTCAGTGGTGGTGGTGCCATTGACTGTAAGGTGTGCTGGGGGGAGCATGATTTCCCAGTTATTTCTTTTATATTGTCCCAGAAGTTCCGGACACAGCCCCATGAGGAGGTGAGGGTGGCCTGGTAGTGGTTAGCCTTGGCTTTGTGGGTGGCCCATGTGCACCTGTTCCGGGCTGTGTTATATGCCTGTCTGTCGGCAGCCCGCCCAGTCTCAGTGGCTATATGCCAAAGGTTATCCCTGTCCCTGAGTAGTTGGAGTAGGGCAGGGGTGACCCAGGGTGCATTTTGTTTTTTGGAGCGAATCATGGTGAAGGGTGCAAAAAGATCACAAGCCTTGGTAAAAGCTTGTGAGAATAGGTCGAGGGCAGTGTCAGCGCTCGTTGCATGGCGGATGGGAGACCAATCAGTGTGAGCGAGGAACTGCCTGAGTTTTAACAGTCCTCCTGGTTGAAAGTGCCTGCGGTGAGCGGTTTGGGCTACAGGTTTGGCTGTGGGGGTAGACCAGAGGACTAGGAGAGGGGAGTGGTCACTTAAAGAATCTGGGAGGACTTGAATATCTTGAATCTTTTGGGGGCGGTTAGTGACAATGACGTCGAGGAGGGTGCTTGTCCCTGACTTTTGGTTATGTCTGGTGGGTTGTGAGACAAGTTGGGTCAGGTCCAATGCAGCGAAAGTGTCTCTTATTGGCGAAGTAGTGGGACTGAGCCAGTTTACATTGAGGTCTTCTACTAGGATTTGTTGAGCCTTGTGGGGGGGGGAGGGAAGAGAGATATTCAGTGAGAGATGATATTGCAGGGGTCTGGTTCCTTGGGGGGATATAGGAGACCGTGAGATAGAGGGGTCTTTTGGATGGGTCTGGGGTGAGTTTGAGGGTGAGGGCCTGGGCACCATCTACAAGCTTGGGGGCTGGGAGGGCATGGCCTACGATGGTGTCATGAGCATAGAATGCACAACCCCCTCCACGTTTACCTACTCAATCCTTGCGATATAGGGTGTAGCTAGGGAGGGAGACAGAGGAGTCTGGAGTGGACTTAGTTAGCCAGGTTTCTACTAGGGCTAAGATGTCTGGTTGGTGTGATATAACCCAGCACTGAACGGTAGCAGATTTTTTAAGCAGGCTGCATACGTTCATGGAGGCAGTGTGGAGTCCGTTGGACTTAGTTGGTGGATTGGCAGGGGCAGGGCCTGGGTTTGGGTGGATATTACCAGAGTGGAGTAGTAGTACAACTAAGGCTCTAGCCCTGGGGTGGCAGTTTGTTAGTTTCCTGTGGGTACATTGAGGGTCCGGGCAGGCAGTGAGTGAACAGGGAATGGGCAGGGTTTGGAGGGTCTGGCAGATACAGAGGTGGTGGAGCCAGGGAGAGCCAGGGTTGGAGGTGGGGTTGGGGGCAGCAAGGGGTGGATGCAGGGGTCAGGGTGCATTGACATGGTGGTGGGTGGGTGGGCTACCGTGGTAAGGTATGTGGGTACAGTTGACCATGGAAGGGCTGAGGTCTGGCTGGTGGGAGCTAGGTTCCAGGAAGTGTAAGAAGATAATACATATAAGGTGGAAATTAGCACTCATGACACCTGGTAGCCTTGGAGTTAGGGCACAGTGGTTGGGAGGGGGGAGCCAAAGCTTTAAGAGCTGTAGAAACCAAGTCAAGATTATCTTGGCTTGGTGAATAGAGCTGCTGACTTCAGTCTCAAGGGTGCTGGGTTTGAGACCTGGGGAGTGACAGTGGAGTGCCCTTGTTTTTTTTTTTTTTTTGGATTAAGGAGCAAAAGCTTTAAGATCCAGTGGAATTATGTCATGGCCTGGTGGTAGAACTGTAGACTTCAGTCCCAAAGGTACTGGGTTTGAAACCTGTGGTAGGTCAGTAGAGTATTCTGGTAGATTTAAGGAGCAAAAGCTTTAAGATCTAAAGGATTCTATCTTGGCTTTGCAGTACTGGTACAAGGAAAGCCGATTTAAAGAATAGAACCAGCTGTAGAAAACAAGAATGTAGAACCTGAATTTCAAACCCCACTAAATGGAAATGGAATAACCACACTAGAAAATACAAGCAGTAATGACACTTTCACTTTAAATACCACTGGTACATTACTGAGCTTAGTAAGTGCTTTGGGGGTGAGAAGGAAACTGTATGCTGAGGCCGGGGAATAGAACTGAGCTTTCAGTAGAACAGCTAAATTAATTAGGTTCTTTGGCAGTGTGAATACATCTGATATACCGGATGAAATACCTCCCAAGTTATTTCCCCTCCAAAAGCTGATCAGTTTAAGATTTCAAGTTCTAATCAGGAAACTTTTGAGACCATCGTGAGGGTCGAAGTATTGTTCTATAATAGGACTAGAGGCCGGACTCATGCTATCACTCGGTTGGCTCGGCTGAAGACGTGTGCTCTGCCATCTTGCAGCACTATCCTCTCATGTTTGATGAATTCCCAGACATGCAACACGAACTCTGGGGTATAAGGGTGGGGCATTAATAGCAATTTTTTTTTTCTTTCAGTGATGGTACTGCATTGTGTGTGTATAATAACGTGCATCGTTTATTAGCATCCGGATAAAATGACTGAGATCCTTCCAGTACTGAGCCATGCAGGATTGTGAAGCACGGATGTGGGTACCAGTGGCAAACACGACCTCCTTTCACAATATGGCAGAGGGGTGGCGTGAACTGACAGTGCGAGTCTGCCCTCTAGTCCCATTATAAAACTTTCCTTATTACAGTGTGTTTACAATTCTTAATAAGTGGTCAGATCTGAAGTTCTGTAATATGGTTTTTGTGTCTGCTTTTAATCGATTACTATTTTTCAAACTTTTATCAAAACTCTTGAAAAAATCTGTGGTAGTCATTTAGCTAGTTTTAGTGGTCACAACTTGCCCTAGCTTTAGGAACAAATATAACATAATTGAAATTTTATTTTTCCTTATTGACCCTTCACAGCGCTTCCCGTCCTTTCACGATTCTACCTCATTACTTAGCCCATTCCAGTTGAGTTTCAAGAAAACTCATTTGACTGTCCACCTTTCTCAGGCTTACTGACTGCATCCTGAGTGGGAGGAACCGGAATGTAATCACCTAAGTAGTCTTTGTCGGCCATGCCAAGACTTTGGACACAGTTGCCCTCCTCTGGCTCCTGCAAACCGAGTAGGACTTGGCCTCCCAGTCAAGTAGTTCAGCTCCAACCTAGGAGATAGGTTCCTAGTGGTCTTTGTTGGATATCTCCCTCCCAGTCGGTTCAGGTGTCCACTAGTCTTTGTCCTGGATGTCATCCTGTTCTTGATTTTCCTTGATCTCTATGAGGGCTGTGTCTCCTTGCCTATTCACATGTACAAGGACGGCACAGTGCTCTTTTCCTGTGGCCCTCAGCACCTGAGTTTGGTAGCACAGCGACAGCAGGACTTTGACAATGTCCAGTGCTGGGTCTACCAACATGAACACAGTTCACTGTCCACACTCTGGCAGTCTAGCTGGAGACAGCTGAGCCACTGGATGTCTTCAGGCTAAGCTCCTCCTACTCTCTTCCCAATTAATCCCCACTTCGTGTTATCCTCTGGCTCTGCCCCTCGACATCAGATTTTCTTTTCAGCTGTAAGGGCAGGTCTCCTAAGCATGTATGCTTTGACTTTAAAAAGATTTCTTCAGCTGATATAGCCGATCTCGTCAACAGTCTACATGATGGAAAGACAGAAACGCAGCTCAAATACTACGTGCATTGCAGACAGAAAATATCCCTCATGGACACACATAACGTGTATGTAGAGCAGTGTCCATGTTGCTTGGTCATACACCCTTCATCGTTGGAAGAAAGGAAGGCTCATATACGCCTCAGTAGGCCCCAGGACCACAGCTGACCTGATTGTAAGTACAAGGATCTGTTCTGGCAAAAGTGGTTTCTTTTTGGGAGGGGCAGAGCTCTGCTCCCATGACTGGTAGTCCCTTGGTCCACTGTAGTGGACATTCCCCAGTTGTTGGCCCAGCAGTCTGATGCGTCGGCCCCTCCTCCACAACTGCCATCAGAGGCTCCCACAAAGGACTGCCAACCATTTCCTTTTAGTCAAGCCATGGCATCATTCAGTACCAAAACTCAGGAAGTCAGCTTTAAAACAGACGCTCCATCCAAGTGAATGGAGTGCTTCCCTATGCTCTCCCTGTAAAGACATAACAGCAGAGCAACAGATCAGGAAGTGGAAGGTGATCATGTGTCCAGCCTCTCGGGGGCAAATTAAGATCCCTTCCCTTCCTTTGAGGCTAGTGGAAAAAAATTACAAACCTCATGGAGGAGCTCCTGCTGAGGTAAGGAAGCTTCCTGTTTCTGCTATTCAGCAACAAGAAAGTTGCTCTTTATTTTTTTAAACTCTGTTTACTAAGAATGTTTAACAGTTGAAAACACAAAACAGTATCAGCATATACATAATAATAGGAGTCATCGCAGAGCAAGTTGATTGCACAGCATGGGTACTTATAGATTGCCTATTCATCCATAATGTATATAAGCCGATACAGTGACTAAGTAACAATACAACCATACAAAATGTGACACACAGTCAAACATAGTACACTCAGGATGTTTCTAAACTGGCATAGTGAGGTTAGGATATCTCTCAGTTTGCAACAGAGACATACAATTATTTGCAAGCTTTATCTTGGTACCAGGGAAGAAGGAGAACCAGAGGAACCTCCCAAAATGGCTGGGGCAAGGAAAAAACGCAGTACTATCTGCGTCAGCCAAGCCTAAGAGCAGCTTGCTCTGATGGGATCAGTGAATCTAAACAGCGATTCCATTTTCTGTCAGATCTGTCCATCCACCCCTTGGGATCATAGGTGAGATACTCCAGTTGCAACACTGTGAAGTGCAAATCTCTTCATCTCCGTAGTGTGGGACGACCATGTGACCCCCAGGTGTTCTGAATACACCTCCTCACCATTATTAGCATGATCCTAATCACCTTGGGATAGAACTGCCCCCTGAGATTCAACCCCAGAGAGCATTGCCTATGGGTCTGCTACAATCCTAATTTGCATTACCTGTGAAATGCACTGTGCTTAGTATTCCAGATGGATCTGTAAGCAGGACAAGAGGGCATGACCTTCGCCTCCAGGGAGGTAGGTTCAGGAGCAATATGAGGAAATTCTTCATGGAGCGTGTTGTTGAACCATGGAATAGCCTGCTGAAAGGAGCGAAGAAGACAGTGGGGAATTCAAGGGGCATGGGACGGCATTGCGGGATACTCAAGCAGGCAGCTAAGTGGGGGGAGTTGGAAAACAAGGGCAGACTTGATGGATCATAAGGTCCCCCATCTGCCGACAACTTCTATGTTTTTATGTCTAAAGTTACTACATTGCCAAAAGTAGTGCATATAAGTACCCAACTCCACTCCAGAGTGTCCACATAAGGGTGAAATAGTCGGAATAAACTTATTTAGTATAGCAGAGGGCATATGAAGTCTATAAAAGAACTTGTACTGGGCTTTGTTGTTAACGGTTACAGATAGTGAGCCCCATATGCCATTCACATATATCTCCCCATGCTTTCTCTTGTATGGGCTACCCAAAGCCCTCTCCCATAGGGCCTTCACATTCCGTGAGTAATTGTGTATTTGTTCCCGTAAGCAGTGATATAACTTAGACAGAGTTCCTCCAGGACTAGTCTGAGCCTGAAGGATGAAACTCTCTAGTTCATGAATTGGGGATTCCAGAGCCTGGAGACAATCCACTTGCCTCACCCAGTTCCTCACTTGGAGTTATCTAAACGTGTGGGAGCAAGGCAGTTCCAACTCCTCTGCCACCTACTGGAAGGTTTTAAAGCCTTGAGAAGAGAACTAGTCCCCTAAACATTGTATCCTGCTTTTATCCCAGAGCTGGAAGCCATGATCCTCCAGTCCGGGGACAAATTCCGGATTAGAATACATGGGAGCCAGTAAAGTACACCTCCTTTCTTCCCCCACGATGCAGCATATTTGCACCCAGGCCACAAGGAGCCCCTCTACCAAAGTATTCCTGGGTCCTAATAATCTATATGCTGTTAAGAAAGTTGATGTTTAAATGTGCGCTGAAACTTCCGATGTAAAGAGACGCCACCATCTTGCAGTCAGCGCATGCTTCTTATGCTTTCTTTATGCTAATATGCCATGTCGACCTCTGCTATTGGTTGGTGGGGCATATTGGCATAGAGTGAGCATGGGAAGCGTACGCTGTCTATGGGATGGCAGCAGCTTCTGTTTACATCAGAAGTTTCTAAGCACTTAAAACCAGCCACATTGACATGTAATGTAAAAGAAAAAAATAATCTCTTGGCTTAAAGCCTTAATCAGGAACAAAGTTATTGTCAGGGGAAGGCTAGAGAACTTGTGCAATTTTCCATTAAGGCAATTTAAAACTAATTATTGTATAACTGCCGTGTCCGGATTTTTTCGATTAATAGCCAGTTAGCCTGTTTCATGTAAAATGCCCAGCTCTAATGAAAAAGAGAAAAATAAATACAAAGAATATAAGAATTATAAACGGAATTTTGTCTAAAAATCCTGTTTTTCCCAATATTTCCCATGTATTGTCATCTCTTTAAAATGTTAGTGACAGGTTCCATTAGTTGCATATTTCAGAGGTCAGCACTTTACATTTTTTTGGCAACAGGTTGGCCGTTATGGTTGGTATCCACAGAGACCTGCGATGGTGATGTTAACCTCAGTTTTCTTTTTTCCCCTTTGTGTCTAGCTCGCCAGACCTATGCCCATGGTGCCCAACATTCCAGGAATTCCAGGTCCACCAATGGCGAACCTCAGCCCAACGTCACCCCCCTGCTTCCCTCCACAGTCCGAGGCAAAAATGGTGAGTTTCACAGATGCTTCTCATAGAATTAAAAAGTGCCCGACATCCCTGGGAAACAGGGAAGAACCCAAATTGTAAGGCACATGCATGGATTTTTCTGTGTTTAGCTCCCTGTTTTCTTCTTCATAGCTATTTACATTAACCTGCAAACAGGAATACTGTTCTGGGCAGTTCATCTACTCTGGTTGATTTTCTGCATCTGCGGTCACAATCTGTTGCTATCCTGAAACTATAATGATGTTACACAGAGAATTATGGGAGCACAGTAGTAGCAGTACAAAGTGTTACATTTAAACAGGTTGCATATACTCGGGCCGAAGTCTGTTTTCAGATATATTCTTGTACCACTCACACAGTTACATCATTAACAAACATTAAGTGTACCTCACACAAACTTGAAAGCAGCAGCAAACATGTTTTCAGTCATTCCTTATTCCTTCCCCCCGTAATACTTTTCCCCATGCCTGGCTGCTGCCTTCCTTGGTCCCTGGACTTAAATCCCCCATGGATTCGCCCCAACGCCGGGGCCAGAGGAGCGAACACACGCGAACACACGTGCATAATCCAGAAGTGCCTCCGGGGATCAAGTGGCGGTGTGGGCCATATGGGGGCGGCTTCATTAAGCCCGCCTGGCTGCATTTTCTTCCAGGGGCATGGATATGGTGCACTGTTCACACTTAGGCAGTCCTTTCCTGATAAGACCATTTAGGAACCACATAGGAACATTCTCAAGCTAAGCTTCTCCAACCTGGGTGGTATACTCCATGGCTAAATGCTAGATCTTCCTTTTCACTGGAAGAGTCAGGTCTCCTCCTTCGCAGCTCCAAGTGCGATATAGGCCAGAATTTTTTCCAACCCATTATTCTAATGTTTTCATCTGAATTCTTCGATTCTCATGCCGTTATGGAGTGTGAAGAAGCTCAGTCTGGTGGTCTGGTCCCGACTTCAAACGATTAGTCACTTGTAATCAGAAAATGTCGCGGATGGACCCTCACTCCTCAAGCATCTACTGCCTCATGGCAGAGCACAACTCTCAGGCTTGCAGCCTGTGCAAGTCACTGTTACCTTCCTTGCTCAAGGATGGCTACTCGTGCCCCCTTCTTGGTCGGCCGGATGGGACCCCTTGGTCCACTTGAAAGACACATGTAAGGCAGTGTCTGCAGCTGTGGGCCTGCCACACAGTTCGTGGCTATGGAAGAAGTGGCGGCCTAGGCTGTGGTGGTTTCTTTGTGTCCGAGCTGCTCCTGGCTGGGGCCAGTATTGGGGCGTCCTTCACAAGACCTTCTGTGAGAAGTGCCAGTTTCTACAAACCCTCGGGGAAGGCCCTTCCCATCGAGAGAAGACAGTTAAGAAATCCCACTGTCGGTAGTGGGACCGGATGAGTACATTCTTCCCACTCCTGCAGTTCCCACGACTACTCCGCGGCTGTCGAGCACTTGGCCTCAGCCAAGCCTCCTTTGGTCGAGGGTCAGGCTGCTAGCTCCATGGCAACCCTGTTGGGCTTGTTCACCGTGATGCAGGCCGACCAGCCGGTTGAGATTTTTCTCAACCTGATCGACCCGTTGTCTGACGGGATCTTGGATGACTCGATCATGAGGACTTTGCTCCTTTCGACCCTCTTTCAGGAGGGTAAGGAGAAACTGGTCGAGCAGACTCTCTCATTCCAAGACCTACGTCTTCGGGGGTCCCTTGAAAGAACCCAGTCCATATCCTGTACACAGCTTCTACTCCTGTTTCTCCTCGCCGTTGACGCTCTAGTCAATTGAGGTCCCAGTCTTGGTCGAGGTTGCAGTCCAGAGAATCCTCACGTTCCCGCACTCAGCCCTCAGCCAGGAAGCACCGTCAGTGCTCCTCTTCGTCTTGGGACGAAGGGAGGCTCCATCGCAAGTTGCGTCGGTGCTACGAGGAGCTGATGTTGTAGCACTGGATCTTTGGGCGCAGTACAACCCTTCCTCAAACCCCAGCGCTTCCCTGGTCATCCCCAGTCTGTCCCATCCCAGTCCTGCCATGTCCGGTTGCTCCGGCACCGGGTTCTCTACTGAATTAGGTGTAGCCACCGCCCAAGCAGCTGTTACAGGGAGCTCCTGTCAAGGTCGCTCATCCGGCTACGCCTTCCAGGTCTGCTGTCGGTTGAGATCACCCATTCAGACAAGTCCAGGGTGACTTATTGGGAGAAGTGTCTGAGGGTAGTCTTTGAGGAGTCTTCAGACTCAGAGGGATCCCCTATGCAATCCTCCAAGACCCTGGGCTTTGACCTTGAATCGGCCGAAAAACTGACCACTGATTATAGGCCAGTCTTCTTCGGGGCTGTGCTCCGTTTGATCTCCAAATCGATGGAGATCCCCTTGAAGCTTGTCCAGAAGTGGACCAAGTACCCTCTTACAGAAATCTTTGATCGGGATGATTCCCTGGGGTGGCTTTCCCTGTGGCTATTTTGAGTCCTGTGCTGGAACTGTGGCAAAATCTGGCTTTGTGTGCAGCGCCGTTGGCCTGCGTGGCCTGCAAGTACACGGTCCTGGCCGGTTCCCTTCCCCATTTTCAGATCATCCCTTGGCTGAGGGCTTAGTGGCAAACTCAGTCTTTCACAAGACAGGCAATGCCAGGGAGGTGGACAAGCCCCCCTCCCCCGTCAAGGAGTCCAAGAAGCTGGATCATGCAGCCAAGAAGGTCTGTGCTGCATCCTCCCTGGGTTTCCATCAGTCTAGCTCTACTTCGATGATGGCCAACTTCGGGCATGCCCTTATGGGTGTCCTGGACCATGTTCTTCCCCTCCTTCCTGCACACTTGCATTTGGTGGTGAAGATTGAGACCTGAGTCGATCCCTAGCTAAGTACCAGCTACAGAATGCCTCAGACAGCAATGGTGACTGACTCCTGTGCCTGATCTGTGGCAGCAACAGTCATGATGCGCTGTGGGGCCTGGCTGTGGATTTCCACCTTCTCGGCACATACCCAGCACAAACTGGCCAATGTACTGTTCCTGGGCACTGCCATTTGTGACCCTGGGGTGGATGGGCATTTCACCAGGATTGAGAAGTCCAGTGCCACCCTCGATTCAGTGACATCCTCACAGAAGGATCCCAAGGGTCAGAAGTCAGAGAAGAAGTCCTTTCAGCTTCGGCCCTTTCTGTCCCAGCAAACCAAACTGCAGCAGCCGTAGCAGGGACCTAAGCCTAAGTTTGCTAGCCAAGGTTCCAAGAAACTCTGAGTCTTGGGCGGTGGGGCACCTCCAGCAGCTGGTGCCAGTGCCTCCTCCAAGGCTGCTCAGTGACAGGTTGGGAGGTGTCTGCCTCCTGCCCAACAGGTCCCTGCCTCAGCTCCCCATTGGGGGGTTGGCTTCGCTATTTCTGGCATGCCTGGTCCGTCATCACTTCGGACAGATGGGTGCTGGAGGTGGTGGGACGTGGATTGCCTCTCAACTTTGCGGCCCTCCCGCACTACCGAGCCCATGCTGCACAGGAGTTCGTGGTGTCGCCGACCACGCTGTCTGCCATCTGGGAGGACATCGCTCAGCTACTCAAGAAAGGAGCCACAGCCCATGTCGCGGACACCATGGCCAGCCAGGGCTTTGTGTCCTGGTATTTCCTGGTGCCTAAATGGATGGGGGGCGTGGCTCCCCATACCGGATCTGCACTATCTCAGTCAGTTACTGTGGAAGTGCAAGGTCTAGATGGTCACTCTGAATCAGATTATTTCATCCCTGGAGCAGGGCATGTGGCTTTGCTCTCTCGACCTCCAGAACGCCTTCTTCCACATTTCCAGTCCATCCATCCCATTAGTGGTATTTTTGGTTCCATGCAGAGGGGTTTATTTATTTATCAGAATATCGGAATTACAAACCTTTGAGTCATAGACTCATTTCCAAAGGCTCCTCGTCGGATGACAAATACAGACATGACAGTAGTACAGCAAAGACAACGTTACTTAACTGGTTGGACGGTAAATGTACAAACATTATTAAACAGTATAATACTTTGATGCGTACCTATATAGAGTGTTAGATAAGCAGTTAGAGAAGTCCTTTGCAGTGCTAAGCAGTTACAAACATCCTTTGCAGCGGAGTAGTACAGGCATTACAATACATTGGTGCGTACCTATACAGAGTATTAATTTTATTGGTTACATACATTCTTTGCAAAGCAGTGGTATAGCTTAGACACAGTGATAGCTAAGCAGAATAACAAGAGAGCAGAGACATGATAGTGGGCCCTGGTGGGGTTAAGTGGAGCAGTCTTGGGTTAGACCTTGTCTTAGTATGGGCCCACTTTAGTAGCGACTGGGCTGTGGTTTGAAAATGGCAGTAGGAGTAGCGTGGGCAGGTGCAGGTACATTTGGCATAGAGGTGATTTTTGAGGGCCGCTTTGAAAGGGCCAAGCTTGATGTGGGTAGTAACCGAGGATGGTGGGGCGTTATACCAGGCAGGGGCTGTGACTAGAAACGATCTCTGGGCAAGCATAGTCCTGACCCTGGGGATGGCCAGTGTTATTGTGTCTGTTCTGCGTGTGTGAACTTTGGGGGTGGCTAGGGGCAAGGAGACTGACACTCCTGGGGGTGTCTGCCCAAGGAGGGATTGTTTGGCCATGAGGCTGCTTGGAACTGGAGCCTTTCATCAAGGTTGAGGATCTGGGCACTGTCATAGATGGTGCAGTTGTGGGTCATGCGATCAGCCCCTGACAGGAGCCTGCAGGCTTTAATCTTGTTGATAGGAGTGGTGTCAGTGGCGGCGTAAACCAGTAGGCCGTAGTCGACCATTGACATAACAGACGAGGTGATGGCTAGACGCAGGGCTTCAGGGGGTAGACAGTCCCTGTGTCGGTAGAGGAGGCCGATTCGGGCATTCATCACAGTCTCGAGTGTGCTGATGTGGCTTTGAAAAGTGAGAGCAGGGTCGAACATGATCCCAAGATATTTATAAGATGAGACCTGTTCTAGGGGGTGGTGTGAGCTGGACAGGATTCTCAGTTGGGCATTTTTTGGTTTGCTTTGGTGGTGCACAAACAGCATGGTTTTAGTTTTTTTCTGGTTTAGTACTAGCTTGTGCTCAGCAAACCATTGCTCGGCTTGGCTGAATGAGTGCTGCAGCAAGGCCTGCAGGTTGGCAGGGTTTGCATGGGAGGCACAGAGGACGGTGTTATCTACATATAGAAGTATCTTGCCAGAGCTTGAGGTGGGAAACGTATTCAGAAACAGGCTAAAAAGTGATGTCCCTAGGATGGAGCCCTGTGGGACTCCAGAGCGGGTGGGGCAGGTGCTGGATACAGTATTATTTATCCTGATGCATTGCGTCCTGGAGGTCAGATAACTAGCAGACCAGTTTAGAGGACCTTGAGAGGGGCCCGTGTGCATCAGGGTGTTCAGCAGGAAGGGGTGGCTAACTGTGTCAAAGGCTTTGGACAAGTCAATGAACATGGCCCCTGGTAGCTTTCCCTTGTCTAGGGCAGAGTGAATGTAGTTTGAGAATTCAATGAGAGCTGTTGTAATGCTGTGTCCGGCTCGGAACCCATGCTGCTCCACACACAGCAGGTTGTGGGTTTCAAGGTAATTGGTCAGTTGGTCTGCCACTACCTTTTCCAGGGCCTTGGACAGTGGGGGGAGAATGGAGATTGGGCGGTAGTTCCAACCGCATTTTTCCATTTGCTGGGGAACTGTCCAAGGTGGAGAGAGCAGTTTAGTAGGGCAGTTAGTGGGAGAAGCAGTGTGTCGAGGACCAGACGGAGGAGTGTGATGTCTAGAGGGTCGTTAACGGGGCTGGTACCATTCAGGGCCTTGATCAAGTAGGGTTCGGCTACCCAGGGGTAGATGGTCCGGGGATAGAAAGGGGGGAAGGGAGGGTTTGGCTGGGTGTGGGGTCAAAGAAATTTGGAGAGAGCACAGAGCCTAGGTTCGTAAAGTTGGAGTTGAGAGTAGCAGCAATTTGTTTTGGGTACGTGGTGACCGAGCCATTTGTGGAGATTTGGGAGGGGGCCGCGACTTCCCATTTAGTGTTTTTATTTTGTCCCAAAATTTGCGTAATGAGCCCCAGGTGGCAGTCAGGGTGGCTCTGTAATGCTCGGCTTTTGCTTTGCGGATGGCCCAAGTGCATTTGTTCTGTTCTGCACGGTAGGCTTGCCTGTCTGCGGGTTTGCCCAATTAATTTGCCTTATACCAAAGGTTGTCACAGTTCTTGAGCTGCTGTAGGAGGGAAGGGGTAATCCAGGGGGCATTTTGCCTCTTGAGGTGGGTCTTTTTTTTGGGGGGGGGACGAAGGTGTCACAGGCTAGGGTGAAGGTGTTGTTGAAGTATTCTAACCCCAGTAATGCTCACTATATTCATAACTTTATGCAGTAGCCTTCTAAGGTAGAACTGCCTAGAGAGATGGAACATATGCAAATGATGGAATCTTTTGCATGAGCCACTTTTCAAAAGCTGCATTCTACTAACTGCCTTTGCTCTAAACCCTCAGATTTTTCTCTCCGCCTGTCAAAACTAGACGCTCGGAGATCCTCTCCTCATCATCTTGTTCTGATGTGAGAAAACTTATATAAATTTTATAAGTATTCTTTACATTTCACTTGCTGCTTTCTTACTTTTATAGTTTTAAGTAAACCCGTAGTTTTAGTGTTTAAATTGTAAGTTTATCGGTTTCTTCCGGTTCGGTATAACCGCGGGGGAACCGAAGTGTATTTTACATTTATCGGAGTTTTCTGACTAAAAAACTCTGTTAGTTATGTTTAGTTTTATTTAATTTAGCTTGTTTTAAGAACCGCTAATACTGGGTGTTGAACCGAAAGCCTCGGTTCATTTTACTTGGGTTTCTGGTCCCGGTCGATTCCTCTTTGGGAACCGATCGCGAATGTTAAATAAAGTTAAAATAAATACATTTCTTTTAGAGGTTACAACTTGTATCGGTTTTATTGAAAAATGTCAGAAAAAACTAGAAAGAAAACTGGTGATCCCGGTTTTGAATCATGTGTTGAGAGTGGTGACATTTGTTAAGGCAAACAGTATTTGTTTGCTCTCTGGGCATGTTCATTGCCAAGCAGAGTGAATCTGCATTACATGTCCTCAGAAAACTATTTAAACATGCCTGGATAAGGCTAAAAAAAAAAAAAGTTATCACCACCTAAGGGTCCCTCTAGCTCTGACCAGCAGACACCCTAAATTTCTGAGGCTGAAACCACAACAATTATTGTAACTGCTACCCCCGAGACAGGTATACAAGCAGTTTTTGAGAGGCTTGCTGAACTGGCTGACTACCTGGTTCCCTCTAAGAAATTAAATAAAACTAAGCACACTGAACCCCCTGCTAGACAGCGTACGAGGACTTCTGTGCCTGCTAGACTTATTGAACCGGCTGACTCCCTGGTTCTCTCAAATAAATCAAACACAGAACCTCCTGCTGGACAGCATTTGGGGACTTCTGTGTCTGCTATAAAGCCTAACAACTCCTGTAGAAATTGTAACGCTTTCTAGGAGAAAGTGTGGAAAAATGCCTTGAATGGTTTAAAAAAAAAAAAAACTTTTAGGCTTGGAAGAGCTGTCTGTTTCTCAACAGCAGACTACTGCAAAGCAGTCTTTCTCCTCTGATCAGTCTTCCTATTATAAAGAGGAAGAATATATGTTTATGATTAAATAGAAGAAGGGGGAACCTATTAGTCGAGCATGTTGCTCAGTATGCCTTCCTGGTAAATCTCGTAAATAAATAAAATTAAACGGAGGCTTTCCCTGAACAGGAGTTGGGCTATTCCCACAGAACATTGGAGGATTATTCCTCACTTTTTCATATATTGTGAGAAATGATTGGGCTGACACCTACTAAAAGCTTTTCCTTCCTGTGAATACATTCTTCAGGAAAGATACTTTAAGGATTTCTGCAAATTCAAAGCTCTGTCTTCCCCTCTTGAAAAGAGGCTGGATAAGAAATATCAGCTGGACAGGGAAGGAGCTGAATTTTTATTCTCCCACTCTGTTCACCAAGGAGTAGTACAAGTGACAGCCTGTAACAAGGCAAAGATACCCTGGCATTCCTCCTAACAAGGATTTCAGGAAAACTGACAGCA
This sequence comes from Neoceratodus forsteri, assembly GCA_016271365.2. NCBI lineage: Eukaryota > Metazoa > Chordata > Ceratodontiformes > Ceratodontidae > Neoceratodus > Neoceratodus forsteri. Next base: position 58,531,280 of record JADMNL010000036.1, on the reverse strand, counting down.
CGGCTTTCAAGCCTTTGATGCTGAATACCAAAAGTCACTATGGCAGTCTATCCTTGCTATGGCAGTCAAGGTTCAGACTTCTGTCAGATGATCTAGCTGAAACAGTTAAGTTGGGTTTGGGAGCAGACAAATACCAGTCATATGACTGCTGCCAGATAAAGGGCAGATTAAGTAGCTCAAGGGGGTTTGCCTGACTGAGAGTCACAAACCTCATTCAGAATATCCAAACCAAGGCTATGTTTTTTCCAGTTGAGGGTCATCCCCCTCTTGGAAGAAAGATAAAGGCTTACATGACAAAGGTGGATGTATACAAAAACCTCCTATAGTTGCAGTTCTGCAAAAGAAAGCTTCCCCTCCACTAAAACATATGGAAGGGGAGGCAGAGACAGATCATTTCACATTAAGCCTTTCTTTTATCAGGCTAGAGTTGTGCCTCAGTATCAGTAGTACCCACACCAAGGCCGGGAACTCCCACAGTAGGTTAGAGATTGGCTCGGAGTTCAAATCCTACCAACAGTAAAAAAAAAAAGATTAAAAATGTTACTCTCACAAAGTGGAGCCTGTCCTAGTACAGCAAAAGGTGCCACAGAGAGAATGGGGGTGTGCTGGCCTGTCTTCGACTTCACGGTACTAAACAGGCATTTTTAAGAAGGCCAAAGTTCAAAATGATAACTTTGTCACTGATTCTGCCAACACTCCAGACCAGGGAAGGGTTGGCATCACTGGTCTTAAAGGGTGCTTATTTCTTACCTTCATAAGGGAATTTCACAGAAAGTACCTCAGGTGCATACTCCCGTCAGGTCACTCTCCCAAGAGTCTGCACGAAGTGCTTGGCAGGGTTTCTGACACGCCTTCAAAGACAAGGTGTCACAGTTTTTCCCATACCTAGATGACTGGCTAGGTGTTGTAAAATCAACCCGGCAAGTGGCCTAGGGGCTCCTGGAGTCACTAGGGTCCCTGATAATCTAAAGAAGTTTTGTCCTTCAGCCTGCTTAGGCACTACGGTTCATAGGAGCAGAGTTAGATACCTTGCAAGGCAGGGTCTGCCTGCCTCTCAGCAGGGCAAGATGTATCCCACTGATAGTGGGCTCATTCAGCCTGAACAAACAAAAAGCCAAAAGAGAGTTTCTTCAGCTACTGGCCCCATGACACCTGCCACTGGCATAGTCCTGGAATCCAGGTTATGGATGAGGGACATTCACTTTCACCTCTGGGTTCACTAGGGAAAGGTCCCTCCTTTAAAACTAATTCTGATAACAACAGATATTGTTACAGGTCACCCAAGGGTGGAAAGAAGAAACCAACCTGAGGAAAGGGGTCCCCTTTTTTCAACAAGAGTTCCCATCAATTGTTCAGTCAACAGATGCATCTCTGCTAGTGTGTGACTCCCATCTGGGGGTTCACACCATCCCAGCACAGAGTCACTTCTGCACACAAACCTGCTGGAGCCAAGATTAGTGTCACTGGCACTAAGGGTTTCCACACAACTAGTACAGGGAAGGTGGTACGGGTCAGAAGGGACAGTACCACCGCAATGTATTACACAAACAAGCAGGGATGGATAAAGTCAAGCCCTGCCTGCAGAAGACTTTTGATAATAGGGAGTCAGTATAGGATGCTCCATGGGGGCTATTCATCTGCCAGGCAAGGACAATACCTGGGCAAATACCCTTACTCAAATCAGCTAGTCCAGTCATAGATGGGATTTGGACAGTTAGGTGATGCAAGACACTTTAGGAGGTGGGACACCCCAGAGGTATACTTGTTTGTGACCCACCAGAACCACCACCTGCCATTGTACTATGGCAGACCACCAGATACGGGAACAATCCCTCTGGATGCTCTGGCTCTGGATTAGTCAGAGAAGCATCTACATGCTTTTCCTCTTTTCCCTCTGGTGTACAGAGTATTTCTTAAGCTCAGGTGCCAGTCAGCATCAGTGCTCTTGATAGCACCAGACTGGGCCAGGCAGCCATGGTACTCTCTGCTACTCTCCATGTCTGGGTTTGAACCAATGCACCTTCCTTGGAGGTACAATCTGCTCCCCTCCAACCAAGGGAGGCTCCTGTACCTAAAACTTGGGCTCAAGGCGTGGCTCTTGGGGGCCTACAATATGTGGAATTGCATTTTTTCTGAAAATGTCTTGGACATTTTATGTGGTTACAGGAGTCCCTCTATTAAGGAAATCTATGCTTCAAATGGAAAAGGTTTTTTCTATTGCTATTCAACTAGGAACTGGTACCAGCACATGCTGGGGTCCCAGCTGAGCCTGATTATTTTCTTATTTACATTCATTGGACTTGCATCCAGCACCCTTATGGTCCACCTAGCTGTAGCATCAGCCTGCATATCAGCTGGCTAAGATGTTTCAAGTCGCTCCAGATCCTATCTCCAAAAGGACTCTTTAAGGGCTTCACACATAACAGTACAGGCTGGTGTCCCATCTGTGCAGGACTATCTTACCTATTGCATTTACTGGACTTACAGTTCAGTACTTTAGAAGCATATACTTATATTTCAGTGGACAGATTGTTCCTCTATTTCTCTGTGCCCCAGACCCTGTTTTCAAAAGGTTCTTTAAAGGCCTATCCTATTTGCACACACCCTCACAAGGAACTGGTGCCAGCATGGTACCTAAATATATGTATGGTTAGGCTCATGGGTTCCCCTTTTGAGCCTATGCTTTCAGTTTATTGGAGATATGCCACATGAAAATTGTTCTTTCCTTGTGGTAATTTCTGTCAGAGAAATCAGTGAGCCCATCTCACTGCATTGAACATGGCTACATTTCATTCCGAAGAGACAAAGTGGTCCTGAAAATAAACAGAGTTTCTTCCTAAAATGGATTTTAATTTCCATTTGAACCAAACCATTACCTTACTTGTCTTTTCACTGATCACTTTGGTTCAAGTGAAAGGAGTCTTCATTGTTTGGATGTCAGTGAGTTTTTAGCAACCACTACAGTCCATAGGCAGGATAGGAAACACCTGCTCCTGACCTATGAAATGTGGGAAAGGCTAATCCAGCATCAAAAGGTTAATTTCTCGATGAAGAGTCCAGTGTATCCAGTTCTGCTACACAAAGGCTAGTAAGGAGCCCCCATCAGGTTTGAGGGCTCATTCCACAAGAGGGACAGCTGCTACTTTAGCAGCTGCCAGGGATGTTCCATTACAGGACAATTGTAAAGCAGCTACCTGGAAAACAGTGCACACCTTTACAAACCATTACAATTTGGATATTTTATCTAGGGGTGATGCTAGGTTTGGCACAGCAGTCCTGCAAAGTCTGTTTCCAAATTAGAGTTCTCTACTCACCTCCAGGGGTACTGCTTGGTAGTCTACATACAGTTATGAATATACTGAGCATTACTGGGTTTAGAAGAAAAAATTACTTACCATAGAAATCTTCTTTCTTCCCGGTGATGCTCAGATATTCATAACTTCCCTCCCTACCTCCCTTTCCAGAACTTCAGTCTCTGCAGTCCTGTATACTGTGCTCTCAGGGGTATAAATGCTATGTGTGGCACATATGTTGTGATTGCGTTCACTGTTGTTATTCCCCCTTGCCAGATGATTCTGCCATTCAGGGGTATTCTTTCACATGCTGTGCCCTCCTGTTGGAGGCCCTTTTTCTGGGTGTTAGAGGAGTTCCTACTATAATTATTATTATTTTTATTATTGTTATCATGCTCAATATTGTCATCATTGTCACACTTAGTCCTCGTGGGCCTGTCTTTCCAGGCTCCTAGGCAATCTGAGGGTTTAGAGCAAAGGCAGTTAGTAGAATGCAGCATTTGAAAAGTGGCTCATGCAAAAGATTCCATCATTTGCATATGTTCCATCTCTCTGGGCAATTCTACCTTAGAAGGCTACTGCATAAAGTTATGAATATGAGAGCATCACTGGGAAGAAAGAAGATTACTATGGTAAGTAATTTTTACTTCGAGCGCTGCGTCCACAGAGGTGGCCTGGTATAAAGGTGAGCAGTCGCAGTGAGCTAGGTGATGCTTGAGGTTTGTAAGACTGCTGGGGTGGAGGCGGCGACGGAGCATAGTGGTGGTGGGGTAGGTTGCTTGGCCATCCATGTGAAGATTACTGGGGAGTGGTCACTGAGGGAGTTAGGGAGGACCATAACATCCTCGATTTTATGTGAGTAGTTAGTACAATGTCCAGCAAGGTTTGCGTCACAGTGGCTGAGTTGTACCTTGTGGGTTGGGTCACCATCTGGTGGAGGTCAAGGGCTGACAGGGCATCTTTGGAGGTGGTTGTGGATGCAGCCAGCCAGTTTAGGTTGAAATCACCCAGAAGGATGTGTTCTGACTTGTGGTGGAGGCTTGCAATGTATTCCGTCAGGGAGAGAGGAACATGGGTTTGCTTGCGAGGTGGTATATAGGCCACAGTGATTATGATAGGGGCCTTGGAGGGGGCAGGTGAGACCTTCATGGACATGGCTTGGGCACCATAATCTAGTGTAGGTGGGGGGATGGCTTGGGCTAGTAGGGAGTCCCGAAGGTATATTGCACATCCTTCACCCCTCTTGCCCACTCTGTCTAGTCTGAAGAGCGAGTAGCCTGGAAGGGAGATGAGGGAGGCTGGGGTTTTCTTTGAGAGCCATGTCTTAACCATTGTGAGGATGTCAGGTTAGTGCCTGGTGACCCAGCATTGCAGTGCAGCCGTTTTGTTAAGTAAGCTGCATATATTCATGGACCTTATGCGGAGGCCTGTGGTAGGCTGCGGGCATCGGCACCTGGGAGCCAGGGTTGGGGTGGATGTTTCCAGATAGTAAAAGGAGGAGGGGAAATAATTCTAAATAGGGGCAGTCGTCTATTCATGCGACAGTGTGTTAGGCTTTTAGTGCCACGCAAGGGGTTGATGCCAGGTTGTGCGTGGTGCCTACGAGTCCAGGTCTGTCTGTACCTGAGTGACTGGCTGATTTCCGGATCGTCTCGAGAGGCAGCGGAGCTGTCCAGGGACCTGGCCCTCCAGACCTGCTCGGACTTGGTCCCTCTGATCAACCCAGCCAAGTTGGAACTCAACCTCTCACAGGTCATCCACTTATCGAGGCAAAGCTCGACTCCCTCTGGGCCAAGGCCTGACTCCCTGCAGACTGGGCAGCGTATCTTGCCTCCTTTGCCCGATCATTTCAGGTTGGGCGCTTGCTTCCTGCTCGGGACTGCCTGCGGCTGCACATTGCATCCTGCACCAGTGTGGTCAGATGGGCACACGGATGTGCCACCGGCAGTGGGAGCTGGCCTGCCAGTGGTCTCAGCGCCTAGTTTACCTGGTCATAGGGACTCTTGACGATGTGGGATGCCATCCAGTGGTGGTGTATCCTGGAATGTCTTGAGGAAGGAGGTCCATTTGTCTGCCCAAAGCAGACAGTCACCCTGATCAGTATGTCTCTGGTGGGATGGCGAGCGCACTTGGGGGACCACAGAGCCCACAGGCTCTGGACCCCCAGGGAGTCCCGTTACCACATCATCCTGCTGGAGCTCCGTGCAGTGCACCTTGCTCTGATAGAATTTCCTCCATTCGTCCAGGGCAGGTTGTGCAGGTCCAGACGGACAACATCGCAACCATGTACTACCTGAACAAGCATGGCAGAACGCACTCTCTTTAGTTGTGTCAGGAGGCCCTCCGCACTTGGACCCTCGTGTGCAGATTGGGTGCCAATCTTCTGGCAGTTTATGTAGCCGGCGCTTACAGTGGTTTATGTGATAACGGTGATATTTCAAGCGTCACTGTACTCTAAATATACATCAGTGAAATCAGTCCGCCGACATACACCCCGGTGCATGGTAAGGCGCCGGGGACTTGCATTTCTTTGTTTATGTGGGGGCACACTGCCCTATAAAGGATTTTTTCAACTCGAGGGGGTGCAAATAAAAAAAAAAAATTTCAGGCGGGGCGCAACAAAATGTATGTGCGCCCGAACCCAGCACCCTTGCAGCTGTAACCTGCAACCCACCCACCATGCCACGGGGCAGTTCGGTAGCCCATCGCGGCAATATGCCACACACACCCTCCATGTGCACACGTGTATATATAGCGACAGAATGCTGCTGTACCTTCAGTCACCTCCCATCCAGTAGCCATCTGGTAAGGCACCGCTAGTGAGTCGCCCTTTTTGTCAGCACTCAATAGCGAGCGCCCTTATCACGGGATACCCTTACAGTCAGCTAGAGGATGCCCTCAGCCGGGTGGGTGAGGCGTCTCACGAGTGATCACTGCATCAGGAGGTGGAGGACCGCTTGTTCTCCCAGTGGGGCACTCCCCTGGTTGAACTGTTCACATCCTGGGAGAACACAAAGCTGCAGCTGTTCTGTGCCCACCCCCCCTTTAGTGCGGCACACCGGTGGGCGGATACCATCACGAGGCCCTGGACCCCAGGGCCTTGCCTTCCCTCCTTTTCCCCTGATCCACAGATTGTTGGTCAAGGCAAGGAGGGACAAGGTGTGAATGATTATGGTAGTCCCAGACAGGCCATGCCAGTTTTGGTACCCAGATCTCCTCAGCAGCAGGCCTTAGTGGCGACTGCCCCTACGCCCGGATCTGCTTTCTGGTCAAGAGGGGAAGGTCTTGCACCTGGACCTTCAGTCCCTGCACCTGACAGCCTGGTTCATGAGTGGCTAGAGTTCCATGCTTTGGTTCTCTCCGAAGAGCTTCTCCATGTTGTGGAAGTTTCCTGAAGGGAGTCAACCCACAAGTGCTGTGCTTTGAAGTGGAAGAGGTTTTCCATTTGGTGCTAGGGCAGGTAGCTAGATCCCGTGGCCTGCCCTTTAGCAAGCATTCTGGACTACCTCGGGTCCCTTTCTCAGTCGGGCCTGAGGTTTATGACCTTTAAAGTGCACCTGGCAGCCATCTCTGCATAACTGGCGCGGACTGGTATGCCCACGATGGCACAGGAGAAGGTGGTTGGGTGCTTCTTTGAAGGCCTTGACCACCTGTCCTTGCCAGTGCATTAAACACTAGCTCCTTGGGACTTGTTGCTGGTACTGGCAGTGCTCCTGGGCAAGCCATTCGAACAGATACATAAGTGTGCCATCTCACACGAGTCGTGGAAGACCGTCTTCTTGGTGGCCATGACATCTGCCAGAAGGATCAGTGAGCTCAAGCCACTCTCGGTGGAGTCTCCATATTTAATGGTGTTCCACAGGGACCAGGTTGTACATCCAACGCAAAGTTCCTCCTGAAGGTTGTTTCGGACGGAGTTTCACCTTAATCGGGTGATTAACCTCCCGTTTACGTCACCACTCCAACCTCGGAAGCCAAGCACAGACTCCATACGTTGGACCTGAGGTGAGTGCTCGCTTATTATAAGGAGCGCACGGCTGGAGTTCGAGGAGAGGTTAACCATCTGTTTGTCACCTGTGTTGAAACTGGACTTGGCAGGGCAGCAGCTAAGTAGACGATTGGCTGGTGGATTGTATCCTGCATCATCCTCTGCTATAGGTTGGCTGGTGAGAAGCCTCCCATAGGGCTTTAGGGCTTGTTCCACCAGACATTCTGCTGCCTCGGTGGCTGCTTTTTGGGACGTCCCTATCCAGGAGATCTGCAGGGTTGCTGCCTGGAAGTTGACACACACCTTCATTTCCCGCTACCACATCGACCTCGAGTCATGCTGGGATGCTGGTTTTGGTACCTCAGTTCTTCAATCCCTGTTTGCCAAGTAGGGGTGTGCGCCTAGCCCCCTCCTCCCGGAGAACTGCTAGGAGTCTGCCTAAGTGTGGATAGTGCACCATATCCACACCCCTAGAAATAAGGGCAGATGAGGCATCTGGAGTATGCAGTGCAGTTGTGGAACCCTCATCTCAAAAAGGAAATCAACCTGATGAAGAAAGTCCAAGGGAGGGCTATGAAGATGATGGTGGGATTGCAGGGTACTCCCTGGAGGACAGAAGGAAGAGGGGGACATGACTGAGACCTTCAAGTACTTGAATGAGATCAGTAAGGTGAACAAGGAGTGTCACATTGGGCCAAGTGGCAGCAACTATGATTTGGGCTGGGGGGTGCTCCTCGGGGATCACCAGACTCAGGGTGTCTGGTCTCCGGAGGAGCGTATCCTCCACATCAATATTCTGGAAATGCGGGCGATCCTCAACGCCCTAAGGGCCTTTCAGGAGGACCTCATGCCAAGCTCTCTTCTCGTGCAGACAGACAACATGGTGGTTGTCTTTTACATCAACAAGCAAGGGGAACTCACTCCTACCCCCTGTGCAGGGAGGCGATGAGAGTCTGGTATTGGGTGCTGGAGCATCGCATTTTGCTGTCCGCCGTCCATGTTCCAGGCGCCCAAAATGACTTTGCAGACAGCCTCAGCAGGTCTCTGTCCAAGGCGCACGAGTGGGAGCTGCTACAGTCTGTAGCGGACCAGCTGTTCGACACATGGGGTCGTCCAGAGCTGGACCTCTCTGAGTCTCCACACAATGCCAAACTGCCAGTTTTCTGCTCGTGAGAGCATGCGCCTGGTGTTTTCTGGCCAGACACGTCCCTTTGTTGGGCAGGGAGGTTTCTTTACGCTTTCCCTCTCCTTCAGCGAGTGTTGCTGAAGGTACAGGCCGAGGGGGCTCGAATGATTCTGATCGCCCCACTGTGGCCCCGGCAGATTTGGTTCCCGCTACTTCAGCGGTTGTCCTCAGAACCTCCAATTCTGCTGCCAATTTGCTCGCAACTGCTATCCCAGGACCAGGGCAGGCTGGTACACCCAGATCTCAGATCCCTACACCTTCATGCTTGGCTCCTGCAGACATAGTCAAATCCAGGTATGGGGTTACACAAGAGGTGACGGACATCCTCATTTCTGCGAGGAAGCCCTCAACCCGCTCCACCTATGCCATAAAGTGGAAGCGTTTCTGCCTTAGGACTTCGTCCCACCGTCTAGATCCCCTTTCCTGCCCGGTGAACTCAGCATTATATCTCCTCTCCTCTCCTTATATCAGCAAGGCCTGAGTTATTTGTCCATAAAGGTGCACATGTGGTCCATCTCTGCTTATCATGTCCTGTTTGGAGACAGGACCCTGACTCAGTTGGATATGGCCTGCACCTTTTTACAGGGCATTCTTCGCCTACAATTTCCCATCAGGGACCCTATCCTTCCTGGGGTCTCCTCTTTGTGCTGGAGAAACTGAACCCCGAACCTGCAGTGGAATGTGAGCTGCATTTCCTTTCCTGGTAGGTTTCCTTTTTAGTTGCTGTTACTTCAGCTCGAAGAGTTTCGAGCTACAGGCCCTGATGTGTAAAGAGCCTTATATTATTTTTCATTGGGAAAGAGTTTACCTCAGAGCAAATCCTAAGTTCTTACCTAAAGTGGTCTCGGAGTTGACCCTCAACTAGTCGGTTGACCTTCCAGTTTATTTTCCTACCCCTACTAATTGGGGAGAGTCTTTCCTGCACACATTGGATGTCCACAGGGCGCTGAGGTATTACCTTAAGCGGACATCGGAGCAATTGTTTGTGGCATTTGCGCCTCAACACCTGGGCAAACCAGTATCAAAACAGACCATTTTCCAGTGACTGGTACACTGTATAGTGTATTGCTATAACAAGTACAACAGACCTCTGCCAGGCTCGGTCAGAGGTCATTCCACTAGAGGAGTCTCTACCTCCTTCGCCTCCTTAAAAAATGTCTCCCTTCAAGACATCTGTGCAGCTGCTACGTGGAATTCAGTGCACACCTTCGTGAGGCATTACAGTATGGACATTGCTTCAAGGTGCTGAGCTGGTTTCGGCCTGGCGGTTCTTCAGGGACTCTTGTCCTAGTTTTCTGATTCCAGCCATAGGCTTTACCATCTTTTATCTGTCATCCTACCTCCCAGGACTAGTCACCTCCTTGGTGTGGGACTGCTTGGGATTCTGTACTTTAATAATAGCCTGCTGCAAGAGCTCCCACTTGAAGCAAGATAGTACAGTTACGTAAGAACTTACCGTAACAGTAGATCTTCGAGAGGAGCTCTTGCAGCAGGTGCTGCTTTCCCACCCTCTGTCCCCCAAGAGAATTTTTCAGCATGTCTAGGACGGGCTTTGCCAGGTTTTCTCGCTGAGATCCGTTCATGGGTCTTGGCGGGGGAACTGAGGTGGAGACAGAGTCCGCCCCCTTTTGTAGTATAACCGACGTTGGGGTGGAGCCGACGTCAGGGGGCAGTCCACACTGGGTACTGCTAGCTAAGTTTTTTCTGGTGGGTCCTAAGGCCTGCGGCAATAGTCCTAATAGTAATAGCCTGCTGCAAGAGCTCCTCTCGAAGATCTACTGTTACGGTAAGTTCTTATGTAACTGTGCTTTCTCAGGGTTACTCACCTGTAACCGAAGATCTTCTCTTGTCAATCTTCACAGTTCATTACTGCTTGGGTAGTGCCAGAGGCGCGCACCCGCCACGGGAGATTTTTTATTTAATTTTTTTTGGAGTCGGCTCCAACGGCGCCGCCCCTGTGAGCGACGCGCCGCATCTTGTGCGAGGGGCGGCAGTTAAGTGCCGCAGACTCCTCCTCCATCTCAATTCTGTTTCTCCCGCCGTCGAGGCTGCACCTGCTGCACGGAGAGTATAGTTACTGCATCAGAAGGCCCATCTGTCATTCGTTGACACCGTCTTCATAGACTTCTCCTTCATCCCACTTTTTCTCGACGTCGTCAACTGGTAAGACCGATCTATGTTTTCTGTTATATCCGACAATGCCAAGAACTGTTCTGTTTTTTCCTTAATTGTTTCGCATCATGTCAGGTTCGGGGGCAAAACGCAAGTCTAAGGTGGGCCGTGCCCTTATGCGTCGGTGCTCCTGTAGCCGGCATTTTTCCATCACAGACCAGCATGATGTTTGCCTTCGCTGCCTGGGACCCAATCATAATATGGATGCGTGCAACGCCTATTTCTTGATGGACCGTCGCATCCCGGAAGTCCGCGCGTTCAAGATCGGCAAGGCTCCACCGACTTTCGGGGACGGCGCCGCTCCAGGGATTCCCAGGTAAGGTCTCTAGGCCCTTCCTCCGGGTCCCCTCCCAGGCCGATACAGTCTGGAGAGGAGGAGGAGGCCTCCTCATCTTCTCTTGCCGAGGAGGAGGCCTCTTTCGCGGTGTCAGAGGAACGCCGGGGTCCCTCCCGGGGCCACGGTGGAGACACCGCCTCGGCAGTCACCTCTTTGGAGGTGCAGGCTCCCCCAGTGTTGAGGCCTAGGTCTGCTGGGCCCGGCATCGGTGGACCCTCGACGCCGTCTTCTGGCACTGCTTTGGATCCCAGTGCCGTTTGCGGCACCGGTGATCAGGGCGGCGCCGTGGGCCCAGTCGGATCTCCTGTCGGTGCCGAGTCAGATCCCGGCACAGAGGGAGTGCCGCAGGGTTGACCGGCACCGTTGGGGAGTCAGGGCCGGGTTTGGGCATTGCGGGTGGTCTGAGATCATCCGGCGCTGTTCGCAGTGCTGTTTCTCTAGAGACCCCTGGGGTGGCCAGTATTGAGGTCCGGCTGGTCTCTTCCTCCTCCTCGGAGGATGATTTGGATGTGGACCCGTCCTGGCACCCTGACTCTTCGGGGTCAGGGTCTCCAGTGAGACGAGGTGCTAGGCGGCCCAGCGGACCTATTCCTCTGTCTCCTCTGCTGTCCTCTCCTGAGGCCTCCCAGGCTGGGGGTGGTCTGGGGTCCCTGGAGGGGGATGGTGTGGAGGCGGGGGGAAGGGCTCATCCTCCTGAGGGGAGTTGCGGTAGCTGCCGATCCCGGTGCTGCTGCACCTGCTCGGGTGGGGTGTCGCTGGGGTCAAGGAGGAGGGTGTTCTCAGAGTCTGGGGGGTTAAGAGGCCAGGTTGAGGTGCCTCGGTCTTCACTTGCCACTCCTCGGGGTGCAGGTAGGAGCTGTAGCGCCAGGCCCCGTCTTTCCCTCTCGAGCTCCAGGGACCCCTCTGGTGGCGTTGCTGTGGGCTGCCCTTCTGGACCCATGCAGCCCCAGGTTCGTCACAGGGGAGGATCCCCTACTAGGCTCTTCCAGGCTTCGCATTCCCAGGGTTCAGTTCTGCGACCTGGTTTGTTGTCCGGGATCCCGCCAGCTCAGGCTCCATTTTCTGGATTTCAGAGCCTAAGCAGAGGACAGTTGCCTCGTCGTAGGTGTCCCTCTCCCATTCCTCTGCAGCCACCCCCCTCTCTCCCAGGCCATGTCAGTCCTACGGGCCCGTTATCCTGGGAGGCGTTCAGGTTCTGCGACTTCCCCTCATCGTTAGATATGTCTGCGTGGTGTTTAGCTATCCCACCGCCGCAGGAGTCCTCTGGGCCCTCGAGCTCTCCATCATCCTTGTCTCCCTCCTCGGAGGGAGAGGAACCCACTGCTCATCTCTCCTCTGTTGCTGATTTCACTGAATACCAGTGATTCCTTTCGAGGATGGTGAGGGATCTTCGTATCTCCTTTGTTAGGTGAGACAGTACCGAACAGGAGACACGCGAATTCCTCAGTGAATTCAGTGCTCAGCATTTGGTGGTACTATCCTGGCCTATTCCCTTCCAGGATGCGTCTATCTGTTCCTGGCAGTCGCCAGCCGCCCCTGTTCCAGCCCCGGTGGACTGCAGAAGAAGGTACTGTGCCCCATTGGAGTCTCTAGGTTCTCTTCCCAACCCACCTTCGGGATTGGCATACCTAGAAACTCTCTTCGGGTGCCGCCGCCTGGTGCACGACCGCCCACCGGACTCAGATTCCCTACAGTTTGACCGGTGGGGGCGAAGAGTGTTCTCTTCCTCTCGTGCAATGTTATGCATTGCATCATCAGGCTCACCATGCTGCCTACAGTAGGCATTTATAGTCGATGCTCTCCCAAGTCCTAGCATCAATGCCTGATACGGAGTAAGCCAGACAAGCTATTGCCCTCTCTGCTATAGGCCTGAATCTGGCAAGACACCAAGCAAGGGCATCTTATGACGCTAATGAGGTGTCTTCCAGGATTGCAGGGACAGCGATCTGTATTAGACGGATGGCATGGCTACGACTATCAAGGTTATCACTCCTGGCCCAGCGTAGGGTGATTTGCTCCACTTTTCGGGGGACCCTCCTTTTTTCCTCCAGGGCTAGGAGGCTTCTGCAGGGGCTTCCTCCGTCTCCCCGTCCCCGGGGGACACCTCCTAGCTCTTCTCCACCATAGGCTTCTCGTCTGATTAGCCCAGGGTCTTCCCCTCCTGTTTCCCACCAGCAGGAGGCTGGGGGTCTTGTTCCCTTAGAGTTTCTATTATCGGGGGGGAGCTTGGTACTCACCCAAGCAGTAGTGAATGGTGAAGATTGACAAGGGAAGATATGAAAAGTACATACCTACCGTAATTCTTGATTTTCTCTTGTATCTTCACCATTCATTACTGATACCCACCCACCTTCCCCTCAGTGGCCTCCTACTGCCGCGTCTCCCCCTCCCTTCTCGTTCCTCTTCCCTTCTTGTTGGCCTTTATGGCAAAAAAAAAAAAAAACCATCTTGATTTTCCGTTCTTCTCTGGACAGATCCTTTTTCCTCAAGGTAAAGGGGAACGAGTAAGATTTATTCTATACTGAGGGAACTCTTTCTGATTGCCCCTAGGGGTGACCTCTTGGCTTCTTAGCCATGTTGTTCATTTCACAGCTGAAGAGACCGTCCCTCTGTGGCTCGGCCCCTATTTTCAGGTTCCCTCTGGCAGGTATTTAATATTGTCAGCTTCTTCTGGTTGGTGTTTCTGGCACTTCATTAACCTTGAGCTGCTGTTCTTGCCTTGCCTTCAGGGAGTCCGATTGAGTTCCCACTCTATCTTTTCATACAAAGCTGGCTTCTGTAGGGCTTAACCCCTCGCCACACACTTCGGTGTTGGCACTTAACAAGGTGCTAAGGGGCTTATTCCCCCTCCTAGTTGGGCGCTCTCTTTCCAGAACGGATTTTCTGCCTGGGCAGTCTGTGAGCTCTCAGCTAGAGTGTAGGGGGTTGGGATGATGGGAGGTTAGAGAATCTGCCCTTTGTGTCCAATCTGTAGGAGCAGTTCAGTTGAACCTTTTCTCACTCCTATCAGGAGGATTTTGCTCCCTTGTTTTTGGTTCCGAGCTTATAAGCTTCTCAACCAATGTATCTATGGGCAGTGTTCTCCCCTCTCAGCATCCCTTGTCGTCGTCGTCTTCTCCTCCTCTCCCCTACCCCTCCTCCTCCCTTTTCTCTTTCTCTTATCTGTTCCTCCCTTGTAGCCACCCCAGAAGGGAAGCCCTGCGGTCCCTTAGGGTAGGCATTCTCTCTCCTATTTCTGTCCTCTACCAGCTTATTCCTTTTTCAGTTTATATCCTTTCCTTTTTTCTGTCCCTCGGCTCTCTTGCCTCGCTCTCTTTTTTTCCTTACCCTTTATTTCCGCTTCTCCGGCTACCAGAACTGAGATGGAGGAGGAGTCTGCAGCACCTAACGTCCGCCCCTTGCGCATGACACGGCGCCGTTAGAGCTGACTCAAAAAAATAAAAATCTCCCGTGGTGGGTGCACGCCTCCGGCACTACCCAAGCAGTAATGAATGGTGAAGATACAAGAGAAGATCAAGAATTACGGTAGGTACATAATTTTCATTTCGGAGTGGTATATGGTGCACATCCACACGACCCATCTGACCTGTCCTGGAAAGTGGTAGACAGATCCCTGCTTCCAGTGTGCAAGATATGATGTCATGGGGTGGAGCTGGGGAGTAATACTGCATGGGTGGGTGGGAGGAGCTTGAAAATATTCCGGCTTGTCTTAAAGAGAAAGGAAGACTGCCTAAGTGTGGGTGAGCACCATGTACCACTTCTAAAACTACGGTTACAGGTGAGTAATCCTCATTTTTTCCCCCCTCCATTCCCCTGGCAGACGCAGCACGTCACTGCGTACATGTGGAGGCACACAGGCACTGAGGAACTACAACCCCTCCCATTGAAGTTGCTTTGAGCGTGCACTAACCCCTGGTCTCCACCTGGTGGCAGTCAAAGACTGAGACAGCTTGCCACTGCTCCCTGTGAGAGGAGAGCAATCCCTGGGATGCGCGATACTCCCCCACCCCTGACCAACCCTCAGCAATCTTAGTCCATTCCTGACCTGGGTCGCCAGTGTGACAGCAGATGAGGCACCCAGCGCCTCAGCCCTCCGAGCCACTGGCCTTTTTGTTAACATAGTCTTTATTAAAAAAAACTGCAGCAAATACAATAGTTTCACTAAACAGGTACTCAGTACATTAACAGTGGGTATTTGAATTTACTGCGTTTGCTAAGTAATCTTCAAATCACATTCTATAAGCTGGTAAATGACCTCTCTCCTCCCTATAGGGGACAGCTCAGGGGAAGAGACTGTAGCATTTATTGATAGTTGTCATTAGTGAAGTTATCACAAACTGTATAAAAAGTCTGCACCACGAAGTCTAGCTGCCCTGAGGTGCGGCGGAGATGGGGCGAAAGTGCGTGTCGGGGGAAGCAGAGCCACTTGGGTTGCTGTATAGGGATTGCCTTTTGAATATTTAAGGGCTCCCTTGGTTGGGTAAAATGCTGCTGTTTGTTATCCAGTATTAGGGTGGTCCTGTAAGCAGTTCTTGAATTGACTAAGGGACCATTGTAGAATCCCTGCTCATGACATGAAGGAGCTACACATTCCAGCATGAAGAGCATTGTGCCACATGGTCACTCAGTGAGTTATCTTTTCTATGCAGTAGATAGCATTCACCATCTGCCTCCAGGTAGCCACAGTAGGGATAGTAGGCGTAACCCAACATTTTGGTATTGCTTTTTTGGTGACTGTAATAAAGATCATGAGGAGATATCGAGATATTGGATCATTCAGGCCTTTTGGGTATTGGAGGAGGAGAAACTGTGTTGGGGAGGCTATGATGGGTTTACCAATGAATTCAGTAATCTCCTTCCCAAGGTCATGTTGGAAGGGCTGCAAATAAGTGCAATCCCACATAATAATGGTAGTGGGAGGCTTTAGGTTCCCCACATGCTCTCCAACATGCTGAGGAATGTGTGGGGTGATAATGAACAGAGCTTCAGGGGTATCTCAGTCATCAGGTCACACCATAGGAACTTCGCAGTTGGTGAAGCAGGATCCACATGGAAGATCTTTCAGCAGTACCACTGGGGCCGCCCACGCCAATGTCACCAACCCTATAAAGGCGTGAGCGGCCCCGCTCCCTCCTCAGTTCTTTTCCGCCATCGACTCTGTTCACATTGGTCTCCGTGGAAGTCCCAGCACAGTTTCGTGTAATTTTTGCCTACGATTTTTCTTTTACCCTAGCTTTCAGAATCTCTTTTAAACAAGAGATTATTTTACCTTGTTTATGTCGAGAGTTACTCCCTCCACTTCTCTTGCATTGCTGCCACTGCAGAAAGAATATTGCCTCTTCAGACGACCACAGCCTCTGTGTCTGCTGTCTTGGGTGTGACCACGACATCGCTGACTATGAGCGCTGCCAGAAATTCAACCTGACAACCCCTGGGCAACACAAAAAGGCTTTGAAGAAATTCCTCATGGAACAACAGGTAGCCAGTTCTGGGCAGGGGTCCTCCGGGGTCCCTCCTCTCAGTCACTGGTGGGTTTGTCGAGCTCAAAGGCCCGAGACAAATCCTCGGGGCAGGGGTCACAAAAAAAGACCATGAACGGGACCACTTTCCCCGGCGGCACTCATACTCCCTGTTGGCTTCTTCTTTGTCCTTCGGGGGTACTCTGTAGGCTGCGGCTGCACCAACATCCTCTGCTGTCCATGTCTCTGCTTCTTCCAGGCCCATACCGACGGCACCACCTCCCGCTTCTCAGGGAGGCCTGCCGCCAACCCTCGGGTCATCGACCCTTCGGTCATCCCCTCTGTTGTGGTCTGATGCTTCCCCAGGCCCACGGACGCCGGCTCCTCGGGCTCTCAAATTCCAGTGGATGGTTCATTGTGCCCTGTACCGATGACCCCTCCTCCATCGACGCATTCCTCTCCTGCCATTGACCTTAACTCGATTTTGACCCAGATCATTACAGCACTAGTGCAACAATTGGGCTTATACAGGCATGGGTCCCTGGCGTCGTCAACGCCTCTTGGACCTCCTCGGTCTGCACCTCATAGGGCGTTGTCGGTACCTCGCTCATTGGACATCAAATTGGAGCAGGTCAAAGAGGAGTACCATCCTAACCCGATTCTCCCGGAGGAAGAGGAGCTTCATTCCTCAGATAGATCCACTGCTTCTTCAGTCAGTGAGGACTCTGTTAAGCATACTCCCAGGTTCCCTCCTGAAGATCCTACCTTCTTTAATGTGATGAAGCAGCTGTCTTCAGCTGTGGGCTTCCGCACTGAGGAAGAGAATGCCACCAGGCGAGATGTGGTGGACTTCCTGGAGATTCCTGAATCTCCCCCTAAGGTCATTTCTTCCATCCTTCCTGCCCTGAGGAATGCCAGTACCGTGGCCTGGCATAGACCAGATAGTTCCTGCCATGCCCCACCAAGTAGATAAGCTCTATCATGCTCCTCAAGGCCTGCCTTATTATGCTGCCCAACCTGAGACCGATTCCATGGTCATTAAAGCAGCACATGACAGGTCCAAGGTGCCCAAGCACCTTAGCTCTCTCCCCCCGATGGAATCCAAGCAGTTTGACCTTTGGGGCAAGAGGGTTTATGCCTCCTTCACTTTGGGGCTTCGGATTGCTAACTATCTTTCACATATGGTCAAGTACCAAAACACCATCTGGAAAAAGGGCAGGGAGGCTGCCCAAGCCCTCCCAGAATGTTCCTAGAAACAGGAGATTCTCAAATCCTTGCAGACTGCTGAGGATATTAGTAAGCATCTCTTTAGGGCCTTGTATGACATTTCCGACACTGGTGCCAGGGATGCTGCCGCAGGCATTTATCTTCATAGGAAGTCCTGGCTGAGGGGCCCGGGGGTTTGCAGCAGACGTCCAACAGAAGGTACTGAATGCCTCCTTCTATGGCTACCAAGTTATTTGGGCCAGATGTCCAAGACATCATCAATTACTTACAGGCATCTGGCAGGGCTATCAAGTCTGTCCATTTGCTGTACCATATGCGGCCTAGGAGCAGACAATGCCCATCCTTTCATAAAGTGTCCCACAAGTCCGAAGCAGGCTCCTGTCCCCATGGCAAAAGAAAAGCCTCCTCGATCTTGCCTAACCCCTCCTCCTCCTCCTCCGGCTCTCCTGCAAAGTGACCATGGGGCGACGGTTCAGCCCCAGAGGCTGGATCCACCTCTGCCCGACTCCTTGCCAAGCCCCCGTCTTCCGGTCCTTAACCAAGAGGTGGTGGTTAGAGGTTAGTTCTCCCTCCTTCTCAATCAGTGGAAAACCATCACTTCAGATGCCTGGAGTCTTCAAATTATAGAGAGGGGTCACACTCTGGAACTTGTAGAAATGCCTCCATAGACTCCTCCAGTACCCTCCACCTATCCTCTGGCCCATCTAACGGTTCTCTGGGAGGGGGTACAGTCCCTTCTGTGGAAAAAGGCCATTGAGCCAGTGCCCAGGCACCAGAATAATGGGATCCTATTCCAGTTCTTCCTGGTCCCCAAAAGAACTGGAGATCTGAGGCCTGTTTTAGATCTTGAGGACCTCAGTCTTTATATCCAGTTCAAAAAATTCCACATGATCACTCTGCCAAGCTTGCTGCCCTTACTCAAGGAGGGTGACTGGCTGTGCTCCCTGGATATGCAAGATGCTTACTTGCATATGTCGGTGTGTCCGCTACACAGGAGGTTTCTTCATATTTTTTTTTTTGTTTGTTTCAGGGCGAGCATTACCAATTCAGAGTATTGCCCTTTGGCTTATCCTCTGTGCCGCGGGTCTTCACAAAGTGCTTAGCAGTAGTAGCTGCTGCCCTCCAAAGAGAAGGATTGTACGTTTTCCCCTACCTGGACGACTGGCTCTTCAAGGCTCTGTCCAGACATCAGCTCCTCCAGACCCTGGAGAGGATCCTCCAGTTGTTTCTCTCCCTGGGCATCACTGTCAGTCTGCCCAAGTCCATCTTGGTTCCATCCCAGAGGCTGCAGCATATAGGAGTAGTCCTGGACTCGTCGCAGGGCAGAGCCTTCCTGCCTCTCAATAGGGCGGAGTGCCTCATTGCCAAGACTTAGGAGGTTGCCCAGAGCCATTATGTTCCTGCGAGGGTGTACCTGAGGCTGTTAGGACTTATGGCCATTGCCATGGTCCCCTTGGCCAGACTGCATATGAGGGTGCTCCAGTGTACACTCTGGGTGCAATGGGATCAACACATGGAAGACTTAGAACAGCTGGTGCTGGTCTCCTCCCCAGTCTGCAAGGTGCCCCAGTGGTGGCTGGACCTCCATAACCTTGTTACAAGGGGTTCCATTCCAGATCTCTTCTCCCCAGCAGATTCTCACCATGGATGCCTCTGGTTCGGGCTGGAGTGTGCACCTGGGTCCCTTTCAGACTCGGGGGACAAGGTCCCAGATCGAGATGTCTCTGCATATCAACATCCTGGAGATGCAGGTGGTCCTGTATGCCATGCGGGCCTTTCAGAACCATCTCTTTGCAGGTTAACTGTTGATCCAGTCAGACAATCTCAGTGTTGTCTTCATCATCGACAAGCAAAGGGGAATGCATTCGTACCCCCTGTGCAGGGAGGTCATGAGAATCTGATACTGGGCACTGGACCACAGTCTGGTTCTCTCAGCAGTCCATGTCCCAGACATGCTAAACACCCTGGCAGAGAGCCTCAGCCGGACTCAGTGCGGCGTAAACGAATGGGAACTTCCCTCATCCGTCGCAGAAGATCTGTTCACCAGATGGGGTTGTCCAGAGTTGGACCTTTTTGCGTCCCCACTCAATGCAAAACTGCCCAGTTTTTGCTTGCTAGATCCAGGGCCTGGGGTTTTCTGGCAAGAGGTGTTGTCCGTCTCCTGGAATGGGTGGTTTCTTTACACCTTCCCTCCATTTCCTCTGATTCAGAAGGTGCTAATCAAGCTGCAGATGGAGGAGGCCAGCATGATCCTGGTTGCACCCTTCTGGCCATGGCAGATATGGCTTACATTACTGCAGCAGTCAGAGGAGGAACCTCTGGTCCCTCTGCCACCCTGCAGGGATCTGCTGATACAGGCTCAGGAGATTGTGGCTCATCCCAGCCTCACGTCACTACGTCTGCATGCCTGACTCCTGAAGACATAGCCATCACCTGGTTTGGGGTATCTCAGAAGGTGGCAGGTGTCCTCTTGGCTGCTTGAAAGCTATCCACTAAGGGAACATTGTTTAAACAGGAGTAGCACACTAAGCCGAAGCTTGTTTCCAGATGTGACCTGGGAGCACAAGAAAGTTAAGTGACTTGCTCAGGATCACACGGTATGCACCTAGGCAACTGTGGGATTCAAAGCCAGGTCTCCAGATCTGCAGCTCAGAGCCATAACCCACTGCACTGTACTGCCTCCTTATAGGGCCATTTATGCCAAGAAGTGGAAGAGGTTTGCCATCTGGGCTGCCAAGCATCATCTAGACCCATTCACCTGTCCAGTGAGACAGATTCTGGACTACCTGAGCTCCCTGTCGGACTCTGGCCTCCAGTATTCCTCCCTCAAGGTGCACCTTTTGGCTGTTTTGGCCTTTCATAAGCCTATGGGCAGTCATACCGTGGCTCAGTTAGATGTGTCCTGTACCTTTCTCAGGGTCATCCTGCAGCTGAAACCTCCAGTCCATGCCCCTGTCCTGGCTTGGGATCTAAATTTTGTTTTGAAGAAATTGACCCTGTCTCCGTTTGAGCCAGCCGCGACTTGCAGGCTACGCTTTCTTTCTTGGAAGGCATTCGTTTTTGGTTGCTGTTACTTCTGCTTGAAGAATTTCTTAACTTCAGGCTTTCTGGTGTGAAGAGCCTTATTTGATTTTTCACAAAGACAGGGTGTCCTTGCGCACAAATCCTACATTGCTTCCTAAGGTGGTGTCTGAGTTTACCCTGAACCAATCTATCCATCTACCAATTTATTTTCTGAAGTGTGCTAATCCAGCGGAAGCACTATGCCGTACTTTAGACATGCACAGAATTCTGAAATAGTACCTGCTCTGAACTAACGACTGCAGAAAAACAAAACAACTTTTTGTTTCTTTCGTCCCAGAAAGAGAGGACGTTCAGGTTTTCAAACAATGTTTGTCCAAATGGTTGGCTCATTGTATTGTGTTCTACTACAACAAGCATGGCAGAGAGTTGTCAGGGATGGTGAAGGCCCATTCCACAAGGGCATGGCTACCTCTGTGGCCTGTTTCAGAGGGGTCTCAGCCACTGACATCTGCACTGCTGCTACCTGGAGTACCGACCATACTTTCACCAAGCACTACAGTCTATACATTGCTTCTAGAACCTGAGCAGGCTTCAGTCGGGCTGTCCTGCAAGGCCTCCTGTCCATGACTTTGGTTGGCCTTCCTCCCAGACTGTCTTGCTGCACCTGTAACTGCTTGGGACTCGTTCCTATGGTGTGACCTGATGACTGAGATATCCCCAAAGAAGACAAAACAGTTATGTAAGAACTTAATGTAACAGTAGATCTTCGAGGGAATCTCAGTCTTCAGGTCTGCCTTCCCTCCTACCATCCCCCTTTTAGAGGGCTCTCTTCTCTGAACTGGTTAACTGGTATATCCAGCTTTTTATTTTGGTCTGAGCACCTCTCTCCTCTGTCTCCCATGGCATGGGTTTGCTCCATTTGTTTCCGGGGGAAAGAACTGCGGATGGAGTGGGGCCATTCAACGCCTTTATAGGATTGGTGACATTGGCATGGATGGCCCCAGTGGAACTGCTGGAAAATCTTCTGTGTGGATCCTGCTTCACCAACAGTGAAGTTCCTACGGTGTGACCTGATAACTGAGATCCCCTCGAAGATCTACTGTTACGGTAAGTTCTTACATAACTGTACTTGATCATTGGAGTGCAAAAGAAGAATCAGCATTTATGTAGCGCTTTTCATACCTAATCAACTTCTTCCAAACATTTTCTCTCCATTGGGGAGAGCTTGTTACTTTAGCTGAAGTTTGGCAAGCCTACTCCCACTGTTCCCTTATTATTGGTTGGCCTATCTCTTCTTCCCATTGGGCTGCTACATCAAGGGTGTCCCCTCCTACTGTAGACTGAAGTGCTGGTATATCATATGGGGGCTGTCTCTGAGCACAGAAAGTTAATACAATAGGTGTTTATTGCGGGGTGAAGTTCCGGAGTGTGGACAACAATTGGGAGGGATAGGATGTAGTGTTGGAGTTGAAGATAACAGCAAAACTCAGATTGTCGGGGTTGATATTGGGTTGGTAAGGTAGAGAACTGCTGTACAGTATTATCCAGCAGGAACTTAAAGATATATATTGCAGAGTGTATCTTTCCCAATGTCAAAATCTGTGATCTAGTGTAAGGGCCTGGAAGTTTTCGAGCTGGGAGACAGGGCATAGAAGAGGCAGAAATGGATTTAAATGTAGTTGCTTCCTGAGGGTTTGCCAGGTCTGAACCTGGAAGCGCAGCCAAGGGTTTAAGCTCCGTTGGAGATCTGTGGAGGGCGAGCTATGAAGTAAGTACTGTACAAATTGTCAGTTGGAAAATACTGCCCATTCTATGTTTAGCCAGGCCGCACGGTTATTCTCCAGATGTCTAAGAAGAAGAAAATGTAGATGAGAATAAGGGGTGCTAGCTGCACATTCGAGCAGACTTGATAGACCTCTAGGCCTTTATCTCCTGGCAAATTTCATATGTTCTTATGAGCCGCCCAGTAGTATAAATGAAGATTGGGGAGCCCTAGGCTGCCTGCCATTTTAGGGAGAAATAACTGATATAATTGTATGCGTGGTCGCTGGCCTGCCCAGATAAATCAGGAAATCTTTGTTCTAGGAACACCAGGTGTGCGCCTGTATAGCAGTTGGGATATTTTGACAGGCTGGCCATTATAAATCATTTTTGACATTTGTTTGGAACAACTTGGCATATTTCTTGTGGCAACACTCAACTTGTTTCTGTGGTTTGCGCTTGGAAGCTGATAACCCAACTGTCCATATCTAGAGAAGGTCTTTGGGACTTTCCGCCTTCTAAATTCAGAATTGTGGGTGATAAACTCATTCTGATCCAAAACCACAGATGTCTCCCCTCAGCATGTATAATTTTAAAACCTAAATTTAGCCACTTAATTTCTCATCTAATGCACGGAAGATTCCAATTTAAATGATTTTAATAATCACAATAATGAATAGGAAATTTGCCATTTAAAAGCATGCCAGTTTATTGCAAATTTCATCCAGGCTATCCAGTTCCTTTCTGTTAGTGCGTATGTATGCACAACATCCATATTCCAGGGTTGCCAAGATAAGTACATTTGCAATTTTACCTCTTTAGTTAAACATCTTGATATTCATCTTGGTACTCCCTATTTCTTGTTTAACTTTTGTTTTAGGCCAGGTACATGGCTTGGAAAAAGAGACACAACTATCAAATACTACTTACTCCCAAGAACCTATAATGCTCGACTTGGACTAGTTGCTGGCCTTCCAGATCTCTAATCAACACAGGAACTACAAGACAAAAAGAACAAGGGGGGTTGTTCCATCGTGTTTGTCTCATGCCATCCAGATAACTTCAGTCCCTAACATTATGTAAATAATTAGAAACTACAGAGTACCCTCCCCTCCTCAGCAAATGAAATGTACTTGGCAGTGTTATTCTCCATTTGCGACTGCTCCAACTGGAGTTTTCAAAGCAAAAATGAATGCCTAGCCTAGAGGTGCCAGGGAACTATGCCACACTCCCATGTGGGCATCTGGTGTTCACACCACAGTCCTGAGTCACCGCCCAGGAGTGGTGCAGTCTAGAAAGACTCCACACTGCTTAAGCGACTCCTGCAGTGAGTAAGGGGAAGTGTTGGTCATCATGGGAGACCACACACATGACATGCTGTCATAGCGTCTGCCGAGATTGGGTGGTGGGTGGGACCAATACATGGAGAAAATAAATGCTCTTGGCACATGACAACACCAGTCTCACCTCACCAGCCTAAGCTTGCTCGTCCTCATCTCCTCATTTCATTTTTTTGTTTCATTTTTATTTAAACTGTTAAGCAGATTAGCAATAATGCAATTTTCAAAGTGTCCAGTACATAGAATCAAATGCGATTAAAGCATACACAATTGGAATCCAACAACATATTATACAATCCAAATTTAAATGAGGACAATTATACACCGCTCAAGACAGACTGAGGTAAATTGTTAAAAACGAATAATCACTTTGTATTTGAAGGATCTCCTCTCCACTCCAGTGGATCTCCAACCTGGAGTGAAAACTCAGAGCAAATTGGGCTGCCTGGGGCTGACCGTGAAGAGGGCTTTCTACTGGGCAGCCCTTGATGGAGAAGGCTTGTGAGGCTGGAGGCTGGTGGCCATGGGTACACACTGGCAGATGAAGCTGGAGGAAAAAAAAAACAGTAAATACAGAAAAAAAATTGGTTACAGAGTTAGTATCATGATGTACTACGTAGATAAACCATGCGAGCAGATCATCTAGACCACCGTGATCCCGTTCTCATATCACATGCAAAGAAGAAGCTGAACGAACAGCATCTATGAAATATAAGCTGAATTATATATAGAAAATATGTTTTTGGGGGAGTCAGTAACCTCAAATCCACTTCTCCCTCCTTAGCTTCCCCCACAGTCTGGTGGCATTACGTTCTCCAATTTATTAAATTATGCCAGAGTGGCTCATCTTTACACAGTATATGTCAGGTAAAGCCACCGTTGAACCCTGAGTAGAAACGCACTGAATTTGTTATAAATAACTTAATTTGATACAAGGAAACTGCTGTGCTTCAGTAGTGTGGCTGTCCCTCGCCTGGCAAAGTTTTCATATGGTTTCGACTACAGAAACTTGCCCAGCTTTCAAATAGGTTTTATTTTTGTAGAGTCCGTGCTCTGGACCAGATTTCCTTCCCAAACAGCTGGATCACACCTTTCAACGATGGTGTCATCTTGGTCTGTCATATATTTGTCAGTTTTTAGACACTCTGCTACAGTCCCTATACAGACTGACAGGAAGGGAGCATTTCTGGTATTTTTTTTTTTTTTTTCACATTCTAACAAGGCCCTTGTTAGTTGACCAGTGCCCACGTTTTCATCTCCAAATGGCCATTATACTATTAAAAAAACGATCGGAAAGGTGCCACCCATAGACTATAATGGAGTGTGTCCCCACAATCTTCCTAACATCGCTTCATAACTTCGCAGAGCGCAGGAGCGTTGGCGGCACCAGAAACCGGGAAGTCCTTGGGACCCGGTTTTCCTAATTTTACGAGCGTTACCAGATTTTAACAAATGGATTATTTTCAGCAAGTGCCACATTAGAAGCAGTCCCATGAGGTAAAGAACCTATATATCAGGTGCACAGGGGCTGAGGTTGGTAAGTCACTAACCCCAGGAATCATTATGTTTACACTTTATGCAGTCATCTCAGCCGAGAGTGATGGCCTAGAAACAGAACCCATGCAAATTTCAGAATTTGGAATGTAGGTTCAAACTCTGCATCCACGCACCACTCTGGCCATTTGCCGAGATCTGTTTCTCTAACTGAAGAGAGCAGTCTTCTTGTATTGAACTTCGGTAATGACTGCTTCTCCAATCAGGTTTTTTTGTTTAGTAGTTTATTTTAAAAGTGTATCTTAGTTTTTTGATTACTCTGCATTTAGCTAGGGTTTTCAATAAATTGCGGTTTCTCTGTTTCCCGTTTGATTCCCAGGAACCAGAGAATATCCTAGCTGGCTACTGTTTCTATTATTGTCTATTTTCGGCTGCTAAACCAGTTTTTATTGCAATTAGTGGTTTAGTTTTTTAAACTACCTAATTTATGGAGCGCTTTCACCTTCCGTTTCTGTCTGTTCCCTTTCACGTTAATTAATCAGTTCCTGTTTCAGGAGCCACAGTTTGACCTTTGGCACAGTTTCCTCAGTACAAGAGCCTTTTTTTACTACTGGGCTCTTGTACTTCACTGTTTTGGTGATTTTTCCTTTTTAACAATTTAGAGGCAGCTGTAATTAACTGAACTCACCACACCAAAAGCCTCCCCCATTAGGCTTTTCACAAGCAAACAAAACATTTTAGGTATTTAAGTTATTTTATTTTATTGTTGCGAGCATACGTTATGAGTAACATGGAGTATGCTAATGCCATTTCATGTGACAGTGCGGTACGCACCACTCGCCTGTATGCTTTTCACACAAGCAGGCAGTGTGGTACCTCACTGTCCCATGAAGTGGCACCATGCTGTATCTGTCATGTTGCCTCATCATGGAGTTTGCAACAATAAAATAAAGTAACCTAAAGAGGGAGGGCCAGATATTCAAAACTTTGCCCCGGGGCTGTAATTAGCACTGCCGCGCGGCAAATCCTGGCCTGAGCATCAAAGCAAGCCATATTCAAAAGGAATAGCCTGGGGCGAACAGCTTCTGAATATAGCATGGGAATGAGGCCGATAAACTGGGCTGGGAGTGCAGGGCAAACATAGCCCTGGAATAAGACAGCTCTGAATAGGGCAACCAGGAAGTGCAAACCACAACAGTAACACAGTGCACAGCGATGCGAAGGTAGATAGAGGTGAACTATGTGGCCAATGTGTGTGCCAGCAAATGCGTGGACCCAGTACGGCTGCAGGCAGCGGCATATATGAAAGTACAGTGTGCAAACTGTAAAATATTCTCGAACTGTTTGCGAGCTAACACGCTTGCTGGCTTAGCGCAGGGCTAAACCGTCAGCCCGGTACAAACATGTTTGCCCGGCGCTAAACTTTTCCATATTCAAAAATGACATGCAAATGAGCTTACTTAGGTAGTCTGTGGGCAAACATCCAGATTAGCATCTCATTATGCCCTGATTTGCAAGTAGTTTGCGCCGGGCTAACTGTTGAGCCCTGCGCTAAACCCGTCCAAACGTGTTAGTGCTGCTCAAACAGCTTGGGGAATATGATACAGTTTTGAACACTACTTCCACATGCGCTGCTGCCTGCAGCTATAGTGGGACAACACAGCATAGGCACAGATGGTGGTGGTACTTCATGCAACTGTCACACTGTAGGTCATGCTACAGTGCACAGCAGACACTACAGTAGCAAGGGGGCCAGTAGTGTGTGGACGTAGCAATGCCTGTGGTGTGTAGGGCAGTGATGATGACTGCACTATACACAGTGACAGGCCCAACATGCAGGTGTTTACTGACGGTGGACATTACTGTTACACTGTTGTGTGACCCACAGATGCTGCACCTCTGGCATGGGATGCTCACAGTGACATATACATGTCCGGCTCTGTGTGCTGTGGCAGTTGTACAGCTGTGCGGTATTAGGGGGGAGCATATATTATCCGAAAGGCACGCTAGTGTTGGGGTATTCCCAATATTGGCCCATGTGCACTGCATGATGTGTCCCAGCCTTGTGGCCACACATGGTCTGTGGCACAGCCTGGCCACCCATACACTCTCCCCTCAACATCCTCCATGCCCACAATGCTGCATGTGTGTGCTGGCATCTGTTGGTGTCCACAAAAGTGTGGTCCGCAGGTGTGTGCTGTATGGCCACACTGCCATGCTGTCCACTGGCGGCAGGGTCACCACTTATTGCCTGGCATGGCTGGGACTGGTGGCAGATGATGACATCATTGTGATGCCATCAGTTAGCAGCATGCTTCCTCTATGTTTGGCTTTGTCTATGTGTCATATTTATTTGTTAGGGTCGCTAAAACCTGCGCAAACACCGCGCCAAAAGCCATGGTGTCACATAAAGCTGATTGGCCAGGGTTAAGACAAGCTTTTTCCTGAAGTATTTGCATCGCACTAAGTCGCGTATAAAACCACTTTGCGTGGCGCTATCGCTGAATATAGCATTGTGCCTGTATTCATGTCAGTTTGCCCCTTGCATACATTATGATTTTGCCCAGTGCTAATGCAGTTTGCCTGCGCTATTTGGCCTTTTGAATATAGCAGACCCGCGCTAATCCCGCGCTAAACCTGCGAAAACGTTTTTCCCGGCGCAGAGTTTTGAATATCTGGCCCCTAGTGTACTGCCTGGAATTAATAGTAATTTTCAGATGCCGTCAGCCATCACTTCTTATATCTAAAGTGTTATTTCTTTTCTATTTGTTTTTCTGTTTGCTAATTAGAAGATTTTTCACCTGGCAGTGCTGGGCTGATGTGACCAAACAGGCACCACAACCCTTGCAGCCTGAGCAGTGCCTTTCACAAGTTACCAAACGAAATGCAGGAAATTGTGACATCACTAGTAACCAAGAAGAGCCAATCCCTGCTGCTTCATGTGAAAGAGAATAATCTAGCAGTGAGAAATGGTTCTCCTTGGTTACTAGTGATGTCACAGTCACTGTGGTCTCAGTGCTGATGATGCAATGGAAAGAAAAGAACTGACTTTTTTTTAGCCTCCAGACAGGGTGCTGCTCCACACATCACCCCAGTAGTGGAAAATTCTCTAATTAGCGGACAGAAGACAAAAAATACCTCCGATATAAGAAGTGATAGCTGACTACATCTGAAAGGTACTATTAATTTCAGGCAGTACACTAGCTCTTTAAAATACCTAAAAATATTTTTGTTTACTTGCGAAAAGCCTAAGGCTTTGGAGGGTGGGGAGTTTCAGTTAATGACAGCTTTCCTTTAAGGTTCTCTCATATTGGTATGTCAGAGAGACCTTGTGGACCTTGGAAAAAAATGTATCTTACTTCGAGGGGGCTCTTCCAGCAGGCAACACTGGTAGGACTGAAGCCGCCAGGCACCAGGACCACACAAAAACTTCTAGCTAGCAGTCTATCATGGGGGACCACCGACGTCGGCATGCTGATGTCCGCCTATCCTATAAAGAGGGTGGTCCCCCAGACCTACTTCAATTCTTTTCTGCCGTCGACCCGAGCATGTCGGACCTTCACGGATACCTGCTTCAGTTGACCGCCATTTTCGTGCTTTTTACCTGTGCTTTTTTCCTTTTCAGTGCTTTTAACGTTGAATTTTCGGTGGTTTTTCCATTAAGTTTATGTCTTCTTCTCCAGTCTTGTCCTCTGACTGGCCAATGAAATGTGCCTGTGGCAAGCAGATACCTATCAAACACAGTCACTCTTCCTGCCTGCTCTGCTTATGCCCCAGCCACAACACTGAGGCCTGCCAGGACTTCAACCAGGCCATACGGAGACACTGCTTAAAGACCCTAGAAAGCTGCCTACTAAAGCAGATGTTGGCCGTGGTGGAGAAGGAGCTTCAGGCCAGATGTTCTTCTACTTCCCCGGCTCAGTCTTCCGGGGCATCATCATCTTCCCAGAAGGAGAAGTCATCGAGTGGGAAGCATAAGCACTGGGACCGTGCTCGGTCAGCCTCTCGCTCACAGTCACCGCACAGACCAGCCGCCGCCTCTGGGTCTTTCTTCCACTAGGGGTCAGCCCCTCCTTGTCAGCCCTGACACCCTCAGGCTGCCGGTAATGCAGCCACCTGCCCTCATCTCCATTTCAGGCGGTGGCTCTTTGGGGCAGCAGACTTTGTCCCCTGCCCCCCAGTCCCTGATGCTCAGGCCCTTAGCTCCCACAGGTCCTCAGCCAGGCGGCTGGGCTGGGGTTGGAACCTCTGGCGGCGGATCTTCGCCTATAACCCCCTGACCAAGGTGTTGCCTTTGTCGGTTCCCGACTCTGGGGCCGAAGCCAGCTCTTCCAGGCATTGCCCAGAGCAAGCTCTCGCCTCCTCATCCACGCAAGCAACCCTCTGCTTTCGCTTCAGAGGACTTCTTCCCCGCAGGTGCCACCCTCGCCACTGGGGCCAACATCCGTTCCTTCCCCAGAGTGACGCCAGCCTTCACCCCTCAGGTCAGCACTGGCCCTGCCGACGCCTCAGCCATCGTCACCTCAGCCTCAGCCTGCACCACAGCTGACGCTGACTAGTCCTCCTTGGGACCCACAGCCGGCACCAAGTGAACCAACGCCAGGGTACCCTACGCCAGCTTCTCCACTGACGTATCCGTACCCTCCTCCTCAGTATTCTTATCCTCCTTATAATCCACCCCCACCGGTGGATTGTAATGCTCTGTTTAATGCCTGGTGGTCCTTCCTGCAAAATAAGGACACACCCGGAAGGCCTTCTCCCCCTTCCCCTCCTCAGGACCCCCACCTCAGAACACAGATCGGGCAGGACCCTAGTGACCCTTGTACTACAGGGTCTTCTGGGGGACGCACTGGCAGGGGCTCCGGCCAGCGTGTGGACGACCGTCGCCCTCAGACACCAGTCCCTGACAGTGATCAGTCTAGAGGCGATGACTCCTTTTCATCTTCAGAGTTGTCGGAGGGCTCTGGGAGCGCCTCTGAGGGACAGGACCAGGCCAAGGAGGCCCCTAAATCCCCTTCTGATGACCCCTCTTTCCTTGACGTTATGTGTCATATCCAGTCCCTCATGGGATGGGAAACAGAGGAGCTTGACCCAGAGTGCTGTTGCCTGGCCATATATCTCAGGAAAAATGAGACCCTCCCTTTGGTAGTACCTGCTTTAATTGACTCTTACGAAGACATCACTAAGGCAGCGTGGAACCATCCTTCTTCTACCCCATCTTTACCTAAGAAGGTGGATCGCCTTTGTCATGTGCCGGTGGGCAAGCCGTTCCTTGGGGATCACCCCACGGCAGACTCTGTGGTCATGAATGCTACCTATGACTACACAAAGAGGCCCAAACATCTTAGTAACCCCGCCCCCAAAAAAAGGAGTCTCGGCAGCTAGACTAGTTGGGTAGCGCATGTGCCACTAGCCATCCAGACAGTTAACTACTTGGGCCATATGGTGCAGTACCAGAATGCACTCTGGGATCTGGTTCAAACCCTCCCTGAGGACTCTAACAAAACACAGTTGGACCAGCTCCTGAAGTCAGGGTTGGATGTGGGCACCCATGTCCTACGGGCAGCATATGACACTGTTGATGCCTTCGGGTGTGGGGCAGTGACAGGGATCTGCCTTCACAGCCATTTGTGGTTAAGAGTGTCTGACTTTATACCTGACATTCAAGCCAGCATTCTGGATGCCCCTTTCAGGGGTTCTGTCCTGTTTGGGGGAGATGCTCAGGACATTATCTCCTGCCTGCAGGAGTCCGGGGGGGGGGCCCCTTAGATCAGTTCATTCCCTCTACCTGTCTCAGCCCCGGGCTGCCTAGCATCAGTCCTTTCACCGGTCGTCTCGCCAGCCCACTAAGAGCCAGCAGGCGAAAAGGCCCCTTCAAGTGCAAGGCCCACACCCACGAGCTGGAGCGGCTGCTCCTAGGGTCCCAAGAGCACCCATAGCCGCTGTGCCCACCGCCTGACTCTTTGCCCAACACCCCCTTCAGCAGAGACTTTGGGGGAGGCGGTTGGGGGTCAGTTCTCTCTTTACCTCAATAGGTGGCAAGCAGTGACCTCAGATCAGTGGGTGTTACAGCTTATCAAGCGCGGTCACACCCTAGAATTTCTGGAAACCCACACCCCCTGGAAAACCCTTCCTTGCTCTCCCACTGTCCTATGGCTTACATCTTCCTCATCCAAAAAGAGATTCAGGCTCTCCTGCGCAAAAAGGCCATAGAGCCCATCCTTCTGGCTCAGAGAGGAAGGGGGTTCTATTCCCACTTCTTCCTTATTCCCAAGAAGTCAGGGGATCTAAGGCCGATTCTGGACCTCAGTCATCTAAACCGCTACATAGAGTACAAGCGCTTCAGGATGGTCATGCTCCAGGGGTTGCTTCCCCTCCTTCACCAGAAAGACTGGTTCTGCTCCCTGGACATCAGGATGCCTATCTTCATATCCAGGTTTTCCCGGCCCACAACTACTTCCTCCGTTTCTGCTTCCAGGAGGACCACTTTCCATTGTGGGCCTCCTTTTTGCCTTTCATCGGCACCCTGGGTTTTTACCAAGTCCCTGGTGCTGAAGGCCATGGCTGTAAGGAGACAGGGCTTTTATGTGTTCCTTACCTGGACAACTGACTGTTGACAGCCCCATCCGGGGACCTACTGCTGCAGAACCTAGAATGCACCTTCTGGCTTTTCCAGGCCTTTGGGATCACAGTCTGTCTACCAAAGTCTTGCCTCTTTCCGTGCCAGCGCCTCCAGTATGTTGGAGCGGTCCTGGACTCTTCCGGAGCAGAGCTTTTTTGCCGGCAGACAGGGCAGAATGCTTGATGGAGCAGGCCCGTCTAGTCTCCTTCAGCCGACAGATCCTGGCCAGAACGTTCCTCCACCTGTTGGGGCACATGGCGGCCGCTATTGCCACTGTTCCCCTGGCCAGTCTGCATATGAGGGTTCCCCAATGGATCCTTGGGGTCCAATGGGACCAGTGCACCGACGACCTGGATCTGCTGGTGATGGTCTCCAACCCAGTGAGGAGGACCTTGGAGTGGTGGCAGAACCCTGCCAATCTCCTGCGAGGGGTTCCTTACTGAGCAGCATCCCCTCTGCAGATCCTCACTACAGATGCCTCGGGTCTGGGATGGGGGGCTTACTTCACCGACTGCCAGACCCAGGGGACCTGGTCCGAGGCGGAGCAGCATCTCCACATCAATGTACTGGACATGCGGGCAGTTCTTTATGATCTGCAGGCCTTCCAGACCCACATTCTTCCAGGGCTGCTGCTGGTGCAGACTGACAACATGTCGGTAGTATACTACATTAACAAGCAGGGGGTACTCATTCAAAGCCCCTTTGTCAGGAAGCAGTTAGAGTCTGGTACTGGGCCATCGAGCACGACCTGGAACTCTCAGCTGTCCATGTTCCAGGCGACCAAAATACCCTGGCCGACAGTCTGAGTGGTCCAGGTCGAGAGCTTATGAATGGGAACTCCTGTCCTCAGTGGTCGAAGATCTCTGACAGGTGGGGCCGCAAAACTGCTGCTTTTCTGTTCACTCGATCCAGGACCTGGATTTCTCTGGCGCAACGCGTTGTCCCTCTCCTGGAAGGGTAGGTTCCTGTACACCTTCCCTGCCTTCCTGCTTCTGCAGAGGGTAATTCTCAAGCTTCAGTCACAGGGGGCAGAGAGGATTCTCATAGTTCCCAACTGGCCATGTCAGATTTGGCTCCCCCTGCTGCAGTAGCTGGCAGTGGAACCTCCAGTACCCTTGCCCCTGTGCACCAGCTTGCTGTCCCAGGAACAGGGCACCCTGGTGCATCCCAACCTCAAGTCTCTACATCTACATGCTTGGCTCCTACAGACTTAGCTATTATCGGCTTTGGGGTTTCTTCCAGGGTCGCTCATGTCCTGGTGGCTGCTAGAAAACCTTCCACTAGAGCCACCTATGCCTTGAAGTGGAAACGCTCCTCCCTGTGGGCCTCTGCTCTCCTCCTGGATCCCTTCACCTGTCCGGTGAATCTGATTTTGGAGGACCTGCTCTCCCTTTCGGACTCAGGCCTGGGGTACTTCTCTCTTAAAGTGCACTTCTAGGATCGTGGATATGTTGTTCATCCACACTGTTCAGCATGTCCCTTTCCCCTTTAAATCTTGCCGGAAGTCTTCAAGCTGGTTCCTCCCACCCACCCGGGTGGTATATACCTTGGCTGTGCCCCATGATGCCAGATCTTCCTTTCCGCTGGAAGATACAGGTTCCCTCATGCTCTAAAAGCATTTCGTAGGCCCTGGATTCTAATCGTCGTAAATGGTTTTAAAACTCGTTCGAGTTAGCGACTGCGATTTTACCGCATCTGCCATGGAGGAAAAATCTTCCCCCAGATTTCGCCAGTGCCCCTGCAGCCAGAAGATGTCGTGTACCGATCCCCACCTAATGTGCATTTACTGTCTAGGTGTCTGACATGACACCTCATCATGTGTTTTTTGCCTGGCCTTCCATCCCAACGTCCTGGACGACCGCAAGGTGTGTTTAAAGCTGGGGAGACCAAAGAAAGGAACCCGCTGGTAAAATCGAAGAGGTGAGGTGACCGCTTCCACGTCATGATTCACCGGTCAGCTGGAATAAATGAAGGCATTTGAGGAGGAAGCAGCTCGAGCTTCGGCCAATCGAAGTTTCTTCGTTCCGCTTAACCTTGGCTCCACCTTTATGGGCTCCTTCAAAGAGTTGTGCCAGTCTCTCCCCACCGGGGTTAAGGCGCCCTCAGGCTTGCACTCTTCCTGCCCTTGGAAGAGGGATAAGGACCCCGGGTCTTCGTCCAAGAGAAGACGCTCTTGGGACTGAGAAAGGTCCGAGTCCCAGGAGCATGCGGTCTCGACTTCCGTCAAGATCACCTCCTCGGCCATCGGCTTCACGGACCTTCCATCTGGCAAGGAGACTGAGGAAGTGGCCAACGAGGTCGAGATTGTTCTCGACCCAGTCGACCCCTTGTCGCCAGTTCAGCCCGATGACTCCTTGGAAAGGACTCCAGTCCTTGTCTTCCCTGATGAGGAGACCCAGTCTGCTGTCGTCCCCATTAAGGACCCGGTTCTGGACCCTCGGTTTTCACTGACCCCGGTGTCTCCCGATCGACCAAATCGGCCTTCCCGATCTCGGTTGAGGTCCAGGACCCCAAAGACAAGGAGAGGCTTCGGCAGAAACTCCGTCAACACTATGAAGACCTCATGTGGCAGCAGCTGATTCTGTCCGGGCAAAAGCCGGCTCCGCCGCCTACCCCGGCCATTACATGGCTTTCGCCTCCCAGGCCGAAGCCTTCAGTTCCTCTGCCCGTGAGACCGGCCCGTATCCCAGCTCAGCCTATTTCGGTCTCTCCACCAATTAGGGTGGAACCACCACCTAAGCAGCCTGAGGCAGGGGCGCCCTCGAAAGAGGACCGACAAGACACCGGGCTTCCCCAGCGTCTGTCGATTACCATCACCCCAGATCGCCCTCGGCGTATCGAGGGTGACTTAGGTGGCAGACCGCTGCACCACGATTCTTCTGACTCGGACGTCACTGCATTACACTCACATCCCGGGGATGATGAGTCATCCATGACAGGTTTGGAGGAAGGTCCTTCCTCCTTTCAGGGCATCCTCCACCTTATCTCCGAATCTACCGGAATGCCCATGGAGTCCATCCAAAAGAAGGCGGAGTACCCTCTCACTGATATCCCCAAGAGAGGGGATACACAGACGGAGGCCTTTCCAGTGGCCGAGGCCATTGTTGGCCCTGCCCTTGAACTTTGGCAGCGTCCTGCTTCCTGCCCAGCACCGTCTGCCCGCGTGGCCCGCAAGTATGCGGTGCCCATGGAGTTCCTTGCGGAGTTCACAGAGCACCCTTCGGCCAAGAGCCTGGTGACCGCCTCTGTGTTCAGGCGTACTGGGAGTTCGGCTGACACTGACCGACCCCCGGACAAGGAGTCCAAAAATATGGACCACTCTGCCTGTAAGGTCTGTGCGGCCTCTTCCCTGGGTCTTCGTCAGGCCAGTTCAGCTCTCATTATGGCACACTTCTCTTATGCCCTTCTCGGGTCATTAGACGAGGTCCTCCCTCATCTCCCAGCGGACATACAGACTACGGTCAACCAAGTCCGGGACCAGGGTCGTGCTGTCGCAAAACAGCAGCTCCAGACAGCCCTGGATATAGGAGAGTATTGTGCCCGTTCTCTTGCAGCCGCAGTGGCCACTTGCTGCAGGGCTTGGCTGAGGCTTTCCTCCTTCCCGGTGGATACTCAGCATAAGCTTGCTGATGTGCCCTTCCTAGGCACCGACTTGTTCGGTCCCAGAGTGGCCAGTCACCTTCAGCGTATAGAGCAGTCCAATGCCACCTTGGATGCTACTTCTGCTAAGGGTTCTTCGGGCAAGAACCAGCAGAGGAGAAAGAAGAAGCTATTTCGGCATTCTTCCCCTGCGGTCAGGCAGCCCTCCTACCAAGGAGGTCAGCAGCAGCAGGCTTAAACTTGGCGCCCACGTCCCAAGCAGGGTCCTCAACAGCCCCATAAAGGAGGCCGAGGCGCAGGTCCAGGAGCCTCCTCCTCTTCTAAGCCTGCTCAGTGACGGGTTGGGGGTTGCCACCCCTACACCCGTCATGCCAGCTCTGGGTCCTCCCTGGGGGTCGACTCCACCACTTTCTTTCCGCCTGGTCCGATATCACTTCGGACAGGTGGGTTCTCGAAGTGGTTGGTCAGGGACTGCCTCTAGAGTTCGAGCAGTACCCTCCAAGCCGAGCCCATGCCCCTCGGGAGGAAAGTATCTCAGCTTGCACTCAGTCTGCTCTTCAAGATGACATAGCTCAGCTCCTCCACAAGAAGGCAGTAGCTCCAGTGCCGGATCCTCCTACAGACCCAGGCTTCGTGTCCAGGTACTTCTTGGTGCCCAAGCGGATGGAGGGGTTGGCGCCCCGTTCTAGATCTCCACGACCTGAATCAATATATCAGGTCCCACACCTTCCAGATGGTAACTGTGAACCGGATCACACCATCCCTGGAGAGAAACATGTGGTTCTGTTCACTGGATCTACAGGACACGTTCTTTCACGTCCCAGTCCTTCCATCCCATCAGCGGTTCCTCCGCTTCAGGGTCGAGGGGAGCCATGTACGAGTTCCGAGCCATGCCGTTTGACCTGTCATTGGCTCCACGAGTCTTCACCAAGTGCATTACGGTGGTGGCAGCCCACCTTC
Source organism: Neoceratodus forsteri (assembly GCA_016271365.2). Lineage (NCBI taxonomy): Eukaryota > Metazoa > Chordata > Ceratodontiformes > Ceratodontidae > Neoceratodus > Neoceratodus forsteri. Next base: position 58,494,817 of record JADMNL010000036.1, on the reverse strand, counting down.
GGTGTCGAGGAGTCCGAATATACCCTTATCTCGATGACTGGCTCTTAGCAGGTTCCTCCCTTCAGGAGGTGGAAAGGTCCAAGGATCTGGCTCTCTGAACCTGCTCCTAACTCAGCCTCCTGATCAACGAGGCCAAGTCGGAACTCGTGCCCTCTCAGGTGGTGGGCTTCATCGGGGCAGAGCTTGATTCTTGTCAAGCCAGAGCTCGGCTTCCAGTGGACAGTGCGGAGGTTCTCTCCTCCTTTGCTCGATCATTTCTGGTTGGGCACTTGTGCCCAGTCCGGGACTTTCTGCGCTTTCTGGGTTACATGGCGGCGTGCACCTCAGTGGTCCGTTGGGCCAGGTGGCACATGCGCTCCCTCCAGTGGGAGCTGGCTGCCCAGTGGACTCAGTGCCAAGGTCATTTCGACCAGCTGATCACTGTAACCCAGAAGATGTGGGACACTCTTCAGTGGTGGACTGCCCCAGACCGGTTACAGGAAGGGATCCCGTTTGTCTTCCCCGAGCCGACGGTCGTCCTTACGACCGATGCCTCTCTCATGGGCTGGGGAGCCCACATGGGGGACAACAGGGCCCACGGGTTCTGGACCCCTGAGGAGTCCCGATGCCACATCAACCTGTTGGAGATCAGAGCAGTCAGACTGGTGCTGTCAGCTTTCGCTGCTCAGCTCTGGAGTCAAGTGGTTCAAGTCCAGATGGACAATACCATGACCATGTACTACCTCAACAAACAGGGCGGCACGCACTCCTGTCTGCTGTGCAAGGATGCACTCCGCATCTGGACCCTCATAGGCCGGTTGGAAGCAGATCTCCTAGCCATCCAAGTGGCAGGAGCCTCGAACCAGCTGGCGGATGCTCTCAGCTGCATCGGCCAGACATCCCACGAGTGGTCTCTCCATCCAGAGGTAGCTTACAGTCTGTTCTTCTGTTGGGGAAAACCGTTGGTGAATCTGTTTGCTTCCAGGGAAAACAACAAGCTGAGGCTGTATCGTGCCCGCCCCCCTCAGCAGGGCTCGCTGCAGGGGGATGCCTCCTCGAGGCCATGGACCCCAGGCCTCCTCTGCGCCTTCCCTTCATTTCCCTTGATCCACAAGGTGTTACTCAAGGTGAGGAGGGACAGGGCGGAGGTGATCCTGGTAGCCCCAGATTGGCTGCTCCAGTTCTGGTATCCAGATCTCCTCAGCCTCAGCTGCAGGCCCCCGGAGCAGCTTTGTACACGCTCGGACCTGATAATCACTGAACCAGGGGAAGGTACTCCATCCGGACCTTCAATCCCTGCACCTCACACCTGGTACCTGAGCGGCTAGAGTTCCAGGCTTTGGGTCTTTCCAACGATGTCTACACTGTGGTGGAGGCATCTCGAAAGGAATTGACCAGGAAATGTTATGCCTTCAAATGGAAAAGGTTTTCCATTTGGTGTCAGGATAAGAGTCTGGACCCCTTATCCTGTTCTGTGGCTAACATTCTCGACTACCTTTGGTCTCTCTTCAAAGGGGTCTACGGTCATCGACCCTTAGGGTGCACCTGGCAGCCATTTCTGCTTACCGGGTGCGGGCTGGTCAGCTGACATTGGCGCAGGAGACAGTGGTCATGCGCTTCTTCAAAGGCCTGGATCACATATCCCCTCCGGTGCGTGAACCTCCACCTCTGTGGGATCTACTGCTGGTTTTGGCAAAGCTTATGGACAAGCCATTCGAACCAATGCACAAGTGTGAGGTGTCACACTTGTCGTGGAAGACAGCCTTCCTGGTGGCTATCACATCTGCCAGAAGGACAGGGGAGCTCCAGGCGCTTTCGGTGGACTCCCGTTATCTGGTCTTTCACAGGGACAGAGTTGTCCTACGCCCCCACCTGAAATTCCTTCCGAAGGTGGTGTCAGAGTTTCACCTTAACCAGGTGTTGACTCAGCCGGTATACTATCCTAACTACACCTCGGACGCCAAGTACAGGCTCCATACTCTGGACCTGAGACATGCTCTCTCCTATTATAAGGCGAGAACGGCAAAAATTCATGGAGAAGTTCGCCAGCTGTTTGTCACCTATGCTGAAGCCGCTTCTGGCAGACCTGCAGCCAAACGGACCATAGTAAGATGGATTACATCATGCATAGGTTCAGGCATGAGTTGGCAGGCAGGGAGCCTCCAGAGGGATAAGAGCTCATTCTACCGCCATACTTTGCTGCTGGTGGCTGCTTCCAGGGACATCCCTATCCAGAAAATCTGTCAGGCTGCTACCTGGAAGTCAGCAAACACCTTCATTACCCACTACCACATCGACCTTGAGTCATGCTGGGATGCTGGTTTTGGGGCCTCGGTTCTCCAATCTTTATTTCCTAAGTAGGGGGTGTGCACCTTGCCTCCCTCCTCCCAGAGAACTGCTTAGAGTCTGCCAAACAGTGTGGATGAACAACATATCGACGCTCCTAGAAGAACAGGTTACTCACCTGCAACAGTAGTTCTAGAAGTGGCATATGTTGTTCATCCACAGGCACCCACCTGACCTCCCCGGCTTCGGGCGCACAACCTTGCTTCCAGCGGGCTAAGATCTGGCGTCATGGGGCAGAGCCGAGATATATACCACCCGAGTGGGTGGAAGGAGCCAGCTTGAAGACTTCCGGCAAGATTTAAAGGGGAAAGGGACATGCCGAACAGTGTGGATGAACAACATATACCACTCCTAGAACTACTGTTACAGGTGAGTAACCTGTTCTTTTCCACCATCTCTGCATACCGTGCACCCATTGAGGGTAAACCTGTTGCTCAGCTGGAAGTATCCCGCACTTTTTTTTGGAATCTCCTGCATTTGAAGACTCCCATTCAGGATCCCGTCCCTCCATGGGACCTTTTTCTCATGCTGGAAAAACTCACTCTCCCTCCTTTTGAGAAGGATGCGAGTTGCAAGCTGCACTTTCTGTCATGGAAAGCATTTTTTATTTTTGTTTCGTTTTTTGCTCCTCCCCGTTGGAGCTTACCCTGTCCTACCACTCCTTCAGAGCGCCTAGGCCCCAACCCCTGCCACCAGCTCCCATAGCAACCCCCCAGGTAACCCGACATAACCCTTTTGTCGGGAGGGTCCCTCTCTTCCGAGGGGGGAGTACCTTACCTGTCACTCCTAGCGTATCCTGGGAAGGTTGCAGAACTGGTCTGGGCTGTCTCTGGGGCTTTGTGGTGGCAGGGCAGGCACCCGTCATCCGGATGGGCAGGGGGCTCCTAGTTTCCGTTTTCGACCCTTGCCCTCCACAGTTCTTGGCCATGCATGAGCATGGCGACCCTGGGTGGTGGTGTACAGGGGGGCGTGTCGAGGCACCATGTCCCCCAAGCTCGTCTACCAATCCACCCCAAGGATACCAAGGCCAGTCCTTCGGGAGGGATGCTTCTAGTGGACGCTCTGAAAACCCTCCCTGCCTGTCTCCCATCCTGGTACCCGGCTTGGGGCACGAACCCGGGTTGCCAGCGTGCCGAGTGAACCCCTTTGCTCAGTGCCATGGAGCCAGCCAGAAAGCATTATTTTTAGTTGCTGTTGTTTCTGCTCAGAGGTTTTCCGAGCTTCAGGCTTTGACGTGTAAAGAGCCTTATTTAGTTTTTCATTAAGACTTTGTCTACTTTCACTAAGTCTTTGGGTACTAATCCTAAGTTTTTGCCTAAGGTGATGTCTGAGTTTACGTTAAACCAATCCATCCACCTACCTATTTATTTCCCTGAGTATTCTAATCAGGGGGAAGCCTTACTCCATACTTTGGACATCTATCGAGTGCTTTGGTATTATATTAACCACACCCAGACTGTTAGGAAAACTAAGCAGTTGTTTATGCTGTTTGCTCCCAAGAGAGAAGGGGAACCTGTTTAGAAACTGTTTGTCAAAATGGTTGGCTTATTGCATTGTTTACTGCTGCCATGTGTACAACAAGCCCTTGCCCAGGGCAGTAAAAGGCCACTCCACCAGAGGTATGACCTCCTCTACTGCCCGTTTCAAGAATGTGTCTGCAGCGGACATTTCTGCGGCTGCCACCTGGAGTTCCGTCCATACTTTCATTCAGTACTACAGTCTGGACACTGCTTCTAGGCGCAGGGCCAATTTCAAACTAGCTGTCCTTCAGGGCCTTCTTTCATGAGCCTGCTATAGTCTTCTGCCTCCTTCCAACTGACCTCAGTCAGTTCTGGTACTGCTTGGGACTTGATCCTACCGGTGTTTCCTGCTGCAGGATCCACCTCGAAGTAAGATAGTACAGTTACGTAAGAACTTACCGTAACAATAGAACTTCGAGAGGAGCTCTTGCAGCAGGCGCTGCCTTTCCTCCCTCTTTCATCGTGATAGTTTCTTCTCCTTTGCATCTCTTCTGCTTTTCCTCGGCTTTGAGGAACTGCCGCGGTTCTCCTTTTTGCCTCCTGTTCCGGGGTCTCCAGCGGGAGATCTGAGGTAGGTCTGGGGGACCGCCCCTTTATAGGATAAGCAGACATTGATGTGCTAGCATCTAGGTAGACATGACTTTGTAAATTGTAAATGGTGTCATAATTTTTGCCCCAAAACATAATTAAAATGGTAAAAAAAAATTAAAAGAAGCATACCTTCTCAGTCTGCCTCTGTCACCTAAAAAAAAAAATTAAGGCGGCTCTGAGGGTGTCCCCAGCGTGGGTGGAAAGCATGCATCTGAAGGGTCCCTCTCCTCATGTACAACAACAAATATTTTTACTTTATTTATTTATTTATTTATTGAGAGAATCAGAATTATAATCCTTTGCGTCATAGACTCCTTTGCAAAGGCTCCACGTCAGTACAGGAAAGCACAAACATTACATTTAATAACAGTTATACATAGGTCACACAGCACAGTATATTTACATTACATATTAGTTACCGCCTCAGGGGCCTAAGAAGACCCTGGGTCATAGCTGTGAGACAAGTCTGGTTACAGATTTGGAGGGTCATTAGCAGAGCCCCGAGTCAGAGTTTATTTACAGCTGGATTGTGGGACCTAAGGATGTAGGCATAGGATAAGCTACACCTTTATCCTTAACCTTGCCTTCTTTTGGAATATGGACAAGGGGGTGGAGTGTTGGCTACAGCCACAAGCATCAGAGTCAAGGAGAAGGTTCATGATACCAGTTTTGAATTGTCCAAGACTAGGGGCCAGGGAGATGGAGGGTGGTAGGTTGTTGAGCCAGAGGAGAGCACGAGAACGGAAGGACCTTTGCCCTAGTGAGGTCCTACAGTGGGGAACAAGGAGGGAGGTACTTGCAAGGCGTCTAGGGGCCCTCCTGTGTGGGACTGGCTGGACGAGGGGGTGGAGGCCTATCGGTGTTAAGCTCATAAGTATTTTTTTGGCTTGGAGGCAAGTGTGATACTTAAGCCTCCCTTCGAAGGTCAGCCAGTCCATCAGCTTGTAGAGCTCACACGTGTGGGTTAAGCTATCACAGCCTGTTGCCAGATGGCATGCTCTGTTGAGGGCTAGGTTGATGCAGTGTAGGGCGGTTTGGTCTGCGGTGCCATAGATTACAATCCCGTAGTCCACCAATGAGAGGACTGAGCAGGATACAGCAAGACGTAGGGCCTGAGGGGGTAGGCAGTGCTTATGTCTATATAGAATCCCCAGCCTGGTGTTTACAGCAGGGGTGAGGTGTTGAATGTGTGTGTGGTAGGTGAGGGACATGTCGAGTGACACCCAGATATTTGAAGTTTGAGACCTGTTCGAGAAGGAGGCCCTGTGAGTTGGAGATGATTAGGGGGGCACTATTGAGAGGGTTTTGACGATGGGCAAAGATCATGGATTTCATCTTGTTGTAGTTGAGTACTTAACAATGCTCAGTGAACCAGGATTCTAGTTCTCTGAAAAAATCTTGTAGGGCAGTTTGGAGGGAGTGAGGATGGGGGTGTTTCCAGAAAACTACTGCGTCGTCCACATAGAGTAAGAGTTTCCTGCTGCAGGATTGAGGGAAGGAGTTTAGGAAGAGAGTGAAAATCAGCGGCCCTAGAATAGACCCTTCCGGGACACCAGTTAAGACTGGTTTATTGGAGGAGAGGGTGGTGTTGATTTTGACCTGTTGTGTCCAGCCGGAGAGATGGTCTTTGAACCAGATGGCCTCGGGGAGAAATAGTAGGAGGGAAGGGAGTGGAGAAGTAGAGCATGACTGACTGTGTCGAACACTTTTGTCAAGTCGACATAGATTGCACCTTCTACACAGCCCTGTTCCAGGGCCTTGTGTATGTATGATGTAAATTCGAGGAGGGCAGTGGTTGTGCTGTGACCTCTACTGAAGCCGTGTTGTTCTTGGCAGAGCAGATTATGTTTGGTTAAGTAGTCTGCGAGTTGGTCTGACACAATTTTTTCAAGAGCCTTTGAGGGGGGGGTAGGATCGAGGTGAGTCGGTAATTACTAGAGGAAGTGGGGTCACCACTCTTCAGGATTGGTGTTATAATTCCTTTTTTCCATAGAGCGGGGAATTGGCTGAGGCGTAGCGACCAGTTAAATATTTTGGTAAGATGTGGCAAGATCACATCCAGCGTTAGTCGGAGTATTTTAAGGTCGAGGGAGTCATTGCTATAGTGCGAGTTTGCCAAGGCTTTGGAGAGGTAGCGCATAGTCTCCCTGCAGGAGATGATTCGCAGCCGGAAGGGAGGGAAGGGGGACCTTAGTGTCTGTGGTGCCCGAGGGGCAGCTAGGGACCGGGTCAAAGAAGTTATGCGGGAGTATGTGACTAAGGTCTGGGAAGGTGGTGTTTAGGGTATTGGAGATGGTAGTGGGGTCCTGGGATAGGGCCCCTCGACGTGAAGCTGCGCAAGGGCAGGGGAGACGGTTTTCCTGCAAAGTTCCTTAATATTGTTCCAGAAATTTTTCCCTGAGACCCATGTGGTGGTGAGGGATTGCTTATAGTTTTAGTTGTTTTTTTTTGTTGACCGGGTAAGTGCACCAGACAAATCCTGCCTATTTTCAGGCACGACCCGGCAGAGGGGGATACAGATGAATGCCAACTGACCTTGAACCAGATTAAGCTGTTTGTGGTATTTTTGTGAATGGGGGAAATTTGGCCAGGGCACGGGGGAAATTCCCCTACTCTTTTCGATAAGTGCCATGGAATCTTTAACATCCACCTGAACTACCACCAGAACAGGCAGATGGGACCTCGGTTTAATGTCTCATCCGAAAGACAGCACCTCAAGAGTGCAGCACCCCCCCTTATGCTGCACTACAGTGTCAGTATTGGAATATTAGCCCAGGTGCCCGGTGTGGGGATAGAACCCACAGCCTTCTGATCTCCCGGCCTCAGAGGCGAGTGTGCTACCTGCTGAGCCACTGACACTGACAAGTGTTTGCCTTTGCTTGCCGGATGGCCCAGGTACATTTGTTTCTGGCTGCTCTGTAGAGTTGTCTGTCCTGGGGTGACTGGGAGCTTAGAGCCCTGTGCCAGAGGTTCTCTCTGTTGTGCATCTGGTCAAGCAGGGACTGCGAGATCCACGGGGTATCCCTGTTTTTTAGAATCTGCTTTGTGAAGGGGGCAAAGATGTCACAGGCCGCGTTAAAGGTGGTAATAAAGGAGATGGGGGCAGCGTCTACCGATTGGGCAGTGTGGATGGGTGACCAGTCATATGAAGTGAGGTACGTTTTAAGGCATGAGAGGGCACCTTTTTTGAGACGCCTTTGGACTGTAATTTTAGGGAGGCTGGGTGGGAGTTTGTTAGACCACCAGCAGGCAACTAGGGAGTGGTCACTTATCGCGTCCAGGAGTACTTTAACCCTGGAGAGGTTGTTGGGGTGGTTAGTAAAGATGAGGTCGATGAGGGTGGAGGACCCAGTTCTGGGGTTGTGTCTGGTGGGGGTTTGGACAACCTGGGCGAGGTCGTAAGCAAGGATGGCATCTTTGTAGGTAGTAGATGTGGGGGATAGCCAGTTCACGTTGAAGTCACCCATTATCATTGCTTCGCTCTGGGAAGGGAGATAGGTGATGCTGGTCAGTATAGAATCAAAGGCGGGCTTTTGGTTCGTGGGGGGATGTATACTGACTTAATGTATAGTGTTTATACACTGTAGTGTATATATACAAATAATGAGAAAGGTGACAAGAAAAAAAAAAGATGCGGCTGCACAGCCATCAGAAAAACTTGTCAAAGATGGGTCAGATATGAGGGTGTCTGAAGGGGGAACCCTGAATCCAGTGATGGCAAAAATAAATAGAGCCTTAGAGGAGGCACTGGAAACTGTGTTTGCCACAAAGACATTGAAAGAAAATAATGTCAGTGCCCGAAAGGAGCAGGCAGATGGCACAGATAAAATGCCCTCATCAGAGGACATAAAATATGTGGCAATTTTTCCAGGCGGTTCATGCCATGGGAAAATTGAATAAAATACCTGCCACCCCTCCACCCCATGCTCAGGCTCCAGCTTATCTGCCTGCGGAGGAGGAGGAGGAGGAATGTGCGCAAATGGAGGAAGGTGTCCCCATGAAATTAGAGGGTGCACCTGAGCAAGATTTGGAACCTCCTCCAAGGCAAAATGAGAATTACTCATCTTTTTCCTCATTCATCAGACAAATGGTTGATACCTTCAAGATCCCCTCTAGAAATAGAGAATGAAGAGGATGCTGATTTTTATGGACATGATGGGAAAAGCTCCACCAAGAAGTATGTTACTTCCCATACATCGACCACTTCAGAAGGCCATATTAAAATTGTGGCTGCGCCCACTTCAGTTGCAGCCATAGATTAAAAAAAACACAGTTGAAAGAAAATATCAGATGGACAAGGAGGGAGTGGGAATACCTGTATGTCCATCCTGACCATCATGGGGTAGTCCAGACTGCCGCTTGTGAGAGAGCAAAAATAACTATCTACACAGCCTCCTGAAAAGGACTCTAAAAGAATTGGATACTGTGGCCAAAAAGGTTTATGCAACAGCTTCCCTGTTTATTTGGCAGGCAGCTTATTCAGCACGTACAGTACCAGAAAGCACTTTGGAACACAATTCTGGTATTGGCAGAAAGAGCAGACGTTGATTTGGCACAGGACCCGATTGCCCCAGCAAAATGAGCCCTGGATGCCACAAAATGTCATTTCCACACTGTGGTGGACACTAGTGACACTCCTGCTAGAGTTTTAGCTCATGTATTGTTCTTTTTTTAAACTTATATTTTATTAGTTTAGTGTAACACATAGCATTACAATTTAACACCTTCAGGCAGGCATTCTAGTATACAATAAAAAGAAAACATCATTATTACAGTAACAATATATGTAATGCCCCTGAGCCTTGTTACTACACCTGGGGGGTTGTCACTATTAGTTAGTGCACATAATACACCAAGCAGGATTTCTCTAGATCCTTCCACAATTATTATCTAGATTGGCATATGCAACCATGAGCAGGGATATCCAGGGTAGTTTATCCACATCGCTCACCCTGTATAAGGGTATACATCCCCATCAGTAATCGGTGACTGCGAGAAAGAAAAACAAATGCAGTCATCCCCACAGACTACCACTCCCTGCCAACTCATAAAAAACCTCCTTACTATTTTAGATCTATGATTAACTAATTATTAATATGATTAAGTAGATGTTAATACAGAAAAACCTCTTAATCAGTTACTCTATGCGTTTAACTGCTTCAAACGTTACTAATTTAGAACTACTCGTAGGTTCAGGGAAAGAGAACAACCGATAGCACTAATCAACTTTTAAACAGGCATTTTCCCCAACCCAGTCCATCACTTATTTGCAGGAACTTAGTCCCCTCAGGTACTCATTCTGTCATCGTATATGAACTGGAATTTATGGGGAACCACACTAGCATTTTAACCAGCTCTGTAGCTTGTGAGAACAGTACTTTTCACACTTCTCTGTCCCTCAAAAATTTAAATCGCCACTCACGATGATGGATTCAGGTGTCTAACTCCTCTTCTGAGTCGGTGGCTTCCTCTCTTGCCGCAAATTGGTTTTCTGTTTTGTCCAAGATCTTTGAGGCTTCAGATGGCTCGGAAAATTGATAAGTCTTTCCACCATACACTATCCTGAGACTGGCTGGCATCAAAAGCACATGGTGCACCCCCAGTGCTCGCAACCTTTCCCTTATGCCATCAAAACTTTTACGTCTCATTCTCGAGGCAAAACTTAAATCTGGGAAAAGGTGTATTCTGGTTTCCTCCCAAGAAAGAGGTGCAAGATTTTTAGCTTGTTGCAGTATTAGGTCCCTTTCAACCATAGTATGGAATTCCAGCATTAGAGTGCGTGGAAATAGTGATCCCATTGCTGTCTTACGGCGACCACCACGAGGGTTAATCCGGTAAGCTTTAATTCACTTAAAAGGCAGTTCTAGATGCAGAAAGTCCTTCAACCATGCCTGCAAAAATGCTAATGGGTGGTCTCCCTCCGTATTTTCTGGTAGCCCCAGTAGACGAAGATGTGTAGCTCTAGCAGCATTTTCCAAATTCTCCAACCTTCTCCGTAATAGGTAATTTTCCTTAACTAGGCCAGCCGTTGCCACGAGAGCCTTGTCCGCTTTTTTATTTGCTCCTTTAGCCTCTTCGGCCACAATATCCACTTTGGAGTGGAGTTGCTTTAGTTCGAACTAAACTCTTCAGTTTTGCGATCCAATCCTTGAATCGCATGGAGAAGTGCAGCATTAGATGGCTGAGGGCCTTCGTGTTCAGGAGCATCGGGGAGAGGGTCTTTACTGCTTCCAGCTTTCGGGTCTCTCTGACGGTTTCCTTCTGGTGGTAACCCCGCTTTACTTGCTCATCCCATAGTTGGCTCACCTCAGATCACACAATTATGATTTTTATATCTGGCAGTAGCTTTCGGAATGTTCTATTGAGCGGTACTAATTAAAAGAGGGGGTCTCTGCTGTAAATGTTATTTTTGATAGTTATAGTTGTCCAGAAGTGGAGCTGCGATGATAAGCTGCTCCCAGCTCGGTTGCTGGCCACGCCCCCCCAGCTCATGCATTGTTCTTGAAGGTTTTCTTGGCTTAGGACCACCATCTTTTCTCAGAATACCCGAAACAAGGCCATGGATGTCTCCTTTGAGGAGAATTCAGTATTTGGTGACAAAACAGAGGCCTACATGACAAAAGCAGATGAATGCAAAACTGCTTTTAAAAGTATCAATGAGAAGGGAAAAAAACTCTTACAGGCCCTACAGAAGGGGGAACAGAGGCAGAGGATACTTACTTACCAAGAGCCTATGTCTCTTATGCCCCTCGTGAGTATCCATCACCAAGAGGTTACTTTAGGGGAAGGGGAACAGGGGCTTCCAGGTGTAGTGCTGCAGCATCTAAATCCCAGCCAAAACAAAACCCCTGACAGTTTTGCCCAGGCAGCCCAACCATTGCCAGTGGGAGGAAGACTGGCCCAGTAATTCCAAGAATAGGTAAACATTACCATAGACAAGTGGGTACTGGAAGTAGTGGGATGGGGGTTGTGCCTGCAGTTCAAACACTTTCTAGATCTGCAAAAACACAGAAGGCTTTCAGCGCACATTTCCACAGAAAGAAGTCTGGTGGCTTCCTGACCTACAAGAAAAGTGAGGAGTGGTGACCGTCAGGTTTCTGAACAGACATTTGAAAAAAGAAGATTCAAGATGGTCACACTAAAGAACAGTGATACTATCCTTGCAGGAAGGTTATTGGCTGAGATCCCGGGATCTTAAAGATGCTTGTTTTCATATCCAGGTCAGACAGTCACACAGAAAATACCTCGTATTCAAGCTCGGGGGCTGCCAATACCAGTTCACAGCACTCCTGTTCAGTCTCACCTCAGCTGTTAGGGTTTTCAGAAGTGCTTGGCTGTGGTGTAGGCACATTTGAGAAAGCAATACATGGTGCTTTTCCTCTGCCTGGACTACTGGCTAGTTTCGGAAAACAGAACAAGAGACAGGTTGCCCAGTTCAGGTGGTAAAAAGCACCTTTGAGAACCTGGGATTCTTGACAAATCTGCAGAAGTCCCAGCTAGAGCCTGTTCAAGTGCTGGACTTCATAGGAGCAGAGCTAAATACCTTTCAGTGAAAACCTTTCCTCCCATAGGCCAGAGTTATAGCTTTGATAGCAACAACAGAGTCCTTCACAGCAGGCCAGCCAAGGCCCACAGGAGACTTCCTTCCAGCAGTTACTAGGGCACATGACCGCATCCACAGCTGTGGTTGCATGGGCCAGGTTTCAAATGAGAGACATCCAGCTTGTTGTTATGGTTTATATGACAACTTTTCACAAGTCTGCTTCATTTTTCAGTAGCCATTTAGCTAGTGTCACTAGTTGCTGCTCCACTGTGGCTTGAAAACAGATCTGACCAAATGGCCAGAGTGAAGCGCAGATGCAGAGTTTGAACCTATATTCCAAACTCTAAAATTTGCATAGCTTCTATCTCCAGGGCACCACTTTCTGCCGAGATGACTGCATAAAGTATAAACCTACTGAGTGATCCCTTAAGGAGACACAACATTACTACAGTGAGCCATTTTTTTCTTACATCTTAGGGTTTATCCCATTATTCAGTTTTTAATCTGTATTTCAGAAACATCTGGTTGTCAGCAGCTGACCTCGCACATACTGTGACATCACAGTTTTGTTGTCACAGACAGCACTGTGATGTCATAAATAAGTGCCCATGTAAGGTCAGAAACCCCTCATCAAAGCTTCCTGTACAGATTTCTCAGCTACAGTGGTAAAAAAGGTATTCTATGACAGTTACTGTATGATCCAAACCAGGTGGGTTAGTATCCTTATACAGCAAGTCTCAAATTCTGTAGTTGTTTTCTAAACTTTTCTTTTGTGATACTGAATAAATTGGCATTGTACTCATTACGTAACACTCTTGTAGCATGTAACAGAAGGCAAGGGAAATAGTTTCACTGTGCTGTGATCTTTTTAGAATAGGAACACTTTTCTTATGCCAACGAGAATAGATGCACTTGGCTTGGTGGCATCTTCACACACTAACAGTGTTACTGGAGCGGTGACTTTCAGATCAAAATGTAAGGGAAAAAATCACTGCTGGGGCTGTTAAAGAGGGGCCATGGCAAGGTTCTGACGAGAGAGAGAGGATTCAGGAGATTCTCTGAGATTGAGGGCAGGAGAAGAATAAATTAAACAAAATTAATTAAAATATGGTAAGAATCAGGAGAGTTATAAGACTGAGGCTGATTTGCATGCAAATTACAGTCTCCTGCTCTGAGGCTGAATGTGTCTCTGCGGTGGTGTGCTTAGCTCTCAGGGAAGAATGGAGGAAGAGTGTGGGTCACCCCCCCTTCCCCAGACTTCTTACTAATGAACTCCATTGACTGTAAAGGCAGCTGTTTGCTCATCCTCCCTCCCTTCCACAAGGGGAAAGGATACAGCCACGGTGACCTGCATAATCAGGGTGAGGTGGCAGGGGGATCCAAGGGGGAAATCATTAAAAGATGGACTCGTGAAACAAACATAGGCTTTGTACATCTTCTTACTTGTAAAGAAAGTCTCAGTGAATGTTTACTCAAAATGTTAACAACTTGCCTGCCTGTCAGCACAGCAGCAGCGGTTCCGCTCATGATGTTGGCAGTCCAGGTTGCTCTACTACTCAGAGATGGGGGAAGGCAGTCTAGACCTTGCTGCGCTACCACCACCACCACCCACAGGTAGTGCTGCAGTACAGCTGTCTACAGCTGGAGGAAGGATGCCATTTGACTCTGGCTTGGCAGATCGACTGGAATTTGCTGTGCCAGCATACATGTGGGCCAAGACCAACACAAGGTGCATTGAATTTAGGGCAAGCCCATGGGCGTGCATAGTGATGGGTCCAAAGCGCACTTTAACCTGTGCCTTCATTAGTCGGGACTAGTACTTTGAGTCTTCTGGTGGGGGGAGTAGAGTCGCCTGCCCATGCTGGCCCCATCACGGGGGTGGGTACAGGGTTGGAGTCAGATTTGTCGCTGTTGGTAGGTGATCTTAGAAGGTCAGAATGTCCATGGGAAAAGAGAATAATAAAAATCAAAAGGAAAAAAAAAGTTCCAACAACTGATATATCTTCCCCTTGTCAATCTTCGCCATTCATTACTGTTGGGTGTAGGCCGGGGGCGTGCACCCGCCGCTGGAGCTTTTTTGGGGGGGGGGGGTTGGCGCCACTGGCACTGCCCACGTGGCTGACGCACCAGCACAGAGCACACGGGTTGGCCGTTAGGCGCCACTGACTCCTCCTCCATCCCAGGTCTGTTTCTCCCGCTGTCGATGTAGCACCTGCTGTGCGAGTTAACAGTTTTCGCTGCGCCATTAAGCCTTCTTGTTTGTTATCCAAAGCCAACTCCTTCATCCCGGTTCTCAGCTTCCCGACACCGTTGCAGGTCGGTAAGACTGCTTCTTTCTTCTTTTTGTAGTCGGTGTCAGGAACTTTTTCTAAAGTTTCTTTTATTTTCGCATCATGTCTGGTTCTGGGGCAAAGCATAAGTTTAAAGTGAGCCGTGCTTCCATGCATCAGTGCCCCGTGGCAGGCATTTTTCCGTTTCGGACCAGCCTGATGTTTTTCTATGATGCCTGGGACCCAACCACAATAAGGACCACTGCGATGCCTGCTTCTCCGTGGACTGCCGTGTTCTGGAAATCGCACGTTTAAGGTCAGCAGGGCCCCACTGACTTTTGGAGGACGATGTCGTTCGCGGGTCTCCCAGGCTAGTCCGGGTCTATACGGCCTGGCGAGGAGGGGGCCTGCTCCAGTTCCAGCCTTGCCGAGGAGGAGGCATCTTATGCGGAGTCGGAGGAGCAGCGTGGTTGCCCCCGGAGTTGCGTTGCTGGCGCCGCCCCCAGCAGTCACCTCCACGGAGGAGCTGGCTCCCCCAGTGTAGCGGCCCATGGTTGCTGGGCCTGGCACTGGTGGACCCTCGGCACCGCCCTCCAGCGCCGTCCTGGATCCCGGCACCATGATTGGGACGGCGCTGCTGCCAGAGGCTCTGTTGGGGTCGCCAGCCTAGAGGTCTACCTGGGCATCTCTTCTTCAGAGGCGGACCTGGACTGGAGGCCTAACTCTTCAGAGTCAGAGAGCCCCTTGGGACGCGGTGCCAGGGGGCCCAGCAGCCCTATCTCAGAGTCCCCAGAGCCCGCTGCCCTCAGGGATCCTTCGGCTGGGGGTGGCCATGGATCCATTGAGGGCAGCAGCTCAAGAGCTTGGGGCAGGGTGCCATCCTCTGGGGAGGCCAAGTCAGCTGCCATGTCTGGTACTGCTGTGGCCCTCGCTTCTGCGGCCGCCTTCAGGGGGCCTGGGGGACCCCAATTCGCTGGGACTAAGGAAGAGAGCTGCCTCTGAGTCCAAGGAGTTGAGAGGTCAGGGTGAGGTGCGGCTGCCCTCTTCCACCACCCTGCGGGGGGTGGAGAGGAGTTGCAGTGCTGAGCCACGCCTTTCCCTCAAGGTTTTGGAGGCTCCCTTGGTGGGCAGCGCAGTGGGTTGCCCTTCTGGATACATGCAACCCCAAGCGCGTCACAGGGGAGATTCGCCTTCGGGGCTGTTCCGGAGTTTGCCTTCCCAGTCTCAACCTTCGCAACCTTGTGTGGCTTCAGGGCCCCCCTCGAGCGGGTGGATCATTCCCTGGGGTTCAGAGCCCTGGCAGAGGTCAGGCACTGTCAGTGTGATGCCTATCACCCATCCCTCTGCAGACACCACCTCCTTTCCCTGGCCATGTGGGTCCTACGGGGACCTTAACCTGGGAGACATTCGGAGCCACTGCAGCGACCTTCCCTACCTACGTAAGGGCCATGGATGAACGGGCCCCCCCCCCGCCGCAGGAGTCCTCTGAACATTTGAGCTTCTCACTTTCCTCGTCTCCCTCCTCCAAGGGAGAGGAACACTCTGTCCACCTGTCCTCCGACGCTGATTTCACGGAATATCAGTGGTTCCTTTCAAGGCTGGTACAGGAGCTTCATATCTCCCATGTTCTGAGGAGCAGTACCGAGCGGGAGATGCATTCATTCCTTAGCGAATTCAGTGCTCACAATCTGGTGGTGCCTGCCTGGCCCATCCGCTTCCAGGAGGCGTTTATCTGCACCTGGCAGTCTCCAGCTGCCCCTTCTCCAGCCCTGGCAGACTGCAGCAGACAGTATTGTGGTCGCTCAGGAGTCTCTAGGTTCCCTGCGTCACCCTCCTTCTTGCCAGATGTCCCTAGATGTTTACTCCGGGCTTCAGCGCCTGGCGCACGACCGACCCCCGGATCCAGATTCCACAGAATTTGACTGGTGGGGATGAAGGGTTTTCTCTTCAGCTCGTGTGTTGATGTGCGTAGGTTTCCATCAGGCACACCACGCTGCCTGTAACAGGCACCTGTGTTCTATGTTAGCTCAGGTACTAGCGTCCTTGCCTGAAACAGAGCAATCTAGACAGGCCATTGCCCTCTCTGCTCAAGGTCTGGAGCTTGCAAGGCACCAAGCAGGGGCATCTTACGACACCAATCAGGTGGCATCCACACTAGCAGGGACAGCAGTCTGCATTAAGTGGACGTTGTGGCTTCGTATATCCAGATTGTCACCCGTTGCCCGGCGTAGGGTGATGTCCTCTACATTCCAGGAGACGCGCCTTTTCTCTCGGCCCGAACAGCCTTAGACCTTTCTGGTCTAGTACGACTAGGGTCTCCTCCTCCTCCTCCTCCTCCTCTCCCACAGGAGGCTGAGGGATGTGTTCCCTCAGGGCTGTGCCAGGTCCCCTCCGGGGGCTTTGGTCTCACTCAACAGTAATGAATGGTGAAGACTGACATGGGGAAGATATGAAAATTACGTACCTACCACCATTCTTGATCTTCTCTTGTATCACCACCATTCATTACTGGTTCCCACCCTCCATCCCCTCATGGGCCTCAATTCTTGGGCGTCACCTCCACCCTGCTCGCCTTCCTTCTCTCAGGCCAATTGGGGGCTGAGTCCTCCTGGTACCTCAAAGCGCTCTGTTCCTTCCCCAAAGTCACAGAGAGTTCGCCCTAGAGAAGGGCGAGTAGGGTTTTCGCCCTAAAATCCCTGAGGCAACTCCCTCGGATTCTCTTCACAATTCTTAGTGTGTCCTCCCCTCATGGGGCTGAATGATCCTCTAGCGAGCCCCTTGGCTGTTACTCTTTCAGTACAGCCCTAAGAGAATCCATGGGAAATCCCTCTCCCTCTCTTCCTTAACATGGATGAGCCATGGTTCTCGTCCCCTAGAGCAAGAGCTATGTCAGTCCTTCTGTGCAAAACCTCTTTCCAGAAGCTTATTCTCTGCACCTAAGTCAGGACTTACTCCTTTTCTGGTTAAAATTGATTCCCCTCTGGGACAGTTGGTGAGATCTAGGCTCTAGGTTCTTTAAAATTACTAGATGGGGAGAAGCCTGCCTTCACTAAGCCTCTTACAGCATTTGTCCCTCTCAGACCTTGGGTCAGTAACCCCTTAACTGGCAGGATCCTTGCTCCCTTGTCCTCAAGCCCCGTTGGGACTTTGAAACTGCCAAGCCAGTAGTCTTCCAGTTATGGTAGCAGTTAGTTGTCTCCTTCCCTCACCCTTTGCTCCCTCTCTTCTTCTTTCCTGTCTTTCCTTTCTATCCTTGTCTTCTCCTTTCCCTGAGACCGCCCAAGGATTGGGGCCCTAGGGCCACTTAGGGTAGAGTTCTCTCCTTCTGTCCTGTATACAGCTTATACCTTTTTCAGTTTATATCCTTTCCTTTGCCTATCCCTCAGCTCTCTTGCCTCACTCTTTTCTCTGAACCCTGTTTTCTACCTCTCTGGCTCTACAGAACTGGGATGGAGACGGAGTCAGCGGCACCTAACTGCCAACCTGCGTGCTCTGCGCTGGTGCATCAGCCACGTGGGTGGCAGCCCCCCAAAGAAAAAAAAGGTCTTGCGGTGGGTGCGCACCTCCGGCTTATGCACAACAGTAAAGAATGGTGAAGATACAAGAGAAGATCAAGAATTACGGTAGGTACGTAATTTTCATATTCTGTTGTACAGTTCTTATACTGATCGTTGTAACATGTGGCTTCACAAACACAACCTTGAAATGTGACATTTTGTTCTCTTCTCCAGAGGTTAAAGGCTGCATTGTCGCATCAGGGTCCTGTGACTATGAATGGTGGAATGATGGTTGGGTCCCCGAGTACCATGATACAGTCCCGTCCGGAACATGGGCAGATCCTGATGAATCATCCTGACGCGCCATCCCCGGCTCAGCCACAGGTCAGCGGTCCATCAGTCCAAGCCAGTGATAGGAATTTGTTTTTGGGGGGGGGGGTGTTATTGAAATCCATGCCGAAGGGCTGTTACTGGTGCATATGGTATCTCGCTTGTTGGATGTAGACATGCAGTGAGTTCTGTGAGACTGTTCTAAATTCCGTGATGTATCTTTGTTGCAGGAACTGAAGAGTAACTATACCTTAGGCGATAGATTTTCCTTCTTTGTCTCAAGATTTTCTCCTGTGTCCCCTACTGTCAGTGGTTTAGTAGGTTGCACACTCGTCCCCCAGAAGATCAGAAGGTTGTGGGTTCTAGCCCCATACCTAGTACTTGGGGTGATAACCATAACAGACACTGTAATGCAGTACTGGGGCTGCACCTTTGAGGTGCTGTCCTTCATATGAGACATGAAACCAAGGTCGCTTCTGGTCATTGTCCAGGTGGAAGTTAAATATCCTCTGTCACTTATCAAAGAAGAGTGGTTTAGCTTCCCCAGTGTCCTGGCTAACATTCCCTTATCAGTAAAATAGTTGCATGTAACTCACGCAAACAAGCAAAAGCAGCACTACCCTACTCGAGTGTGCTTAGTGTAACAATACAGCACAAAACAAAAAACGACGAGCATCACTGGAATAGACCATTTTAAACAAAAGTTCATTACTAACCTGATAGTTGTAAAGTGCATATTCAGTGCTATAAAGTGTCACACATCAGACTTCTGGGAGAAACGGATAACCACGGCGTACCTTGCCACAGACCCCAACTGGTTTCATGCTACTTGCGCCTCATCAAGAAGTCAGATGCACCCTGGTAACAGCAGACTTTTAAAGAGTGGATAGTAAAATGAAAGTGGTTTAATACAGATACGTGCATAAATACAGTAAAATATAAGTGAAGACAAAAAGACTGTAACAAGACTAATTTAAAAACACCAGGAACAGTGGCTCATATTACAGATATTATGGCAGCTTCAAATATTCTATGGTATTAATAAAAGACCATATACCAAGGAATAGGACATGAAAATTCATAATATTCTCCTTGCTTTGGTTTTTTTTTTTTTATTTTAAACTTTGTTTATTCATTATACTCCCACAATCTTTCCCTTCCTTCCTGCCTACCATAGTTATTTCCTTATAGCTCCCTGGCTATGCTGATAACATTGTGCAGTTACATCACATTTTACCAATCCACCATTTATTAATTTTTCACTTGTATGTCATATTTATACTGTAATCGATGTGTTTATTTGTACCACCCCCTTCCCCCCAGGCCGCACCTGTAAATGAGCTTCGGCTCAGTGTGCCTCTCGAGGTTACCAAAATTTTAAATAAATAAACATTATCACAGTGAACATACACAAAACGACACTTGATTTCAGGTATAAGATGCATTGTATAAAATACTATGGGAGCTGATACAAAGCCTTTCATTCAGTGTCACAGCGCTTTGGGGGTTATGAAACGTCCCAGTAATTGTCCATCAGATGAGTACAGAAAGAGCCTGTGCAGCAAGACCATGGACGACCAAAAAGAATGCATAGTTGAAAAGTCCAAAGTAAAATCCCTTCCATAAAGATGGGCTGTTGTCAAGGACGTGGCCCTTTTGTGATATACAGATGCATCCTGAAATGTCTCCTGCTAACCCCATAAACTGTGTAATATATAGGTCTTTATGCATCCTTAACAAAACCGAATTTACGTGTGTGTGTGTGTGTGTATAATTTCAAACCTTTATTTTAAAACTGAAGCTCTTCTGCGCCACACAGGACCATAATTAACACATAGTAGTAACAGCAGAACTATCAAAAATCTGTAAGTGAACTAGAGAACGTCACCATGAAAAAAACTATAAGGGTCCAATGGAAAATATCTCCTGAACAAGGAGAGCATGAAAGCAGAAAGTTATACTTTATAGTCATTCAGGTTTCTGCAGTTTCCTCCTCTGATGCATTCACTGGAGGTTGGTTGGCAAAGTCCTTATGGATAGCATCCAATTTTCAACGTGCGTCAGCTGGATCGTTGTAGAGAAAGATTTTGCCAACATTAGCAATCTTGAGTCATGCCAGCAGTTGGAGGGGATGACTAATGCCCAGTTCTCTTAGACCTGCCATCACTGCAACAAAACCCCAGCGCCTCATTCACGTGGCGTAACTAAGATTTGGGAAACGGTGCGGAATAGTTCTGTCTGTCATAGCTAAAGAGCTGCCATTTTTTGCCTTGTGAAGGAGCATATTCCATACATGGACCCCAGTAGTAGTAACCAGAAATGTGCATGGAAGCTGTGGGTTGTTGGACTTGCAACGAAGTGTTATTCTGTAGGCCCTTAGTATAAGTAAGTCGACTTGCACTTGGACTAAATCAGATTAATTGTTACATAAAACTAAGTGAATCAGTTCCTTCCAGGCCTTCAGGTATACCTAAAAAACGAATGTTAAGATGCATGGGCCCCATTTTCTAATTATTCCAGTTATGCCTGAAGCAGCTTATTCTCTTTTAACTTATTCTCTTTTAATACCCCGTCAACAGCTATGGCAGATTTTTGAACCGTGTCCGTGATAGTTTTGTGATCCGTCTCAAGGGTAGTAGCCTTGGTTTCTACATTAGTTAGCAGGACATTATAGGTCTCCACTTGTTTGTCAAGCTGCTGTACTGCTTAGACTGAATGACGCGGACTGTGGTCTTTTAAGTCCCCGGGTTGTCTGTCAGGTGCCATACTACTGATAGCTCCACTAGCACAGGGGGCAGGTCCTTTCCCTTTCCATGAATCTTTGAAAGCGTCGTGTTTAGGTCTCCCCATGGTGATATCCAGTTCAAATTTCGCATGTTTAATCCAAACGGTCCCTTCTATCAACCGATGTAGTTAGTTTTAGTAGTTGCCAAAAACTGCAGTTTTAAACACTTTTGTAAAAGGTAAGTTGGGAGCCATATAAGGAGCATCTACACATGTCGGCTGCTGGCTGTGCCCCCCAGTATAGTCCTTTCTTCAAAGCAAAGCCTGAAAGCATCTTAATTTCAAACCCAAGGAATCCTTCACTTTGCTCACTTTTGCAATCAGCCTGTAGGTTTGAGCTGCCCCAGAGAGTGGAATTTTATGTAAATTGTGGAACTGTGGAATTAGATTCATATCCCAGCCACATGGTGCGTTGTAACTTGCCCTCCAAAGTCAGATTTCTAGGGACGTGGATATGGTGTTCGATCCACATTTCATGCAGTGTTCCTTTCCATTTAAGACTCCACCGGAATGTCTTCAAGCTGGCTTCTCCCACCCACCCATGTGGTAACTCCTTGAGCACTGCCCCGTGACATCAGATCTTCCTTTCCACTGGAAGAAGAAAGTTCCCTCCTTACCGCTCTCGCACTGAGAAGGTCCTTTGCTTATTAAAACTTCAAGTTTCTCGAATAAATTTGTCTTCAGGCTACTCTGTTTATCTCCGGTAAGAATGACACAAAGTCTGCTTCAGGATCCCAAAAATGTGCCTGCAGTAGATGTCCAGGACGGATCCGCACACCATGTGAATCTACTGCCTGGGACACTCGCTTGATCCCCAGGCATGCGGCATTTGCCGCACTTTTCATCTCTCCACCTTAGAAGATCGGCACGCCCGTCTTTTTTGGGTCGTCCGGATGACCGGGATCCGCCGTTAAAATCTAAGGACATCCATGGGGTTGTCTCCGCGGGTGCCAGGTCCACTGAACAACTTACGGCATTTGAGGAAGCTGAGGCCCAGGCTGCAGCTCAGGCTTCCTCGGGTATGGCCTTTCTATTGCTCGCCTTGGGCGCTTCCTTCTTGCAGGCATTCAAAGAACTGTGTCTGGCCCTTCCCACCTGTAGGTAAGGTACCTCCTTGGGCACTAAATCAAAATCTATAAAAGAGACCATGATATGGTCTCATCAATCATGGGATCGGGAACAGTCTCGGGCCTACAGTTCCTGCGCTTCTCCAGAGGTACCGACTTTGGTTGATCCCTTGGCCCAGGCCGCTGTCTCCATGGTCGGGCCAGTTGGCCAAGACGCAGGTCGATCTTCCAGCCAAGATTTTTCTCGAACCGATCGACCCGTTGTTGCCAGAGGAGGTCGACACCTCCCTGTCGAGGACTCCGGTCCTACCTGTTACCTCTCAAGGAGGGATGGACCAATCCGCTGATCTGCCGCCTCTCACCCAGGAGCTCCCAGACCCAGAGGAGACCTGGCTCTCGCTGGCCCCCTCTGAGACCCACCGTCAGTAGCCCCGATGATCGAGGTCACAGTCCCGCTCTTGCAGTCCTGAGTCAAACAGCCGCATCGACGCTTGCGCTCCCACCACTCAAGCAAGTTGCATTGCTGCTATTCCTCGTCCGAGGAGAGGCTCCGGCGCAAGTTGCATCAGTGCTATGAGGACTTGATGTGGTAGCAGCTTATGTACAGAGGCTGCAGCCTTCTCCGCCTCAGCAGGAGCAGACCCATCAGGTCCCAGCTCGGCCTCCCAGATGATTCTGGAGGAGCCATCACTGAAACAGCCGAAGTCCGGCCCTCTGACAAAGGAGGCCCGCTCGGTCTTCCCCATCGGCTGTCAGTCACCATTACCCCTGACCGCCCCCAGAGGGTCAGCGGGGTCTTTGGCAGTTGACCTCTCTTCAATGAATCCTCAAAATTGGAGGGTTCCTCCTTGCACTCTCGTCCGGTGGACTTAGTCGGCCGAGGATCTGTCGATGGAGCAGGGCACACTTCCTTTATGGGTCTTCTATGTCTCGTCTCGGAATGTACAGGTCTCCCAGTGGAACCTGTTCAGAAGCAGGCTCAGTACCCACTTACTGAGATCCTTGACCGGGGCGACTTCCCTGGGGAAGCCTTCCCAGTGGCAGACGCCATTCTTGGTCCTGCTTTGGAGCTGTGGCAGCACCCAGCCTCTTGCCCTGCACCATTGGCCCAGATGGTTTGCAAGTATGTGGTCCCTTTCGGGGTTCACAGAGCACCCCTGGCTGAGGGTCTCGTGGCTGACTCTTATGTTCAGGTGCACGGGCAACATGGGGGAAGATGACAAGCCGCCTGATAATGAGTCCAAGAAATTGAACCATGTGTCCAAAAATATTTATGTTGCCTTCTCTCTCACCTTCGGTAAGAGAGTTCGGCCCTATTGATGGCCCACTTCTTTCATGCCATTCTGGGCATGCTTGATGAGGTGCTTCCTCATCTCCCAGCGGACCTACAGACCACCGTCAAACAGGTCCAGGATCAAGGTCGAGTAGTAGCCAAGCAACAGCTCCAGACTGCCATGGACACTAATGACTCTTGCGTTCGGTCTGTGGAGGCCACGGTGGCTGTGCGCAGTAGAGCCTTGCTGAGGATCTCTACCTTTATGGTGGATACCCAGCACAAGCTGACTGATGTCCCCTTCCTGGGTACCGACTTGTTCGGGCCTGGGGTCAAGGGGCACCTCACCTGCATTGAGAAGTCCAGTGCCATCTTGGACTCTGTGACATCCACCTAGAGGGATCCCAAGGCATTAAACAGCAGAAGAAGAAGAAGCCATTTCAGCCCTCTCTGCCCCTGTGGCCAAACTGGCCCAGCCTCAGGCTGGACAGCAGGCTCCGGCCTGGCGACCACGACCGAAGTCTGTGGCCATGGTCACCCATAAGTCAGGAGACTGAGGCCCGAGCGGTTCTTCAGCCGGTCCCACCGCCTCCAAGACTGCCCAGTGATGGGATGGGGATGCCTTGCCCATGCCCATCCTGTCTCCTCTGGGTCCTCCTGTGGAGGGCCGGCTCTGCCACTTCCTTTCTGCCTGGTCCGCTGTCTCCATGGACAGGTGGGTCCTCAAGGTGGCCGGTCAGGGTCTGCCTCTAGAGTTTAAGGCTTACCCTTCTTGCCGAGCCCGTGCCCCATGGGAGGACAGTGTCCATCTACATCTTGTCGGCCCTTCAGGGCATCACCCAGCTCCTCCACAGGGAGGCCATGGCTCCTGTCTCAGACCCTCTGGAACCCCCAGGGTTTGTCTCCAGGTACTTCCTGGTACCAAAACAGATTGGGGGGCTAGCGCTCCATCAGGCCGCGCACCTTCAGGATGGTCACTCTGCCTCAGATCACACCATCTCTCGAGCAGGACGTGGTTTTGTGCTCTGGATCTTAATGATGTGTTCTTCCACGTTCCAATCCACCATCCCACCGCCGGTTCCTCTGGTTCTGGGCAGAGGGGATCCTCTACAAGTTTCAGGCCTGCCAGTTCAGCCTGTCCTCTGCCTCCAGGGTCTTCACGAAATGCATAGCAGTGGTGGCAGCTTACATGAGGCACTGATGAGTCCGGGTATACACCTACGTGGACAACTGGCTAATTGCAGGTCCCTCTAAGCAGAAGGTGGAGAGGTCCAGAGATCTGGTCCTCCAGACCTGCGTCTCTCTTGGCCTCCTGGTCAACAAGGCCAAATTGGAACTCGTGCCCTCGCAGGTGATTCACTTCATCAGGGCATAGCTCAACTCTTGCAGAGCCAGGGCTCAGCTCCTGGCGGACAGGGCACAGGCCCTCTCCTCCATTGCCTGATCATTTTGGGTTGGGCAGTTGCGCCCTGCTTGGGACTTCCTGCACCTCCTCAGACACATGGCTGCATGCACCAGCATGGTCCATTGGGCCCGCTGGAGAATGCACTCTCTGCAATGGGAGTTGGCCCACCAATGGTCTCAGCGCAAGGGCCACTTCGACCAGTCAGTCATTGTGACCCAGCTGATGTGGGGCACCCTCCAGTGGTGGTTAGTCCCAGAACATCTGCAGGAAGGTATCCCATTTGTCCACCCAGAGCCGATGGTCATCTCGATGACTTATGCCTTTCTCATGAACTGGGGTGCCCACCTAGGGGAACACAGAGTCCATGGGCTCTGGACCCCCAGAGAGTCCCAGTGCCACATCAGCCTGCTGGAGTTTCAGGCAGCTCGGCTTGTGCTGGCTGCTTTTGCACCACACATCCAGGGTTAGGTTGTTCAGGTCCAGACTGACAACACCACGACCATGTACTGCCTCAACAAACAGGGCGGGACACATTCCCTTCCTCTGTGCAGGGAGGCTGTATGTGTTTCAACCCTTATGCACAGCCTGGAGGCCAATCTCCTGGCCATCCATGTGGCCGGTGTCTCCAACTAGCTGGCGGACGCTCTCAGTCATGTGGGCAAGGCATCTCACATGTGGTCTCTCCACCCAGAAGTAGTACACAGCCTGTTCTCCCAGTGGGGCATCCCTGTGGTGAACCTGTCTGCCCCTAGGGAGAACACAAAGCTGAGGCTGTACTGTGCCCACTCCCCTCAGCAGGGAATGCTGCAGGAGGATGCCTTCTCCAGGCCGTGGGTCCCGGGCCTTCTCTATGGCTTCTCTCCATTTCCCTTGATCCACAAGGTGTTGCTCAAGCTGAGGAGGGACAAGGTGCGGATGATCCTGGTGGTTCCAGACTGGCCTTGCCAGTTCTGGTACCCCAATCTCCTCAGCCTCAGCAGCAGGCTCCCAAGGCATCTCTCTCTACACCTGGACCTGCTCTTGATCAGTCAGCAGAAGGTACTCCACCCAGACCTTCAATCCCTTCACCTGACAGCCTGGTTCCTGAGTTCCAGGCTTTGGGTCTCTCCAAAGATGTCCTCAGTGTAGTCAAGGCTTCTTGGAAGGAGTCGACTTGAAAATGCTATGCCTTCAAATTTAAGAGGTTCTCCATTTGGTGCCAGGGCAAGGGGCTTGACCCCTTATCTTGTCTAGTGGCTAGCATTCTCGACTACCTTTGGTTCCTCTCTATCAGGCCTTCGGTCGACGACCCTTAAGGTGCACCTAGCGACCATCTCTGCCTACCAGGTGCAGGCTGGTACGCAGTCGGTGGCACAGGTGAAGGTGGTCTGGCACTTTTGCAAAGGCTTTGACCACATTTCCCCTCTGGTGGGTGAACCACCACCACCTTGGGACTTGTTGGTATTGGCAAAGCTCATGGGCAAGTCATTCGAACCAGTGCACAGATGCAAGATGTCACATCTGTCGTGGAAGACTGCCTTCCTGGTGGCTATCACATCAACCAGAAGGATCAGTGAGCTCCAGTCACTCTTGGTGGAGTCTCCTTACCTGGTCTTCCACAGGGACATTGTTGTCCTTTGCCCCAACCCAAAGTTCCTCATGAAAGTTGTGTCGGATTTTCACCTTACTCAGGTGATTAATTTCTTGGTGTACTTCACCAACCACAGGCTTCATACTTTGGACCTGCGGAGAGCGCTAGCCTATTATAAGGAGCACACTGCTGGAGTTCTGGGAGTGGTTTGCCAGCTCTTTGTCACATACGCTGAAGCCGCATCTGGCAGACCAGCAGCTGAGCAGACAGTTGGCAGGTGGACTGTTTCCTGTATTGACTTCTGCTACAGGTTGGCAGGTAGGGAGCCTCCCATTGGGGTAAGGGCTCATTCCACTTGCCAAACCACTGCCTCAGTGGCTGCTTCCAGGGATGTCCCTGTCCAGGAAATCTGCAGAGCTGCTACCTGGAAGTCACCACACACCTTCATTTTCCACTATCACATCGACCTTGAGTCACGCCGGAATGCTGGTTTTGGGGCCTCAGTTCTCCAATCTCTGTTCCCTAAAAAGAAATGTGCGCCTTGCCCCCTCCTCCCAGAGAACTGCTAGGAGTCTGCCTGAAGTGTGGCTAGAACACCATATCCACGTCCCTAGAAAAACATGTTAACATGTTACTCACCTGTAACAGTAGTTCTAGTAGTAGTATATGGTGTTCATCCACACTGACGCACCCGAACTCCTCTGGCAAGTGGCACACCGGTCTTGCTTCCAGCGGGCAAGATCTGACGTCATGGGGCTGTGCTAGGGGAGTTGCCAGCTTGAAGACATTCCCATAGAGTCTTAAATGAAAAGGAACACTGCCCGTAGTGTGGATGAACACCATATACCACTCCTAGAACTCGGGTGAGTAACCTGTTTTTATTTCTCCGCCTGAGGAAGAATTTGCCCCCCACGAGCTCTCTTTGTCTTGCTTCAAATTTGAACAGTTCTATTTTATTATTTCTAAGTATTTCACTTTTCTCTTCATATCTCTGCTGGTTTAGTTAGTTAAATGTTTTTTTTTTTTTTAGTGTCTTTCTCTGGTTCCCCAGCAGTTGCCAGGAACCAGAGAAAACCCCAATTTTGTTACAGTTTTTTTTCCTTTTTCAACCGTGAAAACTACTTGGTTGTCTTGCCTTTTAATGTTGTATTTGGTTTTCTTTTCTGTATTTTGAAACTGTTTTTGCTTCAGTTTCTCAATTTTCAGGAACCAAGGCACGTTGGTGTCATCTCTATTTGACCCCAAAAAAAAAAAAAAAAGGCGTTTTATTAGCAGTTCGCTTTTATTGAGGAACCAAACCACAATCTTTGCTTTTCCATTACTGGGAACAGTTTTTCCGGGGATCTTGTCATGTTTAGCATGTCTGACAAGTTCAAAAAGAAAACAGGACCTACTGATTTTAAAAACTGTTTAAAGTGCTACAGTCTCCTGGCTAAGGCGGACTGCCATGAGTTGTGTTTAAGGTGCCATGGCCCTGATAACCCTTTTTCTGATTGTGAGCTTTGCAGTAAGTTTTGCCCTAAAACTGTTAAGAACCAAGAAATTAAAAAAATCATAATGGGTTCTCAGTCTGCCTCTGCGTCACCTAAGCACGTTGACGAGGGTCCTTTTTCCCCATAGTAAGAAAAAGAAAAGGTTTGCTAAAGATGTCCCAGAGTCTAGGGCTCCTGAAAGAGGGAATCACAATGTAAGCAAACATAAAAGGCCCTCAGAGCAGGTTCCGGAAACAGTTCCTGCTAAGAAAAAAGTAAAACATGTCTATGCCCCTCCTCCTGAAGAAGGAAAGGAGCCATCAGTGGACACACCTAATATGTCCTCTGTGGAGGACATGGATAAGGCCTGGCAGGTTTTCCAGGCCTTTCAAGCCATGGGATCTCTTATGGGCATGTCTGTTCCTCTTCCGGTTCCCCCCCGGTTCCAGAGGACCAAAGGGCCGAGTTTTACTATGGTGAAGAGGAGGAGGAAGGAGAGCCCGTAGAGCCCGATGGGTCTCCTGAACAGGAGTTTGGTTCTCTTCCCCAGTGCCAGGATGATTTTTCCTCACATTACACATTTGTAAGGCAGATGGTTAACACCCTCAACCTCCTCACCCAAGAGACTGTGGAGAATGAGGATGAAGTGGAGATCTTACTTCGAGAGGGCTCTTGCAGTAGGTAATTACATATAGGACTGACGCCGGCCGGCAGCAGGCCCCCATGGAAAAATTTTTCTAGCTAGCAGTCCCTGACGTGGGACCGCCCCCTCATCAGGTGACCGGCGTCATATGACGTCAGTATAAAGGGGTGGTCCCAGACACCCGCCTTCCAGTTCTTTCCCGCCGTTAGCTACGAGTAGCACCTCGCGGTTAAGTTCGTTGCAGTTCTGTCTCTTCATCGTTTTTTTTCCGCGAAAGCTACAGTTTTTCTGTTCGATCGTCAGGTGAACGTCGTTTTATGTCATCCCCCTCTAAAAACAAGTGCGATTTGTGCGGCCAACTGCCACACAAGGACGGTCACTCCCTTTGCCTCCTCTGCCTAGGCCCCGACCACGCTGTGGATAACTGTCCGCACTGCCTCCGGTTCAACGCGGCAGCCCGCAAGCGACGCCAGCAGTCCCTCAAAGCCCATCTCCTGAAGAAAAAGATGTCTGCGATGGAGAAAGAGCTGAGAAAGTTAAGGCAGGCGTCGACTTCTCTGGAAGGGCATAAAAAGAAGGACAAGGATAGGCACCGGGAGAAGGCCTCCTCTTCCGCGACTCGGGGAGTCGCGGGTAAGATAACTTCCCTCCGGGGATCCTCCGCGACGGCAGCCTCCTGTTTGAGGAGGCGCCGGCCCCCCTTCAGGCTCGAGTCCGGGCCTGTCGGGTGTCTCCGGGCCAAAGGAGACTCCAGCCCCAAGTACGGTCTCACATCCTTGGCCTACTGGTGCGGGCGCCTCCCATAAGCCAGGCGTCGGCTCCTCCGACGTCCACCGGGAGAAGGCCCCTAAGTCGCCCGACCCTTCGGGCGCTGGGCTCGTCTCTCCCTCCAACCGGCCTCTCTTCTTCCTCGCCGCCTCGGATGTGAGAGCACCGTTTGCGACGCCGCTTCTCTGACGTCCGCCGGGTTTCGACCCATAAGTCACACGTCGGCTCCCAGAGCCTACATCAGAACCACCCTCTTCCATCGTGCCAGACTCTCCACAGCCTTCGCTGCCGTCAGGGGAGCCCCAGTCCCCCTTGCCTGACTCACGGGATTTTTCACCACCTTCCCCAGATGAGACTAGGGATCCTGGGCTTCCGTCAGATCCCCCCATTGAGAACCCGGATCTGACGCCGGTTCCCCCGACGCCGGCCGAGCCGACACCGGCCCCGCTATCGCCGGACCCGACACCAGCCTCTCCGACGCCAGCAGGGTATTTTTTTCCTCCTCTGGGCCCTTCACCCCAGGGGCCTTTTCCAGCTGATCCGCCCCTGGAGTGCCGGCTGGGCTGTCTGCTCCAGCAGCTCCTCCAGTGCCTTGGTACCCGCCGTCATACCCGACGCCGGTCTTCCCGGCCCGCAGTACCCGCGCCACTGTACCCGGCGCCAATCCTCCGCTCCGCAGTACCCGGCTTCACTACCATCTCCGACTTATCCGCAGATCGGTCTTGGGTACTTCCTCCCTACGGATATCCGCTGTTTCATTATCCCCCTCCTCCTCCTCCACCGCCCCCAGGCCGCCGGTGGATTTGCAGGAGACTCTTGCCTCCTGGTGGGTTGAGGCCAAGGCTCAGCTCACCAGAGAAGTCGAGAGCCGTCTTACTACTAACGGTGCCTCCACGGTTCCCTGACGCCTAGACGGCGCTCTCTCTCCTCCTCCAGTTCCCCGGGTCTCCCTCGGGTTCCAGAGAGGGCAGGACACGATTCTGGGACTCTTCCCACCGAACACATTCCTCCCCTAGACGGGTGAGGGAGTCTTTTTCGCCTCAGATTCTTCCCTCTGTGGTCCTCTCGACTCCTCGAAGCCTCTTCATGGAGTTTCCGATAAAGACGACGCAGGCCACGCCTCTCCCACCAAACCCCAGCCGAGGACTCCTCCGAGGTCTCCCCAGGAGGAACCTTCTTTCACGGAGTTACTTAAGAAAATCCAGGAGGTCCATCAGTGGCAGTCCTTAGATCCAGATCTTCAGCGGGTGAAACTCGACGAACATCTGGATTTGCCCCTTACGGCCCCTACTTTAGTGCCACCCTGGATCGAGCCTCACACCCACCTTGTTTCCACTATTTGGAAACAACCGTCGGCTTTAGCCCCACTTCCTAGGAAGTCAAACAGGCTATACCAGGCTCCGGAGGGTGTAGACTTTTTAGATTCTCACCCCGCGCCGACTCGGTTGTGATCAGCGCCGCTCACGGCCGGTCCGCACATCCTAAACACTTGAGCTCGTCTCCCCCGGATAAGGAATCTCGCCTTCTGGATCAGTTTGGAAAGAAGATCTATGCTTCCTCCACACTGGGTATAAGGGCCCTGAACTATGTAGCTCACATGGGGGATTACTAGAAGGCCATCCTTACCCAGGCGGAATCCAAGATCGACTCCTTGCCGGACTCCCAACTCAAGCAGGAGTTGGCCGATCTAGTCTGCTCTGCTCGTTCGGCCAGCCGTCACATGCTAAGGACGACATACAGTGCAGTGGACACCACTGGACGGAGCTCTGCGTTTGCTGTTAGCCTTCCGCGCCACGCATGCCTTCGTGTGTCAGGTCTGGTCCCGGAGGTGCAATCCGCCATTCAAGAGGCACCTTTCAGGGGTTCCGTGCTTTTCGGCGGTGATGTCAAGGACATCATCACTGACTTGCAGGAGAACTGAATGGCCCTTAAACTGGGTTCACTGTACCGTCCCATCCTCCCGGCAGCCGTCCCTTTGCAGATGCAGCCGGCCCCATGCTGAAATCCCGGGAAGGAGGGCCACTAAACGCCGGGCCCCGCAGCTACCAGGGCCCCTCCGTCAAAAAGCGACTGGCACTCCAGCTGCGGGCGCTGCTTCACACCACCTGACTCCTCCCTCTCTCCCACCGCCTCGACACTCCGGAGGAACTGTAGGAGGAGGTTCTCCTCCACCTCCTGGAGTGGGAGAGGATAACTCGGATTCATGGGTGTTAAATCATGCGAGAGGGACACTCCATAGAGTTTCTGCAGAAACCTCCACGTCATCCCCCCCTGAATTCCGCTTTTCAAGGGACCATCTTTCTCTGGTCAGGAAGAAATCTCAGCTCTTTCTTGCAAACGGCTAGAGAACCCGCTCCTCCTCACCTCTACGGAACGGGTACTATTCCCACTTTCCTTGTACCAAAGAAGATGGGAGATCTCAGACCGATTTCTCGATCTCAGCTCCTTGAACCTGTTTGTGAATACAAAAGATTCAGGATGCCTCCTTCAATCCTTCTGCCCCTGCTTCCTCGCCGGGCCAATGGCTTTGTGCACTGGATATGCAGTGATGCATACCCGCATATCCCCATTCGCCCCCTTCGCACCGAAAGTACCCCTCAGATTTATGCTCCAGGGGTCCATTACCACTCGGTGCTTCCATTTGGCCTTCCTCAGCTCCCGAGTCTTTACCAAATGCCTGGTGGTGGTAGCGGCCCACCCTGCTCTTTGGGAGCTTCAGGTTTTTCCCTACCTGGACGATTGGCTCCTGGTGGCTCCATCCAGGAGGAACTCTGCATTCCTCTCCTCACCCGGCAGGTTTTACCAACCTGGTATTACCATCAGCCTTTCCAATTCCTTCTGAGCCTTCTCAGAGGCTCCAGTTTATTGGGGCGATTCTCGACACAACTTTGTGCAAAGCCTTCTGCCTCCGGACCGGGGTTCCTCCAGTCACAGATTTCCTCCACTGAACTTCAGGAGGGTTCCAGCGAGGTCGGTGCTCTGCCTATGGGGCTCATGGCTGCCGCTACCCGACGATCCCACGAGCACGCCTCCACATGAGAATTTCTCAATGGACTCTTCGCTCTGTGGGACCAACGAGTAGACGACCTAGATCTTCCGATCCTGATCTTCTCGCCGATGGTCAGAGACTTAAGGTGGTGGATGGTACAAGAGAACCTCTTCCGGGGGGTTCCCTTCTTTCATCCTCCCACCGATCAGACCTTAACCACGGACGCTTCCGGCTAAGGTTGGGGGGCCCATCTTGGTCCTCACCGAATCCAAGGACTTTGGTCGAAATTGGAGATAGTTCTCCACATCAGTGTTCTCGAGCTCTGAGCGGTGCTTTATGCACTCCAGGCCCTTCACCAATACATCCTTCCCGGTCACCTAGCCGTCCAAATGGACATGTGCGTGGTGTGGTACATCAACAAGCAGGGAGGAACTCGATCCTACCTGCTGTGCAGGGAAGCGATGAGGGTCTGGGAGTGGGCCACCCTCCACAACCTTCACCTCATGGCAATCCATGTTCCGGGAGTAGACAATGTCCTAGCAGACAGGCTAAGTCGCTCGTCAGCTCTTCCACCCGAGTGGGAATTAGACGGAATAGTCCTAAACAGCATTTTCAGGCTTGGGGACCTCAAATAGACCTGTTCGCCTCCCTCAAAAAATCGCAAACTTCCAATCTTTGCTCGCTCCGCCCAGAGCGAGGAGCTTTCTGAGACGCCTGTCTCTAAGCTGGAAGGACAGATCTGCTCTATGCTTTTCCCCAATTCCACTGGTCCCACGTGTGTTACAGAAACTGGCTCTAGAAGGAGCAAAATGATTCTAATTGCTCCTTTCTGGCCCAGGCAAATTTGTCTCTCTTCTACAACAATACTCAGAGGTTCCTCCTCTCTTCCTCTTCCCTTATCTCCAGGATTGCTGACTCAGGATCAGGGGACCTGGTCCATCCGGGACTCAAGTCCCTTCAACTTCATGCATGGCTCCTTCAGACCCAGTTCAATCTCGCTTTGGAGTATCCCTAAGGTAGTCGAGATTTTGGTAGAGGCCAGAAAGCCCTCCACTAGGTCCACTTATGCCATGAAATGGAAGAGATTTTCCATCTGGGCCGCATCCAGGAAAGAGGAACCCTTTTCCTGCCCCGTAACCACTTTGCTGGATTACATGCGTCATCTCTTCGACCTGGGTCTCAGTCACTCCTCTCTGAAGGTCTACATGGCAGCTATCTCAGCCTACCACGTACCTT
Organism: Neoceratodus forsteri; assembly: GCA_016271365.2. Lineage (NCBI taxonomy): Eukaryota > Metazoa > Chordata > Ceratodontiformes > Ceratodontidae > Neoceratodus > Neoceratodus forsteri. The sequence continues at coordinate 58,461,534 of JADMNL010000036.1, read as the reverse complement.
TCGCTGATAAGGCCTTTGCCCAGCTAGAGGTATCCAAAACCTTCCTTAGAGGGGTCCTTCATCTCAGACCCCCGATCCGGACCCCAGCTCCACCTTGGGACTTAAATTTTGTCCTTGAGAAACTTACTCTTTCCTTCTCGAGCTCATGGGCTTCTGCAGACTTGAAGTTTTATCGTGGAAGACGCCTTCTTAGTGGTTACTAGCCTCAGCTCTCGCAGAATTTCGAGCCAGGCCCTTATGTGCAAAATGCCTTACTTGATCTTCTACAAAGAGTGAGTAGCTCTCCACACAAACCCTAAGTTTCTCCAAGGTAGCTGCATCTGCTTTGAATCAGTCTATCGAATTACCTGTCTTTTCACTCAATACTCAATCATGGAGAATACTTGCTTCACACCATGGATGTTTCACAGGATTCTGAGATATTATACCAATAGGACGAAAGATCTCAGAAAGACTGATCAGTTGTTTGTCTCTTTCTCCACAAAGAGAAGGCAATGCTGTTTCCAAGCAATGCCTGTCAAAGTGGTTGGCTCATTGCATCACTTTCTGTTATGATAAGTACAAGAAGACCCTACCGGGTCAAGTCAGAGGTCACTCCATTCGTGGAGTTGCTGCCTCTGCGGCTTGTTTCAAGAATGTGTCCGTGGCAGACATTTGTGCTGCCGTCACTTGGACTTCCGTCCATACCTTCACTAAACATTACAGTTTGGACATTGCCTCTCGTCGTAGAGCAGGCTTCAGGTTAGCGGTCTTGCAAGGCCTCTTTTCTTGAGGGTTGCAAGCTTTCCTACTATTTATCTGAGTAGTTCCTCCTCCCGGTGCCTTTCTTATTTGTTCCAGACTGCTTGGGATTCTGTCCTATATGTAATTACCTACTGCAAGAGCCCTCTCGAAGTAAGATAGTACAGTTACGTAAGAACTTACCGTAACGGTAGATCTTCGAGAGAGGCTCTTGCAGTAGGTAATACCTTCCAGCCCACCATCCCCCTAGGCTTTTTCAGCTCCTTTTCCATTGAGGGAAATATCTGCTTCTCTCTCGTCCGGGCCTGTGGAGGGAAAGAACTGGAAGGCGGGCATCTGGGACCGCCCCTTTATACCGACGTCATATGAGCCCGGTCACCTGATGAGGGGCGGTCCCATGCAGGACTGCTAGCTAGAAAAATAATGCTTGGGCCTCATACCACCCAGGCCAGTCCTATATGTAATTACCTACTGCAAGAGCCTCTCTCGAAGATCTACTGTTACGGTAAGTTCTTACGTAACTGTACTTTCTTGGACGTGATGGGTCTAACCCAGCTAAAAGATTGCACCTTCTAGTGCACAAGCCCCTTAAAAGGACAGCTTGTAAATTGTTGCAGACTCCCACCTCCACCCTGGGCATTGACAAAACGATTGAGAAGTACCACCAGCTTGATGGGCAAGATGCTGAGTACTTCTTTTCCCACCCTGACCACGAAGGGGTCTTGCAGGCTGCAGCCTGTGATAAGGCTAAAGTTCCCCTCTCTACCCAGCCCCCAGACAAAGACTTCAGAAAGCTGGATAGTATGGGGAAGAAGGTTTATACTTCTGCCTCTCTGCTGCTGAGGCAGGCTGCTTATATGGCTTATACTGCTCAGTACCAGAAAGCTCTCTGGAGCACTGTTCTGGCCATGAGTGACAAAGCTTCCGGGATCTGGTGCAGGCTTTAGCAGATACTGCAAAATCAGCCCTGGGTGCAACCAAGTACCAGTTCCATATGGCAGTGGGTACCAGTGACACTGCCTCCAGAGTCATGGCCCATGCAGTATCCCTAAGGTTTGCCTGGCTCAGGACTACAAACCTGTCCCAAGACACCCAGACAAAGGCCATGGATTTCTCCTGTAAGGGTAACTCCTTATTTGGTGACAAGACAGAGGCATACATGAATAAGGTGGAGGAGTGCAAAGCCACCTATAAAAGCAGCACTGAAGGGGAAAAGGCCTCCACTTCCTACAGGCCCTATGGAAGGAGAGGTGGGGTTATTTTTCCTGTGGTTTCCTACCTTACGATTTCTCTCAGATGAGAGGTTTCTTCAGGGGCAGAAGAGGCTCCAGACAGGCTGACCCAACCCTAGCACCTAAGGCTCAGCTCAAGCAGAACCCCTGACAAGTCAGTCCAAGTCGCCCATCCATTGTTAGTGGGGGTTAGGTTGGCTGTGTTCTTCCAGGAGTGGAAAAACATCACCACAGACAAGTGGGTCCTGGAAGTGGTGAGCCAGGGGTTCACACTGCAGTTCAAAAAAATTCCCCAGACTGCAGGTTCGAAGAAACTTCATACCTCCCACTCCAACAGAAAAGATACTGCTGGAATTAGATGTCAAAACGTGGCTGCAGGCGAAAGCAGCAGAGTTCACCCTTCTCAGTGGGGAAAGGGCCTTTACTTGAGGTACTTTCTCTTCCTCAAGAAAAATGGGGTGTGGCGACCCATTTTAGATCTCCGTTATCTGAACAAACCCTTGAAAAGGGAAAAGTTCAGGATGGTAACCCTGGCTACAGTGATACCATCCCTTCAACAAGGGGAGTAGCTGGGTTCTCTGGATCTGAAAGATGCATATTTTCATATTCCAATCAGACTCCACCACAAGAAGTTTTCAAGGTTCAGGCTAGCAACTAGTCACTATCAGTTCTTAGTCCCTCCCCTTTCGTTTCTCCTCCACTCCCAGGGTGTTCACAAAGTGCTTGGCTGTGGTGGCAGCATACCTTAGAAGCCAGGGAGTGCAGGTTTTCACCTACCTGGACAATTTGCTGTTCACAGGAAAATCACATCAGCAGGCCAGGGCCTCTCTCTTCCTGGCCCAGAGCACCCTGGAAGGTCTGGGGTTCCTCATAAATGAGCAGAAGACCCAGACAGAGCCAGTGCAAGTGCTGGAGTTCATTGGAGTAGAGTTGGATGCCTTCTGAGGGAGGGCCGTACTGCCTTAGCACAGGGTGGAAAGTCTTATAAATCTGGCAGAGTGCTTTGTCCTGCCAGCAAGACACTTCCTTCAGCTGTTAGGCCATATGGCCTCCTCCACAGCTCTGGTGGCAGGGGCCAGATTTCAAATGAGATACATTCAGTACCAGTTCAGGGCCCACTGGTTCCAAAAACGAGACCCCCTCTCAAGGCTGATGCCTGTGACAAAGTCTGTCTTAAGAGCTCTGGACTGGTGGAAGGAAGAAGGCAACCTCAGAGAGGGAGTGCCCTTCCAGCAGAGGTTTAACAACTGATGCCTAACTCCTAGACTGGGGACTTCACCTGGGCAACCTGACAGTAGGCAGAGTATGGTCCCCCCAGGAAATCTGGGGAACATAAACCTGCTGGAGCTCAAGGCAGTCTTCCTGGCTCTACAGTCTTTCACTCCCCAGGTCATGGGTCAGTCAGTCCAAGTCAGGACAGACACCACCACCATGTATTACATCAACAAATAGGGAGGTACAAGATCTCCAAAGCTCTGTACAGAAGCAGTGAAGATGTGGAACTGGCTTACTCCTTGGAAGTGCAACTCTCAGTAGTCCACCTGCCATGGAAGGACAATGTCTTTGCAGATTCCCTCAGCAGGATCAGCCAGGGGCATCACAAATGATCCTTTAGCAAACATGCACTGGGCACAGTATTCAGGTGATAGAGCACACTGGAGATAGATCTGTTTGCTTTCAGGAAGAATCACCAGCTTCCTCTTTTTTTGTTGCAGGCCTGCAGCAGTGTGCTCGGTCCCAGTGGATGCTTTAACTCTGGACTGGTCAGGAATATTCCTGTATACCTTTCCTCTACTGCTGAGGATGTTGTTGAAGCTGAGGAGCCTGTCGGCCACCGTGATACTGGTGGCTCCAGATTGGGTCAGGCAGGTTTGGTATTCCTTCCTCCTGGCCCCTCTCCATCAAACAACCCATCCATCTCCCACCGAGCACAGCTTACTGACAATGTCCCAGGGCAGAAACACTTTCACAAACCTCATGTCACTGCACCTCAAGGCATGGTTCTTGAAGAGGTAGAGTATTCTGACTCTCATCTTTTAGGGGAAGCCCTGAAAGTCCTTAGGATCTCTAGGAAGGCAGCTACTAGGAAAACCCATGCTTCCAAATAAGATTGTCTGTATGGTGCACCCATAAGCAGCTAAATCCTCTACAGGCAGACCTGCCCGCACTTCTAGATTACTTGGTCCACCTTCAAGCCTTGGACCTCAAGCCTTCTACCCTTAAGGTACACCTGACTGCTGTATCCCCCTGTGTCTCGGTCGGTGAGGAGAAAACTGTGGCTTCATGTACCATTTTCAGGAAATTCTTTAAAGGGCTCCTACACCTGCATCCCCCAGTTAGGGACCCAGTCCCTTCCTGGGATTTGAACCTGTGCATAGCAAAGCTCATGGAACCTCCCTTTGAACCCATGGCTACCGTTGATTTGAAGTAGGTCACCTGGAAGACGGTATTCTTGGTTGCCATGGTGGGTCTGCGAGCTGCAGGTCCTCTGCACAGACTCAAATTACACCATCTTCCACCAGGGACAAGGTAGTCCTTAGGACTAACTGAAAGTTTCTCCCTAAGGTGGTGTCTGAGTTTCACCTGAACCAGTCCATCTCTCTTCCAGTGTTTTTCACAGCAAAATCCAGTTCTGGTGAGCAGAGACTTCACAGCCTGAATGTTAAGAGGGCACTTAGTTACAACCTGGATCGTACTAAAGACCCAAGATCTTCCCACTCACAGCTGTTCCTCACATATGGTGAAGTGGGAAAGGGTAGGCCAGCCTCCAAGAGAACTGTTTCTCGCTGAATAGTCTCTTGCATACAGTTCTGTTACAGCAAAGTTGGCAAGCTGCCACCACAAGGCCTTAGGGCTCACTCTAGTCGTGGTACCTCTGCCTCTGTGGCAGCTGCAAGGGATGTACCTTTGCTGGAAATTTGTAAAACAGCTACCTGGAAAACAGTACACACCTTTACAAAACACTGTTGTCTGGATGTGCAGTCCAGAAGGGATGACAGTTTTGGCACTGCTGTCTTGCAGAACTTTCTCCCTAAATAGGTTCTGTACCCAGCCTCCCAAGGTACTGCTTTGTAGTCTGCAACAGTAAGCATAGTAAGGGATTCCTGGGGTTTGAAGAAAAAATTACTTAACATAGTAATATTGTTTCTTCCAAGGGATCCCTCACTATGCTTAACATTCCCACCCTACCTTCCCTTTCAAAACCTGGAAAAGGTTCTTCAAGAATCAGTTACTGTTCTTGTTCTCAGTTTTGCTTGAGCATTACTTCTTGCACTGTCTACAGTCAGTTTTTTGTTGTTTGATACACAACCTTAGTCTGCCACAGTTTGTACTGTGGGACCAATCTTTTGGAGTTTTTCGTTTTTTCCATTTTTGGGTGGGGGGGGTAGGTTAGCGAGCTTAGTGGTCACTACTCCCTGGCTGTTGAAATAAATCTGACGTTGGAGGGTAGGTTAGAATGCCACCACACGGCAGAGATTTGTATTTCATTCCATAGTTCACATAAAAATTCCACTCTCCGGGGCAGCTCAGGCTAACAGGCCGATTGCAACAGTAAGCATCCCCTGGAAGAAACAATATTACTATGGTAAGTAATTTTTTCATCTCCTTTCAGCGTGTTAGTACGTATTCAACCTATGAAGACTTGAAATAAGTGAAATTACATACTGGCTCAATGCTTTTTCATGGATATCATTCATTTTGCCATTTTTCGGAGGATCTTATTTTATATGTGTACAGCAGATTTTCACCAAATTAAAGGTACAGCAGTGGGAGCAAGTTTTAACCCAGGATATATGTACCTTGGCACATAAGAATCAGACATTGCTTTCTGTCAGGATGTCAATCCATTTTTTAGCTAGATACATCTGTGGTGCCAATATATTGATGCTGTCCTAATGGTATAGTGCGGTAACGGGGAGGAACTTAACAGTTTCATTGAGTTCCTGGAAAATTCCAACAAGAATTTGAAATTCACTGTAAATTGTGATTTGTATAAAACAGTTTCTAGGAGCGTGGATATGTTGTTCATCCACACTCTTTGGCATGTCTCCTTCTTCTTTAAATCTCATCGGAAGTCTTCAAGCTGGCTTCTCCCACCCAACCGGGTGGTATATATACCTCGGCTCCACTTGAGATCCAGATCTTCCTTTCCACTGAAGATTCAGGTTGCTCTCCTAGTGCTCACGCATTTGTAGGCTCTGGCTTTCAAACCGTCGGTTTTACTGAAAATTTGCATTTTTCGCATTAGCGATCGCAAGTTTGCTGCTTCTATCATGGAAGATAAGTCTTCCCCCAGATTTCGTCAGTGCCCTTGCAGCCAGAAGATGTCACGCACCGATCCCCTCACCACATGCGTTTATTGCCTCGATGTCGACCGTGACACCTTGAAATGCAATCTCTGTCTCTGTCTTTGCCTTTCATCTCAACGTCTTCGACGACCATCTCACACGCCTGAAGCTGGGGAGGCTGGAGAAGAGGAATTCTCCAGTGAAATCCAAGGAGGCTAGGTGTGCGGTTTTCTCGGCTTCAAGGATCCGCCAAGCAGTTAGAATACATGCAAGCATTCGAGGAGGAAGCGCGTCGTGCTGCGGATTCCTCTTGGAGCTTCTTCGTTCCACTCAACCTAGGCTCCACCTTCTCGGGTTCCTTCCGAGAGTTGTGCCAGTCTCTCCCGACCAAGGGAGAGGCACCTGCGGGCTCACACTCCTCTCTATCCCATAAGCGGGAGAAGGATCCGGGAGCATCCGTCTCGACGGAGACGTTCTTGGGAGCGGGAGAGATCTCTGTCCCAGGAGCATGTGGTCTCGATGTTGGTCGAGATCGCTTCTTCGGCCACTGGCTTTTCAGCCTTGCCGTCTGGCCAGTTGACCGCATTATCTGTCAACGAGGTGGAAATCATGATCGACCCCATCGATCCGATATCACTGACTCTGGTCAACGATTCCCTCGATCGAACCCCTAATCTGGTCTTTCCAGATGATGAGACCCAACGTGCTGGGACTCCAGTCGAAGATGTGGTCCCTGATCCCGGGAAATCACCGGTCCCGGCGGTGTCTCCTGAGCGACCAAGTCGGCCCGCCCGACAGGCCGAGGAAGAGCAATAAGCGCTCTAAAAAGAGGCGATGCCATCGGTTGTCCTCGTCCTCCTCGGATGAGGAGAGGCTCCGGCGGAAACTCTGTCGGCGCTACGAGGACCTCATGTGGCAACAGCTAATTCTGACCGGGCAGAAGCCCACTCCGGCTCCTACACTGGCCATTACCTGGCTTTTGCCTCCTAGGCTGAAGCTGACTCCCACGGAGCCGATTAAATCAGTTCCTCAGCCTGCAGAGCCGGCAAAACCACCTGTTTGGCCAAAAACGGTCTCTCCACTGATTGTGGTGGAACCACCGCCCAAACAGCCTGTGGGAGGGGCTCCTTCCAAGGAAGACAGACCAGACACCGGGTTTCCCCGGCGATTGTCGGTCACGGTCACCTCAGACAGCCCTTGGCGGATCGAAAGTGACCTAGGTGGTAGACCTTTATAACCGGATTCCTCGGATTCTGACATCACCGGCTTGCATTCACATCCAGGTGATGATGAATTGACCGTTGGCCTGGAGACGGAGGAAGGTCCCTCGTCTTTTCAAGGGATCCTTTGCCTCATCTCTGAATCTACAGGGATCCCCTGGAGCCAATCCAGAAAAAGGTGGAGTACCCTCTTACGGACATCCTTAAGAGAGGGGATTCCCGACAGAGGCCTTTTCTGTGGCTGAGGCTATTGTAGGCCTGGCCGTAGAACTTTGGCAGCGCCCTGCCTCTTGTCCAGTTCCATCTGCCCGCATGGTCTGCAAGTACGTGGTGCCTATGGGGTCCCTTGCGGGGTTCACAGAGCACCCTTCAGCCAAGAGCCTGGTGACCGTCTCTGTGTTCAGGCATACTGGCAGTTCTGCCGACACTGACCGACCTCTTGATGAAGAGTCCAAACTTCTGGACCATTCAGCCAGGAAGGTCTATGCGGCTTCTCCTTGGGCCTTCGTCAGGCAAGTTCAGCCGTCATCATGGCACCCTTCTCGAGTCACTAGACGAAGTCCTCCCACATCTCCCCGCAGACATGCAGACCACGGTCAAGCAGGTCCGGGATCAGGGCCGAGCTGTTGCCAAACAGCAACTTTAGACTGCCCTAGACATTAGGGTTCCTGTGCCTGCTCGATGGCTGCCGCAGTTACCTCTCATCGCAGGGCTTGGCTGAGGCTCTCCTCCTTTCCAGCGGATACCCAGCACAAACTAGCTGACGTGCCCTTCCTCGGGACCGACTTGTTCGGCCCAGGAGTGGCCGGGTCACCTTCAGCGCATTGAGCAGTCCAATGCCACCTTGAACGCTACTTCTACCAAGAGTTTTTCGGGCAAGAACCAGCAGAAGAAAAAGAAGAAGCCTTTTTTGCATTCTTCCTCTGGGGCTCAGCAGTCCTCCTTCCAAGGTGGACAGCAGCAACAGCAGCAGGCTCAGACTTGGCACCCCTGGCCCAAGCCCGGACCCCAACAGGCCTGTAAAGGAGGCTGAGGTTCAGGTCCTGAATACTCCTCCTCCAAGCCTACTCAGTGATGGGGCGGGGGTGGTCAACCCCTCTCCCATCACCTCAGCTCTGGATCCTCCCGTGGGGGGCCGGCTCCTCCACTTCCTTTCCACCTGGTCTGCTGTCACTTCAGACAGGTGGGTTCTCGAAGTCGTCAGTCAGGGACTGCCTCTGGAATTCGAGCAGTACTGTCCAAGCCAAGCCCCTCGGGAGGAAAGAGTATCCGCCCAGACCCAGTCGGCTCTCCGAGACGACATCGCTCAGCTACTCCTCGAGGCAGTAGCTCCAGTGGCGGATACTTCAGTAGACTCAGGCTTTGTCTCCAGGTACTTCCTGGTGCCCAAGAGGACGGGGGGCTGGTGCCCCATTCTAGATCTGCACGACCTGAATCAGTATCTCGGGTCATGCACCTTTCGGATGGTCACTCTGTTCCAGATCATCCTTAGAGCGAAACATGTGGTTCTGTTCACTGGATCTGCAGGACACAATCTTACTTCGAGAGGGCTCTTGCAGTAGGTAATTACATATTGGACTGATGCCGGCAGGTGGCAGGACCCCACGGAAAAATTTCTAGCTAGCAGTCCCTGGCGAGGGACCGCCCCCACGTCAGGTGACCGGCATTAGGGGACGTCGGTATAAAGGGGCGGTCCCTGATGCCCGCCTTCCAGTTCTTTCCCGCCGTTAGCCTGTGCAGCGCCTCATGGAAAAGTTTGTGCTTCGTCAGCCCTATCTTCGTCGTTATTTTTACAGAAATAATTGCTTTTTTTCGACTAATGTCAGGTACCATCGTCGGTGTGTGTCGTCCTCTACACCCTCCGAGCACAAAAATAAGTGCGATTCGTGCGGTGCCCAACTACCGCACATGGATGGCCATTCCCTGTGCCTGTTCTGCCTAGGCCCCAATCACCCGGTCGAGAAGTGCCAGCACTGCCTCAGCTTCAACGCAGCTACCCGGAAAAGGTGGCAGCAATCCCTGGAAGCCCGTATTTTGAAGAAGAAAATGAGTTCAATGGAAAAGGAGCTCAAAAAACTGAGGCAGGCGTCCACTTCCCCTGAAGGCCATCGGAAGAAGAAGAAGAAGAAGAAGGAGAGGCACCAGGACAAGGGTTTTCTACCGTCTCCCTCGGGAGTCGCTGGGACACAGGTAACGCCCCCACAGGATCGCTCCTCAATGGCCGCCCCAGAGGTTTCTGAAGGCGTGGCCCGCCTGTCTGGCTCGGCGCTCGCGGCCTTGCAGTGCCTCCGGGCAGTGGAAGCCTCCGCCCCTGGTTGACCACAGGCTTGCGACCTACTGCCCTGCGGCGCTCCGGTAAGTCGGTCTGCCGGCTCCTCCGGCGTCCGCCCAGAGAGGGCGGTAGAGTCCAACCCTTCGGGCGGCGACGGTCTCCACTCCACCGACCAGGCTGATCCTCTGCTTAACCTGCCTCGGTGATGGCTCTCATAAGTCGGACGTCGGCTCCTCCGGGCGCCCGCCGAGGCTCGCCTCAACCACCACGTCCAGCTCATCCGGCGTCCAGCTGGCGAAGGAACTCCGACGGACGACCCTCCCAGGTCCGCTATACCTCGCTCCCCGCGAGCCTTCGCTGCCGCCTGGGGACCCAGAGTTCCCAGCCCAACCCCGGGATTTCTCCTCCATCCCCGGCGACGCTAGCTCTTCCTCCTCCATCAGTCCTTCCTCCACCTGGTGTGCCGGATCTGATCGGCTGCTCCCGGACGCCGCCCTCCGACATTGGTACCTCCTGCTGACCCACGCCGTCCTACCGACTCGGGAGACATCCCGCTCTGGTCGGGCCTCCAATGTGGACCCGCCCATGAGGCCACCGGCGGGCCGTCTGCTCCGGCAGCCCCCCCGGCTCCCGGGTACCCTCCGTCCTATCCGACACCGGCGTACCCGGGACCGCAGTATCCGGCGCCACAGTACCCGACACCAGGCTACCCGCAGCCGGGTTTTGGATATGCTCCATACGGTTATAACCCGTATCCTTATCCCCCAACCCCTCCTCCTCCACAGCCCTTGCGGCCTCCGGTGGACCTGCAGGAGACTCTGGCCTCCTGGTGGGCTGAGGCCAAAGCTCAGCTCACCAAAGAGGTCGAGAGCCACCTTCCGACGATGGTGCCATCCCAGGTTCCCATACGTACGAGGCGGCACACTCCCTCACCACCTCTGGATTCCAGGGTTCTTCTGTCTGGATACAGAGAAAGGCAGGACACGCTTCCCCAGGGACTTCCCAAGGGGTCCGTTCCTCCCCCGGGTCGGGAAAGGGAATCTTTTTCCTCTTTATCCTCCTCTTCACCCTCGGACTCCTCAGATTCTTCCGACGATTGCTCCGAGAGAGATGACGAGCCACGCTCTCCGTCGAAGCCCAGGCCAAGGACTCCTCTGAAGTCTCCTCCGGAGGATCCTTCTTTTACGGAGTTGCTTAGGAAAATCCAGGAGGTTCATCAGTGGCACTCCCTGGAACCAGATCCTCAGCGTCTGAAACTCTCTGCACATCTGGATCTGCCCGTGCCAGCTCCTACCTTGGTGCCACCCTGGATAGAGCCTCACACCGACCTCGTTACCACAATATGGAAACAGCCGTCGGCTTTAGCCCCACTTCCTAGAAAGTCGAACAGGCTATATCAGGCTCCAGAGGGTGTTGATTTCCTGGATTCTCACCCTCGTGCCGACTCAGTTGTGATTAGCGCCGCTCACGGCCAGTTGGCAAACCCCAAACATCTTAGCTCATCACCACCCGATAAGGAATCACACCTTCTGGACCAGTATGGGAGAAAGTTTTACGCTTCCTCCACGCTGGGGATCAGGGCCCTGAACTATGTTGGCCATATGGGGGACTACCAGAAGGCCATTCTGACTCAGGTGGAAGCCAAATTGGACTCCTGCCTGACTCCCAAGTCAAGCAGGAGTTGGCTGATCTTGTCCGCTCTGCTCGTTCGGCCAGTCGCCACATGCTTCGTGCGACATACGATGCAGTGGACACTGCTGGGCAGAGCTCAGCTTTCGCTGTAGGCCTACAGCATCATGCTTGGCTCCGTGTGTCAGGGTTGGTCCCGGAGGTGCAATCTGCTATCCAGGAAGCACCCTTCTGGGGGTCGGTGCTTTTCGGGGGTAATGTCAAGGACATCATCACCAATTTGCAAGAGAAGGACGGCACTGAAGTCCGAGATTCCATGTACTGTCCCCATCAGCAGCAGCGCCTGGCCCCTTTCGCAGAGACGGGAATCGCCGGGCTAAACCCAGGAAGGCGGGCCACAAAACGCCGGGCCCCCACAGCTGCCAAGCCCCCGCCCAAAAAAAAAGCAGGGTGCTTCAGCTGCGGCGCTGCCCCACACCACCTGACTCCTTTCCTCTCCCACTGCCTCCGGACTCCCCGGAGGAACCAGTAGGAAGGAGGTTTTCCCTCCACCTTCCGGGATGGGAGAGGATAACCACAGATTCTTGGGTGCTCCAGCTCATAGCAGGACACTCGATAGAGTTTCTTCAGAAACCACCTTGCCACCCCTCTGAAGTCATCGTATTCACGGAACATCTTCTCTTGGTCCAGAGGAAATTTCGGCTCTCCTGCTGAAACAAGCAATAGAACCCGTCCCCCTTCATCTGCAAGGGACTGGTTACTATTCTCATTTCTTCCTGGTCCCAAAGAAGACAGGAGATCTCAGACCAGTTTTGGATCTCAGTTCCCTGAATCTTTTCATAGAATACAAAAGGTTCAGGATGCTCTCTTTGCAGAGCCTTCTGCCCCTCCTCCGGCCGAGACAATGGCTGTGTGCTCTGGATATGCAGGATGCTTATCTGCACATTCCCATTCGCCCATCTTATCGCAAATACCTTTGTTTTGCATTCATGGGGGGACCACTGCCAGTTCAAGGTGCTCCTGTTTGGTCTATCCTCGGCCCCCCGAGTGTTTACCAAATGCCTGGCAATGGTGGCGGCCCACCTGCATACCAGGGGAGTGCAGGATTTCCCGTACCTGGACGATTGGCTCCTGGCGGCCTCAACCAGGGAGGAACTCCTGCGTTCCCTCTCCCTTACCCAGCAGGTTTTTGCCTGCCTGGGTATTACCATCAACCATTCCAAGTCTCATCTGGTCCCATCTCAGAGACTACAGTTTATTGGGGCGATTCTCGATACTACCACAGGCAAGGCCTTCCTGCCTCCAGACAGGGCGTCCACCCTCCAGACCCAGATAAGTCTGATGTCCGACCACAGGACAGTCTCTGCGAGGTCGGTCCTTCGTCTTCTCAGGCTCATGGCAGCTGCTATCCCAACGGTTCCCCGTACTCGACTCCACATGAGAATTTCTCAGTGGACTCTATGCTCCCAATGAGATCAGCTAGTGGATGATCTAGATCACCCAGTTCTGGTCTCCTCGACGATGCTTCGAGACTTGCAGTGGTGGATGGTTTGAGAGAACCTGTTTCGGGGAGTTCCTTTCTTTCGTCCTCCCCCCCCCTCCCAGACTCTAACCACAGACGCCTCGGGCGAAGGTTGGGGAGCTCATCTAGGTCCTCATCAGACCCAGGGCTGCTGGTCCAAGCTAGAACAAGCTGTCCACATCAGTGTGCTCGAGCTTCGGGCAGTGTTGTATGCTCTCCAAGCCCTTCACCAGTACATCCTTCCCGGCCACCTAGCCGTCAGACGGACAACATGTGCGTGGTGTGGTACATCAACAAACAGGGAGGGACTTGGTCCTAACCTCTTTGCAGGGAGGCAATGAGGGTTTGGGATTGGGCAACAAAACACGACCTTCACCTCATGGCAGTTCACGTTCCGGGAGCTGACAACACCCTGGCAGACAAGCTAAGTCACTCTTCTGCTCTGACTCACGAGTGGGAACTGGACCAAGGGGTCCTAGACAATATCTTCCGACTTTGGGGAACACCACAGGTCGACCTGTTCACATCCCCTCTAAACACAAAACTTCCCGTCTTCTGCTCGCTCGTTCCAGAGTGAGGCGCTTTTTGGAGCGATGCTCTGTCTCTAGACTGGAAGGACAGATTCGTCTATGCCTTTCCCCCAGTTCGTCTTATCCCACAAGACTCGCAGAAACTAGCTTCAGAAGGAGCATGAATGATTCTGATTGCTCCTTTCTGGCCCAGGCAAGTTTGGTTCTCTCTTCTACAACAATACTCAGAGGATCCTCCTCTTCCTCTTCCTCTCTCTCGAGGTTTACTGACCCAAGATCAGGGGACCCTGGTCCATCCAGGCCTCAAATCCCTTCAACTGCATGCATGGCTCCTGCAGACTTAGCCCAATCCCATTTTGGAGTGTCTCCCAGAGTGGCGGAGATTTTGGGGGAGGCCAGAAAACCCTCCACCAGATCCACTTATGCCATGAAGTGGAAAAGATTCACTATCTGGGCTGCTTCCAAGAACATGGAACCCTTCTCCTGTTCAGCGGGGCTTCTGCTGGAATGTCACGCCATCTGTTTGACCTGGGCCTCAGTCATTCTTTCTCTGAAGGTACACATGGGCATCTTGGCTCACCGTGTTCCCTTTTGCAGACAAGCTGGCTCAACTGGAGGTCTCTAAGACCTTTCTCAGAGGGGTCCTCCATTTGAGGCCCCCCATCCGCATTCCTGCCCCTTGGACTTGAACTTTGTCCTCGAGAAACTTACTCTCCCTCCCTTCGAACCTGCAGCTTCTGCGGATTTGAAGTTCCTTTTGTGGAAGACTCTCTTCCTGGTAGCCATTACTTCTGCTCAGAGAATTTCCGAGCTCCAGGCCTTGATGTGCAAAATCCCATACTTGATTTTTCACAAGGAACGTGTTGCTCTTCGCACGAATCGTAAGTTTCTTCCTAAAGTAGTAGCAGAGTCTACTTTAAATCAGTCCACAGAATTACCTGCTTTTTTCACGCGGTACTCTAATCAAGGGGAGTATTTACTCCACACTATGGATGTTCACCGGATTCTGAGATACTACACCAACAGGACGAATGATCTCAGAAAGACTGATCAATTGTTTGTCTCTTTTGCTCATAAAAGGGAAGGCAATGCTGTTTCCAAGCAGTGCCTATCTAAGTGGTTGGCTCATTGCATCACTTTCTGTTATGACAAATACAACAAGAGGAGGGGTGGAAGAACAATGGAGGAAAAATCAAAACTGCCATCATGGAGGCAACAAGCCTTTGTGTGAAACAAATAAAGAAAACCAAGTAGAACACAAAAACACTATCGTTCTCAAAAGAGGTGTCAGGGAAGGTTAAGGAGAAAAAGGCTATATTCAGAAAGTATAAGGAATCACAGATGGAGCACGACAGGGAACTGTATCAATTAAAGCAGAAAGAAGTGGGGAAGGCAGTCAGAAAAGCAAAGGCCCAAACTGAGGAAAAGATAGCCAACTCAGTTAAGAAGGGGAATAAAACCTTTATAGGTACATTAGGGAGCATAGAAATGTTAAGGAGAGGATAGGAAGATTAATAAAGGAGAAGGAGGTTGGCAGAGGGGAGACAGTGAAAAGGCAGAGATACTTGAATGAATACTTTGCTCAGTATTCAAAAGAAGAAGAGGAGGAGTTACCTAAACCAAACAGTAGAAGCACTCTGGGTAGTGGGTTGACACTAGTCCATTTACAGAAGAAAGAGTCTGAAAGAACTCCTAAAACTCAAGGTGGACAAAGCAATGGGGCCTGACGAGATTCACCTCTAGAATCCTAAAAGAGCTAAGGGAGGACCTAGTGACACCACTAACCACACTTTTAACAAATCATGGGAAGATGGGGTGGTACCTGAGGACTGGAGAGGGCAGATGGGATTCCTTCACAAAAGTGGGAGTAAGGCAGAAGGGAAACTACAGACTGTTAGTTTGACCTCAGTGGTGGGAAAATGATGGAATACTTCTGAAAGAATTATTCAGTACCTAGAGGCTAAAGCGGGCACAGGACCCAAAGCAGCATGGATTCACAGCAGGAAGGTCATGTCAGACTAATCTAATCAATTTCTTTGACTGGGTGACCAAAGTAATAGACCAGGGAGGCTGTGGTATGGCCTACCTAGACTTTAGAAGGCATTTGACACAGTCCCCACAAAAGATTAATAATCAAGTTAGCCAGCCTGGAGTGGGTCCCAGAGGTGGTAGCCTAGGTAACAAACTGGCTGCACAACAGGACACAAGAAGGTAATAGTTAGATGGAACACATTCTGAAGAAAGGTACTTGGTGAGTTACTGTACCTCGGGGCTCAGTACTGGGTCCAGTCCTCTTTAACGCCTTTATAGGTGACATTGCAGAGGGTCTGAAGAAGAGGTTGACCTCTTTGCAGATGACACAAAGATCTGTAACAGAGTTGATACACAAGGGGGGTAGAAAGAATGAGAAGGGACTTGGCAAGGTTAGAGGAATGGTCACACATATGGCAATTTAGATTCAATGCAAAGGAGTGCAAAGTAATGCACCTGGGAAATAAAAATCCAGGAAAAGAGTACACAATAGCAAGGGAGGTACTAACGACAACAGTAATGGAAAGAGATCTGGGTGTAGTCATATCAGATGACCTAAAGGTAGGCAAGCAATGTGAGAAGTCAGTAAGGAGAGCCAGGGGGATACTGGGATGCATAGGGAGGGGCATCACAAGTAGAAAGTGCTTATCCTTCTGTACAGACAGTTGGTGAGACGCCATCTGGAGTACTGCATGTAGTTTTGGAGACCTCATCTACGCAAGGACATAGACAGGATGGAAGCAGTCCGGAGGAGGGCAACTAAAATGGTGCAGGGTCTACATCAGAAACCATATGAAGAGAGACTGAGAGAGCTAATATATACCTTGATGAAAGGAGGGACAGGGGACATGATAGAAACTTTAAGTACCTCAAGGAATCAACAGTCCAGGAGGGTAGCATCTTTCAGAAAAAGAGATGTGTAAGAACAAGGGGCACAATTTAAAGTTAGAGGGAGGGCGGCAAGAGGGGTGATGTGAGGTAATTTTTTCCACGGAGAGGTGGTGGACGCGTGGAACCGCTTTCCTGTAGAGGTTGTGGGGTCTAAAACAGTGGGGAATTCAAACATGCATGGGACAGACATAAGGCAATTATAGTGGGGGGTTGCAGGAAGTAGGCTGTTGGTTAACTAGAATCTGTAGCTTATCCAATAGGTAGGGAAATGGGCAGACTGGGTGGGCCAAGTGGTCCTTCAAACACCATGAAGTCTTGCTATATTATAACAATAGCAGTCAGCCACTGCAGCTGAACTGCCCCGGAGAGGAAGGAGTTAACTCCAGAAGATCTGGAGTTCTAAAGCGCGAGGGCGCCAGCTCAAAGTTTCATCTGGCAGTTTCAAATGAAACTGTCAGATTTCATTCGCTTCACCGGAACAGTCGCCCGGAGAGCAGCTCCTTCAGCTCGTTCGCTCTCGGTTTAAAAGAGTAGTTTTCGGTTCATTTGAACCGGCAAAAGTCATTATTTTTACCGTATTTCGGTTCTAAAGCTCTATCTGGTAAACCGTAATACAAAATTCAAGTCTGTGTGGAAAATTAATTATCGGTTCGGTTTGAACCGATCGCTTGGTTTTTCTGCCTTTAAAACTGTACTGTGGGTTTTAGAGTGCGGTTCCGGTTCTTATTTGCCTAAAAACCGAAATTATTACGGCTTTTTCAATACCCGATATCGTGTTAGAACCGATAAGGGTGTCTTGCCTGGTACTGCCACTCGTGCGGGCAAGTTTTTGGTTAGGCTGGCATTATGTCTGAGAAACCCAAAAGAAAAACCGGGCCCACTGGGTTTCAACACTGTGATGTCTGTGGGGACCCACACACCACTTGTGTCTATTGTCTGGGGGCTGACCACCTCCTGTCAGACTGCCAGGTGTGTAAAAATTTCCCTGCAGCCACCCTGGAGAAGAGATTGGGCCGGCTCATTGCATCACCTTCTGTTATGACAAGTACAAGAAGACCCTTCCGGGTCAAGTAAGAGGCCACTCCACAAGAGGAGTAGCTGCCTTAGCGGCTTGTTTCAAGAATGTGTCCGCGGCAGACATCTGTGCTGCCGCCACCTGGACTTCCGTCCATACCTTTACTAAACAGTACAGTTTGGATGTTGCCTCTCGCCATAGAGCAGGCTTCGGGCTGGCTGTTCTGCAAGGCCTCTTATCTTGGAGGCTTGCACAGCTTAGAACTGCTTTTAGAGTAGTCCTCCTCCCGGTGCCTTCTTTGTTCCAGACTGCTTGGGATTCCAGTCCTGTATGTGTATTTCATTGCAAGAGCCCTCTCAAGTAAGATAGTACAGTTATGTAAGAACTTCATCGTAACAGTAGATCTTCGAGAGGCTTTTGCAGGTAACACTTTCCCGCCTCCATCCCCTTAGGCTTTTTTCAGCTTCTTTCCAGTGAGGGAAATATCCAATCTCTATCTCGTCCGGCCTTTTCTGCCCGTGTGGGAAAGAACTGAAAGGAAGGCGCCAGGGACCGGCCTCTTTATATCGACACGTCCCTGACGCCGGTCACTTGATGGGGCGGTCCCTCGCCAGGGACTGCTAGCTAGAAATTTTCCAGGTTCTGCCTGCCGTCGAAGGCCAGTCCAATATGTATAATTTTCACTGCAAGAGCTTCTCTCTAAGATCTACTGTTACGGTAAGTTCTACATAACTGTATTTTCTTTCATTCCCAGTCCGTCTGCTCCCCATCATCAGTGGTTCCTTCTGCTCAGGGCCTAAGGGACCCTGTACGAGTTCCAAGCCATGTTCAGCCTGTCATCGGCCCCACGGGTCTTCACCAGATGCATTGCAGTGGTGGCAGCCCATCTCAGGCATCGGGTGGGGGGGTGTCAGGCTTTATCCTTACCTCGATGATTGGCTCCTAGCAGGATCCACCCAGCAGGAGGTGGAGAGGTCCAGGGACCTGGCCCTCCAGACCTGCTTCCAGCTTGTCCTCCTGATCAACGAGGCCAAGTTGGAACTCATGCCTTCTCAGGTGATGGGCTTCATCAGGGCAGAGCTCGACTCTTGTCAAGCCAGAGCTTGGCTCCCGGTGGACAGAGCAGAGGTTCTTTCCTTGTTTGCCCAATCATTCTGGTTGGGCAATTGCGCCTGCCCTGGACTTTCTGTGCCTGTTACATGGCGTATGCACCAGTGGTCCATTGGGTCTGGTCAGACATGCGCCCTCCAGTGGGAGCTTGTCGCCCAGTGAACTCAGTGCCACAGTCATTTTGACCAGCTGGTCACTGTAACCCAGATGATGACGCTTTCCAATGGTGAACGCCCCAGAACGTGTTGCAGGAAGGATCCTGCTTTGTCACTTCCAGAGCTGGCTGTTGTTCTGATGACCGGATGCCTCTCTCATGGGCTGGGAGCTCACATGGGGACAATAGGCCTATGGGTTCTGGGACCCCTCCTGAGGAGTCCCGATGCCACATCAGCCTGTTGGGTCAGAGCGGTCGGACTGGCACTGTCAGCTTTCGCGCCTCAGCTCCGGGGTCAAGTGGTTCAAGTCCAGACAGACAAGCCATGTACTACCTCAACAAGCAGGGCAGCACGCACTCCCATCTGCTATGCAAGGAGGCGCTCCAAATCTGGACCCTCGACAGACGGTTGGAGGCGGATCTCCTAGCCATCCATGTTGCAGGAGTCTCGAACCAACTGGTGGATGCTCTCAGCCGCTTAGGCCAGACATCCCACGAGTGGTCTCTCCACCTAGAGACAGCTTACAATCTTTTCTCCCATTGGGGCAAGCCGTTGGTGGACCTGTTTGCCTCCAGGGAGAACACTAAGCTGAGTCTGTACCATGCCCACCCTCCTCAGCAGGGCTCACTGCAGGGGGATGCTCTTCTCGAGGCGTGGACCCCAGGTGGCCTTCTCTGCGCCTTCTCTCTCCATTTCCCTTGATCCACAAGGTGTTACTCAAGGTGAGGAGAGAGACAAGGCGAAGGGTGATCCTGGTAGCCCCCAGATTGGCCCCCGCCAGTTCTAGTATCCAGATCTCCTCAGCCTCAGCTGCAGGGCCCCGGAGCGGCTTTGTACACACCTGGACCTGATATCATTGAACCAGGGGAGGGTTTTTGATCTGACCTTCAATCCTGCACCTCACAGCCTGGTACCTGAGCTGCCAGAGTTCCAGGTTCTGGGGTCTTTCCGAGGATGTCTACACCGTGGTGGAAGCATTTTGTATGAATCGACTAGGGAAGAAATATGCCTCAAATGAAAAGGTTTTCCATTTGTCGTGGGTAAGAGTTTGGACTTGATTATCCTGCTCTGTGGCTACCATTCTAGACTACCTTGGTCTCTTTCCAAAGGGGGTCTACAGTCATCGACCCTTAGGGTGCACATGGCAGCCATTTCTGCTTACCGGGCGCAGGCCAGTCAGCTGACTTTGGCTCAGGAGACAGTGGTCAGGCACTTCTTCAAAGGCCTGGATCACATATGCCCTCCATTGCGTGAACCTCCACCTCCGAGGGATCTGTTGCTGGTTTTGGCAAAGCTCATGGGCAAGCCTTTCGAACCCATGCACAAGTGTGAGCTCTCACATTTGTCATGGAAGACAGCCTTTCTGGTGGCTATCACGTCAGCCAGAAGGATGGGGAACTCCAGGCGCTTTCGGTGGACTCGCCTTATCTGGTCTTCCAGGGACAAAGTTGTCTCACGCCCACCCCGAAATTCCTTCCCAAGGTTTCAGAGTTTCACCTTAACCAGGTGTTGACTCTGCCGGTTTCCTCACCCTAACTACACCGGATCGCGAGTACAGGCTCCATACTCTGACCTGAGACGGGTTTCTCCATATTATAAGGAGAGGACGCATGAAATTTGGGAGAGGTTCGCCAGCTGTTTGTCACCTCACGCTTGAAGCCGCTTGGCCGGACCTGCAGCCAAACGGACCATTGCGAGATGGATTACATCTTGCATAGGTCTGTGCTATGAGTTGGCGGGCAAGGAGCCTCCCAGAGGGATAAGAGCTCATTCTACCCACCATACTGCTGCATTGGTGGCTGCTTCCAGGGACATCCCTATCCAGAAGATCTGTCGGGCTGCTACCTGGAAGTCAGCAAACACCTTCATTACCCACTACCACATCGACCTTGAGTCACGCCGGGATGCTGGTTTTGGGGCCTCGGTTCTCCAATCTCTGTTTCCCAAATAGGGGGTGTGCACCTTACCTCCCTCCCTCCTTCCGGAGAACTGCTTGGAGTCTTCTGGAGAGTGTGGATGAACAACATATCCGCGCTCCTAGAAGAACAGGTTACTCACCTGTAACAGTAGTTCTAGGAGTGGTATATGTTGTTCATCCACATGCACCCACCCGACGTCCCCGGCTTTAGGCGCACCTCCTTGCTTCCAGCGGGCTAAGATCTGGCATCATGGAGCAGAGCCGAGGTAGTTACCACCCCGGTGGGTGGGAGGAGCCAGCTTGAAGACTTTCCGGCGAGATTTAAAGGGGAAAGGGACATGCCGGAGAGTGTGGATGAACATATACCACTCCTAGAACTACTGTTACAGGTGAGTAACCTGTTCTTTTCTGTTCGCTGTTAAGACAGAGAGGTTTCTTTACGCCTTCCCTCCCTTTCCTCTCGTCCAGAGAGTTCATTTGAAATTACAGGCCGAGGGGGCTCGATGATTCTAATCGCCGCACTGTGGCCTCGGCAGATTTGGTTCCCACTACTTCAGCGGTTATCCACGGAACCTCCAATCCCGCTGACAATATGCTGTCAGTTGCTGTCCCAGGATGAGGGCCAGCTGGTCCATCCCGATCTCGGTCTTTGTGCTTCATGCTTGGCTCCTGGATGTAGCAAAGTCCAGATATGGGTGTCTCCTTAGATGTAGCAGACGATTTCGTTAAACGAGGAAGCTCTTCATGTGTCTACTTATGCTATGAAGTGGAAGTGTCTGCTTATGGGGCTATCTCACCATCTGGATCCCATTACCTATTGGGTGAATTCAGCATTGCAGTATTTCCTCTCCTTATACCAACAAGGCTTGAGCTACTCCTCCATAAAGGTGCACATGTGGGCCATCTCTGCTTATCATGCCCTTTTGAGAGATAGAACCTTGGCCCAATTGGATGTGGCCTACATCTTTTTACGCGGGATTCTACACATGAGATCTCCCATTCGGGATCCTATCCCACCCTGGGACCTCCTGTTTGTATTGGAGAAGCTTGCTCTTCCCCCCCCCATTTGAACCTGCAGCAGACTGTGAGATGCGTTATCTTTCCTGGAAGGTTTGCTTTTTAGTCGCCATTACGTCAGCTCGAAGAGTTTCCGAGCTTCAGGCTCTGATGTGTAAAGAGCCGTATTTAATTTTTCATAGGGAAAGGGTTTCTCTAGGAATCTAAGTTCTTCCTAAAGGTGGTCTCGAGTTGACCCTCAACAGTCAGTTGACTTCCAGTTTATTTCCTTCTCCTCAAATAGAAGGGAAGCTATCTCACACTTTGACGTCCAGGACGCTGAGGTATTACCTTCTCGAACGTGTTAATCACTGTAAATCGGAGTAACTGTTTGTGGTATTTATGCTTCAAACTCTGGGTAAACCGGTGTCCAAGCAGACCGCTTCAAGTGGATTGTCCTCGCATTACTTTCTGTTATGAGAAGCACAATATTCCCCTCCGGCGCCGTTAGGGGTCATTCCACCCAGAGGAGTGTCTGTTTCTTGCACCGCCTGCAGAATGTCTCTATTAGGACATGCGTGGCTGCTACCTGAATTCAGTGCATACCTTCTAGTTAATTACAGCTTGGACATTGTATCCAGACACCTGCATGTGGCTTCAGCCTGGCAGTCCTTCAGGGACTCTTGTCTTGATTTGCTGTGTCCAGCTTCTTCTTCCACCTCCCAGGATCGGATACCTCCTTGGCGAGGAACTGCTGGGATTCAGTCCTGATTATGACCTGCTGCAAGGAGCTCCCCCTCGGTAAGACAGTTTGATTACAAGAACTTGCTGTAACAGTAGATCTCTGAGAGGAACTCTTGCAGCAGGCGTTGCTTTCCCGCCCTCCATCCCCCAAAATGAGGTGTGCAGATCGTCATCTTTAGGCTTCGCCTCCTTCCCTTGTCAGGGCTAGTTCGTGGGTCTTGGCGGGGGAACAGAGGTGGAGGTGGAGCTGGGTCCTCCCCCCTTTTATACCAGGGCTGACGTCAGGGTGGAGCCGACGTCAGGGGCGGTCCCTGCTGGGTACTGCAGGCTGAGAAGTTTTCCGGTGGGTCCTAATGCCTGCGGCATAGTTCTTATTGTAATAGCCTACTGCAAGAGTTCCTCTCGAAGATCTACTATTACGGTAAGTTCTTACGTAACTGTGCTTTCCCTTGCCCATGTACCCCGGCTTGCTGTCCCAGGACCAGGGCACTCTAGTCTATCTGGACCTCAGGTCCCTGCATCTCCATGAGTGGCTCCACAGACCTAGCCATTGCCTGCTTGGGGTCTCCTCTAGAACTTCACAGATGTTGTGGTGGCCTTGAGAAACCCCTCCACCAGAGCCACTTATGCTATGAAATGGAAGCGTTTTTCCATTTAGGCCCTCCTTTAACCTGCCGGTCAGATCAAGTTCTAAGTACCTCCTTTTTCCCTTTTTGGATTCTGAGCTTGGGGTACTCCTTGAGAGTACACATTATGCTGATCTCACGCACTACATGCACCTATTGAGGGCAAGGCTATCGCTTAGCTTGAGGTGTCCCACATTCTCCTGCAGGGCATATTTGCATCTCAACCTCCCATTCGGA
The DNA here is from genome assembly GCA_016271365.2 of Neoceratodus forsteri. Taxonomy (NCBI): domain Eukaryota; kingdom Metazoa; phylum Chordata; order Ceratodontiformes; family Ceratodontidae; genus Neoceratodus; species Neoceratodus forsteri. The sequence goes on along the minus strand of JADMNL010000036.1, from coordinate 58,438,376 downwards.
CCCTGTGCCTCCTTGGGACCTTTAACTTTATTGTTGAAAAAACTCACTCTGCCTCCCTTTGAACCAGCTGCGCTTTCTGTCTTGGAAGACGCATTTTTTTAGTTGCTGTTACTTCTGCTCGAAGGATTTCTGAGCTCCAGACTCTGATGTGTAAAGAGTCTTATTTGGTTTTTCACAAAGACAGGGTAGGGTGTCTTTGCGTACTAATCCTAAATTTCTCCCTAAGGTGGTGTTGTTTACTTTGAATCAGTCCATCCACCTGCCTGTTTATTTTCCTGAGTACTCTAATCAGGCGGAAGCGTTGCTCTATACTTTGGATGTTCACAGGACACTGCAGTACTGTACTAACCACACTAAGTCTGTTAGAAGGACTGATCAGTTGTTTGTTTCATTTGCCCCCAAGAGAGGGCGCTTCAGTTTCTAAGCTGTGTTTATCTAAGTGGTTAGCAAATTGCATTGTTTACTGCTACAGCAAGTACAACAAACCTCTTCCGGGGAGGGGGAGTCAAAGGCCATTTCACTCAGTATGGCTGCTCCACGGCTTGATTCAGGAATGTGTCTGCTGTGGGCATTTGTGCAGCTGACACTTGGAGTTCTGTCCACACTTTCACCAAACACTACAGTCTGGACATCGCCTGTAGGCGCAGGGCCAGCTTCAGCCTGGCAGTCCTTCAGGGCCTTCTCTCTCCTCAGTTGCTGACTGCCGTTCTGTTCCTCCTCCTGGTGGCATTATCCCAGTGCTAACTGGTACTGCTTGGGACTCGGTTCTACCTGTGTGGCCTGCTGCAAGAACTTCCTTGAAGTAAGATAGTACAGTTACGTAAGAACTTACTGTAACAGTAGATCTTCAGGAGAAGCTCTTGCAGCAGGCCCTGTTTTTCTCTCCTTCCTTCCCCCTGCTGTTCCTTCTCTGTTGCAGAGGTTTCTGCTTTTCTTGGCTCTCAGGATATCTGCCTCGGTTCTACATCAGCTGGCTGTGCAATGTCCCCAGTGGGAGAACTGGGGTGGTGCTGGGGGCCACTCCTTATATAGCCTAGACTGACATCACGTGACTGACATCGGCAGGGGATGGTCCTGAAGACTGCTAGCTAGAAGTTTTCTGTGTGGTCCTAGTGCCTGGCAGCATAGTCCTACCTGTGTGGCCTGCTGAAAGAGCTTCTCTCAAAGATCTGTTATGGTAAGTTCTTGCGTAACTATACTTTTTCGCGAGGGGTATAGCCACAATATTGTGGCAGAAAGTAAGCTACAAGTGAGAGAAATAAACCACACTGAACATTTGACTTACAGAGATGAAATGGTGAATGATAGCCCTACTTTTAGTACCACATATTGATACAAGGCACAGGAAATTAGAGCCACATTACTTAAGAACTGGCACATACTGTGTACAGAGCAAGCATTTGAGGTAATTGTTTGTAATCCATCTAGATTTGCCTTTAGGAGCAGTACCAATATCTGTGACAGACTTATATGTAGCCTCCCCCCATGGGTGTGGCCATTGAATGTTTTGTCCACAAATGCAGAGGACTGAATTTTTCAGTACAGTTAATGCCCCCAAGACTTACAAAATTCTAAAAGTTTCATTAACTGTACAACTGAAAATGTAGTCTGTATCTTCTTTGAGGATATCCTAAGCAGGCCACGCTTTGAACTATATCCACATCAGCACTAGGACCACATGGAAACTTTTGCAAGCAGTCAGCTAGGGGCCCACAACGACGTCGGGAATCAGTATCTACGTAAGCATAGGCGGCCCCTCCTCTCCTCAGTTCCTTTAGTGCATTGATCAGACTCATCGGACCCGCTGTTGGAAACGTCACTGCTCAAAGCTGCTGTTTTATTTTTCTTTATCGGTAGTCTTTTATAGTGATTTTTGGTGACCTGTATGCCACCAAAAGAACCATCTAAACTCTTCCAGTACTGTGAGTGTGGAGAGATCTACAAAGACGACACCCACAATGTGTGTATCTGCTGCCTAGACCTCACTCACAACTTGAAAGCCTGTGAGATTTGCCGGGGGTTTAACTCTGCTACCAGGTGACGCAGGAAGGGGGCTTCGTAGAAATTCCTCCTCCAGAAGATCATCGAAGCAGTGGAGAAGCAGCTTCAAGATAAATCTTAAGTCGTCATCCCCGTCAACAGAATCGCAGTTGAAGTCCTGGGAAAAATCCTCATCGGGGAGCCATAAACACAAGCACCGGGACAAGGACCAGGCCACCCCAGCGAGATCCAGGTCACCCCTGTGAACTACAGGTACGACCTCTACTTCAACACTGTCTGCTGCACTGGAGGTGCCAGCCGCTCCCCCACCCCACCATTGACCACACACCAAGGCTGGGGCTTTGCGTAGGCAATACCAGGCCTGTTACGACTGGTACGTCACTATTGTTGATGGAGAACCAGCCTCCAACGTTGACCATTGCAGTTGCGCCTATTATCCAAAGTGGCACTGACATAAAGGCAGTACTCCTGTCATTTTCAGTCATAAGGTGTCGACTGCCAGGCCTGCCTACTGAAGGGGGACCCATCGATGAGAGTCCCATAACTTCCCAGTCAACGTTGCAAGCTAATACTTTGCAGAATAGACCTCCTCTGTCTCTGTTGGTGCAGTCATTTGGTCCCATCGACAACAGACTTGACAGATATGAATATAATCCTGATCTCATGATGCAGGAGGAAGACTGTGCTGAGAGCTACTGTGGACAGGGCACCAGTTCCACAGTCTCCTCCTGTAATGAGGACTCTGTTGTGAATACCCCAAGATCACCTCCAGAGGATGCCTCATTTTTTAACATGATGCAGAAAATGCAAGCTGCCATGGGCTGTCACCTTAGAGAAGCAGTACTCTACCAAAAAGAACCTGCTGGAGTTTCTGGGGATGCCAGAATCCCCTCTGCTGCATTTCCAGCCTTGGAGGGTGCCACTTATGCAGCCTGGTATAGGACAAACAGTATAGCAGCCATGCCCAGAAAGGCGGACAAAATGTATTCTGCATCTTCTGGAAAGCCCTTTTATGCTAGCCAGCCTGAGACTGACTCAGTGGTGATCACAGCTGCCCATTATAGGTTCAGAGCACCTAGGCACCTGAGTTCCCTTCCTCCTGCCAGAGGATCCAGGAGGTTGGATGACTTAGGCAAGCTTACATATACCTCTGACTCGTTGGGCCTACGTATTGCTAACTGCCAGGCCCATATGATAAAATATCAGAACACCCTATGGAGGAAGACTAAGGCTGCAGAACAGGCCTTGCCCAAGGGTTCTGCTAAACAGGAGTTAATAAAAACCCTTAATGCAGGTGCGGATGTGGGGAAATAATTGCTCTGCACTATATATGACATTTCTGATGCCTCTGTCAGGGCTGCAGCCACTGGCATTTGTCTCAGGTGCTACCCTTAGCTCAGAATAGCAGGTTTTCCAACTTATGTACAAACAGTTTTTAATCTCCCATTTAGAGGTCAGAAACTGGCAATGTTGTTGAAGAAGCTTTGAAAAATCCTCAAGATTCTGGCAAGACTTTGAGATCAATGCACTTCCTGTACCATACCCAAAGCAATGGTAGGGCCAGGGCTGCCTTTCGTCAGTCTGCTGTCAGAAGATACCACCAGACCTACAGACAGCAGGGACAAGGCAAAGATGCAGGGGCCTTGCCAGTCCCCATCATAAGCCTGGGTGCCCATACAAAAGCACCTAGGGAATAGTGGAGCTGGTGGCTCTGCCCCCTCTGGCTCAGCATGACTCCTTATACACCCCAACCACCTTTACCTCCAGGGGTAGTTGACCCATTCTTCCATTTGGATCAGTGCAGGGCAGTTACTACAGATGAATGGGTTCCGGACATTATAGAGAAGGGCCATGCTCTGGTACTTCTGGACAGCCCTCCAGATCATCCACCTGTTGTGACAACATACCCACCAGGGCACATGTCCCTGTTGCTAGCGGAAATATAGACTCTGTTTCGAAAACGGGCCATAAAACTGGTCCTCCAGAACAGAGGAACAAAGGTTTTTATTCCAGATACTTCCTCGTCCCAAAGTGGACAGGGGATCTGAGACCTATTCTGGATCTAAGGGACCTGAACTTCTTCATAGAATACAAGACGTTTTGGATGGTCTCTCTCCAGGGTCTCCTTCCCCTTGCTGTCCTGGTACCTGTATTTTTATATTCTGTGTTATTAGCAAACTGACATAAAAGATGCCTAAAATGGCTTATACGTCAAAAGTCTGGCACACACACACACCCCCCTGCCTTTTCTTTGTTTCTGCTGTTCTCTCCCTGGAATCAAAAATAGGTTTCATGTCCCCTGATTAGTAATGCTTTGACATTCTAGTCTTGTGGATTATTTATAGGAACCTGTGTTTTTGTTAGAATTCTGGTATATCAAAAGTCTCTGAAAAATGGCAAAACGAATGCTGTAAGTGAAAAAGCATGGAACCCATATGTATTATAACTTGTTTTTATGTGTTTATAGGTTGAGTACATACTAACTTGCCGAAGGATGAAGATAGATGTTTTCAGGCCTTGCTTTGAAGAAAGGAAAATATTATGAATGTTCATGTCCTATTCATTGGTATATGGTCTTTTACTGACACCATAGAATATTTGAAGCTGCCATATCTGTAATATGAGCCACTGTTCCTGGTGTTTTTAATTAGTTTTATTAGTCCTTTTGTGTTCTTTTATATTTGCACTGTATTTATGCACGTATTTGTATTAATGCACTGTCACTTTACTATTCACTCTTCAAAAGGCTGCTATTACCAGGGGTGCACGTGACTTCCTGATGAGGTGCAAGTAGTGCGAAACCGGTTGGGGTCCATGGCGAGGTACGTCTCTGTTATCTGTTTCCCCCAGCCATCTGATGTGTTGCACTTTACAGCACCGAACATGCACAACTATTAGGTGAGTAATACACTTTTTTTTTTTTTTATAACAGTCTGTTCCAGTGGTGCTCATGTTTGTTGTTCTTGTGTGCATGTAGCTCACCACCCAGGATGCACCTGGAAACAAAATATCACAGCTCAGTCTTCCTGTTCTGGTTAAAAATTACAAATGGAAATAAAAAAAATATTAGATGACTTTTATCGCCTTGACTGTGAGGGGCTTAGGTAAGTAGCCCCCTCCTAGGCGACACAAAGTCCAGCTCCTAGACCAGCTGATAGTGGTTCCCATGAAGCACCCTCCTAGATCTGAGAATAATTGCATCACCTATACAGCGTGTCTACTTAACCCAGCCAGATGGGAGGAGTCATATTATGGCTCCAAAACCCCAAAAGTAACAGTACGGAAGGCATGCCAGGCCGAGTACAGACTATCCCTGTTCGAATCTGCAGGCTGGAGGACACACCAGACTGACTGCAGACTATCCCTATTTTAAACCTGCAAGCTGGAAGTGACCTAGTGGGCAGCGACAATGATCATATTGTGGGGCAAGCTCCCTGTTGGGCCAGCGCTGCTGAGCTGGCAACATGAGGTCAGAAGCGAACGTGGGTGGTCGGCTGGGGCTGGGAGACACTGCTACCGATGGTAGCGCTTCCCAGCAGGGGAGGGTGTGGCACTATGCCTGGCACTGCTGTGGCGAACCAAGAAGCTTGTCTCCCACCAGGGATCCACTGCAGCATCCAGGATTGCAGGAGGCAAGTGGCCTCATCAAAAGGGTGGGAGCAAAACTGGGGAGAAAACTCAATGGCCAACAGAATAACACTCTCAGGCCCTGCTCTGCAGGAACGTCCATCGGGGGTGGGGGGGACCAAGCACCAGTGGGTGTAGTCCACTGGACTGAGAGGGGAGAATCTGAACGATAAAAAGCTCTGTAGAAAAAAAATGGTGTGATGGGGCATGAAATCCATGTTCAACAATGACCTCTGATCTCTCCTGCCTCTGTTTTTTTAACATGTCTTTTATATGTTTTTTAAAGAGACAGTAGATACAGTCACCAGCAGTATAATAAACAGAGAGTAGATTACATTTAACATATATAAACGACGATCTAGTATTTGATAACATTATATGAAACTAGGCATGCTCATTTAATCACATTAGGGCAGTTTCAGTCACGACCATGAGTTTATTAACAGCTGCAGATGTCCTGAAGTCACCTCGAACTCCAAAACCATTCAGGCAGTTGCTCCAGTAGAGGTTAATTAAGAAGTGATCCAGGAGTAAGCCTTTCATTAGGGTACTCTGGATATATACATCTAGGTGCTTAAAAACTTGAACTAGGTAAGTGACCACTGCATTTTCTTCTGGATTATTCCCGCCGACGTGAAGGATAGAAAGAAGATGGAGAATAGGAAGATTATATATATATGTATATAATGTATATGTGTATAATCTAGTCAGAGATTAGAAAGGTTGAAGAGTTGATTTAGATAGATTGGAGGGGCAAGACCTGGAACTACGGTACAAAGTCTGGATAATTATCCAGTTGTTGCATTACCCATTTCCTCCACTTGAGTTCAAAGGACGGGATACGGTTAGTGAGCCTGGTGGATATTTTTCCACTGTGTATCTGTCTAAGGTGAGCGATCATCTGGTCCCATGGGTAGGAACTTTGTCCGTGCACCATAGTCTGGTTACTGTTTAATTTTTTTTGGCTGCTAAGATTGGCACGTTTATGGTTTTTATGGTCAGGAGGTTGAATGTCAGGTTCACAGGGGGGGATGGCTAGAAGTACAAATTCCGTGGTCGTCTTGCCCAGGCAGTCAAATATGTCTTCCAGGTCTTGGATCACCATCAGCCAGAAGTTCTGTAATAACAGGCATGTTAGCAATACAGTATATGGGAATGGTCTGCTTGTTTTGTGCCACATTTACGCCAGCATTCTGCTGCCTGAGGGCCAGTAAATTCTGCGGTTATCGCTGGAGTGTGGAAATATCTCACATGGCATTTCCAGGCATATTCCCTCCACTAAGAGGCTGTCATGACTGTGTGCTGGAGGAGTGTATTTATGCCAGTACTCTAAATCGTATGAGGTTCCCAGCTCTGCAGTCCAGTGGTTGAGAACAGAGCCTGTCGATGCCGTAGTGTTGTTTTGGATGGCTTTATATAGGGTACTTATTATATGTGCCCCTGTGTTACTTATTACATGTGCCCCTGTGTTACCCACTGCCTGTTTGAGGTGTTCTTCAACACACCGCCGATACGATAGGAGCTGTAAATATCTGTGAAATTCTGAAGGTGGGAGTTAATAGGAAGTCTGGATGGTCACAAATGGTAAAATTCCCGTAGGACCAGCCAATTGAAATACGTATTTGATGCCATATTTATGCCAAGAGGCAAAGGCCTTGTCTACTTTGTTTGGGGAATTTAGATCATAAGCGTTTGCCTGGAGGTAGAGCTAATCGGTGGGGCTAAGGAAATGTTTTCATATATAAAGCCATTGCCGGAAAGTTTCTGTTGTGTATCGGTGAAATCGTCAGGTAGGCTCACAGGCTGGTGGGTTCCCAAAGATATATCTAGGGGTGGTCCTGTGTATTATTTAAAGTTTGTTCCAAGGTCTTCCAATATGATTTGTACGATGGCGCAATCCAGATGCATATTACACAAAGTTGAGATGCCAGGACATACCAGGTAAGATTTAGCAAGTTAGTGCCTCCTCTGTCCCTAGGCAGTTGCAATAGCGAATTCTCGTGGGTTTCCTTTGCCAGATGAATCTGGACATCACCTTATTCCATGCCTTAAAATAGATTTTCCCTGGCATGAGTGGAAGAGTTTGTAAAAAGTATAGGATTTGGGGCAAGATGTTTTGTCTAATTACTTCTATTCAGTTAAAAAGCCCTAAAGTAAGAGATGTCCAGTGGGGGAGAGAGAGGCAGAGATTTGTTGTGTCAGGGGTTCATAACTGAGTAATTCCAAATGTTTTGAGTTTTTGGTCAGTTTAATGCCAAGATGGCTAATGGCTTGCTTATGCCACTTAAAAGGGAAGGTATGTTTCAGCCAGGATGAAGAGGTGTAATTATAAAGTAACACTTCCGTCTTGAGCATGTTTAATTTATATCTGGCTACTGTGCCGAACTCACACAGATGTTTCCAAACCGCTGGGATGGAGTCCTCCAGAGAGGCCACGGTTAACAAAACGTCACCTGCGAATAATGATATCTTATATTGCCTGCCTCCCAGGGGATCCTGTCATATTGCCTCTGCCAAAGGTTCCAGATACAGGGCAAATAAAAGCCGGAGACAGAGGGCAACCCTGACAGGTGCCTCTCAAGAGAGGAAAATGCTCGGAGAGAGAGACGTCCAGTTTTAGATATACTAGAGCCGGTCCATAAATGGCCTGCAATGTCTGTATAAATTCCTGTTGGAATCCAAAACGTGACAGGGTGGCCTACAAATATGGCCAGGCCACCTGATCAAATGAATCTCTCCTTCCTTTGATCCATAGACTAGCGATAGTACTTGCATGGTGTGACGTGCAATCCATGTTCAGCAACAGCCTAGTAGTCTCTCACTCCTTGACCCATAGACTAGCAATAGTAGTACATCACATGGTGCAACAGGAGATGTGTGTCCAGCTTAGTACATTGCATGCTATAACAGGAAATCCATGTTCAGCAATAGCCTCTAATCTCTTACTCCTGGCCCATAGATTTGTGGAAGTACACTGCATGGTGCGACAGGAGATTCATGTTCAGCGATGTCTTCTAATCTCTCACTCCTGGGTCCATAGACTAGCATTAGTACACTGCACGATGTGACAGGAGTTCAGCAACAGCCTCTGATCTTTAACTCCTGGAACTGTGTACTAGTGGTAGTATGTCACATGGTGGGATTCTTGTTCAGTGGTGGCCTCTGTTCTGAGGGCTGTGGTACAGTTTACATCTACATTCTTGACAGTTCTACTAGAACGCTGATATCTGTTGGACATCTTTAAGCTAAGGGGGGGGAACTAGTGAAACCACTGGCAACTCTTTTTAATAAATCATGGGAGGATGGTGTGGTACCCGAGGACTGGAGGAAGGCAGATGTGATTCCCCTTCACAAAAGTGGGACCAAGACAGAGGCAGGAAACTACAGACCTGTCAGTCTGACCTCTGTGGTAGGGAAAGTGATGGAGTCACTTCTGAAGGAAAGAATTGTCGAGTATCTAGAGGCCAGTGGGGCACAGGACCCAAGGCAGCATGGGTTCACAACGGCAAGGTCATGTCAGATGAATATAATAGATTTCTTTGACTGGGTGACCAAAGTAGTAGACCAGGGAGGGGCTGTGGACATGGCCTACTTAGACTTTAGCAAGGCATTTGACACAGTCCCACACAAAAGATTAATAGTCAAATTAACCAGCCTGGGAGTAGGTCCCAGGGTGGTAGCCTGGGTAAAACATTGGCTGGACAACAGGACACAGAAGGTAATTGTAAATGGAGTCCACTCTGAAGAAAGAGGGGTTACTAGTGGGGTACCGCAGGGTTCAGTATTGGGTCCAGTCCTTTTTAATGTCTTCATAAGTGACATTGCAGAGGGACTGGAAGGAAAGGTATGCCTCTTTGCAGATGACACAAAGATCTGCAACAAGGTTGATACACAAGGAGGCGTGGAAAGGATGAGAAGGGAGGAGGAATGGTCAGAAGTATGGCAGCTAGGAATCAATGCAAAGAAGTGCAGAATGATGCACCTGGGAAACAAGAACCCAGGGGAAGAATACGCAATGGGGGGGGAGGTAGTAACAACAACAAAAAAGGAAAGGGACCTGGGAGTAATCATATCAGATGACTTTAAGGTTAGCAAGCAATGTGAGAAGGCAGTAGGGAGGGCTGGGGGTATACTGGGATGCATAAGGAGAGGCATCAGCAGCAGAAAACAGGAAGTTGTTATCCCTCTGTACAGACAGTTGGTGAGACCCTATCTGGAGTACTGTGTCCAGTTCTGGAGACACCATCTCCAGCAAGGACATAGACAGGATAGAGGCAGTCCAGAGGAGGGCAACTAAAATGAAGGGTCCGCAAGAGAAGCCGATGAGGAGAGACTAAAGGGCTAATATGTATACCCTTGAGGAAAGAAGGGGGGCATGATAGAAACTTTTAAGTACCTCAGTGGAATCAACAAAGTCCAAGAGGGTAGCATCTTTCAGAAAAAGAGACGTGCAAGAACAAGGGGACACAATTTAAAGATAGAGGGGGGCGGTTCGGGGCAATGTGAGGAAGTATTATTTCACAGAGAGGGTAGTGGATGCATGGAACAGCCTTCCTGAGGAGGTTGTGGGGTCTAAAACTGTGGGAGAATTCAAGAATGCATGGGACAGACATAAGGCAATTCTTGTGGGGGTAGGAAGAAATAGGCTGTTGGTTAACTAGGATCTGCGGCCTATCCTGTAGGTAGGGAAATGGGCAGACTAGATGGGCCAAGCGGTCCTTATCTGCCGACAAAGTCTATGTTTCTATGTCTAATGTCCTCCCACCTCCTGGGTGGTATATCCTCTTGCTCCGCCCAGTGATGTCAAATCTTTCTAACCCCAGGAATTACTCACTTAATGTTTACACTTTATGCAGTCATCTCCACTGAGAGTGACGCCCCAGAGATAGAACCTATGCAAATTTTAGAATTTGGAATGTAGGTTTAAACTCTGCATCCTTGCCCCACTCTGGCCATTGCTCAGATCTGTTTCTCTGCTGAAGAGAGCAGTTGCCCCATAGTGAACTCCGGTAACAACTGGTTCCCCAGTCAGATTTTCTATTTTGCAGCTTATTTTGAAGAGTGAATTTGTTTTTTCGATTACTCTATGTTCAGCTAAGGTTTTCAGTCAGTTACAGTTTTTCCGTTTCCTGATTGATTCCCAGGAACCTGAGAATATCCCACTTGGCTACCACTTTTATTTTGTCTATTTGTCTACTAAATCAAATTTTTCTGTTACTATTAGCAGAGGTTTACTATTTTTAAACTATCTAGTTGACATAGAAGAGCATTTTCACTCTCTGTTTATGTCTCTGCCCTTTCACATTAATCGGTTCCTGTTACAGGAGCCATGATTTGACCTTTTAGTACAGTTTTCTCATTACAAGGGCCATTTTTTACTGTTGTGCTCTTGTACTTCATCATTTTTTGGAATCGTTTTTATCATTTCAAGGTTTTCTCAAATTGTTGTGTCAAAGAGACTTTGTAGACCATCAAAACACTGAATAAATTGTTTCCAGCTCCTGGCAAGGGCACACTGTCATGAGTTTTGTTTAAAGTGTTAAGGTCCACAATACAACTTTATAAATTATAAGTCCTATCATATGTTTTGCCCCAAAAAAACTCATTTTAAAGGGTATAAATGTTAAAAAAGAAGCATGCTTTCTCAGTCTGTCTCTGTGTCACCTAAAATAATAGAAAAAGGCCCTGAGGGTGTTGTGGAAAGTACACATCAGAAGGGCCCTTCTCCTCATGTACAGCAGCAAATAACATAAAAGGTGACAAGAAAAAAAGAGAACGCTTCACAACTATCAGAAAGATTTGATAAAGATGGTTCGTATATTAGGGTGTCCAAAAGGGGGAACCATGAATCCAGTGATGGCAAAAATAAAAAAGAGCTGTAGAGTAGGCACTGGAAATGGTGTCTGCCAAAAATAAATTTAAGGAAAATTATATCACTGCAACTCCTCCTACACGGAGAAAAGAGCAGGCAGATGGCACAGATAAAATGCCCTCTTCAGAGGACATATCAAAAATGTGGCAGCTTTTCGAGGCAGTCCCGGCCATGGGAAACCTGAATAAGATACCTGCCAATCCCCCTCCCCAGGCTCCGGCCCCAGCCTATCTGCCTGCAGAAAAAGAAGAATATTGTGTGCAAATGAAGGAAGGTGACCTCGTGGAATTAGAGGACACATCTGAGCAAGATTTTGAACCTCCTTCAATGCAAATTGAGGACTACTCATCTTTTTCCACATTTGTCAGGGATATATATATATATATATATGGTTGATACCTTCAACCCCCCCCAAAACAGAGGTGGATGAAGAGGATGCTGATTTTATGGACATGTTGGAAGTAACTCCACCAAAAAGAATATTACTTCCCATACATAAACCATTTCAAAAGAATATAGCAAAAATCATGGCTGCACCAAAGTAAGCAGCAGCCATCAACAAAAAAGATTGAGAGAAACTATCAGGAGTACAAGCAGAGAGTTGACGGTCTGTGTGCTCCCGTCCTGATCATCATGGGGTAGTCCAGGCTGCTGCTTGTCAGAGAGCAAAAAGGAAAAATTGCTCACCTTAGTAATGTGTTTCTTCTAATGGAGTCTTGCTGTATTCTGACTTATTGCAGTTAGCCCTAGCACTTGAACTGCTCCGGAGAGGAAAGAGTTAAATTCTATGCAGATCATAGAACGTTGAGCTCGAGCTCGGTTCAACCTCTGTCTGCTGCACTTAAGAGTGTAACTGTCAGATTCTTATGAGCTAATATTAACTAACTAAACCCACTATGTGGAAATTGTCAAAAATGTTTTACTAGCCAAATGGCAACCAAATATTTTGGATCCACCAAAAGACTCAAGTCGAGAAATCCAAAATGAAAACCAGGTAGTGAACACTTATGACTATTAAAATAACCAAACATAACCAACTCTTCCTCTCTAAAAGGAAGGCGTGCCCAAACACTGCACCTGCCAGCCCACTTCGCAAAAAACAGGTTCAGAGAGGGGAGGCAGGGAGGGAGGTCAGAATACAGCAAGACTCCATTAGAAGAAACACAATTACTAAGGTGAGTAATTTTTTCTTCAAACATGAAGTCTTGCCGTATTCTGACTTATTGCAGACTATCAAGCAGTACCTCCATGGAGGAAGGAATCAAACCTACTTTGGGAATAGGCTCTGCAGTACTGCTATACCAAACCGAACATCACTCCTAGCCTGGATATTTAGAGAGTAATGCTTGGTGAATGTATGGACTGTTTTCCAGGTGGCTGCTTTACAAATCTCTAGCAAAGGAATATACCTGGCAGCAGCTAGGGAAGCAGCTGTACCTCTAGTCGAATGAGCCCCCTGGCCTGAGGGTGGTACTTGACCCAGCCTTTCATAGCAGAATTGTATACAAGAGACAATCCACCTGCCAATCGTTCTCTTAGTGGCAGGTTTGCCCTTTCCCACTTCCCCATAAGTGAAGAACAACTGGAGGGAATCAAACCTGTGTGTCTTAGTATGCTCAATGTAGTAGCTAAGGGCTCTTTTAACATCTAAACTGTGTAATCTTCTCTCTCTCCTGAAGAAGAATGGTCAGTGAAGAACACAAGAAGAGACATGGATTGGTTCAGATGAAAATCTGAAACCACTTTAGGTAAAAACCTCCTTTTGGTTCTAAGGACCACCTTATCTCTATGAAATGAAATGAGATCAGGCTCCACTGACAGGGCCTGTAATTCACTGATACGTCTGGCAGAGGTAATAGCTACCAGAAACACAGTTTTCCAAGTCAAGTACTTGAGCTCTGCTGAAGATAGAGGCTCAAAGGGGGGGTTGCATAACTGAGCAATGCAAACGTTAAGGTCCCAAGCAGGCGTAGGACCCCTAAAAGGGGGATTGGCATGAAGCAACCCCTTGAAAAATTTACAGAAAACAGGATGGGATGCCAGTGAGGAGGGCTTTTCCCACTGACAGAAAAGCAGAAACAGCTGACAAGTGTACCTTGAGGGTAGTTGGTCTAAGGCCTAGGCCATTTAGATGAACCATGTAATCCAGAACTGTAGACAATTCAGCAGTGTCTGGGGATATGTGCTTCTTGGAACACCAAATACTAAATCTCTTCCATTTGGAGTTGTAAGTTTTTCTGGTGGCAGGTTTTCGAGAGGCTTTGAGAATCTCCAGAACCCCTTGAGACAGGTGCAAATTTGCATACTCTAACTCTTCAAGAGCCATGCGTTGAGATTGAGAGACCGAAGGTTGGGATACCAAATCTTCCCCTGAGAGGAGGTTAGTAGATTGTGATTCCTGGGAAGGGACAGGGGAAGATGGACTGCTAGGGACAGCAACAGGGGGTACCAAGGCTGCCTGACCCAATCTGGAGCAATCAGGATCACTTTGCAGGATTGTGATCTTATCTTGACCAGGACCTTGAGCAATAGAGGAAAAGGAGGGAAGGCAAATAGAAATTTCCCTTCCCAATCTAGAATCACAGCATCCAGAGGGGCTGAGCCCAAGACTGGGGGTCTGCAACAAAAAAGAGAAAGTTGGTGATTGTCTGGGGCTGCAAAGAGATCTATCTCTGGAGTGCCCCACCTTGAAAAAATCACTTTCAACACTAGGGGATCCAGGGACCATTCGTGATGGCCCTGGGAAATCCTGCTCAATACATCTGCTAGCACATTGTCCTTTCCTGGAAGGTGAACTGCCACCAGAGAGGTCTGTAGAGAATAAACCAGGGACCGTAACTTCATGGCTCCCATGCACAAGGCCATAGACCGAGTGCCTCCCTGCTTATTGATATATCACATGGTGGTAGTGTTGTCTGTCCTGACCTGAACCACCTTGTTCTGTACTGACTGAGAGAAGGCTTGCAGGGCCAGATAAACCGCCCTGAGCTCCAGAAGGTTTATGTGGAGAAGAGACTCCTGAGTGGACCAAACTCCCTGGGCTGTGAGAGTTCCCAGGTGGGCTCCCCACCCCAGGAGAGAAGCATCTGTGGTTAGAACCACAGAATGAGACTGAGTGATGAATGGGACTCCTTGCCTGAAGTTGTCTTGATCCTGCCACCATTGAAGGGCCTGGATCAGGGTCTGAGTTACTGGAACAAGTTTGGTTAGAGAATCTTTTTTTCTGAGACCAAAAAGACCTGAAATGAAACTGAATGTCTCTCTCATCTGAAATCTGACCCCCTGGACCACTGCAGTGGAAGCTGCCATGTGGCCTAGAAGCTGAAAGAAGTGCCTTGCTGGTCGAGAAACCAGAAGGTGAAATGAGGAAGCCAGCTCTATGATGGCCCTTACTCTTTCCAGGGGAAGAAAGGCTCTTGCTTTGCAGTATCCAGCTCTACCCCTATGAAAGTCAGAAGCTGGACTGGCTCAAGAACTGACTTGGGAAGATTGAGAAGAAATCCTAGAGAAGTGAGCACTTGCTGGGTCACTTGCAGATCTGATTTGACTTGGTCTGGTGACTGACACACAATGAGCCAGTTGTCCAGGTATGGGGGGAATATGGAGATATTTTTCTCCTCAGAAAGGCCACTACTACTGCTAGGTATTTTGTAAATATCCTTGGAGCTGATATTAGGCCGAAGGGCATTGCTTTGAACTGATAATGGCCTGAAGGCAATTCGAACCTGAGGTACTTTCTGTGGGAGCACCTGATGGGAATGTGAAAGTAGGCATCTTTTAGGTCCAGGGAGGCTAGCCAGTCCCCTGGCCTTAGAGAGGGAAGGATTATTCCCAGAGTCACCATTTTGAATTTTGGTTTTAAAAGATGTTTGTTCAGGTATCTTAAGTCTAGGATGGGTCGCCCCTCCCGTCTTTTTCGGGGTAAGGAAGTACCTGGAATACAGACCTTTGCCCCTGTGTATTGTAGGAACTCTCTCTATGGCCCTTGAGGTCAGCAGAGAAGAAACCTCTGTCTCTAGGGCAACGGTTTCGGAGATGCTTGCAGGTGGAAAGGACCTGGCTCTCAGTTTTGGGAACTTTCTGAAGCTGAGAACCAGGGCAGTCCCTGGCTTACTACCTCCAGGATCCACTTGTCTGAGGTAAAAGACTTCCAGTCCTGGAAGTAGTAAGCCAGCCTGCCTCCTACAGGAACTGGGGAGTTGACCCGGGCTGACACATCAGGGTTTCTGCTTGGCAGGAGCCTTAGGCTGAGGAGTGGATGCAGCCCTGCTCATCCCCCTTCTGCCTCTCCCTCTGAAGAACCCCCTCTGAGAAAAAGGAGAGGAGGCCCGTGCTTGGTAAAAAGGCCTATGGAAAGGACTGCCCTGCCCCTAGCTTGCTGCCTTTGAGGAGTTGCCTGCCTTTCCTTGGCTTGTGCACTCCTGTAGGTGGTCCTATATTCATCCATCTTTTTCATGTAATTCTCTGTCTGCTCCTCAAACAAAGAATTATCCACCACAGGGAAATGCATGGCATTAACCTGGGTATCCTGAGAAAGGCTAGTACATCTGAGTCAAGCCATTCTCCGAAGAGCCACAGATGTAGCCGTGACTCATGATGACACATCATTGGAGTCCACAGCAGCATGAAATTGGATCTTTGATGCCTCAATCCCATCAGCAGCCACCTCCAGCTCCCTGGCCAGCTGGGGGGAGGCCTGCTTAGCCAGTGCCAGTACAGTGTCCCACCTGAACTTCTGGTACCTGGCTGTATAGGCCATGTAATTAGCCTGCCCGAGTCCCAAGGAGGATGCAATGTACTGTTTCTTTGCCATGGCATCCAGCTTCCTGGAGTCTTTATCCGGGGGGGGGGGGGGATGCCAAGGGTATGTTAACCTCATCACAGGCTGCAGCCTGCACAACCCCAACATGGCTGCATTGCTGGTACAAGTACTCCGTACCTGAGCCTGACAACATGTACCTCTTGTCCATCCTTCTGTCAACAGGAGGTAAAGAATTAGGAGTTTTCAGCAATTTTTGTGTCTGTTTCCCAAACCACTTTTGAAGGGGAATAGACAACCTCTTGGATTCTGGGATGTCCATCATTTCAACGTAATCAGGCTCCTCTTGTTCCTCCACAGCTTCTTCCAAGGGGAGCTGTAGGGTTTCTGCCACTTTTCTGTAAAACATAAAGTGGGAAGGGGACTCAGAAAGCCTGGGAGGGGAAACACCAGAAGGTCTGTCTGGGGAGATGTCCAGTTCAGTGGGCTCATCCAGACCTTCCATTCCATCATCATCATCATCATCATCACCACCTTCATAATCATCGCCGCCCTCCAAATACGGTTCATAAAAATCTTCAGGGGCATAATCCTGAACCGGAGGAACCGACCGAACTGAATGCCTACCAGAAGGCGCCTGTTCGGTCGGAACCGTACAAAGTGATTCAACAATCCTAATCGATCGGGCAATCTCCTCGGCGGTCAGAACATGTGACACTGGATCTGAACTGGCGATTTGTCTTTTTCCTGTTGCTCCCGCAAAGTGCGTCTCTGAACCCCCACATATGTTCTGGGATCCCAGGAATTGGAACACACAGGTAGAAGACTTGGTTTGCTGGCCAAGGCACCTAGCTTCACCTGAGCTCTTTCCTTCTAAGACTGCTTGAAAGGCAGAGTAGAGAAACTTACCAGAGCAAGGGAGAAGGATTAAGACTTAGTTTGGCTAAGCAGATTTACTGTGTGGTGGTGTTTTATTTTTACTCACAGGGATTGCTACTGTTTGTTGCTAACATTTCATTGCTTTATTTTTCTCTGATTCAAATTGTTGTTGCTGGTATACCTTCTTCTACAAGGTGTGCCTACAGGTAGGTGCTAACAGATTACTGCTGTAATCTTCTGATTCAAATTGTCTTTTGCAAGTATATCTTCTGTTACTGCTTTATTTTTCTCTGGAGCAAAGTGTTTCTACAGGGTATATCTTCTTCTGAAATTATTACAGGTGGTGCTTTACAGGTTTTACAATTTTATCTAACATTAGGATAAGCTTTCAGGGTTACTGCATTTGTTGTTGACTGATTGTTTCTGCTCACCTCCTTGTTCTTTCGTCCGTGGTTCTTCTTTTAGGCAGGGAAGGGCCCAGCCACCCACCCCATCCCCAACCACCCCACGCCTACACTCCTTTTATAGGGTACCACAGTTGTGACATATCCTGTGGCAGAGCAGGAAGGGTGGATCAGTGGGGCCTCCACAAGGTGATATCATTTACAGGGGCACTAGTAATTTAACTTGTTATAACAAGTTAAACAAAGCACAATTAAACCATTACTTGCATTTTTTTTTCCTTTTTTTTTTCCTTCTAATTACTCTGACTAGGTTACAAACCCAGCAACTTATTTGGAATGGATTTCATTAACTGCAGGTACTGTGGAACAATTTTCAGAAGGATAGTCTTACAGGATTTAGGACACTGTCCTACATGCTGGGCCTTTGGAGATCTTAGGGCTCAGCTCCGGGCAGCATGGGCAGAGATTGCACGCCTCAAATTTCATATTGAAGAGGAAATACATTATAAGAACCACCCGCCATTTCCCAGCATCCAACAGAAAAACCCTCGACCGCAGAGGGTAGTTGGTCCAGGAGGTTGGCGGTGGTTAGAGGAGCAAATCAGGTGCCCCATCACCTCTGCTCTCCAACACATTACCTCCAAAACCATATAAACACTACAAACAGGTATCTGCCTCTATCTCTGAAATCAAATAAAGAGGCAGAAGACACTGCAGAGCAGGACATCATGGCACAGGAGCTAGCACAACAAAACTCACCCAAATCAGGAACCAAAACTAAACAAGCACAAAGGAAACTAAAAACTTGATCATAGGAGACTCCATGATTCGGGAGTTGATACCCATCTCCAGCCAGGGTGATGGTCAGATGTCTCCCAGGTACATCAGCATGGAGAGACACTGACCGCATTGCTAAAATTGTTCACAAGGCAGGAGAAAACATTGATGTCCTAGTACACATAGGGACTATGATCTCGCCAGCCGGTCAGTTGTGGAGGCCAAGGAACACCTGACTAGGCTGGGTGACAAACTATCATCTATTTCGCTCGGCATCTCCTCTCTGAGATCCTGCCAGTCTGGGAGAGGGGAGCAGATGGACGGAAGGTCAGAGAAGGGGAGATAGGGAGCTAAACACGGGCTCAAGGACTGGTGCCAGGAAAGGACACAGATTTGTAGGAACTGGCAACAGTTCTGGGAGCGAAAGTTCTTTAAATTTGATGGACTGCATCTGACTAAAGAGGGAGCCAGTGCATTAGGCAGAAGTTTGACGCCTTGCAGAATATTTAAACTAGCAATGGGGAGAGGGGTGCAGCACCCCATACGTGGAATGGGAAGAACACCCTCCCCTCAGCTAGTGGTCAAACAGGAATTCAGCGTGTTTGCGCTCATTTGCATCACCAGGTAAGAAAAAGGTTTGTCTCCCATACGATGCACAGGGTAATGCCAAACTTCACCCAACAACTAACACACCAAAATCTGTCCAATGGAAAATCATGTACACAAATGCTCACAGCCTGGGAAATAAGATCCCAGACCTGCAGGCAATAATGTCAGAGGCTAAACTGGACATAGTAGCAATTAGTGAGACGTGGTTTACCAGTAACCACACTTGGGAGACTTCAGTACCTGGCTATGTATTGTTCAGAAGAGACCGAGTGCAAAAGGGGGAGGAGGGCCCTGTATGTTAATGAAAATATCAAAGCTACAGAAACTCAGAATACACATAAGGAGCCAGAAGAACTGTGGGTCACCCTGGAAACAGGAAATGGACAGCCATAAGAACTGGGGTTGTCTACAGGCCCCCAGACCAGAGGGAGGACATAGATACATTACTTTTAGAAGATATACAAAACATGACAGCTAAAGGGGAGGTTCTGATAATGGGAGACTTCAACATGCCAGATACAGATTGGTCAATACCAGCAGGAACATCTGCCAGAACTAGACTCATAGTGGATTCCTGCAGGGGAGGGCCTCAAACAACTGATACAGCAACCCACAAGAGACAGGGCTATCCTAGATCTAGTACTGACTAACAAAGAAGGGATCACAGATCTCCAGGTAGAAGGTCACCTGGGGCCAGTGACCATCACATGGTATGGTTCAGTTTGGCTACTACATCTAAATCATCCCATTCCAAGGCAAAATATGGGACTTCAGAGGAGCTGACTTTGATAAGATGGCCTACAGAGTTAAGCTAGCCCTGGCAAAAGAAACACAGGTGAGGGGGTACAGGCAAAGTGGGGTAGCATTAAGGATGCAATACTTGAAGCAACATCCCGTTGTGTTAGACAGAAAAGGAAGTGCAAAAGAAGAGGGAAACCACTTTGGTTCTCAATAGAGTAGCAGAAAAGGTCAGAGCCAAAAGGCTGGCCTTCAGGAAATATAAGGGAACACAGCGGGATGAAGATAGGGAGGCATACCAAACTGCCCTAAGGGAAGCAGGTAAGGCAGTAAGGCAGGCAAAGTCCCAAACTGAGGAAGCACTAGCACGAACAGTAAAAGAAGGTGACAAGACTTTCTATAGATACATTAGTGAAAGGAGAAAGTCCAGAGGGGGTATTGCTAAGCTTAATGGAGAAAAGGGAGCATGTGAGGAGGAGGACCCTGTAAAGGCATCTATCCTAAATAGATACTTTGCTCAGTATTTACTGAAGAGAAGGCAGGACAGGGCCCACAGCTCAGCATCATGGACACAGGGGAGGGAGGTGAGCACTACTCCTCACAAAAGAAAGGGTCCTACAAGAGCTTGCTAAGCTCAGGGTGATAAGGCAATGGGACCTGATGGCATACATCCCAGGGTACTTAAGGAGCTAAAGGAGGAACTAGCAGAGCCATTAGCAGAATTGTTTAGTGCGCCTCTGAGCACAGGAGAGGTCCCAGAAGACTGGAGAAGGGCTTCATGTGATCCCGCCCACAAGAGTGGTAGTAGGGAGGAGGCGGGAACTACAGACCAGTCAGTCTTACCTCAGTAGTGGGCAAGATTATGGAGGCACTTAAGGAAAGGATAGTGCAACACCTGGAACCATAGGGGCACAGGATCCAAGACAGCATGGGTTTCAAAGGAAGGTCCTGTCAAACTAACTCACAGATTTCTTTGACTGGGTAACCAGAGTGGTGGACCAAGGGGGAGCAGTTGATGTCGCCACCTTGACTTCAGCAAAGCTTTTGACACTGTTCCACATAGAAGATTGATAAATAAGCTGGGTAGGCTCGGGTGGGTCAGAAGTTGGTCAACTGCGGCAAACTGGTTGACGGGCAGAAAACAGAGAGTGGTGGTAAATGGTATACAGTCAGAAGAGATGCAAGTCACAAGTGGGTACCCTAGGGATCAGTCCTGGGGCCAGTCCTCTTCAACATCTTCATTAGTGACCTTGCAGATGGACTAGAGGGTAAGGCTTGTCTGTTTGCAGATGACACCAAGATCTGCAACAGAGTAGATGATCCAGATGGGGTGGGCAGAATGAGAAGAGATCTGGATAAACTAGCAGAATGGTCAGAAGAGTGGCAACTGGGATTTAATGCAAAGAAGTGCAAAATCATGCACATAGGGAAGAGAAACCCTGAAGCCACCCATAGGCTGGGAGGAGTTGCTAGCAGTCACAAAGGAAGAAAGAGACTTGGCATCATCATCACTGATGACCTAAAATCATCCAAGCAGACCCTAAAGCAGTAGGTAAGGCTAGGGTGTTAGGGGTGATTAGTAGGGTATCAAGTCGAAGAGGGAGGTAATAATCCCTCTGTACAAGACACCGGTTAGGCCCCATCTGGAGTACTGCGGCAGTATTGGAGGCCACACCTTCACAAGGACATTAACCAAATTGAGGCAGTCCAGAGAAGGGCAACCAAAATGGTGCAGGGACTGCATCAGAAGACATATGAGGACAGATTAACGGAGCTCAATATGTATACCTTGAGCAAAGGAGGAGAGAGGTGATATGATCGAGGCATTCAAACACCTTAAGGGATAAACAAGGTGAAAGAGTCTAACATGTTTAAATATAAGAAAATAGCAGGACAAGAGGACACAGCATGAGATTAGAGGGAGGCCATTAAGGGGAATGGAGGAAACTTTTTCACAGAAAGGGTGGTGATGCATGGAATGTCTTACCACAAGAAGTGGTGGCTATGAATACAGTGCAGGGCTTCAAACAGGCATGGGATAGGCATAAGGGAACAATACAAATGACTATGAATAGATAGGTCACTGACAGAGCAAAGGCCGATGGCACATTTATAAGCTAGAAAAAGAAATGGGCAGACTGGATGGGCCTTGTGGTCCTTATCTGCCGTCAACTTCTATGTTTCTATGTTTCTATGTTTCACACAAGATATGCTTGTCTTTATCTGCAAATGCAGAATTAACAGGAACCCTGTGGTGCTAAAGGATCTACGAGCAGACCACCAGCTCACACGTTTGAGCAGGAGCCAGCTCGAATGTGCACACAATGAGCTGTGTGGCAGTTCACTGCTTGCGCAGTGCTTGCTGCGCTGTAATGCCAGGTGGTGAGCTTTAACTATTTACACAACTCCTCCAAACCTCATAGCAGAACAGGCACAAATGGGGCTGACAGTAGCCATAGAAGGGGCACCCAGGGACCCAGGACTGGTGGGACCACACCGCAGGGAGGCAGACCTGGTAAACCCCACATGTGGTGGGGGGTGGTTACACCTAACTGCCAACTGAATCTTTTGTTAACTAGTACTGCTGCTTTAAGAAGCATTACTGTGATAAGTAATTTTTTTCCTTTTTCCGCTGGAAGGGACAGGTCTCCTTCACAGCTCTGCAGCTTTTGAGGGTTACCTAGCTGGCGCTTTGGCAAAAATGTTTTCAGACTTCGAATTACTGAATTGCTGTCGCTCATTCGCCTCAGTCCTGTGTCATCGACTTTGGCATCAGAAGGCGTTGGAAATGGAAGAAAGCAAGCCATCTCGTGACTTCGGTTTCTGTGTAATTTGCCAACAGAAAATGTTGAACACCCCCCACGTATCCTGCCTCTATGGTTTAGGCATGCAGCACAACGTTGAGGGCTGTCACTTTGTCAGACGATGCCGCCAGCATCACTGGAAGATTGTGCAGCCAGGCTTCTCCTCAGTCGATCGGCCAAATGGAACCCAAAGATGTGACCGGAAAGTCACAAGATGACCTTGGTGGTGGCTGGGTCTGCTGTACAGTTGGCAGCTGTTCTTCAGAAGGAGGTGGTGGTTGCCACGGTGAGTACCTCATCGGCCTCGGTTTTGACTCTACTTGGGGCCAGCGTCGGAGGGTCCTTCACAGAGGGGTTCCATAAATGAGTATCTCTCTCTCTGCCTTCCTGACTAAATTATAAATGTTTTTTTTTAAATGAAATTGTTAAAACATAAGACCCGTCCTGCTCTGGGCCTCCCTCATGTGCTGTTATATAATGAATTTAGTATGGATCTGATGGAGTGTATGACCAAGTTATGGGAAATTCTCTATTTTTAAAATGTAAAAAGTATAGATATTTAATACTATATGTTTTCTATACATCATAAGGATATCTTGTAATATGATATGTGACTGTAAAATGAGCTTATCAAGTTAAATTGAAGGTATACACCTTTAAGATTGCTAACATGGCTTGGCTTTTATCATTTACATCCTTTAAGTTAACTTCATGTGTGACATCACTAGGTGATATGTTGTGATAGGTTAGTTTAAATGTGGCACGTGCACTTTGATTATTTAATGTCACTTTGGACTAAATCTCATTACTCTGAAGAAACCTGGAGTTCCCAGGTGAAAACATTTAGTCTTTCTGGCGTTTGTAGCTTCCAGCGGTTTTTCCGTTTGCAGTGTAAGTGATGGAAAATCACTGCACTTTTTTACAAAATAAATGGTAATACATTTTTTTATTAACTATCTTTTGTGGTCTTGGTTTGTGGGTGCTCAGCGTACGGTATGGTTTCTATCTATCGTTGTTTGCACCTCGAGCACCACAACTACTTTTCCTGCTGCTCATTCATTTGAAATTTGTGCCAGTGTGTCAACCAGAAGGATTGGTGAGCTCTTGGCACTCTTGGTGAAGTCTCATCTCGTCTCCCACAAAGACAGGGTTGTCCTTCACTGCTGCCCAAAGTTCCTTCTGAAGGTCATGTTGGAGTTTCACCTCAACCAGGTGATGAACTAGCCCAGATTCTACACATGCTACTCCACCTCATCCCTTCCAGTTGTGCCTGTTTAGCTACAAAGAAGTCAAAGACACAATTCTTAGCCTTGACACCAAGAAAAGTGCAGGGAACGATGGCCTTGAATCATTTTTCTTGTGGCTAGGCTATGCCCAGCTCACAGCCCCCATCCTTCACATCTTCAACCTTTCTGTTACCACAGCCACTGTTCCATCCTGCTGGAAATCTGCCCATGTTCTTCCTTTCTTCAAATCAGGAGATCCGTGTGACTTAAACAGCTACCGTCCTATCTCTATCTTGCCCGTTCTTTCCAAAGTGCTGGAAAAACTTATATACAAACAACTAAAAAATCACCCTGATGTGCACTCACTCCTAAACCCGGCCCAATCTGGCTTCAGGTCGAAGCACAGTACCATCTCAGCCTTGGCTAAAGTCTCTAATGACTGGATCCATGCTATGGACACCAAGAAGGCTACTGGTGCAGTCTTTCTAGACCTTAGTAAGGCCTTCGACACTGTAGACCATCACCTCCTAATCACCCGTCTTGCCTACATAGATGCCACTCCACTTACCTTACAGTGGTTTAACAGTTATCTCACGGGAAGGATACAAAAAGTCAAAGCTGATGGCCTACTATCTGCCCCCCTTCCAATTGCCAGAGGAGTCCCTCAGGGCTCCATCCTAGGACCAATACTTTTTTCCCTGTACATCAACAACCTTGACTCCACATAAAGAACTCTAACATACATTTCTTTGTGGACGATATGGTTTTGTACGCATCAGGCTCGTCCTTAACTGAAGTCAGGGAAGCACGCCAAGCTGACTTTATCCAGTTAGAAAGCAACCTTATCAATGCCAAGCTTCTCTTAAATGCCAAAAAAAACAAGACAATGATTTTCTCGAGACTTGCCTTGTCTGGTGCGCTACCCCACCTAAAATCTTCATAGTTACCTCCCTAAGTGAACCCTTGGAAGTTGTACCTAAATTTAAATATCTAGGTATGTGGATAGACAACAAGCTTTCCTTCAACGACCACATCGAGGATCTGTCAAAGAGGCCTAAAGCACGCTTGGGTTTCTTCTTTAGAAATAGGACCCTCTTTTCTCTCGCGACCCGCAAAAGACTTTTCCAAACAACATTCCTTCCCTTGCTTGACTACGGAGACATTATCTTTATCTCCTCCCCAACCTTGAGCCTATCTAAACTGGACGTACTCTATCACCATGCTCTTCGCTTCATTACTGACTCTGCGTACAGGACCCACCACTGTGATCTTTATGCAGCAGTTGGGTGGACCTCTCTTGCCACCAGTCGCCTCCTGCATGCTGGCATTTGGACCCTCAAATTACTACTCCACAAACTGCCTGTCTGTTTAACGTCTCTCATACACATCTCGCATAGCGCCTACTCCCTAAGGAAGTCCGACATTATCCTACTAGATGTTCCCAGGACACATACCACAGCTGGCCAAAGAGCTGTCTCATATGCCCTCCCAAACATTTGGAACCAACTACAAGCTATGCTGAAGCTAACCAGCATCGTATCAATTAACTCTTACAAAACACTAGCTATCTCGAAATTAAAAGACATATGTAAGTGCTACTAGGCCCCCAACGCCAAGTCAACTTCCTAGGTACCAACTGGCCCTCTACTTATTAAGCTGAAATGTGTTGCATAATTTAGGGCAAGGTTAAAGCTGGAATGTACTACATATATAGCATAAGGACTTCTGTTGTGTATACCTCTTGTATTATATATTTTTTCTTTGTTGCTCTACATTTTATATTTCCTGTCTATGTAATTACGAACTGTATGTGTATGTGCCTCAGGACCTCCTTGTGAATGAGCTTGCTCAACGGAGTCTTTCCTGCAATAAACTTGAACTTACCAGTATACTTTTCTAACACAACCTCAGAGGCTGATCACAGGCTCCATGCCCTGGTCCTGCGGAGGGGGCTCTCTTGTTATAAAGAGCATATGGCTGGAGTTTGACATGAGGCTCACCAGCTGTTTATGCTGAAGCCACACCTAGCAGACCAGCAACAGAGCGGATGATTGGCAGGTGGATAACATCCTGATTGGACCTCTGTTATGGGTTGGCTGGTAGGGGGTCTCCCAGAGGGCTTAGAGCTCATTCCACAAGACATACTGCTGCCTTGGTGACTGCCTCCAGAGACATTCCCATACAGGAGATTCGTAGGGCTACTACCTGGAGGAAAGCACACCTCCATCTCCCATTATAGCATCGACATCATGTCACATCGAGATGCTGCTTTTGGGGCCTCTGTTCTCCAGTCTTTGATCATCAGATAAGTGTGGGTGCTTTGCCCCTTCTCCTAGAGAACTGTTGGGAGTCTGCCAGAGTGTGGATGTGAACTGTATCCACACCCTTAGAAATCTAGGTTACTCATCTGTATTTTGTGCTCCAGATAATAATTTTCTGATGAGAGTAATTTACTCACCAGTTTTGAATATGGTGAGTAAAACAAAATTTGGATGCATACAAGTGCTTTAGATCTGGAAAAAACTGCTCTTTTTGAATCACCAGATCTTACTTGCAGAGGGTTTCTGCAGTAGGTCTTCACATATAGGACTGCACCAACTGGCGTCAGGTCTGCATGGCAAACTTGTAGCTAGCAATCGTCAGCGGGGACCGCCCCCCATCGTTAGGTGATGCGACATCAGCCTGACTATAAAAGGAGGCGGTCCCACACCCGCCCACCAGTTCTTTTCCACCGTCGTTCCAGTTTGTCTGACAGACATGGTAGAACAGCGATCAGTCGCCCGCTATTATTCAGCGTTTTTTGTCTTATTTTCTGCTTAAAAACCTTTTTAAAACACCCGCGGTGTAAGTTGTCTCATCCCAAGAAAAAGTGCTCCCAAGTGCGGTGCCCAAATTCTGCACGGGGATGACCACTCCTGCTGCCACCTCTGCCTGGGGCCTAAGCACAACTCGGCTGAGTGTGCAATTTGCCAAGGGTTCAACCAGGCCACCCGTACCCTCGAGGCCCACCTTCTGTCTCAGTGGCTAGCATCGATGGGAAAGGAGCTTCAGGAGCTTAGGGAGAGGTCGTCATCGCCCGCCCCTGAAAAGAAAAAAAAGAAGAAAGATAAGGAGACACGCCGGGAGAGAAGCCAGTCACCACAGGGCCAAACCAACCAAGCTTCCGTCGACAACCAGGGTGGATCCTCCTCAAAAACAATGAGTACCACTCCTGCTGGGCCTTTGTCCGCTCCGGCGGGTCAAATGCCTTCTCCCCCTCCTGCCAAGATGAGCGGGCAGCCGGGGGTCGCCTCTTTGGAGGTTTCTGTTCATTCTCCCACTCACAGCACTGCTGATAAGCTGCCCTCTGGCTCCACCGCCGGGCGCCCAGCCTTGTCTGATAAGTCTGACCATGGCTTTTCCTCCACAGCTAGCCCGGTTGAGACTGATAAGTCAGCCAACGGATCCTCCGTCAACCGCATAGCTGCATCTGCTCTCCTGTCGGACTTCCTTGAGGACCCCAACACCGGGACGAGTGTGCTTATGGGGGAACCATCATCCCTGCTGGTCTCTACCCCCAGGGATTCGCCACCTGTTCCAGACTTCTCCCTTCCGTCGGGTACGTTACAGGACTTGTCTTTGGGGTCCCTCCCGGAGCGGCCTCCTTCGCCAGGTTCTGTCCTGCTGCTGGAACCCTTTCTTCCCAGGGGTCTGTCGCCGGACTTGGATCTTCAAGGCATGGACCCTCCTCCTGCGGGACCCTTGGGCCCAATGCCTGATCCATTGCCGTTGCCCAACAGCCCTTCGGCACCTCACCCAACCGGGCCTTCAGCCCCACCTGTTGGCCCCTCTGGGGGTTTTCCGGGGCCTGAACCTCAGTTACCACCCCTGGGTGGCCCACCGCCAGATCCTTCTCAGCCGACGCCATGTTACCCTACGCCAGGCTACCCGCCGTCCAGCTGTCTGACGCCAGGATACTTTTCGGGGTACCAGTACCCATACTGCCATCACCCTCCCAGTTACCCGTCTTTTTCTAGGTGTCCAGGATTCCAGCCTCCCCCTTCTTCTCCACCACCGCCACCCGAATGTGAGGCCATCCGGGCATGGTGGCAGGATGCCAGGACACAACTCCTTACTGAACTTAAGCAGTCCCAGCCTCTAGGGGGTACCCCTCTTCCTAGGGCACCACCCCCTAGTCCATTTCCTTCTGGTCATGCCTCTGGTTCTCTCCCTGTGGGAATCAGATGAAGAATCAGATATCGACCATTCAGAACCACGTTCCCCGGTCGAACCCCAACCAAAAGAGTCCCGTAAATCACCCCTGGAGGACCCTTTCTTTGGGAAGCTGTTAAGAACCATACAAAGGGCGCCGGCTGGCCCGCTAAGTAGTTAGACCCTCAGTGAAAGAGGCTAGCTGAACATTTGGATCTGACCAATGTGGACCCTCTCCCCATTCCTCCTTGGATGGGCCCACATGAGGATCTTGCATCCACCATATGGCAACAGCCTTCATCCATTCCAGCTGCTTCCAGGAAAGCTAATGGAACCTACTTCCCCCCAGAAGGGATCTCTCACCTTACCTCCCAGGCAAAAGCTGATTCCATGGTCATCACGGCAGCTCATGACCATTTGGCTCAACCAAAACATTTAAGAAGTTCTCCTCCGGACAAGGACTCAAACCAACTGGATCAGTATGGTAGGAAGAGTTATGCCTCTACCACCTGTGCTATCAGGTCCCTAAACCACGTTTCGCACATGGTGGCGTTCTAGAAGTCCTCTGTCTCGGAATTGGAGAAGGACCTCCAAGACATCCCTGATGAGCAACTCAGGGCTAAGTTACTGGATAAAGTGCAGATGAATAAATATTCCTGCCGTCATACACTCTGGGCCACTTACGATTCAGTGGACTCCGTGGTTCGGGCTGCAGCCTCAGGAATCTGCCTTAGGCGCCTAGCCTGGCTACGCCTAGCAGGTTTGGTACAGGACATTCAGTCGTCCCTGTTGGACGCGCCATTCAGGGGTCCCATTCTTTTTGGCGGGGATACAAAGTATATTACCACTGGGCCGCAAAAGAGTGGTAGATCCCTCAGAGACATACCCGCCATGTACCAGATGGGCCAAAAGAAGCAGCCTTTTCGTTACCAAAGAAAATGGAACAAGAACCAGGGCAAACGTCAGAAAAAACGTGCCACTGGCTCTGGAGCCCAAACTCCTCAGGCCAAATTCGCTAAAGTGGCCTCAGGAGCCAAAGCTCCCCTCCCCTCCCCTTTGCGTACTGACTCGTTTCCCCTCCTCCCGCTCCCTCCGTCCCCCTTGGAGGAACCTGTAGGAGGAAGGTTCGGCCTCCACCTTGAAGGGTGGAAGGCCGTCACCGCAGACATATGGGTCCTTCAGCTCATACAAAGAGGTCACTAAAGTCGAGTTCCTGGGGTTACCTCCAGCAGATCCTCCAGGAAGGTCTTTCTGCATGTCGGGTCAGATTCCCATCGTCCATCAAGAAATCCAGGCTCTGCTGCAAAAAGCTGCCATACAGCCCATCCCTCCAGAACAAATAGGAAGGGGATTCTACTCCCACTTCTTCCTGGTTCCCAAAAATATGGGGGATCTAAGACCTAGCCTGGATCTCAGCATGTTCATCCTCTTCGTAGAATACAAGAGGTTCCAGATGCTGACTCTCCAGGGACTCTGCCCCCTGCTCCTGTCAAACACTTGGCTGTGCTCCCTGGATATGCAGGATGCTTACCTTCATATCCCTATCCTCCTGGCCCACCACCACTTCCTCCGGTTCTCCTTCCTGGAGAACCATTTCCAGTTCAAGGCACTCCCCTTTGGCCTGTCCTCAGCGCCCCGGGTTTTCACCAAGTGCCTAGTGGTGGTAGCGGCATTCCTCCACCGCAGGGGCATATACGTGTTCCCATACCTGGACAACTGGCTATTTTCAGCCCCATCTCTGGACAGCCTGAAGGAGTCCCTCTCCTTCATTCTGGATCCGTTTTCCCACCTGGGAATTTCGGTCAGCCTACCCAAATCCCAGTTAGTACCCTCCCAGCACCTCCAATTCATTGAAGCGGTGCTGGACACGGTCCAGAGCAAGGACTTCCTACCACTAGACTGAGTGGAGACCCTGGTCTCACAGGCCACCTTGGTGGCCAAGTCTCGGTGGACCCCAGCTCGCTTAGTGCTTTGCCTTTTGGATCTTAGGGCAGCTGCCATTTCAACTGTCCCCCTGGCCAGGCTGCACATGAGGGTTACCCAGTGGTCTCTTCGAGTCCGGTGGGACCAATGGTTGGACGACATGGACCAACTGTTCATGATTTCCAACAGCCTACAGAAAGATCTCCTCTGGTGGCAGGATCTCACCAACTTGTTGGTGGGGGCTTCCTTCCACTTCCAGGCTCCTTCCCAAACCCTCACTTCCAGTGCTTCCAATATAAGTTGGGGAGCTCATTTGGGGGATCACAGAACACAAGGTTCTTGGTCTCCCATGGAGGAGAATCTTCACGTCAGCATCCTGGAACCAAGTGTCTTGCTGTTCTCCAAAATTCTGACAACTTAATTGAGTTGCACACTGTCTTCATACTAAGTGTTCACTGTCCTCTACCCTCAGCTGATTAAAGTGTATGTAAATGTCCTCTGGTGGCTGCTCATAGCTACTGTACCTGTATGTGTTCTCTGTATGCATTTCTATTGTACATTTCTCCTCTACCCCCACTCCCCCGGACGCATCTGGAATCGAGCATTATCCCGCTCAGTATGCCTTCCTGGTAAAACTTTTAAATAAATAAATAAATAAAGAGCAGTTCTCTATGCTTTCTAATCGTTACTTCACCCAGGAACACTCTCAACCAGACAGACAACATGGCCACTGTCTGGTATCTGAACAAACAGGGAGGTACTCGATCGTATCCTCTCTGCAGAGAAGCGATGCGGGTATGGTATTGGGCTATTCAGCATGGCCTAAACTTGACAGCAGTCCTTGTGCCGGGAGTTCACAACATCCTGGCAGACAGCCTCAGCCGATCAGTCGCCAGGGCTCATGAGTGGGAACTAAAGCAGAAGGTAGTAGAAGATTTGTTTCTTCTAAGGGGTTGACCAGCCCTAGATCTGTTTGCATCCCCATCCAACGCAAAACTATCCAGCTTTTGCTCGCTCGTTCCCGGGCATGGTGCTTTTTGGCGAGACGCAGTGTCTGTCCTGGACAGGGAGGTTTCTGTACACGTTTCCTCTCATGCAGAAGGTTATTCTGAAACTACAGGCAGAGGGGGCTCACATGATTTTGATCGCTCCTCTGTGACCACGGCAAATTTGGTTCCTGCTGTTGCAACAACTAGTTCCAGAACCACCGGTTCCTCTGCCGCTATCTCACGACCTTGTGTCTCAGGAGCAGGGCACCCTAATACATCCGAATCGCAAGTCTCTCCATCTTCATGCATGGCACCTGTGGACATAGCGATTTCTCACTATGGCATATCCTGACAGGTTGCCCAGGTCTTGGTGGAGGCCAGAAAATCCTCTACCAGATCCACTTATGCCATGAAGTGGAAGAGATTTTCTATTTGGGCCACATATAAGCGCTTAAACCCTTTTTCTTGCTCGGCCTCCCAGGTGTTAGAGCACCTCTTACATCTTTCAGAGTTGGGCCTTAGTTACTCCTCACTTAAGGTCCATCTCTCTGCAGTGTCAGCCTACCATCATCCGGTGGAGGGCAAAACCCTAGCCCAGCTAGAGGTTTCCAAGACTTTCTTGAAGGGGATCCTTCACATCAAACCTCCAGTCTGGAACCCCTGTCTTCCCTGGGATCTTAATTTTATGTTGGAAAAACGTTCTTTGCCCCCTTTTGAGCCGGCAGCAAGTTGTGAAATGCATTTCCTGGCTTGGAAGACGCTGTTTTTGGTTGCATTTATTTCAGCTCAAAGGGTTTCAGAGCTTCAGGCTCTTGTTTGTAGAGAGCCTTATTTAATTTTCCACAAGGACCCAGGTGATCCTGCAGACTAATCCTTCTTTTCTTCCGAAAGTTGTTTCAGAGATGACTCTCAATCAGAGTGTTGAACTGCCAGTTTTCTTTCCACAGCATTCCGGGGGGGGGGGGTATCTTTTGCACACCCTTGATGTGCACAGGATTCTGAGGCACTATACCTTGTGGACTAAGGAGGTTCAAAAGTCGAAACTCTTTGTGGACTTTGTCTCCCAGTGGCAGGGTAAGGCTATCATTAAACAGACTCTTTCTGGGTGGCTGGCTAACTGTATTCATTACACTTACCAAAAATACGAGAAATCCCTTCTGGGACGGTCAAAGGTCACTCCACCAGGAGCGTGGCCATTTCTACCACCTTTTTCAGGAATGTGTACACTGTGGATATCTGTGCAGTGGCCATTTAGTCTTCCATCCACACCTTCACTAAGCACTACAGTCTGGGCATTGCCTCTAGGTGTTGAGCTGGTTTCGGCCTTGCAGTTTTGCAAGGTATTCTGTCTTAAGGCAGACCCTTAGTTGGCAGACATCTTCCTCCTCCCGGAACCTCGTCTCTGACTCCTTCTTTTTGTTAGACTGCTTGGAATTCAGTCCTGTATGTGAAGACTACTGCAGGAACCCTCTCGAAGTAAGCTATAGCAGTTACGCAAGACTACCGTAACAGTAGATCTTCGAGAGAGGTTCCTGCAGTAGGTCTAGTTTCCCACCCACCTATCCCCCAGCTCCTGGAGTTATTTCTTTCTCCTGTCTAGTCGTCTGGTTCAGCCAAGGCACAGGGTCCCGGGAGTTGTTACTCTGTTTTTCTGCTCCCTATCTCTAGGTCTCCGGTTGAAAAGAACTGGAGGGCAGGCGCGGGACTGCCTCTTTTATAGTTGGGCTGACGTCACATCACCTGATGACGAGGGGGCAGTTCCCGCTGACAGTTGCTAGCAACAAGTTTGCTGTGCGGACCTGACGCCAGGTGGCGCAGTCCTATATGTGAAGACCTACTGCAGGAACCTCTCTCAAAGATCTGTTGTTACGATAAGTTCTTACGTAACTGCTGTTTGTGTTACAATGCCCTGTTCTATGGGGCCTGGAGCATTTTGAAATGTTGGGATGAATATTGGTATTCAAAATAAATTTTTCTGACGAGTATTTCCTAAAATCGGGGGAGTAAAATACATTGATGCATAATCTGGAACACTGCCTTTAACCGTAGTTTTAGGAGTGGTATACAGTTCACATCCACACAACCCACATGGCCTCTCCTGATAAGTGGCACTCAGATACCTGTTTCCAGCATGCAAAGATCTGACATTGTGAGGTGAAGCTGGAGGATATACCGCCCGAGTTGGGGGAAGAGCATCGGTTAAAGACATCCGACTGATAATCAGCGTTCCAGTTGAACTGCCAGAGTATGGATGTGTCCTGTATACCACTCCTAGAACTACGGTTACAGGTGAATAACCTGTACATATCTCACTCGAGGGCCTGGGCCCACAGAGTAGCAGAAGTACATTGCATGGTACAGTGTTCAGCCAAGGCCCTGATCTCTCACTTCTGGACCCATAGACTAGCAGTAGTACACTGCGTGGTGCTCAGGAGATCTGTGTTCAGCAGTGGTCTCTGACCTCTCACTTCTGGGTCTATAGACTAGCGGGAGTGCACTGCATGGTTAGACAGGAGATCCATGTTCAGCTTTGGCGTCTGATCTCTACTCCGGGACCCACAGACTTAGTGGTAGTGCATCGCATGGTGCGATAGTAGTTCTGTGTTCAGCAACAGCCTCTGATGTCTCACTCCTGGCCGATAGACTAGTGGTAGTGCACTGCATGGTGCGTTATGAGATCTGTTTTTTTTTTTTGTTTGTTTGTTTGTTTGTTTATCTATTTTTTGACTTGGGAGCCCAGCGGGTATCAGCATCCCCTCCCCGGTGACTGGACTTCCTCCATGGGATGCCCCCAGGGCCACGGACATGCAATGATGTCAATGCAGCACACGCACACTGTGCCACCAACTGGAATTCTTTGTACGGTCCTTGCTTGGTGCCCAGCCTCCACTGGGTAACACCGGAACCCAGACCACAGTGCCCCCCCCCCCGGAGGTGAAGAGCGTCCAATGGACACTCTACCAACCCCCGCCAGCCGAGCCGGTAGTCCGGGCTGCAAGCAGTAGCACTACTGCTGTGCCAGTGGGCCAGCCTATGATATGAGATCTGTGTTGAGCAGCAGCCTCTGATCTCTCACTCCTGGCCCATAGACTTAGCGTTAGTACATCGTATGGTGCAATAGATCTGTGTTCAGCAGCAGCCTCTGATCTATCACTCCTGACCCATAGACTAGAGTAGTGCATTGCATGGTATGACAGGAGATCAGTGTTCTTCAACAGCTTCTGATCTCTCACTCCTGTACCATTGGACTAACAGTAATACATTGCATGATGTGACAGAAGATCCATGTTCTAGGGTTGTGGATATGGTGCACAATCTACACTCTGGCTGTCTTCCTTTCCCTTTAAGACCAGCTGGAATGGCCTGGGTGATATAATCCTCGGCTCCATACCATGACTTCAGAGCTTCCTTTCCACTGGAATAGTCCAGTCTCCTCCTTTGCAGCTCCAAGCACGATGTAGGCCTATTCTGAAAAAATGTGGCATTGGCATTTAGTTCTTCAAGTTGCATGTATGTCTCTGTTCCGCTTCATTGTCACTATGGATTGAGAGGAAGCCCGGTCAGGTCTGGGTTTCAAGCGTTGCACTCAGTGCAACCAGAAGATGTCGAGGATGGATCTGCACACATTGTGTACTTACTGCCTCAGGGCAGACCACGATGTTGAGGCCTGCAGCCTTTGCAAAATCCTTTTGCCTTCATCTCTGGAGGACTGCTATGTGCGTCTTCTCCTCGGCCGACCCTCCAGTTCACTTGAAGGACGCATATAAAGTGGTGTCCAACAGCGGGCTCGGCAGCCCAGCTTGCGGCCATGGAAGAGGCGGCTGCCCTAGTTGTGGTGGGAGCTTTGTCTGCATCTGCACTGATCCATGCTGGGGCAAGTGCTAGGCCATCCTTCATGGAGACATTCTGAGAAATTAGCCAGTCCCTTCAGACCCTCGAGGAGAGCCCTTCCCACCACAGCAGTAAAAGAAAGTCATAAGAAATACCGCCGTCAGTCATGGAACAGGGAATGAGCACGCTCTTCCGCTCCCGCAATTTCCTGAACCGCTTGATGGCTGTCGAGTGCTTCACTTCATCCTAGCCTGTTCTGATCAAGGGGCAGGCTGCTGGCTCCATGGTAACCCTATTCGGTTTGCTGGCTGTGATACAGGTTGACCAGATGGCTGAGATTTTTCTTGATCCTGTCAGCCCATTGTTTGAAGGGGTCAAGGATGACTATCTCCAGGACTGCAGTCCTGTCAACTCTCAGAAGGGTCAAGAGCAACCAGCGAACCCAGCTGTCTCCTCTCAGGAGGGGGTCCAGCAGCAGGAGCTGGTTGAGGTTATCTGTACGACCCCTCTGCCTGCCTCTGTTTGAGTCGAGATCTAGTCGTCGGTCAAGATCTTGGTCGAAGGTCTCCTCATACTCTTGATCTTGATCCTCCACCAGGTGACGTGGTGGTGCTATGAGGAGCTGATGTGGTGGCAGGGGAGGCCCCAACTCTCAATCCTAGCAGTCCTCTGGTGGCCCCCAGTCTGGCCCATCCCGGACCTGCTGCCACCAGTGTCGTGTACACCAGTCTCTCCCCTGATTAGGGTGGAATGCCAAGTGGAAATGCTGCCTTGACAGCCGCTGCAGGGAGCCCCTACCAAGGGCTCCAATCTGGCTACCAGCTTGTCAGGTCAGTTGTCCATGGAGATTACCCACTTGAACAAGTCCAAAGTGGTCCATGGCAAGACGTGGCCAAAGGCCACCTTCGAGGTGTCTTCTGACTTCGATGGGTCCTCTATGCTGTCCTCAAGGACCCCTGGCTTCGATTGTGAATCAGCGAAGAGTAGACCACTGAAGATGGGCTGGTGTCCTTTGGGGCTGCACTCCGGTTAATCTCCAAATCTGTGGAGATCCCCTTAGAACCAGTTCAGAAGTGGGCTAAATACTCCCTCACTGAAATACTAGACAGAGATGATTCCCCAGGGGTCACTTTCCCAGTGACCAAGGCCATACTGGGACCAGCTCTGGCAGCACTGCGCTGCCATGTGGTGCCCTCCACCCGTATGGTCCGCAAGTATGCGGTCCCTACTGGCTCCTTGTCCGCTTTCTCAGACCACCCCTTGGCGGAGGGGTTGGTGGCAGACTCCATTTTCCAGAAGACCAGCAGTGTTGGAGACGTGGATATGGCCCCCACCCCCGACAAGGAGTCCAAAAAGCTGGACCACACAGTGAAGAAAGTGTATGCTGTGTCCTCCCTGGGTCTCAGTCAGGTGAGTTATGCCTTGATGATGGCCAACTTCGGTCACTCAGTAATGGGAGTTCTGAACCATGTCCTCCCTCGCCTCTCTGCAGATTTGCAGATGACTGTTAAGATGGTCAGAGACCAGGGTCAAGCATTGGCTAAACACTACCTCCAGACGGCTTTGGACATTGATGACTCTTGCGCCCGTTCCATGGCAGTGACCGTTGCCATGCTTCACAGGGCCTGGCTTTGGATATCCACTTTCACGGCGGACACCCAACATAAATTGGCAGATTTTCCCATCTTGGGCACTGACCTCTTCTGCCCTGGGACGTAAGAGCATCTCGCCAGGATTAAGAAGTCCAGTGCCACCCTCAATTCTGTGACACCCTTACAGAAGGACCAGAAAGGGCAGAAGCCG
Source organism: Neoceratodus forsteri (assembly GCA_016271365.2). Classification (NCBI taxonomy): domain Eukaryota; kingdom Metazoa; phylum Chordata; order Ceratodontiformes; family Ceratodontidae; genus Neoceratodus; species Neoceratodus forsteri. Next base: position 58,401,943 of record JADMNL010000036.1, on the reverse strand, counting down.
AAAAAGCCCTTTCTATTTCATCCCTTTCAGTCATAGCAGCCCAAGCAGCAACAGCCCCAACAAGGGCAGTCTCAGGCTTGGTGATCCAAGACCAAATTTGCTGGTCAGGACACCAAGAAGAGCGGGGGTAAGGGTGGTGGTGGTGCCGCTCCAGCAGCTGGTACCGGTGCCCCCTCCAAGGTGGCCCAGTGACAGGTCAGGGGTTGTCTACCTCCCGCCTATCCAGTCCCATCCCCAGCTCCCTGTGGGGGTTAGCTTTGCCACTTCTAGCACAACTGGTCCACTATCACCTCAGATAAATGGATGCTAGACATGGTGGGTGGAGGGTTGCCTCTCGGGTTCGAGGATCTCCTGCTATACCGACCCCACGCACCAAGGGAGTCTGTGGTGTCACAGGACATGCTGTCCACCCTCAGGGAGGATGCTGCTCAGCTCCTAAAGAGAGGAGCCATGGCCGGCCAGGATTTTGTGTCCAGGTACTTCTTGGTTCCAAAATGACACACAGAAAGGCTGCAGTCTAGAAACAGACAAAAACTCAAGACGAAAATAGAAAATGTTTAACAATGAAATTAATAATACAAACTGAGCTATGGCCAGTCGCATGTAGGACATAAACACCCCTGAGTTTTGCCAGTGAAGGCTTCATGGGGGGGCAAGCAGAGACCAGATCTTTTTTTTTTTATAGACCCGATGTGATGACATCATACATAGTGAATTAATTAACATACATGTATTATAAAAAAGTGAACATTTAAACCCATACAAAAAACAGTGTGTACATAAAAACATCATACTGGGATCCCCTAGCAATAAGTATTGAAACTAGGCACAATTTCCACAATGCAAAAACCTTTGCTTAAAAAAAAACACAAAAAAACAATCCAGCTCCCACAGATGCATCACGTGATCACCCCACACCTTCATGTATAGTTCCCTGGGGATTGTGTAGGGGTAGTGGGATAATAGATGGACTAGACACAGAACTTCAGGTTCAACACACAATCTCTGTGTGATGTTTATGTAAAACACAGAGAATAACCTTAAGCAATAGCATATCCCTGCTTCAGTACATCAGTTTGCAGCAACAGACTATGCATGTCCTTCCTCTGCACTTAGGATCTACTGATCTATCTCTTTAGTGAAAATTATTTCATTCCCTATGTTGGTCTTGTGTGTTTGGGTGATGGGGAGCTCAAATTGAAAAACAAGCTAAAGACAAAGATGCAGAAGCATTGAAGCAAGGGTTACCCCAAAGGGCATTGGGGCAATAAACCAAGTTTCAAAGAAGCACATCATCACACATATCCCCATAATACAAAGCATCATGGGATGTATGTGCAAATCACCATGAAATTTTAGGCTGGTTCAACTTAAAACTGGAATACATGGTGCCAAAGGGCCTCTCAAACAATCTGTAATTTACATGCATTTTAAATAACACAACGGGGGGGGGGTTGGATATCTCTACCCCGGTAACTTAATTTTTATATTACAGTCCCCTAGTAACGTTTTACCTTTATCAAAAACACTTAATGCTGTGGTATTTTCAACATTTACTGGCTTTATACACATAAGGCATGTACATCAAGGTATTTTATGACATAGTGCTGTTGCATACTAAATCCAACAACGAGAAACACAGCCTATTTTACATCAGCTCGGAGGTCACCACAATAACTTCCCTGTACGAGGACCTGAGAGGGAAAAGGAAAATTAGAGAGGACACTATAGTATAGTCAAGAAAGGGAAGGGGGTGCCCATAGGTGGCCAACCTTATGGACTAGAAATTGTAAAGGATAGATTAGGCTAAGAAATAGAAGAACTGTTGCAACAGATTTAAGAAAAGGTCGGTCCTCAAGAGAGGCAGGATCTTCCTGTCACAGGGCTCAACAGTAATCTGGTCCTGGGAGGAGGAAAGCAGTAGAATAGGGAGAGATGCTAGCTTCCAGAGATCCGGATCTAGAAAAAGACAACAATACACACATACAAAAATGAGAAACCATTCTACAATAATAGACTCAGAATAACATCATAACATATGAGTATGAAGGGGCTGAGGTAAGAGTTTGGATTGTATGAATATAACAAAAGAACCTGCAAAAAATATGGATAACTTGAAGCTGAAGATAGGGAAGGAGTGGTTTAGTGAAGATTGGGGGCGGGGAATGGAGGGAAGTGGTATGTTTTACAAACAGGGAAAGACTAACATGATATGTTACAAATCACATAAAAGGCTTCAAATTCCATATTTCAGTAAGATCTTTTGGGTTTACAGTATCTAATCTAAATATCCAAAAGCTCTCCCTTCTCAGTAATGCTCTAAGGCAATCCCCTTCCCTTCTCAGAAGCCTAACACATTCAATTCCTGTACACTTAAAGAAAGTAGGGTCAGCATCATGGTATTCTGCAAAATGTCTCCCTATAATTTTAGCCATCCTCCTTTGCTCCTGAATACACTGATCTTACCTATATCAGTCTTCACCATTCATCACTGGTGGGTATAAGCTGGAGGTGCTAGGACCCCGCGGGAAGCTTTTTAGCTAAAGCTTTCTCTCTGGAGGAGGGGCCGACATCAGGGACAGTGCCATCCTCGAGGGCAACATATTACGTGGCGCTTGCGGGTTGACCAGTAACAGATGCCTGCCCCTCCACCACCTCAGCTCTTCTTTTCCCACCATCGAGTGTGCATTACCCCATGGGAGCTGAAGCCATCTTGCTGCGTTCTATGGGACGAGTATTCTGCCGAAGCTCTGCCGCCACCACTACTCGACGCCATAGACATCAGGAACTGGTGAAACCATTTCTTTATTTCTTGTTTTATCGTTCTAAGGTGCGGAGTCTTAGTTTGTTTGGACTTCCTCTAGCTGCTGGGATACATGGCATCCTGCACCAGCATGGTCAGATGAACCTACTGGCGGGTGCACCAACTGCAGTGGGAGCTGGGCCGCCAGTGGTCTCAGTGCCTAGGTCACAGTGAGCCAGCCAGTGTGGGATGCCATCCAGTGGTGTCTTATTCTGGAACATCTGGAGGAAGGAGTCCCATTTGTCTGCACAGAGCCAACCATCACCCCAACAACCAAGTGTCTCTCATGGGACGGGTAGCACACCTAGGGGACCACAGAGCCCACAGGTTCTGGACCCCCAGGGAGTCCCGTTACCACATCAGCCTGCTAGAGCTCTGTGCAGTGCATCTTGTTCTGATGGAATTTGCTCCATTGGTCCAGGGCCAGGTCGTGCAGGTCCAGATGGACAAATACCACAACCATGTATTACCTGGCCGTCAGCACACACATTGGACTACTGCACAGGCACAAGCACAGTCTAACCCCTAGGCTCTTAAACTAGCTGTGCACAGTTCTCTGGTGACACTCATCAACTATGGGCTGGTAATATATGGTTCAGCTACAGACATGGCCCTTCACCGCATAAAAGTAGCACTAAACAAAGCCTGTTGACTTGTTACAGGAGCCACATGCCTGACGCACACATGTGACCTGTATGCCCAGACTAACTGGCTTCAGTTCTCAGGCAGTCTAGTCTACCAGTCTTGTTTACTGGCAAAAAAAGTTAGTCTAGGCCTGGTACCTACAGGGGTTCAGAATCTCCTCTCTCCCAATGATAACCGTTGCTGCATTCGTAGTTTGGATAGCCAAATCTTTAAAATTCCCCACTGTCGCACCTCCTTGGATCAAAGGTCCTTCGCCTACCGTGCCCCTGGTTGGCTGAACTCCTTACACGCTGACATCTCATCATTAACTTTGATTGGTCCCTTTAAAAGAAAACTGAGAGAACAGCTAATTGCGAAGGCCTGCTGTGATTGTTCCCAATAACTTACTTGCCACATTCATAGAGACTGCTCCTCTGGCCCTGGACCCTGTCCTGTTCGCCCGCCCACTCTGACATTGCTTACATGGCACCTATCCTGTCTCATCACTGCTCTTACTTTGTCTGGGTATCTATTCACTATCGCTCATATATCCATCATAGCACACAGTCCTCGCCTGCCCTGTCTTTCTCATTCTTCCCTATCCCCCCTTCCCCCCCCCCACCATCTCCCTCCCTCCTTCACTATTCCCCTTCCCCATCCTCCACACCTGATTTTACTTGTTCATTTCCCCCTTCCCCAGACGCAGGCCCAGTAACATATACTCCCCCCTCTGCTGTCACCTCTGTTCCTGGTTCACTCCTTCTGCCAGCTGCAGACCTTTGGGCTTATTCTTTCTGCCTTTCCTCCGCCTCTAGTTCCTTTCTGTCTCTTATCAGTCTTACATCCTTAGATAGAATGCATAAGTTATTCTAAATGTCTCCTGCTATTTGCACATAGCCTTTGACTGTGACTGTTCTAGTTATAACCATTCCTGTACAATTGTGTTGCTACTTGTTTCACCCTATTCTGAGTAACGTTCTTATTGTTTGTTTGCCTTGACGTGGAACCTATGTAATGAGCTTGTCCTAAAAGGTGTTAATCCGAGACTCAAATAAATATATAAAACCTGAACAAGCAGGGCAGCATGCATTTCCTTCATCTGTGTCGAGAGGCTGTCTGCCCTGGACCCTCTTGCACAGCTTGGATGCCGATCTCCTGGTGAGTCATGTAGCAGGAGCCTCCAGCCAGCTGGCGGACACCCTCAGTGGGGTGGGCGAGGTATCTCATGAGTGGTCCCTGCATCAGGAGCTGGTGAACCACCTGCTGCCCCAGTGGAGCACTCCTTGGGGTCGACCTCTTTGCCTCCTGGGAGAACTCCAAGCTGAGGCTGTTCTGTGCCCGCTGCCCCACATTGCGGGACACTTGTGGGAGATGCCTTTGCGAGGCCCTGGGCCCCAGGCCTCCTCTGTCTCTTCTTTTACTTTCTCCTGATCCACAAGGTGTTAGTCAAGGTGAGGAGGGACAAAGCATGAATGATCTTGGTAGCCCTGGACTGGTAAAGCCAGTCTTGGTACCCGGATCTCCTCTGCCTCAGCAGCAGACCTCCATGGCGGTTGCCCCTGTGCCTGGACCTGCTCTTTTGTCTCAGGGGGGAAGGTCCTTCATCTGGACCTTAAAGAACTGCTGACACCTGAAAGAAAACATTAAAAAACATAATATTTAGGTGCAGTTCATCTTGCATTCTATATATATTCTATAGATTTCTCCTGCACATTACTTATTACTAAGGAAATGTGCATGAATACGTGATCTTTATACCTCAGAGTTCATCTCCCTATAAAGCTTACTCCTCACTTTATATCATAATCCTCTGTTGTGACATAACAGTCTGTTTCCATGGGAGCAACCGTGATGTCACAAGCAGTGCATTATGAGTCCAGGTAAGGAGAAAGCAACAGGAATGGAGGAACTCTTCAGGAGCAAAGATCCTTTTTTCATGTAAGCGACCTCTAATAAATAATGGGAAGGAGGTATAGGGAACTAATGTGAAATACAAGCCGAACTGTGTCAAAATATTATGTTTTGTTAAAGTTCTCCTGAAGGCGTCAGCTGCTCTTTAAGTCCCTGCACCTGACAGCCTGGTTCCAGGCTTTGGGTCTCTCCGAAGAGGTTCTCTATGTTGTATAGGCCTCCTAAAAACAGTTGACCCGTCAGTGCTACGCCTTCAAATGGAAGAGATTTTCCATTTGGTATCAGGCAGGGAGCTAGAGCCCCTGGCCTGCCCTTTGGCTAGCATTCTTGACTACCTCTGGTCATTCTTCCAGTCAGGACTGTGATCAACAACCCTCAAGATGCACCTGGCAGCCATCTCTGCATACCGGGCGCATGCTGGTATGCCAGCAGTGGTGCAGGAGAAGGTGGTTGGGTGTTTCTTTAAAGGCCTGGAGTAGCTGTCCCCACCGGTGTGTGGCCCATCATCACCTTGGGACTTACTGCTGGTGCTGGCAGTGCTCATGGGCAGGCTATTTGAACATATACACAGGTGTAAGATGTCACACCTGTCACGGAAGACCACCGTCTTGGTGGCCATCACTTCCACCAGAAGAATCAGCGAGCTGCAGGTGCTCCCAGTAGAGTCTCCATATCTGGTTGTTACATAAGGACAGGGTTGTCCTCCGTCGCCACCCAAAGTTCCTCCTGAAGGTTGTGTCGGAGTTTCACATTAACTAAGTGATTAACCTCATGGTGTACATCACCATTTCCACTTCGGAGTCCGAGCACAGGCTCCACACCTTGGACCTGAGGCGAGTGCTCGCTTACTACCAGGAGTGCACGGCTGGAGTTTGGGTTTGCCACATATGTAGAAGCTGTATCTGGCAGACTGGCAGCTAAGCAGACGATTGGCAGGTGGATTGTATCCTGCATCGACCTCTGCTAAAGGTTGACTGGTAGGGAGTCTCCCGTGGGGCTATGGGCTTATTCCACCAGACATACCGCTGCCTCGGTGGCTGCTTCCAGGGATGTCCATGTACAGGACATCTGCAGAGCTGCGACTTGGAAGTCAGCACACACCTTCATTTTCCACTACCACATCGACCTTGAGTCATGCCTGGTTGCTGGTTTTGGGACCTCAGTTCTGCAGTCCTTCTTTGCCAAGTAACGGTGTGTGCCTTGTCCCATCCTCCCAGAGAACCGCTAAGAGTCTGCCAGAGTGTGACTAATGCATCATATCCACACCCCTAGAAATGAAGGTTACTCACCTGTAGCGTAGTTCTAAGAGTGGTACATGATGCTTGTCCACACAATCCAGTCAGCCTCCCTTGGCAAGTGGCACACGGATCTCTGCTTCCAGCATGCAGGATCTGATGTCATGGGGCGGACCCAAGGAGTATACTACCCGGGTGGATGGGAGGAGCTTAGTTTGAAGATGTTCCAGGCGCTGGTCTTAAAGGAAGACTGCCAGAGTGTGGATGTGCACCATATACCACTCCTAGAACTACGGTTACAGTCAAGTAACTCTCATTTCATTGACCTGGAGTGTTTTACCACTTGGCCCAGTTACTCAGCTGTAGTACATTGTATAGTGGGACTAGAGATCAATATTCAGACTCCTCTGGTCTATCACCACTTGGCTAGTTACTCAGAGGCAGTACATTGTTAGGTGGGATTTGAGAACAATGTACAGGGACCTTGGATCTCTCACCCCTTGGTCGTGCAGTCAGCAGCAGTATATTGTGTGGTGAATAGGAGATCCATGTTCAGTGACGTTTGGTCTGTCACCCCTTGTCCAGGTGAGTTAGCATCAGTACACTGTCGGGGGGGGGGGGGATTCATATCAGCTGGCAGCTTGGCTCCTGAGGGGTGAAGGCTTGTCAAACTAGAATACTCTGAGGGAGGGAATGCTACCTTAATGTCTTCATGGAAACATCCTACTTCGGCAGCTTACGACAGTGTGTGGTCGACTTCTTCCAGCTGGGCCTTTTATTCAGGCTTTTGAACTAGCTGGGCCTCTCATTCATGTTTTCAGCCTAGGAAATTCTGTCCTGTAGATCTTGGAATTTTTTTCAGGATGGGGCAGACAAAGATTTGCTCATGTGCTTTGGGTGCGATACTCTGCCCTTATGAGGGTCATCTTATATGTTCTCAATCTGATACTTGATTTTTTTGTTGTTTTGAAAGCTCTTAGTAGAACAAAGCAAATTTATAGATTCCCATTTCTGCCTTGGGATCTTAATGCTGTTCTCAGTGCATTCTGGGATACTGCATTTGAGCCTCTGTCACAAGTCTGAGATGTATTCTGTTTATTAAGACATTCTCAAGTTGAAATTTGCTGAGGTAGACTCATAGAAAAGCTGCAGGTACTCCCCTGCAAGGAACCATGTTATCCATCAGGATAAGGTAGTACTATGTACGGTTTGGTCTTTCCTTCCTAAGGTTCCCATTGAGTTTCATATTTATCAAGAAGTAGCCTTTCTTACTTTTGTCTGAAGCCTGGAAATGCCAAAGAAATGCAGCTGCACAAGCTAGACATTTGCGGAGCGGTAAAACATGCTTTATATGGAAACAGTACTTAATGAAATCTGTTAGCCTTTTACATATGAACATATGAAAGCACCAGCAGAAAAAGGCCCAGAGGCCTGTCAAGTCTGCTGGAGTGTGCAACTCAAGATCTACCTTACTGCAGCTACCCCCCCATCATCCTCCCTACCTCCGGCTTTTCCTCTCAGGTTCTTTTTCTGTACTTGCCTTCCCTTTTACCCTATCCTACCCCCTTTTAAAACTGTCCTCTGACTTCAGTGCGATCACATCCTCTGGCAGATCTTTCCACCCAGCCACCACCCTTTCTGTAAAGTAGTGTCTCCTCATTTCCCTCTTGAATCTTCTCCTATCCGGTTTCAGACTGTGCCCCCTCGTGACCCTCCCTCTCTTTAAGCAGAACAAGCCCTCCATACTAACCCTGTTTGTGCCTTTTAAGTATCTGAAGGTCTCTATCATATCCCCCTCACCCTACTGTCCTCCAGGGAATATATGTTGAGCTCCTTCAGTCTTTCCTCATAGGGTTTATCCCCCAGACCTAGGATCATTCTTATCACCCTACACTGCCCCCCGCCAGTAATCTTACTTCTTTTTAAGTGGGGGCCCCAGAACTGCACAGAGTACTCCCAAGTGTGGCCTCACCAGTGATCTGTACAATGGCAGGATGATCTCCTCCCTTCTAGAGATGATGCCTCTGGCTGTATGCATCCCAGCATATGATTGGCTCTTGCTGCTGCCCTTCAGTGCTGCACCAATACCTTTATGTCCCTTGTGACTAGAAACATAGAAAGATAGAAACATAGATTTTGACGGCAGATAAGGACCGCTTGGCCCACCCAGTCTGCCCATTTCCCTACCTAATGGATAAGTTGCAGATCCTAGTTAACTAGCAGCCTACTTCTTCCTACCCCCACCCCCTAGAATTGCCTTATGACTGTCCCATGCATGCTTGAATTCCACCACTGTTTTTGACTCCACAACCTCCTCCGGAAGGCCGTTCCATGCATCCACAACCCTCTCTGTGAAAAAATACTTCCTTAAATTACCTCTGAGTCGCCCCCTTCTATCTTCAAATTGTGCCCCCTTGTTCTTGCACACCTCTTTTTTTGAAAGATGCTACCCTCTTGGACTTTGTTGATTCCCTTGAGGTACTTGAAAGTTTCTATCATGTCCCTCCTTTCCTCGAGGCTATACATATTCAGCTCCTTAAGTCTCTCTTCATATGTCTTCTGGTGCAGACCCTGCCATTTTGAGTTGCCCTCTTCTGGACAGCCTCCATCCTGTCTATGTCTTTGCTTGGAGATTGGGTCTCCAGAACTGCACTTATATTCCAGATGGGTCTCACCAACTGTCTGTACAGAGGGATAATAACTTCCTGTTTTCTACTGGTGATGCCTCTCCTATGCATCCCAGTATTCCCCAGCCCTCCTTGCTGCCCTCTCACATTGCTTGCCCACCTTTAGGTCATCTGATATGACTACCCCCAGGTCCCTTTCTATTTTTGTTGTTGTTAGTATCTCACCCCCCATTGTGTACTCTTCCCCTGGGTTTTTGTTTCCCAGGTGCATTACCTTGCACTTCTTAGCACTGAGTCTAAGCTGCCATACATTTGACCATTCCTCTAACCTTGCCAAGTCCCTTCTCATCCTTTCCACCCACCTTGTGCATCAACTCTGTTGCAGATCTTTGTGTCATCTGCAAAGAGACATACTTTTCCTTCCAGTCCCTCTGCAATGTCACTTATAAAGACATTGAAGAGGATCGGTCCTAATACTGAACCCTGCGGTACCCCACTAGTAACCCCCCTTTCTTCAGAGTGGACTCCATTTACTATTACTCTCTGTGTCCTATTCTCCAGCCAATTCTTTACCCAGGCTGGCTGACTTGTATATTAATCTTTTATGTGGGACTGTGTCAAGTGCCTTGCTAAAGTCTAGGTAGGCCATGTCCACAGCCCCTCCCTGATCTACTACTTTGGTTACCCAGTCAAAGAAATCTATCAGATTTGTCTGGCATGACCTTCCGCTGTGAATCCATGCTGCCTTGGGTCCTGAGCCCTCTGGTCTCTAGATACTCAACAATTCTTTCCTTCAGAGAGTGATTCCATCATTTCCCTACCACTGAGGTTAAACTAACAGGTCTGTAGTTTTCTGCTTCTGCCTTGCTCCCACTTTTGTGAAGGGAATCACATCTGCCCTTCTCCAGTCCTCGGTACCACCACATCCTCCCATGATTTGTTAAAGAGGGTAGTCAGTGGTGTCACTAGTTCTACCTTTAGTTCTTTTAGAATTCTGGGATGAATCCCATCAGGCCTCATTGCTTTGTCCACTTTCAGTTTTAAGAGTTCTTTCAGAACCTTTCTTCTGTAAATGGGCTGGTATCAACTTCTGTATCCAGAGTGTTTCTACTGTTTGTTTTAGGTACCTCCCCACTTCCTTTGTAAATACTGAGCAAAAATATTTGTTTAGTATCTCTGCCTTTTCACAGTCACCCTCTGCCCACCCTCCTCCTCTTTATTAAGCCTCACTAACCTCCCTTGGTCTTCCTTCACTCCCTGATGTACCTATAAAGGTTTATCCCCCTCTTAACTGAGTTGGCTATCTTTTCCTCGGTTTGGGCCTTTGCTGTTCTGACTGCCTTCCAGCTTCCTTTTGCTTCTAATACAGTTCTCTGTCCTGCTCCTTCTGTGATTCCTTGTACTTCCTGAATGCTTTCTTTTTCTCTTGAACCTTCACTGCCACTTCCTTTGAGAACCATAGTGGTTTCTTACCATCGTTCGTTTTGTTAATTTGCTTCACAAAAGCTTGTTACCTCTGTGATGGCAGTTTTATTATTCCCATTGTTCTTCCACCCTCCTTCCTGCCCATTTGCTAGTGCATTCCTAGGCACTCACCATTTAGCAAAGTCAGCCCTCCTAAAGTCCAGTACTTTTGCCTTTGTATGGCTTGACTCTATTGCTGTGTTTATTGTGAACCATACTGTTCAATGGTTGCTAGTTCCCAGATGGCTACCCACTTCTACATCTGTGATCCTCTCTTCATCTCCATTTGAGAGAACCAGGTCTAAGATTGCTCCCTTTCAAGTGGGCTCCAATACTAGTTGTCTAAGGCATGCCCCCTGTAGGGCATCTAGAATAACCCCACTCTTTGAAGTGGCTGCTGCAACTGCACTCCAGTTAACATCTGGCATATTCAGATCACCCATCAGCAATATCTCCCCTTTTTCTGCCATTCTAAGTATTCTTTCTATCATTTCCTTGTCCATTTCCTCCCCCTGTGAAGGGGGTCTGTATACAACCCCTGTGCGGATTGTGGTGCCATTGCCGGTCTCCAAATTTACCCACAGTGCTTCTTCTCCTCCCTGTTTTCCCTTTTGTTCTGTTGTTCTGACTAGTACCCCTAGGTCCTTCTCTTCCTCTGAAGTAGATACCTGCACTCCCCCAAGCCAGTAGCTGGTCCCAGGGTTTCTGGCTCCAAGGTGTATGACCTTGCACTTCTTGGCGTTAACCCCCAACTGTCATACATGACCAGTGTTCAAGTTTTGCCAGATCTTCCAAGTTCTTGCCTCCCTTCCTCAGTGTCCACTGTCTCACAGATCTTTGTGTCATCAGCGAACAGGCTGATTTTACTCTCGACTCCTGCTATGTCCCCGATAAAGATGTTGAATAAAATGGGGCCGAGCACCGAGCCCTGTGGTACCTCACTGGTCACTAGTCTTGGCTTAGAGGGCTCCCTGCATACAATTACTCTCTGTTGTCTGTTCTGCAGCCAGCCTCTGACCCACCCCACTAGTTTCTCCCCGGGCCCCCAGATTCCTCAGCTTGCCCAGCAACCTTCCATGAGGCACCAAGTCGAAGTCTTTGCTGAAGTCCAGATACAGGACATCCTCAGCATTGCCCCTGTCTTATTGCCCTTGTTACCCAATCAAAGAAGTCAATTAGGTTTGTCTGACAGGATCCTCCGGAGACAAACCCATGTTACCTTTCGTCCTGGAGACCATTATTATCCAGAAAGATTACTAGTCTCTGCTTAAGAATGGTCTCCATTAACTTCCACACAATGGAAGTTAGGCTGACCAGTCGTCTGTAGTTACCTGGATCATCCCTGGGACCACTTTTGTGGAGGGGCACCACGTGAGCCTTCCTCCAGTCCAGGGGCACGTACCCCATCTCCAGTGAGGTGTTAAACAGGTCCGCCAGTGGGCCCGCCAAGACCTCCGCCAGTTCTTTTAGGGTGCACACCATCTGGTCCCAGGGCCTTGTCCACTCGCAGGGCTTTAGGGCCTTTTAGAACCCTATCTATCTGGAGATCCCTATCTGTTACCTTAGCCCCTTCCTTTCTCCTGTGCTATCGGCCTGTCCTTTTCTCTTGTGAACACGGAACAGAACTACTCGTTGAGTGTCTCCGCCTGGTCCACCCCATTTTCTGCCCAACCCCCCATCTCTTGATCCAGACAATCTCATCCTTACAGCTGCTCTTCTCTCTAATGTACTTGAAGAAATCCTTTTCCCCCCTCTCTGATCCCCTGAGCCAGTCTTATCTCCCTTGCAGCTTTAGCCACCCTGACTGCTCTACTCACCTCCCTGGATTTCCTCGAGTACTCCTCCTTGTCCTCTCCACTCCTAGTTTTCTTGTACCTTTCAAAGGCCACTCTTGTCTCCCTCACTTTCCCTGCCACCTCACTGCTGAGCCAACTTGTTTTTTTAGACCTGGACTTCTTACTCTGGATCTTGGCACACGTGTTAGTGGCCTTTGACAGACCCCTCTTTATGAGGGACCATTTCTGTTCCGCATCCATCCCTGGGCAGACTGTGGCAAGATGCCCTTCCAGGATGCTGCCCATCCTGGCAAAATCCACCCTACTGAAGTCTACCACTCTTGTCCTGGTCCTGGCTGCATCCTTGCCTGTGTGAATGAAGAACCACACTGTGCGGTGATTGCTGTCCACCAGAGGGTCCTGTACGACTACGTCTTGGACTTGGTCCTCATTTGACAACACAAGATCCAGTATGTTACCCTCCCTGGTGGGCTCTGTCACCCCTTGCATGAGGTAGCTGGCCTGGAAAGCCTCCAGAAGTACCTGTTCCCTGGCATTAGAGGTAGCCGTGGTGCTCCAGTCCACCCCTGGCAGACTGAAGTCGCCCACTATGACAGTGCTACCCCTGCCTCTGATCTTTCTGATTTGCTCCCCCTGTTCCTTGTCAGTTTCCTCATTCTGTGAGGGTGGCCTGTACATCACCACCAATCTAACCTTCCTACCCTTGGAGTTTTGGAGCTGTACTCATAGGGCTTCTGGCTTACCCTCCTCCCCGGTACATAGTAACCCCTCCCTCACATAAATAGCTATCCCTCCTCCTCCTTTCCCCTCCTCTCTGTCTTTGCGGTACACCCTGTATCCAGGGATCATGAGGTTCCAGTCATGGTATCGGGTGGCCCAAGTTTCTGTGATGGCTGCAATATCTACCTTCGCCTCTGCCATCATCGCCTGGAACTCTACTACCGTGTTTGCCAAGCTCCTTGCGTTTAAGGTACTACTTCCCACTGTGACCCATGCCCCTCCGTTACCAATCTCAACCCCCTGCTTATGCCCCTTATTAGACTCCATTCCCTTCCCTCCTGTCCATTTGAGGGGGGAGCCTTCAGGTCTCCATTGTGTGTTGACTCTGTTGTACCCACCGATTCCCACCCCCTTCCTCAGTTTAAATTAATTTTAGTTCCAATGTATGCTTCTTGCCTCTGTTTCAGAATCCCTGTGCCCTCCTTACTTAGATGCAGCCTATCTGGTACATAGAGCTCCTTCTCCCACATCCCACCCCATCCCCTAATACCCCACACCCCATGGATTCACACCACACACCCAGCCATTCATTGAACTCCTGGATTCTTTGTTTCCTGTCAGAGCTTCCCTAGTTACTGGGAGAACCTCAGAGAACGCCACCGATCTCCCCACCTCTTTGAACCTATCTTGAACCTCCTCCACTCTACACCCCTTCTTGTCATTTGTACCTGGGTGTACCATGATGTGTGGTTTATCCCATCTTTTCCCTACATACTTCTGAATGAACTGTCCCAACTTCCCCGCCGTCATACCTGGCATACACTCCACCCAAGCACAGCTTTTCCTTGCTCCCTTTCCTCCCCATCTCACCTCTTTCAAAACTGAATCTCCCAGGAGGACTACCCTTTCTTCTATCGCCTGCCCTACCCCCACCCCCATGTTCTGCCCTATCCTGGGTCCTTGATCTAGAGTTTCCCCTCCCCATTCCCTGTCTCCCTCATCTCCCTGTTTCTCTCCAGTGGTTCCTCCTCCGATCTCTCTCCCTCACCCCTCTGTTTCCTACCCAGCCCATTCCCCCCATATTCACTCCTCCTCTCAGCTCTACTCTTAAGTCCAAGTCCACCCCACCACCCTATTAACCCCTCTGCTCATGCTACTTTGTGGTACCTTGACAACACTTCATTTCCCTACCTCCCCCTTTCCCTTTTGTGTTAATTTGGAGCAGCAAAAAAGAGCCAAAAGGCTTTCAAGGTGACTTTGGCTAGATAGTCAGAAGAAGAGACAGGGCAGGTAGGAAGGGAGGAGGAGTGGCACTTTATGTGAAAGATGACATAAAGGCCACAGAGATCCGGGAGGAACAAAATGGGGGGAGAGATACTGTGGGTTAAGCTGGAAAGGAAAATGGGGCCAGCCATCCGCACAGGTGTGGTCTATAGACCACCAGCCCAGGAGGAAGAAACAGGTAGGGAGCTGATGCTAGCCATCCAAAGGATGGCAGACAAGGGTGAGGTAGTGCTGGTTGGAGACCTCAATATTCCAGATGTGGACTGAAGCATCCCAACAGCATCATTAACCAGGAGCAGATTTATCCTGGACTTCCTTCAAGGTGCCTTCTTCAAGCAACTGGTCATGGAACCAACTCGGCAGAAGGCAATACTGGACCTCGTGCTCACAAACAGGGACAGTGTGATGGGGTAACAGTGGGGGAGCACCTGGGGAACAGTGACTACCAGTCATTGTGGTTTGAAATCACAGAAGGAGCAGAACCAAACTACACAAAAACACGTATCCTGGATTTTAAGGGGGCAGACTTTGGGAAAATGGGGACATGCTTGAAAGAGGCATTAAGGGGAATGGGGTGGGAATCAGGGGTTGAGGAATAGTGGGCAGTATTAAAAACGGGATTACAAGAGCAACAGAATTATGCATTAAGCAGGTTAGCAAGGGGAAAAGGAAGAGGAGACCATTATGGTTTTCCAGGGAGGTAGCGGAGAAAGTGAAAGCCAAAAAGATTGCATTCAGGCAATACAAAAAGACACAGGCAGAAGGGGATAGGGAGAAGTACCAGGAGAAGCAAAGTGAGGCAGGGAGGTCAGTAAGGGAAGCCAAAGCTCAGGCAGAAGAGCACATTGCAGAATCAGTGGGTGGAGGGAACAAAACCTTTTACAGGTACATAAGTGAAAAAAGAAAGGCAAAGGGAGGGATAGTGAGACTGAAGGGGGAGGATGGGGGCCGCGTGGAGGATGACAGCAGTAAAGCTGACATATTGAACAGGTATTTCTGCTCAGTCTTTACTGAAGAAGAGGAGGGTAATGGGCCTGAAGGGAGTACAAGGGGTTGGAATGATGCAGAAAAGGACACAAGTCCCTTTACACGAGAAAGGGTCCTGAAGGAACTGGAAGTAATAAGAGTTGATAAAGCAGTGGGGCCAGATGGGGTGCACCCCATGGTCCTTAGAGAACTGAGAGAGGTGGTGGCTGAACCTGTGACAATCCTGTTTAGCCAATCACTGGAAACAGGGGAAGTACCCAAAGACTGGAGGACAGCAGATGCAGTTCCCTTATACAAAAGTGGGAACAAAGAGGAAGCGGGGAACTACAGACCAGTCAGCCTCACCTCGGTAGTGGGGAAGATCATGTAAGCACTACTGAAGGAGAGATTGGTGGAACATCTGGTTGTCAACGGACTACAGGATCCCAGGCAGCATGGTTTCACCAGGGGGAGGTCATGTCAGACCAACCTCGTTGAATTTTTTAACTGGGTGACTAGGGAGGTAGATCGGGGAGGGCAGTGGACGTGGCCTATCTGGACTTCAGCAAGGCCTTTGACACTGTGCCACATAGAAGGCTATTACACAAACTGGGGAATATGGGTGTGGGCAGGACAGTAGTGCGGTGGGTAGGTAACTGACTGGGTGGCAGGACACAGGGTGGTGGTAAATGGCTGTCACTCCATAGAGGGAAGAGTGACCAGTGGAGTACCACAGGGATCAGTGCTGGGACTGGTCCTGTTCAACAGCTTCATCAGTGACATTGCGCAGGACCTAGAAGGCAGAATTTCCCTGTTTGCTGATGACTCAAAGCTCTGTAACAGAGTGGACACACCAGAGGGTGTAGACAGAATGAGAAGGGACCTGCAGAAACTTGAAGAATGGTCAGGGGTTTGGCAGTTGAAATTCAATGCAAAGAAGTGCAAGATAATGCATGTGGGGCACAAAAACCCTGGCACAATATATCAGTTGGGGGTGAGGATATAGCATGCACCAAGCAGGAAAGGGATCTTGGGGTTATCATCTCTGATGACCTCAAGGTAGGGAAACAGTGCGACAAGGCAGCAGGTAAAGCGAATAGAATGCTGGGATGCATAGGCAGGGGCATCACCAGCAGGAAAAGGAGGTAGTAATTCCACTATACAAGACACTAGGTGAGGCCCCACCTGGAGTACAGCGTACAGTTCAGGTACCTCGTGAGGACATAGACAGGGCAGAGAAGGTTGGGAGGGCAACAAAGAAGACTCATGAATTGCATCACAAGTCCTATGAGGACAGGTTGAAGGACTTGAATATGTACTCCCTGGAGAAGAGGAGGGAGAGAGGGGATATGATAGAGACATACAAGTATCTTACAGGGAGGAACAGGGTGCAGGAATACACTATTTTTAAGCAAAAAAGTTGTTCCAGGACTAGAGGGCATGGGATGAAGTTGGAGGGAGAACGATTCAGAGGAAACGTGATGAAGAATTTCTTCACAGAACGGGTGGTGGACAAGTGGAACATGCTGCCAGAGGAAGTGGTGGGAACTGAAACAATCACGGGATTTAAGATTGCATGGGATAGATATAAAGGAATTATGGCGGTCAGGGGTGAGAGGCAACAGACTTCTAGGAAAACATAAAGTGAACTTACAAGCTCAAATGGGCAGACTGGGTGGGCCCGTAGGCCCTTTTCTGCCGACATTGTCTATGTATCTGCGTATCTATGTAGAGTAAAGTCCTATACAGCAGAAAAATTGTCACCTCCAGCTTTGATCAGAGCGCTTCGACAAGGGGCTGTAGCAGCCTCTTGAGCAGAAAGGGCAGATGCCCCTGTATCCCTCTTGAGTTCCACTGTTGCCTCTAGCCTTCAGTCGTATTGTGCTGCAAATGGCAGTAAACGAGAGGCAGCAAAATCAAAGGAATAGTCTTTCCATCCTGAATTCTTTTGGTGTGTACTGCTTATAAAATCCCCAGCAGTAGATGACTAGAACACTGACAACATGAAACAACACGGAAAGAAGAAATTCTGGCAGAGTCACTCTCATTTCTTTTTCTGTTCCAACTTTGTCACTGGGACCCACCCTAGAATATTTCACTCTGTAGAGAATAATCCACAACCAAGATTTGATTTGGCTGTATAAATGTGTAACTAGACAAGTTGATTTTACTCATTTCAAGCACATATTGTTTTGTGCGTTATTTTATTCAAACTTCCCCTGACTAGAGTTCAGTGTTGAAGCTGCATTTGCAGAAAGTATGTGGAAGAAGTTGAAGATATTATGAATCACTGAATCTTGCATATTGATGATGGAGAACTAATTCTGTCTACATGTTCCAGAAAGGTAGGGCTGTGATTTTCTCTATTTGTAAGGATTGTAGAAGTTAAGAAATGATTAGTTGTTATTCTGAAACTCTGAAAGATTTATGACTGATGATTCAAAGCAAACTATCACAGAATGGGGAGGAGCTTAAGGTTTCATGGTCATGTCAGACCTTTGGAGTGTGTTCTTCCCTAGTCGGAGAGCATATAATACTGAGCAGTAAATGACTAGCCCAGTGACAGGGTTGGAACAAACAGAAAAAAAAAAAAGATTTTGTACAATTTCTTCTTTATTGCGGAGCAAGTACTGAATGAAAGACTGTATTGGTTTGCAGAATTAATACCAGTTACTCACCACTACCAGTTTTAGTTACAATTCAGTATTTCTGGAATTACTGCAGTTAGGTGTTATGAGGAATGGATATATGTCTAATATTTGAAGTGTCTTGTGGACTCTAATCAGGAATAATTGATGTTTGCTGTTGTGATGACTTCCTAATTTTTTCAGGGACGCAGTTGAGGCTCTCTTCATCAAGGATATGCTCCACTTGAGTACTCTTGTAATGTATGGGAGATATGAGCATTTAGGGAAGTGCATTACATCCATATGTAGGGCTTGGGATTTATGGACGTTTTTGGACTTGAACTATCTATTGTTTGTCTCAAAATAAACAGCTGCATGTTTAATGTTGTTTTGTGTAACTTCTTTGAATTAGCTCCCCCCCCAACCAATCTGGATACTGAAGAAGAATTTATCACCACTAGTTATAACTAGTAATGCTGTTCTCAGAGAGCAGTTTACTATGCGTTCAATTTGAAAAGAATAATAAAGTTATGGAAACTGCAGCTCTGATCTGTTAGTGAAGTTGAAAACCCTTTGCAGTCTTTCTGGTTGAAAAGGGTTGGAGGGCTTTTCCAGCTGTCAGGGTGCCATTTACATATCATAATTGGAACTCGTTACTGGAGGTTCATCAGGTGGGGGATTTAG
Source organism: Neoceratodus forsteri (assembly GCA_016271365.2). Taxonomy (NCBI): domain Eukaryota; kingdom Metazoa; phylum Chordata; order Ceratodontiformes; family Ceratodontidae; genus Neoceratodus; species Neoceratodus forsteri. The sequence continues at coordinate 58,383,202 of JADMNL010000036.1, read as the reverse complement.
ATCTCCTATTCTTTTTAAGATCAAGTTACCTGTAATCTATAAAAAGATAAAAAAATAGATGCGAGAACCAAAGCGCATGTGGTGGTTGGACAAGGAAAACCTCAGACAGGGAGTTTCCTTCCTTTCCCAGGTCCCTTCAGTTGTTCTCACAACAGATGCATCCCTCCTGGGTGGGGAGCTCATCTGGGGACCCTTGCTGCACAGGGCACTTGGTCTCAGCAGGAGTCTCTTCTCCACATCAGTCTCCTGGAACTCAGGGCTGTGCTTCAGGCCCTTCAAGCATTCTCGGCCTCAGTTCAGGGGAATGTGGTGCAGGTCCGGACAGATGACACCACTACCATGTGGTACATAAACAAGCAGGGTGGCACTTGATCCACAGCCTTGTGCACAGAAGCCATGAAGATATGGTTATTGGTGTACTCCCTTCAGACCTTCCTGGTAGCAGTGCATCTGCCAGGGAAGGACAATCTGCTGGCAGATGCCCTCAGCAGGATCTCTCTGGGTCATCACGAGTTGACCCTGAACTGTCAGATCATGCAGATAATTTTTCAGAGATGGGGCACTCCAGAGATAGGTTTCTTTGCAGCCCCAGACAATCATCAGCTTCCTCTGTTCTGTTGCAGACCCCCAGTCCTGGCGTCTTTTCCTCAGGATGCTTTCCTGTTGGATTAGACAAACAGGTTTCTTTATGCCTTCCTTCCTTTCCCTCTGATATTCAGAGTACTGATCATGATCAGGTCTCAACCCTGCACAGTAATCCTGGTGGCTCTGGATTGGGCCAGGCAACCATGATACCCTCTGTTGCCGTCATTGGCAGTGACAATTCCTCTGTCTTCCCAGGAGGCACGACCTCCTGTCTTCCTCCCGGGGAGGATTTGGTATCCCAATCTCCAGTCTCTCAGACTCAAAGCTTGGCTCTTGAAGAGTTAGAGTATGCAGGATTGCACCTTTCACAAGGTGTTTTGGATATTCTGAAGATTTCTAGGAAACCTTCTACCAGAAAAACTTATAACTCTTAAGTGGAAGAGGTTTAACATTTGATGCTCTCAGAGGGATATACAGCCAGATTCTGCTGGCATTTCCACAGCATTGGACTATTTAGTCCATTTGAACTCTTTAGGCCTCAGGCCTGCTACTCTTAAGGTTCACCTACTGTAGCAGCTGTCTCTGCTTTTCTTTCAGCAGGGAAGAGATCTTCCCTTTCTTCTCACCCTGTGTTCAGCATGGTTTTCAAAGGTCTGGTTCATCTCAGTCCTCCTTTTAGGGAACCAACTCTGCCTTGGGACCTGAATATCTGTATTGCACAGCTTATGCAGCCCCCCTTCGAGCCTTTATCTTCAGCTGAGCTAAAGTACTTGACTTGGAAGACTGTATTCCTGGTAGCCATTACTTCCGCCAGGAGGATCAGTGAGTTTCATAGGTAAATTCAAGCTTATAGACTGACATCCATAGAGCTTGCCATATACCCAAATTAAAATCGAGTTGTTAACTTGCTAAAGTGTTGATCTAAGTTGTTCTTAAAACTGTTCATACTGGGACTTTCAGCAACAACTAATGGAAGTTCGTTCCTGGGAACCACCACCCTTTGACTAAACCAGCTCTTTCGTTGGTAGCGATTCCATTTAGAATGAAGAATTTGTCTGTTATGTCTCCTACTACTACACCAAGTAGTTTTGGGCTGTATTCCAATCTCAGCCTGAAGCTCATCCTCTCCCATAATTCTGTATAGCAAACACAAGTCCCCCCTAAACCTCCTGTAGTAAAGGGAATAAAGGTTGAGGGATGATAATCCCTTTGCATATGGTCTGATCTTTAAACCCTTTATAGATCTGGTGAATCTTCTCTGTACTCCCTCCAATCTGTTAATATCTTCCCTATTCTGTGGGGACCAAATCTGCGCGTAGTACTCCAAATGTGGCCTAACCAGTGCTACATAAAGTGGAGTCAATACCTTTTCATCCCTGCTGGATATATGTCTGAGGATGCAATTCAGATTCTGATTTGCTTTTTCTACCTGTGTCCTACAATGGGAACCAAACTTAAGATCAGCAGTAATCGTAATCCCCAAGTCTCTTTCTTCGTTAGTAACTATGAGTGCAATACTTGCAAGGTTATAAGAGACCAGTCCATTGTGTTTCCCAAAATGCATAACCTTGCATTTTGCAGTGTTCAGGACTAATTTGTTAGATTCCGTACACTCAGAGATCACATCAATATCACTCTGTAAAGATGCAACATCTTCTTGATTGTTCACTACTGTCCCCAATCTGCAAATTTGTAAAGCCAAATTTTTGGGTTACTTTGTTTAAGGGAGGATATGTATATATATTAAAGAGACTTGGTCCCAGGACCGAGCCCTGGGGAACCCCACTAGTGATTGGTGCCCATTCAGAAAGTACCCCATTAATGGTTACCCTCTGTTTTCTGCCCTGCAGCCATAACGATACCCAGTTACAAATATTGCTATTCAGACTAATTTCTTTTAATGGGACCATGTGGGGCAATTCGTCAGAAGCCTAAGCGAAGTCCATATAAACCACATCGACAGAATTCCCAAGATCCAGCTCTTTATTGACATTCTCGTAGAAAGCCAAAAGACTTGTTTGGCAGGATCTGGATTTTGTAAACCCATGTTGTACAGGGTTGATCAGGCCATGAGTCTTTAGAAAGTCTGAAATTAAATCTTTAACTAACCCTTCCGTAACCTTCCCTAACAGGGAGATTAAACTCACAGGCCTGAAGTTGTCAGGTTTTGACTTGGGCCCTTTTTTCAAAATGGGGACTATTACAGTTTTTGTCAGTGGAACCTGATTTTATTTCCTTCCACAGAGATAAGGTGGTCTTCAGGACAAATAGAACAATTCTCCCTAAAGTAGTGTCAGATTTCCATCTTAACCAGTCTATGTCCCTGCCTGTGTTTTTCATTTACCACTCTTCCTCAGGTGAGCAAAGGTTGCACAGTCTGGATGTAAAAAGGGCATTGAGTCATTATATTGACCATACCGAGGTCCATGGGGTGGCTGTTCTCAGTTGTTTCTCACTTATGGTGAGGTGGGCAAGGGTAAACCTGCCACTAAGAGAACTACTGCCAGATGGATTGTTTCTTGTATCCAGCTATGTTATACTAAATTGGGCAAAGAGCCTCCCTCAGGCCTGAGGGCACACGCTACCAGGGCTACCGCCGCCTCCTTGGCAGCAGTTAGGGATATTCCCCTCCTGGAAATCTGTAAAGCAGCCACCTGGAAAACTGTTCACACATTCACCAAGTATTATTTTCTGGATACCCAAGCCAGAAGTGATGCTAGGTGTGGCACTGCAGTGCTGCAGAGCCTCTTTCCTAAGTAGGTTCTGTAGTTCCCCTCCTCCATGGAGGTACTGCTTGGTAGTCTGCAGATTGTCAGAATACAGCAAGACTTCATGTTGTTTGAAGAAAAAATTACTCACCATAGTAATGTTGTTTCTTCTAATGGAGTCTTGCTGTATTCTGACCTCCCACCTTGCCTCCCCTCTCAGAACCTCTGTTTTAGGTTGTGGGTTGGCAGGTGCAGTGTTGCACCCCAGAGGTGTACCTTTTGGGTCCCATTCTGCTTAGATTGGGCTGTCTTGTTCTATTACATTGTTTGTTATCACTACCTACATAAGGTTTTCTTTTTGGGGGTTCTCGACCTGAGTCTTTCGGACCCCATTTGTTATTGCCTTTGGCTTTTAAAAGTTTTTATGAAAACAATTTCTATTCTATGAGTTAGTATTAGTGCTCGTAAGAATCTGACAGTTACACTGAAGTGTACCAGGGACAGAGGTTTGAAAACCGAGCTCAAGCTCAACGTTCTATGCTGTGGCATAGAGTTAACCCTTTCCTCTCTGGGGCAGTTCAAGTGCTGAGGCTAACTGCAGATTGTCAGAATACAGCAAGACTCCATTAGAAGAAACACCATTACTATGGTGAGTAGTTTTTTCTTCTCAGACCTCAGCTCAGTCCTCCCTAGCAACTTTTTTGATCTAATTCAGCCTACCCCCAACCCCTTCAAACTCAGAGTCATTACTCCTACAGAAGTGAAAGCCTACCTGTCCAAAGCCCTCCAGAGCTCCAGTTACTGCAAAGACGCCTTTGATATGCACATCCTATACCTTGCGCTAGACTCAGTTATCTCCCCACTCACGGACCTTCTAAATCTGTCCCTGCACCTGGGCCAGTTCCCAAACTCATTGGAAAACGGCAGTGATAACACCAATATTGAAATGTGGCGACAGCTCCCTCCCAAACAACTACCGGCCCATCTCGATTCTCCCCCCACTCTCTAAAGCCCTTGAAAAGATCATGGTCGATCAGCTCACCAACTACCTCCTCGCACACAACTTCTTATGTAGGAAGCAGCATGGTTTCAGAGCTGGGTCATAGCACTACGACCACCCTCACAGAATTCACTAACTCCCTGCACTCATGCTTGACAAGGGGCACCTCGCAGGGGCATGTTTATAGACCTCTCAAAGGCCTTCGACATGGTTTCTCACCCCCTCCTTCTCAACATATTACAACAAATTGGGGTCTCTCGTTGTCCACTCTCATGGTTCTCCAGCTGTCTTTCATCCAGAACCCAATGTGTTAAAAATAATAATGCCATATCTGCTATGCTGTCTGTGCGCTCAGGAGTTCCCCAGGGATCTATCCTGGGTCCCCTGCTATTCAGCATCTACCTCAGTGCCCTGCCTGAATACTGCCCCAGCAACCTTCTCCTCTATATGGACGACACTGTTCTTTACGCCGCACATCCTGATCCTCTCTCTCTCAAGCGTACTTTACAAAACTCCTTCTCTGAGACTGAACACTGGTTTGTTGAACACAGATTGGTGGTCAACATTTAAAAAACTAAGACGATGCTCTAAGCCCACCGCCGCCAAAATAGATCAAAGGATTTTCCTCTGGAAATACTCTCCGCCTCTCTCGTCCCACTGGAACAGGTCCAAAAGTATAAGTATCTAGGTACTACATTTGACTCTTCCCTCTCGTTCCACGAACATGTAAAAATCCTCATCTCCACCACCAACACCCGCCTTGGTCTCCTTTACAGACATAAAGACTGCCTGCCACCTGAAGCACTTCACCTAGCCATTACCTGCTCAGTCTTATCGCTGGTGGACTATGGCCTCACAGTCCATGCTGCCGCCGACCCTACGGTGCTTCATCAAATACAAGTAGTCATCAATAAGGCCTGCTGGCTCCTCTCTGGTGCCGACAGAAATACACATACCTGCACCCTATATGTGCTCACCAATATCCTCTCCCTTTAAGAAAGGCTATTATACCAGATCTGTCTCTTCACCAAAAAAAAATCCACCTGGGTTTAACCCCAATAGGTGTCATGGCTTCTCTTCAGGCAGCCACCATCTCAGCGTCAACATGGGCCCCACCAAAATCTATCTGGAAGGTGCCTAGGGTCAGGACCACCCTGGCCCAGCGATCCTTCCCCCTTAGAGGCCATCCTGGTACAATGCCCTCCCACCGGCTGTCACATCAGTCACCAATCTAGGTCCTTTTAAAGCTGCCTTAAGGGCCCATATCCTTGCCTCATGTCAATGCCAGTGTAACCGGTAACCTGTGGATCCTGCACCACACCACTAGGCCACGCAACTGCCCTTGGCCTGGCAGTGGCGAGCCCTCACTATTTCTAGCCTACAGGCTCCTCACCTTCCTCGGTTACCATATAATTGCACTGGACTATGAATGCATTGTATTATGTATAAGACAAGGCCTCCCTGAGGTGGCTTACTACCAACTCGTATCATGCATTGCTTTAGCTACCAATTGTATAGATCTTAACCGCTCATTAGGTAAATATGTTGATAGCTCTACCCTGTTTCAGGTACCAAATGTATAGGCATTAACCCATGCTCATTGTACTTATACTCTGTATGATTGCTCACCCACATTTAGTCTATGTATGTACTGTATGAATGTCTACGTTTTATTCTGACGTGGAGCCTTTGGAAACAAATCTATGACTCAAAGGGTTGTAATTCCGATTTCTTAAATAAATAAAATCTGAGAGGGGTGGAGGCATACATCTACTGTCTCAGCTGATACAATACCTCTGCATAACCCGCTGTCAGGTGGTGCATGAAAGTCAGGCTTCCAGCATCCTCCCTGTCTCATAGCCAGGTGCCTTGCTGTTTGAATTATATGGGATACTCATTACCGACAGACTCTTCAGACCGTCTGTGTGACAGGCCTTCATTACAGAGTAGTTACCAGTATGGAATATTCTGAGCTAATCTCCCCTGTGCTGTGTCATCTGCATTGGATATCGATTCGGTGGCGCATCACTTTTAAGATCACTTTGTACTGGGCAGCAGCATCCCATCATGCTGCTGTGCATGCCACCAAAGTTCAAGAGCAGACGTCGTTCGCCACGTCCCGGGCAAGCTGGGCTGTAGCAACTGCCGAAAGGCAGCATGCCTTAGCCGAGGAATGCTGATGGTGGGTCCCAGTATAACAGTGACCCCAGTGAGTGGGCCAGGATGCTTACTTCTTCCACAGGGGCACACTGTATGTCTGTGGCCAATAAGGCATCACTCACACCGGAAGGGAGGAGTGAGGAAATATGGGGTGAAAATCAGGGAGAAAACTCGCTGTCGACTATACGATGGCACACACAAAATATTCCTGCACAATCCACCACAAGAGCAAACCGTAGGCTCAGACGGCATCAATTCAGAAGCAACTTATTAAGGCAAAAAAGTGCAATAAAGTATAAACTTCTAAAAGTGCAAACGTACGGACCAGGAACAGCCAGGCAGGGCTTCTGTATGTGGCCAGTAGTCTGAATATGGTATGTCCCTTCCATACAGGCTGTATCCTTAGAAGGATGGCAAGGACTGCTAGTATGAAATGTATATGGGGGGCAGATTACATTGTTACTTGGAGACCACGCTCCAGAAGGACATTGACAAACAGAGGCAGTCCAGAGAAGGGCAACAAAGATGGTATATGGACTGCACCAGAAGCCCCACAAGGAAAGACTTAAGAACCTTAATATCTATTCACTGGAGGAAAGAAGGAGAGGAGATGTAGAGAGACTTTCAAAGTACCTTGCGAGAGAGAGGCATTGTAGCGCCGAGGTTGAGCGCTGGATGCCACACCTCGCTGCAGCTGGCGACTTCGGGTTCGGAGACGAGCCTGGGTCGAGGGGTTCAGCAGGGGAGGGAGAGGATTGAGTGCCCGGAGGACTGTTCTCCTCTCTCTGGGGAGGCTTCTGGGTCTGCCTGGCATCCTAGCGACCCCCGATGGAGATCGGGGGCAGCACAGGTATGCCAGCCAGAAAGAGAGGGGGCGGAAGTGAGGCAGACATCAGCAGGTGAGCCGTGCGCGGACATCATTGCACACCGCACTCCAGAGGGGGCAACTACAACCATGCAAAACCCCGCCTGGGACCGCGGAGATGATGGAGGCACCAGAGGCAAGACGCACATCCAGCCACCGACCCAATCCCTGATGGACTCCTGGCCAACACGGCAACTCCTTTCTAATTTCAGATAGGCCACTGAGGGTGAGCGGGCCTGGCCCGGGGGGTGATCTGGTGCACTAGGGCTGCCTGGTTGTCAGGGGAGTTCCAGTCGGACTGCAGGGTTCAGGCAGGGAGTAGCAGTCCTCGCCACGTGTGCACCCCGGGAGGATGCCCAGCCTAGGGGGAGCATAAACATAATCTACCAAAAAAAAAAATACCTTGGGGGAATAAACAGGGTACAGGTGGAAAGCATATTTCAGAGAAAAAATTGCACAAGAACAAGGAGGCATGATATGAGGCTGAAGGGTGGAAGGCTCGGGGGTAATGTTAGGAAGTACTTTTTCACTGAAACGATGGTAGAGCCATGGAACAGCCTTCCAGCAGAAGTGATGGGTGCGAAAACAATATGGGGGTTCAAGAGTGCATGGAATAGACATAAGGGTACCCTGGAGAAGTGCAGAGCAGGAGAGCCACAGATCAAATAGGATCTGGGGCTACAGCAGTGAGTAAGGAAATGGGCAGACGAGGTGGGCCATATGGTCCTTATCTGCCAACAGATTCTATGTTTCTTTGTAACTTAAAAGGTCCTACATGCAGTGCTCCAGATAATATTGTCTAGTAAGAGTAATTTACTCAGCAGTTTTGAAATATGGTGAGTAAATCAAAATTTGGATGCATACAGGTGCTTTAAATCAGGGAAAAAACACCCTGCTCTTTTCGAATCACAAGTTGTGTGTTATGATGCACTATTCTGTGGATGTGGAGCATTTCCAAATGTTGGGGTGGGTATTGGTACTCTTTAGAAAATTATCTGAACAGTATTTCCTAAAATTGGGCAAGTAAAATAGGTTGTTACTCATCCTATCTTGAACACTGCCTGCTTATGTTGGGCCAAGGCTATTTTAAAAGATCTTTTGATCAGCTGTGCTCCTGGTCACCCGTCCTGCTCCACCAAACATTCCTTACTGGCTGTCCCGAGATGCCGTCTCACACAGTCTATAGACTGAGCTTTCTCGGTGGGGGACCCTGTTATTTGGAACTCATTGGCATTAAATCTTAGGCACTTCTCCTCTGGGAGATGTTTAAAAGGGGTCTGAAATACTTCAAGCCTTTGAAACTTAATGAAATATACCCGCCTATTTTCTCACTCTGTATTGTCATGATTTAGCTATATAATATGAGGTGTTATAATTTTGAATGTATTTATAAATTCTACTATGCTTGAACTGTGAAATGCTTTGAGTCCCTCGGATAGGGCGCTATACAAATACAGTTGCCTCGCCATTCATTTCTTCTAAAGGGGCTTTAAAATGGAATGCAAGAGGGAGGGGGACTCAAGAGTCTGGAGGTTACAGCTGTTCCCTTCATTTGTGTTTCAGGTGTCTCCTGCTCAGCCGACCCCTAGCACTGGTGGCAGGCGAAAGCGTTCCTTAGACGAGGACCCCGATGAACGTAGGCAGAGGTTCCTGGAGAGAAACCGTGCTGCCGCATCACGCTGCAGGCAGAAACGCAAAGTTTGGGTATCGTCTTTAGAAAAGAAAGCAGAGGAGCTTACGTCACAGAATTTACAACTAACGGTAAGTGACCATCATAGAGCGAAGTCCCACACTGCAGTCCAAAAGCGTGCTGTCCACTTACAGAATGCATTCCAAACCCAAAGCCCAGTGGCACCTCTCTGCAAGGCACCGCACTGAAATACTCCCCATGATCTAGTGTGGCAGCACCCAGGTCCTACCTCTCAAATCGATGACGAGGCATAAAACAAAAATCCAGATCAGGGAGGCATTCCTAAAAATGTTTGTGTGCTCCAGATCCTGTTGAAATGTTTAGCTAAGGGGGGAAACTAATTGTATGAAGGAGAACTAGACAGTAACTGAGGTTAAATTAGGCAAAACCCCACAGGAGTTCCTCCTCTGACTCTCACAAAACTGTATTTAAGTTTCTGCACCCCCTAAATATAGCGGAATTCTACCACCTAGAGATTTGTTTTTCAGAAACTCAGGTTTATTGAGGAATTATGCAATCAAGCCACACAAATATACATTTGTTGCAACTGATAGTGTCACACAGTACAAGATTGTTTTTCAGCTGTCACTGACTTATTTCCATTCTTGTTATTTTCCTTACCCTTGAAATGTCACGGGGAGAAGAGGCAATCTGTTCCTCATATAATTAGAGAAACTTGCTGTAAACCAAACTCAGACTGTGTGCAGCTGTCTAGTTTCTTATTCATTACATATAAAAGATAAAGTCATTCAGTCTGGGTCCTGTGTTTTTGTTCTCCACTTGAACACAGGAGGAGGACTTTGAAGTGTGTGTGTGGGGGGGTTGGGGGCACTCTGACCTTTGAAGGGAGGGGCGACACAAAGGAAAGGAAGAAGCCAAGGTGGAGCATACCTCCTATTCTTCCCTTCCTCCCCTGGCTCATTGACTTGGTATATTCTTGCCATAAAGTTTCTCTTTGAGGAGGCAGATGTCTGCCATTATCCATTCCATCTGGCAAATCGCCTCCAGTCCATCCCCATTCCTTCAGGGATGGGACCACCCCAGACGGCCAATGTGTGGTGATCCCATTGCTATGAGGCACATTTACCTGCCTAGGGAGGCAGTATAGCACAGTGGTTTCAGGCTGTGAGCTGCAAATCTGGAGACCTGGGTTTGAATCCCACAGCCCCCACTTGTACACTGTGTGACCCTGAGCAAGTCACTTAACTTCCCTGTGCTCCCAGGTCGCACCTGTAAACAAGCTTTCAGCTTAGTGTGCCACTCCTGGTTAAGTAACTGGGGGGAAAAAAAAAGAAATGCCAGCCCCCCCCCCCTTAAAAATCTTGATGAGTGTTCCTTTTTAAACATTTAATCTCGGGTAACTATAACAGCATTATCTTTTAAGAATCAATCTTCACCACTGATTCCTACTGATAGGTCTGGGTCAGAGGCACTAGGACCCTGCAGAAACAGAGCTTTAAGCCAGGGGGCCGGACGTGGCTACTGGACATGGCCACTGCGTTACCCCACATGGTGCCATGCACTAGCCAGTAACTGTTGCCGGCTCCCTTATCAACCTCAGCTCTGTTCTTCCTGCAGTCAAATGCACTCCATGAGAGCGCAGCACCTCAGTTTGCCCAGTCACCCACTATTTTGTAGTGTCACTGTAATTTTTGCTTTATTTTCAGTGCTGCCTGTTTTTATTATTTTACCCTGACGCTGAAGTCAGATTAAAAAATGGTCCAGGTCATTGAAGAAAGTCAGACAGCCATCCATTATGTGTCGTTGCCCATGGGAACGCGATGGCTGTGCCAGACAGACATCAGTCTTGTGTGGCCTGTCTTGGACCAGAGCATGACATGGATGTATGCAGTGCCTGCCTTGCAGTGGACCGCCATATCCTTGTGAACCACACATTGAGGTGGGGTCACCCGATCCCTGCCTTTGGAGGCAACGTTGTCCTCTACATCGCCTATGGTGTTGTCAGCGTTCGTGTTAACAGCTTGACAGGACGCACCAGGGGTGACGCCAAGCCACCCCTTAACACTGGTCACAGTGCTGGCAGAGAGACTGGCACCGAGGCCTTTGTTTTTACTGTTGCCAGCTCAGATGTCACTGTCCATGGTATCGCTAGTGACACCAAGGAGGGTGACAGTTCCGGGCATGGTGACAGCAGTGGTGCCAGTCCTGGGTCTGGCTCCAAATGAGGTGCTGATAAATAACTGCGTCATCTCAGAGGTCGTTCCCAACTCCAGTGTCACCCGCAACACCGAGGAGGGTTATGGCTTCCAGTGCACCGAGCAAGGTGTCGAGGGTGCTGCCTTCCATGGTGACAGGGAGAACCCTGTTTCTGAGGCTGGCACCGAACCTGAGCCAGGTGCCAGAGGCAGTGCCAACTGGAGGTTAGATGATGGCCTGGAGGCGGAGTTTTCCCTGGAGCTGCTGGATGTCACCACGACTGGTGAGGACTGTCTCACCCTTTGGGACATGTATGGCTGCGCCATTCTCACCTAGGGGTTCCCCCTCTCCCCCATGGACACCAGTCTGGTCACTCCTTGGATGTAGGACGACACCCTTCAGGCAAATCTGCTAAGCACTCCATTCAGGCGAGGTCCCCTATGGTACCCTCCCCTCAGGCAAGGTCACTTATGAAGGTCAGCAGTCCAGGTCCTTGAGACCAGGAGTCTTGACCCCATTCAGCAGGGCCTTTCCATTTTCTAGAGAGGTTGCCCTCATTTGTAGACTCAGAGGACGCTAACATGGGATCAACACCGAGATTTTGTTGGTGCCTTAGAGAGCTGGTACAGGGGGTCTGACAAGGCCCAGTACAGGCCCTTCTGCTCGACACCAGTGGTCCCCGGAGTCATAGCCTTGTCTCCATCGACGTCCTCTTCAGAGGACAATTAATCATCTGTCCACTGCCTTCAGCTGCTGAGTATGCTTTGTACCAGCGATTCTTGGTGGAGGTGTTCCAGGTGCTTGAGCTGCGATCCAGCAGCCCTGCTACCGGGACTCCTTGGAGATCTTCCAAGAATCAATCTTCACCATTCATTGCTGTATGGATCTGAGCTGGAGGCACTAGGGCCATGCAGGAGCTTTATAAGCTTAGAACTAGGGAGGCAGGCGTCGATGATGGCACTGCCCATGAGGCTAACGTATAACTTGACAGTTTTAAGAAGTGCAACTGGGGGCAGAAGATGTCCCAGATGGACCTGCACACCTCATGCATCTACTGCTTAGGTCATGTACACAATCCCCAGGCTTGTGGCCTATGCTGCACGTTGCATACAAGCACCTTGGAGGACCGGCATGCTGGACGACTCCTTGGGCGACCGGATGAACGGGACCCTTCCGTTTGATCAAAATATGCCTTCAGGCGCTATCCGCAGCTGCGAGGGTCTGCTGAACAACTTGCGGCATTCGAGGAGGCAGCAGCTCAGGACACTGTGCATGCCTCTCCAGGTTTTGTGATGCTTACCTTTGGTGCCACCTTTACGGGTGCATTTCAGGATTTGTGCCAGCCCCTTCCCACCCTTGGGGAGGGCCCATCTAAAGGCACTAAATCCTTGAAATAGTAGAAAAAATAAACTAAGAAAAAGTCTCGTAGAAGATGATGGGATTGCAAGCGCTCTCGGGCCTCTGATTCCTGTGCTTGTTTGGAGGTTTCAACCATGGTTGATCCTTTGGTCTGGGCTGCTAGCTCCACGGTCTTCACATCGGGCCAGTCGACCAATCTGTTGAGATTTTTTTTCAAGCCAGCCTACGCATTGTTGCACAATACTTCACTCTCTCGGACTTCGGTCCTACCCATTACCTCTCGGGGAGCGTAAGACCAGCATGTTGATCCAGTCCCTAACTCTCAGGTTCTTTGTACCTTGGAGGATCCTTGGCTTTCATCCCCCCGACAGCGAGATTCTGTAGTGTGGAGTTGAGCAGCCCTCGCTGACATCAGTGTTTCCCCACTTAGCACTCGGGCACGTGGCGCCACCACTAGTCTTCCTCTTCATCCTTCTTAGATGAGAAGAGGCTCTGAAGCAAGACGCGTAGGCGCTACAAAGAGCTTATATGGCAGCAGCTCATGCTCTCCAGGGTTAAGCCGATTCCGGCCACCTCCTAGGCCGCAGACTGCTCCAGCTCAGCCGGTTCAGGCTTAGCCTATTCCGGCTTCTCTGCCCATCCAGGCAGAGCACCTCCCAAGCAGACGAAGGAGGGTCGCCCTCATAAGGATGCCCGTACCACCTTCGGGCTTCCACATCGGCTGTCAGTCACCATTACTTCCGATAGACCCCACCGGGTCAGCGGGGACTCGGGTGGTTGATCACTTTCTGGTGATTCCTCCCTGCATTCCCGTCAGTTGGATGTCAAGTTTGGGATAGGATTTGTCTACGGATCATGGTCCCACTTCCTTTGGGGGCCTGCTCCGTTTAATCTCTGAGTCTACGGGACTCCGGATGGAGCCTGTCCAAAAATGGGTCAGATATACCTTGACCGAGATTCTCGACCGGGGTGACTCCCCTGGGGTTGCCTTCCTGGTCACCAAGGCCATTCTTGGCCCCACTCTGGAGCCTTGGCAGCACCTTGCCTCTTGCCGTGCACCGTCGGTACAGATGGCCGGCAAGTACATGGTCACTACTGGTTCCCTTTCTGATTTCACCAAGCATCCCTCTACCAAGGGTCTTGTGGCAGACTCGGTCTTTCAGCATACTAGCAACATTGGGGACGTGGATAAGCCGCCAGACAAAGAATCCAAGAAATTGGATCACATTGCCAAAAAGGTCTGTGGGGCCTCTTTTCTCTGCCTTCGCAGGCGAGTTCAGCCCTTTGATGGCCCACTTCGCTCCTGTCCTTTTAGGCACTCTCAATGAGGTGCTTCCCCAGCTCCTGGCTGACTTATAGACCACAGTCAAGCAAGTCTGAGACCAGGGCCAAGTGGTGGCTAAACAGCAGCTCCAGATGGCCATGGACATTGGCGATTCCTTCGCCTGGTCCGTGACTGCTGTAGTGGCCATGCGCCACAGGGCTTGGCTGCAGACATCTACCTTTTCGGCAGATGATCAGCATAGGTTGGCGGATGTCCCCTTCTTGGGCACTGACCTGTTTTGGGGCCAGAGATGAAAGAACACCCAACTAGGATTGAGAGGTCCAGTACCACCCTGGACTCTCTCACCTCCACCCAGAGGGATCCTAAGGGCTCCAGGATTCAGAGGAAGAAGCCCTTTCAGGCCCTCCCTGCCCCTGTGGCTAAGCCATCCCAGCCCCTACCTGGGCAGCAGGCACAGTCTTGGCATCCTCGATCAAAGTCGATCACTTTGGTCGTCCATAAACCAGGGGGTCGCAGTCCCGCTGCTTCCTCATCTGGTCCCTCCTCCTGCAAGCCTGCCCAATGACGGGCTGGGGGTGCCTCCCCTATGCCTGTTCATGTGAGTACACATGGGAGCCGGCTATGCCACTTCCTTTCCGCCTGGTCCACTGTCACCACGGATGGGTGGGTCCTCAAAGTGGTTGTCCAGGGTCTCCCTCTGGAGTTTGAGGCTTACCCACCTTGCCAAGTCCATGCGCCCATGGGAGGACATGGTGTCCACGAACATGATGTCAGCCCTTCAGGAAGACATTGCCCATCTCCTCCAGAAGGAGGCAGTGGCTCAAGTCACGGACACTCCAGTAAGCACAGGGTTTGTCTTCAGGTACTTCCTGGTCCCAAAGCGGACGGGGTGCTGGCGCCCCATTTTAGATCTGCACAACCTGAACAAGTTCCTTTGGTCACACACCTTTAGGATGGTCACTCTGTCTCAGATCATTCCATCCCTGGAGCAGAACATGTGGTTCTGCTCCCTAGATCTTCAAGATGCATTCTTCCACATTCCCATCCATTCATCCATCCCACCACTGGTTCCTTCAGTTGCGCTCGGAGGGGAAGCTCTGTATGTTCCAGGCCATGCCCTTTGGCCTCTCCTTGGCTTCTAGGGTCTTCACCAAGTGCATTGCAGTGGTGGCAGCCTATGTGAGATGCTGAGGGGTTTGAGTGTATGCCTACCTAGACGACTGGCTAATAGCCAGTCCCCCCAGGGAAGAGGTGGAGTGGTTCAGGGATCTGGCCCTCCAGACCTGCTCGTCCCTTGGTCTCTTGATCAGCAAGGCCAAGTCAGAACTCATACCTTCGCAGGTGATAGACTTCATCGGCGCAGAGCTGGACTCTTGCAAAGCCAGAGCTCAACTCCCAGTGGACCGGGCGGAGGGTCTCTCATCCTTTGCCCGATCATTTCCGGTTGGGCAGTTGCACCCTGTTCGGAATTTCCTGCGCCTCCTGGGATTCATGGCAGCATGCACCAGCGTTGTCCATTGGGTCCGGTGGAGAATGCGCTCTCTGCAGTGGGAGCTAGCCAATCAGTGGTCTTGGCGCAAGGGTCACTTTGACCAGCCGGTCACTGTGACCTAGTTGATGTCGGATGCACTCCATTGATAGTTAGTCCTGGAACATCTACAGGAAGGAATCCCATTTGTCCACCCGGTGCCAACGGTCACCATCATGACTGATGCCTCCCTGATAGGCTGGGGTGCTCACCTGGGTGAGCACAGAGTCCACGGCCTCTGGACCCCCAAAGCATCCATGGTCTTTGGACCCCCGAGGAGTCCCGATGCCATATCAACCCGCTGGAGCTTTAGGCAGTTCAGCTGGCACCGACAGCCTTTCCTCCTTTGCGCCACACAATCAGGGTCAGGTTGTTCAGGTCCAGACGGACAACACTACGACCATGTATTACCTCAACAAACAGAGCGGGACGCACTCCCTTCCTCTGTGCAGAGAAGCTTGCTGCATCTGGACCATCATGCTCAGCCTGAACACCTGGCCATCCATGTGGCTGACGTATCCAACCAGCTGGCAGACGCCCTCAGCCAGGTGGACAAGGTGTCTCACGAGTGGTCTCTCCATTAGGAGGTACTACACAGTCAGTTCTTCCGATAGGGAACCCCTCTGGTGGATATGTTTGCCTCCAAGGGGAATGCAAAGCTGAGGCTGTGTTGTGCCCGCTTCCCTCGGCAGGGAATGCTGCAGGGTGAAGCCAGGCCCTGGACCCCAGGCCTCATGTAAGCCTTTCCTCCATTTCCGCTGATCCACAAAGTGCTGATCAAAGCCAGGAACAACAAGGCATGGATGATACTGGTGGCTCCAGACTGGCCCTGCCAGTTCTGGTACCCCGATCTCCTCAGCCTTAGCTGCAAGCACCTATGGCATCTTCCTCTACATCCCAGACCAGCTGTCTTGCAGTCAGGGGAAGGTACTCCACCCAGAACTTCAATCCCTGCACCCGACAGCCTGGTTCCTGAGTGACTAGAGTTCCAGGCTTTGGGTCTCTCCGAAGATGTCCTCACCGTGGTTGAGGCATCTCAGAAGGAGTCAACCCGAAAATGCTGCGCATTCACATGGAAGAGGTTCTTCATTTGGTGTCAGGGCAAGGGGCTGGACCCCTTATCTTGCCCAGTGGCTAGCATTTCCGACTGCCTTTGGTCCCTCTGTCAGTTGGGCCTTCGATCGGCAACCCTTAAGGTGCACCTAGCGGCCATCTCTGCATACCAGGCACGAGTTGGTATGCCATCGGTGGTGCAGGAGAAGGTGGTCTGGCGCTTTTTCAAAGGCCTTGACCACATTTTCCCTCCAGTGCATGAACCACCACCACCACCGTGGGACTTGTTGCTGGTGTTGGCAAAGCTCATGGGCAAGCCATTCGAACAGATGCACAGGTATGAGATGTCACACCTGTCGTAGAAGACTGCCTCCTTGGTGGCTATCACATCAGCCAGAAGGATCATTGAGCTCCAGGCACTCTTGGTGGAATCTCCTTATTTAGTCTTCCAAAGAGACAAGGTTGTCCTTTGCCTTAACCCAAAGTTCCTCCTGAAGGTTGTGTCTGAGTTTCACTTTAAACAGGTGATCAGTCTCCCAGTGTATTTCACCAACTGCACCTCGGAGGCCAAGCACAGGCTCCATACTTTGGACCTGCGGGGAGCACTGGCCTGTTACAAGGAGCAGCACACAGCTGAAGTTGGTGGAAGAGGTTTGCCAGCTCTTCATCAGCTATGCTGAAGCCACGCCTGGCAGACCAGCTGCTAAGCAGATGATTTGCAGGTGGATTGTATCCTGCATCAACCTCTGCTATAGGTTGGTGGGTAGGTAGCCTCCTGTAGGGTTAAGGGCTCATTCCACCCATCATACCGCTGCCTTGGTGGCTGCTTCAGGGGATATCCCTATCCAGGAAATCTGTAGGGCTGCTACCTGGAAGTCAGCACACACCTTAATTTCCCGCTACCACATCGACCTTGAGTCACACACCGGGATGCTGGTTTTGGGGCCTCAGTTCTCCAATCTCTTTTCCCTAAGTAGGGGGGGTGCACCTTGACCTCGTCTCCCTGGAGTATTGCTAGGAGTCTGCCTGAAGTGTGGAGTTGTACATCATATCCACGTTCCTAGAAACGCAGGTTACTCACCTGTAACACTGGTTCTGGGAGTGGTACATGATGTACATCCACACTGACCCATCTGACCTCCCTTGGCAAGAAGCACACAGAGTCTTGCTTCCAGCGGATAAGATCTAATGTCATGGGGCGGTGCCGAAGGAGTTACCACCCGGGTGGGTGGGAGGAGCCAGCTTGCAGACATTCTGGCAGGAGTTGAACAAAATGAACACTGCTAGAAGTGTGGCTGTACATTATACACCCTCCTAGAACTACTGTTGCAGGTGAGTAACCCGTTTTTCCAGAACCCAGTGACAGTTGAGTTGACGACAACAGTGAAGTAGAATACAGTGACATCGGCTCAGCTTATGCCACAATGTTCTACTTCACTGTAGTCTTCAAATCAGCTGATGTCTCAGGATTCCATAACGGCTAAGTAATTAAAATGAATATTGGGCAGGAAAGGCTGCATTATAAAGAGCTAGTGTGCGGCCTGGAATTAATAACTTTCAGAAGTTATGAGCTACGACTTCTTATATCGGAAGTATTTTTTTCCTTTTCTGTTTTGCTAATTGGAAGATTTTCTGCCTGATAGTACATGGTGGGATTTGTGGAACTGCACTCTACCTAGAGGGTGGCATAAGTCAGTTCTGCTCCTTCCTATACGTCATCAGCATTGTGATCTTGCTGGCCTAGTGGCATGGAGGGCTGAGGCATCACTGCCTTACCTCCTGCCACACTGGTGACCTGTGCTTGCAGTGCGAGTGGGTCGCCAGGGGTTGACCGGGGAGGGAGAGGATCGAGCGTCCGGAGGACAGCGCTCCTCTCCTGGAGAGGGGTGGGATCAGAGGCTGGTGCACGCCTGGCCCCTAGCAGTGGCTGGAGGCTGGCACACCGGCTTCAAGACGGGGCAGAGACCGAGCAGACGCCCAGCGTGCCATGTACAGAAGTGTGCGTGACTTGGCTGTTGGCGTCATTGCACGCCACGGTTCCGCACTCAGGGACAGGTAAAAATGAGGTGAAAAATTCCACCGGCAGGATGATGCCGGCCCCCTGCAGGGGCCCCATCCAGCCAGCCGGCACCTCAATGCCAGAGGTAAGTTCCAGTGGATGCCAGGGTGATGGAGCTGGTGGAAGGGGGCCAGTTGGTGGCAACGAGAAATAAAGCATCTTAAAAAAAAAAAAAAAAACCATTGTGAGCTCAGTGACTGTGACATCACTAGTAACCAAGGAAAGCCAATCTCCTGCTGCTTGATTGATAACATGTTACCAGTCAGGCAGTTAAGCGTGTGATGTAACAATGAGTGAAGTCACAAGCTGAAGATGTAGTGTGAGGAATAGAACTAGATATGCCTGTTTCCAGGTAAAGCACTGCTTTTCACATCTCACCCAATATTGTTAGGTAGAAAACTATGTCATGAACACACAGAAAATGAAAACCACTGTGGAAATAAAAAATAAGAGACTGCTTTTAAAAATGACTAAAATTGTCTGTCTGCTTTTGTCTGGTGCTATTAGCTCTTTAATATGGGGCCCTAATTAAGGAAAAAGCAGGACTATTTGAAAACCAGAAACACAAAACAGTACACTGGGGTGACTAAACAAACTTCAAAATGTCCAAATTTACTGTCATATTAAAACATTTAAACAGTATTGTTGATGTTCCCCAATATCTAAACACCAATAGTTGTCTGACCCTTGATTTTGTGGCATAAATAATGAGGTTGAATATGGGCATTGACTCTTGCTTCCCAAACAAGTATGTGATGCCAGCAGGTGTGATTTGATTGGGTGCGCTCTGTACCTGGCAGTGCCTTTGCTGTATGTATATAATACTTTTTTTGTTGTTGTCAGAGTGAGGTCTCCTTACTTCGCAATGAGGTAGCCCAACTAAAGCAGCTGTTGTTGGCCCACAAGGACTGCCCTGTTACTGCTCTGCAGAAGAAAACGCACGGTTATCTTGGTAAGTCTACTCTTAAGTTCAGATTCTGTTGGACACTTAGACATTGCAAAGCCAGACTGACGGAGTCGATGAAGCATCTCACAGTGCATGCCATGAGAGTAAGACTGAGGGTAAGGGCACTGGATTTCTGAAAAGTCAAAACATTCATAGAAACATAGAACATAGAATGTGACAGCAATAAAGGGGTTGGGCCAGCTGGGGCAGTCACAGGTCTGGCGGCATGAGTTCACCAGCCACGGCTCCAAGAAGCTCATGAGTGGGGGCAGTGGCACCCCTCCAGCATTTGGTGCCAGTACTCCCTCTAAGGCTGCCCAGTGACAGGTTGGGGGTTGTCCACCTCCTGCCTGTCTAGTCCCTGGGAGGGAGGGGTCTGCGTCGCCATCTCTGGCACAACTGGTCTGCTTCACCTTGGACAGATGGGTGCTAGAAGTGACAGGCAGCAGGTTGCCTCTTGACTTTGCGGATCTCCCACTGTACTGACCCCACACCCCTCGGGAGTCTGTGGTGCCACAGGATATGTTGTCTTCCCTCAAGGAGGACATCACTCAGCTCCTAGAGAAAGGAGAGACAGCTCATGTCCCTGACATCATGGCCAGTCATTGCTTTGTGTCCAGGTACTTCCTGGTTCCCAAACAGATGGGGAGCTGGTGCCCCATACTGGATCTTCACAATCTCAATCAATTCCTGAAGAAGCGCAAGTTCTGGATAGTCACTCTGAAACAAATAATTCCATCCCTGAAGCAGGGCATGTGGTTCTGCTCTCTGGAACTCCAGGATGTCTTCTTCCACATTCCATTTCATGCGTCCCACTGGTAGTACCTCCAGTTCCGCGCAGAGGGGGTTCTCTACAAGTTCCAGGTCACGCGCTTCAGCCTCTCCTCAGCCCACAGGGTCTTCACCAAGTGTATCACAGTGGTGGCAGCATTCCTGCGGCTCCATGGAGTCCGGGTCCACCCATACCTGGATGACTGTCTGATAGCTGGGCCAACCAAGGAGGCAGTGGAGCAGTCCAGGGACCTGACCCTCCAGACGTGCACAGACTTGGGCCTGCTGGTCAACCCGGCCAAGTCTGAACTCAACCACTTGCAGGTGATTCACTTTATCTGGGCGGAGCTAGACTCCTCCCTTCAGGCCAAGACCAGACTCCCTGTGGACGAGGTATCGAAACTGTCCTCCTTTTCCTGATCATTTCAGGTTCGGCTCTTGCACCCTGCCCAGGACTTCCTGCAGCTACTGGGGTATATGGCATCCTGCACCAGCGTGGTCTGGTGGGCCCACTGGAGGATGCGCCACCTGCAGCAGGAGCTGGCTCACCACTGATCCCAGCACCTAGGTCACCTGGACCAGCCAATCATGGTGACCCAGCCGATGTGGGATGCCATCCAGTGCTGGCTCATTCCGGAACATCTAGCAGAAGAACCCATCTGTCCACCCAGAGCTGACATTCACCTTGACAACTAATGCATCTCTGGTGGGATGTGGAGCACACCTAGGGGACCACAGGCTCTGGACTTCCGTTACCTCATCAGCCTGTTGCAGCTTGGTGCGCACTGCCTTGCTGTGATGGAATTTGCTTCTTATGTCTGGGGTCAGGTCGTGTAGGTCCAGAAAGACAATACCATGACCTGAACAAGCAGGGTGGAATGCTCTCCCTTCCCTTATGTCAGGAGGCCCTCAACACCTGGATCCTTATGTGCAGCTTGGATGCCGATCTCCTGGCAATTCATGTAGCCGGAGCCTCCAGCCAGCTTGCAGACACCCTCAGCTGGGTGGGCGAGGCATCTCACAAGTGGTCCCTGCATCATGAGGTGATGAACCACCTGTTCTCCCAGTGGGCACTTTCCTGGCCAACCTGTTCGCCCTCTGGGAGAACACCAAGCTGAGACTTTTCTGTGCCTGCCCCACACTGTGCGGAACTCTGGTGGGGGATGCCTTCGCAAGACCCTGGACCCTAGGCCTCCTTTATGCCTTCCTTCCCTTTCCCCTTTTCCACAAAGTGTTGGTCAGGTGCGAGAGACAAGGCATGGATGAGCCTGGTAGCCCCAGACTGACTGCACCAGTTTTGGTACCCAGGTCTCCTCAGCCTCAGCAGCAGGCCTCCTTGGCAATTGCCTCTACTCCTAAATCTGCTCTCCTGTCAAAAGGGGAAGGTCTTGCACCTGACAACCTGGTTCCTGAGCAGCTAGAGTTCCAGGCTTTGGATCTCTCCGATGAGGTTCTCTGCGTTGTGGAGGCATCAGTGCTACCCCTTCAGATGGAAGAGGTTTTCCATTTGGTGCCAGGGCAGGGAGCTAGACCCCCTGGGCTGCCCTTTGGCTAGCATTCTGGATTACCTATGGTCCCTCTCTGTCAGGCCTGTGGTCGGTGACCCTCAAGATGCACCTGGAAGCCATCTCTGCATCTGGATGCAGGCTGATATGCCGACGGGCGCAGAAGGTGGTCGGGCATTTCAGGTTATTTAAGATGAAATGAAACCCAATTACAAATTGTTGGCATTCTACGCAACAAGAATTAGACATATTATATGTTCTGGGGGGATATGAGTTAGTTAGCCAGAAACTGGTGGACTCTGTCTTTATTTCGGATGGAACAGGCTACAAGATTCAAGGAAGGAATAATGCTGGTGCCCTGATTTTAGAAAATAATAGTAAGAGATCATTTACATTAAAGGAGTTTCAACCTTAGAATGGAAGCAACTTTTCCTCAGTTTCTTATATAATGGAGGCTTTATTACAAATGCAGATCAATTTTGGAAGTTACATAATATGGACATTAACAACTGGTTCGCAGAATGCTTCGTTGTGCTTGTAGTCCTGCACACTTTCAACACAGATCTTCTTGCCTAATTTTGCTAACTTTAATGGATTACCATATATAGAATTCTGTTTTTATGATGGGTGAGAGGGTGATTTATGAAATGTATGTATTTGATAACCAACTTTTTTTCTAATTATGAATTTATTTTTTGTTACGTGACTCAATAAAAAATTATTTGCAAAAAAATGGCGCAGCAGATCTCTCTGAAAAATGTGTTCATTTTGAGTGTTACTGTTATTTTTTGGTTTGCATTGTGTAACTCCTGGGCAGGTTGGGGCTTCCTGGTGACAGGAAGCACTCCTTTTTGAAATCGTGCCCGTTAAGTTCAGGCTTTCAGACTGAATAACTTGATAGCTAGCTTCCATTCCCAGAATCAAGAATCAACCTTCACCATTGATTCACACAGATGGGTCTGGGGCTAGAGGCATTAGGACCCCATGGGAGCAAATTGTTTTGCAGGAGGGAGCCAAGGTTGGATACTGACCACGCCTGCGCAGTAGCTAATAACTGTCACCGGCTCCTTCAACTACCTCATTTCTGTTCTTTCCGCCATCAAGTGCACACCCTGGAAGAAACAGCACCTTAGTTCGACAGTTGTCGCCGTTATTCAGCCGCGTCACCACCAAAGTTTTCTCGTCGTGGTGCTGTTTCTGTTTCTTTATTATTTTTCACGATGCTGAAGCCCAAAAAGGAAAAGAAAAGGTGAAGAAATTGAAGAAAGACCGGCAGTATTCCATCAATTGTCACTGCCTCTGTGGAGAACCCACCTCTGCAACGGAATGGCATCAGCACTGCTGGACCTGCCATGGCTCCTTTCACGACATGGATGGCTACAATGCCTGCTTCTCGATGGACCACTGTACTCTAGAAATCCGCGCAATGAAGTGGGGTTACTAGATCCCCACTTTTGGAGATGAGCGTCACACCTTTGAGGCTAAGGCATGGTCTCTGGACCCCCTTTTCCAGCACCTCTGGTGTTGAGAAGGCACACGATCCTCCTCCCCAAGCCATCAGAGGCATTGGGGGTGGATCTGGTGGGCAGCTACCCCCCCTTCCCGGATGGCTGTCCTGGACAGCAGACATTCCCGGTGGCAAGGCCGAAGCTATACGCTTGATCTACACTGATGGATAACTCGGTGTTGTGGCCTGGTGCCACCTTGGCTTCTGATACTCTTTATGGTGTCTGAGCGGAGCGGTGCCAGTCGTGGCATTGGGTCCCCTCCTGATACCGTTCCCAGTGTCAGGAGGGGGGCCGGCACTGAGGCCGTGCGTCATCAGGTTATTGAGATGGTGGTAGTAGTCTCTACCCCCGAGCAGTCCTACTAGTTCAAGAGATGGGGATGACACTGCCTCTGGCGGTGGACACGGCCTGAATATGGTGTCTGTCCTAAGCCAGTACCAGGCACGGTGACGGCAAGGGTGTCACCCCCTGGTGCTGTCCCTTGTCCCAGTACTGTTTGTTGCACCAGCCAGCTCCTGGTGCTGCTCGCGGAGTCAGTTTCAAACCCAGCGCTGGCCCTGAGGGAGGCACCAGCCATGGTATCAGGGACAAACGCATTTCTAGGTCAGTCCCTGGCCCTAGGCCTGATGCCGAAGGCGGTAAGGGCTCGGGGCCGGAGATGCTCTCCCCAAACCTATGTGCTGAGCCCACCACCAGTGAGGATCCGAGATACCAAAAGAGGATTGTTTGTATGGCTCCGCTCTCCTGACCTGGCGAATCCCCCGTGGGCACCAACCTGGTCATTCCTTTTTTGTAAGTCAACCTTGTTCGAGTGGTCCTGCAAGGCCTTCCCCTCAGGTGAGGTCCCCTGAGCATCCCTGCAGCCCCTGACTTTCATTTCCCTCATGGGCCTATTCCACCCTTGCCCAAACTACCAGGGATCATGGGCCCTCTGGGGCCAATCACCAGGAGTTAACATGAAAGGGCGGCTGGTGCCTTGCACCAGTACCACAGATATGCCGACCAGGTTCAATCTGAACCCGGCCCCCTTGCACCACCCCTTATGTATTCAACGCCTCCTCTCCATCTAAGCCCTCCTCTGAGCACACTGAATCATCCCTGAATATGTCCTTGGCCTCCAGCTGCTCCCCTGTACCAGAGATTCCTGGCGGACATGTTGCATGTGCTGGATGTGAGCATCATTGCTAGTTGCAGGACCATGTACTTGCAGCTTGGACTCCTAGAAGATTTCAGCAATGCAGCTTCTGTCTTCCCTCCTTGGCCTAGAGCCTTTGAGGAGAATTCAAGGGCAGTCTGAAGATGTCCCTTCATCAGGGATATCCAGCTATGGTACTATGCACCCATGTGTTCTGCAGGAGCAGTGCCTTTTCCCACCTCAAGGTTAGAGGTCCTGCAGACCCTGACAGGGCCTCTATGCCTGGTGTGTGTCCGACCTCCTGAGGCTGACTCTACTCAGGCAAATTCCCAAGGATGGAAGGTATTTACTTTGGCTCGCACTATGATGTGCATAGTGGCACATCAGGCAGCCTACAACAGGCGCCTGTAGGTGTAGCTAGGCCAGCCCCTAGGTGCCATGCCACACACACAGTTATTTGGGCAATCCATCTGCCTTTCTGCCAAGGGCCTGAAGTTGGAGAGGCACCAGTCAAGGGCATTGTACAATGCCAGTGAGGTGGCTTCCAGGCTGGTGGGAACTGCAGTCTGCATTTGGTAGACGGCCCGGCTTTGCCTTTCACAACTGCCACCTCTGGCCTGGCGAAAGTTGCTTAACTCTTAGTTCCAGAGGGCTCATTTCTTCTGCCGTAGGGCCAGACGAGTGCTGTTGGGGTGCCCTCCTGCTCCTGTGCCACGGGATCCTCGACTTGACTCTGGTCGGTCTTGGGTTTTGCCAGACCCATAAGGAGCCCCTGCCCTCAGGTGTTCTACCCAGTAGAGGGCAGATGGTAGTTGTGCCTTCAGGGTGAGTCAGCTCCTCCCTATTTTTGGGAAGCTAGGTACTCGGAACTGTCAGTGTGAGTCAGTTGTGAAGATTTATTCTTGGAAGATTTGAAAATCATGTGCTTATTGTAATTGTTGTTCTTCCTGAATATCTTCACCACTGATTCACCTGCTCGACCACCATCCCCACTCGGGTAAGAGCCAGTCTGTTTTTTATGAAATACAAAATCACACATGCCCCCACAATGCAAAGCATCATGGGCTGCATATGCAAATCACCACAGAATATTATGCTGGTTCAACTTTAAGCAGAAATGCATGGTGCCGAAAGGCCTCTCACACAGTTTACAAAGGGTGCCAACAGAAGACATAGACACGTGTTTCGTCCTACCAGGACTCATCAGTATCCCTTGTCTGTTTGACACCCCAGTGGAATGAACCAGCTACCCTAAGATGGTCTATCTGGGTTATATTGAGGTGAACCCAATTAAAAAACAATTTAAAAGACAAAGAACCTCTCTGCGCAAGCACTGAGGCAATGGTTACCCCAAAGATGGTCTATCTGGGTTATGTTGTGGTGAATCATCAGTATGCCTCATCTGTTTGACACCCCAGTGGAATGAACCAGCCCATGATGCTTTGCATTGTGGGGGCATATGTGATTTTGTATTTCTTTGAAACTTGGCTTCCGGGCCAAATGCCCTTTGGGGTAACCATTGCCTCAGTGCTGGCGCACAGAGGTTCTTTGTCCTTTAAATTGGCCCCCCTCAACAGGGGAAAAAGACCTAGGGGTCATGGTGGATACATGTATGAATAACTCTGAGCAGTGCAGGAGAGCAGCTAGCAAGGCAAACAGGATGTTGGGATGCATCGCAAGGGGGATCACCTCTAGGAGCAAGGAAGTGATTCTGCCGCTGTACAATGGACTGGTTAGACCACACCTTGAGTACTGTGTACAGTACTGGAGACCACACTTGAAGAGGGACATACAGCTCCTGGAGAGGGTACAGAGGAGGGCAACAAAGATGATAATGAGGGCTAGGGATTTGACTTACGAGGACAGACTTGAGGAGCTCTGCCTGTTTTCATTGGAGGAGAGGAGAGACAGGGGGGACATGATTGAGGTCTTCAAGTACCTCAAGGGAATAAATAGGGTAAACATGGAGGGGATCTTTAGACTAAAGCAGGGAGGCATCACCAGAGGGCATGGTTTGAAGTTGGAAGGTGGAAGGGTGAGGGGGAAAAGAGAGGAGGTTTTTCACTGAGAGGGTGGTGGACCCTTGGAATGCTCTGCCTGGTGAGCTGGTTCAGAGATCCACAGTGGAGGGCTTTAAGAGAGGGTGGGACAGACACAGAAAGTGGATGTATCAGATGATGGCCTGTCCTGGGGGGGTTGGGATGGATGATAGGGGTTTCTGGAGCACAAGGGATGGGAGGGTCTCTGCACCCAACTAAGGATCTAGGTTCGAGCAGACTTGATAGACCATAAGGCCTAATCTGCTGGCAAATAGTATGTTAGTATGTTTTAATTGGGTTCACCACAACATAACCCAGATAGACCATCTTAGGGTAGCTGGTTCATTCCACTGGGGTGTCAAACAGACGAGGCATACTGATGAGTTCTGGTAGGACGAAACACGTGTCTGTGTCTTCTGTTGGCACCCTTTGCAAACTGTGTGAGAGGCCTTTTGGCACCATGCATTTCTGCTTAAAGTTGAACCAGCATAATATTTCTGTGGTGATTTGCATGTACAACCCATGGTGCTTTGCATTGTGGGGGCATGTGTGATTTTGTATTTCTTTGAAACTTGGCTTCCTGGCCTAATGCCCTTTGGGGTAACCATTGCCTCAGTGCTTGCGCACAGAGGTTCTTAGTCTCTTTTTATGATTGCTATCTCCTGTGCCATGGCCCTTATGTGGGTTTGCTGTTTGTTCGTGTGCCAAAAAAAAAGGATTGAGCACCCTAGTGACAGCCCTCACACACAAATGCTGTTTGTTGTTGTGCCCCCAAAAAGAAAAGACAGGATTGAGCACCCTGGCGACTGCCCCCACACACACACACACGTGGCCCTCTGCCAACCAAAATACCCTCCTCCCCATGGGGTGGCAGGTGGCCTCTTCCCTCCATTTTTCTTTTCGTCATCCCTCACACTGCTTGGTTTATATCCCCTTCTAGGGTAGATCCCTGTTAGTTGCTAAATGCAATGCGTTCTCTAGGCATTGTCTAGCCTAGCTCCACCGAGCAGATGCCATGTGTGTGGAGAGGTGCAATGCACCTTAAAGTGAATTTCCGACATAGTGCTATGAGGCATTGGGCTTCATAGTGCAATACCTTATAGCAGCGTGAGCAGACTGATGCACATATTTTAATTTAAAAGCGCGTCCTTTTAGTAGGAGAAGGGATTGTAACTGGTGCCGACCCCACAGTCAGCCGATCCCTTCAAGTTCCTGGTGAGTCTGCTCCACCCCCGTGCTCTCAGATTCTGTGAAGTGAAAGGAGGGAGAGTGCGGGGGCAAGACCCATACAAGTTTGTGGGGACTGTTTTAAATGCTGGTTTTTAGTATCCTTAAACACTCCTAGAGGAAAATTAAAGGGTCCTTACTAGTTAAGCGATGGCTTTAATTTTTCTCCAGGAGTGTTTGAAGATACTAAAAACCAGCATTTAAAACAGTCCCCACAGACTTGTAATGGGGCTCATCCCCACACTCTCCCTGCTCTCACGTCACAAAATCTGAGAGCGCGGGTGCGGAGCAGACTCACCAGGAACTTGGAAGGAATCGGCTGGCCATGGGTTCGGTGCCAGTTACGATCCCTTCCCCTACTTAAAGGACACGCTTGTAAATTAAAATATGTGCATCAGTCTGCTACTGACGATATATGGTATTGGGCTTTAACCTTGGATTAATACAGTAGTTTCCATACAGGATACACCCCTGCGGATGCAGGAAGAAGCAGGTCTTGTCAATCATTCTCTAACTATGCTAGACATTTTGGTTGGTATACCCTTGTTTTTCTCCTTATGCTTGGCGTCTTGGCCCACTACCACTGGGGGATACCAGAGGAGATGACCTGTCTCGACTCTCTGGGACTGCCCAGACCTGTAATTCCAATGCTGTTGGTCCCTTCCTTTCTTTCTTAGGAGGAAAACAGGGAAGTGAATTTACTTCAGATTCACTCAGTTCTTATCTGGTAGAATGGAGTTACCCCTTCTGGGAGCTCAGATGTCATTCCATTTTGGCACACACTTTGATATCTTATTTGCAAGTGGTCCCAGTTTTGGACTTCTTACTTCTTCCAGAGTTGTATGCCCAGGGCTGCTGCCTTGCTTTTTCTTACCACTATCCACCTCCTGTCTGGCAGTGATATCAGGGCTCTGGATTTTCTAACCCAACTACGGTTGTGCCACCCAGTGTACCCAGCCCTTAGGTTCTATGTTGGTAGTCTGGTTTTATTTTGTTGTTTAATTTAAGCGAGAAGTATCTAGTTATTTCTTTTATTTTCCCTCCAGACAAGCAGAAACTGAGGTGCATGAGGGAGCCAGTGATAGTAACTGGCTGGCACACGCTACCGGGGGGGGGGTACGCAAGCACTGTCTGTACCCGATGTTGGCTCTTTCCTGTAAAACAGTTTGCTCCCATGGAGTCTTAGTGCCTCTGGCCCCAGACCCTTCACTGTGAATCAGTGGTGAAGATTTTCTGGAAGATCAACATTACAGGAAGTACATTATTGTCATTTCTCTCACCTGAAGAACATGCGCGAGACTACTGTTAAAAGTAGTGCCTCACGACATTGTTAGTCCACTGGATAAGAGGGTTCCCTTCCAATATGGGTAGTGTTGTAATTCGAGGGCCGGGAGGGCAAAAATATCACTACATAAAGGTCAAAGTTCCAGGCACTCAAGTAGTATTTCAAAAACTCTTCCTTTTTATTTTCATATGTTTTTTCAAATAGCCATAAGAATAAGGATCTTAAGGCTATTTGAAAAAATACATAAAAATAAAAAGAAATAATTTTTGAAATACTGCTTGAGTGCCTGGAACTTTGACCTTTATGTCCTCACACCATTAACTCAAAGATATTTTACAAAAATAAACACACAGCAGACCCGTCTATGCAGCGGTAGTGCTACTGCTCATGCCGCTGGCAGCCCGAGTTCAGGAGCAAGCCAGGATTGTCGGAGGCCGGCTGGGGATACTCTGCTTCAGGGATGGAGGATCTCTGTCTGCCTCCTCTGCACTGCTGCCACCTAGGTGACCTTGGATGCAAGCACAGTGGAGGCAGAGTGGGTGGGTGTCGGTTTTGCTTGAGGATGCCATGTGCGCCTCAATTCACCTGAGCCCCATGTGTACTGATGTCGATCAGGATGGGTGCAGGATGATGGCTGTTGCCCACTACCTGAAGCTAGTAGGAAAAACGGGGCCTGGGGCAAGCTCTGATGATCAGGAGCTCCTCTACGAGGGGGCAGAGGCCATGGGGATGACAGAGATAAGGGGTAAGTCACAGGGAAGACGGATGATGGGGCTGGGGAAGCCTGCCTGAAGGGGGCTGGTCGGAGCAGAAGGGGGCATAAAAGAGCAAATGTGAACAAAGCAAAATAAAACATATTCTGGCTACTGCCATGGAGCAGTAGCATTAGGTTATGTTCCCATACCATGGCCAGCTAGGGGCCAAATGTATTGTAGAGGTGAGCTGCTTAGCTCTCAAGAAGGAAGGTGAGAACCTCTCAACATTTGTGCACCCCTTGCTAGGTGACCATCAGCCAGCATTTCTGTCTGCTGTGAAGGCAGCAGCCTGCCCTCACAGTCAGAGGAAAGGTGTGTGGTGGGTGACCCTAGTTGTTGGGGCATGGGATGGAGAGGGCAACTGAATAAGAGACAAATAGATGTTGCATTTTTTGTAATTCTGGTGCCAACGTTTTAATGTATGTTCATTTTCTTTTGAACAACAGAGGATAGTCCGAAGGCTAGCTCTGAGCCAACTGGATCACCAGCGCCAGTCATCCAACACAGCTCTGTCACTGCCACCCCCAATGGGATGAACGTTCGCTCTGCAGCCGAAGCTGTTGCCACTTCAGTCCTCACTCAGATGGCAACCCAAAGGACAGAACTGAACATGCCCATACAGTCACATGTCATCATGGCACCACAGTCTCAGTCTGCCGGCAGATGATGTCACTGGTCACGTGATGTAGAACTAACTAATCAGAACCTACAGCCAGAAAGACTGGTTTATGAAATAACTAAGTCCCTGTAAATCGGTGGATGTGGATTTTAAAAAAGGAAAAGGCAGCTATGGAGCTTTTTTCTCCCTACATATCTTAACCAATCTGGATTGGTGGGCCACATCGTGTGGCTGCCATAGATTGATGACAAAACACACAGAATTGCCAGGATATCTAAAGATTACATCACTGAGTCGTGGAAAAAACTCAGTCCTCCTTTCTGTAAACAGAGTCTTTTATTTTAGAAATACGTTGATGACCCTGTCAGACAGGCAAATACTGTGATAGTCAGTACATGAACACTAGAGTGGCTCTCAGAAAGAGTTTGCCAGTGCAATGCCAAGGCAAGCAGTGTATGCAATGTGATACAGGTGCTTTAGCAAGTTGAAAGGCAAACAGTACACATAATGTGATCAGGGACTGTAATAACTTCCGCGGCAAGGGGTGCACGTAATGTGATACAGACACTGAAGCACACCCAAAAGGCAGTCAGTGCACATACTGTGATGTAGATATTGCAACACCTTCCAAGGCTAGCAGTGTGTGTAATGCAATACAGGCACTGTAACATTCAAAACCAAGCACTGCACGTAATGTGATGCAGATATTGTAACAACTTCCAAGGCAAGCACTGCATGAAATGTGATGCCAGTAGTATAACACTTGAGACAGGAGTTGAGGTGCTGCTGCCTAATCCTGCAGTACCTCTGCGGATTTCCCTGACTGTACTGCCCTCTCTTACTTATTAAGTGTTGGTATCAGCCATTCAGGACTGATGTGTAATTGCTAGTTACAGCAAGTGTGGTCATTTAGTGACAGTGGTAATGTTTCCTAGCCAAACTGATACTCTGAGGATTCACTTAGGCCTTAACCAGTGTAGCAGTAAATGCAGCTACAATGCCCCACCAAAAAAAAAAATACATGCATGCATGCACTTGACATTCAGTGAATTCTGTTGTAGTAAGTGGTCTGGTTTGCCTTCAGAAAAGAAATCCCATTGTTGGCAGGCCTAGCCGTGAAGAGCAGTGCATTATACTGCCACTTGGGAGACTCGGGTCCGTGTATGCAGTCCACAGAATCCCACGCTGGAGCAAGCAAGAGTGGGGGATGGGGCACATTGTGGAGTGTGAGGAGGTCCATTCCTGGAGCAGGATGGGAGTGCGACACCCAGCATTCCATACACAGCTGTGCTTGTCTGACCTTGGAGCAGCACTGGCTGTGAAGGTAGCCTCCCACCCAGACAGAGAGTGGATGCAGCTGTAGTGACCCCAACTTGAGGTGTAGGATTGGGGGTCAAGAGGGACAAAAACAGATTTAAAAAAAGTGAGTAAATAGAAAAGCAGTCCCATTCCAGCAGTCCTCCCATTTTGGGGTGTCCTTGTTCTGTAGCAGCGCTGGTAGGGTGTGGATCCCAGCAGTGGCATGATGGCCTTCATTCCAGCTACCAGCACAGAGGCAAATTATTAAAGTACTAGTGCACTGTATGGTGAAAATGTTGTACCTTACCCTTTTTATTCCATTTTAGATTGTCCTTGTTCTCCTGACTTGTAACAGGCCCCTTTTAACCCAATTATGAGCCTGCTTCAGCTTTTTTAGATTCAGAATAAAGTTATAATTTAACAATTTTAATAAGAGTAATCAAACATTGCTATATATGCTGCAGTCCCAGATTAGATATCTCTTGCACATACCTAGGATGTAACCTACATATCCTTTGGCATCAGAGCCCCAACAACCTGATACTATCAAAAGAAGCCAAATCTTGCCATCCTTCAAAAATTTAATGATTAGGGCTGTATCTTTTTCACAGAATATACATACATAGAATATACAAAGAAGCCAGCAGACGGAGGCCATTTGGTCCACCTAGTCTGCTCATATTGCAGTGGCCACAGCTTGAGCTACTGACCCAGCCCTGCCTCCCCACTCCTCCCTACCTGTGATCCTTACCTCTGTGCCTGTC
Source organism: Neoceratodus forsteri (assembly GCA_016271365.2). Classification (NCBI taxonomy): domain Eukaryota; kingdom Metazoa; phylum Chordata; order Ceratodontiformes; family Ceratodontidae; genus Neoceratodus; species Neoceratodus forsteri. The sequence goes on along the minus strand of JADMNL010000036.1, from coordinate 58,350,900 downwards.
CCAGCCTCTTTTAAAGCTGCCCGCCGTCTTCAGCAAGACCACCTCTTCTGGCAGCACATTCCATGAAGAAGTACATCCTGACCTCCCTCCAGCTTAAGACTGTGGCCCCCGCCCCTCCCCCGTGTTATGGTTGACACTTAGTTTATGTCATGACAAACACATGAGCAAAGACTGAAATGTCATGGATTTCGTGAATTTTCCCATTTTTGTAAGAACTCCATTATCTTTGGTATTTCCGATGACAAGCCTGTGATTTTTGGCATTTTCCTTGCCACCGCCATGATTTTCAGCATTCTCCCTGAAAGCACCATAGTGTTGGTGTTTGCACATGAAGGACCCATTGTTTTGTGCCTTACCAGTGCAATATGCTTGGCCCCAGTGTAGAATTCCGGAGCTAGCATATGGGACCTGATCTCTAAAATGGAAACACAGTGTTCTGCCGCCTGTTGCTGGACCAGCCTAGCAATGATTTTAATTCTTTATCTTTTTAATGATTTGTTTATGCCCCCTTCTCTGCCTGCCAAGTCCTGTCATCCATCATCCCTGGCACTTACCTTGGCTCTGTGTCCCCCACCCCCATGGCAGGGGCAGGAGAGGGAGGTCTGTCTCCCCCCTCCCTTTCGGTAATCGTATCCAGATGAGCCGGGCCCAGTCAGTGGTGTGGGGCCTGTGTGAGCGAGGGATTCATCCTGCTAGTGGGGTTTCTTTTTCTCATTTTTTTCCCCCAACCCCACCATCAAGGCTGTGTCAGACGTGACCTTTCACGCTACTAGCATGCCCCATGGGAGAGGCAAGCTCCCTGGCACAAAGCCTCGGTTGCTAGAGTGGCAGAATCCAACTCACTTCCTCCCCAGCTGGGAGCACTACCACATGGTAGCGCCTCCCATCTCTCGGGCCACCCAACCAGCTTCTCGGGCTTGCTTCCAGACCCAGGTCCCCAATGTATAATCACGCAGAACTACTCACTGGGCCATCAGCTGCCCCCAACAATGAATTTTTCAGACATTTCAGTCTCTGCTCATGTGTTTGCATACAAATATGTCAGACAGAGGTAATTTAACACACAGTGGATCTGTGACTTCTTCAGTAATTTCTGTAATTTTGACCATGACAGTTATATGATTTTCTTCAATATTTTCTATAACAAAAGTGCAGCCCTAGTCATGATTCAGCAAAGCCTGTGGCACTACTTAGACGCTTCTTTGCTTTTCCTGTTCCCCCCACCTGCCTGGAACTTTACTACATCTGTATATAGTGTTGTCATAGGATTCCAGTTTTTGGAAAAAAAAATGTTTTAACCAGTGCCTCGAAATGGGAATAAAAAGGACATCTTACCAGACAGGAGAGAAATGGCAACTGGAAATGGGGGTGGGGGAGGTATAGGTACAGTACAACATTTTCACTGCAAGCTGTACTGCTGCTTTTGGTTATGTTTTATGACAGCCCGAGTCATTGAAAAACATGCTTTCTAGCCCCACTTGCTTCCTCTTACATCCTCTTTAAACATGCCCCTGCAGGGCTCAAGAGTAGGCTGTTCGGCTACTCCCAGCATCCTTCATCAGTGAGCAGCCTTTCCAGTGTTTTACCAGTGAAGTCTGGGAAAACTCCACAGAATAAATCAAACAAAAATGTGACTTAAACATTATACAAGTTCCAGTTCATGTTTGAAAAATAAAGCAAATTGGTGCCCCCCAAACACTTGTATTTTCAGGACCTGAACCAACCCCAAACCAGATCAGTAAAAACTTTGCAGAGGTGAGTGGAGTAAGGGAGAAGGGCGATGTTCCACCACCCCACCCCCAAAAAAATGAGTGAAAGAGGAAAATCAGAAAGTGTTACTTCACACAGATGGTGGATCAGCATGTTGAACAGCCTACCCAGTGAGGTTGTGAAAGCTAGGACTGCTCAGGCTTTCAAAGCCAGACTAGACAGATCCCTAAGGGAACATGGCATTGAGGGTAATACTCCAGCTGATTAGTTTGGCTGTGTGTCTATAGTCATGTCGGGTATAGTCACCACTGGGGGTTGGGGGGAGAGAGACATGATGGAAGCCAAGTCCTTTCCGCCACAATAATACTGTGTTAGGCAGTCCCAGTCAGCACAGCTATGGTTATCTGGGTCGCCTTTCCTCTCTGATTATAGGGACGTTGACGTTTTTTGGTTTGTTTTACCTCCACCTACAAATGCACATCATTTTCTGGAAAGCACAACTAGCATTAGAACAAATATAAACTTAGGGTACAAAGAGGGAATCTAAATGCAGTGAGTTCTCTCACCTTTTGCAGTTGTACATCTTGTACTACTGGGATCTTTTCCCTTTGAGCTTCTGTAGCAGCTGGGGAAAATACATGCTTCATGTTCCTTCCCCTTCCAGTGGGAAGCTCACACACTTGCCTTACTGGGGTTTACCAGTGGCATTCTGTTGCTAGGGTAAGAGGAAGGATACGGGGTGTGCTCTGGCATGACATGGGGCATGTGGGAAGTTTAAAGGTGGTAAATTCAGGGGTATTCTTAGGAGGCACTTCTCCCAGAGGATGGTTAACTTGTGGAATAGCCTGCCAGTGGGGAGACAAACTTCAGCTTACCAAAGGAATCGTAGGGTACCTTGGGTAGTGGAGCAGGTGGGAAGTCTGTAAATTAGTACATGTTTGTACAGCACACTTGTTGCTACCTGCTTATGAAGCCTGGGGCAGATTTAATGGACCTGGTGTCCCTTCCAACGTTAAATTACTATGTCACTGTGTCTGGATACCTTAACAAAAGGTAGTACATAGTGTAGGTTTCCACAGACCTCATGCTGGACATGGGCGTGGCACTGTTGTAGTGCTGAGCATTTGCATACAGCTGTCATTCTGCATGATAGCAAGAAACTTTCAAGTACCTAAAGGGCATAAACAAGGTGCAGGTGGGGGACCTTTTCCAATGTAGAAAAAGTACTAGAACAGGGGGCACAATATGAAATTGGAAGGGGGTTAGATTAAGAGGTAATGTGAGGATGCTTTTCTGCACAGAAAGGGTAGTCAATGCTTGGAATAGTCTGCCACATGAGGTAGTGGGGGCAAGCACAGTGGAGGGGGTTAAGCATGCCTGGGACAGGCACAAGGGCAGCTGGGGTGGGGAGTGATGAAAAGCCATTGATCACATAGGGTCAGTGGCCACATCCAATGTGTAGGGCCTACGGGTAGACTGGATGGGCCTAGCAGTCCTTATCTGCCGACAATATCTGTGTTTCTATGAATAGCACTAGGAGGCACGATCAATAAACAGGCTGTACTCTAGTTGCCATCACACATGCAGTTTTAAAAACAAAGTAGCATTTGCGCAGTAGCGGGGCTGATGACCCAGGTTCTCAGTGAGCCTGGAACCTTGGGAGCAGCCGAGGGAGGGGGTAGAGTGTCCCACAGCACATCAGGGAGGACGGGAGAGAGTCAGCATCCGCTGTCCTACAGCCTTCTGGGTGACCACAGGTGGCGAGTGCAGCTGGAACAAGGGATGGGGGATGCCAGCAGACTCATGCACACCATTGAGGCAGCTTTATCAGTGTCCCAAGGGCAGGGGAGAAAAATCGGGAACTCCAGAAGCACAGTAGCATGATTCCAGTATTCTCAGGTCCTACAAAGTCGACTATCCACCCAGAACATTGTCCTGTGGGGGAAAGTCAGGGTCCCCATCTCCAAAAGAAACACCACCAAAAAGGTGCGGGTCTCTTAAGAGGTTGTAAGGAGTAAAGAGACAGACAAGGAGGGAACTGGGGTAGTAGGGTCACTCTGAAGGGAAGGGTATAACACAGAATAGTGCTGATGCCTGCACTTTTTTTTATTATTATTATTTTGTGTACTCCATTTTTGCCACTCATGCGCACACACTCCCGGTGCCAGCAGTCCAAGCCTCCATGACTGTACCCTTCTTCTAGCTAGGGAGGGCAGTGAGTAAGTGGTGCGCACCACATGTGCCTTTTTTTTTTTTTTTTTTTTATGGCCAACAGAATGCCACTCTCTAACTAGCCAGTAGATGGCGCAAGAATAGCTGATGGCCCACGCCCCCACCTTCACAGTGTGGCCACCATCCAGCTGATCCCAGTGTGGGGTTCTGCGTAAATCCTGGGCTCTGCAGTAGTAATGCAGCATGCTGGTACTGCACCCACTTTGATGGCCTAATCTGCATCTTTTAAACCTCACATTGTATTTTTAAAAACAAGGTAGTGCTGGTGTCTGCCTTTTAAACCAGGAATTGCATATTATGCAGAATAATGGTTACAGTGACACCCACCAGGATGAAGCACGGTATTGCAGTTTCTGCCAGAGATATCTTGCAGGGTACTGCAGGAACACAGTGTAATCTAATGGCAGTTACTCCAGTTTGTCTTGCAGGAAAGTGGGACATCTTTATCACAGTGTGTTTCATCCCACTGAGTGGCACTATAGCCGGGAATGACCAGGCTGTCCTTCTGTTAAATGGTTTTGTGCAACACAAACCACAAGCAAGACACTGCTGTCTCTTATAATGTCACAGGATTTTCCAGCCCTGCCCACAGATGTCAAATATTTTTACTATTTTAACACATGGGTTTAAAAGCTACGAAGTGAAGGCATATAACTCAAATTAATAAAATGTAGAAACAAGCTGTAAAAAATAAATCTCTGGTCACTACAAATGAACTTAAAATAAATGTGTCACTTTTAAAGAAAGCTTGAAAAAATTTAGACATAATTCCGCTTATTTTCTGTATTGTCTGCATTTGCCTTCCTTTGGCCTTCACTACTGTGGTAATTTGCATGGAAATCAGATCCCTGTCCCCAAGACTACATTTGCTGCTAAAGTCTTTGTTGAAGTCACAATCCTCTGTTTATGACATCACAGTCTGCTGCTGCGTGAATGATTACAGTGTTGCTAACATAGAAACTTAGACCATGATAGCAGAAAAAGACCAATGGTCCGTCCAGTCTGTCCGTCACACCCTATCGTATCCCGAGACCTTTTGTCAGTACCGGGAATTTGTCTACACTGTCTGCTCCCTGTCTTTCTGCTACCTCCCTGAGTAGGTACTTATCCTTTAACTCCACCCCAGTCGTTCTTGAAGCCATTGATGTTTTTTGTGCCCACCACCTCAGCTGGTAGTCTGCTCCACGGCTCAACCACTCTCTCTGTAAAACAAATCTTTCTCAGTTCCCTCCTGAACCTTCCCCTGCCAGCTTCCATTCATGTCTTTGTGTTCTAGATTAACTACTCCTGTTGAGTAGTTCCTTGCAGTTCACCTTGTTCATTCTTTTCAGGAACTTGAGTGTTTCTATCATATCACTCCCTTCTCGTCTGGCCTCCAGAGAGTACATGTTTAGTGCCCTAAGCCAGTTCTTATAGGATCTGCCCTGCTGGCACGGATTAATTTTGGTTACCCCTATGCTGCATTTTCTTCCGCTTGTCTTTCCTTAGGTGAAGACTCCAGAACTGTGCGCAGTACTCCAAGTGTGGCCTCACCAGTATCTGTAAAAAGCCTCATTTCTCCTGCTGTCAAAACCCCTCCCGATACACTCCGGTATCCTGTTAGCCTTACTGTAGGCCTTGGTACATTGGTTCGCTTGTTCAAGAAAGTCACTTATGATGACTTGTAAGTCTCTGTCCTCAGAAGTAATGCCCAGTATAACCCCTCCCATCCAGTACTCCGTCCTGGGGTTCTTGTTCCCTGTGTGCATCACCTAACAATGGATTGTGACTTCAGTTTAACAGCAGGAGTGTATGAAATGCATGGGACAAGGATCCTGTTTCCATGTAAATGAACCTAGTAATGAAGAAAAAAAGGAATTAGCCAGCCCATCGCTGCAGCAGTAGGACTACTACTCGAGACACCGGCAGCCCATGTCTTGGAATGAGCATGAGTCGTCAGGGGGGGTGCTGGCCAGGGGAGGAAGGATTGAGCGGACCGTGGAGTGCTCTTCTTGTTCAGGGTGGGGGGAGGCACCATCCCACTGCCTGATACCCAGTGGAGACGCCACATAGGGGTGAGGTCATTGACTAATGCCAGCAGGCATGTGTGTGCATCGTTGCTTGCTGACATCTCGGGGAGAAGATTGGAGGAGAAAAATTCCTGTTCAGCCTGCTACACGCCAGCGTGCCATGCAGGCATTACAGGACCAACTGGGCATGCCACTACCACACTGGCACTGGGCAAGTGTGGATAACCAGTGAGTCCCTAAGGTTGCTGATGGGGCTGGGGGCACTGCCAGGTGCAAGACAAGAACAAACGGAATAGAAGTACAGATAATCCATAATAAACATTGCATTATGTCTTAAAGTTCCCCCCATACAGTGAGAAACTTGCTTTCAGTGACCACTAGGTTTTGCATGCTCACCCTGTTTGACTGCATGAAAGGGCCACTATTCTGAGAGTTATGGCCACTGTAAATGTTGCTGTACGTAGTGGCCACCTGGGCCCCAGAAACCAGGATTTTTCACACCTTGTACAGAACTGTCACATTTCAGCGTTTACCTTTGTACAACACAAAATTATTTCAAAACCAGTTTTGTGCGTTCTGGTGGTGGCTCATGCTTCTAGAATCCCCTTAGTGATGCTAGTAAGTCATGCGATTTTCAGAAGGTATACCTGGGAACTCTTGACTTTGTTCATAGCATGGCTTTTCCACTAATTTTATTGGCTGTCCTGTAATCTTGTGTTATTTAAGTAGAAAACCAGAACACTAGGCCACACCAGTTGTGCATACCCATTAATGTACAGATTCCTTGTTTGATAACACTTTTAACCTTTTTTACAAATAATAATCATTCCGGGTGTGCATCAGCGCTACAGTAGCCTCACTTCCTAGGTGGTTGAAGGCCCTCAGCTGTACCTCGAGCCTCACAGCCCTCCCTCAGCGTCTGTCTGTTGCTGACTGTGGGTTGCTCCTTACATAATGTACACATTCTGATATCAGAAATATTTCCTGCTTTTAAGGTTGAATAACACAATAGGTATCAGGGCTGCAGAGAGTGCCAGTGTACTAGCAAGCAGTGCATTATGTTAAATAATTTATTCTCTATTTTGCTTCAGCCTGATGATTCCCCTGACAACAGGTTAGCAGAAATACCTCTGTAAGCCTTGGTTGGCAAGTGCCGGCATATTTTAGGATGATACTGTTAGTCTCCTAGCATTATATCCTAAATTCACGTCCCGGTTTTAGTAGCAGAATACATGCTGTCAAAACAAGAAAGCTAAAAAAATAAAAAAAAAAAAAAGTATAACTCACATGTGATTGGTTCACAAAAAGTTGGGCACAAATACTGTAGTTCCATTTTACTGAAAGTTCCTTCTGAGATAGAAAGGGTAATCTCCATCTCTCCAGAACAGCCCCCAGTGAAATCTCTCACTGCTAGGGTGCGCCTCTGGATAAAACCTACATGCAGTTCCATGCATAATTTCATTTTATAAAGCACCATCTATACTGACTATATCCAAAAGTGTCGTTTTATAGTTATTTGTAAGTTGTCAAAGGTATATGCTCAACGGTTATAACATCAAATAAATTAAATGAAAACCATCCAGGAGAAGGGAGGGGAGAGAATATTGTTACCATTTGTTAGCACACAGGGAGATCCAGAGAGTACAGACACAGATTAGAGAGAGATTGCAAACCGCAGGGAGGTTAAGTGATTTGTTTAGAGTTACATGGTGAGTACGTGGCAGTTGTGGGACTGAAACCTGGGTCTTCAGGTTAACAGCTCTGCACTCTAACCCGTTTGCCATATATACCCATAAACATATAAAAAGCACAGACCTAAAAGCAGAGGCCAGTAGTACTAGATTATCCAAGTAATCATACCCTGCACAGGTTGCATGCAAGCCAGGTTTTTGTTTCAGCTAGTCTAACCTTGCAGTGGCCGTTCTCATCACTTTAATATCTTTAGCAGTTTGGTGCACAATAACAGCTGCAACAGAGCACGAGCCCTAGTGCCGGGTTCCTCACGTCAGCGCCAGAAGATAGTGCAACATCTCGTGCCTGTTTCAGTCAGTGTTAGGTCCCTTTCAACATTTTTTTTTTTCTTGTTTCAAACACACGCACATCAACCCCTCGGCACCTACTATATTTTGATAATGACCTGGCTGATACACAGATCCAAAATTATGGCTCGGGTAAAGCGTATCTAGCTGGGTGTGTCTTCCTTCTCTTATTGTCAGTCATGCACACACAGTGTGTGTAGCCAAGTATCTCTCCCTTCACTCATTTTCTGTAATCCACAGAAGTGGATGAGATTTGTATTATTTTCAGAGAGCAGAATTGAAAAAGGAAAAAAATCACACCATATTAATGTTTCTTCCAAAGAGATCCCTTAGTATGCTTAACAACTGCTTCATGCCCCTGGAATGAGCCACCCCAGAGCTTAAAATTTTATGCTAATTAGAGAATCTTAGAATGAGACTCTGCTGTTGGTCATGCTCACCTTCGTATTCTAAAGGCAGATTTATTTCTAAAGCTAGGGTGAGCAGTGACCAATAAACTAGCTAAATGGCTACTAAGATTATAGCCATAACATGTAACTTTTAAATTTTATGTTTTCCTGAACGGCAGAAGAATTTTAAATTGTTATGAAAAAGCAGAATAGCTCAGATCATGGAGTATACATTGGCAATGCAGTGTAACAAAAGTAATGCTTAAGCAACAGAAAGAATGGATTCTTGTGTGAATTTGTTTCCTGGTTCTGGAAGGGAAGGTAGGGATTAGGGATTAAGCATAGTGAGGGATCCCTTTGGAAGAAACAGCATTACTACAGTGAATACTTTTTTCCTCAAACCCCAGGAATCCCTCACTTATGTTAAACTGCAGATTCCATAGCAGTACCTTGGGAGGCTGGGTACAGAACCTGTTTAGGGAAGAGATTCTGCAAGACAGCAGTGCCAAAACTGACATCCCATCTGGACTCTATCCAGACAGTATGCTTTGTGAAGGTGTGTACCGGTTTCCAGGTGGCTGCTTTACAGATTTCCTGCAGTGAAACGCCTCTTTACGCTGATGTAGAGGCAGAGGTGCCCCTTCTAGAAGAAGCCCTAAGGCCTTCAGGTGGCAGCTTGCCAGCTTTGCCATAGCAGAACTGTATGCAGGAAGCTATCGAGCAGGAAGTGATTCTCTTGGATACTGGTTTACCTTTCCCCCACTTCTCTATAGGTGACAAGTAACTGAGTATTAGTGGACCTAATATCCTTTGTGTGGTCCAAGTACTAGCTCAGAGCTGTCTTAACATCCAGACTGTGGAGCTTTTGTTCTCCTGAGCTGCATTTTGCTGTGAAGAAAACTGAAAAGTGTAATTGACTGATTCAGATGAAATTTAGACACCACTTTAGGGAGGAATTTCCTGTTCCTAGGACTACCTTGTCCCTGTGGAAATTATATAGTTAGGAACTGTACAGAGGGCTTACAACTCGCTCGTCCTTCTGGAAGATGTCAGTGCCACCAAAAAATGGTGAAAGCAATGCACCAGAAAACATATGAAGAAAAACTGAAAGACCTCAATATGTATACCCTGGAGGAAAGGGGGTTATGATAGAGACATTCAAATACCTCAAGGAAATCAACATGGTTCAGGAGGGCAGCAGCTTTCAAAAAGAGATGTGCAAGAACCAGGGGTCACAATATGCGGCTGGGGGGGGGGAGTCGAGTAATGTGAGGAAGTATTTTTTCACAGAAAGAGTGCTGAATGCATGGAACAGCCTCCCAGTGGATGTCGTAGAGTCTAAAATGATTGGTGAGTTCAAGAATGCATTGTATATACAGAAGGCAACCCTAGTGGTAGGAAAAAGATGGTAAGCTGCTGATCATTTAGGATCTGGAGTTTAAGTAGATAGGGAAAAGGGCAGACTAGGTGGCCAGGTGGTCCTTATCTGCTGTTAATGTCTATGTTTCTATGAAAACTGCTTTCCAGGTGACATATTTCAAAGCAGCAGTTACCATAGGCTCGAAAGGAGCCTCCATCAGCTGGATGATGCACAGATACAGGTCCTGTGGGGGGAACAGGGTCTCTTACTGGAGGGTACAAGTGATTAAAGCCTTTTAAAGAATTTTTTTAAAATGGGCTATGAGGCGACTGACTTGTCCTTGCCAGCTGAAGCGTAAGACGACACTGCTGCCAAATGAACCTTCAGAGTTTAAGGGCTAAGGCCCAGGGACTGGAAGTGGACTAGGTAGTCCAGGACTAAAGTTAGACTCGACTGCTGAATATCTCTCATTTGGAACCTAGCAGCACTGCAGTGGTGATGCCATGTGGCCCTGCAAGCACAGGAAATCCCGTGCAGGTCTGGGCTGACCTGCCTTGAAGGATTTTGCAGTTACCAGCAGATTTGCTACTCTTGCTTGGGGAAAGAATGCTTTCCCCTTCAGTGTATCCAGTTCTGCGTCTATAAAGTCCAGAGCCTGAACACGGTCTGAAAGTGACTTTTGTACATTCATGAGGAAGCCCAGTTCCTCCAGGGTGCCTTGTGTTAAAAGAAGGAAAGACGGCCTCCTGGTATGATTTACCTGAAAGTAGCTAGTCATCCAGGTAGGGAAAAACTACCACCCCTTGCCTTCTCAGATGTGCTGCCACTATGGCTAGGCACTTTATGAACACCTTGGTGCTGAGGGTAGGCTGTGAACTGGTAATAGTTCCCTAGCCTGAATCTGAGGTGTCTTTCAGATCCGGTGACCCCAGGCAGTCTCTTTTCTGCAGTGATAGAATCGGAGCCCAGTGTTACCATCTTGAACCCTTCCTTTTTAAAATATTTGTTCAGGTATCTTAGGTCTAAAATGGATCGCCACTCCCATTTTTCTTGTGGGTCAAAGTCCCTTTCCTCATTGTGAGGGAGGTACCTTTTGTACTGCATTTGTTTGCAGCAATTTTGTTACCTCCATCTCCAATATGAGTGTTTCTGCTGGAGTGTGCGAGTGAAAACCTCTGTGATTCTGCAGTCTTGGAAATTTTGTGAACTGCAGGAACAAACCATGACTCGCTATATCCAAAACCCATTTGTCTGTGGTCATTTTTGACCCATTCTGAAAATAGTGAGTCAGTCTTCCCCCCCCTCTACTGGCAATGGATGGGTGACCTGTGCAGACTTGTCAGAGGTTTTGCTTAGCCTGAGCCTTGGGGCCAGTCGTGCAACTGAATTACCTGTGGCCCTTCTACACCTACTTCTGAAGAAAGCCCTCTGTGGAGGGAAATCATAGGTAGGCACGGAGAATGTATCTCCTACCTCTACCTTCCCTTCCAGAAGGCCTATAGGAAGTGGAGGCCTCTTCCTTCTCAGTGTTGCTCTTGTAGGTGGTTTTGTATTCAGCCACCTTTTTTCATGTAAGCTTCTGTCTTGTCACCAAACAGTGAATTTCCCTCACAGGGGAAATCTGTCACATTTGTCTGAATGTCCTGGAATAGGTTAGTAGTTCTAAGCCAGGGAAGCTTCTTAAGGACACTGCATGGGCCATGACCCTGGATACAGTGTCGTTTGTTAGCTGCCATATGGAACTGGTATTCTGTGGCATCAGTAGCTGATTTTGCTGTGTCAGCAAAATCTTGTGCTAAGTGACCAAGTAGCCTTCACACTCACCAATAGCAAGGAAGCTGAAGTATAAACTTTCTGCCCATACTATCCAGCTTTCCGGAATCTTTTTTTCAGGAGGCTGAGAGGAAAGGGGCACCTTTGCCTCATCACAGGCAGCTGCCTGCACTACTCCCTCATGATCTGGTGAGAATATTGGTACTCAAAACCCTGTTTATCCACCTGGTACTTTTTCTCAATTTTTCATCTGTGCCAGCAACTGAAGTGCGTACTGACATGATTTTATAGGTGGCTTTCTTGAGGAACTTGTGAATGGGCAATAGCAGCCTCTATGTAGAAGTTGAGCCCATCATATCCATAAATTCCTCCTCATCTGCATCAGTTTCCTGCGAGGTAATATTGAGGATATATATACCATATGCCTCACAAAAGTATAGTGTGAGGTGTAGTCATCCGAGGGTCTAGGAGGGGAGCCAAATGCTTGTTCTGGAGAACCATCTAGTTCTATGGGTTCTCCTTGATCCTCTTCCTCCTCAAAAATACAAGCCAGTCTCCTCCTCCACAGGCCTTGGGAAAGGAACTGAAGCCTAATGAAGGGGCCAGGCATATTCATAAAATTCCCCAGTGCCTGGAGGAATTGCCATATCTTAGTCATGTCCTCTGTTGAGGACATTTTATTTGTGTCCACTGGTGGCTCCTTTCCTTCTTCAGGACGAGGGACAGCGACGGTTTTCCTTCTGTTTTTTCTTTGCAAGCACTGTCTCCAATGTCCGCTCAGAGGCGCTTCTATTTTTATTGGATTCAGGGTTCCTACGTTCAGACACCCTGATTTCTGAACCATCTTTAGTAGCCTTTTCTTCCTTATCTGTCCCCTTTGACAGGGACTGCTGCTGGCCTTGATGGGCTAATCCCTCATCTTGAGCCTTTAGGTGACATGGAGGCAGACCAAGAAGCCATAATGTCTCTTTTTTAGCCCTTTTGCATTTTAGGGCAAAACTTGATACAAAGCTAACAACTGACAAAATCGTGATCTGGAACCAAGCACCTTAAGCACAACTCATGACAGCCTGCCTTAGCAAAGAGTTGGAAGCTGAAGCCTGTTGGTCCCATCTTCTTCTTCTTAGGCCGGTCAGTCATGCCAAACACTGACAAGCAGAGAAGACATTCCAGTTCCCAAAAATCCAAATTTCCAACGTAAGAAAACCCGGTGAAAGCAGAATGGGGTTAAAAAGAAAAATGTGGTTTGGTTCCCTTTTAACTCATTCTACTCTATTCTGACTTTAGAATGTTGGTGATGGAACTCCAGGCTGTTTTGCTGTGACATTCCTAATGCACTGCACAGAATTCTAAGCATATTTGCACACATGTCAAACAAGTGTAAATATCTGGAAAACTGCATGAGTTACTGGAAAACATACAGTAGCAAAGTTGTACAGCAGAATAAGACCTTTACAATGAGGGTAACCACTAAGGCGAAATCATATTTTTTAAATTACGGCCATTTGAAGTGTTAGATTTGTCACAAAAACACTGAAATTCAGGTACTCAAATGGCCATAATTTAACAACTATAATGATTTCAGCTTAGTGATTACCCTTATTGTAAAGGTCTTATTCTCCTGAATAATTTTGCTGCTAGTTGTGTGGGTGTAGCGTTTTTAGTTTTCAAGATATTTACATTTGTTTGACGTGTGCTACCGTGTTGAATTTGACTGCACACAGTAAGACATGCTGTTCCTTGACAGGTTGAGCTGCACTCACGAGCCATTTAGTTTTAATACAGAACCCAAATTTAAAAAAGTAAAGCTGCAGTTTTGTAGAATATAATGTTTACAAACCAAATAGTGCCCTGTATAGTTCAGCTGCTGTATTTTTAATGAAACGGAGCTTCTACAATATCATGCTGGTCCCCATCAAAAACGTGAGACAGGAAGTGAGCTGTAAGCCAAGAAGTCTCTCCCTTCTGACTGGATTTGTAAAATAAAAAGCTCTATTTTTCAGAAATGTAAGCCAGTAGTTCATTAAATAATTGAATTCTAGTGCCTGTTTCTGTGAAGTTTTAATAAATAAAGCCTTTATGACTAAACCAGAGTCCTTTGAAATCCCGTGCTGCATGTCAGAAAAACGGAAAACTGGAAGTTCCTTGCCGTGATCCTCTCACACCATTCAGAGTGCACAGGAGCCCAAATCTGCCACTTTCTGCTTATATTTCTAAAAAAAATAACCCTGTATTTGAAAAGAAAACATCAAGGCAATGTGGCATTCAGTGATAAAAGTATTGAAAGTGAATCTGTTTGCAAACCGGAGCGTGAGGAAAAGCAGGCATGTTGTATCACATGCCTACTTTTTCCCATGCTCCGATTTGCAAACCGATTCACTTTCAATACTTTTATCACTGAATGCCACATTGCCTTGATGCTTTCTTTTCAAATACAGGGTTATTTTTTTTTTAGAAATAAGCAGAAAGTGGCAGATTTGGGCTCCTGTGCATTCTGAATGGTGTGAGAGGATCACGGCAAGGAACTTCCGGTTTTCCGTTTTTCTGACATGCAGCACGGATTTCAAAGGACTCTGATTTAGTCATAAAGGCTTTATTTATTAAAACTTCAAAGCAACAGGCACTAGAATTTAGTTCTTTTATGAACTACTGGCTTACATTTCTGAAAAATAGAGCTTTTTATTTTACAAATCCAGTCAGAAGGGAGGGTCTTCTTGGCTTACAGCTCACTTCCTGTCTCACGTTTTGGTGGGGACCAGCATGATATTGTAGAAGCTCCGTTTTGTTAAAATTACAACAGCTAAACTATACAGGGCACTATTTGGTTTGTTAACATAATATTCTACAAAACTGGCACTTTACTTTTTAAAATTTGGGTTCTGTATTAAAATGAAATGGCTTGTAAGTGCAGCTTAGCCAGTCAGACTGGCACTTCCAGTGCTTCACTCAGACATAAAACTTTCCAGAGCTTCTAGAAACATAGAATTTGACGGCAGATAAGGACCGCTTGGCCCACCCAGTCTGCCCATTTCCCTACCTGATGGATAAGCTGCAGATCCTAGTTAACCAGCAGCCTACTTCTTCCTACCCCTACCCCCTAGAATTGCCTTATGACTGTCCCATGCATGCTTGAATTCCACCACTGTTTGTGACTCCACAACCTCCTCTGGAAGGCCATTCCATACATCCACCACCCTCTCTGTGAAAAAATACTTCCTTAAATTACCTCTGAGCCGCCCCCCTTCTATCTTCAAATTGTGCCCCCTTGTTCTTGCACACCTCTTTTTTTGAAAGATGCTACCCTCTTGGACTTTGTTGATTCCCTTGAGGTACTTGAAAGTTTCTATCATGTCCCCCCTCTCCCTCCTTTCCTCGAGGCTATACATATTAAGCTCCTTAAGTCTCTCTTCATATGTCTTCCGGTGCAGACCCTGCACCATTTAGTTACCCTCCTCTGGACAGCTTCCATCCTGTCTTGTCTTTGTGGAGACTGGGTCTCCAGAACTGCCATGTACTCAGATGGGGTCTCACTAGCTGTCTGTACAGAGGATAATAACTTCCTGTTTTCTACTGGTGATGCCTCTCCCTATGCATCCCAGTATCCCCCAACCCTCCTTGCTGCCCTCTCACATTGCTTGCCCACCTTTAGGTCATCTGATATGACTACCCCAGGTCCCTTTCCATTTTTGTTGTTGTTAGTATCTCACCCCCCATTGTGTATTCTTCCCCTGGGTTTTTGTTTCCCAGGTGCATTACCTTGCACTTCTTAGCATTGACTGTAAGCTGACATACATTTGACCATTCCTCTAACCTTGCCAAGTCCCTTCTCATCCTTTCCACTCCACCTTGTGCATCAACTCTGTTGCAGATCTTTGTGTCATCTGCAAAGAGACATACTTTTCCTTCCAGTCCCTCTGCAATGTCACTTATAAAGACATTAAAGAGGACTGGTCCTATCTGAACCCTGTGGTACCCCACTACTAACCCCTTTTCAGAGTGGACTCCATTTACTATTACTCTCTGTGTCCTATTCTCCAGCCAATTCTTTACCCAGGCTGTCATCTTGGGACCCACTCCCAGGCTGGCTAACTTGTATATTAATCTTTTGTGTGGGACTGTGTCAAATGCCTTGCTAAAGTCTAGGTAGGCCATGTCCACAGCCCCTCCCTGATCAACTACTTTGGTCACCCAGTCAAAGAAATCTATCAGATTTGTCTGGCATGACCTTCCCGCTGTGAATCCATGCTGCCTTGGGTCCTGTTCCCCTCTGGCCTCTAGATATTCTAAGGGGTTAAATTTCAATCGTGACCCTTTTTTTTTTTTTTAAACTGTGAGTAAGATGACCCTCTATTGCTAGACATGATACAAATAGGTGTCTGCTGATTGGCTGGCTTGCAGTTTCACTGAAAACATGACAATGCCACAGGACGTCCATCGGAAACAACAGCCAATTCTTTACCATGGCATATGGAGACGTCTTGGGGTGCTACTGGCAACACAGGCTGCAAAAGTAGGTGCACTAGAGACGCTAATGGGTAGAATGAGTTAAAGACAAACTGCGAAGTAAAATAACACCTAATGATGTTAACCAAATCAAATAAGGCTTGTTAACGTCTCAGTTCCTGAAATCAGGGAACTGGGGATAGTTATAGCAAAATAACCGAAAAGCTGTTAAATGAAAAAGTAAAATAAGTTGCTCCCCATGTAAAGCAGTTCCCTAAAGAGGGAACTCCACCACAAAACTGCCTTCCCTGGTTCCTGGGAAGTGACATGGAACCGGAGAAACAGACAATTTTACATAAACTACACCCTAACTAACGCAGAGTATCGATAGCTAAACAAGTAAGAATAAACTGAAACTGATAATAAATGGAAACAATAAACAGTTATCGGTCTAAAGTATGAAGAAAAGTCTTCGGGGAGACTGCTTTCTTCAGATGGAGAAATAAATCTGTCATTATAATGTGAGAATGAGCGTGACCACACAGCAGAGTTTGATTTTTGATGCAAGATTTTCTAATTAACATAAAACCCCTAGCTCTGGGGCAGCTTATTCCAAGCAAATGAAGCAGTTAAGCAGCATATGTGAGGGATGGATCCCAGGGGATCGAATCAATGGTTTCATAAAGTTTGAGATCACTAGAAAGAAAATTTGTACTTCAGGTGAGATCCTGAGGAGGAGTAAGATTTCAGGACAGAACTAAATCTTCCTTTTGGGGTTTGTAGCACTGTTATGGGTTCACTTTTCCTGAGATTTTGCCTGTCCTATTTTAAGTGTTTTCACGGGAGAACAGGTAATGAACGAGCACAGAACGAATAGATTAAATCCAAACTTTGCAACTACTCCTGCCTTCTCGGACTGTACCAGGCACTTAAGCAGCATCAGTGTCCTGTGGTTCTGAACAACATTGGCCTCTTAGCTGCTTCCATTTGCATGCAGTGCAGGCCTGGCCACCTCAATTCATAATGCTCTGCAATGGCAGAGGATCAGCAGAACTTGGGACTGAAGCTTCTGGTTTTATCTGTTAGACAGCAAGGACTTGCCTCAGGCTGTTCTGCTGATGCACTTTAACCCAGACCTGGATGGATCTGTCCTCAAAAATGAGGGGAAATTCAGGCCCTTCTTGCAGGCAGTCTTCTGGCATAGAGTCTCACTCTGTGGTCCGGGGTTGGGGGGGGGAGTAGAATGAGGACCCAGCAGCTCGGCGGGGGAGACAAAGGAGGCTTATAAATTTCTAGATCTAAGTCAGGATCCATAATGGGTCTCTAGAGAGCTGCTTGTGTTGATTTTCCATGAGAAGTAGCCTGCAGCCTGTAACAGACCTGTACACAGTAGCCCAGGGTTTGGGGAAAAACGTTGTTTTACGGGGCTAGTACCATTTCCTTTACAAAGGGCCTTAGTGCAAATCTGTTGACCAAAAGGTTGTTTCGTAACTGTCAGTGGTATTGAATGCATCTTTGGATTCACTTAGGTTAATGCGTACATCTGTGGGCTAGGGGTTTTGAAATAAGTCCCTTCCAGGGCAGAAATGAAACCATTGATTATTGACTTTGTGTGGCTGTGCAGGTCCCTAGCTGAGACACTGGAGGTGTCATAGATAAGATGAGTGATAATGTAGATGTTCTCTGAATCATTTAGGTCCCTTCAGGTCGCCCCTAGCTATGATTTTATTTACATGGAGTCTGGTGGAGCAAGTCTTGTCTGGGAATCCACCAGAATCCGACTGTTTTGTTTTATCCTGTGCACAAAACTAGCCTTTCCCGGTACGTGTGAGAGTGCCCTGGGACAACAGGATGTCCCAGTACCAAATGCACTACTGCTGTTACTTGGAAACGCGCCAGACGAATCCAAAGAATGTGAAGTCTCCGGAGACCCAGTTGTGGGGAAGGGTGCCTTCCGTAGGACTCTGCCCATTTTTATTTACTCCTTATGGAAGAAGAATGCTCCACAGCTGCCACTGGTTTACTACATAGATTCTTAGCACTAAAGCAACCTTGTAGCTTGTAAAGGAAACTCTTCCGCTCAGCGAGCTGAGTGATACTTCCTATATATGGTTATACCTTTTATTACCTACGTCATGTACTACAAAATTGAGAATTTTTTTTTATTGTCTTCAAGATTATAACTTTTCATAACCTGAGATGTATAAAATAGTGTACAATATTAGATTTACTGTGCTGTAAGCACACGCAAAGAGGGATTGAATGCCAGCACTAAGGGTCGGGACATGTTTTCGGTGAGTTTTCTGTTTGTTTTGTTTAGTTTTTCCTGTTTGGTAATTGACCTGGCATGGTGCCGGTTTTTGCTGTGTGCAGAACCTGCTGGTACCGAGCTGATGCTGGCATTGTTTCATTCATGTAGAACTATGACTTACAGCAGGTAATCCATGTTATAAAGTTAAACTTTGTAAACGCTGAAAGTTGCAGCAGGTCTGAGGAGGAAGAACTCCTCTGTCTTTAGAGACAGTTTTTTCGCTGCACATCACAGATGCATTATCGACTATATAGATATATATATATATGTGTTTTTATATAGCTATACATATATATGCCTTCTCACTAAGAGCAGTGTATAAAACACTTTACAAGACTGTCTACATGGGTGCTGCCGTAAAGTCCTTTAGTCTAAACGCAACAAAAAACTATACTTGAAATCCCAAATTCTCTGGGACCGAGGGGGGGTTGCTGAGTTGGGGGTTATGTTTTTTTAAAAGGCACAGTTAAAAGAAATGGCCCCCACCACGTCTCTCTCTACCTTGCTGTAAAGAATGGACAGAATGATGTGCCGTGGCTAACAGCAGCAATTTGCAGATACTGTTAATCTGCTTTCTCTCAAATGTGCTTTAAAGGAGAACTGCACTGAATCTATAGGTAATTTTTTCCCAGTAGATGCTGTTTTTTTTTTGTTTTGTTTTGTTTTTTTTATAAATACTGGTTCAAATTCTATTATTGCTGTAGTTATACGGGCTTTTTAGTTATCCCGGTGGCTGTTTCTGATTTACATGCTGCTGGTAAGAACCATTTTAGAACTGTATGATGTAGTTTATGTCCCTGTTCTACTCTTCCACTGTTGTCACAATGCATCTGTGTTTTACTACAGAACTCTGAGCTAGGCTGTTAGGGACATAAACTACATAGTTGTCAGACTTTGTCATAGTGAGCTTCCCCCCCCAGCCACCAAAAAAATCTTGAGCCCCCCAAATATTGAAATAATCTTGGGCCTTCCATAGAAAAATATCATTCTTTGTACAGTACATCAGGAATAAAGTGAAACTTTTGAGTAGTTGGCTTTCATTTTATTCAGCTAATTGTAACCCCCCCCCCACCCACACACACACACATAACCCACCTCACCAGGCCAGCCTACTTGTTCAATTATTTTGACTCTCTAAACTTTATTACCCTTGTTGCAAAACCTTCATGGGTCCATCTGCGTTCTCTGTTTCCCTCTTTCTGGAATAACTTTCCTACCTACCTCTCCCCATCTTACTCTGCTCTTAAGCTGCTTCTCAGGATCCTTTTGCTCTCTCCTGCTCTTGCTCTTAGTACAGTACCTTTCTGCTTAACCCTTTTGTTTGTGCTTTTCTGCCACCAGTCCAGTTGTTAATGCTCATTATTTGTTCATTGTACCTGTTTGTTTTCAACATTGTTCATTTTGTATTGCTTGACTGTTTTGCAGTTACCTTTTGAATTTTATTCACTCCCTACCCTTCCCTGAGGTACACCTGAAATGAGCCTTGGCTCGGTGTACCGTTCCCGGTCACCGATATGTAAATAAATACATAGATTCACTTACTATTACCCTCTCTTTCAGTTTGCCTTATCCTTTCACACATAATATCTGAAACTCAAAATTTAAATACAATGCTTTTTCAGACTTGCTTGAGCCTCCCGTGGAACAAGTTGGGGGCCTCCCCATTTAAGAATCTGCGACTACAATTCTAAAATGGTACTTAACATCAGACTATAAAGCAGAAACACTCACTCAGGCTACTAAAAGGCCTGTGTAGACTGATTTGAATCAGTTCTTAACCCTTAGGCTGCTGACAGAATTAAAATGTATAGGAATTCTGTACTGATGTATCAGTCCGCAGCTCAGCAAGGGTTGAAAACAGCTTCTGCTGGGAAAAATGACTTATAAGTTCAGCGCAGTTTTCCCCACTGGAGAGCTGAAATGATGACATGCTGTCATTTCAGTCTCCCTCTGTATCGACTACGGAGAAAAGCAAATCTAACTCTTTTATCAAAAAAAAAAAGCTTTTTTTATACTTTTGAGCAACAACAAATCTTTTCAAGACATTTGCTCAAAAGAACAAAGGCTTTTTTTTAATAAAAACAGCTAAATTTCTGTGGGGAATGGGAACAACAGTGCATCATCATTTCAGCCCTTTAGTTGTCGGGCAGTTTGTTGTGGCATGTAAATGAGCCACTGTGCATTGGGTGCCTGTACACTAATAGTACAGATACTTTAAGGCCTTTTGAGAGAAAGCAGATTTATTTGGAAATTGCCTCTGTTAGTGATTTCACATAACTCTGCCTGCTCTTTTCACAAGGTAAACAGAGATTGTGTAGTGACCATTTCTTCACTATTTCATGAAGCCCTTGCCTCCTGTGGTATGGTATTTTAATCCTGGTATAATGAGTCTGTTTTGCAAATGAAAAAGAAGGCATTTGATTTCATCATTTGACACTAGCTGACTGGTGGGAGTTTTACCTATGTAGAGTGCACCTCTGCAGTTTCACCACTGCGGCCTGCTTTATAAACAGCAGAATTCTCTCTAAAGCACAGGCAGTGATTTCATCTACTCTTTTGATGCCCTTCGTTCTGTGTTTGTGTGTATTTTTATTTTTTTTAAATAATCACATAGATCGCATTTCTCCTATCAAAGTTATTTTCTCATTTCCCTTGACAGCTGTGAGGTAACAGTACCTGCAGCCAGTGCCATCTCTTTGTCGGCAATCTATGCAATGAAAAAAAATCACTGAGGGGATACAGACCCCCTAAACCGTCTCATCTCTTCCCCTACTGCTTGTGTTCCAGAACAACACAGCATCATTTATTCAGGTATGGATCCTGTCTGTCCAACAGTGACTGGCTTTCCCTGCATGAGGCAATGCAGTGTAGGCTGTTTCAGTGTCATACGTATCATAAAAACAGATTTTTAAAGTGACAGGAAACTATTTTGAACATATTTGAACACCCTCCATGGTATCAACTATTTTAGCCGTTTTCTGATTTGGAAAATAATTTTTATAACTG
The DNA here is from genome assembly GCA_016271365.2 of Neoceratodus forsteri. Lineage (NCBI taxonomy): Eukaryota > Metazoa > Chordata > Ceratodontiformes > Ceratodontidae > Neoceratodus > Neoceratodus forsteri. The sequence continues at coordinate 58,329,628 of JADMNL010000036.1, read as the reverse complement.
TTTTAATGCTGCCAAGTGTGCCTTATCAGACTGTCACTCTTCACTGGCTATACTGTCACTTTCTGTTCTTGTGTTTCCTCAGCAGTCTTGTACCCACACTTCCATACTAATTAGTTAACCTTGTGGAATAGTGTCAGCTGAAATCAGTTTGTCCTGGAAACACGAGAGCCCACTGTTAATCAGGGAATAGAGTAACATTAATCCTTTTTGAAAGAAAGGAAACAGCCAACTATCAGAACAGTGAATATGATTGAAAGGAATCATTTGACTGTACACATTTTTATCCCCACTCATGTCTGAAAGCAAACTCCATACTGCTGCATAGCTTAGTTTTTGTGTCATGTGACCCATATAGTACCGGTGATCGACATTTGGACAGCTATGGTTGTGGTTCCCCTCCCCGGTTTTCCTCTCCTGACCCTCCCAGTGGTGCCACATATGCAGCTGTAGCTGTTAGCCTCGCCTGCATGCCGCTTCCCCGGTGAAGGAGACAAAGCACCATACCACTCCACAAGGGTTGCTACCGCGACAGAATGCAGTGCTGCCTTCCTCTGGCTAGGAATAGCCAGCACTAGCAGCACTCTGTGACCATGGCCACCCGATTTGCAGGAGCTCCAGGCGTGCTACAGTGGGCTCAGTCGATAGCACATCTGCCTCTTGGCTAGAAGGTTGTGGGTTCCTGTCCCACTCCGGGATTGGGCTTATACCATAAACACTGGCACCAAGTGCAGTACTAGGGGTTTGCTGTACTGTTGGAGTGTGCCATCCTTCGGATGAGCCATTAGACCAGGGTCCCTTCCACCCATCTCTGGTGTTGTCCTGGTAGGTGTCCAGATGGAAGTAAAAGAACCCGAAGCATCTTTCACAAAACTAGAAGATTTTCCCCCGTCTTCTGGCCAAAAAAACATTCCCCTTCCCGTAAAACCAGTTCTTGCAGTTGTTCAAGGCTACGTGTGGATGCTGATGTATGCATAAAAAGCACTCTGTAAATGCCGATTATTCCTCTACCTGCCGCTGGGCCACCAGACAGGCCCAAATGTACAAATATTTTAAAATAGTTTCCTATGTCTTGTTTTGCTCAAGTTATCAGTCTTTATGGGTTGGAGTTGGTTGGAATTTTAATACAAATGTGGGCTGTAATTATGTTTTTTTTTTTCCTTGACCTTTAATTTATCTCTGCTTCTGGAACCAGTCACCCACATAGGAACTGATGGCTTTCTCATTCCCCACTCCTCCTGTTGCATCATATGCTGTCATGGCACCTGAGGCCAGTTTGAATGTTCCCTAGCCCAAACCAATTATATTTTGAAGTTCTGCATGCACGTGCAGGTTTTTGAATCAACTTTGCAGGCAGTAAAGTCTCGGCAGCTGAGAACAATGTGACCTGCCATCCAGTAGTACGAGTTACAAATCTATAGGACGACCACTCACCGCAGGACCCAGGCCAGTGGAGACCATGACGCACATGATTCTAAAGGGTGGCAGTGTTTTCAGTTCTTCCAAGTCTGTTAAGTGCAATCTGCAGCCCTCCTGTGGCAACGACAACTTAATCTGTTTACTCAATGTACTTTTTTTCTAAATCAACTCGATGTTCTACCAAGGGCAGCATTCAGCCTGAGTGCTGCACTCTGAACGGTCTGATGCCATTAGATCTTCCTTACATAGAAAAAGCCAAGAGTATCTTCCATTTGGCCTTCAGCAGTTGACTGGTATTGGGTGACCATTAATTTCAGATGTCAAATGAACTCCAAATACAGTCAAAGCTCTTTAGTACAAACCTGTTTGGACTGCCCGCAGTGACCGTTGCTATCCAGATGACTTATTGAGGTGTTTCCCACTCCCCACAGTAGGCACTGATTCTGCTGGTGACTTCTGCACTTGATGCCAAGAGGGTGTCTATGTCAAGCGTTTAAGAGTTTTAACTTTTTAAGTGTATATGCATTTTGAAACTTGCACTGTTCTTCACTGCAAATGTGTGTTTCAGTTTTATTTTTTTGTTAATACTGTTAAAAATCTTCATCATGGATTGGCTTTTCCTGAAAATGTTGTTAGCGCTAGTAGTACATGTTGAGAGGAGAAGTGGCATTTCCAACTGGGATCCCAAGACAATAGCCCAGATGTCATCCTGCTTAGCTGCAGCAAATGAGTGCCTTCCATACAGCCTTGTGTCCGACTTCTAGAAAATTGGGGTGGGGGGAATATTAGGGTCCCCGGCATTGAATGAGATAACTAAAGGATGTACACTGATTACAGCAGTAGTTTCACATTAGTTCAGTAAGGGTAGATGGTCGGTGTTGCCTTAATGTTGCAGTCCACTTGGAGAAAATTCTCTAAGTAAACCAGAGAGCTCCAGCCCCCATTCAACACAGTTTGTATGATTGGGCAAGCTCATAAACCCTAAGTGTTTGAATACACGCCCCAACACACACACACATATTCTAGAGTGGCACAGCCCTTTGGTATCGGTTTGGAGCGTGTTTACATTCCCAGCATTTGGGATGTTAGTCCAGCTGTCTGCCTGGCAGACACTGGAGACGTTTGTATTGCAACAACAAAGGTTGCATCAGAAGAAAGATGCAAGGTGCCACTAGGAGTGCATAATGGTAAGGAAACAGAAAAACAGGCACTCTCACAAAACTGAATTCACAGCTGCTGCACACAGAAAAAAACATCCAGGTCGAATCATTTGTAAGCAAAAGCTTTTACTGAAGTGCTGGTGTGCAGAAGTGAAGGACTGGGAAAACTAGGTCCACTGCCTTCCTAACATTTTGTGCATGAGCAGTGCACTTTGTTAAAGCTCACTGCTCATGTGCTAAATGTTAGGTAGTGGGCCTGGTTTGTTGGGTCCGACATATCTATGGTATAGCGTAGTGGTCTAAGGCTCTGAGCTGCAAATCTGGTGACATCCAGCAGACCAGACCTGGGTTTGAATCCCACAGCTTCCACTTGCATACTGTGTGACCCTGAGCAAGTCACTTAACCTCCTTGTGCTCTCAGGTCGCTCCTGTAAAAAAGCTTTCAGCTTAGTGTGCTATACTTGGTTAAACAACTCAATAAATAAAACAATAAATAAATAAATAAACAATAAATAAATATCTGCACACCAGCACTTCAGTAAGCTTTTGGTCTGCGAATCATTCGGCCCAGAAGTTGTTTTCAGTATGAACATGCCAGCAGTTAAAGACCTTACTGTGCATCAAATCTGCTCAACAGTGCGGTTCTCAAGGTGTTTACAGAGGGAACTGCCCTTCCTTCCCATTTTCTCCCTGACTCCCCCCCCCAACTACCCCCTTGTGCCCTCTCCCCTGGCTACCTGCAGCTTTCCCCTCCATCCTGTCCCATCCGCTCTTGAAGCTGTGCACTGTTTTTAGCGATACCACCTCCTTTGGCAGCTCATTCCATTTGGCCACTGCCCTCTTGGTGAAAAAGTGCCTGTTCATATCCCTCCTGAATCAACTTCCCCAACCGCCAGCTTTAGGCTGTGCCCCCTAGTGGTCTTGTTCCCATTAAGACCCGAGAGCCCCGCAGTGCTCACCCTGTTTATATCTGTAAGGTACTTGAAGGTCTCAGTCATGTCCCCTCTTTCCTTGCGAGAGGACATGTTGAGTCCCCTGGGCCTCTCCCTCATAGGTGTTGCCCTGCTGGCCCTGGATCATCTTGGCTGTCCTTTTCTGCATCGTTTCCAGCAAGTTGATATCCTTCCTAAGGGCACCAACATGAATTCCTCTAGCTTACCCTTCAGGACCCTTGTGCCCTTCTTAGTTATAATCTTTCCTGTGCATACAGGTCTTTGTTATCCCAGGTCCCTCCCATTCACCAATACACCTGTATCCCTTCTGCCTCACACCACCCTCTAAATCAAGTGTTAACTTCCTCAATCCTTACCTTCCCTGCAGTACTAGCCCTCAGGACAGGAAGCACCTCCAAGAAGGCTACTGATCTCCCTACAAATTCTCCCCACTTCCCTAAATTTCTCTTGTGCCACCCCCCTACCTCACATCCTGCAAGACTGTTATTGCCCAGTCTAGCGAACCATGTGTGACAGCTTTGAATTTGGTGTTGGGTGAGTGCCTAGGTTTCTTCTTCTAATTGTTAGTATTAGAGACAGATGTGCATGAACATGACAGCTGTGAGGCCCAGCAAATTGGAGAATGCATAGTGGAGCACCTTGTAGCTCCGTTGCCCATTGTGCAATGGCTCATAAAGATGATTCGCTATTTCTATAAAGCATTAATCCAGATAGATTATGACCACTAACCAAGGGTCCATTTGTGGGCATCACAGACCCAGGATCCGTGTACAAGCTGTCCCTGGTGTTTGTGTAATTTATAACCCCACAACCAAACAGATCAGCAGCTGGCATGGCATAGTGGACTGTGAACCAGGAGAACTGTATTTGAATCCCTATTCCCCTCATAAGTAAACATGATAACATGTTGCTTTGCCCCCACATTTTATCACAGTTGTGATCCAGTAAAATAGTAAATCTACATGAAAGGGAGTTAAAGGAAAACAGCACTAAGAGCCCCACACCCACGTGTGGGGCTGGTCCCAATTTGCAGTTTGTGTGCAGAAACTTTTTTTTTTTAACCTACTGTTTACTGCAGTATAGTAGATTGTATCAGGCTGATTCTGCCGACTTCCAGGCTGACATTTGCTGTAACTACACATCCCAGAATCCCATGCAGCTGACATCAGAGCAGGGCTGTAGCACTGATAGATTCAATAGCCTGCAGTGCATGTTAAGAGTTTATATAAGCTCTGATCTCTTGTTTGCTGGCCCTGCTGTCCTCTCAGGGCTAGGTACAGTTACATAGAACTTTACTTAGCCTCAAGAGAACAGCGGGTCTGGCAGACATCTGATCAGAGCTTATAAAAGCTCTTCCTGACATATATACAGGGACTCCATGGTTACTGTGCATGACATCACAGTTTTATAATGGGCATCTTTCTTTTTTCTTTCACGTCTGTCTTTCTTACCACTTTCCAAGCAAAGAGGTACCTAAAAAGAAAAGGGGAAATCATAATTTCTGTTAATTGAACTTCAGTCCTTATTTTATGTTTATTTTAATCTGATAAGGAAGTGTAAGTGAAGATGGATATGACTACACATCAGAATGTAATTCTGTTTTATAATGTGTTGCTTTATCTATTAGAAATTGTTTTTCTTGTATCAGCATGTTTTTATTTTTACGGTTGTTAAATTGTAGACTAACCAACTGATTGATGAATGGTAATTGATTTTACTGTTATTAGATGACTAATATTAAAATGAGAAAAAATAAAAGCTCGAACATGCACTGCAAGCTAGTGAATTTCCCACTGCTGCAGTCCTGCTCTGACCAGATGCAGGGGATTCTGGGATTTGTAGTTACAGAAGATGTCAGCCTGGAAGTAAGCAAAATTTGTCAGATACTGTACTATACTGCAGTAAACAGTAAGGAAACAAGAAATATTTGTGCACACAAAGTGCAAATTGAGACCAGACCCACACTTGGATGTGGGCCCTTTGATGCTGACTGTTCCCATTTAAGTGCAAAAAGGACTAGCTCTTGAAGTAGAGGGTTCTAACAGTACACTGATCCAGAATAAGTGCTGGTAGTAAACTGATCCTGTTTCAGTGTTCGCGAGCACAGTTACTCTGCAGCTGAAACATATACTCCACCAATACAGTTTTGTCTTTTGAATTTTATTGTTTAATAGCCTTGAAAAACAAGTCATACATTTTCGTCATATTGACTGACCTATCATTGGGCTTTATCTGAGGATTTTTTTTTTTTTTTTAACAAAAGCCTGACTGAAAGATGCATTATCCCTTTTCAAAATGCATGGTTATTTGAAAAAATAACATTATCCATTCTGCCCAGATAATACATTGTATTATTATTTATATGTTAGTACTGTTGGGGAGACCATTCTTTCTTTCTGGGGTCTTGTGCATTCTTACGGTATTTCTGACACCCTAAGAATGTAAGTGAGACCACTCTTGAGACTGTAAGAGTGGTCTCCGCAGCAGCATTAATAGATTATTGAACTAGGGTGATCATTAATGTACTAAAGAATTTAAAAAGCTCCCCTGAATGAGCTCATTTCAGGAGTAGCTGCGTGAGAGGCACTGTACATAATAAGCATGACTCACGTAGGGAAAACAAGTGCTGCAATTGGACAGAAGCACTCCCTTGCTTATGTATTAAACATGTTGATGCAGAGTTTTACCGACTGCCAAGAACTGCTTATCCAGCAAACCCTTGATGATGCTGTGTTAAAATATTAATTCATAGCTATGTTCCCCTTCCTGTTTACTTTAATACCGGTAGTGCAGATTCTCGGAAATTTAGTCCAGTCACAGATCTGTCAAATAAATGTTGAGGTTCTAGGTTCTTTGCAGTACGAGAGGACTTGCAGTGTCATGCTTTCATGTTTCATATTGTGACAACTTTGGAACTGCGGACCAGGAAATGGATATTGCATCTTTTAATGCTAGCATTGCTTTCCTTTCTGAGGAGATAAAGTGGCTTTTTTACATTAAAAATTGTTTACTGTGTTGTAAGAAGCAAACGAAACCAGAGGCGCCCGCAGACTCAATGTTTTAATAGACGGAGATGGGGGAAGGGCTTGGATTGGTTTGATTATTTTGTCCAACACTTGAGTGGAGATGCAGCGATGCCCCTGATGGTGGCTGGGGATTGGATCAGCAGCACTTTATAAGTTCGAACCCAGGCAAAAGAAATAACATGATTTGTTCACAAGCATTGTGCCGAACCACAAGGAGCAAGACATTCTCGTGTAGGTACTCGAGTGCATGTGGCTGCGGGCGTCACTGGAATGAACAAGCCTTGAATAAAGCAGCCGCCTTATGAATTCACAAAACAACCTCATCTATAGAATAGTATGCAATTACTATAAATAAAACAATTTTAAAAAGTGTTATTCCTCCCTCTATGTTTCTTAAGTTAAACCAGGAAATCATGGGTTTAATATCGTTTGAAAAACACAGTGGAAGAAGGAAGGTTTGTACTGTTTCTACAGTAATGTTTTTGGACCGGTTTTACAGCAGTTTGAAAAAAGCCCATCCATGGGGCTAAACAGCCCGTTTAATTTTGAAATGATGGCTACCCTGAGTAGAGATGTCATAGGCCCTTGAGTATTAAGTAATGTATTATTGTGATGAAGAGTTTTTGGGTACATCTTGCCCTCCCCTCCTGTTGCACAGCAGTAATTCGACTGTGAACACCTCCCAACTTATCAGCTGGATTGCTGCTACTACTCATGCTAAGTAACCCTCAAAGGAATTCTCTCTGAGGAATCTGTGTAATCCTGTGGTGAACCCCTACAAGGTACTAGCTTCCACAGCCTCACCAGGTAAACTATTCCACATGGTAACTGCCCTGTGTAAAGTAATGTTTACTGTTTCCCCTTACTGGGCCCCCCTTAACCCCCCCTTCAGTTGGAGGGCATATCTTCTAGTTCTGCAAGCACTTACCAGCTCAAGCATTTGTGTATACTCAACTCTGTCCGTCCCTTTTTTTGTATTTTGAACACTGTGGTTGTGTCTGTAGGCTAAATTACTTACTTTAGTATGTCCAGTCCCCTCCTCATAGCTCTTGCCCCTGTACTGAACCCTGTCAGTCCCGGCAATGTCCTTTCTGTACTGGGATGACCAGAACTGGATGCAATACTGCAGGTCTAGTCTAACCAAGACCTTGTGCAAAGGGAGGGTGGTCACCTCCTGTGACCTACTACTTACTGTCCCTCCTAATGCACCCCAACATCGTTTGCTTCCTTGACTGTGGCAGAACATTTCCTGTATGACTTTCACTTACCATCCAGAATATCCTGTAGAAAATGGGCTTAAGTTTTCCCAGGCTCTGACTGGCTGAAACATTAGGTAGGGTGGGCATCTATCAGACAACAGAGCCCAGGTTAAAAAAAAAAAAAAGTACCAGTGCCAGTCGACCTAACAGAGGACTACGGTACCCAATCAGGGTGCTGAAGCACGAGCAGACTTGATAGACCAAATGGTCTACTCTGCTGGTGTCTAGTATGTTAATTACTGAAACTGCTGTGCCGCTCAGAATTTTTGAATGCTGACTTGCCATTATTTTGTCGTCGTTCCCCCCCCCCCACTTACCAAGTGAGCCTTCACCTAGCAGCCATCCCCCCCTCTCCGCATGCCAACTTTTTTTTAAATTAAATAGGTACGGAAATACCAACTGCCTGTTGTTTGCAATAGTGCAATACGCTCCATAGTCTCCCCACCTCCCTAAAAGCCACCCACTCCTTTGCTCCCATCCTCCGCCCAACTGGCTGCCCGCTCACTCCCTGTAATGCAGCTAGCCAGCAGTGCGTCTCCGTCTGCGGTAGGCTAAATGAAGAAAGTACTGCTTCTCTCATGTACTTTTGCTCTCACATTACAGCACTACCACCAACACCCACACTGAACACACTCTTTGGCGAGGTACTTCATGGTCAGCAACAGGAGGCTAGTAAAAAAATATAAGGAATTGCAACAAACCAGAAGGGGGTTGGGGTTGAAAAGGATAAAACAGGACAGTCGCACAGCACAAAACAGTACTGCACCCTCTGCTGCTAATACCAACAGAGGAAGGACTACTTTACAAGAAACATTTTTAGTAATGTAAATTAATGATCTATAGTATTTTTTTCTTCTAAAATACAACCCCAAATCCATTTCAAACAACATGAAGTCTTGCTATATTATGACATATGCAGTGAGTCCCAACCTTTGAACTGCTCCGGAGGTGAAAGAGTTAACTTTCCATGCCAGGCATGGAACGCTGAGCTCGAGCTCGGTTGAAACTCTGTCTGTTGTTCTTCAAACTCAAACCGTCAGATTCTTTACTCCGCCTCACTGAACAGTCGCTCCGGAGATTTCTCCTCCTGCTCAGTTCATTTGTCGGGTTAGTATTGTTTTCTTGGTTTTTGACCAATTTAAACACAATCGGTTGGTTCAGACTCTGTCTGTGGTATTTGTGAGTACTAGATAGGTTTTACATTAATTTCTATTTTGTGTGGAACTTGTAAACGGTTATCGGTTCGGTTTGAACCGATCAGGTTGTTTAAAATATCTTAATCTGTCATTTAGAGTGTGGTTACCGGTTCTTATTGGTTCTAAAAAAACTGGATTTTATTAGTTTTTTCCATATCCCGTGACACGGTTGGGAACCGATAAGAGGGTCTTACCTGGCGGATTGCCATAAATGGGTACGTTTGGTTAGGACTGGCACTATGTCTGAGAAACCCAAAAGAAAAACCGGGCCCACTGGGTTTCAGCACTGCAGTGTGTGTGGGGAAGTCTTTGCCAAGGCTGACCCCACACCACCTGTGTTTATTGTCTGGGGTTTGACCACCTCAATGCAGACTGCCAGATTTGTAAAAATTTTCCTGCAGCTACCCTGGAAAAGAGAGTTGGTAGGCTCAGGGAAAGGGAGGCCAAAAAGTCCGCTGAACTGGATGGCCAGCCTGGTTCGGTTCCAACCGAACCAGAGGGAGTGCCCTCTGACCAGGGCGAGACTTCCTCGGGCAAAAGGAGATCCGACTCTGAGGAGTCGGTTCCAGCAAAAAGGACTAGGAAATCAGCTGGTGTGGAGCCAAAACTTTCCTCTCAACGCTGAAGAAATAGCCAGCGATTCAAATTGTCCAGTCGCTTTCCCGGTTCCGACGAACCGGCACCATCAGTAAGCGGCGGTTCCACGGTTCAAGAATATGATTTGAGAATATTATGAACCGGAGGAGAAGGAAGATGAGGAGAGTGAATGTGGATTTGAAAGTCTGGATGTGCCCATTGACCCGGACATCTCCCCAGACAGACCTTCAGGAGTGTCACCTCCTAGGCTTTCTGAGTCCCCTTCTCATTTTATGTTTTATAAAAAAGTTGCTGAAACCCTCCAGCTCCCTATGGAGGAAGCTGTGGATGATCAAGAGGAGCCTGACTATGTGGAAATGATGGATATCCCAGAGACTATGAGACGGTCTATTCCCTTGCATAAATCTTTTGGGAAACAGACTGTTAAAATTCTAAAAACTCCTCACACTATACCTCCTGTGGATAAGAGAATGGACAAGAGGTACACATTGTCAGGCTCTGATACGGAGTTCATACACAACAATGCAGTCATGTTGGGGTAGTGCAGGCTGCAGCCTGTGACAAGGCAAATATTCCTTGGCTTCACACCCCTGGATAAGGACTCCAGGAGGATTGATGCATGGCAAAGAAACAGTACATGGCAGCATCCTTGGGACTCAGACAGGCAAATTATATGGCTTATGTTGCTAGATATCAGAAATCCAGATGGGTTACTGTTATGGCTCTGCAAAACAGGTCCCTAGCCAGCTTGCCAAGGAGCTGGAGCAGGTGGCTGCTGATGGTATTGAGGCATCAAGGTGCAATTCCATGCTGCAGTGGACTCAAATGATGTGTCATCAAGAGTCATGGCTACATCTGTGGCACTCCGCAGAATGGCTTGGCTCAGATGTACTAGCATGTCACAGGATACCCAGACTAAGGCCATGGATTTTCCTGTTGTGGATAATTCTCTGTTTGGGGAGCAGGCAGAGAATTACATGACCACCTGTAGGAGTGCACAGGCCAAGGAAAGGCAGGCCACTCCTCAAAGGCAGCTTCCCATGGGCAGGGGCAGGCCTTTTCATAGGCCTTTTTACCAAGCCCAGGCCTCCTCTTCTGCTTATGCCCAGAGGGGGTTCTTTAGAGGGAGGCAGACGGGGTACAAGCAGGCCTGCTTCCACCCCTCAGCCCAAAGCCCCTACCAAGCAGGCACCCTGATGGGGTTGCCAGGGCCGATTCTCAGCTACCTGTAGGGGGCAGGCTGGCTTACTTTGTCCAGGACTGGGAGTCTCTGACATCAGACAAGTAGGTCCTGGAAGTAGTAAGCCAGGGACTGGTTCTCAGCTTCAAAAAGTTTCCAAAGATGAGAACCAGATCCTTTCCACCTGCAAATCCACCAGAGGCACTTCCCCTAGAGGCAGAGGTCTCTTCCCTCCTGGCTCTCAGAGCTATGGAAAGGGTTCCACCCCTACACCAGGGCAAAGGGTTGTACTCCAGGTACTTCCTTACCCCAAAAAAGACAGGAGAATGGCGGCCCATCCTGGATCTCGGATATCTAAACAAGCATCTTTTAAAACCAAAATTCAAAACAGTGACTCGGGGAATTATTCTACCCTCTCTAAGGCCAGGGGACAGGCTAGCGTCCCTGGACCTCAAGGATGCCTACTTCCATATTCTCATCAGAAGCTCCCATCGAAAGTACCTCAGGTTCGAGCTGCCCTCAGGCCATTACCAGTTCAGAGCAATGCCCTTTGGCCTCACCTCTGCTCCAAGGGTATTCACAAAATGCCTGGCAGTAGCAGTTGCTTCCCTAAGAAGGCAAAAATTGCCATCTTCCTTACCTGGACGACTGGCTTATAGTAGGCCAGTCCCCAGACCAAGTCAAGTTACATCTACAAATAACTCAGCAACTGCTTACCTCTCTAGGTTTCCTTCTGAATCTTTCAAAGTCAGTTCTAGAGCCTGTCCAGCTCCTCGCCTTCATAGGCGCAGAGCTGAACACAGAGAAAGCCAGAGCCTTCCTTCCTTTGGACAGGGCAAGGACCCTAGTCTCTCTGACCTCCTCATTCACCCTGCAGGTCTCTTGACCAGCAAGGCATTTTCTACAGCTCCTGGGGCACATGGCTGCTTCTACAGCAGTAGTGCAGGGAGCAAGATTTCAGATGAGGGACATCCAGTTCCATTTGAGAGCCTTTTGGTCTCAAAGGAAAGACCCTCTAACCAAATTGATCCCAGTGACTCGAACCCTGATCCAGGCCCTACAGTGGTGGCAGGATCAGAGCAATCTGAGACAAGGGGTTCCTTTTATCACTCAGTCTCACTCCTTAATCCTTACTACAGATGCATCCCTCTTGGGGTGGGGAGCTCACATGGGCGACCTCACTACCCAGGGATTGTGGTCCCCTCAGGAATCTCTGCTCCACATCAATCTGTTGGAACTTAGAGCAGTTTTTCTAGCACTTATTTTCCAAATCTGTTCAGAACAAAGTTGTACAGGTCAGAACAGACAACACCACCACAATGTGGTACATCAACAAGCAAGGGGCACTCTGTCTCGGCCTTGTGCACGAAGCAATGAAGTTGTAGTCTCTGGCTTACTCCCTGAACACCTCCCTTACGGCAGTTCACCTCCCAGGCAAGGACAATGTCCTGGCAGATGCTCTCAGCAGGATTTCCCAGGGCCATCACAGATGGTCACTGGACCCCCTAGTCTTGGAGTGATATTTTCCAGATGGGGCACCCATGAATGAATCTTTTGCAGCCCCAGACAATCTCAACTTCCCCTTTTTGCTGCAGGCCCCAGTGTTGGGCCAGTCCCTCTGGATGCCTTAGTTCTCAATTGGGAAGGAAGTTTCTCTATGCTTTCCCCACTTCCCTCTCCTGTTCAAAGTACTAGTCAAAATCAGATCTCAACCCTGCAAGATGATCTGATTGCTCCAGATTGGGCCAGACAACCCTGGTATCCCTCCTACTGTCCTTAGCAGTCCATCTTCCCTGTGTCTTCCCAAGAATCACAACCTGTTAACCTGTGTTCAGGGGAAGGTTTGGTACCAGAACCTCAAATCTCTCAATCTCAAGGCCTGGCTCTTGAAGAGTTAGAGTTTGCTGATCTACACCTCTCCCAAGGTGTAATGGATATCCTGAAGGCTTCTAGGAAACCTTCCACTAGGGCTACTTATAATTCCAAATGGAAGAGGTTTTCCATATGGTGCTCTGGGAAGCATTTTTCCCTAGAATCTGCTGATTTACCCACAGTCCTGGATTATATGGTCCACTTAAATACCTTGAGGCTGAGACCAGCTACCCTAAAAGTGCATCTGGCAGCTGTGTCTGCTTTTATTTCAGCAGGTAAACCCTCTTCTCTTTCAGCTCATCCTGTATTCTCCAAGTTTTTCAAGGGATTGCTTCACACCAGCCCTCCATTCAGGGACCCTGCCCCTGCCTGGGATCTTAGTGTTTGCATCGCTCAGCTTATGCAACCCCCCTTTGAGCCTTTGTCTTCAGCAGAGCTTAAGTACTTGACTTGGAAGACTGTGTTTCTGGTAGCCATCACTTCTGCCAGACGCGTAAGTGAATTACAAGCTTTGTCAGTGTAGCCTGATTTTATCTCCTTTCATAGAGATAAGGTGGTCCTGAGGACTAACAGGAAGTTCTTGCCTACGGTGGTTTCAGATTTCCACCTTAATCAATCTATATCTCTTCCAGTATACTTCACTGACCATTCCTCCTCTGGCGAGAGGAGGCTGCACAGCTTGGATGTGAAGAGAGCCCTTAGTTACTACATAGAGCGTACCAAGGGTCACAGGTTTGACTCCCTCCAACTGTTCCTCACTTATGGTGAGGTTGGTAAAGGGAAACCTGCCACTAAAAGATCCATTGCCAGGTGGATTGTCTCTTGTATCCAATTTTGTTATGAAAAACTGGGTGGTTCCTCCTCAGGCCTGAGTGCTCACTCTACCAGAGGTGCAGCTGCTTCCTGGCTGCTGCCAGGGACATCCTATTCTAGAGATATGTCAAGCAGCTACCTGGAAAACAGTTCACACTTTTAACAAGCATTACTCCCTGGACATCCAGGCTAGGAGTGATGCTCGGTTTGGCACAGCTGTGCTCCACAGCCTATTTCCTAAGTAGGTTCTGTCCCTCCTCCATGGAGGTACTGCTTTGTAGTCTGCATATGTCATAATTTAGCAAGACTTCATGTTTGAAGAAAAAATTACTCACCTTAGTAATGTTGTTTCTTCTAATGGAGTCTTGCTATATTATGACCTCCCCCCTCCCGCCTGCCCCTCTCAGAACCTCTGTTTTTGGGATGTGGGTGGGCAGTGCAGTGTTGGCACTTAGTAGGTGCCCACCTTGTTGTTTTCACCCCTCCTTTATTGGGGTGACTTGGTGTTGTGTTTTTCATTTTTTGGGTCTCCTGACTTGAGTCTTTGTTTTGGGGCCGGAAAAATGTGTTCTTATGTTTAGTAGCCAGTTGGCTAGTGTAGGTTTACAGCTTCCACACAGGACCTCAAGTGAGTTTAGCTCGTAAAGATCTGACGGTTTGAGTTTGAAGAACAACAGACAGAGTTTCAACCGAGCTCAAGCTCAGCGTTCCATGCCTGGCATGGAAAGTTAACTCTTTTCACCTCCGGAGCAGTTTGAAGGTTGGGACTCACTGCAGATGTCATAATACAGCAAGACTCCATTAGAAGAAACAACATTACTAAGGTAAGTAATTTTTTCTTTCTAAGCACAATAATACCCTCCAGGATGGGTGGTATGGACTATACCCACCTTCCGGCCTGGGGCTATAAGGTCCTTGGCCAGCAGCATCAGGCCTTATTACACTCCTGGGTGGGCGTACAGGTGTAGCCCAATACTGCCAACCCTGTCAGGTATTATTGCTCACTTAGATTCCTCTCCTCAGTTGTGCAATCCACAGTTGCAGCTCGCATGATGGATGTAAGACCCAGATTCCTCACCTCTAGCAGCTGTTTCGTGCACTTCTCCACATTAAATCTGAGCCCCTACTTCTCAACCCACACCCCTGTATAAAAGTTCCCCCCGTAGTGCATCCCCTCCCTCTACCATGTCCACTCTTCTTACTAGTTTAGTGTCCACAGCAAACGTCACCAGGCTGTTGCTGACCCCCTTCACTGGGTCATTAACACATATGTTGGTTAGCAAAGGAATAAGCACAGGCCCCTGGTGTACATTCCGAATGTCCCTCCACACTGGTGGTGATCACTCGGCTTTGTCAGTCCACTAATTAGCTGACCACTTTCTGTACACTTTCTGTCCTGGCCAAATTTCCCTCATTCACTAAAAATACCACTAACAGCTTAATCTGGTTCAAGGTCAGTTGGCATTCATCTGTATCCCCCTCCCCCCGGGTCATGCCTGAAAATAGGCAGGATTTGCCTAGTGCACTTACCCGGTCAACAAAAACTAACTAACTAACTTTGTGGACTCCATGTTGTGCTACGTGTTTTCCACGCTATACAGTGTCAAATGCCTTAAATCTGATAAACCTACCACATGGCCCCTTATCTACCGCTCTAGTTACTTCCTCAAAAAAGGCAGTCTGCTTGGTTTGGCACGATCTACCTTTTGTGAAACCATGTTGTATGCTGGAGAACATTCCATGCTCTTCCAAATGCTGATTGATTCACTTTGCCAAGCACTGAAGTAAGGCTTACATATCTGTGGTTAACAGGCTCCAACCTGATCCCTTTTTTTTATTAAAGGGGGCTCATATTTGCCACTTTCCAGTCATCTGGTACTATCGCGATCTGTAAGGTGTCCTGAAAATAAAATATGCCCTAGTAGTCGTAACTGCTGATCTTCCGGAATATCTTCATGATTTAGTACCACTTACAGGTCTGGGGGCCAGAGTCACTAGAACCTTACAGGAGCAAACGTTGGGTGCTAATGATGCCTGTGCACCTCACATGGTGCACATGCCAGTCAGCAGCCATTGCTGGCTCCCTCAGCACCTCGGTTCTGTTTGCTGGGAAAGAAAGTGGAGAGAAAAACAAGAAATAGACAGATCTTTTCTAACCCAAAGGGATAGGGAAAAAAATAAAACAATAAGACCCAGCTATGAACCTTAGGCTAACAAGGACGGTACACTAGGTGGCACAATGGTAGAAGGGTCGTAGAGCCAGAGCCTCGCACCACTAGCCAGATGGAGAATGAGCAGCAGCCCTGAGCATCGACACTGGCCAAGAAGCACAAGAGTGATGTCTATAATGAGACCCTCCCCGTAAATGAGATGGCGCAAAGTGCCTAAGGAAAAATTACATAGACTCCTGGAAGAAAGGAGCAACCCCATGCTGTTGGAAGATAGTCAACTCGTAAATCAGCCCTACTCTGAAACTTCATGAACTCTGCTCACCCAGCAGTCCACAAAATTCACCTCTAGGATGAAGAGAAGTCTAATTTCATTTATTTAAGGTTGTAACCATTGAGCATAGCTCATTTACAGTGGTGACCCATGTGAATCAAATAAACGAAATTAAAGACCGTATGCATACAGAATAAATATAACATTTAAGTTACGCACATAATTTAACAAATAAAATATTGCACAAAGCAATGACAAATGTTCTGCCCTGAAGTATGGTGCAAAAACAAATGTTTCAAAGTTGCAACTGAAGGAGGTTTCGATTCCAGTTGTCTGAATTCAGACGGAAGTTGGTTCCATAAAGTAGGCCCAAGCTGGCTAAAATGATGCATAGATCTTTGTTCTTGGAACCACCATTCCCGTAAACACGAGTTCCTCAAAGAGGGATCAGTTCTCCTCTGGGACAATCTTTTACTTAAATAATCAGGTACTAAGCCCAGAACACTTTGATATGCTGACATCTTATCCAGGGGTGTTGTGGAAGCTAGCATGGGTCAGGCATTCAAAGCATTGTTACACCTGTGGGGAAAAATAGCATCACGGTTTAAACAGCATGGGAAGAGAGAAGATTGCATAATTGTTTTATCTCCCATGGTTCCCTTTTTAATTTCTCAAATATAAATAGAATAGTTTATTGGTGACTATACACAAGGCAAGGGTTCAATCGAGGGGACATGTTGATGTCATACAGACCTCAAGAGTGAAGCTGGAGAGGTCTGTATGATGGCATCACATCCCTGAGATGGAAACGTATTTCTGTTGTGTATGGTCGCCCATACTCTTTTTTATAGTCTATAGTTCTCCAAAATGTAGAAACTTTAATTACACAAGACAACTTTCAGTGACCTCTGAACTGTCCTACAACAAGATTTTCAGAGCCACCGTTTTCTACAGATAATAAGCCGTAACCATATCCTATAACCTTATAGTATATGGTTTGGGCTTATTATCTGTTGTAAACTGTGGCTTTCTAAGTCTTGTTGTTGAACAGTTCAAAGGTCAAAAAATTGTTGTACTATCGTTCTGACGTTACATCGATAGTACAACAACTTTTGAGCCTTGAGCCGCTATGTGATTGGCTGAAACAAACTGATCAAAAAAATACATTCTAAAATGGTGGCGGAGCTTAGCAAGCAGCCCAGGTCTGGCGGAGGTCCAGTATTCAAACAACATGAAGTCTTGCTTTATTCTGGCATATGCAGTTAGCCCCAGCACTTCAACTGCTCCGGAGAGGAAAGAGTTAATTTCTATGCAAGACATAGAATGTTGAGCTCTAGCTCGGATTTCAAACCTCTGTCTGTGGTGCCTCAGAGTGTAATCATCAGATTCTTTACTCTGCCTAACTGTGATGTCGCTCCGGAGATTGCTCCTTCACTTCAGTTCAGTAAAGTTTCACAACGCATCGTTTTTTCAACCGATTTGTTTCTTTTCGGTTTCGAGCCTCTGTCTACAGTACAGTAAGTGTAGATAGGTAGTGAACCATAATTTGTTTTTTCTCTGTGGAAATTGTAAACTTTGGATCTTACTTCGAGATACAGCTCTTGCAGCAGGTTACACCATTAGGACTGAAGCCGGCCGGCGTCAGGACCCCACGGAAATCTTCTAGCTAGCAGTCTTCAGCGGGGACCGCCTCTGACGTCGGTCCCACCCCCGACGTCAGGCGTAGTACATAAGGAGGCGGTCCCGCCAGAATCCCCAGTTCTTTCCCGCCGTCGACTTGCACGTCTCAACCCTTTGGTCAGTACCTAGCGCGTGATGCCTGGAAAAGTTATTTTCCCGTTTTCTCGAATTGGAAACTTTTTTCTCATCGATTGTCTGCCATCTGATGTCCTCTCCAACATCTGCGGAGGGCCATCCATCAAAGTGCACCTGTGGGAAGCAAATTCCCTTTAAAGACCCGCATTCGGCCTTCGTGCGGTGCCTAGGCCAGGACCACGACACTCTGGCCTGCTCCTTCTGTCAAGGCTTTAATAGTCGGACCCAGATCCATCGCCAGAAGGCCCTCCAAGCTTACCTTCTAGAAGAGAAATTGAAGGCCATGGATTCTGCCTCCAAGGGGGAATTGTCCGAGAAAGGCCGCCGGCACCTCGAAAAGCACAAGGAGAGGGTGAGAGCAAAATCCCCTTCTAGGGCTTCCGACTCCCGTAGCTCTGGTTCCCGGTCCGACCGCTCGCCTTCCCGGGCCCGCTCTCAGCCTCCCCCGGTCATGGTCAAGTCATACTCCGGTTCCTCTACTCTGCAGCCTGTTAAGACCTCCAGGCCTTCTTCTTCTTCATCCAAGGCCTCGCCGAGGTCAGGGGACCGCCATCACCACAAGTCCGGCTCCCGCCAACTCGGCTCCTGACGTCCGGTCGGTCTCCTTGCCTCCTCCACCCCAGCGGAAAACCAAGGAGGACGTCAGACCCGACGTTGGCCAAGCACCACTGGTCCCGGGACCCGACGACTGCCAGATGCCCGTCGCTGGTCAGGCCTTCTCCACCGCGGACGCCAGCCGGGGGACCGACGCCCAACCCAGTAGAGAGAGGAACCCCTATGCCACCTACCGACGGCCAGGAGGCGCTTACTGAGGAGGAGTTGACTCAGGCCAAGGACCAGGCAGGCGAACCCGGTCCTGTCGAACCCCAGAGGAACCCTCTCCTGAACCAGAGACCCTGGGAGCCCGTGGCGGAACCGACGACGAACCACGGTGCCGGTCGTCGTTGAGCTTCAATATTTCAAAGGTCAAGAGAATATTCACCTTTTGGTGGGATACCATAAAGAAGGATGTGGTTCCCACACCTCCTCCACCCGTGACTCCACCGGCTCCAGCGCCCCCCCACCCCATCCGGGGCAGCAGGCTGAGTACCTTCCCCCAGGAGCCTGCAGAATCTCCTAGGGGCAGACCAGACAAGAGGAGACCTGCGTCCAGATCTTATTCAGGGTCACCCAGCCCCAAGAGACCCAGAAGACGCCGCCACTCGCCTTCGACGGAGGACTCAAGATCGGACTTCTCAGATGGATCCAGATCCCCTTCTCCCATCAGCGTCCCCTCTCTGGACCCACGTGAGCTCCCAAGATCTCCTCCGGATGACCCATTGTTCTCCGAGATTATGAGGCATATTCAAGAGAATATGGGCTGGGACACAGAGGAACTTGACCCCGAGAGGCTACGCCTTGCACGTTATCTTCGGCAAAAGGACCCAAAGCCTGTGGTGGTACCACCCTTGGTGGACACCTTCGTGGACGTCACCAAGGCAGCGTGGAAACATCCACACTCAATCCCGACGATGCCGAAGAAGGCTGACCGCCTGTACAAGGCCCCTAGGGAGGACCAGTACTTGGCATCTCATCCTCTGGCCGATTCCCTGATCATTACAGCCTCACATGACCGGTCCCAGAGGCCACAACATCTGAGCACCCTGCCACCGGACCCAGAGTCCAAGCAATTGGACGCGATGGGCAGGCGCATGTACGCAGCTGCAACCTGCGCCATTAGGTCCCTCAACTATCTTACCCACATGGTCCAGTTTCAGAATGCCTTGTGGGAGCAGGGACTAGACCTGGCAGAAAAGATGCCGGAAGGTGAGCAGAAGGAAGAGCTGCTTCAGTTCCTCCGCATGGGTTCTGCGTAGGGAACCCAGGTGCCGAGCGTGTATGACTCCCGGACTCCTCGGCCAGGCGGCAGCCTCAGGTGTATGCCTCCGGAGACACTCATGGCCCGTGTCTCGAGGATTCACCCGGACGTCAGAAGAACATTCTGGGCGCCTCATTCCACGGCGAAGTTCTCTTTGGTGAGTCTTTGGAGAAGGTTCTCACCAAGCTTCAAGAGGCCGGGAAGGCCGTGCGGTCTGTCCAAGCCATGTACAGACCCAGGCCCGGTTCCTTTCGTAGGAACCAGAGCCATTTTCGTGGCCAGACGCAGAGACAACAGTCCCGTTCCGGTCTGCAACAGAGGGGCTCCTTCTCCCAAAGAGCCCAGGGGAAGTCGTCCGCAGGCCGAGGCCAATGCCCCGCCAAGTCGGCCCAGCCTGCAGGACCCTCAGCCACCACAGCACGACTCCTTCCCAGCCCCCGCTCCTCAGGATCAACGGGACACCAAGGTCGGGGGTCGTAATGCGGACCACCTGCCAGGGTGGCAGTCTATTACCACCAACAGGTGGGTTCTTCAGTTGGTCAAACAAGGCCACTTTATAGAATTTGTGGACAAGCCACCCACAAGGCCTCCTCTGCTCTCCCGTAACTCGGGTCAGCACAGATCACTTATCAGGCAAGAGGTACTCGCGCTTCTACAAAAAGGAGCAGTGGAGTACGTCCCGGAGAACCAGAGAGGAGCAGGCTACTATTCCCACTTCTTTCTGGTTCCAAAAAAAAAAGGGGACCTCCGTCCAATATTGGACCTCAGCGACCTCAATATGTCGGTCGCCTACAAATGGTTTCACATGGTGACCCTCCAAGGGCTTATTCCCATGCTGAAGAAGGCGCCTTTCTAGCGTCACTGGACATGCAGGGGCCTACCTGCACATCCCCATTGCTCAAAGCGCACAGGGAGGTTCCTGTGCTTGAGTTCCTCGGCCACCACTTTCAGTTCGGGCACTTCCTTCCGGACTGTCATCGGCCTGGGGTCTTTACCAAGTGTATGGCAGTCATGGGGCGTCTCTAAGGAGACAGGGCCACTATGTGTTCCCATACCTGGACGACTGGCTTCTCATGGCCGCCTCCAGAGAGGCGCTGTTGTTGGCCATCCAGAACACCCAAGCTCTTTTTCAGTTGCTGGGTATTCTTATCAACTACGAGAAGTCTCTCCTGGTACCATCCCAGAAGCTGCAGTTCATAGGTGCAGTTCTGGACACCATCCTAGGGAAAGTTTTTCTTCCCGAGGACAGAGAGGAGCGCATCTGGTCCCTCATCAGGGACCTTTCAACGAAGAAGA
Source organism: Neoceratodus forsteri (assembly GCA_016271365.2). Lineage (NCBI taxonomy): Eukaryota > Metazoa > Chordata > Ceratodontiformes > Ceratodontidae > Neoceratodus > Neoceratodus forsteri. The sequence goes on along the minus strand of JADMNL010000036.1, from coordinate 58,308,745 downwards.
CTGTCCCCCAGACTGGTCCTTCGCCTGCTCGGACACATGGCTGCGGCCATTCCTACTGTCCCGATGGCAAGGCTCCACATGCGGGTAACCCAGTGGATGCTAAAAGTGCAATGGGATCAAAGGCAAGACCACATGCAGCAGCCGGACAGAATCACGAAAGCCGTGATTCGGGACTGGCAATAGTGGCTAGACCCAGGGACACTCTCGGTGGGTGTTCCGCTTGCAGCGCCGTCCCCGGAGGTAATCCTCTCCACAGACGCCTCAGGACTGGGGTGGGGAGCACACCTGAATGGGGTGAGGTCCCAGGGAACATGGACCCCTCAGGAAGCTCACCTCCATATCAACATTCTGGAGATGAGGGCGGTCCTTTATGCCCTGCAGGCCTTCCAGTCAGAAATCCCGCCGAGTACTCTTCTGCTTCAAACAGACAATACAGCAGTGATGTATTACCTCAACAAACAAGGAGGCACACACTCTTACCCCCTTTGCAGGGAAGCTATGAGAGTGTGGGAATGGGTAATTCGACATGGCGCGAGCCTGATTGCAGTTCACGTTCCTGGAGTAGACAAGACAATCGCAGACAGCCTGAGTCGATCCCAGGCCAGAGTCCACGAGTGGGAACTTCTTCAGGAGGTAGCAGAGGATCTGTTTCTTTGATGGGGCACTCCAGAATTGGACTTGTTCGCTTCCCCATCCAATGCAAAACTGCCCAATTTTTGCTCGCTAGATCCAGGGCCTGGTGTTTTTTGGCGAGACATGTTGTCCCTCTCCTGGGCGGACAGATTCCTCTGTGCTTTCCCTCCCTTCCCGTTGATCCAGAGAGTCCTTCTCAAACTTCACAGGGAGCACGCAACAATGATCCTGGTAGTGCCTTTCTGGCCCAGACAGATCTGGTTCCCCATGCTGGCCCTACTGTCCTGGGAACCTCCATTCCCATTGCCCATCAGCTCCCATCTGCTGTCTCAAGAGGAAGGTTCGTTAGTCCATCCAGACTTACGTTCACTGAACCTGCATGCCTGGCTCCTCGAGACATAGCCATTATGCGACACGGGGTCTCACAAGAGGTGGCGGAAGTCCTTTCTGCTGCCAGAAAGCCAGCAACGCATGCAATGTACGCCATGAAATGGCGCCGGTTTTGCCTGTGGTGTCAGGCACGCGGCCTCTCCCCTTTAGATTGCCCAGAGAAATCAGTTCTGGAATACCTGCTTTCCCTCTTCCACTCAGGCCTTGCCTACTCCTCGATTAAAGTTCACCTCTGTGCGATTTCGGCCTACCACTACCCAATAGGTCAACGGACAGTGGCACAACTCGATGCCTCTCGTGATTTCCTGAGGGGGGTGTTAGCACCTTAGGCCACCCATCAAGGATCCCATCCCTCCTTGGGACCTACTTTTTGTCCTGGATCAGCTCACGCTGCCCCCTTTTGAACCTGCACGAGATTGCGAGCTGCGTTTTCTGTCGTGGAAAATGTTATTTTTGGTTGCTGTCACGTCAGCAAGGAGAATTTCTGAGCTACACACTCTTATGTGTAAGGAACCTTATTTAATTTTCCACCAGGACAGAGTGTCTCTGAGGACGAATCCTAAATTCCTGCCTAAGGTGGTCTCAGCCCTTACCCTTAATCAGGACATCGATCTGCCGGTGTACTTCCCCAGGTACACCAATAGAGGAGAGGCATTGATTCACAACCTAGATGTTCACCGCTCCTTAAGATACTACTTGACCAGGACCAAGCAGCATCGTAATTCCGAGCAGCTGTTTATTTCCTTTGCTGAGAGGATGTTGGGCCAACCAGTCTCAAAACAGACCCTTTCCTGCTGGCTTGTCCAGTGCATTTCTTTTTGCTACAACAACAAACAGAAGCCCCTTCCAAGCACAGTCCGGGGCCACTCGACTAGGGGGGTGGCTACTTCCTTCGCAGCACTCAGGGCGTCTCCTCCTCGGCCATTTGTGCTGCAGCTACATGGAGCTCAGTGCACCTTCATCAGGCATTACAGCCTGGACATCGCCTCCGCAGGCGCAGAGCAGGTTCGGCCTCGCCGTTCTACAGGTCTCCTGTCCTAGAGTCAAGATTTTTAAGATCTCTCCATTATGCCTCCTCCCAGAGTGTCTAGAGGCGCTGTTGCTTGGAATCAGTCCTAATGGTGTAACCTGCTGCAGAGCTGTATCTCGAAGTAAGATAGTACAATTACGTAGAGCTTACCGTAACAGTAGATCTTCGAGAACAGCTCTTGCAGCAGGTACCCTTCCGCCCACCATTCCCCCTTGGAGGAGGTTAGGCCTAACCAGGCTTCGGCAGGAGCTTACTGTCCTTTGCTCTTCTGATGGCGGATCCTTGGTCTCCATTTCTGATGTCATCCAGCGGCCAGAAGTCTCCGGCAGGAGAACTGGGGATTCTGGTGGAACTGCCTCCTTATGTACTACGCCTGACGTCGGGGGCGGTCCCCGCTGAAGACTGCTAGCTAGAAGATTTCCATGGGGTCCTGACGCCTGCCGGCTTCAGTCCTAATGGTGTAACCTGCTGCAAGAGCTGTTCTCGAAGATCTACTGTTACGGTAAGTTCTTACGTAACTGTACTTTCCTTTGCAGTCGGTCCGGTTGGGAACTGACCCTTTGTGTTTAAATTTACCTTCTGGGATTATAGTAGGAGTGTGCCGGTTCCTATCGGTTTCTTTCCACAACCCATGACACGATTGGTAACCAATATTGGTGTATTACCTGGCAAACAAAGCTGTAAAGGGTAATTTTTTCTAGCCTGGCCATGTCTGAGAAACCCAAGAAAAAAAATGGTCCCACTGGGTTTCAACACTGTACAGAGTGTGAGGAGGCCTCTGCTAAGGCTGACCCCCACCTTGTCTTGTTTATTGTCTGGGGTTTGACCACCTCAAAACAGACTGTCAAATCTGCAAAAATTTTCCTAAGGCCACCCTGGAAAAAAGATTGGGTAGGCTAAAGGGAAAGGAGGCAGAGAAGTCCGCTGACCCAGATGGCCAGCGCAGTTCTGTTCCAACCAAACCTGAGGAGGTGCCCACTGACCTGGGCAAGATGTCCTCGGGCAAAGGGAGAGCCGATCCTGAGGGGTCGGTTCTGTCAAAAAGACGAAAAAAGTCAGTTCAGATCCAGCACCCCTTACTCCAACCGCTGAAGAAATAGCCAAAGCGATCAGTATTGTGCAATCTCTTCGTCCGGTTCCGTCCAAACTGGCGCGTCGGTTAGGCACTCGGTTCGGTCGGATCCAACTCTTTCAGATTATGATCCAGATGCTTACTACAAATTGGAGTGGGAGGGAATGAAGAATTACTGGATGATGATGATGATGACAATGATTATGGAGGTCTGGATGAGCCCACTGAACTGGACATCTCCCCAGACAGACCTTCCAACGTCTCCCCTCCAAGGCTTTCTGAGTCCCTATCTCCCTTTTTGTTTTACAAAAAGGTGGCCAAAACCCTCCCACTCCTTATGGTTGAAGCTGTTGAGGAGGAAAAAGAGCCTGATTTTGTGGAGATGATGGACATCCCAGAGTCCAAGATGTTGTCTATTCCCCTCCATAAATCCCTGGGGAAACACACACAAAAGATTCTGCAGACTCCAAATTCTTTACCTCCTGTGGATAAGAGAATGAATAGAAGGTATATGCTGTCAGGCTCAGGTACGGAGTTTTTGTCCAATCATTGCAGCCATGTTGGGGTAGTGCAGGCTGCAGCCTATGACAGGGCAAATATATCTTTGGCTTCACACACCCCAGATAAAGACTCCAGGAAGGTGGATGCCATGGCCAAGAAACAATACTTGGCATCCTCCCTGGGACTCAGGCAGGCTAATTATATGGCCTACACAGCCAGATAGCAGACGTCCAGGTGGGATACAGTTCTGGAACTGGCTAAACAGGCTTCCCCCCAGCTGGCCAAAGAGCTGGAGGAGGTGGCTGCTGATAGGATTGAGGCATCCAAAGTGCAATTCCATGCTGCTGTAGACTAACGATGTGACATCAAGAGTCATGGCTACATCTGTGTCTCTCAGGAGATTTGCTTGGCTCAGATGCACTAGCCTTTCTCTGGACACCCAGGCCTCAACACCATTCTGACTAATCTGATGACGAATCTTGTACACCAGTTAGGTACGCATAGACCGGTATTCCCGGCACTCCGTTGTCAGCGCCAGTTCGGCCTTATCAGGCTGCGCCCTGTAGAGAGCCATCGATCCCTCATTCATTGGACCCTGAATTACAGAGGTCAGTGTATAGGAGGAGTGCCACCCTGACCTTAGAAGGAAGCAAGCTCTTTCCTCGGACAGATCTACAGCCTCTTCAGTGAGTGAGGACTTTGTGAAACACACTCCCAGGTCCCCTCCTGAAGACCTCACTTTCTTTAACATTATGAAGCAGCTGTCCACTGCCATGAGCTTCCACACCGAGGAAGAGGATGCCACCAGAAAGGACCAGGTGAACCCTTTGGAGGTCCCGGAACCTCCACCAAAGGTCATTCCTCCCATTTTGCCAGCTTTGAGGAATGCCACCACTGTGGCATGGCACTGCCCTGACATGGTCCCTACCATGTCTAGGAGCGCAGACAAGCTCTATTTTACCTCCCAGGCCCTGTCCTATTATGCTGCCCAGCTTGAGACTGATTCCATGGTCATCAAATAGGTGTATGACAGGTCCAAAGTGACTAAACACCGTAACTCCCCCCCCCCCGGCAGGGAATCCAGGGGGATCAACCTCTGGGATATGCCTCCTCTACTCTGGATTGCAAATTACTTGTCCTGTATGGTCAAGTACCAAAATACCATATGGAAAAAGGGTAGGGTGGCTGCTCAGGCCCTCCCAGAGGGTACCCAGAAATAGGAGGTCCTCAAGTCCCTCCAGGCCGACAATGATATTAATAAGCACCTCCTCAGAGCCTTGTACGATATGTCAGACACTGTTGCTAGTACTGCTGCCACAGGTATTTGCCTTTGTAGGCATGCCTGGTTAAGGGTATCTGGTTTTGCGGCAGATGTCCAGCAAAAGGAGCTTAATGTCCTATTCAGTGTCTCAAAACTTTTCGGGCCTGATGTCCAGGACATAATGATTTGCAGGCCTCTGGCAGAGTCCTCAAATCTGTCCACTCACTCTACCATACCCAGCCTAGGAGCAGGCAGAGGCCACCCTTTCGTAAGGTGCCCCACAAGTCCGGTGTGGGCTCCAGACTCCAGGGTAAAAGGAAAGTCAGTTCTACCTTGCCTACCCCCTCCTCAGGTCCTGATGTGAAATGGCCCAGAGGCAATGGATCAGCCCCAGCGGCCGGATCCACTTCCACCTGACTCCTTGCCAGGCCCCCCCCCCTTCCGATCCCTGACAAAGAGGTGGTGGTTGGAGGTCGGTTCTCCCTCCATCTCAATCAATAGAGAGCCATAACTTCAGATGTTTGGATTCTTCAGATCATAGAGAGGGGTCAGACTCTAGACCTTTTGGATCAGCACCCAGAGACTCCTCCAATACCCCCACCTACCCTTCAGATCACGTAGCAGTCCTTTGGGAGGAGATACTCTCATGTCTGAGGAAAAGGGCGATAAGAGCCAGTGCCCAGGTGGTAGAAGAACAGAGGATTTTATTGCAGGTTTTTCCTGGTCCCCAAAAGAACCCTAGATTTATTTTATTTTTTATTTATTTATCAAGTCTAGGATTACAAATACCTTTGAGCCTTGGCTCTTTTACAAAGGTTCCACATTAGAGAAATACAAATTATGGGGAACATCAAGACAGGCATTACAACAATGTGGACATTGCAGAGTACAGATTAACACAATTCAAGGATAGCATTGTAACAAGGCAGCCAGCGGCATTTGTCAGAGAAAATGGACAACAGATAAGAAGTGCCAGAGTCATAGGGAGAGGGAAGAGGGGAGAAGGAAATGTAGGAAGGGTGGGGAAGAGGGTGAAAAGTGCAGCATTGCCTCAACCTCTGCATTCAGTACAAAAGGTTTTGCATGGTCACTATGCCAGGCCTGTTGCCCCTGCTCAAACAGGGCAACTGGCTGTGCTCCCTCAATATGCAGTATGCTTACCTGCATATTTTGGTGTGCCCATCACACAGGCGGTTCCTCTGGTTTCTTTTTCAAGGAGAACATTACCAGTTCAGAGTCTTGCCCTTTCGCTTATCCTCTGCACTGTGGGTTTTTACAAAATGCTTAGCAGCGGTAGCTGCTGCCCTTCAGCAAAAAGACCTGCATGTCTTCCCCTACCTGGACAACTAGCTTCTCAAGACCCCATCTATAGCCCACATTCTCAGAATTCTGGGAAGGACCCTCCAGTTGTCCCACTCCCTGGGCATTACTGTCAACCTGCCCAAGTCCTTTCTGACTCCGGCTCAAAGACTGCAGTACATAGAGGTGATTCTGGACTCAGGGCAGGGCAAGGCTTTCCTGCCTCCAGACAGAGCGGAATGCCTTATATCACATGCTCAAGTGGTGGCTCAGAGCCGTTATGTCTCCACAAGGGTTGACCTGAGGCTCCTGGGCCTTATGGCCGTGGCCATTGCCATTGTCCCCCATGGCCAGATTGCATGTGCAGATGCTCCAGTAGACCCAACACACCGATGACCTGGAGCAGCTGGTGCTGGTCTCCTCTCCTGTCCACAGAGTCCTTCAACTCATGGATGGACCCCCAGAATCTTATAAGAGGGGTCTCATTCCTGATCTCTTCCCCCATCCCCTCCAAAAGATCCTCACTACGGAGTCCTCCAACTTGGGGGGCACTTGGGTCTCTTCCAGACTCAGGGTTCCTGGTCCCCAGTCGAGACGCCACTCCCTATAAATGTCCTAGAGATGAGGGCAGTCCTGTGTGCCATGCCGGCTTTCCAGAACCACCTCTCTCCAGAACAGTTATTGGTTCAGTCAGACGATCTCAGTGTGGTCCACTATGGCAACAAATGGGGGGTGGAGGACATGTTTGTACCCTCTTTGCAGAGAAGCAGTGAGGATCTGGTACTAGGCAGTGGACCGCGGCCTGGAGCTCTTGGCAGTCCATGTCCCAGGCACACTGAACACCTTGGCAGACAGCCTCAGCTGGACTCAGTCCAGGATGCATAAATGGGAGCTGCTGTTGTCCATTGTAGAAGACCTGTTCAACAGGTGGGGTCTTCTAGAGTTGGACCTTTTTGTGTCCCCACTCAACTGCCCAGTTTCTGCTTGCTAGATCCAGGGCCTGGAGTTTTCTGGCAAGATGCATTGTCCCTCTCTTGGAGCAGGAGGTTCCTTTATGCCTGCTCTCCATTTCCTCTGATTCAGAGGGTGCTAATCAAGCTGCAGATGGAGGGGGCCAGCATGATCCTGGTAGCACCCAACTGGCCATGGCACATATGGTTTCCATTACTGCAACAGTTAGCAGTGGAACCTCCGGTGACTGCCTCTCTGCAGGGATTTGCTGATGCAGGTTTAGGGACCCTGATCCATCCACATCTCAAGTCCCTTCGTCTGCATGCCTGGCTCCTGAGGACGTAGCCATTGCCCAGTTTGAGGTTTCCCAGAAGGTAGCTGACATCCTGATGATGGCTAGGAAGCCCTCCACTAGGGCCCCCTACACCATAAAGTGGAAGAGATTTCCCATCTGGGCTGCCAAGCACCATCTAGACCCTTTCACCTGTCCAGTGAGCCAGATCCAGGACTACCTGATAAACCATTGTCATACTTAGGCCTCCAGTAATCCTCCCTCAAGGTGCACCTTTTGGCTATTTCGCCTTCCACGAGCTAGTGGATGGTTGTATTGTGGCTCAGCTAGATGTGACCTGTACTTTTCTCAGGGGCATCCTGCATCTGAAGCCTCCAATCTGTAACCCTGTCCCAGCTTGAGATTTGAATTTTGTTTTGGAAAAATTTACCCCGTCTCCGTTTGAGCCAGCTGCATCTTGCGAGCTACGCTTTCTCTCTTGGAAAGCATTGTGTTTGGTTATTACCTCTGCTCAAAGGATTTCTGAGCTTCAGGCTCCCTGGTGGGAAGGGCCTTGTTTGATTTTTCGCAAAGACAGTGTGTCTTTTCGCACAAATCCTCAGATTCTTCCCAAGGTGGTGTCTCAGTTTACTCTGAACCAAACTTACCACCTCCCTGTGTATTTTCCAGAGCGTGCCAGTTCAGGGGAAACACTGCTTCATACTTTAGATGTGAACAGAATTCTGAAGTATTATCTGCTGCAAACTAAAGACTGCAGGAAGTCAAAGCAGCTTTTTGTTTCTTTTGCCCAAGGAAGAGAGGGCATTCAGGTTTCCAAACAATGTTTGTCTAAATGGTTGGCCAATTGTATTGCGTTTTGCTGCAACCAACATGACAAGGATTTGCCAGGGGCGGTGGAAGCCCACTCCATGAGGGGCATGGCTACCTTTGTGGCTTGTTTCAAAGGGGTATGAGCAGCCGACATCTTCACTGCTGCCTCCTGGACTACAGCCATACTTTCACCAAGTACTACAGTCTGGACATTGCCTCCAGGGCCCATGCAGGCTTCGGCCTGGCTGTTCTTCAGGGCCTTCTATCTTAGGCCTTGGTTTGCCTGCTTCCCAGACTGTCCTGATGGGCTTGGGAGTCATTCCTATGGTATGTCCTGATGACTGAGATACCCCTGAAGAAGAACCGTTATGTAAGAACTTACCGTAACAGTAGATCTTTGAGGGTATCTCAGTCATCAGAGGAGCCTTCCCTGCCACCATCCCCCTATTTGAGGTCCTCTTTTTATGACTGGATATCTGGTGTCTCCAGCCTTTTATTTCGGCCTGGGCACCTCTCTCTGTCACCCCCCCCCCCGGTCCCCTGTGACAGGAGCATGTTCCCTTAGTCTCCTGGGGAAAAGAAATAAAGAGGGAAGGGGACCGCTCATGCCTTTATAGGGTTGATGACGGTGTGGGTGGCCCCAGTTGTACTGGTGAAAAATCTTCCATGTGGATCCTGCTTCACCAACAGTGAAGTTCCTATGGTGTGACCTGATGACTGAGTTCCCCTCGAAGATCTACTGTTACAAATTCTTACATAACTATTCTTTCTGCTTTTCCCACCATCGAGGAGCTGCAGTCTCAAGAAAGTACGTCATTCTGCTTGTCGCCAAAACCAGTGATTTGCTAGACGTACCACCTCAGACACCATTTTTTTTTTTCTACCTCTCTAGTGCAGCATCGGGTGCCTTTTCTTTAGTTTTATATTTTTATCGTCTTCAGTCATGTCTGGTTCAGGGCCTAGTAACTCACACAAATCAAAGGCAGGGGTGAGCCTGGCCCAGTGGCACTGGACACCTTACCTTTTGCCAGGCTGGTGACCCAGGTTTGGGAATTACCTCGGGTCATTGGGAAGCCGGCACAGGGGGAAGGGGACTGAGCAGCCAAAAGGCAGCTCTCCCCTCCTAGGGTAGTTGTCCACCCTTCCCGTAGTTCCACTCCCATCTGATGCATAGGTGGGAGGGGGCAGCAGCAATTGCCAGGGTTGGTTTGGAAGGGGCCAAGCTGGTACCCAGCGTGTGTGGGCGTCTCCATGCATGGGGCGTGTCTGCGGGGTGAAGCACCTGGGGGGCACATAAAAATCTAAATAAAGAAAATCAAAGGCAAGCCTCGCCCCTATGCATCGGTGCCACTGCGACAAGCCCATGACCGATATCTCACCTGCCTGGGTCCGCATCATGACATAGACAGGTGCGATGCCTGCTTTAGCATGGACTACTGCACCCTCGAAATCCGCACTGTGAAGTTGGGGTGGGACCCCCTCCAACTTTTGTAGGTAGGCATTGTACCCAGGATGCCAAGGTAAGGTCTTTGGGTACTGAGGGAGAGCAGGCCTCTTTTATTTTTGGTCTCACTGAGAGTGGAGGCCTGTGCAAGGCGTCAGGTGGACAGTCTGCCTCCAGGGGGATCGACTGAGCTTCCCTTACAGTCTGGTGCCCCCCTCGGAAGCCCGAACACCCATGGTATCGAGGTCTCAGCTATACACTGGGCCTGCACTGGCGGCTGTCTCAGCCCAGTGCCATCTTGGTTCCCAAGATCATCTGTGGGGTCGGTGAGCAGGGTGGTGCTGACCATGCAACTGGGTCCCCTTCTGACACCGCTCATGGTGCCGGGAGAGAGGGAGTTATGGGGATAGCCATTTTGGCGATCTCCATGGTTTTGTCCTCAGATTCCGAACAATGACCGGGATGATCCTGATTGGTTACCCAGATCTCCGCAGCCTCGGGACTCCCCAAGGCCTACCTTGAGGCCTTCTGCAGAGCATAGGGTCCCTGGCCTGGTGCTGACAGTGGTGCCACCTTCCAGGCATCGGGGATGTTTCCAGTGCCAACCCCGGTGCCAGCAAGGAGGGCAGGTCCAGGACCAGTGTTGGCTCCAGTGCCGACCCTGTTTTCACATGCCAGTGCTGTGGCTGGTGCAGAGGGGATTCTGGCGCCACCAGTGGTGCTGGGACCCCCCCCCCCCACAGGCCTCTGTCTAAAAGGGAGGCCTAGACAAATGTATTTTTTCTTTTTGTTACTCTGTTTCTCTCCTGCCCTGACTGGCCCCTCCTCTGGTCCCCCCACCCTGTCAAATCGGTGTCCACCAGAACTTACTCCATCCAGTGTCTTCCCCCGGAGCTTGCCCCCACTTTGTGGAGTCAGCGTGTCCCCCAGACCCCACCACCATACAGGATCCAGTTCTACTTAGACTGTGCCTGGCTAGCCAAGTGCAGAGCTTGTGGAAGACCAGCATCATCTTTCTCCACAGGTGCCATTTTCTCCCGCCTTGCTTTCTCCCCAGGAGATGTGGACATATAATGCCATTATGTCACACGCTCCCACGCAACATATGCTAGTGGCCGCTGCAATTCCAGTGCTTCCTGACAGCCTGGGCCTGCACTACCCCTGGTCTCCACCAGGTGTTGGGCAAACTCCAGCCTCTATGTCCCCCAACCCCCAGGAGGAGAGCAGTGTCTCAGATTCTTGATCTTCATCTCCCCAGCCAGTCTTCAAACTCCCGAGCTCGTTCCAAACCCGGGTCATCGATGTTGCAGATGGTAGTGTTGTCAATGTGCTGGCAGGCCAACTCGCCTGGACAGATTTCTGCTAGTCAGAGGAATCACAGGGTACCCTGGGCAGTAGGGTGGCTGGGAAATCTCTGTAATTTAGTTTGTGCTTGCACAGCACACTTGTTGGCCCCTGCTTATGAAGCAGGAGGAGGCAGACTTGATGGACCTAGTGATCCTTCTGACGTAAAATTGCTATGTTACTGTGTATCCAACTGTCTTGTGTGAATTTGAAATGAAACATTTAATTCAAGTGGAAAGAAAAGACTGTAAGACAGGGAAATATTTTTTTTTTTTTTGGATATACAAATGCTGCCCCCCCCCCCCAAAAAAAAATACCCAACCAAACAAAGTCAGTGTGAATGAACTGCTCCTTTGAGAGTGAAATGACTTACGACTGTGGAAGGTACCCTGCAGGAACTGTGTTGGAAATGTACATAAAGACCTGTGGCCTGTTTGCAAAATCTCCAAGCCATGAGGCACATGCTGTGGCAGACACCTCTCAGCAGCCAGGAGCACATGAAAAATTCAACATGAGATTTGTTACTGTAGAGTTACCCCCCTTTTATTGTCCAACTGTTAAATGCCGCCATATCCATAAATAATGGCGCATCTCTCACCTGCTGAGCGCTGCTGAAAGGCAGGAATAATATTAACTACATCAATCAAGAGGGAAAGGCAGTTTTCACAGTCAAACTACCCTTTTATTTAATATTAAGCTGACGAACATCTACTAAAAAGCTTTTCTGTTTACACTTCCATGTGCCAATATATTCAGTTGGCTGAATTCTAAATCACGGTAGTCATCTTCAGACTATACCAAACTCATAAAGAATTGAGGAGTCCGTAGCATTTATTGTCATTTCACATTGAAGAGGCGTGCAGTACAAATAGAAACATAACATGGTGGAATAGATTTGAACCTTTTCATGCTTAATGTATCACAGAATGCTTTGCAGATCACTGAATGAGGTACTAGATGATGAACTGGTTTTAGACCTAATGGCGCTCGAAGCAGAAACGCTTTTGGTACCCCAAATTCACTGCTCCACCGCACACCCAAATTCTCTGATCACAAGGATGTCAACACTTTTTTTTATATTAACTAACATTTCAAGTTGCTCTCTGATTATACTTTTCACTTTAGTGTGCCCATGCTTTGCTGGTGTCCCCCAGGCAGCTGCTTGGTTAACTTGTACCCAACACTCTCTCTCCTAGTATTGCAGGCAGAGGCTGTATTGTAAGCCCAACATGAAAAAGAAGGCACTGTAAGGAGAAGTAACTGAACTACGGCAGGATAAAGTTGCTTGAAACGTTTGTATTCCACAAAAGCAGTTGCCGGAGAATAAGGTTCCAGTTTCTTCAATGTATTGCAAACTCCTCACTAACACCCCAGCACACTCGTGCTTCACTGGCATGGCCTCAAAAGCCCTTAACGTATTTTGAGACCATGTTATAGAAGCCTTGTAAGTGAAGAGCAGTAACATTCGTACCGTAAGGAACACTTTAATCCCCTTCTTAAGGGGTAAATGACCACGGCAGAATATATAACCATTAAACAAAATCCGAGCATGTATACCCAAATTATTAACTTGTATTGGAAAAAAATCCAAGTGAAGGGGACCCTTGAATAATGTGGTATTAAAAAGGACCCCAGTTGAAAGGACCACAACTTTAGAGTAAAGCAAATGTGAAACATAACATTTAAAGGGGAACAGTCAGCACCAAGAGCCTTACACCCAAGTATGGGACTGGTTACAATTTGCACTTTGTGTGAAAAATGTTTATTTATTTAATTATTGTTTACTGCAGTGTAGTAGATTATATCAGGCCAATTCTGCGGACTCTCAAGCTGGCATTCAAGGTGGGCAAGCTGGCGGAGGCATGAGACTAGTGCCTGGCTCAGCTCGACCTCCATAAGCACTTGCGAGCCATGGTCAAGTAGAGTCATTTGGGGCCAAAGTAAGCATTTTTGTCAGCCTGAGCAGTTATTGCAATGTCTGAAACATTCAATTCCTATGCACAAAGCAGCCTGCAGTAGCCAGGGCTTGGCTCATAGAGTCAAGCCAAGCCCCACGGCTCAGCTCTGGCTTGGCTGTAGGTGAAAAATTCCTGGCTTGCCCACCTCTGTCTGGCATTTGCTGTAACCAGAAATCCCAGAATCCCCAGCAGCTGACATCAGAGTCTGCAGCGCATGTTTCAGCTTTTGTAAGCTCCGATCGGATGTTTGCCAGTCCCACTGTTCTCCCAGCGCTGAGTAAAATCACCAGGCCGTGCCGGGGGGGGGTGGGTGGAGGATGTGATGTGAGGAGGTGGGGCAGTGGTGCTTGTGCCTATACAGTACTGTGTGGGGCTTTACCGGCACTATTTAAGCGATAATGGCAGAGACGCCAGTCATTTCCGTGGGATTAATAATTGGTTGGGGGGATGGGTGGCTTGAGGCAACCTCCCTCCACCCAGCCATTAATCCAAGGATGTGACCAGCACCATGGTTGATACAAGTCTCAGCACAATTACTTTCTTTTTTGCCTTTTTTTTTTTACTTTTATGAGTGACAGAGTACATTTTCCAATTAAAAACGTGTGCCTCTCAGCATCAATTGGCAGCTGGATGATTTGTATGACATTAATGACCGATTTAGTAACCACTCAAGAGCCTCACAAGACTCATGCATATTCAATTAGACAATGATTTTTTTTTTTACTGCAAGATAGTAGACTGCTGGCTTTTTGATTAAGCACACTGAGCCCACATTCACTCTCTCCACAGCAGAGTCCCAATGTTCAGCACGGGTGGCACAATGGACTTTGTGGATTAGTGACAGCTGCAACTTTCAGCTGGCCATGTGTGTCAGGAAGAACACACCTCAATTTACCCACCTTGCCCAAGGACAAAGCTTCGCATGTTGTGCTGATCATGCAGGCCAAGCTCCTCAGACAGGGACACCCATTATCTCTGGCAGCTCGCTGTCTCTGGGTTGGAGGAGGTGGAAGAGTCCCATACCCTGAGCACATGCCTTGATGCCCCATTAAAAACCTATCCATTCATTACTAATTAATGGTTCCGTTTCATTTTGAAATCATATGACCGAAACTTTGACTAGAATCTTAGGGCACCATCAACTCTCAGGCTGTTCTGGCATTGTTCTCAGAGATGACCAGATGCATCTGGCGTGCACTTCCAATACAGACAATTATTCTGCTGATGGGGCCACCTGGTTCCCATCCCTCATCGACAGCGTCTACTCGCATACTGCAGATGCCTCCTTCTCAGCCTCCACCAGTGTCGCCAGTGCATTCTGCGGCTCCCATCATCGATAGAGGTGTCGACAATGAAGAAGAATATAATCCTGACCTCATGGTTTTAGAGAAGGATTTAGAGGAGATGAGGGTGAGCAATTTTTGGGCCCTCTCATCCTGCAGTGAGGACTCTGGTCTATAGCGCTAGGTCTCCCACTTTTCTTTTTTTTGCCATAGATGTTATTCTCCATGGCCAGTGTGGTGGGGGGGACTCTCAGCCTGGCCCCATCTCCTCTCGCCTGGCACCTGCCCAATTCACTGTGCAAAATCCACACAGATCCCTTCCCTGTTGTGGGCCAGGACACTGCCCCAGACGCACATCCAGATGGATCAGGCGACTGGCTGACAGTGCAGGGCAGAGGAAGGTGGGCAGAACTTCATTCAGTCCACACTAACCCTTTTTCCTCTTTTCTCCCTTGCCCCCCTCAAGCTGTGGCGACACATAAGGCATGGACATTTAGGTGAACATGCCCATGGAATCACAGCCCCTCCCTTCCTGTCGCTCAGACTGCCGCCACTACCCCCAGGCCTCCATCTGGAGGCAGCCAAGGGCCAAGATGGTGAGCCACCCCACCCCAGGAGAGGAGAGCTGTCCTCTAGACACCCAGTCCTCTCCCTCCCTGGCTGACCCTCAGTGATTCAAGCTCGTTCCCAAACCTGGGTCACCAGCATGGGAAAAGGTAAGGTGCAGAGGGGCTGGCTAGGATCCCACTTTTCAAGCTACAATACAGCAAATGCATACTGTCATAGATTTTGCTGTGGAAGAGGAAGATTCCATAAAAAGGCATCGAATGGAATTTTTGAGGTGCCTTGTACACCCTCTATTATGATTCCACCTGTATAGCCAGCATTAGAGGATACCACCTTTTGCTGTATGGTACAGACCAGACTCGCTGCCTGCAGTTCCCAGGATGGCTGATAAGCTGCATCCTGCTCAGTCTGCTAAGCCTTATTATGCTAACCAGCCAGAAATTGCCTTTTTTTTTTTTTTCCCCATTTTGTTACTATTCTTCATCCTCCCTTGGCTACCAGCTGTCCCCCATCAGTCCATCCCCACCACCCAGCCCCATCACCCGCCTTCTCTGGGACTTACTTTGTTCTCCCCGGAGTGCACCCTGGCTTACTGCCCAGAGCAGGGCCATGGGGGGGGCCTGCTACCCCCGGAATAGAGACTCAGTCAGTGGTCCGGGGAGGGAGTACCACAGTCAGTAGTGTGGGTCCTGCAATATGGGGGCAGATGTCCTCCTGTACAGCCTGGTGTTTTTTTCTCCTTTGCCTTCCAGTCCCCTGGGACACCGAGGAAGCTGCGTGGCACCTACACACCCTATGGGGGTGCCCTCACATCGGAGCATGGCAGCTCACTGGCTCCTGTGCACTGCCACCTGTGGTCATCCAGGTGGTGGTAAAGTTGTGGAGACTAAACACACCCTCCCTCCTAAAGGTGGAGAGTGTCCAGTGGGACACCATTACACCTCCACCGGCTGGATCTCTGATGACCCAGGCTCGTTCCTGAACCTGGGTTGTCAGCATCACGAGCCAGAAACTGACTCTGTAGTCATCATGGCTGTTTATTAGAGGCATAAAGCACCTAAGCACATGAGTACTTTGCCTACAGATAAAGAATCTAGGAGGCTGGATGTGATGGGCTAGCGTACTTATGCCTCAGCTTCACTGGGCCTTAGGATTGGGAACTACCAGGTCCATTTAATAAAATATCAGACCAGCCTGTGTAAAGCTGCAGACACTGCAGCCCAGGCTTTGTCCAATGGCTCTGCCAAGAACAAATTGCTTAAGACTGTAACCTCTGGTGCTCAGGTTGGTAAACATTTGCTCTGCTCAGCTTATGATATCTCTGACGCTTCTGCCAGAGCTGCTGCTTCTGGCATTGGTATGAGAAGATAATCTTGGCTGAGAGTTGCTGGCTTTGCCAATGTTGTGCAGCAAGCAGTTTTGAATGCCCCTCTCAGAGGGACAAAACTGTTTGGCTATGCTGTTGAAAGAAGCCTTAAGGGGCCTTCAGACCTCAAAAATGACTAAGGTCTGTCAAATCCCTGTGTCCCACTCCGACTAGGGGTTGTGAGAGAGGGATCATTCTAATCAGCCCGCTGCCAGAGGTGGCTGCCCATACTGTCAGCAAGGCCAAAGTAAGGGAAGCGGTCCCCTACTGGGCTCCCTCCCCCCAGGTGCCCATATAAAAAGCACCTAAAGCAGTTGGTACCGGTGAAACTGCCCCCACTGGTTCTGCCCAACTCTCCTCCAGACCCACCCTCACCTCCACTGTTACCTCCAGGGGTGGTTGTGGGGGACAGACTCTCCCTGCATCTAAAACAATGGTGGGAGATTATAACGAACGAGTGGGTCCTATGGATAATTGCAAGGGGGTATGCTCTGGAGCGTCTAGAAATCCCTCCAGATCATCCTCCAGGCTATTTGTCCCTTCTGAAGGAAGAAGTTCAGTCATTATTCCATAAATGCACTACAGAACCAATTCCTCCTTGACAGTGCCATGTCCTGTGTTGGAGCTCATGGATCTCAACTTCTACATCAAATACAAGAAGTTTCAAATGATGGTATCCCTGCAAGCTCCGATTCCCCTTCTGCAAACAAGGGACTGGCTTTGTTCTCTAGACATGAAGGACGCATACCTTCATGTCAAGATCAGAAAATCAGCCAGCCCGGTGGCGCAGAGGGGTTGAGGTGCTGGATGCCACATCTCATGCCACACCGGCGACCCAGGTTCTGGAATGAGCCTGGGTCATCTGAAGTCGGGGGAGGAGGGAGAAGATGTGAGTGGCTGGTGGCCCTCTGCCTCGGGAGGGTGTAAGAGAGGTCCTCGGAGCTTGGCTGCCCCCCTGGTGGAGGCCAGAGTGGCAATGCCACTCCTAAGGACTGCCAGCATTAGGCTGGAGGGTTAATGAGACTGGCACTGGAGCTGTAGTGTGCAAGTGAGCCTCCACACACATGCGCCACCACTTCCGGGGCCTCAGGAATTAGGACCTGGGGAGTAAATGGAGGAAACAGCGGGGGCCACCGAGGATGATGCCTCCGGACCAGCTCAGGGGATCTGCCAGGTTGCACATGGCACCTTAAAACCCCGAAGGACCCAGAGACCGGTAGGGTTGGCAGACACTGAAGGATAAATAAACTTGACCCAAAAAAAAAAAAGATCAGAAAATCAAGCAGGCAATACCTCCACTTTGTGCTGGAGCAGGAACATTATCAGTTCAGAGTATTGCCCTTTGGCTCGTCTTCTGCACCATGGGTCTTTGGTTTGGCAGTAGTAGTGGCAGCAGCCCTTCGCAGTGAAGGTCTGTACATGTTCCCCTATCTGGATGACTGACTGCTGAATACCAGCTCTAAGGAAGCTTTCCTACATCCCCTGTCTTGGACAAGGCAGTTGTTCAAAGGTCTGGGGATCACAGTATGTGCCACAATCTGTGCTGACTACCTGCCAAAGACTGCTGTACACAGAGGCAGTCTTGGATTCAGAGAAGAGACAGGCTTTTCTGCCACAGGACAGAGCAGAAAATTGGATAACCCAAGCAGCGTTGGTATACAGGAGTCACTGTGTGTCTGCGAGAACAATATCAAGTCTCCTAACGGTTGGCTCAGGTTCCGGCTGGGGTGCTCATCGTGGGCCTCACGAGATGCAGGGGTCATAGATCAAGGTGAAGGCCAGGTTACATATAAATGTCCTGGAGATAACAGCTGTCCTGTATGGACTCCAGGCATTTCAGGAGCATCTCCAGATAAACAATGCCGGTGTGGTGCATTACATCACCAAACAAGGTGGAACTCATTACTATCCTCAATTCAGGGAAGCAATGAGAGTATGGTACTGGGTTCTACCTCTGGCTTACAGTTGTCAGCCATGCATCTCCCAGGTCTCCAAAATGTCATGGCAGACAGGCTGAGCAAGTCTCCATCTAGGATTCACGAATGGGAATTGCTGACCTCCATGGTACACGGCCTCTTTGCAACATGAGATCACCTAAAGCTGAACCTTTCTGTGTCCCCACACTATGGAAAACTGCCATGTTTCTGCACACCTGCTCCAGGGCCTGGAGTTTTCTGGGGAAATCTTTCTTGGAAAGGGGCATCCTCTGCACATTTCTCCCAAATCCACTAATACAGAGGGTGCTGCTCAAACTGCAGCCGGAGCGTGCCACTCGCCTCCTTATTGCTTCATTATGGCCTCGCCAGATACGCTTTCTACTTCTGCAAAAGGATGGCAGTGGTGCCTCGCCTGTACCCCTACCTCCATGTTGAGGACCATTGTCACAGGGCGAGGAATCCCTGGTCCATCTGGACCCAAAATATTCGATCTGCATGCATCCCTCCTGAATACATAGCCATTGCACAGTTTGGGATATCCCCTAAGGTTGATGATGTTCTGATTGCAGCTAGAAAGCCTTCTACCAGACATACTCATTCCTTGAAATGGAAGCGGTTCACTCTGTGGGCTGCTTCCAGGTATTTGGGTCCATTTACAATGTCCTGTAAATACTGTGCTGAAATGCTTGCTGTCCTTGTCAGACTGGTCTACAGTATTCCTCACTTAAGGTGCATTTGGCTGTTACATCAGCTTTCCATATCCGTATTGATGGTCGTATGGGTGCCCAGTTAGAGATGCCTGTATGTTTCCAATAGGTATTTTTCATACGAAACCTCTTACCTACAATCCAGTCCAACCTTGGGACTTGAATTTTGTGTCAGAGAAACTGACACTGGCTCCTTTTGAGCCTGCCATGAGTTGTGGCTTATATTCGCCATCATGGAAAACGTTATTTTTAGTTGGAATAAGCCGGCCTAGTGGTAGCGCTACTGCTTGAGATGCCGATGACCCAGGTTCGGGAATGAGCCCAGGTAGTCTGAGGGCCAGCCTGGGGGAGAAGATTGAGCATCCCAGGGACTGCTCGCCTTCTCTGGGGAGGGAGGGGGGCAGAGATTCAGCACTTGGCTGACCCCAGGCAGAGACCTGGGGCACAGCAAGCACCTAGCCACATTGTAGGAGGAGGGACGTGATGGACGTTGGCGGTCATGCCTTAACGCTGAGGTGCACATCACATCCACAGGAAAAATGGAAAAAAAACACACACTTTGGCTCCCAGAGAAGGGCCCCGGCACCGGTGACTGCAGATCGGAGGAGAGGCTCCGCAGTGTGTCCGCCACCACTGGATGTAGGATGGAAGGGTCTGAGTTTCCCCCTTCATGCTGCTCGGGGGGCAAGCTGACTGCTGAAGAAGGAGGACACATGAAGGGAGTAGAAAGCCCACCGCTCTCTGGAGCAGGCTATACTGATGCCTAGGGAGTCCCTTAGGGAAGGGAGCAGGAGTGGAGAGAAGAAGGAGCTTAAATAGTGAGTTAAAAAAAAAATTTTTAGTTGCAATCTCTCCTGCCCAAAGGATATCAGAGCTTCAGGCTGTAATGTGTGCACCTCCGGCTGGGTGGCTATGTCAGCCCTGTCCCATAGCCTGCAGCCAAACCAAGTCTCCATCCACCCCCCAAGACTAGGTGGGCCACTGCTGCTAGCAGGGAGGGCTTCATTAATCCCATCCTCAGTTTTTTCCTCCCCAGGACTCAGCGTTACGTGCAATGAGTGCACAAGTGTGCTCCATCTCCAAGGAGTTGCTCCAGCACTCTAAATGCTGGCCCTTAACCCTAACCGCGAGACTCACACATGCCACCACTTGGCTTCCACCAGGTGGCAGTTGAGTGTCAAGTCGCAGGATCCCCCTTCCCAAGAAAGACAGCAGTCTTACGGATGCTCAATCTTCCCTTTCCCAGCAAGCCCCCCCCACGCCAAGTGACCCGAATCAGTTCCCGAACCTGGGTCACCGGCATGGCAGCAGGAAGGCTCGGATGCCTCAATCTGCTATGCCACTGAGCCAGCCCTCTTTATACGATTTTTCACAGAGACAGAGTCCCATTGCATATGAATCCTATGTTTTTACCAAAGATGGTATCTGAATTTACACTAAATCACAATAAACCTCCATTTATTACCCTGAGCATGGCAGTCAGGGTGAGGCATTGCTCCGTACTTTGGATGTACACAGAACACTCAGATACTATGTCAGATGCACCAAGGACTGCAGAAAGTCCTTTCAGCTTTTTGTCTCATTCACCCCTGGAAAAGAGGACGCTCCTGTATCTAAACTGTGCCTGTCCAAATGGCTGGCACATCGTATTACATTCTGTTATAGGAAGCACAGTAAGGAACTTCCTGCAGCAGTTCGTTGTCACTTCACCAGGGGAAATGGCCACTTCTGTTGCTCGTTTCAGAAATGTTGCTGCTGCTGACATTTGTGCTGCAGCCACGTGGAGCACTGTCCACGCCTTCACTAAACATTACACTCTGGATATCGTCTCTCTTAGACATGCTGGATTTAGACTTGCTGTGCTGCAAGGCCTGCTGTCCTGAATATATATCAGACTTTACCTTCCTCCCACTTTTATTTGGGACTGCTTGGGAATTGTTCCAAAGGTGTGGCCTAATGGGGGAGATATCCATGAAGAAGACAGAACGTAACAGTACATCTTTGAGAAAACCCCCTCCATTAGACCATTCCATCCCCCTTCTGCTTCAGTAAGGGTTACAACAGGTATTATGTCTGAACCTAATCCATATATCATATATCCAGTCCCATGCCTTGCCTTGTATGCCTGATGCTGGTTTTATGCCCTGGTTCTCCATAGTTGGAGGTCCTCAATCTCTAATCTCCTGCGGAGAACTGATGAGTGATGGGCCCCCCCCCCCACATTTATATGTGGGACATCATTGTGGATAGCCCCTGGCTAGCAAATGTTTCTGTGTGGTCCGAACGCTGATGGCTATGGTTCCAAATGTGTGGCCCAATGGAGGAGATTCTCTCAAAGATCTACTGTTACAGAAAGTATGTATGTAACTGTTCTTTTCTAAACCCGGACAGGACAAAGAATATAGGTAGCAGTCCAACAGATAGATGTTGGGGAAACAGCACCCAAAAGGGCACTCCCTATCACATTTTTGGGGACCGCCCCCCAAAAACTCAGACAGTTCTGGGATGAGGTGAGCAAATTCATCACAAAAGAACTACACGCACAATCTAGACTCAACTCTGAGCAAGGGGTATTAGGGATCACCCCCCTAAAAAGGAGTCAGGAAAGGGGACAAGAGATACCTATTCAACAGCCTCACAGTGGCAACACTTAAAACCAGTACACAACTCTGGCTTATAGACCAATGCCCGGAGATAGAGTCATGCTTAAAAAAACAGAAAAAAAGAAAATCTCTGGAAAGCATGATGGCACAGCTCCAACTAAGGCAGGAGAAATTTCTGTTGCGATGGCGTTCCTTCACACATATGACAGAAAACATAGAAGGCATAACAGTACTCGATCAGCTAGCATACCAAGAATACCTTGAGATGGAAAAGATAACCACCTTGGACACATAGCAGCTTACGTTTAAATTTTTCTTTATTCTACTCTTTGGTAAGGCAGTATACTAGTTTAGATGGTTAGGAAAAATAAGTAAGGCTGAACATCCTCTTTAGAGAGAGACACAGGTGAGATACAGAGAGAGACCGCTACAGAGTAGGTCTCAGCAACAGGTGCTAGGAAAACACGCAGGGATAAATGTCACAAACAGTAGAGAAGGGCAGCATACAAATGTCAGTTGCTAATATCGTATTTCTTTACCTCCCTTGATGCCCAGAGGCCTGCTGCCAAGAGGAAAGGATGGGAATACCAGTTAAGCCCACACCAAGACTGGGCAAATTACAACCTGTTGGTCAAAAGATGCATTACTGTGGAGGAAGGGAACAAACTGCAACTTGTGGGGAGCTTAGGGAGTGCAAATTCAAGCACCAGGCCTGACTGTAAGAGATGGTGCATGCGGAACAGATGTGTATGTGGGGGCTCTGTCCCTTGCAGGTGATGGATACGTGATCTACCACAGATGGACAACGTGAGAACTGTGAGTTGCATAGAATCTTCACATATTAAATATGATACTTAAGAGATTCATGTGATTTAATCTCTCTGAAATGTAATATGAACGCTGCTTATGGATGTTCACTTTTTTCTAATATTTTAATTAAAAGAATTATTGAAATAATAAAAAAAAAATGTAATCATCTGTGCAGAACCAGCTTGTGTATTAGGGAAAGAGTAAGGTGCTTCTGGGAGTCCTAGGTTTCCAGTTGCCTTGGTGGTGCAGCTGGTAGCATAGTCGGAACGGTGCTCCGGGTGGCCTGGGTTCAAATCCCAGCTAAGGAACTTGTTCCTCTCTTCTGTTTGTTTGGGTTCCATATACTGGTGTTTCCCCAACTATCGGGGCAACTGGAAATGGACATACTGGAAGGAGTCAAAACACCAGCTGTGTGGAAACCCATAGCAGGGCATACGTTTCTAGAAAATTAATGCACACCCTGGATGAAGTGAAAGGCACATGGCCAATGGCCAAGTGACTTTCAATGCTCCCAGGAAGTGCAGTAGTTCTTTTTTCCCCCCATAGGTAGGTTGTACATTTTTCAGCTTTTTGTTCCCTGACCCCATGCGTCCCACGCGTGCGGAGGCACGTGCACTCCACGCACTATAGGATGCCCCACACTGTCTGTTGCACCATTACCACCTGCGCCTGTCACCGGACCGCCATCTGATGACTACGGGCAGGTAACCCCCCCTCCCAGGAGAGGAAAGACGATGCTCAATCCTGTTCCCCCTTCCCCACCCTGTGCCAGCACCCCAATAACCCGAGATCGTTCCCGAACAAGGGTCATTAGCGTAGCACGACGCAAGGCATCCAGCGCCACCGGGCAGGCTGAAGTGCATTAGTTCTCAAGAAACCCATACCTGAAGTGGTTTATTGTGCTTATAACATGGAAAACATTTTTTGTTAATGGAAAAAGGTTTTATTTTTGTTTAGATCTTCTTCAAGGATCTCTTTTTGTTCTCCTCCTTCTCACCTGGCGAGCCCCTTCGGCCTCACAGCTCCCCCAACCCCATCACCCGCCATCTCCGGAACTTAACCTGGGGGGGGGGGAGTCAAACCTGAGGGGCAGGATGAACCACCAGACACCAGGGATAATTCAGCAAATACCATCGAGGGTGTTTGGGGGGCAGGAGGGACCCCTGGACACCAGGGATAATTCAGTAAATACTGTTGGGATGTACAGGGGGCATGAGGGACACCAGATATTAATTACTACAAACAGGAGGGTTTGGGAATGGGGGGCTGTGGTTAGGAGGTGCAGGTCATAAGACCAGGTTTGGGGAGGTGGTAATTGGCACACCTCGATGGCTACTTACTGCTTCTCCAAATCTACCAATATGTCAGTGTGCCTACGTACAAGGTGCTATCAGCTGCTTTGTATAGGCGCACCGGCATATTTTCGGGCCAGTCGCAAATGGGTTAGCGACTCGCTAATCACGTCATCCAATATGGCATTTTGCAGTCCTCCTTTGATTTGGGCTTGCCAAGCGGCATTACTGAGTCGCTAACCTAGACTGTGATCACTAAACAGATTAAAATATCCGGATCCACGTGACCAATTATTTTCTTTTTTTAAATTTCTTTATTTCAGAGATTCTTCTGTTGTACACATACAAACTGTTTATATGCATAGGAATTAATACTTCATTTATACAGTTCCAATCACCATTTCATAACGGTAGGAAATATATGTTACATATTCATCTTTGTTTAATAAATGGGTGTTGACATCAGTTAGTTACATATTTTGTTTTAAGAAAGACATCCTGTTGAGTTGATCTCATTAGGGGATAAAATCTTGTCTAACTGGTGTAATCTATAGAACCCATTTTCTCCATGTCAGCTCAAATTCAATGGCTTGATCTGGTTCGGGGTCAGTTGGCATTCATCTGTGTTCCCCTGCCCCGGGTTGTGCCTGAAAATAGGCAGGATTTGTCTAGTGCACTTACCCGGTCAACAAAAACTAAAATAAATAAAAATTGATCATACCTTTCATTAATGTCAGCCTTTCTATCTGGTATAAATTAATCATTATATTTTTGCCACTGGGATATCTGGGTTGGTTCTATGGTCATCTTTTTTGCAATGGCTTTCTTAATCGCCAGAATCATAATTAAGATTAACTTCTTCGATCCAGGGTCTCTGTGGCCCACCGGTATATCCAGTAGGAAATGTAAGGATTGGTTAAGGTTTATAGAGGGGGAGAGGATATTCCTAAAAGCTTCCTGTAAGGTTGTAAGGAAAGGCTGTAGGGTCTGGCACCCCCAGAATATATGAAAATGCGATGCTGGAGCCTCACCACACCCTCTCCAGCAGGCTGCTACACTCTCCCCAGAGAAACGGGCTCGAATTGCTGGAACTCTGAAAAACCAAACTGCATTTTTCCACTCTAATTCTCTCCAAGGAGAGACTGTACTTTTATGTATGTTACCTAGTCTTTACAACCCTCCTCTGAGATTTCGAGACCAAAGTCCTTCTCCCAAGCTTGTTTAATAGATTCTACTGTGTCCCCCTCCATTTCTCCGATTGCTATATATAGATAGGAAATTACCGATTATTTTCTGACAGCCAAACATCTCAACTGAACCATGTATTTGTTTATGAAATAAAAGCCCAATTTGTAAGTGGGATAACACACAGGAAGGTGAGCATTTATAAGAGAATAATGCACTTCTTGGGAGGTTGTGGCACTCAGCTGTGCCTTGTGCCTAACAACGTCCAGAGGTGTACATTATTTACTTATAACCACACACTCTGTCAGGTGCGCTCCCTTACATAAAACATTAGAGAAAACCTTACTACAGCTCTCCTTGCATATCTCCTGAAGAGAGGTAAAATGCACTGGATTCACCACCACATGATACTCTTATGTTAACCTCCACCCCCCTACGTATGTGCCTGTGCTTTGTTACTAGATTTTTGATTTTTTTTGTAATATATGTAGTTTATGCTCCACCAGCTTGGGCAGGTTTGAGCTCCGTTCAGCCCTGCCTCACTGACCCCCACCTTCCATCACCTCCCTAGAACTTATCCTGGTGATGGGGTGGGATCAGTGGATAGGGCATCATGAATGTCTGCCCTGCTGCCATTTTCCACTGTTTTCTCCTCCTTCTCCTAGCTAGGGCGCTCACGTCAGCATGCGTGTGTGGAGGCTTGTGCACGCTGCAGGATCGCACAGCACCTCCCACATCTGCTGCTTCTACCCCATACTACCACCAGGCCTCCATCTAGTGCGGCAGTCATTTGGTGGAGCCAGCAGTCCTTTCCCCCTGGCCGACCCTCAGAGACCCATGCTCTTTCCCAAACACAGGTCACCGGCATGGAGCGACATGTTTTACACCACTCTACAGTGTCAGCACTGAATCTTACCCCAAGTGCCTGGGTGTGGGGCTAGAACCCTCAGCCTTCCAGTCTTCTGGCCTCTGAGGCAAATGTGCAACCTGCTGAGCCACCAACACTGCTTCAGTTGTAAACTATATTGACAGGTAAAATAACACGTTTTGTTCTGCAAATGTATTTGACCTCCCATGATACACAAAACTAGAAGTATGTAATTTTCACCAGAACATGCAATGCTGCTTGAAGCAGAGGCAGAAGGTGGTGTAAATCAAAATAAAACTCACCCCGTCACGGCTTTATAAAGTAAAGGTACTCCCCTTAAAGAAAAAGCACCTCAGCTGGACGGCTGGAGGACTTGGGTTCAGTAGACAAGCCTAGCACAATGTTAGGGAATGGGGTTGATGGATGGATTAGCCAGAGTCATTTGCAGCCGAGGCTATTGACATATGAAGCAGCCCAAACAACTATAGAATAAGATGCATTAGATGTCCCCTCTGAGAATGGCAAGGTACACAGATTTATTTGTTTGGGAGTAGACACACGCATGTACACGCGTAAATGAAATCATTTTACAACAGTGCTGACCCCCCCCCCCAATGCTGCTAAACCTCATAAGGAAGACTGTGGCCAGCTTAACGCATCTGAACTGAGAGCTGAAGTGCCTTGTCAATAAGGTATGAACCAGTTGATCAATATGAGATTAGATCAGGCCTCTTCTCCCCCCTTTCTTTTCATCAATCTACTGAGAAATAATGATACAGTTTGGATGGGAGTGAAGACATCGATCTATGGCTTTTACTTACTAATTACTATATATAAAATGTATATCGTGTATGACAGAATGCTGTTCAGCATGGAAATCCATGCCTGGAACAGTGTCATCGTGCTGCAGTAGGGGCATCTCAATGTTGTGCTACAGTAGGGACGTCACTACTGCAGCACAACAAAGAACGTGGTCGTACGACTGCCTTCTTCTCAAGCCGCATCAGCAAGCGTGACTGAAGTTGCCATCTTTTTTTTTTTTTTATTTGAGTTTCTGTTCATTGTGCTAGAGGGTTCTTCAATTTGGAGTTGGCTAACCAGGAAGCTTGGTGCTGCTGTGATTCTGACATCATACTAACATACTTAAATGCCAGCAAAATAGGCTTAACGGTCTTTCGGGTCTGCTCGATTTGTAGCACACTCAATGGGGGCCGAATTTGGTGTGTCCCCCTCCTCCTTGGGTTATACCGTCCCCAGTCCCAGGTGTTCCACATGCCTAGGACCTGGTCAGATTTACCCTCCCCCTGTACCTGTCATGAAAGGTTACACTCCCCCCCCACTTCTCTTTTTTCCTGCCTGCAGCACAATCAACAAGAGATGGAATATGGCCAAACTGGACAGCATCTCACAAAGTAAGACAGTTTTTAACAAAAAGTTACTCACCATGGTTATGTTGCGTCTTCTCAGAGATCCCTCACTATGTTTACATATTCTGCAACTCTTCCCCACACAGGGAAGATGCCCTGGAGAGCGAGCCTATTCAGATTAGTGGAATCTGAAACTTCGGTTCAAATGCTGCACTGTGATCATGTTCTACACAAAGCAGTTGACACAGATTTGTTTCCATAGCTAGACGAGAGCTGTGACAACCAAAACTAGGTAAGTGGCTACCAAAAATTTCTGAAAAGATTTTTAAAACACATTTTTTAAAAACGCCAAACAAATTGAAGGCAAACATGTTGAAAACATATATACAAACATACAAAAAAGCCAGCAGAAGAAGGCCATTTGGTCTATCAAGTCTGCTTATATTGCAGGGTCCATAGCTTGAGCTAATGTCCCTGCCTCCCTCCCCACTCCTCCCATCCTCCCTACCCATTACCCTTACCCCCCCATGCCTGTCCTAGCCTCTCTTAATGCTGCCCATTGTCTTCAACGAGATTACCTCTTCTGGCAGCGCATTCCAAGTGTCCACCACCCTCTCTGTGATGAAGTGCTTCCTGACCTCCCTCCTAAACCTTCTACCTTTCAGCTTAAGACTGTGCCCCCTCGTGTTATGGTTGCCACTCAGCTTAAAGAGACTCCCCTTATCAACCTTATTTATCCCTTTCAAGTACTTGAAGGTCCCAATCATGTCCCCTCTCTCTCCTGTCTTCCAGGGAGTACATGTTCAGTGCCCTTAATCTCTCCTCATATGCCTTACCCTGCTGACCTGCTGTCATCTTTGTAACCTTTCTCTGGACCTTCTCCAGCAGGTTAATGTCCTTTTTGAGGTGTGGGCACCAGTACTGAACCCCATACTCTAGATGAGACTTTACCAGGGACCTGTACAAGGGCAGTATAACCTCCTCTCTCCTACTACTGATCCCTCTAGATATGCATCCCAGCATCTTGTTTGCCTTTGCTGCAGCGTTCTTGCACTGCATGGAGTGTTTCAGGTCACTAGTGATCATCACTCCCAGGTCCTTCTCCTCCTCTGATGCAGATATTAGGCTGGCTATCTATAGCTCTGTCACCTCCATCATTGACTATGGTCTTGCCATCTACGTCTCTGCCTCCCCTACGGCTCTCTGGAGGATATCTGTGACTCTCAACAAAGCCTATAGGCTCCTTACAGGTGCCCCCCCGCCTAACTCACACCTGTGACCTATATGCCCAGGCTGGATGGCTACCTCTCCAGAGCAGAACACAGTACCAGACCTGTCTACTCACAAAAAAATTCTCTTTGGGAGCATGCTGCCTGGAGTTGCAAAACCCCTCACTGCCCACAGCAGCACCCAATCTACACACAGAACTCTGCAACAGATGTTCCAGGTCCCCGGGTGCCGGACTACTATGGGGCAGAGATCATTCTCACACAAGACACCTCAGTATTACAATACCCTTAACAAAGAAGCACTTACAACTACGACTCTTGGTCCCTTTAAAAGGGAACTTCAATGCTCCATTGCCTCAACCACGCAGTGTGACTGCCTCTCCTAAAGAATGGTCTTCACCTTGTATCGGTGACAGTGGTGCTCTGGGTTCCTGCCTCCTGTCCCTCTTTTGTCACCCCCCCTGCACTCCTCCCTTTACCCACCCCTCCCAGCTGACACTAGGCCTGAGCCACCATGACCAATCTCATGCCACCCGCCACTTCTACCTGACAATGGCTTTGCCTGCTCACTCCTTCCTACCTCTCTCCACTCCATACGCAGTTCACCATCAAAACTTACTCATACTGGCTATTGCCGTCTCTCTCTCTCTGCAAACCACTTTACATACCAAGCTTAATGCAACCTTGAAATGTAATATATGTATATATTGCTTCCTTTGTATTGTCGTTCCCTTACATCCTTTGATGTGGAACCTTTGTAGATGAGCAGTCCCCGCTCAAAGGTACTTGTAATCCTAGAGTTTACTAAATAAAAAAATAAATAAAAAATATTCGGACTCCACCCAGGTAGTATTCTGTCCTGGGATTCTTGGCTCCAATATGCATAACTTTGCATTTCTTGGCATTGAAGCCAAGCTGTCAGATCCTGGACCACCTCCCCAGCTTTTCCAGATCATCCTCTAGGTCCTGTATCCCTTCAGCTGTGTCCACTCTCCCGCAGAGCTTGGTGTCATCTGCAAATAGGCACATTTTGCCCTTAATGCCATCCCCGGTGTCATTGATGAAGACACTGAACAACATTGACCCCAGCACTGAGCCCTGCGGGACCCCACTGGTTACCTCACTGATGCCAGATAACTCTCCCCCCACAACCACCCTCTGGGTTCTGTCCCTCAGCCAATTTTAGAAACATAGAAGATGACGGCAGATAAGGACCGCAAGGCCCATCCTGTCTGCCTATTTCTTTTTCTACCTTATGAATGTGCCATCGGCCTTTGCTCTGTCAATGGCCTATCTATTCATACTCATCTATATTGCTCCCTTATGCCTATCCCATGCCTGTTTGAAGCCCTGCACTGTATTTCTATCCACCACATCCTGAGGTAGGCTGTTCCATGCATCCGCCACCCTTTCTGTGAAAAATAACTTCCTCACATTACCCCTTAATCGGCCTACCTCTAATCTCATGCTGTGTCCTCTTGTCCTGCTATTTTTCTTATATTGAAATATGTTAGACTCTTTCATCTTGTTAATGCCCTTAAAGTGTTTGAATGTTTCGATCATATCACCTCTCTCCCTCCTTTGCTCTAGGGTATACATATTGAGCTCCGTTAATCTGTCCTCATATGTTTTCTGATGCAGTCCCTGCACCATTTTGGTTGCCCTCTCTGGACTGCCTCAATTTGGTTAATGTCCTTGTGAAAGTGTGGCCTCCAGTACTGCACGCAGTACTCCAGATGGAGCCTAACCAGTGTCTTGTAAAGAGGGATTATTACTGCCCTCTTCCGACTTGTGATACCCCTACTAATGCACCCCAAAATCCCCCTAGCCTTACCTACTGCTTTAGTGGTTTGCTTGGAGGATTTCAGGTCATCTATGATATATTGCCTAAGTCTCTTTCTTCCCTTGTGACTGCCAGCAACTCCCCTCCCAGCCTATAGGTGGCTTCAGGGTTGCTCTTCCCTATGTGCATGATCTTGCACTTCTTTGCGTTAAATCCCAGTTGCCACTCTTCCGACCATTTTGCTTGTTTATCCAGATCTCTTTTCATTCTGCCCACCCCGTCTGGATCATCTACTCTGTTGCTGATCTTGGTGCCATCTGCAAACAAACCTTACTCTCCAGTCCGTCTGCAATGTCACTGATGAAGATATTGAAGAGGACTGGCCCCAAGACTGATCCCTGAGGTACCCCACTTGTGACTTGCATCTCTTCTGACTGTATACCATTTACCACCACTCTCTGTTTTCTGCCAGTCTACCAGTTTGCCACCCAGTTGACCAACTTCTGACCCACCCAAGTCTACCCAACTTATTAATCAATCTTCTATGTGGAACAGTATTGAAAGCTTTGCTGAAGTCAAGGTAGGAGACATCAACTGCTCCCCTTTGGTCCACCACTCTGGTTACGCAGTCAAAGAAATCTATGAGATTAGTTTGACAGGACCTTCCTTTTGTAAACCCATGCTGTCTTGGATCCTGTGCTCCTATGGATTCCAGGTGTTGCACTATCCCTTCCTTAAGGAGTGCCTCCATAATCTTGCCCACTACTGAGGTAAGACTGATTGGTCTGTAGTCCCTGCCTCCTCCCTGCTACCACTCTTGTGGAGCGGGATCACATGAGTCCTTCTCCAGTCTTCTGGGACTTCTCCTGTGCTCAGAAACTCACTAAACAGTTCTGATAATGGCTCTGCTAGTTCCACCCTTAGCTCTTTTAGTAACCTGGGATGTATACCATCAGGTCCCATTGCCTTATCCACCCTGAGCTTATCGAGCTCTTGTAGGACCCTTTATTTTGTGAAGGGACTAGTGCACACCTCCCTCCCCCCTGTGTCCATGGTGCTGAGCTGTGGGCCCTGCTCTGCATTCTCTTCAGTAAATACTGAGCAGAAGTATCTATTTAGGATAGATGCTTTTACATGGTCCTCCTCCTCACATGCCCCTTTATCCCCTTTGATCTTAGCAATACCCCCTCTGGACTTTCTCATCTCACTAACGTATCTATAGAAAGTCTTTTCACCTTCTTTTACTATTTGTGCTAGAGTTTCTTCAGTTTGGGCCTTTGCCTGCCTTACTGCCTTCCCTGCTTCCCTAAGGGAAGTTTGGTATGCCTCCCTATCTTCATCCTGCTGCGTTTCCTTATATTTCCTGAAGGCCAGCCTTTTGGCTCTGACCTTTTCTGCTACTGTCTTTGAGAACCAAAGTGGTTTCCTTCTTCTTTTTGCACTTCCTTTTCTCTATAACACAGTGGGATGTTGCTTCAAGTATTGCATCCTTAATGCTTGCCCACTTTGCCTGTACCCCCTCACCTGTATTTCTTTTTGCCAGGGCTAACTTAACAGTGTTGGCCATCTTATCAAAGTCAGCTACTCTGAAGTCCATATTTTTGCCTTGGAATGGGATGATTTAGTTCTAGTGGCCAAACTGAACCATACCATGTGATGGTCACTGGCCCCCAGGTGACCTTCTACCCGGAGATCTGTGATCTTTTCCCTGTTAGTCAGTACTAGATCTAGGATAGCCCTGTCTCTTGCGGGTTGTTGTACTAGTTGTTTGAGGCCCTCCCCCTGTAGGGAATCCACCATGTGTCTAGTTCTGGTAGATGTTCCTGCTGGTATTGACCCATCTGTATCTGGCATGTTGAAGTCTCCCATTATCAAAACCTCCCCTTTAGCTGTCATGTTTTGTATATCTTGTAGCAGTAATGTGTCTATGTCCTCCCTCTGGTCTGGAGGCCTATAGACAACCCCAGTTCATATGGCTGTCCCATTTCCTGTTTCCAGGGTAACCCACGGTTCTTCTGGTTTCTTGTGTATATTCTGAATTTCTGTAGCTTTGATATTTTCATTGACATAAAGGGCCACTCCACACCCTTCCCCTTTTTGCACCTCGGTCTCTTCTGAACAGTACATAGCCAGGTACTGAAGTCTCCCAAGTGTGGTTAATGATAAACCATTTCTCGCTAATGGCTACTATGTCCAGTTTAGCCTCTGTCATTATTGCCTGCAGGTCTGGGATCTTGTTTCCCAGACTGTGAGCATTTGTGTACATGATTTTCCATTGCCCAGATTTCGGTGTGTTAGTTGTTGGGAGAGGTCTGGCATTTCCCCAGTGCGTCGTATGGGGAGCCGGACATTTTTTCTTACCTGGTGATGCAAATGAACTACAAGCATGCTGAACTCCTGTTTGACCACAAGTTTTCCACCCATCTGGCCTTTTCCCCAACCCCAAGATCTACCAATTTCTTGATCAACCTTTTATGGGGCACAGAGTCAAAGGATTTGCTGAAATCAAGATAGAGGATGTGTACTGCTTGGCCCCTGTCTACTGTCTTAGTGACAGAGTCAAAGAAATCAATCAGATTCATTTGACACGATCTTTCCCCCCATCAACCCATGCTGCCTTGCATCCTGAAGACCATGCTCCTCTAGATATTTCACCAACCTTTCCTTTAGTATGGTCTCCTTGAACTTGCCCACAATGGAGGTCAGACTGACTGGTCTATAATTCTCTGGGTCATCCTTGGGACCGCTTTGGTAGAGGGGTATTATATGTGCTGTTCTCCAGTCCTGCGGTACCACACCTGATTACAGTGAACTATAAGATAGGTCTGCTAGTATCAACAGCTATCTTGAAAGAAACATGCCACTTCACACGTAGCCAGAGCAATATCTGCAATACTGGAGAGAGATGCTCGGAATACAGAACTCCGGCAGACAGTCTAGCTGTGGCGTTCTGCACCTGTTGCAAGCAGTATGTCAAACCTCCAGATAGGCCGAGGCATTAAACATTACAACAGCCTAGCCTAGATGTCATGACCACATACACCAGAATATTAGGTCCTTGGGAGTTTGACAGAGTTTAATCTGGGTGATATTTCTTAGATGGACAAATCCCGCAAGGATTTCTGACAACGTCTGATGTTTTAGTGTCTGCTTTCCATCCATGACGACGCACAGATTTTCACCCTATCCATGACGATAAGAACGTGTTATCTAGTTGTAATCCCAGCAACACCCCTCACAAACATGCCACACCACGAGCACCCACATCCACCAGTAGCACTTCTGTTTTGTCCGGATTCAACCCAAGCCAACTGGAGGCCATCCAGGCAGTGATGTCAGCTAAGCATCTGTTCAACACGTCGACATCATTCAGATCCTAATCTTGTTTTCTTTATAACTTTGAGCATCCACATGCGTTATGAGGATCGACTAGCAGAACTGGGACAGTTCTCCATGGAAAAGAGCATTGGGGGGACATTACTACGGCATTTGGATATCTGAAAGGGACACCATCAGAACAAATGCAGTTTTTCTTCCTCTTCAAAAATGGCAAAGGGACACTCCATGTTGTTGAAAGGTAGAAGATTCAAAGGGAAACTTCAGTAAAGACTATTTCTTAGTGCAACTGGTGGACCCTGCAACAGACTTCCAGAGCAAGGGATGCCAGCCCACACTGTTTCTACCCTTAGATGCAAACTGGAGATCAGTACCTTGACAAAATGGGGGTGATGGTGTATTCTCACTAAGTTAGGGGCAGTAAGAACTTGCTGGACCGATGGTCTTTTTTTTTTTTACCAATTTAATTTGAAACAGGGTTATCTACCCATCAATGCAGCAGTAGGGGTACTGCTCATGACACTAGTGACCCAGGCTCCAGAATGAGCCACGGTCATCAGGGACGGCAGGGGGAAGGGAGGATTCAGCATCAAGGAGATGTCCTCCTTCTTAAGGTGGGGAGGGATTACTGCCTCCACTACAGTGTTGTCACCTAGGTGACCACGGGTGGTAGCACAGCGATATGCAAGCAGACAGGAGGCCATCAGTGGGGTGCGTGGATGACAGGTCGTAGTGCACGTTCCTGGTAGCACCCCTGTAAGACAAAGGCCTGTGGGGGAGGGGCCAGGAAAAAAATGACCCCGGTGCCTGGGTGAAGGACCCTTGTATATCTGGGCCCTGTATGTCCACTGTGCTGCTGCCACCCAACAAGACATCCCCTGCCTGCCCCCAACCCCACCGTGGGGCCAACCATGGCACCGTAGCAGTGGTTGGCATAGAGATGCAGGGAAGCCAGTTTGTGCCTAGGTGGCTGGAAAGACCAGATGCCAATGACAGGAAGGGCATAAACTATAAGTGGGAAAAAAAGGAAAAAGGCTCATCCACTGTGGCTGCTCGTGTACATCTGGGGGCCACACACAGTCGTAACTGGGTGGCGCTGTGGTTGAAACAATCACTTTGTGACACTATTCCACACACACAAGGGGGTCATAAGTTTCCCTGTGCAATCATCAATTCACTTACATCCACATGGAGAAAAGGGTGGGGTCAAAATTTAAATTTTTAATTAAAATAAAGCATTTAAAGTCACCAACCCCTCCATATACACACACACACACACACACGCATACTGTTCTGTGCCCCCAGAAAAGGCAGAACCGTTTCCAGCAGTTCTACAGGGGGAACAGGCATGACTTGTGGGGGAGACCAGCAAGGGATGGGAAAGCTGGACTGATGATGTTGGGAGGACAGGGCGAGGGAACGGGATGCCAGGGGCTTTTGATGGGCTAGGGATGGAAGGGCACTGGACTACCAGAGAGTTCAGAAGAATCAACAAAACCATAACAATGTTGGTGGCCCTGAAGTGGCCTCAAAGGTGAAGATTGGGTGGGTGGTGTGTGTGTGTGGGGGGGGAGGGGGGACAATAAACGGCAGTGTCCGTGCTATTAATGTTTATGCATGGCATGGTGCCATGTGTCCAATACTATGCTATGCTCAGACATTGTGGCTGTTGCATCTTAAGCATTAGTGGTGAGAAACCCCATGTGTGACCACTAGCAATGAGCAACCCTGAGACTCCTTCCCACAGCAACTAAGGTTTCCTATTATGTATGGCTGTTTTCAGTAATGGTGAAACCAGGGATGGTGTGGCACCAGTACACTGTGCTGACACCAGCTGGGACTGTGCGTCAGGCCCAAATATCCTCTGCCTATGACATTATATGCAATTTACTTTTAACCCCCCCCCCCATGTGGTATTCCCATCCCTCTGGTCAGGTCCAACCCTCTCTCTCCAGGACTGCCATCACTTACCTCCATATCCCGCCCCAATCCCATAGGTAACCATCCATGGTGGGGCTTGGCCACAGCTGGGCAATGTTCCCCACTGCTGCTGTGCACGAGGAGGAAAATAACCATGGTGGGGCTGAAGTGGCTGGTAGTAGAGAGCGGGACCTTGATGCATCCTCTGTCATACCACTTCACTGTGAGGGTTTCATGTTGGGTCCTTCCACATCCTTAGCATGTAGCCCATGAGCACCACAGCACCAACCTTTAGGTGGGGAACTGCCGATGCTGCACTGTCACCAACTACATCAAGGAAGTCCCTCTTTCCCACCTGCAGGTGGTGCTCAGCACCCTACTCTGGGGTCAACATGGGATGCCTCTGCATCATTTTCCAGAACCCACTGACCTGGGTCAGGAGCGATAATCCTTCCTGGGCCTCCCACATAGTGGAGCGGTCCACCATCAGCCAGCGCCTACCAGGCCAGACCTTGTGACATCTTGCCTGCCTCTTGGCCCACCACAGGAAACACTCTGCCCTGGATTGGGACCCCGCAGTCTGACAGGATGGCTATTTCAGCACTTCCTAGACCCCCTCCCCCTTCCCCTCTAGCCTTAGGTGGGACACAGGTGCAGACAAGAATATCTGGTCTGTCATACTGTTATTTCATACAGTAACTCTGTACGTGTCAGAAGGACCACTGTGCCCTCAACTTTGATCTGACTGCTTCCAGACATCAGAATCCTCCACTTGTGACATCACAATCCGTTATCATATAAAATAAGTTACTGCGATGTGAACAGAGGACTGTGTGATGTCAGGTGTAGTCAAGCAGCCAGAACAGGCCACGATAGGAGACATGCTGCTGTTGGCAATGTATCCCTGCTGGAGGGAGGGAAGGAGACAGCCTGCTTTGGCACCACTGGTGCTCCTCCAGTTAGGCTGGACAGCTGTGTCTCTTAGGAGGAGCGCAAAGCATGCATCTGAGGCAGACAAGCAATGGAGGAGCAAGGAATTCTGTACTAAGTACCTTAAGATGCGGGTGATCAGACTGGATGTGTCGGTCCGAGGGGGACTGCCCAGTTGTCAGGAGACATAAATGTAGGATTGAAATAAAGTATGGACAGCTATAATGAAAGGGGAAAATAAACCATAAAACGTATGAAATTCAAGCCACATTATACCAACAAAGAAAATCTGGCTTTTTTTTAAGCTTCTGCTGAAATTAATGTTTGACCAATAGGAGAGCAACTTTCACAATTTTTTTTTTTTTTAACTTTCTGTTTTTCTGCGCCTTCTACTGTCTCCTAACCTCCACTTCTTCAGACCTCCAAGGTGCTCTGCTCCCCGACCCTACCGACTGCCCCGGAGTCTGCTCCTAGAGTGCCACACTCACGAATCCTCGGAGTCCTTTGATGGCCCAGATTACCCCTGGGGCAGGGCGAGGAGGGAACCTCCCAAACCCTCCTCTATCCCCTGAATGATCACGCTGCACAGCGGAGTCTGCCCCTTCCTAGTCAGTGGGTGGCGAAACAGGCAATGGCGGTTGTCATCTAGGAGGATTTGGAGATGTTTTTCCTCCTTTCCTCTATAGAGCCCGACGTGCTATGACATCAGTGCACTGACATGCAGACGTCTGCCGGCTCTCCCCCCCATGTTGATGCCCACACCTGCCGAACACCCAGCCTCCGCTGGGTGTCACTGCCGAGCGGCGCATATCCCTAACCCACCCCAAAGGAAGGAGAGCTGTCTCAGGACGCTCAATCCTTCCTTCCCCCTGCCAGCCCCTGGCGACCTAGGTCCATTCTCAAACCCAGGTCGCCGGTGCGGCGTGAGGTGTGGCGTCCAGTGCCTCAACCCTCAGCACCACCAGGCTGGCCTAACTTTCACAATTCTTGATATCATAATACTGTCCAATATTTATTTTAAATTTTTCACCAGGTAAATATAGTGAGATATGGCAAGTATCCCATTTGCAGATGTGGCCTGGAAGGGAGTAATGGTAAAGGGAGGATTACAAGGTAGGAACACAATATAGCGCGGTCGAGCATTATACAATAAAACACACGCCATGCAGAAATTATACATATTTACAAAGAGAGGAACAAAGTAGCCAGGGTGATTTACACAGGCTCTACCATACTATATCCTACTGTGTTGTTTATTTTAAAGGTTATCTGGCTGCCATAGGGATGGGTCCCCAGTCACTGGTTTGGTTAACATTCAAAGAAAACATTCTCATACATTAATCGACAATTAATTACAGCGAAAGATTTCTTATTGTATCATGCAAGAGTTTTGCAATTATTTACATCGCTTAAAGGAAAAAATAGATCTCAGAGAAGACATTCCAGTAAGAACCCCTTCTCCCTTTGGTAGGTTTTTAATGTCAACAGAGTGAGTTACAGCCTTAATAACAGCAAGCTCGTCACATATGATTTACTTTTGAATAACTGAACAGGGCAATTCAGACATAAATGTGTTGGTTGAAAATAAAACAGATACATCTTTCAACTATATAAAACAGACATATTTCAGCGTTTTCTGAGAAACAACTGCATAATTATTAATTACTGATGAATGGTACAAGCTGAAAAGTGAAATCAAGTAATAGGAAATTGACATTGG
The DNA here is from genome assembly GCA_016271365.2 of Neoceratodus forsteri. Taxonomy (NCBI): domain Eukaryota; kingdom Metazoa; phylum Chordata; order Ceratodontiformes; family Ceratodontidae; genus Neoceratodus; species Neoceratodus forsteri. The sequence continues at coordinate 58,270,857 of JADMNL010000036.1, read as the reverse complement.
GAGGAGAACAGTATATGAAGGTTACTCACCTGTAACTGGAGTTCTAGTAGTGGTATTCAGTTCACATCACACTCGGGCATGCTGGAGACAGTAGAGTCATCTTAAGCGTTCAAGCTAAGTTTCTCTCGCCATCCAGGTGGTATATCTTCCAGCTCTGCCCCATGACATGTTTGAAGCCATTTACTGTTTTGGCATCCCCTCCCCCACCTTTGCTGGCAGACTATTCCATGGCTTAATCACTCTTTCTGTGAAATAATACTTTCATGCAACCTCCCCCCCGCCAGTAACCTGCACTCATGACCCCATGTCCCAGCTTCTCTGTGCCTGATAAATAGCTTCTCACAGTCCACCATCTTAACTCCCTTCAGGAAACTGAAGGTCTCCATCATATCCTCCCCTTCCCTTTTCTGGTTTTGAGCAACAACATGTTCTGCATGTTTTGCAGATCCTCGTAGGATCTGCTCTCCTAACCATCTCATTCACCCAGCTTTGTACCTGTGAAGTCACAAGTGGTGTCTTGCAAGTGTCAGTGCTTGATCCAGTGTCGTTTTAAGTGTTTATTGATGACACTGGAGATGGCGTTAAAGTCAAGATCTGCCTCTTTCTGGGCAACTCCAAGCTCTGTGGGAGGGCAGACATAGAGGAAGGTGTGCGGCACCTAAAGGAAGACCTAACAAAGCTGGAGAGGTGGTCCAGTATCTGGCATCTGGAATTCAATGTGAAGAAGTGTCACGCATATAAGGAAGGTAGACCCTGAGGGCAGTGTACAGTCTTGGGGGAGGGTCCAGGTTACTGAATTAGAGAAGGAAAATGACTTGGGGTAGCCATCACCAGTTACCTTGAACAGGCTACACAGTGTAGAAGAGCAGCAGCCAAGGCAAACAGAATGCTAGGCTGTACTGCTAAACCGATCACGAGCAGAAGGGAGGAGGTTATGCTGCTGCTGCTGCACAGATCTTTAATGCATCCGCATTTGGACTACGGCGTGCAATGCTGGAGCCCCTACCTGAAAAAAGGACAATAACCTGCTTGAGGCAGTTCAGAGGAGGGTGACAGAGATGGCTCAGGGACAGCAGGGTGGGACATGAGGACAGGCTGAGAGAACTTAATGTGTACTCACTTGAGGAGAGGAGCAAGAGAGGTGACATGATTGAAACCTTCAAGTACCTGAAAGGTATAAGCATGGTCAATAGTGGGGAACTTTTCTGACTCAGGGAAAACAAGACCACCGGTGGGGGGTGCACTGTTATAATCTAGTGGGGGGGAGGTTCAAGGAGGAGATTAGGAAACACTTCTTTACAGGGAGGGTGGTGTCAGCATGGAATGAACTCATATCTGATGCTATCGCTCAAAAGATGGTGGGGAGATTTGAAGAAAGGGTGGGATAGGGTGAAAGGGAGAGTCACGACTGGTTGGGGGGTGGGCACACTGTAACCTCTGGATTGCGGGCACCCCAATCAAGCAGACCTGATGGACCATAATGCCCTCTTCTGCTGGCTAATTTGTATGTTTGTATATTCTGTATCCTGTTCCTGTCCTCTTTTAAGTGGGTATGCCACTTTTTGAAAATTTGGGAAATATATGTATTGAACCATTTATTGCTTAGCCTGATCCACCAGGTGAAAGTGAATTAAAGTTTTAGAGTCTGCTCCTGCAACAAATTCACGAAAGGACATTCCACATACAGTACAAGTGTTCCATTGTTTCACTGTGCAAAGTCAAAGAAGCCCTATCATTAATTTAAACTTGTGTGTTTCAAATTCACTTTAAGCTGTAAACACCCACGTAGGCTTGCCCAGGTCACCTCTTACATTTGGGAATGTTCATTTATTTATACCTACCAAAAGGGCTATACCTATTTGCATCGTGAAGCTTTTTTTTTTTAATCCAGTTGTTCAAAGAAATGTCTAACTGCACATTTGTGTATGTTTTTGAGACAACTCCCCTCCCCCATGAACTGCAGATATGTTAACTTCCATTTAGAGAAAAGACAAACTGCCCACTGCATATGGTGGCAATGAAGCCCCTCTGATAATATTTTACTTTATTAAAACTAGGGGGTCTTCCATGGTGACCTGGTCAACATTCTTCTTCTTGGTTTGGGCAACACTCCATGGGTGGGTGTGGGTGTTGATGAGTGGATGGTTGCCTCTCCATGTTTACAATCTCTGCACTAGCAGTCTCTCATCACTTGTAAAAGGCTAGGGATACAATCCGTGTGAAAACTGCTGTAGAAATACTGGTTCTCCTGCTTCTAATTCAAAAGGGTTGTATTCCCTCACTCGGAGCTCATCATTAAATGATTTATGATGGATAGACAGATAGACAGACAGAGACAGACAAATACTGTCCGTAAATAGATAGCTGGATGATGGATGCTGTCTAGATAGATGGATAATTTTCTACATAGACAAATACTGTCTAGACAGAGAGATGGGTAGATAGATACTGTATATATAACTAGATAGTGTCTGTAGATAGATACGTAGATGCTATCTGTGGTTAGATATAGACAGACAGACAGACAGACAGATGGGTACAGAAAGGTCTGCCTCAGCGGCAGTGCGTTCCGCTGCCAAGCAGGCAATCCACGTCCAGAAGTGAACTTGCCACCATGTCAGGAGACAGGCCTGACTACAGCAGCTGGCATTCAGCAGTGCACTGAGATCAGGAGGGAGGAAGTCGGGCACCTGTTGCCGCAACGCCAGTGGTGGGCCAGGGGAGTCTGCTTCCTCTACAGATGCTGTGTGCATTCAAGGACATCAGTAGGCTTCACCTTGCGAAGGGGGGGGATAGAGGACTAGGGAGAAAACAGGATAAAACCCCATGAACCATCTAAATGCCAGCTAAAGTTCGTGGTTTCCCTGGATCCTAGAGTATCCCATGTACAAGGCGACCATGATTGAGTGCTTTCAGAAAGGGTGACTCAATCATGGCCTGTGCCAGGAGTTACATGGCAGAGTGCTGACAGGATGGGGATAAGCGAATATAGCGACGGAGATGTCGCTATGTATACTCATGCGGGGGACCACACTGTGCGATGGTTGGAAGGAGGGAGGATTTGTGGGGTGTAGTGTGGCGATGGGCTGCTGAGCTGGTCGTGTAGCATGGTGGGTAGTTGGCAGGCTGGGGTTGGGAGGGTGCAGTGCAGTTCTGGGCGTGATCGTGTTTTGTGGTGTTTTTTTTTTTAAGTTTTCGCCCTCCCCCGGACATGCACCGCCTGGAGCTGAGAATCTTTTTAGTGGGGTGCAGGGGCACAGCCCCCTGCATAATATAGATATAGGCACCTCTTGTGTTTACAAGTGTACATCAACAAATTATTTTTCGGCAATGTACACTCACCCAAACGGTGATCACTATTCCGCAATTTTCATTACCACATGGAAATGGTCCTAGTGCCCCCCGACGCTGGATCTTGTCCAACTGGTGGCTTGCTTGGGGGGGTTGAATGCCCTCCCCCAGATCACCTACCCATTGAGGTAAATCTGTGGGAGCCATCGAGTGCAATTGGAAGTAGGGAACAGGGGAACTTCAGCCCTGGACAGGGTATATCCCTGGGAACAGAGTATATCTCTGATGGCAACTTGGCTGAGGGAGAAAAGCTCTCTGCAAAAAAGGGCTGTACAATATGAAACAAAATAACATTTCAACCACACAACAGCCACATTAATTCAACAAACAGAATATTAATTTACTATTATTAAACGTACTGCTGCACATCTCTAGGTTGCACAGACACTCGATGTCCATCCCACCATACAGTGCTGTTCACTTTGCAGTGTAGTATCAATATCACAGAATGCCCCATGAAGGACAGAGATGTTCAGCAGTAAACAAAGAGGAGGGAGACTATGAGGTAAACTCGGTGGCAGCAAAACAAAATAAAAATAATTCCCCACCAATAAAAATGCCAGCAGATGATAAAGAAGAAGTTTGGGGGCTTGGAGAGGTACACAAAGCTTAAGGACATTTCCAGGTGTGATCTGGAAGCTCAGAGAGGGTAAGTGACTTGCTGAGGGTCACACTATATGTAAGTAATAGTTTGGGAATTCAACCCCAGGTCTGCTGGGTCACCAGGTTTGCACTTCACTGCTTTTTTTTTTTTAACAAACTTTTTATTAAACAGATTTAAATGGGGGCACTGTTGAGCCCGAGCAACGAGCAGCAACTTTTCAGAGCTCTGTGCAAACAGCTATAAAATCTGCTCTAATCCTCTCTTTTTTGAGCTCTGAATCAGCTTTCCGACAGCACCAGAGGAAAAACTGACTCCAACTTTGCCAAGATGGGTACTCCTAAGCGAGATGAAGTGGCTGGTATGTCAGGGAGAACCATGGGGCTGAGTAGACCAGATGAAACCACATTGGCGGATGAGGCCTCCAGCTCAGGAGAAACCATGACTACCCTAGGGAATAAATTGCAGACTCTGACCACCTCAATCTCTACTCTAAATCAGAAAATAGATGGTTTTAATGGACGGGTAACAGTCCTAGAGTCATCGGTAGATGGAATGAAAGGCGAGCCGCAGCGAGTCAGCAACAAGCGGATGCATCCTCTGGAGCAACGGTCTTAATGACAAAGGAACTACAGCACTTTTGTGCTCGATTGGAAACCCTGGAGAATCAAACCCGCTCAGCGAATGTTCGAATAGTGGGGTTACCTGAGGGTTTGGAGGGCGATCATCCCATTCTAACCATCTGTGAATGGCTCCCAGAGAAACTTTTGCCTGAAGGAATACAGGAGAGCTGGAACATCCAGAAACTATACTGTGTGACCCCTAGAGGACGGGCCTCAAACTCTGAAGAACCCCGTACTCTGATGTTGATTACCTCGAGTGTTGGAGCCAGGGACACGATCCTCCGGTATGCCCGTAGAGCTGCCCCAATAATGCAAGATGAGAACTCAGTACATATTTTTCCTGACATTAGTTACATCGTGAGGCAGAGGCGTAAAAAGTTTGATGCTGTGAGGTGGGCACTACGGGAACTGAACATACCGCACATGATTATCTTTCCAGCGCGGCTTTGGATCACTCACCAGAACAAAGTCTTTATTTTTTTGGATCCTATTGAAGCCGGCAGATGGGCAGATCATCAGATGGCAGAATCGAGAGTCAGATCAGAGGAATTGGTGGATGAGGATGCTTTAGATGCACCAGTACCCTGAAGGCTACTATCCTGTGAGATTTTTCAGAGATTGTGGGTTGTTTAAGGGGGATAGATGGAGACCTTAAGTTGTACCCTGTTTAAAAGTAAAATTAATGAATGGTTTCTTCTCTAGATTTTAAAAGAGATCTCCTAACCCCTTTTGTTTAGGTCCCTTAGAGGATCCTAGTTTTATAGCAAAGAAAGATAAATGGGTTGTCTTTTCTCCCCCTGTTGCTATTTTAATTTTTTATTTCTCCTTTTGCTGTAATTTGGGGCTGAGAAAGTTATGATGGCAGATTTTGTATCTAATGTGAAAAGTTTGACTGTATAGATAACATAATGTTTTACTGTTTTCATCAAGCACTTATACATGGCATCAGTGGTCCCTTAGAGGGACTCTGATACTGTTGGCTTAGATTGCTGGACAATCTTGTTACATCAAGGCAAGCCATGTAGCTCGTGGACTCATGAATGGCAAATTATGGACTCAGTCTTAGGTTTTTCTTGTATTGTAGTTACCCTCCAATGTTGTACCACAATACAGTGAATGGATAATTTACTCTTTAATTAAGGGAATGTTTTCCCATATGGTATTGAAACTGATGCTCTGTTTGCTGTATGTAATTCTTATCACAAGACTTGTCTATGATAAAAGTTTAAAAATAAAGTTTAAAAAAAAGAGAGATTTAAACAGTACAAAACAACAAATAACCAGAGAAAATAAAGATGTAACATTACAAGTAGATTGGCATATCGTTAACATGCAACATACATAAACTCACATAAGTATAACAAACATTCGGTAACTGAAAGCATACCCTTACTAGGCAGGACAAAGTAGGTCAAATGGCAGTGTACTGTACAATGCAGACAGCTGCAAAGCTTTCATCTTGTCCCCCAAACCAAGACAGAGGGATTTGGGGGGGATGACCGATCTGGACTCTAACCGTCGGGGGGGGGGTTGATTAAAAGTAATGGAGACCACACTTTATTGAAAATGTTGACTGGCAGGCAAGAAGAAGGGACTTGTATGCCTGAGTGAGAGGTAGGCTAGGGGTCCAGGGGTAAAGTGGAAAAAAAGATAACACAAAAGAAAAAATGACTCACCTTAGTAATGTTGTTTCTTCTAATGGAGTCTTGCTGTAGTCTGACAAATTGCAGTGAGGACCAACCTTCGAACTGCCCCGGAGATGAAAGAGTTAACTTTCCATGCCGGGCATGGAACGCTGAGCTCGAGCTCGGTTGAGACTCTGTCTGTTGCTGTTTGAACTCAAACCGTCAGATCTTTATGAGCTAAACTCACTAAGTGTCCTGTGTGGAAGCTGTAAACCTACACTAACCAACTGGCTACTAAATATAATAAACATATTTTTTGGTCCCAAAACAAAGACTCAAGTCAGGAAACCCAAAAAATGAAGAAACACAACACCCACTCACCCAAAGAAAAGGGGGTGATAAAAAAGGTGGGGCACCTCCTGAGTGCCAACACTGCTACTGCCCACCCACATCCCAAAAACAAAGGTTCAGAGAGGGGAAGGCAGGGAAGGAGGTCAGAATACAGCAAGACTCCATTAGAAGAAACAACATTACTAAGGTGAGTAATTTTTTCTTCAAACAACATGAAGTCTTGCTGTATTCTGACAAATTGCAGACTACCAAGCAGTACCTCCATGGAGGAGGGACAGAACCTACTTAGAAAATAGGCTCTGAAGCACTGCTGTGCCAAACCGAGCATCACTCCTAGCCTGGATATCCAGAGAGTAATGCTTGGTGAACGTGTGAACTGTTTTCCAGGTAGCTGCTTGACATATTTCTAAGATGGGAATATCCTGGCAGCAGCCAGGGAAGCAGCTGTGCTTCTGGTAGAGTGAGCCCTCAGGCCTGAGGGTGGAATCCTACCTAGTTTTTCATAACAAAATTGAATGCAAGAGACAATCCACCTGGCAATGGATCATTTAGTGGCAGGTTTTCCCTTACCAACCTCATCATACGTGAGGAACAGTTGGAGGGAGTCAAACCTGTGACCCTTGGTACGCTCTATGTAGTAGTTAAGGGCTCTTTTCACATCCAAACTGTGCAGCCTCCTCTCGCCAGAGGAGGAATGGTCAGTGAAGAACACAGGAAGAGACATAGATTGGTTAAGGTGGAAGTCTGAAACCACCTTAGGTAAAAACTTCCTGTTAGTCCTGAGGACCACCTTATCTCTATGGAAAGACTTATCTCTATGGAAAGAGAGAAAATCAGGCTCCACTGACAGGGCTTGTAACTCACTTATGCGCCTGGCAGAGGTGATGGCCACCAAGAAAACGGTTTTACAAGTCAAGTACTTAAGCTCTCCTGAGGACAAAGGCTCAAAAGGGGGTTGCATAAGCTGAGCAATGCAAACATTAAGGTCCCAAGCAGGGGCAGGGTCCCTGAATGGTGGATTGGTATGAAGCAATACCTTGAAACTTGGAGAATACAGGATGAGCTGAAAGGGAAGAAGGCTTACCTGCTGAAAGAAAAGCAGAGACAGCTGCCAGATGCACTCTTAGTGTAGCTGGTCTGAGTCCCAAGCAGTTCAGATGAACCATATAGTCAAGTACTGTGGGCAGGCCAGCAGACTCTGGAGAAATATGCTTCCCAGAGCACCATATGGAGAATCTTTTCCATTTGGAATTCTAAGTGGTTCTGGTGGAAGGCTTCCGAGTAGCCTTTAGGATGTCCATAACACCTTGAGAGAGGTGTAAATCAGCAAACTCTAACTCTTCAAGAGCCAGGCCTTGAGATTGAGAGATTTGAGATTCGGGTACCAAACCCTCCTCTGAGCACAGGTTAACAGGTTGTAATTCCTGGGAAGAGACAAGGGAAGGTAGACTGCTAAGGACAACAGGAGATGGTACCAGGGCTGTCTGGTGTGTCTGCCTGGGAGGGAGAACTGAAGAACAAAGATTATGCCATATATCGTGAATTTTTGGGAGGGAGATTGTGAGATGACAAAGCTAGCTCTAGCGGTAGCAACTGCATTTCTCTGTGAAGAAAACTGTACAACGCTGTTTAAAGGATACAATTGGTATAATATTGGACAGTTTTAGGGAATTTTGTAGGGTGTTCCGTGCTATAGCTAGAGAATAGCTGATTGCTGCCCTCTCTAGCCGGGTGTTGAATTTGGGCAGTTTGAACAGGATGTTGTTGTTGCTTCTTAGGGCATAGGAGCTAGAAATGGTCTGGTTGAAGCAGTCCAGAATATAGTTTGGAAGTTTTTTTGATAACGCTCTGTAAATCCATAGAGCTGCATTTCTGTTCCTTCTGAGGTGTAAGGAAACCCATCCAACTGCAGCATAAAGAGAGCAATGATGGGTATTAGATGGCAGATCTGTTATGAACCTTATTGCTCTATGGTATAAGGTATCCAACTTGTGTAGGTAGGAGATGGGGCAGTGACTATAAAGGAAGTCTGCATAGTCAATAACTGAGAGAAAAATGGCCTGGACTAACCTCATCTTTGAATCTCTGTTTAGGAAGGGTTTTAATCTATAGAAAAGGCCAAGCCTTTGGCAAAGCTTTTTTAGCAGTTCTTCTAAATGATGAGTGAAGTCGAGTCTGCTGTCAATCCACACACCTAGGTATTTGAAATTTTCTACATATTCCAGATTTTCTCCAAGTATAGTGCATAGCTGGGGGAGAATGACTGAAGAGGAGGTGCTGGTGGAGCTTTGATTTATGAACATCATTGCTTTAGTTTCCTTTGCACTTAACAGAAGCTTTTTCTCAAGTAGCTGATATTGTAACAAGGAGAATTCTGTTGTTAGGATTTCACGGGCAGCTGCAGAAGAAGGGTTGCTGACATACAAAACAGTGTCATCAGCATAGAGGTGTACAGAGGATTTGGTGAGGGTTGAATCAATATTATTTATATAGATGGCAAAAAGGATAGGACCCAGGATAGAACCTTGGGAGACTCCTCTTAACAGTGGTTTTAATGGGGATAGGTCACTTTCAGCTTTTACCTGCTGTGACCTACCGGTAAGATAACACCTGAACCACTTAAGGGAGGGTGGATCTAGGCCAATGGAGTGCAAGGATGATAGTAGAAGCTCATGGTCCACAGTGTCGAATGCTTTGCTCAGGTCCAGAAATACTGCACAGACATTATTCTTTTTATCTAATTCAGTTTGCCAGTCATTTGTGACCTTGGCTAGTGCAGTGATAGTGCTATGCTTGGCCCTGAATCCAGATTGAGCTGGATTCAAGAGGTTTGCATCGTCAAGATATTCCCTTAACTGGGTACTCACTAATTTCTCCAGCATCTTGGCTAGCACTGGTAGAATGGAAATGGGCCTGTAATTATTAAGGTCCGTAGGGTCCCCTGATTTTAGAAGGGGAACCACTTGGGCTGTCTTCCACAGTGTTGGAATAGAACCAGAGTTTAGAGATAGGTTAAAGAGATGTGTTAGGGGGACTGCAAGTGCATGGGATGCAATCTTTAGAAAGTAGGGGTCCAGAGAGTCTGCCTCTGTGCTTTTTTTGATATCCAGCTGCCATAGTAGGTCCTCTACTTGCTTCAACAGTACAGATTTGAAGCTGTTTGGCTAAAGCCATTACAGTGTCCCATCTAGATTTCTGATATCTAGCAGTATAGGCCATATAATTGTCCTGCCTGAGTCCCAAGGATGCTGCCATGTACTGTTTCTTTGCCATGGCATCAATCCTCCTAGAGTCCTTATCTGAGGGGTGTGAAGCCAAGGGTATATGTGGCTTATCACAGGCAGCAGCCTGCACTACCCCAACATGGCTGCATTGCTGGGTAAGGAACTCTGTATCCGAGCCTGAAAGAGTATACCTCTTGTCCATTCTCTTATCCACAGGAGGTATAGAATTAGGAGTCTTTAAAATCTTCATTGTCTGTTTCCCAAAAGACTTGTGAAGGGGAATAGACAGCCTCCTGGACTCTGGGATCTCCATCATTTCAACATAGTCAGGCTCCTCCTGGTCATCCACAGCTTCTTCCATAGGAAGCTGAAGGGTTTCAGACACTTTCTTGTAAAACATGAAATGGGAGGGGGACTCAGAAAGCCTAGGAGGAGACACTCCTGAAGATCTGTCTGGGGAGATGTCCGGGTCAATGGGCATATCCAGACTTTCATAATCACATTCACTTTCCTCATACTCTCCTTCCTGCTCCTCCGGTTCATAAAATTCCTCCAAATCATAATCCGGAACCGGCCAAACCAAGCGCCTTCCTGATGGTGCCGGTTCGGTCGGAACCGGGGATAGCGACTGAACAATTTTTATCGCTTTGGCTATTTCATCAGCGGTTGGAGAAGAAACTTTTGGATCCACACCGGCTGATTTATCCCTTCTTGTTCTCTTAACTGAAACCGACTCCTCGGAATCGGTTCTCCTTTTGCCCAAAGAAGTTTCGCCCTGGTCAGAGGGCACTCCTGGTTTGGTTTGAACTGAACCGGGATGGCCATCTGGGTCAGCGGACTTTTTGGCCTCCCTTTCCCTGAGCCTACCAACTCTCTTTTCTAGGGTAGCTGCAGGAAAATTTTTACAAATCTGGCAGTCTGAATCGAGGTGGTCAAACCCCAGACAATAAACACAGGTGGTGTGGGGGTCAGCCTTAGCAAAGACTTCCCCACACACACTACAGTGTTGAAACCCAGTGGGCCCGGTTTTTCTTTTGGGTTTCTCAGACATGGCCAGTCCTAAACAAAACTTACCCTTTTAATGGCAATCCAGCCAGGTGAGCACTCTTATCGGTTCCTGACGTGTTGCGAGTCGTGGAAAAAAACGTAATAAAATCCGTTTTTTTTAGAACCGATAAGAACCGGTAACCACACTCTAAAAGTAGAAATAAAGATTTTTAAACCACCTGATCGGTTCAAACCAAACCGATGAAACGTTTACAAGTTCCACACAGAATAGAAAAACAATATAAACCTATCTAGTACTCACAAATACCACAGACAGAGACTGAACCGATAGGTTGCGGTTTAAATACGGTTGAAAACCGAGAAAAACGGTACTTTAACCGACAAATTGAACCGCGCAAAGGAGAAATCACTGGAGCGACTGTTCAGTGAGGCGGAGTAAAGAATCTGACGGTTTGAGTTCAAACAGCAACAGACAGAGTCTCAACCGAGCTCAAGCTCAGCGTTCCATGCCTGGCATGGAAAGTTAACTGTTTCATCTCCGGGGCAGTTCGAAGGTTGGACCTCACTGCAATTTGTCAGAATACAGCAAGACTTCATGTTGTTTGAAAAAAGAAAGAAAATGTCATCTTTCCCCAGGGCAAAGTGGGAGGGACACTCCACAGGTGCTATGTGGCCCATGGCCAGTAGCTTTGGCTTGAACTGTGGCAGTAACCGCCCATTTTATTATAGATTGAGGGAGTGCTCCCAACCAACTGGAGCACTCCTTTCCCCTGTGCGTGAGGCAGTCTTATTCTGTGAAGAGTGTCTCACACGCAGATGCCCAGCAAACGGGCACGTTCTGGGACAGTTGTTTTTTTTTTTAAATATATTATTGATCACCTCATTAATAAAATACTAATATGTTCTCTATTGTTACTCTCTGGGTTGTTGAAAATGAGTGCTCATTTGTTTTCAGCTTGAGCCAGAACAGCTCAGCTTCACGTCACTGTTCTCGCTCAGTTGAAGGCACATGACACCGCTCGTTTTCAGCAATGAGTGGCTCAGAGGGATGTATTAACACATAAAAGAGGATGCTTTTTAGCCACTGAAGTAGGAGGGATTCAAAGTAGGACTAGGGAGGAATCAAGGGTTATTTCTGGTGGGGAAAACTGTTCCGCAAAAATTCAAAACTTGGTCACAGAAAATGGTAAAGGCTGGGCAGGACCACAGGATATATGATAAGGACCCTGAATCCTGGTTACATCTCCAGCAAGTGTCGCTGTTAAGGGACTCCTGGTGAGTGGAGGACTTGAGGTGTCCTGTACCACCTGTGGAGAATCTAATTGGGTGAGATGTGTTTTTATGTCCCTGCATGATGTGTTCGCTAGGTACCATGCTGTGCAACATTCGTGGTTTTGATATCAACCCAAAGCTCTTTCAGCCAGGAGGTTTGAATTTTGTTTTCTGCTGCTGGGGCATCATCCCCGAGTTGTTTATAGATCAAATTGGACACCCTATTATGCCCAGCAAGACAAATTTCCATATGGTGTGAAATATTGCCCCTTTCCTGGTCTTTAAATCTGGAGGAAAGCCAAGACCTTAACTGAAGGAAAAGTCAGAGGTACCTCTTAGGGACATGACAGAGTGGAGGTAGGATTGATTTGGGGGGTATAAATGTTGTATAAAGACTATACCCACTTTCTTCCATCTACTCTCAGATATGGGTGTGTTCAAGTTTGAGGAAGTTATTGTCTCAGGGTGGTGCACGTCTAAGTGGTAATTCCAGCCAGTGAAGAGACAAAGACACTTTATGCCAGTACTTACTAGACACTTAAATGGTTGCATGGTTTTGGGGTGTCAGTTGCGTGCAATATAGTACTACCCTGGGGGAGATGTGTGCAATATAGTACTACCCTGGGGGAGATGTGTGCAATATAGTACTACCCTGGGGGAGATGTGCAATATTGTACTACCCTGGGGGAGATGTGTGCAATATAGTACTACCCTGGGGGAGATGTGTGCAATATAGTACTACCCTGGGGGAGATGTGTGCAATACAGTACTACCCTGGGGGAGATGTGTGCAATATAGTACTAGCCTGGGGGAGATGTGTGCAATATAGTACTACCCTGGGGGAGATGTGTGCAATATAGTACTACCCTGGGGGAGATGTGTGCAATATAGTACTAGCCTGGGGGAGATGTGTGCAATATAGTACTACCCTGGGGGAGATCCCTTTGCAAATATGCCTTTCCATAGCCACCCACAGAGGCATGTTAGCTGACGGCTGGGCAAACCATTTTAGTGTTTGTGCAGCCGCAAATGCGACGTGATAGCAGGAGGAAGTTAAGGAGTCCCCAACCCCTCGGGACTAGTGCTGCCTCAGTTTTGCTCTGCTAAGTCTAGGAGGTCTCCCATCCCAAAGGAAGGAGTCCAGCTTTGAGTCTCGTGAGTGGGGATCTTAACTGGGAGATGAGAGAGTAGGTGAAGTACTTTTGGGGCTAGTACCATTTTGATGGCTGCTATTTTACCAGCTAGTGACAGGTGGAGAAGTTTCCATATCTGAAGATCCACCATGAGGGACTCCAGGAGGGGAGCAAAGTTGGCCCTACAGATGTCTTGAGGTGTGTAGGTAAGCTGGATATCCCAGGTATGTAATGCCCGACTCACACCATTGCCGGGGGGGTCCTCACTAGGGTTTGCTGAGTACAGCGCAAGTTCAGCGGCAAGACCTCCAGCTTTAAAATGGTTAATATGTAGTCCAGAGGCATGAGGGAAGTCCTGCAGTAATTCCTGAAAGGGTAAGATGACTCTGGGTACATCAGTTAGTACTATCAAAACATCATCGTTATGCAATAGGGCTCTATGCTCTCCCACCGACGTTGGAATACCATATATATACACGGATTAGTTCTCAGGGAGATTGCCAGTGGCTCTATAGTGACAAACAAAAGCATGGGTGGAAGAGGACAACCCTGTCTTCTGTCCCTTTGTAGTAGGAAGTGGACTAATATTGTACTATTGTTCAGTACCCTAGAATGGGAGTACAGTGTCCTCACAGCTTGTAGGAAAAGGGTCCGAATCCCATGCATTGCATCACCTCGAAGAGATAACACCATTCCATGGAGTTAAACGGCTTTTTTGAAGTCAATGGTTTGCTTTGCTGATGGTGCGGTAAGGGAGGCTGCAAGATACTGTAGATTCAAGATAGAGTGCAGGTGGTCGGTGGCCGTTCTCCCCTTCACAAACCCGACCTGTAAGGGGTGTATTAAGAATTGGAGGAGGGAGATGACCCAATGGCGTAGAGAACTGAGGCATCTAACGCCTTACCTCTTGCCATGCTGGCAACCTGGGGTCAGGAATGAGTTCCAGTTACCGGGAGTTTTCCAGGGGGAGAGAGGATTGAGTGTCTGGAGGACAGCTCTCCTCCCCCAGGGTGGGGAATCTTGTTGGCTCAGCACTTGGCTGCCCCTGGGTGGAGGCCTGGAGATAGCGTCAGCAGTTTGAGCGGCACAGAGGGAAGGGCTGCAGTTTCGTAGCATGTGCATGCCACCACATGCACACACTTACATGACGCCATGGCTGGGGGAAGGAATATGGGAGAAAATGGAAAATTGTTTGGCGCGGGCTTCATGAAGCCCTGCCAACCTACCTCCGTATTCATGCTGTTACCCAGTCTTTGGCCCAGCAATCTGGATGGCAGTCTATGAGTGGGGGAGAGGATGGCCTTCCCCTTCCCAGCCCCACCATGGGGGGGGGGGGCAATCCATAGGGGGGATCTAGGGCTCAGAGACCAGGAGAGACAGGTGCTGGGCGAGAGGAGATCGAGACAGGACTGAGAACCTGCTCATGCTGACCAAGCAGATAAAAAGCTTTATAACAAAAAAAAAGAAGAAGAATTGCAGGAGGGGTTCAAGCCTTCCTGCTAGGATCTTAGCTAGCACCTTCATGTCGGCGTTAAGAAAATTGGGTGACAGCTACTTGGTTGAGAGGTCTACTTCCCTTTCTTGGGGAGAACTGTAATAACAACTTCAGACAGTCTGTGGAAGGGTGCCCTTATTTAGTGTTTCCTGAAATACCTTTAGTAACAGTGGAAAAATCTCGTCCGTCATACCTTGGTAGAGGTCTATCGATAGCATGTCACCTCCTTGAGATTTATTCTCATGCATGGCTATTATTGCCATCTTGACTTCTTCTAGGGAGATCAGGGCCTCTAGGTGGTTAAGAAATTTGATGGGGGGGTGAATTTGTGACAGGTGTATAGGCAAGGCAAGGCAAATTTTATTGAAAGACGCCCATCCCGGAGGCTCTGGGCACCGTACATATTAAAAGAAATTCCATATACATAGAAATATAAAAAGAAATAAATAATACACTTATAAACATCAATACACATCATTAAATTTAAAATAATACCCACTAGGAAGTTCTTAATTTTGCTGTTAGTGGGGGGAGAGGAGGAGCGGTAGAGCTTGGTGTAAAAATCTTTCATTACTCTACTGAGATCTTTGGGTGGAGTGTGTAAGCAGCCTACATGGTTGTGTAGTCCTGGAATGTGTCTTTCTGCTCATTTTTTGCATAGTCTGTAAGATAGGATCTTACTGGTTCGCTCTCCTCCTTCTCAGATTTTTGTGATGGAGTCCAAGTAGGGTAAGCTCGATTTTGTGGGAGTAGAACAGATTAAGTCGGTCCTGTAGTTGGATGACATGTC
Source organism: Neoceratodus forsteri (assembly GCA_016271365.2). NCBI lineage: Eukaryota > Metazoa > Chordata > Ceratodontiformes > Ceratodontidae > Neoceratodus > Neoceratodus forsteri. Next base: position 58,255,384 of record JADMNL010000036.1, on the reverse strand, counting down.
GTGGGTCTTGTTATACTATCGATGCAGCTCCAATTGCGGTATTACGAGAAAGAACATTGAACTCATGTCACACGCAGTGCTTCAGCTGAGCACGAGACGGCTTTTACTATAACTGTTGCGTACAGTAAATGCCAGCTGGCTCTTCAGCTAATGAAACCACAACACTAACAAAACCAAGAAAAAAAATCTAATTGAGGAGAGAAACAGACTCGGATCCATATCCTACAAAAACTAACAGACAGGGGACTGGGATTTCTCAGCTATAATACCATCTCAAAAGTTCTGTGGACATGTTTGAACTTTTCAAGCTTCACTCTCAAGGTTAACATGTCCCCAGAACATCTCAATAGTATTACAGCCTCATAACAAACAGTCCCCTATATATTATTCTATTTATATACATCGAAAACCCACTAAAGAAGTGGGACAAGAAGGATGGGATAGTTAGGCTTAAAAAGGGGGATGCATAGGTGGAGGAGGAAGGAAACGAGGTGCAGGTATTGAACGATTACTTCTGCTCTGTCTTTACTAGGGAAAAAGGAGGGCCACTGCCATGGAGGGTGGGAGAGCAGGCGAGAGAGGGGGAAAGGCACACAGACACAGTGACAGAAGTGGACAGTGTGAGGGAGGGGCTGCTGGTGTAGAAAGCAGACAAGTCCCTAGGACTGGACGGCATACACCCAAGGGTGCTATGGGAGCTGGTGGAGGAGTTTGCAGGGCCACTGGTGAGCTTTTTCAGTAGTTCTCTGGAGTCAGGCATGGTGCTGCAGGACTGGAGAATGGCACTTGTGGTGCCTCTCCACAACAGCAGACCCAGGGATGACCCAGGGAACTATAGGCTGGCCAGTCTTGACCTCAATAGTGCAGATTCACGGAGACCATATTTAAGGAGAGGCTGGCAAGGTACATGGAAGAGAATGGTCTCCAGGATGGGAGGCAGCATGGATTTGTGGGAGGAAGATCATACCAAATGAACCCCAATTGACTTCTTTGACTGGGTCACCAGGACGGTGGCAGACATTTATCTGGACTTCAGTAAGGCCTTCAGCTCAATAACCCACAAAAGGCTGATCAGGAAACTGGTGGATCTAGCGGTTGGGGAGAAAATGACCAGGTGGGTAGAAAGCTGGCTTAGGGACAGAACCCAGAGAGTGGTGGTGGGGGGAGAGTTATCCAGCACCAGGGAAGTCACCAGGGGGCCCACAGGACTCGGTGCTGGGGCCACTGTTGTTCAGTGTCTTCATAAATGGCATTGGGGAGGGCACTAAGGGCAAGATGTGCCAGTTTGTGAATAATACCAAACTCTTTGGGAAGGTGGCTACCGTGACGAGGATACAGAACCTGTGGGAAGACCTCAGAAAACTTGAAAGATAGTCAGGGATCTGGCAACTTGGCTTCAATGCCAAGAAATGCAAAGCTGTGCACATTGGAGCCAGGAACCTTAGGACCAGGGGTGGTGATTACTAATGACCTGAAGCACTCCTTGCAGTGCAAAAAGTCAGTAGCAAGTGCAAACAGGGGATGTTGGGGTGTGTACCCAGGGGAATCAGCAGTAGGTGGAGCGAGGTCATACTACTCTTGTACAGGTTGCTGGTGAGAACGCATCTAGAATATGGGGTAAGATACTGGTGTCCATACCTTAAGAAGGACATCTGTTTGCTGGAGAGCATCCAAAGGAGGGCAATCAAGATGATCGTGGGTCAGCAGGGGAAGTCTTGCAAGGTGAGGCTGGGAGCCCTGAAAATGTACTCCCTGGAGAGGGGAGGGGAGAGAGAGAGAGGGGGAGGGGGGGGGAGATTATGATAGAGACCTTCAAATACTTGAAGGTGATAAATAGAGTGGATAGGAGAGGCCTCTTCAAGCTAAGAGACAACTGAACCATGAGAGGGCACAGTCCGAGGCTGAGGAAGGGGTTAGGAGGGATGTTAGAAGGCATTTCTTTACAGAGAGAGTGGTAGCCAAATGGAATGTGCAGCCGGAGGATGTGGTCTCAGAGGAGACAGTGGATGGCTTTAAGAGGGCCTGGGATAGGCATAAGGTGAAGCCATAGGGTTGCAGACAGGGAGGGAGTGAAGAAGGGGGGGGGCGCAGAATCAATAGCATAAGTTAAGGACCTTGCAATAATGAGCAGACTAGATAGATCAAATGGCCTTCTACTGACTCTTTCATATGTTCGTATGTAAAATGTCTCAGCAGTATTGAAAAGCCCATAAGGGTCATATCAGCAATACAAGAGGGATGTCAGAGGAAAGGCTTAAGATCCCATTGGTCATTTAAGCCACAGGGTTTCTTGCTCTGTAAAGAATAGTTACATACCATAATAACAGATCTTCAATAAAAACGCATCCATTGAGCCACATCAGGGAACTGTAAGCCATCAGCATCAAGATCACCCAGAAACGTTTTGCTGGCCAGGGTCACCCACGTCGATGCACCTATGTAATGTCGGTGTCCCCGGCATGCCTCAGTTCCCTTGCTGGAAACAAGCTTGGAAGATCACCGGACTGGCAGGAACCAAAGCAACCAGGACCAAACCAGGCACACAGCAGAGGATATGGAAACTTGAGTACAGATTCTGTAAAGGCAGAGGAGAAAAAAGCCTGCAACAGCAGGCAGTACAGTCATCCATCACCTGACAAGGGAGGGGAGGCGGGAAGGAGAGCAGTGGCTCAGTGGAGGAGATTCCCTCGAAGATCTACTGTTATGGTAGGTAAGTGTTCCATCTTCTTCAAGGATATCTCCCTCCATTGAGCCACATCAAGGAACGATTCCCACGAGGGAGGACAGCAGGACATACTGATCCTGAATGAGGAGGCCTTGTAGAACACTGATGCCAAAGCTGGCATGTCTACAAGAGACAATGTCTAGACTGTAGTTGTTAGTGAATATATGAACAGTACTGCAAGTGGCAGCAGCACAAATGTCCGCAATGGACACATTCTAAAAACAAGCCACTGAGGTAGCCACCCCTTGGGTGAAATGAGCATGGACAGGACTAGAAAGCTACTTACTGCGCCTGGTAACAAAACAAGCAGTTGGCTAGCCATTTGGACAGGGCTTGTTTAGAAACTGGTGCACTCACCATTTGGAGGGTAAAAACAATAAACAGTTGAGAGGATTTTCTACAATCCCTAGTATGATCTAGGTACCAACGCAGCATCCTATGGACATCCAGTGTAGGTGAACAATGCTCCTCCACTATCTGTGGAAGAGAAAAAGTAAACAGGAAGGCCTATGGTCTGATTTAGAGTTCTCTCAGACACAACCTTCAGAAGAAAAAGAGAATTGGTGCGTAATGTGACCCTATCCTTGTGAAAAATAATAAACACAGGATCTGTGACCAGAGCCTGTAACTCCGAGATGTGCCTAGCAGATGCCAGAGAAACAATGTCTTCCAAGTGAGTAAGTGCATCTCGCAAGTAGCTGCAGGTTTAAAGGGAGGCATGGTAGGGACCTCTAGCACCAAATTAAAGTCTCGCACTGGAACCGGATCTCAGACTGGGTGTGTGTGTGCAAAAGGAGGATGCCCCTTAGGAATCTCCATGAAACCTCCAGCTGGGCTACTGTCTTACCATCAGATAGGGCATGAAAGGTCAATAAAGTGGCCATGTGGACCTTTAGGGAGGGATACCTCAAGTCTTGCATCCTTGAGGGACAGTAAGTAGTCCAGAATTTTAGGAGCTGGATGTGTAAAGGGACTCAGTGCCTATCCAGTACACCAGACTGTAAAAAGTTTTCATTTTTGTGAACAAGTGTACGGGATAGACAGCTTTCTAGCTGTCAAGAGCACATCAGTCACTGCCAGGATAACCCCAAAGTGGGAAACCTCTACATCCTCAGAAGCCATGAATGAAGGTGCAGGGATTAAAAGATCGGGAGGCATCAGAGCACCCTGCTCCTGTGTCAGGAGTCTGGCCTGCAAGGAGAGCAGGACAGGAGGTTCTACCTCCAATTATTGGAGAAGTCAGAAATAGTTAAAAGCTTTACCTAACTGGGTTTGGTAATTAGTTATAATGGGTCATGGACAGTGCGTTTTAAGTATGTTGTTGCTAAAGCACAACAGAATAACCTTGGCCTAGTTGCCTTTTCAAGGCGATATGGCCAGAACTGTCAAAAAGCACTATTACTGCCCTTAATGGGAAAATTAAATCTCACATTACATATGGTGCCAAAATCTGGGACTCAGGATATTTAGATCAATAATATTCTGGAACCCAAGGTTAATAAATTTTATAAAACTATATTAGGTTTGCCAAAGGGAGTAAATTCTGCAGCTATTAGGGCAGAGATTGGACAGATTCCTGTAAGACATCTTGCAATGGAGAGAGCTGTTGTTTACTGGATTAAACTAATGTTAAATCATGATAATCTACTACTAAGAATTGTATATGATGAACTACTACAATATATGGCTAGAAGTTTTCTCCAATCTCAAGTAAAATAATTACCAGCATTATTTTTCCATTTGGTCTAGCAACCATTCGTATGGAGTGTTATTACACCCCTTTAGAGATAATCAAGCCCAAAGTTAAATTACGGATAAGAGATACTGCCAAACAATCTGATTATTGCAGAATTAAAGTCAATGAAGATTAGCTGTTGGCATCAAACAAAGTCATACATTTGAGAAATATCTTCCAATTATCAAAGATTCAAAGGAGAGAAGAACTCTCTCACTATTTAGCTTTGCATACTGTAATAACACCATCTTAAAGGCTATTTATCAAAATGGTGATGTGTTAACCATTTCAGATGTAAACATGGTTTGTGTTTTATTTCTCTTACATGTGTATTAATCCTCTGTTCACTGCATACATAGTGCTATAAGAAAGAAGTTTTGGGGAAATATTTTTGGAAACCCGAGTTATAAACCATCAAATTGTACAAGATTCTTATCTGAGTCACCTGATGTACTATTGTTTTTAGTTTTCAAAAGAATATTTGATAAATATGTGGATACGGTGATACATGAATTTTGTAATGGAATGAACTTTCCCATCAATAAAAAATGAAGTGAACTATTGGAGAAACGGAAAACAAATTTGTCTGGTCCTGTAAGGGGCCACCAAAATCAGGGTGGCATGCTTCGCCCACAGTTTTCCCAGAAACCTCTGTATTAGAGGGAGTGAGAAAAAACATACAGAAACCTCTCTCTCCAAGAGATGGCAATATGTCTCACCAAAAACCTCTAGGCCCTTCAATGAGTAAGCAGAAACGCAGCAGTTCTGTGTTGGATGGAGATGCAAACAGGTGTATGTCTGGATGACTATTTTTTGAACAGGCCGTCCATGACGGAGTCTGAGAGTTCCCATTCGTGGCAGAGTGAACTGGCTCAACTGAGGTGATTCACAATTGTGTTCAGGATCATGGGGAGGAGCACCGCTGACAGAACTATGTCATGTTCCACTGCCCAGTGCCAAACTCTCAGTGCTTCTCTGCAGAGAGCATATGAAAAAACGACACCATGTCGACTGATGTAATACATCACCGACATATTATCTGTGTGAAACAAAAGCTGATTCCCTGGAAGGTGGGTGACAAATGCCTACAGACCACGCAGAACAGCTCACATCTCCAGAGTGTTGCTGTGAAGCACTGTAGCCACAGGGTCTAACTGGCCCTGGTTTCTGAATGGGCCTAGATGTGCCCCCCCATCCTTGAGACATCTGTTGTCATAACCAGCAGGGGAGCCAGCTGCAGGAATGGCAACCCCTTCTCCAGACTGGATCTGTCTGGCCACCAGAAGAGGGAACAATGGAGAGAAGGACTGATGTGTATGAGGCTCTCTAACTTGTCCAAGTGCTGAGCCCACTGCATCCTGAGAAACCACTGTAGGAATTCTCATATGGAAGTAGGCCAGCAAAGCTGTCAGGATGGCAGTGGCCATCAGACTGATCGTCTTAAGAGACAAAAGGCAGACGCATAATCCCCAGAGGTTACCAGCTGTGCCTGTTCCACTAGTGCTGTGGCACAGTCCGATGTCCAAGACCCGAGTGCAGAATGACTGAAAAGTATTGGAGCCATTGGCAGGGGATAAGGACTGATTTTGGCTCACTGACCAATGGCACGGGGTCATGATGTTGCAAGACATTATGCTACAGCAATGTACCACGCTGCCAGTACAGCGCAATTTATTGCCAGCGACATACAGTATGTCTGTTTTGCAGGGGGCTCTACACCCCACACCTCCTGTTATGGGGGGGCTGCACCCCAAACCCCCCAAATTAAAATAACCAACTCCAGGGGAGGGGGGAGTTAACAAATTAAAAAATTCCATGCGTCTGGGACTGAGAATCGAAACCTGGTCCACACATGCACTGCCTCCCTTGCTGCTTGTGACTCATCCCATTGAGCCATGGCAGCTTCTCACTGGCCGTTTGTCCCAGCAGAGGTCTTATCCTCTTGCCTGGGAAGAGTGAGAGGGTGCAATACCATGCATATATCCTTTCGCGGTTTTGCATCCTCTCACTCTTCCCTGCCGCGCTGTTCCTGTTGCATGGTTTTGACATGTGCTGTAGAGCATACGAGATAGTGACCCAGTAGGCTGACCAGTATGCCCAGTTGGTTGAACAAGTGTCTGGTCTGAAACAGTGTATACACCATTGTTGCCCGTGATGGGGCCTTTAATATCCAGTCATCGATATACAGGAAAACATACAGACCCTCCCTGTGAAGAGCCGCCTCTATTGCTGCAAACACTTTGGTAAGACACGTAGTACAGAGCATAAACCAAATGGCAAAGCACGAAACTGGTAGTGAGAGCCCTGAAGCATGAATCGCAGATACTTTGTGAGAGGTCCAGATCTTGATGTGAAGGTAAGTATCCTTCATGTCCAGTGTGACTATTCAGTCCCTTTTTAACAGTAGGGGCAACAGAGACTGGAAGGACACCATTCTGAACTTCATGTAGTCTATGTACCTTAGATCTAGTACAGACCGTAGATCCCTTAGATCTAGTACAGACCATAGATCCCTTAGATCTAGTACAGACCGTAGATCTCCTGCCCCCTTTGGAACCAGGAAGTACCAGGAGTAAAAACCTTATTTTTGCCACCAGGACAAATTCCACAGCCTTTTTGTGGAGGAGAGATTGAACCTCCTCCAGCGGAAGGGCAAGATGTACCAGAGGATATCAGTTTAGCAAAGGGGGAGTAACTGGAAGAACAGTAAGGAGCTCTAAGGCATGTCTGTGCTGAACCACCTCTAGAACCCAAGCATCTGTACTAATCTCCCTCCGTTTTTCTAGAAAGAGGGAGATATGGCTTCCCACCAAAACCTCTTGAAACAGTGAGGCCAGAGGCAAGGGAGGGGAGACAGAAGGTGCAGGGGGAGGCAGGATGCCAGTAACTGTCTGACTTTTTGTAAGTCCGGCATGGGCATCAGGGGCAGATTTGCAGCGTGGGAGGTAGACGGTTGAGGCATCTGTGATCCACGGCTGCAACCTCTGGAATACCCTTTGTCAGGAAGGGTACAGGACCTATGAAAAGAACCATGATCACTTCCTTTCAGTTTGAGGTTCAGAGTGTGCAAAGATGTGAGAGTCAGTCATTCTTGAAGTCTGCAGATCCCTTAAAGTATTTTTAACATCAAGGCAAAATAACGGCTTTCCTCTGAAGGGAGCATTCATTATTGACTGTTGTATATCAGAGGAAAAAAACAGTCACCCTAAGCCGGGAGTGGTGTCTAATGCATATGCCTGGGGCAGCAGCTCTGGCAGTAGCATCCAAGGCACCATAGGCTGATCTAGGGAGATGTTTACCAGCTTTTTGGCCATTGGCAATCGCCTGTGGAGCCAATATTTTGTCCTGGCCCTCTGGCAGTTTCTCAACAAGAGTTGCCATAGTCTTTCAAAAAGACAATTCTGATATTTAATCATATAAGCCTGATAGTTTGCAATTCTTAAGCCTCGGTAGCTGAGGCACAAGTCCTCTTACCCATGACATCCAACTTCCATGACTCCTTATCAGGAGACAGGAATCTCAAATCTTTAGGTACTTTAGATCCATCATGATCTGCCATTATTACCACAGAGTCAGTTTCAAGCTGTGATGAATAATATGGTTTAGCAGTAGGGGCAGGATATGGTTTATCCACCTTCCTGTGAAATGCAGGCAGCTGTGCAGGCCTATCCCAGGCTTCCAATGTAGCCTCCTCTAGAGCAGAGTATACTGGAAGGATAATCACCATAGAAGAGGCTGACACTTCTAAGTACTCATAACGACTTATCTTGGAAGAATCCTCTTCCTAATGTTTGGAACCTCAGTTTGTCCTGTACCTGTTTAAGGAAGTCCTGAAATGAAGCATCTGCAGGGGAAGATCTTAGTGTATTCACCAAGCTTCCTTCAGCGCAGGAGGACAGAGTGGAGATTTATCCAATCACATCTATAATTTCCTCTTCTCCTTCTATGGTTTCCTCCTCCTCCGCTTCGTATTCTGGATTATATTCCATCTCATCATCAGCATCCACTGTTAGAGGTATAGGGTCAACAGCATGAGGAGGAACAGGAGGCAACACCAATGATGGGTGACCCATTGATGGCGGCTCATCTGAGCCCATCATAGAAGCAGGGGCTAAATATAGAAGTGTTGATGGGAAAAACGTTGACAGACTAGCCAGAGGTGCCAATGATGCACGTGTCAACTACAGCGTTAATGTGTGCTGGAACAGCTCTGACATTGTTTAGTACAAAGCTTTGATGTCATTGGATCCTGAAAGGGTCATCGATGGCCGAGACATCAATGGGACAGTACTTGCAGTAGAGTAGGCTGCAAGTCTCTGGGGAGGACGAGCTGACTCCAGACCCCAACCTTGATGTGTGTAAGACAGCTGGGGAAGGGGCAGGAGCTACGGTCATAACCAGGGTCCCATCTTTTTCAACCGACTTACGTTGTCTAAGTGGTGAACAGGAGTGGTCAAGAGCAGCTTCTTTTTCCTTTCTGTGCTTCTGTTTGTCTGCATGGCAGTTTTTATCTGCCAACTTTGATGGTTTATCTTTTTTCTTCAAATCTGTATCAGCTGCCATCGACCACAGTGATCAACGGGCCGACAGCGAGCCGGGAACAGAAGGGGTGACAACGGTGAAGCCACTTTCACTACAGCCTGTTTCTCCATTTCTTGAATTGGAAGAAAGTTTTCTAAAGCTTTCCTACGATGTCTCCTGGTTGCCTGGTTTAAGCCTTGGCAGATTTTGCACACTTTACATTGTGATTTGCACTAAGGCAACCAATACAAATAGAGTAGTCATCGTCTTTATAAATTTTAATGTGGCCACAACAGCGGTAGCGGAACAATGTTTTTTTTTGTCTGTTCGCATCATGAAATATATTTAAAATAACAAGCAGAAGTACATAGTGACAGCAACATACTTGCAGAAGTTAGACAGTGTTCTTCTGCAGTGGAGGACTGCTGAGCGTTTGATGACGTAAATGACATAAGAAAGAACTAAGGCATGCTGGAGACGATGTTACATAGGCGCCAATGAGATGCATTGATGTGAGTGGCCCCCGCCTGCAAAACGTTTCTGGGTGGTCCTGACGTCGATGGCTTATATGTCCGTGATGTGGCTCAATGGAGGGAAGATATCCTCAAAGATTATCTTAAAGATACAGCAGTCTTCTTATCCAAGCAACACATTTGCTCAGTTCCCCTCCCTTTTTGGAGGTGCATGACCAATCCAGCCCATAAACTGCATACCAGTGTGGTTAGATCCATATGACTATGCAAAATGGGCATCCACAGTGGTATCCTTCTTGTCACCAGCAATAGATCTGACATTCTCATACATGTATGTTTTAAGGTGTCTCACTGTCCTTCCCACATAAAGAACATTGCACAGACACCACAGCACATAAATACCTAAGGTGGTATCTCATTAAATGATGTCCCTGATTTGGACTCACATCTTCAGTGGGATGGTTTGGATTATTTGCTGGAGGAAATTTCCAATACAACAGAAGCATTATAATGGAATTGGAACATAGCCAGAACACTGGGGAGATGGAACCTAATAAGGCAGACTTTATTATTTTATCCAGCTTAGAAGCCTAACGAGAACATCACAACTCATGACAGCTGGTGGCAGCAGAGGTTGGGGTTTCAAACACAGTTTAGTGAAAATAGGTGGGGGAAAAGGATTAAGGAACATTTTGTTTGAAAGTAAGTCTACCTTTTTTTTTAACACATATTCCATATTTTATTATTATTCTACACAGGGAAAAAGCAAATGGTTTACAAATTTATACTTGTCTAATCAGGAATATATTTTCTTATAGAATTGACAACTTTCCAGTACTTATACATATAAACAATGCAGACTATTCTTATAATCCCAGATTCCTACAGTTGCAGGGGGAAACATTCACCTCAATTTCCTTTACACCCTTTTGCGGGGTTCTAAACCATTATAAAAATAATAGAAAAAGGAAGAACAGTACTTACTGATTTCATTTAAGGTACAATTGCCTTATCTATTCTTGATATGTAGAACACCCAGGGTTGCCACCTCAGCTCAAAGCTTGGCATCCGTCCCATATTTATTTATTTAATTTATTGCAGAATCGGAGAGTACCTTTGAGTCACAGACTCATTTACAAAGGTTCCACGTCACATAGGTTATAAACAGACAGACATTACAGTGATTACAGAGTTAGATCAAAGGGAAAGATACAGTTTGTTTACAGGGAATCAGCTAGTCTAACATTCAAAAATACTAGGGTAACAAAGGAGTAATTTACACAGTTACATATTGTATCATAAGAGCAACTCAGGTTGGACACTTTTGGAGAAAAGGCAGGCAAGGGCCATTGTCATAGAACAAGGAGGAGGTAGAGGGCCAGGGTTCAGTTGCAGTCACAGTGTTGTGAAGACAGGAGATGGTGTGGCATATGATGTGCTATCATTCTTTCTATATAATAAATTTCATTCACCAGGGCTTGCCATTGAATCAAGGTGGGAAGGATATGCCACTTTCCGGTAATCACCTTTTTGGCTGCTGTAATATACAGATATATCATACTTTTATTCGGAAGGGGTATACCTTCATTATCAATATAGAGCAGCACTAATTGTGCTGAAATGACTAGATATGGGGTAAATAATTGGGTCCCAACCTGAATAAATTCCTGCCAGAAAGTAATTATAACAGGGCACTGTGTCAGTGGCTCAGTAGGTAGCACACTCGCCTCTGAGGCCGGGAGATCAGAGGGCTGTGGGTTCAGTTCCCACATCTGGCACTTGGGTTACTATCCCAATACTGACACTGTAGTGCAATATGAGGGGGTGCTGCACTTCCGAGGTGACATCTTTCGGATGAGACATTAAACCGAGGTCCCATCTTCCTGGATTGGTGGTAGTTCAGGTGGATGTTAGAGATCCCATGGCACTTATCGAAAAAGAGTAGGGGAATTTTTTATTATAATAACATCAAAACAAATAATTTCAAACAGTATAGAATCACACAAATCAATATATCAAGCATACAGTTAAGGAAAGAACAAAGCATTTGACATACAAATAATAAAAATAAAAATAATAAAAACAACAAAATTTGAAGAAATCCTCGTCCAAAAAATAAAAACCATATCAAATCATATAAGGGAAATCATAGTTACTAAAAGAAATTGAAATGAGATCAGAATTGTTTCTTGCATACCGCTCAGGAACCACAAATACTGTAATTAGCCCCCCCCAAACATAAGAAAAGAGGAAGTATTCATTCTGGTTAACCCACAATTCTATCATACGATTCAAAGATATACAAAATATGATGCAACCAAAAAAATTGTGAAAGTAATTAAAACTGTGCACATCAAAGATTCAAAACCTATATACAATATAAAGACAGACTTCAAGAGCCTATACTTCCATTACCAAAATACTGTAACCAGTCTTATAATCTTGAAAGATATATCGTCAACTCACCTCCTTAATTCATTTATATTTAATGAAGTAAGTCAATCCCTTCCACCAGTTATCAACTTGCCTGGTGGACGCAAAGGCAACATCTGTCAAATATACCCTCTTCAGAGCCCTACTTATCAAGCAACATACTATTTCAACTGGCATTAGTTTCTGATATATCACCCATTGGCATCTGACCTGCCACAAGTAATATATCATTGCACAGCATAATATCTGTAAGGTCCCATTATCATACTTCGACTGTAAATGAGCAAATTGACCCAAAACCAAAATGTTATCATCCAGTGTACCTAACCACATCATGTTCCACTGGTCCACTAGGAATTTCCAAAGAGACTGAGCATAAGAACAGTCAAATAAAAAATGTTCCATCGTTTCTTCTATATTAATACATTGTAAATAAGGACAATTTTGTTCTGAATGAGCCTTATATTTTGCGTTTCCCCTAACCCCAATCCTACCATATATTGACAACCATATAAGTTCCCACATATAAGGAGGTAACCTCGAATTATTTAACCGTTGGAGCACCAATTTAATATTTTGTGACGGACAATTCTTAAAAGCAGGTTCACTATGATATAATTGCAGCATTACCTTGTTATATAGCATTTTCCCTGAACATTCCCGGATACAGTTCTCAGATAATTGCCATTTGTGCAATTTTTTGACAATGGGTAAAAAAAACTTAGGAATACATAAAGTGGGAACCGGTTTAGGGGAAGCAATCACCAAGCCTGAAAGTACCTATATAATATTGTAGAAAGTAGTTTCCCATCATTCTTAGGATGCAATCCCATACATCCTTAAAATTTGAGGAAATAAACAATGTTGAGAAAGAATAATTGGATCAACCATACCCAAACCCCACTCTGTTTTGATAAATATGTATAGTGACGCTTTAATAGGATTAAGCCTATTTCCATATCATTTGAAAAATAAGCTATATAGTTTAGTTTCTAAATTAATTGGAATTGGAAATATATGAGCAACATATAATAACATAGGCAAAATAAATTTTTAGAACTACGACCCTCTGTAATTTGGGTAATTCCAATGTTTCCATATGTTCACCTTACTTTCAACAGCACACAACCTTTTCCCAATTCAAAGAAGGTACATTCTGAGGTCCATACCACAGCCCAAGTATCTTAATTGGTTCAGAAGAAATATATATTCCTGAAAAATAAAGGCTCAGGAACTTGTACCCTAACAAACAATCCTCTACTTTTAGAGGATTAAGCTGTGAATTAGAAATACCAGAATACTTCATTATTGAGTCTAAAAAAAGTACAATTTGATCATAACGTTGAAAAAATAAGCACAGATCATCAGCATAAGCCTGAACCCTCACTTCCTGAAACAAAGGAGGTGCAGAAATCCCATCCCAAATTGAAATTTGTGATAAATACTGAATCAATATATCTATGGCATAAACATATAATAAAGGGCTCAGGGGGCAGCCCTGCCGCACCCCTGTAGGAATATGAACTCCATCCTCCAATATGGTTTGAAACATAGGTAGTTATATTAGTATCATATATTACCTTAATCCAATGTACAATTGCTAAGGGACCCCATAATGGGTCAATACTAAAATAAAATGGGTGATACACCCTATCGAATGCTTTCCTCTGGTCAACAGACACAATACAGCCAGTTAATTGATAAATATTAACATATTCAATCCAATCTCTAATACATCTGTGTGCTTGAAAGATAGTTTGCCCTGGTAGACCACAAAATTGATTAGGGGATATAACAGTAAGTGCCACGGACTTTAATCTGGAATTCAATATACTCATCAAGAGCTTATAATCCGAATTCAATAAGGTGATTGGTCTCCAATTTTCCAATGGGTATCTATCCCCGGATTTAAATAAAAAAATCAATATACCCTCAGAAAACCATAACGGGAATGTTGCAGAGACAAGAAGAAAATTAAAAACTAATTCCAAACCTGTTGCAAGGGAATCAGGAAAAGCTTTGTATAATTCCAACGTCAACCTGTCAATACCTGGCGATGTTCCAGATTTCAGCCGTTTAATTGCCGTAATAATTTCCTGCTTTGAAATAGGTAAAACTAAAGCCCCCGTATCACCAGAACATACTGGCCTTCCTAATTGTGCCAAGAATTGTTGTATAAGTGAAATGCTAGGTGGAGCCTCAGGCCTATGGGCATCAAAGAAATGTTTAATCATTCGCTGTAATATGTGTTTTTCTGTAATAATATTACCATCATCATCCTTAAGTGCATTAATAGTAGTATTTAATTTATATTTTTTAAAGGCCTCATAAGGGTCTCCTGCCGGACATTTCTTATTTCCATATTTAAACAATGCCTGAAGAGTTTCTGCCCTATTGTACTGCCACTCCTGAAGCTATTGTTTAATATGTGCAATATGCACAGAATTATCAATTGTAGAAGTATTTGCCAAGGAAATCTGATCATATAGGCATTGTCTTAATTTAAGATAATGCAAAAACTTCTCATTACCCCTAGTCTTATCAATATTTTTAAAAAATTTTGCAAAGTCATGTTTCGAATCCAACCACCATTCCCCTAAATTATCATACAAAAAAGCCACTGATAATCTTGCCTGTAATAATACTGCAAATTTATCCCGAACCTCTGGACACTGTAACAATAATGCATTCAGTTTCCATCTAGCCCTTGTCTGTGCAGGCAACTGGAAAGGCCCAATCTTATACAGCAAGAGCATATGATCCGAAAAGGATACTGGTACTGTAAAGAATTCAAATGACAAGGAATCTGATAGAAACATATAATCAATAGTGGAAGTAACATTATTCTTTTTAAAAGTAAAGTCCACTCCTCCCAGTTGCCTACTCCTACCATTAACAAGGCCAGATCCATTAATCAATTGTTCCAAAGCATTGGAATCACAATATACCTTTTTTTTTGTTGTCTTTCTTTTGTACCCCCATCTTATTCGCCCTAACATTCTGTTTGAGCTCGCAGTTAAAGTCACCGCATAAAAAAATATTATATGAAGTAAATAAATATGGCTTTATCAAATGAAACAGAGCTACCCTTTCAGATTTGATTTGAGAACAATAAACATTGATAAACCTGCAGGTCAAGGATGTCCAGACCCCATCCAAAATCATTAATCTTCCTGGAACAATATCCATTAACTTAATTAATGAAAAATTAAAGGAATTAAAGACAAATCCGATACCACCAGCTGTATCCTGGCCAAACGACCAGTAGGAAGGCCCCCAGCACCATTCTTTCTGAAAAAGCCTAGATTGTTCTAGAGAACACATCCAGGTTTCTTGTAATAAACAAATATGTAAATCCCGGAAATTAATGTAATCATATACTATCCTCCTTCTTTTAAAATTCACTAGGCTATGAACATTCATAGAGCCCAGGGTAACAGCCATTCAAGAAAAAAAACAAAACAACACATCATCCGTCTTTTTTCTCTTTTTTTTCTTTTTACCTTTATATCCTTCAGTAACTCGCAAAGGAGATGGAGGGCTATCCTGTAAAGGTTGTGAATCTAAATCCTGACTATCCATCTCCAACTCTCCCCAACATGTAGCCAAAACCGAAAAAAGATTGTTAGATTCCAAATCAACAGGGCAAGGCCCCACAGTAGATTTAGTATTTCTAGATGACCGTCGTACCGGAACCAAAACCAAAGGTCTAGCTACCACCTTGTCACCTGCCTCTTTCTGTAGCACCAGTTCTCCATGAATCTCCTCAGTAGGTAACCGAGGTTGCACCTCTGCAGCGTCATTGTGACCCTTTTCTATGATACTAACAGCCTCCTGTGTATCATGGGGCCTTACCCTATCCATAACCGTGTAACAGAAGTAATGACCTTATCCTGTGCTTCCTGAATCAATAATTCAGGACAACCAATGGATGTTTTATTTCTTGCTGCCCACTCACACTCATGTAAAACATGCCCAGTCCCTCACATAAGTCGACTTCATGGAATTCATACACTGAAAACCCATGTCCTATTTCCCCACAATTGTCGCAACGGGGTTTGTCACAAGAACTTGACAAATGAGTTCGAGCCCCACACCTATAACAAGCTCTGGGTTGACCTGCATAAAAGCACACACCCCTATCTCTCCCCAAAAGAAAAGAGTTAGGGATATGTTTGATTTCTTTGTCCGTTTGCCTAAGTTTAACTTTGAATTTCCAGCCCCCAGTCCAGAACTGCTCTGAATCAAGGATAGCCTCCGGGGAACTTAAAACTTCACATTTTACCAGCCAGTATAAATGTCATCCACGCGTACACCCTCATTCAAAACATCACAGTCACAAACTTAATTAAAGGTTTTGTCAAGGAATCACAAAAAGGGTGTCCACATGGGGAGAATTTCACCTGACTATATCTCTCCCAAAAAGGTCCAATGCAGAAGCTGATCTAAACTAACATCAAAATTGTCCTCACCAGATATGTTTATGTAACCAAACACATCCCTAGGTGAGAAATGCAGAGAGTCTTTCAATAAACATTTCCCACATACTTTCTATCTGGCCTAACCTCCAATCCACCCTTATACCTGATAACGCACCGCATTCCTGTGTGGAGCAGCTCTAGTTTCGTTCTTGAAAATAACTCAGACATTAAAGGCTTGTCCACAGGCAAAGCAGGTTCTAAATCCACCCGCTGTACATCTGTCATCAAAGAAGCAGAACTACATCAGGTAAAACAGAATCCTGTTGAACAGACATAAACACATCACCCTCCGCCTCCGCAGCAGTAACCACTGGTAAAGGTACATTAGGTTTCCATCCAGGTACATTCTGAGAAAAATTAAGTTTAGGATCCCAGTCTGGTGTAGCATGCCAAGACCCTTTATTTAATGTCCATCCTGCTTCCTGTAGCGCTCTTTCTGGGGACCAAGTCTCATCTCGGGGGGCATGCATCACAGAACCCTGTCCCATCGGAAATGTATCTTTAAATTTTACCTGAGCCATCACAGTTCCTCGAGCCTCAGTAGGAACCTCCAGATTCCGTTTAGCAAATAGCACCGCCATCTGTTTGCCCTTCCCCTCTTCACCAATTTTATCCAAACCAGACTCAGAGCGTTTGAGGAAGGAGAACTCCGAAACCCCTTCCTGCTGTAAAGGAGCCGTTTGGTAAACACAGGACCAATCAAACTGTTCTACAGCCTCTCCGCCGTGAAACACCAGGCCAGCCGCCTTCGTAATCGCAACCGGGAGCTCAGAGGATGCTGTCTTACTCGATGTTTCCTGGTGCACATCCAGGTCACTGACAGCTGCCATAGCAACCGAATCAACGCTTACCAGCGGAAAACAAGATGTTAAAGGCGCCACTCCAGTATGTTGCAAATATTCAGACTCAGAAATCTGTAAATTCTCCTGTAATGAGGTACAGTCCATCTTTCCACAACTCCCATCATTTAGTACAGTGCCCTCTATATTCACCGCTTCACCACTCACTAGGCTCACCGGCGTCTCTGTAACACACACAGTGTCCTGAGGGGCCATCAATTTCTCCACTTCCAGTGCCGATAATGCCTGTAGTACTCTATCTTGCTCCAATTGCAGCTCGCTTAACTTCTCCTTTAACGTAAAATGCAACGGTGACATTCGTGAAGAGGTGTCAGAATTAATAGGAACATCTTCACCTGGTAAATCCGCATCAAAAGCCTGAAGCCCAGCCACATAATGTGAAGGAACAAGCACCGACTGCACTCGTTCCAGCCTTCCTTCCAGTAACACTTCTCCTCGAGAAGTGCTGTCCACCACCTCCTCCATGGCAGCTGTTCCTCTATCAAGTCCAACCTCGACTGACTAGCCCCCTACCGCCAGCACTGCAGTAGGGGAATTTCCCTGGTGTCCTGGCCAAATTTCCCTCATTCACTAAAAATACCATCAACCGCTTAATCCAGTTAAATCTCAGTTGCTTATCATCTATATCCCTCCCCCCCTGCCTGGTTGCCCCTGAAAAAGGGACTTCTAGGCCCAGTGGGCTTACCGGGTCAACAAAAATACAAACTCCCAGAAAACATGTCAATGGTTAGCCTGAGGTTCTCCACATCCCCTCCAACACACACCAAATTGTGCTGGTAAATACCTCAACAGCTTAGCCGGTGTGTGAAAAAAAGAACGGATTTTGCTTTTCCAAATAAACTTTCTCCAGTAGGCAGCCTGGAATGTGCACATCGAGGGGGATATGGGGGCCAACCATCCTTCATAAGTCAGCTCTGACCACAGTTCTTTATTCCATGCTTGGAGAACTGATTGTGTGGTATCAGACCATAATTCTCTACGAGCCTTATGCGCCAGGCCTATCAGATGGGGATAGGTCATACCCTTCTAGGCATCCATCAAGAGCGTTAACAGTTTTGGGGGGAAGGGGAGATTCAGAATCTGAGTCCATTCACAGCCTTTTTGTGTCAGAAACAACCGGACCTGTAAATAATAAATATGGTCTCTGTTAGGAAGCTGGTGGGAAATCTGTAAATGTGCAAATGAGGTGACCCCTGTACCATCCAGAAATTTGAATATATAAGAGAGGCCCATCCTGTGCCACCTCCGAAACGTAAGTGACCCTTGTGCCGGTAGAAAAATCAGCTTCCATGTGTAAGAACCTCACAGGAAGTAATAGGGCTCTCACTTTTGGGGAATCCCTCATTCTGTACCACTTTCTTAAAGTATCCTCAGTACCAAATGAGAACGCTGAAAAATTTGGGGGGAATGTCACTGGAGCAAAAACAATCTTACCTATATTGAACATATAATTTTGCACAGATTCTATATATTTCCATAATGCTTTATAGGTTGGATTAATCCACAGAAGCATCGTCTTAAAGAATACTGCCCTTTGATATTCCCCCAGATTCGGGAGATTCAAACCCCCTTCCTCGATGGGTAGCATAAGGAGAGACCACCAGCTCCTCGGGTGTCTACCAGCCCACACAAATCTGGATAGAGATCTATTCCAAGAAACAAAATAATAAGCAGCTGGTGTCACTGGGACAGTCTGAAATAGATATGAAAGTTTAAGTAGAACGGTCATTCGTATTGCATCTTTTCTGGATAGAAACGACAAATGCAGATGGGTCCATCCACTCAATTCTCCCTCTATTAATTTACTCTAAGGTTCATAGTTTATAGGTAAATAAACCCCCAAGTATTTTATTTTTGTACAGCCCCACCCAAAGGGAAACTGTCTTTTTAATTCTTTAGAGGGAGTGAAATTAAGGGCCAGAACCTGTTTTCTGTACATTTATCACATATCCAGAAAGCTATGCATATGTATTCAGTATTTCTAGAAGGGCTGGAACCGAATGTACCAGATTTAATAAAGTAAGTAATATATCATCCACATATAGGGATAATTTAAATGACCTTCCTCCTAATGGGATACCTTCTATCCCCAATGCCTAATTGCCATTGCTAGTGGCTCAATATATAAGGCAAAAGAGCAGAGGGGAGAGGGGGCAGCCCTGACGTGTTCCTCACTTAAGTGGGATTATGGGGGAGAGAGTACCATTTATGTGGACAAAAGCCTTTGGGCTGCATAAATTAATTTTAACCAAGAAAGGAAGTGTCCTGGGAAGCCAGACTGTTCCAAAGTGTGCCACAAAAAAGGCCAAAACACACGATCAAATGCCTTGTCTGCGTCAAGGCTTATCAAGGTGGCTGGGATATTCCTTTGAGCCAAATGATCAATAAGATGGATCGTACAGCAGACATTATCTGTTTGTCTCACCCGGATAAATCCAGACTGATCTGGGTGTATAATGGTTGGAAGAATGTTTTCCTGCTGGCAGGCCCAGATTGAAATAAAAATGTTGTAATCCATATTCAGTATGGAAATAGGTCTGTATGAGGAAGTGACTTTATGATCCCTTGCTGGTTTTAGAATGAGGAGAGAATAGCATAGGCCCAGGAGGGGGGTGGGTGGGTTAGCCTCTTGTACTTCCCTATAGGTTGTTAATAAGGATGGAGCCACCTGCTTATAAAAAATGTTATACCATTCAGAAGGGAAGCCATCAGGTCCTGGGCATGTCTGAGTTTTGGCATCTGTTATTACTGATTTTAATTTCTGCCATTCTAATTGGTACCAATAGGACATCCTGCTGGTCAGTGGAAAGCGTAGGGAATGTTAATTTAGAAAGGAAAGTATCTAACTGTGTAGGTGATGGGGTGTAAGGAGGCGTGTAAAGCTGACCATAAAATTTTTGAAAAATTCCCAAAATGTCTTCTGTGTTGGTTGCCAGCTGGTCTGAGGACATTGAGCAGATCTGTGATATGCATGTTAACGCCCTTTGTCTGCATGCTAAATTCCTTGAACCATGGGGGCCCCCCCCTCATATCTGTATTTTTTCGAATAAAATAGAGCTTGCTGGACTTTATAGTCTAAAATTTCCTGCAGCTCTGCTTTAAGTTGATGAATGCGTATTTGTCCCTGGGGAGTTTTTGCTTCTGGAGTTTGCTGAAGGGTCTGTAATTCTATATAATATTTAGCGTATGCAGTTTCTCTCTGCTGCTTTTTATATGCAGCACAGGCAATCACCTTCCCATGGAGAACAGCTTTCAACGTATCCCACTGTATAGCTGCAGTAGTCTCTGTGGTGGAGTTGTCTCTCACTATTTGTGGTAGTTTGGTTTTAATACGTTTCACAAATTCTGTATCTCTTAATAGTGCTAAATTTAATCTCCATGAAGAAGCTCTTCTGGTATGTCCTAGATTTAATTTTAATAATAAAGGGGAATGATCAGAAAGGAATCTGGAACAAATTGCAATATCCTGTAGTGCTTCCGTGTGTTCCTTGGTGATAAAAAACTAATCAATACTGGAATCGGTGTGAAATCAGGGTGAAGAAAAAGTACGCCCTGGAAGTGGGGGAAAAAAAAAACTCCACACATCCACTAACCCCATCGAATCTATCTGAGCTCAAAATAATATTTGAGAGGGGGATCGCCTAGGCTGCATACACGCTGATGTGTAACTGTAGATCCATGGTTAGATTCATGTCCTCTCCCATTATCAGTGTACCTTGGAGTTTTTCTAATAATTTACTGAAGAAGGCCCGAATTCTATGGGGGGAGAGGGGAAATAGACATTAGCTAGGGTCACTTGTCTCCCATAGAGTAGCCCTGTCAGTGTGATGAAACATTCTGAGGGGTCTGTGCATTCCTGTTGTAGGACAAAATTAGTGGTTACTGGGAGCAAAATTGCCATGCCCCTGCATTTACCTTTTCCATAGGAAGATGTGAATACCCAGTATCTCCCATCCCAGACCAATTTCATATGCTCCTCGTCTGTAAGGTGCATCTCTTAGTAAGTCTACCTTTTGATCTAATATTTTTACCCCTACCATCAATCCATAGCAACAGAATTCAATCCCTTCTTTACCGCCTGTGCATCATCCCTGCTGTCCTCTCTTTCCTCTGCCTCTGTTGATCATGCCCCCCCACAATTTCCCCTTCTTCACACTCCTTCATAGATACATAGATACATAGACAGTGTCGGCAGATAAGGGCCTATGGCCCACCCAGTCTGCCCATTTAAGTTTGTAAGTTCAGTTTATGTTTTCCAGGAAGTCTGTTGCCCCTTACCCCTGACCTCCAGAATTCCTTTATGTCTATCCCATGCATTCTTAAATCCCGTGATTGTTTCAGCCCTCACCACTTCCTCTGGCAGGGTGTTCCACTTGTCCACCACCCGTTCTGTGAAGAAATTCTTCCCACGCTTCCTCTGAATCGCCCCTCCTCCAACTTCATCCCATGCTCTCTAGTCCTGGAACATCTTTTCACTTAAAAATAGTGCATTCCTGCACCCTGTTCCTCCCTGTAAGATACTTGTATGTCTCTTCATATCCCCTCCTCCTCTCCTCCAGGAGTACATGTTCAGTGCCTTCAACCTGTCCTCATAGGACTTGTGATGCAATCCATGCACCATCTTTGTTGCCCTCCTCTGAACCTTCTCTACCCTGTCTATGTCCTTACGAGGTAAGGTCTCCAGAACTGCACAGTGTACTCCAGGTGCGGCCTCACTAGTGTCTTGTATAGTGGAATTATGACCTCCTTTCCTGCTGGTGATGCCCTGCCTATGCATCCCAGCATCCTATTTGCTTTACCTGCTGACTTGTCACACTGTTTCCTGCCTTGAGGTCATCAGGAGATGATAACTCCAAGATTTCTTTCCTGCTTGCATGCTATATCCTCACCCCCAACTGATATATTGTGCCAGGTTTTGTGCCCCATATGCATTATCTTGCACTTCCTTGCATTGAATTTCAACTGCCAAACTCCTGACCATTCTTCAAGTTTCTGCAGGTCCCTTCTCATTCTGTCTACACCCTCTGGTGTGTCTACTCTGTTACAGAGCTTTGTGTCATCAGCGAACAGTGAAATTCTGTCTTCTAGGTCCTGTGCAATGTCACTGATGAAGATATTGAATAGTACCAGTCCCAGCACTGATCCCTGTGGTACCCCACTGGTCACTCTTCCCTCTGTGGAGTGACAGCCATTTACCACTACCCTCTGTGTCCTGCTGCCCAGCCAGTTACCTACCCACCGCACTACTGTCCTGCCCACACCCATATTCCCCAGTTTGTGTAATTGTCTTCATGTGGCACAGTGTCAAAGGCCTTGCTGAAGTCCAGATAGGCCATGTCCACTGCCCTCCCTGATCCACCTCCCTAGTCACCCAGTCAAAAATTCAATGAGGTTGGTCTGACATGACCTTCCCCTGGTGAAACCATGCTGCCTTGGGTCCTGTAGTCCATTGACAACCAGATGTTCCACCAATCTCTCCTTCAGTAGTGCTTCCATGATCTTCCCCACTACCGAGGTGAGGCTGACTGGTCTGTAGTTCCCTGCTTCCTCTTTGTTCCCACTTTTGTATAAGAGGACTACAACTGCTGTCCTCCAGTCTTTGGGTACCTCCCCTGTTTCTAGTGATCGGCTAAACAGGATAGCCAGAGGTTCAGCCACCACCTCTCTTAGTTCTTTAGGACCCTGGTGCACCCATCTGGCCCCATTGCTTTATCAACTCTTATTACTTCCAGTTCCTTCAGGACCCTTTCTCGTGTAAAGGGACTTGTGTCCATTTCTGCAACATTCTCACCCCTTGTACTCCATTCAGACCATTACCCTCCCTTTCCTCAGTAAAGACTGAGCAGAAATACCTGTTCAATATGTCAGCTTTACTGTTGTCATCCTCCACACAGCCCCATCCTCCCCTTCAGTCTCACTATCCTCCCTTTGCCTTTTCTTTTTCACTTATGTACCTGTAAAAGGTTTTGTCCCCTCACCCACTAATTTTGCAATGTGTTCTTCTGTCTGAGCTTGGCTTCCTTACTGACCTCCCTGCCTCCCTTTGCTTCTCCTGGTACTTCTCCCTATCCCCTTCTGCCTGTGTCTTTTGTATTGCCTGAATGCAATCTTTTTGGCTTTCACTTTCTTTGCTACCTCTTTGGAAAACCATAATGGTCTCCTCTTCCTTTTCCTCTTGCTAACCTGCTTAATACATAATTCTGTTGCTCTTGTAATCCCCATTTTAAATACTCCCACTGTTCCTCAACCCCTGATTCCTGCCCCATTCCCTTAATGCCTCTTTCAAGTATCTCCCATTTTCCCAAAGTTTGCCCCTAAAATCCAGGATACGTGTTTTTGTGTGGTTTGGTGCTGCTCCTTCTGTGATTTCAAACCACAATGACTGGTGGTCACTGTTCCCAGGTGCTCCCCACTCTTACCCCATCACACTGTCCCTGTTTGTGAGCACAAGGTCCAGTGTTGCCTTCTGCCGAGTTGGCTCCATGACCAGTTGCTTGAGGAAGGCACCCTGAAGGAGTCCAGGATAAATCTGCTCTAGTTGATGCTGCTGCTGGAATGCTCCAGTCCACGCCTGGAATATTGAAGTCTCCAACCAGTACTACCTCACTTTGTCTGCCATCCTCTGGATGGCTAGCATTAGCTCCCTATCTGTTTCTTCCTCCTGGGCTGGTGGTCCATAGACCACACCTGTGCGGATGGCTGGCCCCATTTTCCTTTCCAGCTTAACCCACAGTATCTCTCCCCCATTTTGTTCCTCCTGGATCTCTGTGGCCCTTATGTCATTTTTCACATACAGTGCCACTCCTCCTCCCTTCCTGCCTGCCCTGTCTCTTCTGAATATTTTGTAGCCAGGTATGGCCAACTCCCAGTCGTGGTTATCATTACACCAGGTTTCAGTGATGGCCACAATGTCCAGGTCTGACTGCACCATGACAGCCTCCAGATCTTCCATCTTGTTGCTAAGGCTCCTGGCATTTGCACATGACTTTCCATGATTTGACCTCCTTAGACTGTTTCGCTGTTCTACTCCAGCCCCTTCCTTGGTTGTCCTTATCCCTGGTTCACCTTGCTGTCTGCCTTTCTGCTGAATTTTGCCCTATTCTGCCTATCCACCTCCTGGGCGCTAATCTCCATCTTTGCACTTCGCTAACCTCCACATCCTTTCCCTCCATTTCTCTGGGTACCTCTATTTGGTTGTCCCTGTTTGGCAGTGTGGCATATGAGTTCTTGAGTGGAATAGGATCTGGGATGTGCCTCTGCCTGACTGGTCTAACCCTCCCTGAGCCCACTGTCATCCAAGTACTCCTTGTTCTCTGCATCCTTTGAGGCAGCTGCATTGGACTGAGTGGTCTCTGGATAGGGGCGATGGTACTCTTGACCCAGTTTACTTCTGCTCTGAGTCTGGCTACCTCATCCCGCAGTCCAGAAAGACGCATCACCTTCACCTTCAGTCCCCTTAACCCCGAGGAAGTCTTTAATACTCTTATTACACTCAACACCTCCAAGGGCAAGTGCCCCTCTAGGCTGGATGCCAAAATGCTTTACCTATCCACCCCTGCTATCACCTTCCCTCTCACCTCTCTTCTAAATCTTTCTTTCTCCCTCGCTTCTGTTCCTGCAGGGTGGAAACATGCCACTGTTGTCCCCCTACCTAAAGGAAGTGACCTCTCCTTCCCCGGAAACTACCTTGCTGTCTCTCCTCCCCATTCTCGCTAAACTGCAGGAACATCTAGTTCTATCTCCACTTTCCTCCTCGTTTGACTCCACTTCCTTTTTCACTCCTTATCAGTCTGGTTTTAGGAAATTCCATTCAAACATCACCTTCCTGTTGATCACCAGCTCCATCCATACAGGCATGGACCAGGGACACATCACCTCTGCCATCTTCGTCTACCTCACAGAGGCTTTCGACACTGTATCACATCCCCCCCTCATCTCTAATCTTTCCAATGAGACCACCAGCTGGTTCTACTCCTATCTAGTAGGTAGGTCACAGTCCATTCGGACTGGTAACTCACTCACTCTCCTCCCCCCCACTCTCCATAACCACTGGTGTGCCCTAAGGCTCAGTCCTTGGCTCCATTCTGTTTCCTGTCTTCCTAAATTACCTGCCCTCCGTCTGCCCACATACCTTTATCCATATGTAAGCAGACGGCACTGTCTTGTATGCATCTGTCCGCTCCAGCACCAATGTGGCAACCAGACTCCAGCGCAACCTTGATAATGTTCGGCTCTCATTTTGCTCTAATCAACTTTTCCTGAATGCCAAGAAAACAGTCTCCATGACCTTCAGCACAAGGCAGGGACTCTTTCGGTTCCCCTCCCTCCCCCTTCCACAACCTGGATGGGACACTGCTTGAGGACTGCTCCTTCTTTAGATACCTCGGGGCCTGGTTTGACCAGCACCTCAGTTTGTCTGTACACAAAGAGGCCATTCACAAGAAATTGCAGCCTAAACTGGGTGCCCTGTACCACAACTGGGGCTGTATCCCGCTTCCGGCTCGCTAAGCCATTGTACAGAAAATGATTTTCCCCATCTTCGACTTCAGGGATGTGGTATACAGTGCTGCTCCTTCCTCTTCCTTAACCAGACTGGACAAACTCTTCCACTCCTTCTGTCATTTCACCCTTGACTGTCCCCCCACGCTCACCACTGTACCCTTTACCAATCCCAGTCCCTCCCCTCCTTAGAGGGCAGATGGTGTACACACTGTGCCAGTTTCTTGGCTAAATTCTGGTTTCAGTCCCTGCTTTCCTACCTCTTCTCCTCCCTCTCCACCCTTCCCTGTCCATCGCTCAGAAACTCTGACACTTGCACCTTATCTGTCCTCCGTCAGATCTCCTCAGCAGGTCAGGCTGCCTTCTCCTACAGGTTTCCAAATCTGTGGAACTCCCTCCCATGCTCCATTTGCTCTGCCCCCTTCCCTTGGGTTTGCAATTCCCTCACTGAAAACTATTTCTGCTCCCCCTGCACCTGTTTCTAATCCCCCTGCCACATCCTCCAGCGGCTGATCGCCCTCTTGTCTGTCCCTTTAATTACCCTGGCGCATCCTACCAGATCGGTTGCCGCTAGATGATTTCTTGCAGCAGTCCTGTAAATAACTTGTAAATTATAATTCTGTAAACTCTGTATTCTAATTTATAACGTTTGTAATTATAATATTTGTAATTCTGCTGTATTTGTTGCTCTATTCTGTATTTGTGTAACCTTCTCCCCTAATTGCTCGCTGCTACTTTAATGTTGTATTCTTATCTGCCAATACTGTATACATATACTTGTCTGAACTCTCCATCTGTTCCCCCTTCACCCTGGGACGCATTTGGAAATGAGCACTTGCTGCTCATCTTCCTGGTAAAACTTTAAATAAATAAATAAATAACCCATGGCTGTGAATGAGCTTGGCACATCCAGCAGGAAGACCTGGGTTTGATTCCCACAGCCTCCTCTTGCATACTGTGTTACTCAGAGCAAGTCACTTAACCTACCCAGTGCTCCTGGGTCACCCCTCAAAACAGGCACCTGTGCCTAGCGGGCCTTACCCGGTTAACAAAGAATAAAATTAAATGTAAAAAGTTATGAGCAGACAGGTTGAAGAACTGGTAACTACACAACCTAAACCTAACAGTTTTAACGTTACACTAAAAGAGAATCTAGCCCTCAAAGAACGATCAATTGATGTGGAGATTGTTAGAAAGCCAGCAGATAAAGGAGTGATTCTCAACAGGGATCACTATAGGAAGACTGTTATGAGATTGTTGAGAGATGAAAATCACTCCAGGGTTTTATCTACAACCCACTGCCCTGTATTTCAGGAAGAGTTGCACCAAATACTTCAATTAGCAGTGTTAACTGGGGCTATATGTGAGGAATGATTTCAGATTTTTGTGGAATGAACATCCAGTCACACCTGGTTTTTACATATTACCCAAGGTGCACAAATGCACACACACACAAAAAAAAAAAAATTCCCCCAGGTAGACCATATTTCCGGAGTGGGTTCTGTCATGGAATATTTGGGGAAATTCGTTGACTTTTTCTTCCAAGACAGTGTCTCCACACTACCATCCCATTTAAAGGATACTTCAGATGTCCTTGGAAAGTTTGGTCTGGGAAAATAATTTTGTTTGGGTCAAGATAGATGTGAAGGCATTGTATACTTCCATTAAAACACCATCAAGGAATACAGGCATGCAGACACTTCCTCAATAAACATCCACAGAAATATGAAATCCCAGTTGAATTTCATACGAAAGGACTGGATTTTATACTACACCACAACTCTTTCGAATTTGATGGGGGAATACCTCATGCAGACATACAGCACAGCCATGGGAGCCACTCTGGACCCCACATATGCCAATTTATCCTCGCGCATGTGGGAAGAACAGTATATCCTTAAAGCAGACTCAATTCAATACAGGATTTAATAATGCATGGGATAGACACAAAGGGATCTTAGAAGTAAGGGGGGGGGGGCTGAGTAGGGCCTGTGGTGTTACTATCGGTAGGGAAAATAGGGCAGACTAGGTGGGCCAGGGGGTCCTTATCTGCTGACAGCTTCTGTGTTTCTATTTTTCGAACCCCTTCCCTGGTAACATCAAGTATTGTTTTATTGACAGTGTTATTTTGGGGGAGGGGGAGGAAGATGTGTGGAGAAGATTGTTGATTGGATGAACAACAACGACCTTTATTTCAGGTTCACATTCTGCACCAGTAGTGTCACTAAACTTTCTTGACATCACACACTAACGAGTAAGGGAGTGGGCAGGGCGCTGTGGAAACAAAATGTTTCAGAAAAAAAGGCTACTGCTAACTCCTTGCTTAGAGCAGACCGTGCCCATCCCACTGCACTGAAAGAATGTATTCCTTACAGTCAATTCCTTAGACTTAAAAGAAAACGGTAGTAATATTACCGCTATCTGAGGAACAAGCGGAGGAACTGGAGAAAAGGCTTTTGGCTAGAGGATACAACTGTGAACTGCTGGCAAACTCCAGATGTGAGGCATGTGACATCAACAGGTCTCATCTCTGGAAGGACAAACCATCCTATGGCACTAAAAAGGACTATGGGCCACTGTCCCAGTGGCACAGAGGGCCAAGGCCCTGGCATCTTAACGCCTGCCACACCGATGACCTGAGTTCAGTAATGAGCTTGGGTTACCAGGGCGGTAGAGGATCGGGCATCAGAAGGACTGCTCTCCTGAGGAGGGAGGGATGTCAGCCTGGCCATAGTCCGCCACCAGGTGGAGGTCTGGAGGTAGTGCAGTGCAGGCAGCATGAAGGGAGGAAGCCGAGGAACGTCTTGCGTGTGCACCTCCACGCATATGCTGGATATTTATAGCAGGGGTGGGAAATGGAGTGGAAAAAGAAGTCGGGGCTTAATAAAGCTTTGCTGGTTCTGCCTGGGTTCTCGCCACCATCCAAGATTGTGCCTTGTGGGCCACTCTAGATGCGTGAAGTGTAGGACAGGATGGCTCTCTTCCTTCTGGCCCTGCCATGAGGGGACACGTCATGGAGGAACTTCAGATCAAAGGTAGGTCCCAGGGGAGGTGGTGGCTGGCTCAAGGGAAAGAGGACAAGGATGAACAGCTGCCCCTGGACTAGGAGGATAAAGAAACGTTATAAAAAAATTAAAAATAAAAACTATGGGCCAGTTACCTTTGTCACTGAATACAATCAGTGGTCTGGCAAAATAGGTAATATTATCTACAAGAAGTGGCCCATACTCCTTGGTGGTGAGGAAGTGGCAGAAGCAGAGGGCAGCTCCCCAGGTTATCACATTTAGGAAAGCAGACAGCCTCAGAGACAGACTTGTTCATAGTCTCTTTGAACTGGCAAATGCTGATGTTAATAGACTGAATTGGCTCCCCCAAAGGGTGTAATAACTGCAAGAGGTGCAATGTGTGTGCAAAACATGCTTTACAGGGTGAGGAGTTCATTCACCCCACTGACGATGTCAGAGTCCAAATCAGGGATGTCATTACATGTCATTCCACCTTTGGTATTTATGTGCTGTGGTGTCCGTGCAACGCGTAGAACACTAGCTATATATTTTTGTGTGCTTCTTGCCTTTTTTTTTTTTTAACTTTCTATTTTTGCCACCTGTCTCCACGTCCAGTCCCTCCCTCTGGGCTCCCAATGCACCATTCAGGCTATGCCGCTGAGAGGACCGGGAATCACTCCAATAGTGCCCTGCTCCATTACCTGTAGAGGTCCGGATGACCCCCCCCAGGTGGGGTGGGGTGGAGGAGGCCCCCTCTTTACCCACTCCAAACCTTCAGGGGAGCATGCAACTGGAGTCCACCTCAGTACCTCTGTGGTTGTTCAGTGTGGGAGCCTGTCATCTGAACCAGACGTGGGGTCTTTTTCCTTGTTCTGGTCCCTGCCCCTCTGCCAATGTCAGTGCTCTGGTAGGACCAATGAGAAGGAGGCATGTGGAGATGTACCTCTGCTCCAGTCTTTAGCCAATGCCCGCCTCTCCCTATTAGTCTGCCTCCTCTGCTGCACCAGCACCACCCATGGTCACCCAGGTGGTGGCAGTACAGCAGCAAGGAGAGCAACCCACCCCTCCCAGAGAAGGAGAGTGATCCAGAGTGCTCAATCCTTCTCCCCCCAGCTGCCCTCTGATATCCCGGGCTCACTACCAAACCCAGGTCGCCAGCGTTTCAAGCAGTAGTGCTACCGATGCACCGGTGGGCCGGCTTGTGTGCTTATTTTCTGACTGCCATCTCATGAATATTTCTTACCATTGGCTATGGTGGACACAACAAAACCTGCCTGCCCCAGAAGGAGCAAAGATAAAGTGGAAGATCATTTTCGTATCTTGGCCTGACTTTGTGGAATGAACTTCAATTAATCCGTGTAAATGTTACTCTGAGCAGTCTTAAAATCTGAAAATTAATTAATTTATTAATTAGCAATTTGCATCACACACATGGTGGGATGTGCCCATGAAAACTATGACCTCATTTTGTGGGGTTCCGACGGTGCATCAGGGTATAAAAAGTGCTTAATTTCTGGCCAGCTTGTCGACTCAGTGATAGAGCTACTGCTCACAATGCCGGCTACCCAGATTCAAGGTGGAGGATTGTGCAACCCAGGGAATGCTCTCCTCCGGGGAGGGAGGGTCATGGTCCTCACTGTGATACTGCCAAATGGGTGACCACAAGTGACTATGCAGTTGAGGGCACCATGGAAGGGGAAGGTGTCAGCCAGGCACCTACGCTTGCCTGTGTATTGGTTCCCCTGTTTTGCTGGCATTTTTGAGGATGGCAAAGGGGGGAGCTTGGCCCAGTGCTGGCTGCTCAGGGGATCCTGGTATATCCAGGACTGTCCACACCACCTCCTCTGTCGCCTGACAAATTGTGTGTTCAGGGATATATCCCCCAACCCTGTTCCTTGCCTGAGGGGTAATCTGAGGCTCCATGGGGGCGTATGGCAGGGAGGTAGACTGGGACAAGGGGTAGGTACTGAGGGAACACTGGAAAAGCAGGGCTAGTGATACAGGGGCAAAAATGTAAATTGCAAAAAGAAAAGGTGCTTAGTTCATAGTACAGAGTACTGGGATACACACTTGCTAGTTCAAAAAGACAACACGGTCATAAGTTGCAGTACAAACGTGTCTATGGCAATCATGGACAGCAGTGACTCATACTGAAGGTAAAAGGCAAGAGCCTCTGATGTTGAGAGGTGCCCTTGTACTTACACTTACTTACACAAGAACTACTTAGAAAATAAGGCATGAGGAGGGGTTAGATTAACAGTCTGTTAATCATCCAATTGGGATGTGATGTGGTACGAGGCCCACACAAATGCCACCTTTCCCCTGGGGGCGATTAGGTAAACAATAACGCATAACCAGGGCATGCAGTTATTGGGTAATTACTGCACGGCGCCCCCACTCCATGGGTTTGAGGCACAAGGCATTAGCAACCACAGGGTGGGGGGTACTGCAGTAATTACTCAGTAACCACAAGCCCTGAAGTATGTTATTGCATTTATAAAACGGAACTAAAATAAAAAAACAAAACAAAAAAAAAACACAAGACTAAATAAATCTTATAATTGAGAATAAATCAATCATCATTGGGAAATCACTTCTCACACAAAACATCTGGATTTGCCCCAAAGAGGTCAAATTCGGTGGCGTGCAAGTCACTTCTGCTGTTTGTGACAGTTGAGAAGAACAACAAAAAAAAATTCAACTGTTATTGAGATAGCCTAGAAAACAAATTCCAAGACTTGCAAGGCACTTTCCAGAACCATGTGGTTATTGGTCAGTTATCGCACAGGGCTGGACAGCGATGGACCAATCAGATCAGCGGATTGTCTTGCCCATTTTATAACCGACATTTTTTCCATCAAGGTTTTTATTCTCAGGCACGTCATAAGCGGCTTTCTTAGCTCTGTCCCCCTCGCCCGGTAACTTGCCTCCCTGATCCATCCAGCACCAGATCCACCACAGATTGCCCCCCCTCCAGGGCCAGGATGGGGAGGGCCATCCTCCCCCCAACCAGAGACCCAGCATCCAGATTTGTTGCTTGGTGGGCCAGTGGTAGCACAGAACGAGGGCAGGCATGCAGGGCTTCATGGAGTCTGTGACTACCATTTTTCCCTTTTTTTTTTTTCCGCCCCCTTATGTCCCAGGGCCTCAGCAACATGGACACGCATCTGCATGGAGGTGCACGTGTCCTCTGGAACCAGTGACCCCACCCGCCCACACGACCTAGCGCCAGCACCCCCATCTGTCCGATGTTACTACCAAGCCTCCACTCAGTGGCAGCCAAGAGCTGGGAAGAGCTTACTTCCCCAGTCTGGGAAAGGACAGCTGCCTATCGGCCACTCAGTCCTCCCTCAGCCCTCCCCCTGGATGACCGCACCCTCTTCATGGCCCGCGCTTGTTCTTGAACCTGGGTCGCCAGCATGGGAGAGGTAAGGCACTGAAAGCAACTCAGCACTCTGCATCACCAGGCTGTCTTTTGTAACGGACTGTTACTCTAACCCTGGGTATTGACTTTGTCTTTTTTTTTGGGGGGGGGAGCATGTTGTGAGTATGTGACAGGTCAGCCAACATGGGTTTATATTCTGCTCAGCCACAGAGCCAGCCTACACTGAACAACTTTTTTTGGGAAAGAAATCTGTCCTCCCCTTTCCAGCTCACTCTCTCCCTCCAGATCTGAAACAACATTGTGTCAGAAAGCATCCCTGTGGTTGGCTGGCATGCTACAACTCATCGTCAGGTAACAGAGCAGCCTGCCACTATGGCTTGAAGTACCCACTGTGCATAGAGTCAGAGAAGATAATGGATGAGAGAGAGAGTTTTTTTTTTTTTTGCTTCTTTCTTTCTCTCCCTCCCAACGGCCCCTTCCACTGCCCTCCCAGCCCAGTCATCTTATGTCTACTAGACTCAATTTTACCTACGACAGGTGCCAGCTGGCTGGTGTTGCACCTGTGAGGGGCCGGCATCATCTCGCCAGTCAGGATATTTCGTCCTGTTTCTTCACATCCCAGAGTGCAGTGTGGTGGCATGCAATGACACCAGTAGCCAAGCCGCGCATGCTTCTGCACATGGCACACTGGGCTTCTGCCCCGCATCCACCCTCTTCATCTGTGGGTCCATTGCACCATCCCCCAGCCACCACTAGGGGCCAGGTAAGCAGCAGACTCCATCCCCACCCCTTCCTGGGAGAGGAGAGCTGTCCTCTGGATTCTCGATCCTCTCCCTCCCTGGCCATCCCCCAGCAGCCTGCTCACACTAAGCTATGGATGCCTCAGCCCTCCACGTCACTGGGCCAGCCTCAGTGATGTCAATCTTAACAAGAGGAGGAAAAAAAAACCTTGTGTCCTGACCATTGCCTTGGGATTGGTGTAATTGTAATGTTACATGTCTTTGAATAGGGCCCGCACATGCTGTAGACCAACTCATCACAGACTGCCACCCACTAATGCTACTTTTTAGTCTCTTGACAGGTGGTGGGTACTAGCAGTGATGGCAGTGATTGCGCAGATCTGGGGTTGGCCACCATGACAGGACACTGCATGATGCAACTGGGACCAGGTAGAATGGCAGGATAGGTGAAGACTCAAGAAAAAGGAGCCTCTGCAGTGCCTGGAACTGAAGGTCAGAGAGACGAGGGAGGCCGTCTGGTGGAGTCCTGTCTGGGTCTGGTTACCTGACAGTCTGATGAATCAGAGGGTGGAGAACTGTCCATGTGAAAGGAGACAGTCCATCCAGTGGCAGTGCAGTATCAGGAGAACAGTCCATGGAAGGGGGATAGAGTGAGACAGTGCAGTGCAAGGACAAACTAATGGAGAGGAGGAGGCAGACTAAAGGACACACAGGTAGAGGCCCGCTTGCTGTCTAGAGGTATTTATTATCATTAAACAGCAACTTGGGGGCACAACAATGGAGTCAAACAGCTAAGAATAAGGACTTAAAATCTATTTGACTTCTAAGGCATTCTCAGAAAGTTTGGTTTCTGTGTCTCTCTCCAAACCGTATACATACTCTCAAGCATTATTTCCAGGGCAAGGCATTGTGGGGATGGAAATTCTTGTGCAAGTCAAGCTGCATGACATCCCATGATGCCTTGCTCTGCGAAATGAGGCTTAAGAGAGAGGCACAAAAACCGAACAAGTCAGATGTTTCTTTTCTCCTAGCATATTTTTATGGATCCCTGCAAACTGCCTCTCTGGTTTGCTCACTCAGAGTCTTCTGAAAGGACATTGCACTGGGGTTCTGACATTGGGGAAGGTTGAGATTATGACTGCAGTACATGGAGGAGATCCAAAGAGGAAGAAACACGTGGACAGACTGGATTCTCTTGCTGCGCTGTGCCTAACGTAAAATCCAGTGTATTCTTCACGATGTTAACACGTTAGCAAAGCGCAACTGTTCTCGCCTGCTGCAATAAAACGCTGTTAAAACTGACAAAGCAGTGACATCATCACAACACCCTCCCTGTCCACAAAATGCAGGCCTCCAGATCCCTATTTAAAACGTATTTTTTCAACATTTTACTAAATTCCTTTGCTAACTGCATCCTTTCCAAACAACTTCTGCACAGCTATGGTAACTGCTGAAATAACTGGGGCTCAGCAGGCCTACCTGGTTATCAGATAATCAAACAAGGAATTGTACACAACCCCTTTTTTGTTAACCAGAAAAGCAGGGTCAAACAGTACTGCCTATCTTTGGGGGTGGGGACGAGCTGAATATAATGAATCGACTTCTAGCACACTGCAGCTGCAAAACCGGAATACAAAGTTTTTCTTTTAGCATTTCAAAAAGGTATACCCTCTCCCCCCAGATGAAAAGGTCTTGGCCGTATCCTTAGGCTTCATTTAATTTGAAGATGCAGATAGTAGTGAAGATGCATGTGTGGAACACTGAGAAGTAATGTCTTTAAACATATTTGAAAATAAAAAGTTTTAAAAAAAAAAAAGGCTACCACTACACACTGTTGGGCATTTCATTGCACATGGGAGTCACCACTACTGCACGCAACTTGAATGCTGCCCCACTATAAGGAACAGATAAAACAGTTTAATATAACCAGTCCTTGACTTTATGGTGCTTAAGCAATAAGACATGATAGGGTGTGCACTGTGGTGGGATAACGGCACACCTCTGGCGTGCTGGGAGGCACAAGGCATCGCTGAGTGCCTTCAACTACCCGAGAAGTGCCATTATCCCACCACAAAGCATGCTCTGGAGTGTCTTACTGTGATCATAGGCGAGGCAAGACAATTTATAAAGTGCCCTTTCCTGAAGACTCAAGGCACTGTACATAAATTAACAAATTAACATACACTACACGTATGAAAATAAGACATTAGAATAAATACATCAGAGCCAATAAAATACATTAACTGCTATTCATCTGATACTAGCTAGCTGGGGAATATACACTCAAATAAGTATGTTTTGAGTGATCTTTTAAAGGCTTCTACTGTGCTGGTACAGCAGATACTTCCTGAAAGAGAGTTCCACAACACTGGAGCTGCTACTCCAGAGGGTCTGTTCCCCCAGACTTGCCTCAGGCGGGAAGAGGGACAGCAAGTAGGCTGGCACCAGTAGAGCGGGGAGGTCAGGCTGGCAGGTAAGGAGCCAGCAGATCTTTCAAGCAGTCAGGTCCCAGACCACACAGGGCCTTGTATGTTAACAAGCATATCCTAAAGGTTGTGTGTCACCACAAGCGCCGTCAGTGCAGCACACACAGCATTGGCGTGATGTGGTCCCTCCGAGACATTCCCGCCACCGGCAGAGCTGCAGCATTCTGGACCAGCCGTCTTGTGAAATTGCGGATTTACTATGCTGTTACTCGTAGATATGCAATGACAGAGGATGACTTGGTTACTCTATTGTTAAATGACTACATATTGCTGACTGATATATTTCTGAACCAAGCAATGTATCTGCATACTAGGACAATGGATAAATGAAAAGCTTGAAAAATGCTGGCCACTAAAAAATTTGGCTACCAGATTTTGAAAGCTAGTTGACAAACTGACCAACAGCTCAGACACTAATTTGTCAGACTCTGGCCTCTCCTTGGCAGCAACCCAGCTCCCTTACCCCTACCTGATGCTGCTCCACCGTGTAACCTCAGATGTGCTCCTCTGGGTAGGAATGGTGAGAGGAGGGATGCCCCTCCGAACATCTGGGTGTCACCGGGAGCAGGACAGAAGGTGGTATGAGGTCCAAGTGTGCTGTGGGCCTTTAGTCTGCTGCTGAGCTAGGGTGTATTTAGTTGTTTGCACCTGACTTCAGGATGCCGCCGGCAAAGACGTCAAGGCATGCTCCCTCTCCTCTACCCCCCCTTTTTAGTATCATACACCAATCCTCAAAAATGTTAATTTTCTCTCAGATTTCCTTCTTACATCATCCCCTACCCCCTTGCTTCTGTCAGTGTTCACTCTCAAAACAGTTTCTCTGCAACCGCCTGTCTATTCAACTCGGCCAAATCAGCCATTTCACTCTTTAAAACTCATTACAAGACCTAGCTATTCTCCCTCCCTCGAATCCCCCTACTCAAGCAACTTATGCCGTTAAGTGTTTATCACACTCTCTATAATCAATTACTAGCACCTGGTAATGTGCCCTTGACTCCACTGGAAATATCTGAAATATGTAATATTTAAGACGTAATCCAGTTTATACTTTATATATTTAAGCAAAAAGGAATGATCAAAAGTTATAGTAATGGTTTGTTAAGCACCCTCTAGTTGTGTAATGTGGCACGAGGAGTATTCCCATAGATGCTGATTAACCTGATCTTTTAGCATAATAACCCCTCAGAATGTCATATTATAGAGTAGAATAGAAATTTACTGGCAGAAAAGGACCCCTGGCCCATCCAATCTGCCCATTTCCCCCTCTCTTACTCCCTTTGTGCCATGCCATTGTTTCTTCTATTTGGTATGCTGTCACTATAGCGACAACTTTACTGCGACCGACACTACAGTGACAACAGCGCCAGGTCATTGTAGTATCGGCATGGGGACCCTGGCACTGCCTTCTGGGGGTATTGCACCACTCCCTGAAGCAACTCCCACTTGGAGTTGATTAATTTAGTAGCGGGTGGTGCAGGGGGCAGAGCCCCCTGAAGAAAACGCAGTCTGAAGTGACTCCCTTTATGCTGATCGCAAATGCGGTTGACAAGGGAGTTGCTGTAACTTTAGTCAACAATGAAATTGTCGACCATCATGGATCCCTTTTATTTAGTCCCATGTAGTTGTCCCATGCCCTTTTGAATTTGTTTGTTGAAAACAGTGTTGTACCTTGTTCAGCATGTGATTAGGCGCCACATGAATGCTAACAAAAGAGGAACACAAAGCTGATAGAATGCTTACAGCCAGTCAGAAAGCTATATTTCCCAGATCCATTTTCTGTAATTCTTAATCCCTTTTTGCTTTATTATGAAAGACAGTTGCATAAAAAAAGCAGCATCTCTGTCCTTAGACATGTTCTGTTTTGGCTGCCTGTCTACAACAGACATCATTAATCCTCTGTTGATGACATCATAATTCTCTCCACCACAATGGATGATGATGTCATAATCAGAACTGTAATATCAGGCATTAACAGGGAGGCAGAGCAGATAGGACTCAGAGCCCATCTTTGTGCAGATTCCTTAGTAGTAAAGAAATGAGAATGAGAATGACAGAAGCAATACGTAGTACATGCTGATTTTAGTCTAAATATTACATTTTTTTAAAGTAGTCCTAATGGCATCAGGGGCTCTTTGAGCAATTTTATATTTTTCTATTATGTACTGTTTTGTGTTTTAAATGTTCTCTGGGGAAAAGTAGACAGAGCTGAGGCTCATTTCCAGGTGCAAGATGGGAGAGAATTAAGCCCAAGGGGGTTAAGTAACTTGCTCAGGGTCACACAGTTTGCAAGAGGTGGCTGTAGGATTCAAACCCTGGTCTGCTTGGTTTCCAGGTTAAAAGCTCTGTATTTTAACCACAAGGATATACTGTTTCCCTCTTATTTTTCTGTTTTATTCTTAACTATTCTGATTTAAATACCTCCTTTTTTTATGTCTCTGTAAAGTGTACTGAGATACTCCGACCGCAAGCTGCGATGCAAAATTATATTGTATGCACCTGCACAAGCCCTGTACAATTACTCTCACAAAGTCATGAAGCGGCCATTTCAAAAGAATTACATTTTTCTGTTGAGGGAGAGAATCCACCAGTCTTACCAAAGTGCAATAAAACAGACTTCGGTTGTGCTACAGTGTTACCTGCTTGGGGGGGGGGGAGAGAAACAAGGAAACATTGATGGACAGAGACTAAAACATATATAAAAATGAAAAATAAACAAACATAAATGGCACAGTAAAAATTCCTGGAGCAACACAAATAAAATAAAATAATAATAAAAAAAAAACTCCCAGCTTCTGTCCTCACTGGGATTTAAACGGTTGCGACAAAGTGCATTTAATTAGCAACATGTTATTAGCTGGTTTTAAGGAGTACTTGAAAAGGATTTATCAATGTAATAAGGTAAAATGGCCAGGCTGTAGGCTGCCGGAGGGCTTTGCCATTTGGAATTGCTGGTTCCCCTTGTGCCGTTTGATTCCCCCGGCACTAATAATGGATTTCAAATCAGCTCAGCCTTAGGGTTGTTGATGTGTTTTCGACTGCTACCAGCGAGGAGAGGCTCAGAGGAGCTTGCTAACGTTTTGTATTAATCACTTCCCCCCAGGAACGGTGGGGATGCTTACTTAGGGGTATATAAAGCAAGACTGTGAGCTGGGCTGAGGAAGGGACACGGGCAAGTGAAGTGTGAGGGAGTGTTGTGCCAGAATCCTGATCCCTCACTCTGAGAACATGGAAGGCAAAATGCTACTGACTGCCCTGCTGGTTGCCTTAGCCTACGTAGGGATTGGAAAGTGTCTTGAAGAGGGGCCGGAGTCTAAGGAGGTCTACCTGGGAACTCCAGAGGAGAACTACTCCGAAAAACTTCTTGACATGGTGGTAAGAGCATTAATCAGTCCTTGGGGTGGGAAATACCTGTAGTTGATTAAAAAAAAAAAAAGTTTTTCTGATACTTTGAATCACACACAAAAATGTCAATGTAAAGAGACAGTAATTTACCTTAAGAGAGCAAAATCTCAGAAGATTCCCAAATAATTGGGATTTCTGGAAATTCCGTACTTTAGTGTTGATATCTGCCTGAAAAGTGGTTCTTTACCCCTTTAGACCTCACCTGTCCCTTCTCTGAAGTCATAATCCTTTACTTGTAACAACAGAATCAAGTCTGTGGCAACAGGTTGTGATGTCATAAACAGAGGTCTTCACAGAAGGTATAAGCAACAGGAGAAAAAAAAGACAAGTTTTATGAATATGGCTTCAATAATAAAGAACGGAAAATTCTAGAATTCAAATTTGGGGGGGTTTATAGGAGTTCTGCGGATGTAAATTGTGGATTTTTTGTTGCTGCTGAAAATTGGAAAATGTCTTTCAGTAAATAATTACATAAACCCTATCCGGCTGTTGCAGTTTACTTGAGAACCCCTTTCAGTTGGACTCATCAGGATTAAAAAATGCCACTGGTCATGGGTCAGTGACCTGCTATTTCTTGTCTTCGACTACTACAGAGGAACTTTTACTAGTCCTGCTGACCACAAAAGAGTGAGGTAGGTTGAATTGGTCTAAAAACCAAAAAGGTAGTTACTTACCATTGTGCGCTGCATCTGACCAACCACAGAGAAATAAAGCTCTGTTTATTCTTTGAAATCAATAGTTTTAATGTCATTTTTTTCCATTTTTGGAAAAAGTATTACAAACAGAAAGAACATGATCTGACTAAGAGAAACTATATGTATCTCAAAGGTCAATACTGATAAAAAAAGAAAAATCAGATTTTATAATGTACACTAATAGGAGATGCCACACCCTCTGGGTACGGTATTAAGGGAAGCATTTGATTACAGCAGATTGAGGAAGTACTCCTGGGCAAGTGGAGTACGCTTCTCCTCTGTGCATGAGACACTCAGGCACAGCTGCCCTGGAAATGGGTATGTTTGCAGTAGGTTTGTAAAAAGTTTAATATATTATAGATTTATTATCGACAAATCTCAACCAGTAATATATTAATACTGCTGCCAAGACCACTCTTATGTTTCTTTTCACTTTCAACTCGTATGGAAGGAAGGATTCCTGCCTATCCAGTGCATAATAAATGACCAAGTGACAACTTCAGTTTAGACAGTAGAAGTAATACAGTTCTATTTTAAATAAAGCTGACAGGTTGATGTCTGTCAGTGCAGTAAACTTCAAATTATTCAATTATTCAATATTTTATCTAATCTCTGAAACATCAAGAACCTTTTTTTATTCACTTCTTATAAGCATGAATGTAATCATGAAAAAAATGCCTTCACTGTTACAACTGCTGGATACTGACTATGCAACTGAGTCACAGGAAAGCAAATTGTAATATTATGTAACAGGATGCAAGGTACAACAGTAATCTGTAATAAATAAAAAGCCCTGCATCAAAACAAACATTTTGTAAGGAATATTATAAGTCTAATTAATTATTCATGAGCTAAACTAGCTCACTGATTGGCTGCCATGCTGGTCTGAAATTTCTTAGAAATGCCTGGCACGGCAGTGACACTCCGCTTGTGCGCTGTATGCTAACAGCAATGATGCCAAAACAAAACTGTTTTTGACACTAAAAATCTGAAAACAATTATTGCAATTAGACTTATAATCACAATAATGACCTCACAGCCAGTCATTTCCTTTTGATTAATGACTGGCTGGGTGGCCCTTGCCGGTCGTTGATCACCAGGAAATGACTGGCTGTTCAGTTATTATTGCTTAAATATCTGTCGAAGCATCTGGGCATGCTCTGATACACGAATGCCTGTTGATACACTGTTGTACCTTGCATTCAGAACTAGACACATGGTGGATTCCCTGCAGGGGGAGGGCCTCAAACAACTGGTACAACAACCCACAAGAGACAGGGCTATCCTAGATCTAGTACTGACTAACAGGGAAGGGATCACAGATCTCCAGGTAGAAGGTCACCTGGGGGCCAGTGACCATCACATGGTATGGTTCAATTTGGCCACTACATCTAAATCATCCCATTCCAAGGCAAAAATATGGGACTTCAGAGGAGCTGACTTTGATAAGATGGCCAACAGAGTTAAGCTAGCCCTGGCAAAAAGAAACACAGGTGAGGGGGTACAGGCAAAGTGGGCAAGCGTTAAGGATGCAATACTTGAAGCAACATCCCATTGTGTTAGACAGAAAAGGAAGTGCAAAAGAAGAAGGAAACCACTTTGGTTCTCAAATACAGTAGCAGAAAAGGTCAGAGCCAAAAGGCTGGCCTTCAGGAAATATAAGGGAACACAGCAGGATGAAGATAGGGAGGCATACCAAACTGCCCTAAGGGAAGCAGGGAAGGCAGTAAGGCAGGTAAAGTCCCAAACTTAGAAAACACTAGCACGAACAGTAAAAGAAGGTGACAAGACTTTCTATAGATACATTAGTGAAAGGAGAAAGTCCAGAGGGGGTATTGCTAAGCTCGAAGGAGAAAAGACGGCATGTGAGGAGGAGGACCCTGTAAAAGCATCTATCCTAAACAGATACTTTTGCTCAGTATTTACTGAAGAGATGGTAGGGCAGGGCCCACAGATCAGCACCATGGACACAGGGGGGAGGGAGGTGAGCACTACTCCCTTCACAAAAGAAAGGGTCCTACAAGAGCTCACTAAGCTCAGGATGGACAAGGCAATGGGACCTGATGGCCTACATCCCAGGGTACTTAAGGAGCTAAGGGTGGAACTAGCAGAACCATTATCAGAACTGTTTAGTGAGTCTCTGTGCACAGGAGAGGTCCCAGAAGACTGGAGAAGGGCTCATGTGATCCCGCTCCACAAGAGTGGTAGCAGGGAGGAGGCACGGAACTACAGACCAGTCAGTCTTACCTCAGCAGTGGGCAAGATATGGAGGCACTCCTTAAGGAAAGGATAGTGCAACACCTGGAATCCATAGGGGCAGGATCCAAGACAGCATCGGTTTACAAAAGGAAGGTCCTGTCAAACTAATCTCATAGATTTCTTTGACTGGGTAACCAGAGTGGTGGACCAAGGGGAAGCAGTTGATGTCACCTACCTTGACTTCAGCAAAGTTTTTGACACTGTTCCACATAGAAGATTGATAAATAAGCTGGGTAGGCTCGGGGTGGGTCAGAAGTTGGTCAACTGGGTGGCAAACTGGTTGATGGGCAGAAAACAGAGAGTGGTGGTAAATGGTATACAGTCAGAAGAGATGCAAGTCACAAGTGGGGTACCTCAGGGATCAGTCCTGGGTCAGTCCTCTTCAATATCTTCATTAGTGACATTGCAGATGGACTAGAGGGTAAGGCTTGTCTGTTTGCAGATGACACCAAGATCTGCAACAGAGTAGATGATCCAGATGGGGTGGGCAGAATGAGAAGAGATCTGGATAAACTAGCAAATTGGTCAGAAGAGTGGCAACTGGGATTTAATGCAAAGAAGTGCAAGATCATGCACGTAGGGAAGAGAAACCCTGAAGACACCTATAGGCTGGGAGGGGAGTTGCTGGCAGTCACAAAGGAAGAAATAAACTTGGGCATCATCATCACCAATGACCTGAAATCATCCAAGCAGATCTCTAAAGCAGTAGGTAAGGCTAGGGGGATGTTAGGGTGTATTAGTAGGGGTATCACAAGTTGTAAAAGGGAGGTAATAATCCCTCTTTACAAGACACTGGTTAGGCCCCATCTGGAGTACTGCGTGCAGTACTGGAGGCCACACCTCGTCAGGACATTAACCAAATTGAGGCAGTCCAGAGAAGGGCAACCAAATGGTGCAGGACTGCATCAGAAGACATATGAGGACAGATTACGGAGCTCAATATGTATACCCTTGAGCAAAGGAGGGAGAGAGTGATATGATCGAGACATTCAAACACCTTAAGGGCATTAACAAAGGAAAGAGTCTAACATGTTTCAATATAAGAAAATAGCAGGACAAGAAGACACAGCATGAGATTAGAGGAGGCCGATTAAGGGGAATATGAGGAAATTATTTTTACAGAAAGGTGGTGGATGCATGGAGCGGCCTACCTCGGAAGTGGTGGCTATGAATACAGTGCAGGGCTTCAAACAGGCATGGGATAGGCATAAGTGAGCAATACAAATGAGTATGAATAGATAGGCCACTGACAGAGCAATGGCTGATGGCACATTTATAAGGTAGAAAAAGAAATGGGCAGACTGGATGGGCCTTGCAGTCCTTATCTGCCATCAACTTCTATGTTTCTATGTTTCT
This sequence comes from Neoceratodus forsteri, assembly GCA_016271365.2. Lineage (NCBI taxonomy): Eukaryota > Metazoa > Chordata > Ceratodontiformes > Ceratodontidae > Neoceratodus > Neoceratodus forsteri. The sequence goes on along the minus strand of JADMNL010000036.1, from coordinate 58,212,329 downwards.
TAGGTGCTTTCAACCACACAGGAAGTCTGTATATCAGCACTCCAGAACACCTTGAAGGATGTTATTCCTCTTATAAAATAGGTCTTAAATTGATTTGTGAAGTGTAAACAGTCATTTAGTTCTGACCTGTTCAGATGCGCTCTGATAACCGGACAGTCAGGTGATGCTCTCAGATCGCTAGGATTTCATCACCTATTTTATTATAAGAAATAATTCAAAGACTAGAATATTATGCAGACATCACTTTCCTCTGTCAAATCAGTTTGTGTAAAGCCTAAAAAGAAAAGACAGATTACATACCAATTCAGTCAGTAGTGGTTGCCCTGATAGGATGACTCAGTGGCATTGCATCGCACTGCCATGCAGATAACCCAAGTTTGGAATCGAGCTCGGGATGCCGCATCGGGAGGCAGACCAGACTGCAACAGCGGGCGCTTGGCAGTGTGCTGCCATGGCACTGGGCACTCGGTGATGCAATGATACTCGCCCTCTGCAGGACATTGCTGTGTGCAATCAAGGCCATCAGAAGGCTCCGCCTGTGCCGTCTGAAGAAAGAAGGGCGAGAAAAAACTAGTCAGAAAAACTCATGTACAGTTTATACAACAAGCTGAGGGTTCCTGGACTCCCCTGGGTCCTAGTGCCTACTAATACTACTAGATCCCATCCAGATAAGGATGGCTGTCCCCCGGAGCCCGTGCCATGGAAGGGAAGCTGCACTGCCTTTGGGGAATGACCGCTGTCCCCCTGGAGCCCGTGCCATGGAAGGGAAGCTGCACTGCCTTTGGGGAATGACCGCTGTCCCCCGGAGCCTGTGCCATGGAAGGGAAGCTGCACTGCCTTTGGGGAATGACCACTGTCCCCCAGAGCCTGTGCCATGGAAGGGAAGCTGCACTGCCTTTGGGGAATGACTGCTGTCCCCCTGGAGCTCGTGCCATGGAAGGGAAGCTGCACTGCCTTTGGGGAATGACTGCTGTCCCCCAGAGCCTGTGCCATGGAAGGGAAGCTGCACTGCCTTTGGGGAATGACCGCTGTCCCCCAGAGCCTGTGCCATGGAAGGGAAGCTGCACTGCCTTTGGGGAATGACCGCTGTCTCCCAGAGCCTGTGCCATGGAAGGAAAGCTGCAGGATACTGGGTGGCCATAGGGCCTGCGGGATGGAGACTAATAGGCCAGAGCAGGGTATACCACTGGGACCAGGGTATACTGCAAATGAACATGGCCAGGGAAGAAAAAGCTCTATAGGCAGAAGTCCATAATAATGAGATTTAGTGAAAAGAGAATACAAAAATCAAACTAGAGAAAATAAAAGAAGAATGCAGGTGCCCTCACTAGTCTGATCCATTATGTCAGGAATCCTTGCCAGTAGCCAAGAAAAATGTTTAAAAATAATAATATTCAGGTGCACTTGTTGGCCAAGAAAATGTTTTTCAATTGATATTCATGTATAAATGCACTTACACGGAATTGATTTTCTGTGTTTTTGTCCACCTTATTCTTTATCACTGAGGAGGTTTGCATGAAAACGAGGCTAGATTTTCAAAGGAGGGCACAGGGTTTGCCTCAAGCCCTGCCTCCAACCCATTTTTGGCGCCAAACACCTTTGCCGCAACTATGCCCAATTTTAGTAGGTAAAAGGCTAATTGTCGATTTATAGCTATACAAATATTTGGCATAAGCCCCATAAAATGAATACCCAGGATGGCCGCCAGCTAGACCAGCAAAAAGCTGATCTAACTTGTGGCAATCAGTACACGGGATAGAAAATCGTGATCCCTGGCCCATAGAATGCTGCACGCTCTGTGCGTCATTTGTTTAGTGCAGCCGGGGCTTCCGGCATTTGGCAGCTTCGGAAAATCAGGCCCAGGATCTTTATCCCCTGGTCTTGTGACTTTAACCTCTGAAGAGGTCACGATCTTCCATGGCAACAAACTGAAGTCACAAACAAAGGAGTGGGACTCCACGAGGTTAACATAGGAGGAGCAGATGAGGTTGGGGAGGGGGACAAATTCTGTTTTCATGCAGATATCCTTAGAGACAAAGAATAAGGGTGACAGTTGCAGAATATTAATTAACTATATGCTGAGCTGTAGCGATATTTTAAAACATTAACCAGCCCAGTGCGCAGAGGGTTGAGGCACTGAACGCCACACTGTGCACCACGCCAGCGACCCGGGTTGGGCTGGGGAGGGAGAGGATTGAGCATCCGGAGGACAGCTCTCCTCTCCCAGGGTGGGTTGCTGGTTTCGCTCGGCTCCTGAGTAGCCCCCTGAAGGAGATCGGGGGGGAGCCCTACAGGAGCCAGCGGAGTAAGGGGTGGAGAGGCATATGTCAGCAGCGTGCCTTCGCAGACATCATTGCATGTCCACACTCCAGGGGAAACAGAGAACATGGAAAAGCCCTGACCCATGGTATGTGATGGAGGAGACCTGGGGTGAACCTCCGTGCCCAGTGCCAGGTCCTCAACCTGCCTTTGGTGCTCCCTTCATTCCGTGGCAGTCTGTCTAGATTCCAGAAAGGTTGTTAGCGGTCCTGCTCTGGGGTGCTTAGATCTAGGGGGACCAGGGTGTCAAAGGAAGTGAAAAGGAGTTCCTTGGATCTGAAAGCAAGACTGGGGACTTCAGGCGGGTGGGATAAGGTCGCGCCATATGTCCCCCATCAGAGAGTCCGAGGGTCAGAGAGAGAGGAGGCGCATAAAGAGAGTTAAAAAAATATATATATTTTAAACCATTTTTCTTTTTGTGCTGGAAAAATCACTCTAGGTACTGGACACCCCCTATATCCACCTAAAACCTGCATCCTATAATGGATGGTTGTGACATCACAGACATGTATTATGGCATTTCATAGCACCCTGCTCACCCTTGTCACTCTGTAGGTCAACAAGGAACGCTCCAACTCCCCCAAACCACTTTATTTTTAAATATGTTTTCTTCTTATCTGGTTGACCCTGCCATTTTTACCATGCATCCACAGCGAATAACAGCACTGTGCTGTACTTTGTTTCTGTTGACTGTGGCATTACTCATGCCAGTGAAGAAGACCACACAGTGAGTCTCAGCATGTATTTTTTTTAAATCAAAAGCATTACAAAAATGGCAGGCTTAACCCGTCTTTTGGATGAGACGTTAAACCGAGGTCCCATCTGCCTGGATTGGTGGTAGTTCAAGTGGATGTTAAAGATCCCATGGCACTTATCGAAAAGAGTAGGGGAATTTCCCCGGTGTCCTGGCCAAATTTCCCTCATTCACTAAAAATATACCACCAACAGCTTAATCTGGTTCAAGGTCAGTTGGCATTCATCTGTATCCCCCCTCCCCCGGGTCGTGCCTGAAAATAGGCAGAATTTGTCTAGTGCACTTACCCGGTCAACAAAAGCTAAATAAATAAATAAACCATGATTACTAAAGTGGTTATGGGGCATGGAGGGTTTGGTGACGACACACACAGGGAGTACGTGCTAGTATTTTTTTTTCTTCTTAAACAGTGGAGACAGTGTGTGTAGATGTGGTGGGTGCAAAAAAAAAGGGTTGTTATAAAAAATAAAACATAGGAAGTAGCTCTCAAGATTTAGGGACGTCACACACCTGGGATATGTGAAAAATTCATAATACACTACTTCTTATGCATTATTCTATATTTAATTGTCAAGCTGGGCCAGTGAAAGCATTTATAAGAGACTAGTGGTTTCTGATAAATGTTGATCTTGGGCTAGTGATCCACAAAAAAAAAATAATAATAAAACAGTAACATAGTTGTTTAAGATCAGTAGGGACTCTGGGATGGTCCATTAAACACATATAAACACATTCAAAGAGTAGGGCCAGACATTTGAGGAATGGCTTTCAGACCTCAAGATGTACTTGCTGGAGAGCAGGGAGAAGGGAGATGTGGCAGACATGTACAAAGTTTCTAAGAGATATAAATAAAGTGGATAGTAGGGACCCGTTCACCAGGAATGACAACGCAGTTACGGGGGCGTATGACTGGACACATGGGGGTGGGGTGGTTAAGAGTGACATCAGGAAGTATTTTCTCACCGAGAGAGGGATGAAGCTGCTGGAGGTAGGGATGGCAAATGGGTTCACGGTCATGTGGGATTGGGGAGGGGGGCTGGTAAGGATGAAAGGGGGGAATGAGGGGAAGAAAGCTAATCCAACATGGAAGGAGGCCTACGGGGCAATAAATTATACTAGCAATTTCTAAGGCCAGACTGGACGGACTGCATATCTTTCTGCCATCATCTTCTATCTACCTACCTATAGATACATCTGTCCATCTTGGTGTGGTTCATATAAGAACTGTGGTGGAACCAAACCGCACAAAGGCAAGGGTACTAGACTTCAAGAGGACTGAGTTTACAAAGATGGGGGAATGCCTCAGAAGTGTCCTGGAATTGGGGGGAGGATTTGGGTGGAATTGAGGAACAGTGGGCAAAAATAAAAGCTGCCATAGCAAAAGCAACAAACTTCTGCATCAGGCAAGTTAGTGTAACTGGTGGGTTACCCCAGGGGTCGGGTTGGTGGTATTTTTGTGTTATTAGTGCTGTGCGGTGCCTCCATTTGTAACCCCTACCTGGGACCTGGGCTCAGGGAAAAAACTGTTGCTCAGTATTTTGGCTAGGATTGACTTCTAGTCAGGGGCACCGACGTAACTCCGGACACAGGAAGCAATAACTGTAATGTCCAATACCAGAAGTTGGGATTCTAAAGTGTGGCTTTTATTCACATCCAACAGAATGACAAAGCATAGATGGACCCCCATGGGGCTACACTCCTGGTAATGCAAATTGATGGAGATCAGAACGCATCCTCTTTACTCTGAAACCCTCGGGTCTCAAAACACTCTGGGCACTCTGCCCTAACTCAACTCTTTTCTGGTTTCCTTGGCTCGGCTCCATTGCCAGCCCTTTGGACACTTTCCATATAGCATGGAACATTTACTGGTGGCTCCCTAAACCACCTATGAGCACTTCTGGCTCCATCAGGGTATCTTCCTCATCAATCCCATGTCTGGGTACTTTCCTCAGGCACTGTCCAAGTACCTGACAGAAAGCAACAGGTGTCCCAAAGCAAACCCATAGAGGTGAATTTGGTTACTACTGATTTGGGGGAGTGGTCTCCCACCTCTCGCTCCCATAATTCTTACCCAGCCATTTCTCTGAACTATAACAGCTCATCCTTAAAAACGCTTTGCTGTGTAGATTCTCTTTAAATGTATGTCACATCCAGTCTACTGTTTTTCCATCCCATTTGTGCTGAACTTGAACATACTTAAAAAGTGGTTGTGTCCAATTCTCTAGACCCCCCCACAGAGTTAAGCAGTCCAATCCCCACATTTTCCAAACTGTTCTTGGCTGTCTTTTCCTGACCCCACAGTGACAGTCACTTTAGTTTCATCTTGTCTCAGGTGAAAACACATTGGTCCTTTAACAGAGCGAACTCACCCCTTGGTTGCAGGTGCCCCACAGGCATTTTCTCTTCAATTAAATCTCGTCCAGAACTTCTGATGCATCAGCACAAAACTAAACTCAGGCAGCTTCTTGTTTCCTAGCCGGACCAGCGGGTTTGCCCCTGGAAACAAGCTGATTCCTTCCTTCCCATCCCTGCAGGGATGGGGCCCTGAACCACTGAAAGCGGTCTCTACCACTTCACTTGGCTCTTCTTGTGTTCCTCTCCAGGTGAGAACACACACCTCTACTAAAAAAAGCTCTTTAACAGAGCTTAGGTCTCTGAGGGCCTGCTTCCAGCAGAGCATCTCCTTCCTCTACTACAGACTGACTTCAAATTCCCCAATGTTCTACTCTAACTTCCAACTGCAACATTCCAGTGTGGCTTATGCAGCTGCGACAGTTCTAAATGATGTCATAGCTCCGGCTCAGCAGATACTGAAAACAGAGCAAGACAGAGTGAAATCCATTTAACTGGAGTTTCACTAGTTGCCTGTCTCTGCCTGCCACTAGGTCTTACTAGGGTTCTAGTAACCCCGGGTAACGAGGGGTTACATTAGCAAAAGCAAGAGGGAAACAAATAGACCACTATGGTAGCTAGAAGGATAAGGGGAAAAAAGTTAGCATTCAGGAGTTACAAGGCGTCAAAGAGAGATAAGAATGGAGGTGTATCAGAAGAAACAGAGGAGGCAAGGAAAGCAGTCAGGTGCACAAAGTACAAACAGAGGACAAAATGGCCAAGTGTAAAACTTTTTTAAGTGTAATGGAAGGAAAGCACCGGGAGGATAGTAGATTGGGGGTAGAAGGAGACCAAGTAAAGCAGACATACTAAACAAATACTTTTGATTGGTGTTCACAGCGAAAGGGGAAGGCAAGGGACTACAGATTACGGCCAGGAGCATCAAGGGAAGGGAGATGGACATTTACAAGGGGGATAGAGTCATGAAGGCACTTGCAAATCTGAAAGTGGACAAGGCAAAGGGGCCAGACGGGATGCATTCCAGGATACTGAAGGAGCTCAGAGAGCTGCTAGCTGCATCTTGGACTATCCTGTTTAACCACTCACTGGAGATGGGAGTGACTCCAGAGGATGTAGCCCCACTTCACAGAAATGGTGGCAGGGAGGAGGCTGAAAATTATTGGCCAGTGAGCCTGGTTTCGGTGGCGGGGAAACTAATGGAATCACTACTGAAGGAAAGGACTGTGGAATATCTTGAAACAAGGGGCTTACAGGATCTGAGGCAACATGGATATGATAGAGATTTTCAAATACCTCTAGGGTATAAATAAGGTTCAAGGAGGAAACCTTTTTCAGAGTAAAAGATGCTCAAGAACAAGGGGTTATGCTATGAAGCTGAAGGGGGGTAGACTCAGGGGAGATATAAGGAAGTAGTTCTTCACAGAAAGAGTGGTGGATGCCTGGAACAGCCTCCCAGTGGAGGTGGTGGAGGCAAAAACTGTAATGGGATCCAAGAGGCATGGGATAACCAAAAGGGAACCTTAGTGGTAGGGAAAGGGGGAGGTAAAGCCAGAGATCAAGTAAGGTCTGGTGTTACAGTAGATGGGAAAAATAGGCAGACTAGGGGGGGCCAAGCGGTCCTTATCTGCCGTCAAACTCTTGTGTTTCTAGCATGGTGCTTTCCATGATAACAGACTATGATGTCACCAACACAGCAGCAGTTGTGGACAGTCTGAAGGGTTTTTTTTTTCTGTCAGTACTTCTTGCTCCTATACTGTCCTTCTAGCCCCAGTCTGCACCCCATCCCCAAGCCCCATCATCCAGCTTACGCTGAAAGCTGGAAGTCAATCGGTGGCTCCACCAGAGGATCCTGGTCAGCCCAGTCACCGTGTAAGGGCCCGCAGGGGACTGGGCCACTGTACTGCCATCATTGGGGGTTTAAGAAACAGAAACCGACAGCAGATAAGGACCGCTTGGCCCACCTAGTCTGCCCGTTTTCCCTACCTACTGTAACACCACAGACCCTACTTGATCTCCGGCTTTACTCACCCTACCACTAAGGTTCCCTTTTGCCTATCTCATGCATTCTTGAATCTCATTATCATCATTTGCTCCTGTGCGTTTTTTCCCCTTGACCAGCAGCACACGCAATGACACACTGCATGCACTCCGTGGAGACACTCCTCAGCATCAGGTGGGCAGGACACCTTCCCTGGCATCCCATTGCACTGCCACTTACATCCTTTAGGTGGAATTAGGCTACTGAGTCTCTCACTGCTGCCTACTGCTCTGATGTCATCTGCAGGGGATTCTGGGGTTTGTAGTAAAAAGAATGCCAGCCTAGAAATAAACAGAGAGGATAATGTATGGTCCTCTATCAGTAACCGGTTTGTTAACAGCCAAGAGGTTGCCGCAGCAACCATGTAAACCTCAAGAGCAAAGCTTGAGAGCTTTATGTCACTATGGCACAAGACGTTACACAAACTGGTTACCGATAAAGGGACCATACATTATATTTGATAGTATAAGGTCCCAAGAAAAATGAAGAAAGCTCCTTGCTCTTGAGGTTTCAGTCAGTGCCACGGCTGTTCTAGGTCATGCTCTCACCGTTGTGCTCCTTCCTGAAAGGCTGGTTCATGTGAAAAGGTGCATGCATACACAGATCATTCCCAGTTGTTAACCCATTGATGCAACGTACCATCGATGGGTTAACAACATCGTGATGTCACATTGAGAGTAAAATGTTGTTAGAAAAATGTAGATTTCTACATGCAACAATGTTTTACCACACATTATAAAAATTAGTCTGATACTACAGTAAACAGTAAATGCACCAAAATGTTTTTGCACATGAAGTGCACGTTGGGACCAGCCCCACACTAGACTGCGGGGCCCTTGGTGCTGACCATTCCCCTTTAATAACGCACCAGTGCTGATAAAGCTATGAAAATGTCTCGTCTTTGTAGATAACATATCCAGCCTCCAAGATTATCGCTGCTGTTAGGTAGGCCACAACATCTTTCATCTTGAAGGTTAGGTATAGTATGAGTGGAATACTGAACCAGTCAGAGAACAGTTTTCACAATGCTGATGACATCACAATAGCTCAGTACAGCACTGAAATCAGCAGCTGCAAGCAAAGAGGAACGCAAATCTTCACCCAAACAGCAGATTTTAAAAGTTTTAACTAGTAAACAGGTGTCATGTAAATCATGCATGCAATAACATAGCTCACAATATGCAGTCTGTCCTCACTTACGAGGGGGCAGGACTTTTTTAACTCAGTCATGGCTCTGTCACTTGTGGGTTATGATCTTGCCCCCTCACGTTTAAAGATAAATTATATATTGTGTGTCAAGCAGCTGCAAATCCCCTATAAGTGATATAGATCACATTGTAACATGGCACTGCAAAGACCAGCGAAATTGAGGAACGGCATTGGCTGAAAGGGGCCAGGTGACACCAACCAAGCGGTGATTAACCCACAGGTAACGCCCACTCGGTTAGTACCACCTGTGGCCACCGCAGCAGTAGAGGGGACCCACCCGCTCCGTCACCACCCCCTCACGCCACCCGCGGCACTCACTAGCTGGAGGTGTTCATTGTGCAAAGCACTTAAGGAGCTGCCTAAGAACCGCATGAGCAATCCGCTGTTGAGCATAGACTCGGCGTCTTTCCCCAACTTACCATACCCTTAGTTGTACCTGCTGTACCTACAGAGAATTCTAGCTGTTTGCTAGATCCCTGGGCTCTTGGGCCTTTGAGCTCTGAGCCTGGTAGAGTGCAAGAGTGCTGCAATTTAATTTGTAACACGGCACTGCAAAACCCTTGCCGCTCTGCAAACTGTCTCTGTCTCCGTCTCTCCGTAGGGTCTCTGGCACCAAGGGACACACACCGGTAACATAGGCTCATTGCCGCCACAACGAGCCTATGTTACAAGCGCATTAATCACCTCCAGCATCGGGCTTTGCTGGTGATTAATGCCCGCTGGGTGGTTGGACCCCTCGGGCTTTGCCCTTGGGCACCAACCCCCCCCAGCGGGCATTAATCCACCGGCAGAGCCCTCCTCTGTCGGTGATTAATGCTTACTTATAACATGGCTATCTAAAATACAATCATTTCATTGGTCAGAACACATCACCTGACCATTGATTAATCCCTGATATATCCACAGTTGCCTTGCCGGTCCACAATATCCTGATTGACAGCAATGTAAACTGCCTTAGAGAAATCACTCCACCACAGACGCATTAAAAAAGTGAAGGCAGATTCCACCTTCAAAGGCAGATTCTGCATCCTTATAACAACAAATCCACCTAGTGGACAACTACAAAGACAGCATCCTCCATGCATATTATTCATTAGGCGGAAGGACTATTTTAGCAGAAATCCATGTTCAAACATATATTTTAATATTCCTTTACATAAACCTCTAATATAATGCGGCTCATGTTATAGGAGGATTAACCCACTCCAGGGTATGGGTTTACTGAGCATTAATCCATGCCTGGGTGGTTGAAATCACTCTGCATGCGGCCTCGTGATTCCAACCCCCCCCCCCCGGCATGGATTAATGCTCAGCAAACCCATATCCTGTCGTGGGTTAATCCCTACATATTCTCTGAAGCGAAATAGAAGTTCAGAAAATACACCTATCATTTTCAGTTCCACTGGGGGAAAAAAAAAAGAGTGAACATTAGGGTAAATATAATGAACTGATGAGTCTTGTGTCCACAGGACAATGAAGATCGGAGTGCGAGGAGCTTGGGGGATGACCGCATACTCAGTGCCATTGTGAGATCCCTTCTCCACGTTCCACAAAGATTTGGAAGAAGCCCAGCCTTCTCGTTCCAGCCCCAGAGGTGAGTGATGTAGTGAACCTAATCAGTTTTCTTTTTATTCGTGAACCAGCCACTGGGTCAGCTCTATGCTTAGGACAACAGGAGCAGAGGCTGGCAGAGCACCCACATGGTCATACTCTTCCTGGGGAAGGTGCAGTGTCACACCTCTCGGAGCTTGGCATCCGGTGGGGAACAGGAAATAGGTGTGGGCAAACACACACTAGCTGGGTCTGCCCCTAGAATATCACTGTAGTGAGCTCAGATGCAAGGACTAGTCACAAGTGTGTGTGTATATAATGTTTGAGTGGGATGCTGTGGCCTGAACTGACCGATTCATTGTGGATAACTTTTGCGATGGAGGGACAGGGGGTTTACATCCTGAACTTGTCTCTCTGTTGTCACATCAGTGAACAGAAGCAAATAGCTGTTCTGCCTCTCAAAACAACACAGTGGGAAATTCAGGCCGGTGCAGCAGTGGTGCAGGTTGCCTTACTTCTCTCGACACACCAGAGACCTGAGTTTAGGAATGAACTCTGGCTGCCAGGAGTCAGCTGGGGGCAGGACAGGATCGGATGTGCCTGGGATGGGGAGGCATGTTTTGGCCTGGCCATAGACTGCCACCTGCTGGAGGCCTGGTGGCAGTGCAGCTCAGGTCGCATGTAGGGAGAGACAGCAAGTGCATGCTGCATGGATGCCTTTACACGCACACCATGCGGAAGGGTTGGTGAGAAAACAGACAATGAATGGCAGGGGCTTAATGAAGCCCTGCTGCCTACCTCTGACTACTGACTGCGACACCTGGTCCAATCTGGATACTTGGACTGTGTGTTGTGTGCTGCGTGCGAGTATGACCCTCCCTCCTCCAGCCTTGCCACAGGGGATCGTCGTGGGAAGACTCTGACCAGGAGTCCTTGGGGCAGCAAATACCAGTCAGAAGGAGGTGGGATGGGGTGAACAGCCACTCCCTACCATCAGTGGAGAAAAACCACCATGGAAAAAAAAAGTCACGAAAAAAAATAAAATGATGGACTGCAACTCAAGTAAGAGGTGTGTGTGGTGGTGGGGGGGAAGAGGACTGAGTGGGCAGGGATGACATTTAACCGACCCTTTTGGGGGGGATTTATAATTCTCACAATTAAAATCTTTCAGTTCCCCTAGACACACAGAATTTAAGCGGCACAGAAGATTGCAACTCATGGGGGCACCATTTCCAGCAGTAGTAGTGGTGCACAATGCTGGCAGTTAACCCCCAGCTTTGCCGGTGGCACAGTAAAACAAAGTGGCAAAGTGGGCCCCTAACATCTCTAGCCCCTGTGAGGAGAAAAAAGAAACTGAAGCAGTTGGTGCTGGTGCCGCTCAATACCAGGGGAGTTGAGGACAACTAGCAAGCATGGGTGATGGCACCCACGCTGCCAACCCCAAACGTTCTGGTTCCCACAGGATCTTAGCGCCTCTATCCTGAAGACCAAACAGTGAAACTCTATGGAGACAATTGAGCCTTAGAAGATAATTTATTACCCCATGCAGGCCCCACATAGAGCAGTCGGACCGTGACCAGAGCACTGCTTGAAACACTGGGGGAAAGAAAGAGGGTGTTGTAAAAGCATGAGAATGAAAAACAAATTGGGGCACCAAATGTGGAAATGCCGCAGGAGGAAAACTTTCTAACTCTTTTAATTAGTCCTCCTTTTAATGTTATCTTTTTTCTTTTATCATAGGTTTGGCCGAGATAGCAGGGGGACCCTTGGCGGTGATGGAAGGATACACTCTCGGGGCTGGGAAGTTATGCCTCCTCAGTTCTGGAATATGGCTGTACCACAGAGATTTGGCAAGAAGAAATAACTCATATCACCCCCCCTGAAAAAAAATAAAAAATTAAAAAAAGCAGGGCTGCCACAGCCACACTGCAAAAAAAATAGCTGCAGTATTTTGCCGTACGAAGAGCAAGGCAAAACCAGATACTGTTCATATGATGTTGTTGCACTTGTTGATGCCATGGGTAGCTGTTCAAAGCTTCCTGCAAGCAAACCTTTCACCGTGTTTCATTCTTTGGCTGGATCTGTAACTGAAGAGTTCTCCTAAGTTCTAGTTTTGTGTACAATAAAATACTGACAGAATGGCGTCTGTGTGTCTGCATAAGTGCATGATTGTTAACAGAGGGATGGGAAGCTGGGGTAAAGGAGGCATCTTAGCACTACATGTTTGGCATACTGATATACCACAGGAGGGAAGGGTGTTTATTACCATCATTTGCTGGTTGTCGACCACTCTAAATTGGTCACAACTAGCCATTATTTACTTATTTATTCATTCACATTTATTTTACAAGGTAATATTCCATTGTGATTCAACTTGGCATTACTCATTTATTTACCTTTAAGTTACTTTTTTTTTAATTTTAACCAATTAATATTCCATTAAGATTGCTCTCTTATACAAAGAGAGAGACTTGGCCAAGATGGCAGGTTAAAAATACAGCAACGAGGCCACCCCAATGACTCAACAGTAGTGTGTGGTGATCCTATGTGGGTGATCTGTATTGGGGTGTGAAACTGAATCTCTAAGTCTGCAGTCATGTGCCCCGTGATCGGAAGTACTGCCAATGGCCAGGGAGAGCCAGCCCTTCCCTAACCCCTACTGAGCAGCACGTTTTTCTTTTAAAACTATATATCTCCCCCAAGTGCCAAACCCCTTTCAGTCAGACTCTCCCAGCCCTGTCCCCACCTTCTCTGGGACTCACTTCCGGTGTTTCGTGGCTTTTCCTCACCCTATGGCATGGCTGTCGGGGGTGGGGCAGGTCCCCTCTAGAGACCGACTCTAGTGGAGAGCTCTGTAAGTGGAGCGGGGCCAAGGTTACCAGGCATCATCCAACAAGATGCTGGCATTTTCTCTTTGGTTTTTCCTTCCCTTTCTTAGAAAAAGTCACATAACATGTATCTAATGTGCATGTGTACAGACAGACAGCTCGGCCTCCCTCCCCTTGATGCATGATGCCTGGCCCCCTAGTGTTGCCAGGTGGCATTCGTGCAGCAGACCATAGAGAATCGCCCACCACAGGGGAGGCAAGGGTCTAATGGGAGACTCGCACCTCCTCTCTCCTCTGGTCCTGTTTCAGAACCTGGGTCACCAGCATTAAAAGTGGCAGCGCTACTGTTGTGCTGTGGTGTCAGCAGTGTGACCAAGTACCAGGACCATTACTTTACATGTAGATTAAATATTTTGATCATAAAATGGGGAAATCTAAAGTCCCCTCTAACTGTGAAGAGCAGGGTTGCTGAGACACCGAGGGGTTCTGGCGATGACTCGTAATTCTGTCTTGTCACTAGAACCCCTTGTTGTCCTCTTGGCCTTGACTAACAGTTAAAGGAGATCTACTGATTAAGTGCAGCGAGCCACTGCTGCATGTGTTGTGGCTCGAGCTCCTCGATTCCCCCTGTAATGCCTTAATATCTGTAGTTATTAAAATACCTGCGCGCTCGCAGTTCTTCATATGGTGGAGTCTGCATGTTGCTAACCAGAGAGCAGCCCCTTGGAGATCACGCTGAGCAAAACCGCGATATACTGACACGGTTTTGCCCCTTCTGGTATATTGCCCTAATGTATGGAGATACTAAAATCTCCAAGTTTACTATGCCTGGTGCTATTTATACAAAAGGTGCATGTATACCATGTGGGTGGCGCACTCACATAGCATACATGCACCTTTTGTATAAATAGAACCAGGCCTAGTAAATTTGGAGATTTTAGTATCTCCATACATTAGGACAATACACCAGAAGGGGCAAAACTGTGTCAGTATATCGCGGTTTTGTTCAGCGTGTTCTCCAAGGGGCTGCTCTCTGGTTAGCAACATGCAGACTCCACCATATGAGGAACTGCAAGTGCTCAGGTATTTTAATAACTACAGATATTAAGGCATTACAGGGGGAAATCCGGGAGCTCTAGGCACAACATACACAGCAGTGGCTCGCTGCACTTAACCAGTAGCTAGTAATTCTACATTAGTCCAGGTTGCCTATTTGTGCCTGTGGTGAGGGAAAATTCTTCTAAGAGGCAGTGTGGTCTAGTGGGTAGAGCACCGGCTTGGGAATAAGGAGACTGCACGTTCAAACTTCGCTAGAGCCATTCGTAAATCACTGTGTAGCCTCTGGCAAGCCACCTTCCAGTCCCAGCTGTGGAAATGGGTATCAGCAGGACCCCGCTGGAAACAAGATGTTGCATCTCAGCTGGGCTATCGTGGGGAAGAAAACTAAAATAAAAATATTTCAGTCAAAGGAATGTTAAGAGTATAACTGATTAAAGAAGGGATTCAGCAACCAGTGAATAATCAACAAATAATCACACAGCAACCAGCGAATAATCACAGCTAGCATCAGCAGAATGTAGTTCTACCACACATTTAAAAAAACAAACAAAAAAAAACTGGATTTTCAGGCCATTCCATTATTTTTCTTTATTTTTTGGTGTATTAGTTTTACCTCGTCACCGATCCTGCTCCCTTCCTTTTTAAAATTTCTCTAAGGTTTTCTGAGACAGTTCAACAGACAACCATTAACAACAGCAACAGCTGCTGTCAATCCATTATACAATGCACAGTTCAGCTGACACGTGGTGGATATTATATGTAATGGCTTCAACAGCCTAGCATCACTCAGCTTCACAAAGGATTAAGCTTACAAAGTCCAATCTCTGGTCTAACATATACAGAACCCATCTACTCTACATAGACTCAAATGTAGGCAATAAGTGATTTAACCTAGCTGTCAAGTTTTCCATCCTAGCTGTCAAGTTTTCCATCCCTTAAACATTATACAACACATCTTGCCATTGTTGAATTCGAGATATATTGGCTGTAAGCCACTTTATTTTTTTTTCTGCAGCCACCTGGCAAACATATAGTAGCTTCCGAGCGTTGGGGCCATGAAAATGTGATGGAAGATCTAGAAACAACGGGGCCCAGTCAGTAAGCCGAAATCTTCAAAAATGCTTTGAAGGGCTTCTAAACTCTGATCACAAAAAGGACAAAGCAAAGGACACTGCAAAAAATGTGATTGTGCATCCCTTGGGGGGGAGGTGGTGGTGCCGCAGCCTCTCCGTCACTGTGCTCCTTTATCAGACTTGGCCTGTATTTTATTTCATTCTGTTAACCGGGTGAACCCACTGGGCCTAGAGGTCCCTTTTTCAGGGGGTGACCGGTATATTAGGTGTACAAAAAAAAAAAAAGGATAACCGTCTTCCATGAGAACTCCTTCCATATGTGGGAGGAGGTCACAAAGTGTATGCTTGCCAGGCACCTGTCCCAGTGTAATGCTTCAATTCATATTCCTAGGTCTCTTTCCCACTTCTGGCAGACATTATCAGTGTCCCAGTTCATCAGCAGTATCAAAGCTTTATACAGTTGTGAGATGAGGGAGGTGGGTTGTTCTCCTTTAATTATTTTAATGATTTACTGGTGAGACACTGGAATATCCTTTTCCTTTGGCCATGCCAGGAGATGAGACTTTATAAAAATTGGTGGTTACTTGAAGATATCAGTACTGATTCGATTGCCTCAGGTTAAATCGAGCTTCAAGGTCTATAAAAAGAGAGAATATCCATGCCTTTAAAGAAATGATATGGCATCATTTGACCCACTTGTTACCATCTAAGATGTGGGATCCAGTTGTGCTGGTACAAAGGTGGAAGTAGTGGACAGAGGGGCCAGCAGGAATCTTGCAAGTTTTTTTTTTTTTTTTTTAAATATAGCTATTTTGTCCCTGTCACCTCCTCCCGCTAACTGGCGACAGGGACACAAAGGTATTTACTTGGTTTTCTCCCTTGACCCCCCCCCCCGAGGCCCCAGCACATGGCCATGCGAGCATGTGGAGGCACCCCGTGGCACCAGCGCACCCCTTCCACCTCCCATAGCTTTTTGCCGCCCTCTCTCCGCTGGTGCTACCCAACGGACCTCCATCCGGTGGGAGCTGAACTACGGGGGGGGGTGCACCAACCCACCCTCACCTCCCTCGGGAGAGGAGTGCTGCCCATCTGCATACTCGATCCTGCTCCACCCTCCCCCCCCATGCTGGCACCCCGATGACCTGAGGTAGTGCCTGAACCTAGGTCACCAGCGTAGCATGAGGTGTGGTGCCCAGCGCCTCACCCCTCAGCACCACTGGGCCGACTATCTTGTAAAGTTTTATGGTTATGCACCTTGTGCCAGTGTGTGAAGGCTTCTCTGGTATATAGGTTTTCCGCAATTGTATTATGGTAGAGCAGGTGTTTGGGTGAGGTGTTTCAGTGAATAATACTTTAATGGTGTTTAGATATCTTCCTCATGAAGTTTTACAGTGAGTCAGTACATGGCAGTACAGAACTGTGCTGCTTTATGATATCGCAGCAGGCTCAGAAGTGCTGAGTGCCTTGGGACTTGGAGAGGTGTACAGTAAAAATGTTATTCAGGCTTGGCAGCCATTCCATATTAGAGATGATTCTTTTTTTCTTTTTTTTACTTTATCTTTATTCTCCCCCTACCCGTAGTGCCCCCACTCTTCAGGAGACACACATATGGCCTTATCAGTCCCCACCCTGTTACCTGGAGCCTAGCATGGTACATCGCCCATGTAGCCTTGGTTATACCCCCCCAGGTGGGGTATGAGGTGGGGCCCTTACACCCAGAGGTCCTTTAGGTTTTCGTCGAGATGCTGTCACCTAGGCCAGGTAGGGGCATTGGGGATCGGGTCCGTTGTGCTCCATCTACCGGAGGCGCTGCACGATGTTTTTTTTTCCCCTGTTTCTTGGCGTGCTGTGTGCCCTGACATCAAGGCGCTAAGCACTGACGCCCAGCATGCCACCCTTCTCACTGGCTTGGGCTTGCTGTACCTCAGGTCTCCACCTCAGGTCAGACATGCTTCGAGCCCTGGATCCCCCCTCCTCCCCGGAGAACGCAAGTTGCCATTAGGACACTCAAGCCTCCTCCCCCCAAGCCGCCCCTCTCCAGCTCCCGGGCTCGTTCCTGAACCCAGGTCGCTGGCATTGCAAGCGGAAATCCAACCACTGTGCCGGCGGGCCAGCTCCATATTAGAGATGATTCTATCCCATTTCCTACAAGACATTCCGGGTGGCATGGCTGGGAAGAGTTTGGGCAAGATACAGTAATCTGGGCAGAAAAAAATAATTATTCTAATAAAAAATTGCTCACCATCTTAATGTTTCTTCTAAGGGATCCTTCACTATGTTTAACCCATGCAAATCTGCATGCTGGTTAGAGCTGCCGCAGAGAGTAGAATTTCATGCTAATTATAGAATCTTAGAATAACAAAATCAGATCTGTGCTGTGTGGTCACACTCCGCTCTGCCCTCGAATGTCAGAATTAATTTTGTAGCTAGTGGGGCAGTGACCACTAAACCAGCTAAACCTATAAAAAAAGGAATGGTACAAAATATGTTGGAGTCCCTGTGTGCCTATAAGCATGGCAGACCAAATTTTTTCAAACTAGATCACTGAATATATATTGTAAGGAAATGCAATAAGTAATGCTTGTAACAAGCAATGGTCCAGGATCTGGCAGCTTGGCCTCAATGCCAAGAAATACAAAGTTATGCATATTGGAGCCAAGAATCCCAGGACAGAGTACGACCTGGGTGGAGTCTGAATATCTGCATCAGAGAAGGAGAAGGACCTGGGAGTGAAAATCACTAATGACATGAAGCACTCCAAGCAGTGCGAGAAAGCAGCAGCAGAGGCAAACAAGATGCTGGGATGCATATCTAGGGGGATCAGTACTAGGAGAGAGGAGGTATACTACCCTTGTACAGGTCACTGGTAAGGCCTCATCTAGAGTATGGAGTTCAGTACATAGAAACATAGAATTTGACGGCAGATAAGGACTGCTTGGCCCACCCAGTCTGCCCATTTCCCTACCTACTGGATAAGCTGTAGATCCTAGTTAACCAGCAGTCTACTTCTTCCTACCCCCACCCCCTAGAATGGCCTTATGACTGTCCCATGCATGCTTGAATTCCACCACTGATTTTGACTCCACAACCTCCTCCAGGCCGTTCCATGCATCCACAACCCTCTCTGTGAAAAATACTTCTTTAAATTTACCTCTGGACGCCTCCCTCTATCTTCAAATTGTGCTCTCTTGTTCTTGCACACCTCTTTTTTTGAAAGATGCTACCCTCTTGGACTTTGTTGATTCCCTTGAGGTACTTGAACGTTTCTATCATGTCCCCCTCTCCCTCCTTTCCTCGAGGCTATACATATTAAGCTCCTTTAGTCTCTCTTCATATGTCTTCCGGTGCAGACCCTGCACCATTTTAGTTGCCCTCCTCTGGACTGCCTCCATCCTGTCTATGTCTTTGCGGAGATTGGGTCTCCAGAACTGCACACAGTACTCCAGATGGGGTCTCACCAGCTGTCTGTACAGAGGGATAACAACTTCCTGTTTTCTACTGGTGATGCCTCTCCCTATGCATCCCAGTATCCCCCAGCCATCCTTGCTGCCCTCTCACATTGCTTGCCCACCTTTAGGTCATCTGATATGACTACCCCCAGGTCCCTTTCCATTTTTGTTGCTGTTAGTATCTCACCCCCATTGTGTACTCTTCCCCTGGGTTTTTGTTTCCCAGGTGCATTACCTTGCACTTCTTAGCATTGAATCTAAGCTGCCATACATTTGACCATTCCTCTAACCTTGCCAAGTCCCTTCTCATCCTTTCCACTCCACCCTGTGCATCAACTCTGTTGCAGATCTTTGTGTCATCTGCAAAGAGACATACTTTTCCTTCCAGTCCCTCTGCAATGTCGCTTATAAAGACATTGAAGAGGACCGGTCCTAATACTGAACCCTGTGGTACCCCACTAGTAACTCTCCTTTCTTCTGAGAGGACTCCATTTACTGTTACTCTCTGTGTCCTATTCTCCAGCCAATTCTTTACCCAGGCTGTCATCTTGGGACCCACTCCCAGGCTGGCTAACTTGTATATTAATCTTTTGTGTGGGACTGTGTCAAATGCCTTGCTAAAGTCTAGGTAGGCCATGTCCACAGCCCCCTTCCTGATCTACTACTTTGGTCACCCAGTCAAAGAAATCTATCAGATTCGTCTGGCATGACCTTCCCGCTGTGAATCCATGCTGCCTAGGGTCCTGTGCCCATCTGGCCTCTAGATACTCGACAGTTCTTTCCTTCAGAAGTGATTCCATCATTTTCCCTATCACTGAGGTTAAACTAACAGGTCTGTAGTTTCCTGCTTCTGCCTTGCTCCCACTTTTGTGAAGGGAATCCCATCTGCTCTCCTCCAGTCCTCGGTACCACCCCATCCTCCCATGATTTGTTAAAAGGGTAGTCAGTGGTGTCACTAGTTCTACCCTTAGTTCTTTTAGAATTCTGGGATGAATCCCATCAGGCCCCATTGCTTTGTCCACCTTCAGTTTTAAGAGTTCTTTCAGAACCCTTTCTTCTGTAAATGGGCTGGTATCAACTTCTGTATCCAGAGTGTTACTACTGTTTGTTTTATGTACCTCCCCTCTTCATTTGTAAATACTGAGCAAAATATTTGTTTAGTATCTCTGCCTTTTCACAGTCTCCCTCTGCCCTCTCCCTCCTTTATTAAGCCTCACTATCCCTCCTTGGTCTTCCTTTGCTCCCTGATGTACCTATAAAAGGTTTTATCCCCCTTCTTAACTGAGTTGGCTGTCTTTTCCTCAGTTTGGGCCTTTGCTGTTCTGACTGCCTTCCCAGTCTCCTTTTGCTTTAACTGATACAGTTCTCTGTCCTGCTCCTTCTGCGATTCCTTGTACTTCCTGAATGCTTTCTTTTTCTCTCAAACCTTCACTGCCACTTCCTTTGAGAACCATAGTGGTTTCTTACATCATTTTGTTTTGTTTATTTGCTTCACACAAAGGCTCGTTACCTCTGTGATGGCAGTTTTTATTATTCCCCATTGTTCTTCCACCCCTCCTTCCTGCCCATTTGCTAGAGCATTCCTTAGGCACTCACCCATTTTGGCAAAGTCAGCCCTCCTAAAGTCCAGTACTTTTGCCTTTGTATGGCTTGACTCTATTGCTGTGTTTATTGTGAACCATACTGTTCAATGGTCGCTAGTTCCCAGATGGCTACCCACTTCTACATCTGCGATCCTCTCTCCATCTCCATTTGAGAGAACCAGGTCTAAGATTGCTCCCTCTTGAGTGGGCTCCAATACTAGTTGTCTAAGGCATGCCCCCTGTAGGGCATCTAGAATAACCCCACTCTTCGAAGTGGCTGCTGCAACTGCACTCCAGTTAACATCTGGTGCCCACACCTCAAAAAGGACATTAACCTGCTGGAGAAGGTCCAGAGGAGGGCTACAAAGATGATAATGGGTCAGCAGGGTAAGGCATATGAGAAGAGGATGAGGGCACTGAACATGTACTCCTTGGAGGATGAGAGAGAGAGAGAGAGAGACACACACACACACACACACACACACACACACAAAGATATGATTAGGACCTTCAAGTACTTAAAAAGGATAAATAAGATGGATAAGGAGTTAAGGAGAGTTTCTAAGCTGTGTGGCAACCATATTATGAGGGGGCACAGTCTTAAGCTGGAGGGTGAACGGTTTAGGAGGGTGGTCAGGAAGCACTTCTTCACAGACGCTTGGAATGCACTGCCAGAAGAGGTGATCTTGTCGAAGACAGTGGGCAGCTTTAAGAGAGGCTGGGATAGGCATAGGGGGACGGTAAGGATCATGGGTTGGGAGGAGTTGGGGGGGCAGGGATAGTAGTTCAAGCTGTGGATCCTGCAATATGAGCAGACTATATATATATCAAATGGCCTTCTTCTGCTGGCTTCTTTGTATGTTTGTATACTCAAGCAAGATAAAAGAAAAGAACTGATTCTGAGAGACCCTTTTCCAGCTTCTGGAAGGGGAGGTAGGGTGGGATTGTTAAGCACAGTGAGGGATCCTTTGGAAGAAACAACATTTCCACAATGAGTAATTTTTTCTTCAACCCCCAGGAATCCCTCATTATGTTTAACCACTGCAGACTATAAAGCAACACCTTGGGAGTCTAGGTACAGAACCTATTTTGGAAAAAGGTTCTAAAAGACAGCAGTATCCCTTCTAGACTGTATGTCCAGACAACAGTGCTTTGTGAAGATGTGTACGGTTTTCCAGGTAGCTGCTTCACAAAATTCTTGCAAGGGGATGTCCCTTGCAGCTGCCACAGAGGCAGAGGTGCCACATGTGGAGTGTGCCGAGGTCTTGAGATAACAGCTTGCCCAGCCTTGCTGTAACAGAACTGTATGCAAGAGACAATCCAGTCAGCAGTTGATCTTAGATGCTGGCTTACCTTTGTCAACTTCTCCAAAGTGGCAAACAACTGAGAATGCGAGGACCTGGCCTCATCTGTAGAGTCCAGGTAGTAGCGGAGTCTCTCAACATCCAGATTATGAAGCTCTTGCTGCTCAGAGCTAGATTTTGCTATAAAGAACACTGGAAGGGTAATGGACTGGTTCAGGTGAAACTCGGACACTACTTTAGGGAGGAATTTTTTGTTTGTTCTTAAAGCTACCTTGTCCCTGTGGAAGATGACGTAATTGGGGTCTGTGCAGATGGCTTGCAGCTCACACACCCTTCTGACAGAAGTCATGGCCACCAGGAAAACGGTTTTCCAAGTGACATTTTAAATCAGCAGTAGCCACGAGCTTAGTAATGCACAGGTTCAGATCCCATGGAAGGACTGGGTCCCTGATAGGGGGATACAAGTAGAGAAGCCCTTTGAAGATTTTTTTTTTGAAAATGGGGTGTGAAGCCACAGTTTTCCCTTACCTACTCAAACACAGACCGACACTGCTGCCAGATGTACCTTTAGGGTTGAACATCTAAGACCCAGGGACTGAAGGTGGACCAAGTACTCCAGGATTGTGGGCAGGTCTGCTTGCAATGGACTGAGCTGCCTAGGAGAGTGCCACAGGGAAACTCTTTTCCACTTGGAAGCATAAGCCTTCCTTGTTGCTGGTTTCCTGGAAACTTTAAGCACTTTCAAAGCCTTTTCAGAAAGGTTGAAGCCTGAGAACTCTAGCTCTTCAAGAACCATGCCTTGAGATGCAGAGTCCTGAGATCCTGGAAAGTTATCCTGCCCCAAGACAAAATCAGCAGATTGCATCTCAGGGGAAGGCTAATGGGATATTCCAAACCCAAGTTCCTAGCACACACAAGCCAAAAATCAGGACACCTCATATATTAAAACAAATTTTTATTTTTAAACACAGCTGACTACCAGCCTGACATGTTTCGGAGTAACCTTCTTTGAAGGAGGTTACTCCAGAAATATCAGAATAATCGGCTAAAAATAAATATTGTTTTAATATAAACGTCCTGATTTTTAACTAATATAAGTAGAACAGCAGAATATGATCAGTTAGTTCCTGTAGCACCACGGTCCCAGTGTGCACTCTTTCGGTGCTATGAAGGCTAATGGGATGTTTGATGGAGAAGGAGAGGGAGCAGAGTACCAAAGCTGCCTGACCCAGTCCGGAGCTATTAGAATCATGACCGCAGGCTGCCCCCTCAGTTTCAACAACACTCTCAGCAAGAGTCGGAAGAGAGGGAAGGCATAGAGGAAGCCTCCCAGTCCAGTACAGATTCAGGGCGTCCAACAGGACTGAGCCCACTGAAGGGGGCCTGCAACAAAACATGGGAAGCTGGTGGTTTTCACATGATGCAAAACTTAGATGTCTATCTCTGGTATACCCCTCCTTCTGAACACTGTGGCCAACGCCTGCCTGTTCAGGGTCCATTTGTGATCTCATTGGCAGATTCTGCTCAGGGAATCTGCCAAGACATTGTCTTTCTCTGGCAGGTGAACTGCTGACAGCTGCGCACCAAGGGAATAGACTAGATTCCAAATCTTCATTGTTTCTGTGCATAGCTTTGAAGATCTTGTTCCTTCCTGCTTGCTGATATAATACATGGTAGTTGTGTTGTCTGTCCTGAGCTGGACTGACTGACCTCTGACGTGGTAGGTGAAAGCCTGTAGAGCCAGACACATTGCTCTGAGCTCCAGAAGGTTTCCATGCTCCTTGGACTCCTGTGAGGTCCACACCCTGCTTACCATTAAGTTATGCAGATAGGCACCCCAGCCCAGGAGGGAGGCATCCTGCAGTTAGCACCACTGTGGGTAACTGCTGGAGGAAGGGCACACCTTCCATGAGGTTGCCTTCTTCCTTCCACCAGTCCAGTGCCTTTAAGAGGGACTTTGACACAGTCCCCAGTCTTGACAGAGAGTCTAGCCTTTGGGACCAGGGGTCCTTTAGGTGGTAGTGGATCCCTTTCATTTGGAACCTGGCACCAGTCACCACTGCTGTGGGCAAGGCCATGTGACCTAATAGCTGGAGGAAATCTCTTGCAGGCTTAGGTTAGCCTAATCTGAAGGACTTCGCTAGCGCTACCAGAATTTGTACTCTCTCCTGATGGGGGGAAGGTCCTCCCTTGGAGGACATCCAATTTTGCACCTATAAAGTTCAGTACTTGCACTGTTTCTGTCTGGGACTTTTGAGTGTTTATTATGAAGCCTGGCCCCTCCAGGGTGTGCATGGTGAGAAGGAGAGAGGCAGTGGTGGTCTGGTGTGACTTCCCTGAAACTAGCCAGTTGTCCAGACAAGGGAAGACCATTACACTCTGCCTTCTCACATGTGCTGCCACCATGGCCGAGCACTTTGTGAACACTCTGGAAGCTGAAGATCGTCCACATGGAAGGGCTGAAAACTGGTAGTGACTGCTCCCTACCCTGAACCTTGGGTATTTTCTGTGACAGGGCATGACTGAAATATGGAATTAGGGGTCTATCAGGTCCACAGATCCTAGCCAGCCCCTTGCTGAAAGGATGGGATTACTAATGCCAGTGTTACCATCTTGAACTTTTTCAAATGCTTGTTCAAGTATCCAAGATCTAAAATGGGTCGCCACTCCCCATTTTTCTTGAGGGTCAGGAAGTGCCTTGAGTAAAGGTCCTTTCCCCACTTGGGGTGGGGGGGGAGACCTTTTCTGCTGCTTGCCTGCAGTAATTTTCTTATCTCCAACCCCAACATAATTTTCTCTGTTGGGGGAGGGAGGCAGCAAAGTTTCTCTGAACCTCCAGTCTTGGAAATCTTTTGAACTGCAGGGTCAATCCCCGACTCACTACTTCCAGGATCCACCTGTCTGTGGTAATGTTTTTCCACTTCTGGAAATAGTGAGACAGTCTTACCCCCCCACTGGCAATGGATGGGCGACCTGAGCCAACTTGTCAGGGGTTCTGCTTAGGCTAGCCCTTGGGTGCTGGGGCTGTGTCAGCACGTTTACAGACCCTTCTGCCTCTGAAAAAACTCCTTAGCTGAGAGAAATCATAGGCAAGGAAATATCCCCTGCCCCTACTTCTAGCTCACCTTCCATAAGGCCTGCTGGAAGTGGATAACTTTTCTTTCTCAGTATTGCTCTTTGTAGGTGGCTTTGTACTGTTCCCCCTTTGTCATGTACACCTTTGCCTTGTCACCAAACAGGGAATTTCCCTCCCAGTGAAAGTCCTTTGCTTTCATCTGAGTGTCATGGGAGAGGCTGGTAGTTCTGAACCAACCAGACCTCTTCAGGGACACTACATGAGCCATATTTTGTGTCCAGTGCCATGTTAAACTGGTACCTGGTGGCATTTATTGCAGGTTTACATATGAACATACAAAGAAGCCAGCAAAGGCCATTTGGTCTATCAAGTCTGCTTGTATGCAGGGTCCACAGCTTGAGCTAATGTCTCTGCCCTCCCTCCCTCCCCTCCTCCGATCCTCCCTACCCATGATCCTTACCTTCCCCCTATGCCCATCCCAGCCTCTCCTTGAAGCTGCCCACTGTCTTCAACAAGACTGGTTTTTCCGGCAGTGAATTCCAAGTGTCCACCACCCTCTCTGTGAAGAAGTACTTCCCGACCTCCTTCCTAAACCTCCCCCCTCCAGCTTAAGACCATGCCCCCTCGTGTTAAGGTTGCTACTCAGCTTAAAGAGACTCTCCTTATCAGCCTTATTTATCCCTTTCAAGTACTTGAAGGTCCCAATCATGTCCTGTCTCTCCCCCCCCCGTCCTCCAGGGACTACATGTTCAGTGCCCTCAACCTCACCTCATATGCTTTACCCTGTTGACCCGCTATCATCTTTGTAGCCCTCCTCTGGACCTTCTCCAGCAGGTTAATGTCCTTTTTGAGGTGTGGGCACTGGCACTGAATGCCATACTCTAGATATGAAATATTTTAAAAGTTTAGATATTTTGAAAGTTTAGATATTTTGAAAGTATCTGCTAGATCCCATGCCAAATCACCAGTTGCTTTCTCACTCATAACCAGAATGGAACTCCATTGAGCCTTCTGGTACTGAGTTGTGTATGTCATGTAAGCTGCCTGCCTTAAAAGTAAGAAAGCTGAAGTATAAACTTTCTTCCCCGTGCGATCCAGTTTCCTGGAGTCTAGGGTTGCTCAGTTGGATCCAGCCAAATCCAGATCCACAGGTATCTGCCCTTTTGTCGTAGGATAGTGGATCTGCCAGATATTTCCACTATCTGCCTGTGGATCCAGCCATCAGATCCCTGGTTGGATCCCATGTTATCCAATGGCCGGATCCAGGGATCTGGCACTGGATAACGTGGGATCCGACCTCCATATTCGGCCTGATCCCAGGATGAATCCAACTCGAATAATGTCACTCATCTGCCAGATCACTGGCGGATCCACGGGACACTATCTGAACAACACTACTGGAGTCCTTGTCTGGAGGCTGGTAAGAGAGGGGAACTTTAGCCTCATCACAGGCTGCTGCCTGGACCTCTCCCCTCATGGTCAGGTTGAGAATATAGGTACCCCGCAACCTGTTTGTCCACCTGGTATGGATTCTCTTTTTTTTTTTAAACTGCAAGCGACAAAAAGGAAATAAACTTAAGTCAAAAACAAGCAGTTCCCTGAGCAGGAAACTACAGCACAAAGGCCTTTCTCTGGTTCTGGGAAACTGATCGGGAAGCAGAGAATAGTGCGACTAGAACACAAAAACTACACCTAACTAATGCAGGGGATCAAAAACTAGAGAAAACAGAATAAGAAACTCAAAAATAGAAAGAATTAAACGGATAAACTGCCAACAGCACTGATGACTCGGCAAATGCTCTTATGGGCGATTTCTTCCTCAGGTGTAGAAATAAATCAAACGTTAGAGGGCAGAGTGGAGCATGACCACACAACAGGGGTTTGAATTTCATTCTATTCCATACTTAGCATAAAATTCTACTCTCCGGGGCAGCTCAGTCCAATGGACCAATTGCAGTTGTTAAGCATAGTGAGGGATTCCTGGGGTTCGAGTAATAATTCTCCAAAAGCCCTTCATCATAACCAGCTCATCACAGCTCCAACTCTTATTTTAAAGATGGCATAACAAAATAGAAAGACATAATAGGCCCCAATAGGCGTGGCCCCTAGTGCTCTACGACAGTTTGTCCCGATTTCTGCTACAGGGCCCCTAGACTTCTACGGCAGCATTTTCTGATTTCTGCTGCTAGAGTTATTTCTGTAATCAAATGCAGTCCTGCCACTGCCTAAATTATATGATCTTATCGATGGCATCACATGCCGAGCATGGAGGAGGGGCTTCAGGATAAACAAGATAGGGATGCGAGCAGATCACTATGGAAAAATCGGTATATTTGAATGAGAATTCACCAAGAACAATGAATTCTGCTGCACTGCATTCTGTGGCATGATGCAAATTCTGCAGAAAATTCTGCGGCCACGGAATAACAGAATTCCAGGGGCCTTGCTAATAGGCCATGGTAAAAATAAGTATTCTGAAGTGCCTGCTAGAGGTACGTTTGTGGTAGCAGGAATACCTATACATGTAGTCCACACAGGAGAGCAGACTCCACAGGAAAGTTAGAGAAATGGGCCAGATCACTAGATCAAGGGTGCCACTGTAGAGAGATGATATTTTAACCACCAGTCACAATTAAGAAAACTTACAATTGACCCTGGCTGGCTGTACATGGCAGGCTTAATTATGTAGGAGTTTTATCAGAGAGTCCTGGGTTATGCTCACAGGGTGCAGTCTGAGTGTGGGGCAAACCCCAGAGGTGCAGAGAAATAAAAGCAATGCTATGTTGAAGAGTCTGGTTTCTTTTTAAATGACTGAAGCAATGCCTGTGTGTCCTTAAACACCGCTGAAGAATGTGCTCTTTGAGCCTGTAGGATGTCATCCTGGCAGTCCTGTGGTCTGGTCTGCAGTTCCAGGAGGTCCGAGTGTGTTGGGGTTTAGCTACTGAAAGTCCCCTTGCTTGCAAGTCTTCAACAGTAGGAGGGATAGTGTTATAAAAATCTGACCATTGGGGTAAAAACACCCTAGTTTGGCCAGGTAGGGCATTTGGTGCTTTCGATTCTGTGCTTACAAAGCTGCTAGAACAGGCTATGCTGCTTACGCTGGTCCATCACTTGAAAGGAGTAGTTGTGGTCTGCGTACAATATTTCTTTAAGCTGCCAGAGTCCAGTTTAAAAAAATGTTTTGTTTTATTACATAGCTCTGAAACTGCATTGTCATGGAACAGGGCCTCTGCGGTCTGTTATCTGGAGGAGGGCCCACAGCTCGGTGTGCCTGTTTGAGCCAGAGAGAGAAGAATCAGCTGGCAAGTCAGTTTATTTCCAAAGAAAGATTCAAGAACTTAATCATGCCCAAGCCCTCCACTTTTCCTGAACACCAGTGTCTCCTTTTTTCCCTCCTGACGTGCCCCTCCAGGTCGTCACACTTACTTTCCAGGGCTTGAATTTTTTGAAAGGCCGCGAGGTGGAGGAAGCAGTCTGCGTGTTTGGTCCTGGTAGCCAGCGCAATGATCGTGGTTTGTTGCTCTGTGTTAGTTTTGTTTCTTTTGGTTCAGCCAGCTTGGAATGTACCTCTGCTGTTTCTGTGCAGAACGCTCTTAGTTCCATTAAGATCAATTTCATTTTCTTTGGTAGGACGTCTGCAAAGAGCCTGCTGGATTTCTGTGGAATCACCATGTCCCTGAAGCTGGATGCCTCACTAGTGGAACCGCTGGTCTCCCATCCATCTGAATCAGTAAGTAAATCGACTGTGGAAGCCGCTGAACGTTTTCACGTGTTGGGGAATATCCCGTAGAAGGCAGGGTGAAATGGTGGAAAATGTTGAAGTTCTGGGCAGTTTATGGGGGCTTGGAGGCAGAGCAGTAAATCAACCTTTCATTCCCATTGCTGATGTCACCGGAAGTGGATACTGCCCTCTTCTGCCCTGACTCCCTGCCTAGCCCCTTCTCTGGCACTTACCCCCCTCCCATCACTCAATGTCACAGTGCAGCTTTTGTCAAATGGTAGTTTCTTAAGGGGACAGTTCCATTCAGATGCCTCCCACTCTCAGACCTCTACTGTAAGATAGGGAGGAGCCCCAAGAGTGCGGGGCATCATCCTGCTCCCATTCGGGCAGTTTCCACTTGGTGTTACTCCATTCCCTCTCTCAGCAGCAGCAGCAGCATGTACGTGGCTGTGCAGGGTACCAGCTCACGTCCTCCCTCCCTGCACACTTCTCTGATTGCATTGCCACCTGTGATCACCCAGGTGTCAGCACTGCAGTGGAGCCTGCTGCCTTCCCTCCCTGAAGGACAGCCTCTTCTGGGATGCTTCATTTTCCTCCCCACGGCTGGCATCTGGTATCCTGGGCTTATTCCCAAACGCGTGTCACCAACTTCATGAGCGGTAACCATACCGCTGTGCTGACAGGCTGGCTAGCCACTCCATTCTGCATTATGAAGGGTATTTAAGGGCCACCCACTGGCGCAGTGGTAGTGCTACCACTCCCAATGCTGGTGACCTGTGTTTGGGAATGAGCGCGGATCAGTGAGGGGATGACCAGGGGAGGCAGGGTCCAGCATCCATGGACTGCTCTTCTTTCTCGGGCAGGAGGGGGGGTGGGGACAAGGCTCCTGCTACAGGACTGCTGCCTAGTGTAGACTAGGTGGCAGCACAGTCAGGGACACATGCAATGGGAGGGGCTGCCGTGAGACATGTTCACTCTGGTGCTTGCTACTGCATCCTCATGTGCAGCACCCATGTGGAGAAAATCAGAGGGAAATGGATGGGATGCCCTATGTCGGAACCCCAGGTGGCTCTCGCATGACCAACATGGCTGGCCATCCACCATACTGTGGTCCTGGGAAAGCGGTGGATAATCGGAAAGTCAGAGAGAAGGCTGGTGATGGGGCTGCCACCACACAGAGAAAAACGAAGGTTATTTACATGAAAACAGGAACTTTGCCCCCAAACAGCTGCAGTCTAACATAGAAACATAGAATTTGACAGCAGATAAGGACCGCTTGGCCCACCCAGTCTGCCCATTTCCCTACCTGATGGATAAGCTGCAGATCCTAGTTAACCAGCAGCCTATTTCTTCCTACCCCCAACCCCTAGAATTGCCTTATGACTGTCCCATGCATGCTTGAATTCCACCACTGTTTTTGACTCCACAACCTCCTCTGGAAGGCCGTTCCATACATCCACAACCCTCTCTGTGAAAAAATACTTCCTTAAATTACCTCTGAGCGACCCCCCTTCTATCTTCAAATTGTGCCCCCTTGTTCTTGCACACCTCTTTTTTTGAAAGATGCTACCCTCTTGGACTTTGTTGATTCCCTTGAGGTACTTGAAAGTTTCTATCATGTCCCCCCTCTCCCTCCTTTCCTCGAGGCTATATATATTAAGCTCCTTAAGTCTCTCTTCATATGTCTTCTGGTGCAGACCCTGCACCATTTTAGTTGCCCTCCTCTGGACAGCTTCCATCCTGTCTATGTCTTTGCGGAGATTGGGTCTCCAGAACTGCATGCAGTACTCCAGATGTGGTCCCACCAGCTGTCTGTACAGAAGGATAATAACTTCTTGTTTTGTGGCAGAAGCTTATTCTGGAGCTGAATACACAGTGCCCTGCTTGCGATGTCACAGCCATTTCCACAGCAACAGCCTGTGATGTCACAGGCTGGGGACTACAACCTCAGCTCCTAAATAAGACCTCAGCCATTTAAGTGAACTGCAGGGGACAGACATGCAGTTTTCATGCAGATGTCCTTACTAATAACAAAAAGAATGGCTCCAAAGTCAACTCAATTCCAACTGCCCTCACAGTGCCTTTGTTGATTACATTTTAGTGCTTGCCAAGACAAGTGGCTGTGATGTCACAAACAGAAACTGTGAGGTCTGTTGGGGACAGTCCAAGTCTTTTGGAAAGGCAGAATGAAATAAGCACTGCATTATGTGAAATATTTGGTTGCCCAATAACGGGAGAAAGTACTAACAAAAACTAACTACAACAGCAACAACACCACCACCCTGAAGTTGAACTTAATTATAAAATAGAATAAATAAATGGAACCATTTGATTGGCTGGAACAAGTTAAAGGACTGTGTAACTGTTTGAAAAAATGGCACAGGTTCACTATTTTTGCATTAAAAACCATTTTATAAGTGCAATAAGAGACATTTCATGGATATGTAATTATGGCCAATATTCACACTCGTGGATGTGTTTAAAGGCACTCCACTCTGCCTTGTGCCTAACACTGCAACAGAGGTGAGCAATTTTTGGGCAGTATTTACACACCCCATCCTGTCTTGTTTTGTTCTGTTAACTGGGTAGGTACGCTAGGCAAATAAACCTGTATTTTTTTTTGTTACCAGGAAAGGCACACTAATCTACTATAGAGCTTGTGCCCATTTTCAGGTACGACTTGGAGAATACAGTGGGAGATATATTATATATATTTTTTTCCCGCATTATTGATTACAAGAGCAACATTCAGAAGGAAAGCATCAAGTGCAAACAATGACGGAACAGTACAGTTAAAGTGATAAGCGGTGCAAAATTGCCAGATAACGGGCTACAACTTGGTTACATGAAGTCAGACTACAACAATGATAGACTTAAAGCTACCAACTTTCTGAGGCCTAAAACTGGGACGGTCCATCCTGACCATGACTCCCCCTCCCATGTCACTCCCACGGGCACTGCCGCAGACAACGCTGCACACATTCAATTACATTTTGCTGCTTGCTCTGGCCATGCCGCCCCACAGTAACACCAGTAGCAAACATCCAGATTAAAACAATACATCATTCTGCTCCAGCAAGTTCCAAATCATGATGTACAGAAAGTTCATTAGAAGCAAACCGGCGTTAAATTGTGATCAGACATTCGAGCTGCATGTATTGCTCCTCCTGACAGTCCCATCCAACCCACTTACACTCACCTCATTTGACAGCAAACTTCGCTTCAGTGAGTCCCACCACCACAACAGATTGTTTTCACACACTTTCCTACAGCTGATCAGGTTCAGTTCAGATACCTTAGTTCACTGCTGCCTGTCTCTTCTCTGTCTGGAGTCCCTCTCAGCTGCTGGCAGGCAGACGTCCTTATGCGCTTGTTTGCACTACTACCCAGTTTAATCTAACAGGAAGGAACTTGCTTTACTGTGCTCCCACTGACATGCTTGCGGTGCAATACAGGCGCAGGTGTTGAAGTTGCAAACTGCTGTCCAGCCCGAAGCAGTGCCACAGTGGTGCCAAAATAACTGTCACTCACGGATTGGCAGTCAGCAAAAAAAAAAAAAAAAAGGGACAAAACTGGGACAAGGAAGCAAAAACCAGGACAAAAGTGGCATTTTGCAAAACTTGTGGGGACACTGGGACATGCTGCCTAAAATAGGGACTGTCCTGGGAAAATAGCTTTAATAGCTTTAAATGGTAAGTACAAAATAGGACAATAACAGGAACAGTTGCCATGGCATTGCCAGACAATGTATGCACTGAATCACATATGCTTAAGAGAAAAGGCATGGGTTATGTGCAATCACAAAGGACAAAAGTAAATTCATAGATTTATAGAGTCACAGAAGTGTGATGGCAGAAAAGAACCAACAAGGCCCACCGAGTCTACCCATTTGTCCAGCTATCTGCTTGGACCTGTGCCCCCCACTCTTAACACTCCCCCTGTGGTTGTCCCATGTCGTTTTGAATCCCTCCACTGCTTCTTCTCCGACGACCGCCTCCAGAAGTCCGTTCCACTTTTCCACCACTCTCTCTGTGAAATAGTATTTCCTAATGTTACCCCTGAACTGCCCCCCCTCCACCTGCAGGCCATGCCCCCTCGTCCTCTGATTACCCTTTATCTGGAAGATGCTTTCCACTGGCACCCTGTTTATACCCTTACTTGAAGGTACTCGATTATGTCCCCCCCCCCTGTTCCAGGGAGTACATGTTCAGATCTCTATCTTCAGATCTCTAAATGATTCCATAACGCCAAGCAAAATTTAGTGAAGCAATTGCTTATGAAGGTAGGTAGTGAGTTCAAGAGATTAGGAGCAAAAGATAAGGCCTGATTGCCCATTCTAGTGACACGTTTGGGAACGTTGAGAGTAAACCAATCCGTAAATCTGATTAAGTTATTGCTTAGGTGTTGTAAATATTCGTAGACTTTCAGTTTAGTAGTGACTTGCTCTTTAAGGGATATTCCTGTTATGATCAATGCATACACTAAACACAGAAGCTATGTGGTTAACAAGTCTCCTGAGTCCGACAGAAGACAGAGGGCAGTGAGATTTTACATCTGTCACAGACAGCCCTCATTATAATGTATGCTTGCTCCCTCCCTTCATATGTCATACGGCCACTGTGCATCTACTTGGAGAGCCTCAGGTATGAATTAGCTTTGGCTTCCAGTCTGCAACCACAAGAACAAGTCTGTCAGCTGTGGACCCAGAGGCGATTACAGTCAACTGCAGATCAGACGCCCCTGTCTGTCCACTAACTGACACAGGATTAGCTGGGACCAGGAATTAAATGCGTCGGATTTCCTAAATCTGTCCCTATAGCATTGTAAGTTATTGGCAGGTCATACACTGGCTAAACTTAAATGGACTGGTGGAAAGTGTCAGGAGAGATGCGGTATAGAGATTAGAAAATATTTATTTTTATACTCCCATTTTTTGTGTAAAGAACACAGAATTAAACATAAAATGGGTAACAATTTATATGTAAAAGGAATGCGTTACAGATTCCATTAAAAGCATTAAATTAAAAGTATTTTTCCAGTCATGCAACATCTGGAGGGTTGATGAGAAAATCTCAGAAGCCTATTCAAATGATATCTTCCACTTTTACTCTGTCCAGTGTTGCTGTGGAAACCATTATTTTTCTTCCCCATAAAGATTTCTATCTGTGGACCATATGGATGGGCTATCAGCACCATCCCTGCCTCCCCTGACTAGCGTCAGTCTCCCCCAGTTCATAACTGAAGCAGTACTCCATGGATTGCCCCCTTCCCGGTGTGGGGATAGGACCCCCCCCAACACAATAGTCATAATTTAGAATCTTCAGGAGACAGCGTGGGCCAAGAGAGGCTGGGCAGGACTTCCTAAAGCCTGCATGGTCCCCCTTTCTACTTTTCTGCCATCGGCCCTCTGCTGCCATGGCACACTGGTCTCTCCTGCTGCCGCGGCACGTAGATATGTCAGGAGGCATGCACATACCATGGGCCCGCATGCAGCCCCTCCCTACTATGCTGCCTGCACCTGCACTACCACCAGACATCCACCTGATGGCAGTCAAAGTCCAGGAAAGCACACCTCCCCTCCATGGGAGAGAAGTGCATGGGATGCACAGTTCTCCCGTCAACCCCCCAGGAGCTGGAATTAGCTTCCGAAACTGAGTTACTGGCATTGTGGACAGCAGTGCTACTGGATGAGCCTGTGAAAACCATTCTAATATGCACACTATCAACAAAGCAGGTTTAGAGAACATATGCATTACGTGCATTCTGTGTTAAAAGCTGCATAGGCCCGCGGCCGGCCTGTCTCTGCCAGCAGATGCGCTACTGCTGGCAATGCCAGCGACCTGGGTTTGGGAATGAGCCTGGGGTGTTGGGAGGGCCTGATGGGAAGAAGAAGATTGAGTACGCCATGGGATGCTCTCCTCCTTTGGAGAGGGAAGGGAAAACGTCCCTCAGCGCAACCACCACCTGGTTGATCACGGGTGGTGGTGCAGGCTGGAGCGAGTTAAGCTGAGTGAGGGGTGCTGACTGGCTGAAGCAAGCACTGACGCATAATGTGCTCATGCCTGCACCCAGCCAGTGTCCCTAAGGGAGGGGAGAAGAAAGGAAACACCCACACCAATGCAGCATGACAGCCCTACAGACCCCGCACCTGCCCACCTAGGCACTCTCATGGATACAACCACCTATCTGACCCAGAGGGAAATGGCCCAGCCCAAAGGCCTCTATCATGGGGTAGGGGTACCATGAGTGGAAGGCCAGGAGTCCCAGGAAGTCCAGGAGAAGGGGACTGGGTCTGTGTGGGGTCATGGAGTGGGGCCAAGGGTTGGTCGGAGAACAGGTGGGAAACAGAAAGTACACACACACACGGCCTTTTATAGGTGCAATGTCTCCAAACCCTTCAATGTTTCTGAGAGAACAGCATGCACATTTTGTTTTTACCAGGAATGTCCCCTTCAATCTCTTACATCCACTGTGCCTGTCACACTCACAGGAACACAGACAATGACAGCAGAAAAAGAGCACTGGTCCATCCAGTCTGCCTATAAACCCCAACAAACCCGAGACCTATTGTTGTCCATGCAGGGTTCTAACCCACACTATCTACTCCCATGCTCCCCACCCTACCACTATCACCCAGAGCAACCACTAAGCCCTTACTCTATCCCAGCAGTGTTTGAAACCATTGAGAGTTTTGGTACCCACCATATCAGACTGTTCCATGGCTCTGCCACCCTTTCTATAAAATAAAACTTTCTCACTTCCCTCTTCAGTTCCCCCCCATATCAGTTTTCACTCGTGCCCCCAGGTTCTTGATCTGCTACTTATGCTAAATAGTTCCTTGCAGTTCACCTTGTTCATTCCTTTCAGGTCTCTATCATATCTCCCCCCTCTCGTCTGGCCTCCAGAGAGAATATGTTCAGTGCCTTGAGCCGATCGTCATAAGACCGGCCCTGCAGGCCCTGAATCATTCTGGTCACCTTACATTGCAATGTTTCCAGCCTGTTCTCATCTTTCCTTAGGTGAGGACTCCAGAACTGGGCATAGTATTCCAGGTGGGGCCTCAGCAGGGATCTATAGAGATGTAGTAATACCTCCTTCCTTTCGCTGTAAATACCCCTTCCTGGATCCCCCAGCATTCTGTTTGCCTTACTGTAGGCCTTGTTACATTGGTTCGATTTTAGGGAGTCAATGTCATCATTAATGATGACCCATATGTCTCCTTCCTCAGGGGATGTGCCCAGCTTTACCCCCCCCCCCAATTCATGCTCTGTCCTCAGGTTCTTGTTCCCTATGTGCATCTCCTTGCACTTTCTGGCATCGAATTTCAGCTCCAAACAGCAGCTGAATGAATCACCAGTGAACTCCAACTTCTTAAAATTTTAATTATTTTTTTTTATTAAAATTGTCCTAGCCACCAAAATTCCGTTACTCTCCCCACCTTTATCAAGGGGTAGTAGTCTTGTAATTCACTAACATATAAGGCACATTTTCCATATAAAATTGTTATGCAGCACTAAACATAACAGCAGTATTTCTCAAAATACATTTTAGGTTAGTAATTCAAGTAAACTCGGATATTGAAACACCAAGCTTACCAAATCGTCAAAGGCTCTGCAAGCTGTAATCACATCTGTAGTTAACACACACACACACAAAGCTGTGTGCCTGTCAGGCAAACATGCGGCCAAAAGTGCTAATCTAGCTGCATGCTCCCAGCTTGTGCCTCTTAAAGCTGCCGCTGATCCAGACGTCCCAGCATGATGACATCACACAGCCTGGAACCTTAGAATGTGAGTAAGATGAACGGGTTCCATCTCGCAGCCTCCCAGTAAACAATAATATCTGACAGGGTGGGCAGTATTGGGCTATACCGGACCACCCAGGGGCATAATAAGGGTTGACACTGTAGGCAGAGGGCCTTATAGCCCCTGGAATGTCTGTATATCCAAAACTGCCTACTCTGGAAGGATTATGCAGCTTAAGCAGGGCTTATGTGGCATTTTTGTAATATACAAAATTACCAAGAATATAACATTTATAAAATGACTTTCAAGGGTTTCTTGGCTAAAATAGTCTTCCCACTGGCATTTGCCAGTAGATGACACTGCAGTCTCTCAGACTTCCTTCCCTACAGAGAGTTTCCTCCCACCAGCCCCCAAACAGACAGTTAGTGTCACTGACAGCTGCTTTGTGGAGACTCCCCCACACACACACACAGTGGTCTGTTTTGGACTGATTAATAAAGGTCACTGCACCTGCAATCTGGTGATTTATTTTTATGCAGTACCTCTGCAAATGGTAAGAGTCACTTTCTATTTCATGTTGATTTCTAACAAGTCGTGGCAAACAGAACAATAGCGCAGAGAAGAATGGCCAGCCATGTCTATGCAGGCAGTTTGGTTCCATTAACAAACAAATAAGAGGTCTTCTTTTTCCACTTTTAATCATGTCCTCTGGTTACTAAAGCACTTAAACGCGCGTTACACTATGTAGCATGAGACTAGCGCTGAGACAGTCAGCTGCATCTATGCTGGCAGGTTCTCCAAATTTTTTCTGTTTAGTTTTAATCATGTTCTTTGGTTACTGGGGCTCTTAAACTCACATTACACTATTAAGTGAATAGGGCAGGTGGAGGGGGTCAGTTTGCTCGCTAAGCGATCAGAAAACATGGGTGCCAGTCATTTTGGAGGGCACAGTGATACCCCTTGTAGTGCAGATCTTACTGTGGCACCCGGTTTTACCTAGGCATTGTCGAACATCAAATGTATGCCTAGACAGGGCTCTCCGCCAATCAGCATACAGCATTTTTCAAACCCATTTTCTAAAAAGGGGTTAACTTAATGAAGCGTGATTTTCTTCCAGTTGTGCATGTCTGCTCACCACTACATTATCCACATCAGTTGCATACAGAAACTCATTCAGACCACTTACATGTTGATCCCGGGAGGTCACCCCATTAGAAGCTCAAGGTCAACCTGTCATTTAATGGTGATAACCAGTACTGTATTTCTCACAGTAAACACCTGATGTTTGACAGTCTATAAACAATATTAAAAAATGAAAACGATTTGCCAAAATAAGCAGTTCAACAACACAATATTTGACAACAAAACATTTTTAAACTGTCCTAATACAATATTCAATATGGCCCTAATGTGAAAAAAAAAAGTGCCTGCTTAATGTCTCAGACACGGACAGTCTGTGTAATACAATGAGAGAGATGAGTCATCTCCCCTCCCCGAAACATAATATGAAATCTTAGTAATTCAAAATTACAATCATAGCAATGGCAGCCAATCAATCTCCTTGTCATTCCATGTTCTCGCACCTTTCTATCCAATAGACTTCCCTTAACATTGACCTCTGATCTTTATCCCACATAAAGGTTCCATTTGTTCAGTGCCATAAAATTGAACCAAGGCAACCTGATGCCCTGCTTCAAAAAAAAAAAAAAATGTCTGTCGAGAATGGACGTACAGTCCCTTCTGTGAATCACAGATTTATGTTCAGAAATACGCAAATGGAGTTCCTTTTTGTTTGCCCAATGTATACCCTATCACAGTTACACTTAAGATCTACTACATAAGTGGAACTGCAAAAGATACGTTGTCTGATTTTAATATTTTCATTTCTGGGGGGGTTGTATTTCTAATAATCTGTGTGTATCCTATCACCGTGCGTAATGTCCACAAGGATATTTCACACCCTGGTGAGCAAAATAAATCCCTGTCTCCTTCTGTCTCTGTTATGTGTTGTAATGTATTAAGCGATCTTTCAGAGTATCACATCTTTTAGCCACTACCAGTGTCAATCCTCTAAAGGTCCTTTTGCCTAATTCTGTAGCTTTAAGAAAATATCAATTTCTAAAAATTATTCTCGTGACATGTACGAAAGCACTATTAGAAATCGTAGAAAAAACTAGGTCCCTAATCCAATCTTCCTTCTGTCTAGATGTTAATAGGTCCTCTCTTGGTACCAGGGAGGCTCTGTGACAGGACTGTTTTTTTAGAAGTGGATGTGTATAACCACATTTCTCAAATCCAGATCATCCGCTGTCCTCTCATAGTCAGGTTCTTTTGAACAACTTTGTTTTACGCTAAGGAACTGTCCATAGGATCTATTTTGCACAAGGCTCTTAGGGTGTGAACTTTCAAACCTCAAAAAACTATAGAAAATTTCCAAGTCAAGATATGGTATGCAAGCCTTACTTGTTTGTAAGGTGAACTGTATGTTAGGAGTCACACTATTCAGATAGGCATGAAGTGCTTCACCTCCTAATCTGTGCCTGACCATAAGAAAAACAACTCATCCATTTATCTGTCATAGACAATAATTCTGTCCTCAAAAAGGCGTTTAGACATTCACAATGAAATCCAACTCAAACTGACACATAAATACATTTGCAAAGGATGGGGCACATTGTGGACTCCCCTCTGCCATGCCTCTGGTTTGTAAAAAACAATTCTTATCAAAATAGTTTATTTTTAAGAAAAGTGAGGCTAGTTCCAAGAGGAACTTGGTAGTGGGGTTTTCAACAACAATCCTAAGGTTCAAAACAGCTCTTAACCCTCATCTTGTCGGACAGAGGTGTATAGGCCCACTACATCTATGGTGACCAATAACACCTTGCCCCAGTCTCGATCAGTTTGGTTCAGTTCTTGTATCAAATTCAAGATATCAATATGTACATAATCTCCGCGGTAAAAATCCACAGAGCATCAAAGCACCTCCAGGGCTGACCCCAGTCCACTCCTGACTCAATGGCACCGTCCACTGCACCGCTCAGACCCCATAGCGGATAGAAACCGTTTACAGCGGGGCGGTGCGGTGTATCCACTACCCGGCGGTGTCCGTTACGGGACCGGCACTGCCGGTCCACACCGGGAGCCTGGCGACCGTTACCATGACACCCGATCCCACAATGCGGCTTGCGCTGCGCAGAGGAACGGTGCCGCAGCGTCCACACCGCCTGGTGCGTTACCGGAGGTAACTGGTTTCATAACCATTGTTGGAAACCACCTCATATGGTTTCAAAATAAAGTTTCAGAAAAAAACCTTCTGTAACGTTAAGAATTGTAAGCGCTATAGCGGCTGTGTAAAAGTTGCGGTAACAGTTTGGGCGCTCTATAACATTACAGAGGGGTAGTGTGGACAGGGCCTAAATCTGCTAGGAATTTCTCCTGCTTTATTACTCTTTTGAACAGTTTCTCTGACACTTGTGGGGTCTCTGTCCAGCTTCTGGTAATTTGTTACTTGTTGCATTCTCTCTCATAATCCTCTTTATTCATTAAGACACCTCCCGTCCTTATCCGACCATTTGATTACTATGGACTTCTCATCCACTAAAGCTTTAATAGCTGCTCTTTCCAGTTTAATGAGGTTCCATTTTTCGGTGACTGTGAAGATCCATGGCTGGTTGCTGCATGTTTCAGATTACTGAGTGAATTACAGCGCTGACGTGTTGACGGCGATAGGCTGTAACGCTGCAGCAACCGGCAGGCTCACAAGTCTAGTAGGTAATATATAGGATAGTGCATGGGGAACCGTTGACAACAGGGCTATTCTTTCACAGAGTTGGCACTATGACAACAGAATCGGATTACCTCGAGAGCTGTGCTCACCGAGGTAATCCGTCGTCATAGTGCCAACGGGGATGAAGAACAGCCCTGTTGTCAACGATTCCCAAGTACTTCTTTATAGTGTATGGTGGAACGTCGTTTTTTTTGGGGAAAAAAATCACTGCAGCATGTTTCTGCTTCAAAACATTTTTACTGGGTTACTAGAAGGAAAAAAGAACTTTACATTTTGAATGTGTTCACACTTGACATTTTAACTGTTGAAGAACTTTACATTTTGAACGTTTTAACGCTAAACATTAGTACTGCCGCCGACATTGCTGCTTTCGCTATGTGTCCTGTCTATGGAGTGAGCCCTGACTGTCAAATGCTGCTCGAGGACACAGTGTGTGATGTGCGCAGCGCAGTAGAACAAAAAATCATTCCGCTGCACTGCGAATGTCACTAGTGTACGAGAACAACATTTCGACAGCGATGGATTTCGGTGGAGAACGATGTTCCACCATACACTATAAAACCCTCTTCCAGAAATATATGATCAGAGCACAGTATGTGCCTTCATGAATTTCTTGAAATATTTATTGTGACATTATGAAAAAATTCCATCAAATCAACTACATCACAATTGAAGCAAACGGCAATGAAGCATTTCATCAATAGCAGTATAATCATTGCTCAGCAATTTGCCAGCAACATATCATTATT
Organism: Neoceratodus forsteri; assembly: GCA_016271365.2. Classification (NCBI taxonomy): domain Eukaryota; kingdom Metazoa; phylum Chordata; order Ceratodontiformes; family Ceratodontidae; genus Neoceratodus; species Neoceratodus forsteri. Next base: position 58,171,732 of record JADMNL010000036.1, on the reverse strand, counting down.
TCTAATTGCAATACAAGCTAACTGTTCTGGAGGGCCCTGGGGTGTGTGTGTGTTTATCAGCTGATCCTGTGCCATCATCACGCACATGGGCTGGCTGTCTGGTCTGTGTATCTGCTACAGTTTGCATCATGATGACGTCTACGGATTTCTTATTTTAAATCATAGCGCAGTTCTGTCGCCTCATCACTTTACTTGCTGTGAGAATGAGAGTTGTTGAGCACTTTAATAGATATGGAAGCGCTACGACTGCTCACTGTTTAATCCTTTTTTGTGCTTATACGTCTGGGTTGAGTGCTGCAGTTTTCCTTTTTGGGGCTTTTAGACCTAAAGCGTTTGTTTGCTTCGGTCTCTGTCTCTGCAGGCACCAGACTGTAAATACTCACCACAAGTGAGTTGAGCCTCTTGTAGTGCTGTGTGTTTTTTGTACCAGATCCCTTTGAGACAGAGGCTGGAGAAAAAAAACGCTTCCACACTGTGCACTGCAGTCTTTGAATCTATTTTCAGGGCCATAATGATGCACCAGTGTTTCACCAAATGGATATAAGGTTTTGCATAGTAAACAGCAAAATACAATGAACTTGTTAGTAATTTTATGAAAGAAACGAAGAGCTGCAGAAGAAAGCTGGTGCCATTTGGCTGCTCCACAGTGCCCCGTCGAATCAAAGTATGGCTAGTTCCAAGAGGAACTAAGTACTGGGGTTTTCATCAATGTTCCTGATGTTCAAAAGAGCTCTTAGACCCTCTAAACCCTCATCTCGTGGGATAGAGGTGTCTAGGCCCACCATGGTGACTAGTAACACCTTGTACCAGTCTCTATCAGTTTTGTTCAGTTCTTGTATGAAATTCAGCACATCCTGGGTATCCTGTAGGTAAGAGGGCATCATGTGTACATAATCTGAGGTAAAAATAGACAAGGCATGAGAGCGGCTCCAGAGCTGACCCTATGTCCTGACACTATGAATCTCTCTGGAGGTGGTCTCAGTGCCTTGTGGATTTGGGGCAAACAATAGAATATTGGACATTTGGGTTTAGATGTACTGAGTAAATCTGCCACCCGATTAGGAATTTCTCCTGCTTCATTAGCCTTTAGAACAGTTTTTCTGACATTGGCTAGCACTGCACTTGTGGGGTCTCTGTCCAGCTTCTGGTAATTCTCGGAGTTGTTAACTTGTCTTGAGCATTCACTCTCATAAGCCTCCTTATCCATTATAACCCCCCAGTCCTTATCTACCCTTTTGAGTACTATGGACGTATCATCCTCTAAAGCTTTAATAACTGCTCTTTCCAGTTTTGTGAGGTTCCGTTTTCTGGCTTTGAACCTACATAATGATTCAAACTCCTTATCACCAGCCATAGTAAAGGTATTACTAAATTGTGGAACAGGTCCAGGAGGCATAAACTTAGATTTAACCTATAATTTCTGTTTTCAGTTCTAGTTTCTTCAGGTTTATAACAGCCTCAGAGACCAAAAAAAATAGAATCTCTGCAGATCGACTTTAATCTGAAAAAGATTAAGGGTAGCCGAAGGGGCAAAATTTCAACCTTTTGATAATACTCTCTCCTCGCAGTCTGTTAGTTCCCATCTCGAGATGTTGAAGACCACCCTGTCTTCGATCTTGCACTCACGCCTATGCTTGCGCCTTCTTCTGCTTCGAAGTCTGCTACGTTTTTTTCTTTTTGTCTTCTTTTTTTTTGCTTTGCTTTGTGTAGCCCTCTATTATTTTGGGAGTTGGTCCTGTATTGTCTCCCCCCTGCACTTCTGCTCCACTGGTTGAATCTGTACTGAACTCTCTGTCTGTTAGAAAACTGTTCTGAGGTTCTCCCTGAGGTGCTGATTTCTTCTGTTTCCCTAAAAAAGGACGCTGCTCGGGGTGGCCTTTTGAGTCTCTGATATTTTCTGCTTCTAAGGAGGACACTGAATCAGAGAAAGCTGGTTTACGGAAACCACATGTATTCTTCTGGCTACTCCACTTGTAAATTTCTCAATACTATAGTCAGTAATATCCCTCCTATATTTTTTGAGCTGTTTTGTGTGCATTTAGTTTTTCCTCAATTTCTCCAAGGAGACTTTTCTAAGGACTTATTACACTCATCTAATGCCAGTAGTGTGGAAAGTTAAGACTCCAGGCTATCAATTTCAGTTATCGACCGTCACACTCTCTTGCTTCTATAACTGCCACCATAAAGTTAATGGAGCATTTGAAGCAGGGCATCAGGTTCCTTCACGTAGCTTTTATGGCACTGAACAAGAGGAACCTTTGGCAGGGGGAGCGAGGGGTGATGGAAATCAGGGGCCACATATTCAAAAATGGGCAAAGCGGAGGGCAGAGCTTTGCACTGTGCTCGTCCATTGCCCACAACCCCGAGGATGCTGTATTCAGTTGGGTGGTGAACGAACACTGTCCAACTTAATATAGGGGCATATTGGCGCAGTGCTAAGCCAAGTAGCATTGCCTTGACATGGACCCTGGAAGTGCAGGGAACAATGCCAACAGACCTGATAGTGCTGGTAGCTACTGGCACGATCTTCAGGCAGAACCATGCAAATGAGTCTACTGGGCATGCAGGGCGGTAAGGGGCCATTTGCATGTCTAGTACAGGCACATCTGCATGGGAATCAGTGGCAGGTTTGTGCTCCGCACCCGGCTCCGCCCCCACCCCAATTGCTCGATCCCATACGAATCAAGTATTCCCTGGTGTCTAGTGGCATCCCCTCTGCCCTCTAATTGCCATTCTGTATCATCTTAAAACTTTCCTTGGAGCCTAGTGGCTTCCCCCTGCCCTCCGAATACCAGCCCCGGCATAGAAAATACATTCCCTTGTGCCTAGTGAACTTCCTCCACCCACCCTCTGATTACCAGCCACGGTATCAAAAAATTAACTCCCAGGCATCTAGAGGCACCCTCCATCGATTCCCCCTTTCTGTACACCAACACATATTCCCCGGTGCCTAGTGGTCCCCTCGGCCTCTGATCACCAGCTTCAGTATGATAAAATACATTCCCTGGTGTCTAGTGATCCCCCCACCCTCCAATCACCAGACCCGGTATCAAAAAAATAACTCCCTGGCATCTAGTGGAAACACCCACCCACCAAATTACCCTCCCCATACACCATTACATATTCTCTGGCATCTAGTGGCACTGCCTACCCACCAAGTTACCCTCACCATACACCATTACATATTCCCTGGTGTCTAGTGGCACCCACACCCACCAAATTACCCTTCCCATACACGATTACATATTCCCTGGCGTCTAGTGGCACCCCCGCACACCAAAATTACACTCCTCATACACCATTACATGCCCCTGGTGTCTAGTGCACCCCGCCCACCAAATTACCTCCTCCCATACACCATTTCATATTCCATGATGCCTAGTGGCACACACACTGCCCACCACAAATTACCCCTCCCTCTATACAATCATTACATTATCGATGGCATCTAGTGGCACACCCCACCCACCAAAGTACCCTCCCCATACACCATTATTACATATTCCTGCCATCTAGTGGCACCCCCACCCACCAAAGTAACCTCCCCCAAACACCAATACATATTCCCTGGCATCTAGTGGCACCCCCCACCCACCGAATTACCCTCCCCATACACCGTTACATATTCCCTGGCATCTAGTGGCACCCCAACCAACAAATTACCCTCCCCATACACCGTTACATATTCCCCGTCATCTAGTGTCACCCACCACCCACCAAATTACCCTCCCCATACACCATTACATATTCCCTGGCGTCTAGTGGCACCCCCGCCCACCAAAATACCCTTCCCATACACCGTTACATATTCCCTGGCGTCTAGTGGCACGCCCCGCCCACCAAATTACCCTCCCCATAAACCATTACATATTCCATGGCGTCTAGTGGCACACACTGCCCACCAAATTACCCTCCCCATACACCATTACATATTCGATGGCATCTAGTGGCACCCCCACCCACCAAAGTACCCTCCCCATACACCATTACATATTCCCTGGCAACTAGTGGCATCCCCTACCCACCAAACTACCCGCCTAATACACCATTACGTCCTGGCATCTAGTGGCACCCACCACCCCCAAATTACCTCCCCATACACCGTTACATATTCCCTGGCATCTAGTGGCACCCCCCACCCACCAAATTACCCTCCCAATACACCATTACATATTCCCTGCCATCTAGTGGCACCCCCACCCAACAAATTATCCTCCCCATACACCATTACATATTCCCTGCCATCTAGTGGTACCCAACCAAACAAATTACCCTCCCCATACACCATTACATATTCCCTGCCATCTAGTGGCACCCCCACCCAACAAATTATCCTCCCAATACACCGTTACATATTCCCTGGCATCTAGTGGCACCTCCACACACCAAATTACCCTCCCCATACACCATTAGATATTCCCTGGCATCTAGTGACACCCTCACCCCCCAAATTACCCTCCCCATACACCGTTACATATTCCCTGGCATCTAGTGGCACCCACCACCCCCCAAATTACCCTGCCCAAACACCGATACGTATTCCCTGGCATCAAGTGGCACCAACCACCCAACAAATTACCCTCCCCATACACTGTTACGTATTCCCTGGCAACTAGTGGCACCTACCACCCCCCAAATTATCCTCCCCATACACCGTTACATATTCCCTGGCATCAAGTGGCACCCACCCCCCAAAATAACCCTCCCCATACACCATTACATATTCCCTGGCATCTAGTGGCACCCCCCACACACCAAATTACCCTCCGCATACACTGTTACATATTCCCTGGCATGTGGTGGCACCCACCACATTCCTCCTGCATACAACTGCTACATATTCCTGGCATCTAGTGGCACACCCCACACCAAATTACCTCCCATACAACTCAATATTCCCTGGCATCTAGTGGTAACCCCACCCACCAAATTACCCTCCCCATACACCATTACATATTCCCTGCCATCTAGTGGCACCCCACACCCACCAAATTACCCTTCCCATACACCGTTACATATTCCCTGCCATCTACTGGCACCCCCCACCCAACAAATTACCCTCCCCAAACACCATTACATATTCCCTGCCATCTAGTGGCACCCCCCACCCAACAAATTACCCTCTCCATACACCATTACATATTCCCTGCCATCTAGTGGCACCTACGACCCACCAAATTACCCTCCCCATACACCATTACATATTCCCCGCCATCTAGAGGCGCCCACCACCCACCAAATTACCCTCCCCATACACCATTACATATTCCCTGCCATCTAGTGGCACCACCACCCACCAAATTACCCTCCCCACACACCATTTCATATCCCCGCCATCTAGTGGCACCCACCACCCACCAAATTACCCTCCCAATACACCATTACATATTCCCTGCCATCTAGTGGCACCACCACGCACCAAATTACCCTCCCCATACACCAATACATATAAACTGGCATCTAGTGGCACCCCCACCCAGCAACTTACCCTACCCATATACCATTACATATAAACTGGCATCTAGTGGCACCCCCACCCACCAAAATACCCTCCCCATTCACCATTACATATAAACTGGCATCTAGGGGCACACCCCACCCACCAAATTACCCTCCCCACATACCATTACATATAAACTGGCATCTTGGGGCACACCCCAGCCACCAAATTACCCTCCCCATACACCATTATATATTCCCTGGCATCTAGTGGCACACCCACCCACAAAAATTGCCCTCCCCATAACCCACTACATATTCCCTGGCATCTACTAGCATCCCCCACCCAAAAAATTGCCCTCCCCATACACCATTGCATATTCCCTGCCATCTACTGGCACGCGCCACCGACCACATTGCCCTCCCCATACACCATTACATATTCCCTGCCATCTACTGGCACCCCCACCCACCAAATGACCCTACCCATACACCATTACATATTCCCTGCCATCTAGCGGCACCCCCCACCCACTAAATGACCCCCCATAAACCATTACATATTCCCTGGCATCTAGTGGCACCCCCCACCCACCAAATTACCCTCCCATACATCATTACATATTCCCTGCCATCTAGTGGCACACCTACCCACCAAATTACACTCCCCATACACTATTACACATTCCATGCCATCTAGTGGCACCCCACCTACCAAATTACCTCCCCATACACCATTATATCTCCTGCCATCTAGTGGCACCCCACCCAACAAATTACCTCCCATTACTCCATTACATATTCCCTGCCATCTAGTGGCACCCCCCACAACCAAATTACCCTCCGCATACACCCTGACATTTTCTCTGCCATCCAGTGGCACCCCCACCCCACAAATTACCTTCCCCATAGACCATTACATCTTCCCTGGCATCTAGTGGCACCCCCACCCACCAAGTGACCCTCCCCATACACCATTACATATTCCCTGACATCTAGTGGCACCCCTCACCCACCAAATCACCCTTGCCATACACCGTTCCATATTACCTGGCATCTAGTTGAATCCCCCACCCACTGAGTGACCCTTCCCATACACCGTTGCATATTCCCTGGCATCTAGTGGCACCCTCCACCCATCGAATTACCCTCCTCATACACATTCCCTGGCACCTAGTGGCACCCCCACCCACCAAACTACCCTCCCCATACACCGCTACATATTCCCTGGCATCTAGTGGCACCCCCACCCACCAAATTACCCTCCCCATAGACCACTACATATTCCCTGGCATCTAGTGACATCCCACCTCCAAATAACCCTCCCCATACACTGTTACATATTCCCCTGGCATCTAGTGGCACCCACCACCTCCACATTACCCTCCCATAAACTGCTATATTCCTCTGGCATCTAGTGGCACCCACCGCCTCTCAAATTACTCCCTCCCATACACCGCTACATATTCCCTGGCATCTAGTGGCACCCCCACCCACCAAAGTACCCTCCCATACACCATTACATATTCCTGGCATCTAGTGGCACCCCACCCACCAAAGTACCTCCTCCCATACACTATTACATATTCCTGGCATCTAGAGGCACCACACCCACTCACCAAATTACCTCTGCATACACCTCAATCTTTCCCCTGCCATCTAGTGGCACCCCCACCCACAACACTCCTCCCATACACCATAACATCTTCCTGGCATCTAGTGGCACCCCACCCACCAAGAGACCCTCCCATACACCAGTACATCTCTCCTGGCATCTAGTGGCACCCTCACCCACCAAATGACCTCCTCCCCATACACTGCCCATATTACCTGGCATCTAGTGGAATCCCCACCCACTGAGTGACCCTTCCCATACACCGCTGTATATTCTCTGGCATCTAGTGGCACCTCCACCCATCGATTATCTCTACCCATACACATTTCCTGGCACTTAGTGGCACCCCCACCCACCAAATTACCCTCCCATAGACCATTACATATTCCCTGGCATCTAGTGACACCCCACCCCCAATAACCCTCCCCATACACCGCTACATATTCCCTAGCATCTAGTGGCATCCACCACCCCAACATTACCTCCTATAAACGTTACATATTCCTGGCATCTAGTGGCACCCACCGCCCCAAATTACCCTCCCATACACCATTACATACTCTCTAGCTGCCTAGTGGCAACTCCCCACCCACCAAATCACCTCCCCATACACCATTACATATTCCTCCATGCCTAGTGGCACCCACCGCCCACCAAATCACCCTTCCTATACACCATTACATATTCCTGGCATCTAGTGGCACCCCACACCCATCAAGTAATTTCCCATACACCATTTCACATTCCTGGCATCTAATGGCACCCCACCCACCAAAGTACCCTCCCATACACCATTACATATTCCTGGCATCTAGTGGCACCACTCACCACCAAAGTACCCTCCCATACACCATTACTTATTCCCTGGCATCTAGTGGCACCACCCACCCACCAAATTACTCTCCCCATACATCATTACATATTCCCTGGCATCTAGTGGCACCCCCCACCCACCAAATTACCCTCCTCATACACCATTACATATTCCCTTGCATTTAGTGGCACCCCCACCCACTAGCCACCAATTCCCCTCCCACTAATACACCATTATATATTGCTAGCCATCTAGTGGCACCCACCACCCACCAAATTACCCTCCCCATACACCATTACATATTCCCTGCCATCTAGTGGTACTCCCCACCCATCAAATTACCCTCCCCATACATCATTACATATTCCCTGCCATCTAGTGGCACCCCCTACCCACCAAATCACTCCAACTCTCATACACCATATATATATTACCTGCCATCTAGTGGCAACTCCCCACCCAACAAATTACCCTCCCCATACACCATTACATATTCCCTGCCATCAAGTGGCACCACACCCAACAAATTACCCTTCCCATACACCATTACATATTCCCTGCCATCTAGTGGCACCCACCACTCAACAAATTACCCTCCCCATACACCATTACATATTCCCTGCCATCTAGTGTCGCCCACCACCCACCAAATTACCCTTCCCATATACCATTACACATTCCCTGCCATCTAGTGGCACCCACCAAATTACCCTCCCCATACACCATTTCTTGTTCCCTGCCATCTAGTGGCACCCACCACCCACCAAATTACCCTCCCCATACACCATTACATTTTCTCTGCCATCCAGTGGCACCTCCACCCACCAAATTACCCTCCCCATACAACATTACATATTCCCTGCCATCTAGTGGCACCCTCACCCTACAAATTACCCTCCCCATACACCATTACATATTTCCTGTCATCTAGTGGCACCCCCACTCACCCAACCACCTCCCCATATAAACCATTACATATAAACTGGCATCTGGCGGCACCCCCACCCACCAAATTACCCTCCCCATACACCATTACATATAAACTAGCATCTAGTGGCACCCCACCCACCACATTACCCTCCCCATACACCATTACATATAAACTGGCATCTAGTGGCACACTCCCCATACATCATTACATATAAACTGCCATCTAGTGGCACACCCCACCCACCAAATTACCCTCCCCATACATCATTATATATTCCCTGGCATCTAGTGGCACACCCCACCCACCAAAATACCCTCCCCATACACCATTATATATTCCCTGGCATCTAGTGGCACACCCCACCCACAAAATTGCCCTCCCCATACACCACTACATATTCCCTGCCATCTACTGGCACCCCCACACAAAAAATTGCCCTCCCCATACATCATTACATATTCCCTGCCATCTACAGGCACCCCCAACCTCCAAATAACCCTCCTCATACACCATTACATATTCCCTGCCATCTAGTGGCAACCCCCAACCACCAAATGACCCTCCCCATTCACCATTACATATTCCCTGCCATCTAGTGGCACCCACCACCCACCAGATGTCCCTCCCCATGAACCATTACTTATTCCCTGGTATCTAGTGGCACCTCCCACACACCAAATCACCCCTCCTATGTCCCATTACATCTTCCCTGGCATCTAGTGGCACCTGCACTCAACCAAATGACCCTCGCCATACACCATTACATCTTCCCCTGACATCTAGTGGCACCCCAGCACTCCACCAAATGACCTCCCCATAAACCGTTTCCTATTCCCTGGCATCTAGTGGCACCCCCAAGCAACAAATTACCCTCCCCATACACCGTTACATATTCCCTGGCATCTAGTGGCACCACCAACCCACCAAATTACCCTCCCAATACACTGTTACGTAGTTCCTGGCATCTAGTGGCACCCCCCACCCACCAAATGACCCTCCTCATACAGCATTACATATTCCCTGCCATCTAGTTGCACCCCCCACCCACCAAATGACCCTCCCCATACACAGTTTCATATTCCCTGGCATCAAGTGGCACTCCCACCCACCAAAATACCCTCCCCATACACCATTACATATTCCCTGGCATCCAGTGACACCCTCATCCCCAAATTACCTCCCCATGCACCGTTACATATTCCCTGGCATCTAGTGGCACCCATGACCCCCCAAATTACCCTCCCCATACACCGTTACATATTCCATGGCATCTAGTGGAACCCACCACCCCTCAAATTACCCTTCCCATACACCGTTACATATTCCTTGGCATCTAGTGGCAGCCACCACACACCAAATGACCCTCCCCATTCACCATTACATATTCCCTGCCATCTAGTGGCACCCCCCACCCACCAAATGACCCTCCTCATACAGCATTACATATCTCTCTGCCATCTAGTGGCACCCACACCCACCAAATTACCTCTTTCCATACATCTATTACATATTCTCATGCCTAGTGGCACCCCGCATTCAAATTAATTTCTCCTCATACACTATTTCATATTCCATGCTCTAGTGGCACACACTGCCCACCAAATTACCCTCCCCATACACCATTACATTATCTCATGGCATCTAGTGGCACACCCCACCCAACCAAAGTACCCTCCCATACACCATTACATATTCTGCCATCTATGGTGGCACCCCCCACCTGGCCAAAGTAACCTCCCCATACACCATTACATCTTCCTGGCATCTAGTGGACCCCCCAACCAAATGACCTCCCCATAGCACCAATACATATTCCTGGCATTTAGTGGCACCCTCAAAACCAAATGAAATTCTCCAACACCAATACATATTCCCTCGGTATCTAGTGGCACCCCTACCCACTCGATTACCCTCCCCATACACCGTTACATATTCCCTGGCATCTAGTGGCACCCCAACCAACAAATTACCCTCCCCATACACCGTTACATATTCCCCGTCATCTAGTGTCACCCACCACCCACCAAATTACCCTCCCCATACACCATTACATATTCTGGGTGCCTAGTGGCACCCCTGGCCACCAAAATATCTTCTCCCACACGGTTACATATTCCCCATGCCTAGTGGCACGCTCGCCCAGCAATTACTCCCTCCCATAAACCATTACATATTCCATGGCGCCTAGTGGCACACACTGCCCACCTCATTTCCTCCCTCCCATACACCATTACATATTCATGGCATCTAGTGGCACCCCCACCCACCACAAAGTACCTCCCATACACCATTACATATTCCCCAGGTAACTAGTGCATCCCCTACCCACCAAAGTACCCTTCCATACACCATTACGTATTCCTGGATCTAGTGGCACCCACCACCCCCCAAATTACCCTCCCATACACTGCTACATATTCTGGTATCTAGTGGCACCCATTACTCCCCAAATTATCTCCCATACACTGTTACATATTCCCTGGTTTCTAGTGGCACTAACCACCCACTAAATTACTCCTCATAATGTTCATTACATATTCTTTCTGGCATCTGGTGGAACTACCACCCACCAAATTGTCACCCACACACCATTTCATATTCTGGTATCTAGAGGTACCCCACCCACAAATTACCTCCACACCTACATATTCCCTGGCATCTAGTGGCACCCCCACCCACCAAATTACCCTCCCCATACACCTATTATATATTCTTCCATCTAGTGGCACCCCTACCCAACAAATACCTCCTACACCATTACATATTCTGCCATCTAGTGGTACCTAACCAAACAAATTACCCTCCCATACACTATTACATATTCTCTGCCTTCTAGTGGTACCCCACCCAACAAATTATCCTCCCATACACTGCTACATACTTCTGGCATCTAGTGATCTCCACCACCAAATTACCTCCCATACACCATTAGATATTCCCGGTATCTAGTGAGACCCTCACCCCCAAATTACCCTCCCATACACCGTTACATATTCTGGATCTAGTGGCACCACCACCCCCAAATTACCCTGCTCAAACACCGAGCACAGACTCTGGCATCAAGTGGCACCCACCACCCAACAAATTACCTCCCATACACTGTTAATGTATTTCCCTGGCAACTAGTGGCACCTACCACCCCCAAATTATTCCTCCCTATGCACTGCTATTCTTGGTATCATGGCACCCACCCGTGGCTAACCCTCCCACACCGCTATATATTCTCCTGGATCAGTGGCACCCCCACACCAAATTACCCTCCGATGCACTGTTAGATATTCCCTGGCATGGTGGCACCACCTACCGCTATTACCTCCCAGATACACCGTATATATTCGTTGGCATCTAGTGGCACACCCCACACACCAAATTACCTCCCATACACCGTTACATATTCCCTGGCATCTAGTGGTAACCCCCACCCACCAAATTACCCTCCCCATACACCATTACATATTCCCTGCCATCTAGTGGCACCTCTACACCCACCAAATTACCTCCTGCGATACACCGTATTCCCTGCTATCTACTGCACCCCACACCCAACAAATTACCCTCCCAAACACCATTACATATTCTGCCATCTAGTGGCACCTCACCCACCAACACATTGTTCTACACACTGTTGGTTGGCCCACTGGCACCCCAGTGACACCCCCCACCCAACAAATTACCTCCTATACACCTCACAAGCTACATATTCCCTGGCATCTAGTGTGGCACTCACCACCCAACAAATTACCCTCCCCATACACCATTACATATTCCCTGCCATCTAGTGGCACCACCCATGCAACAAATTACCCTTCCCATACACCATTACATATTCCCTGGCATCTAGTGGCACCCACCACCCCCCAAATTACCCTCCCCATACACCGTAAATTTTTGGCATCAAGTGGCACCCACCACCCCCCATTATTCTCCCCATTCATCCCATAAATTTCATAGTGGCACCTACTTTAATTCAACAAATTACCTCCATACTGTGTTACGTATTCTGGCATCTAGTGGCAAACCACCACCCCCATTACCTCCCATACACCGTCACATACCTGGCATCTAGTGGCACCCACCACCCAAATTAACCTCCCTATACACCATTAGATATCCTTAGCATATAGTGGTACCCCCCACCTCCACAAATCATGCTTCCTATAGACCATTAGATATTCCCTGACGCCTAGTGGCATCCCCACCCACCAAATCATTCTGACTATACACCATTTACATATTCTGGTTTCTAGTGACACCACCTCCCACCAAATTACTCTCCCATACACCATTACATATTCTTGCTGTCTAGTGGTTTCACCACCCACCAGTAATTCTCCCTATACACCATTACATATTCCCTGGCTTCTAGTGGCACCCTACACCATCAAAGTACCCTCCCCATACACCATTTCTTACATTCTGGCATCCAGTGGCACCCCACCCCCAAAGTATCTCCTTATACACCATTTCATATTCCATGGCATCTAGTGGCACCCCCAGCCACCAAATTCCCCCTATACATTATGTACTCTGCTATCTAGAGGCACCCCCTACCCACCAAATTACCGTCCTCATACACCATTACATATTCCCTTGCATTTAGTGGTACCCCCCACCCACCAAATTACCCTACCCATACACCATTACATATTGCCTGCCATCTAGTGGCACCCCTACCCTTCAAATTACCCACCCAATGCACCATTACATATTCCCTGCCATCTAGTGGCACCCCCCACCCAACAAATTACTCTTCATATACATTATATATTCCCTGCCATCTAGTGGCACCACACCCAACAAATTACCCTCCCCAGACACCATTTCATATTCCCTGCCACCTAGTGGCACCCACCACCCACCAAATTACCCTCCCCATACACCATTACATATTCCCTGCCATCTAGAGGTGCCCACCACCCACCAAATTACCCACACTGTTACATATTCTTGGCATCAAGTGGCACCTACCCCCAAATAACCCTCCCCATACACCATTACATATTCTGCATCTAGTGGTACCCCCACACACCAAATTACCTCCCATACACTGTTACATCCTGGGTATGTGGTGGCACCCACCACCCACCACATACCTAATTTCTGCATACACTGTTACATATTCTTCCTGGTATCTAGTGGCACCCCCACACACCAGCCACTCCTCCCCATACACCGTGCCACATACCCCTGCCATCTAGTGGCACCCCACACCCACCAAATTACCTCCCATACACCGTTATATATTCCCTGCCATCACTGGCACCCCACCCAACAAATTACTCCCAAACACCATTACATATCTCACCATCTAGTGGCACCCCCACCCAACAAATTACCTCCCATACACCATTACATATTTCTGGCATCTAGTGGCACCCCACACCCATCGTAAAGTGCCCTCCCATACACCATTTCACATTCCCTGGCATCTAGTGGCACCTCACCACCAGTACTTCCCCATACACCATTTCATATTCCATGGCATCTAGTGGCACCTTGGCCACCAAATTACTTTCCATACACTATTACATATTCCTGGCATCTAGAGGCACCCCCTACCCACCAAATTACGGCCCTCATACACCATTATTTATTCTCCCTTGCATTTAGTGGCACCACCACCCACCAAATTACCCTACCCATACACAATTACATATTGCCTGCCATCTAGTGGCACCCACCACCCACCAAATTACCCTTCCCATACACCATTACATATTCTCTGGCATCTAGTGGCACTGCCTACCCACCAAATTACCCTCCCCATACAGCATTACATATTCCCTGGCGTCTAGTGGCACCCACACCCACCAAATTACCCTTTCCATACACGATTACATATTCCCTGGCGCCTAGTGGCACCTCCAAGACACCAAATTACCTCCCTTATACACTATTACATATTTGGTGTCTAGTGGTACCTCCTCACCACCACCTCCTCCTATACACCATTGCATATTCGATGGTATCTAGTGGGCAGACCCCACCACCAAAGATTCCTGACACCATTACATATTCTCATCTAGTGGTACCCCCACCCGGCCAAAGTAACCTCCCCATACACCATTACATCTTCGGTGCATCTAGTGGCACCCCCCCACCAAATGACCTCCCATAGCACCATTAATATGTTCCTTGCATTTAGTGGTACCCCAACCACCAAATGACATTCCCAAACACCACACATATTCCTGGCATCTAGTGGCACCCCACCCAATCACTTACTCTCCCATACACTGCTATATATTCCTGTATCTAGTGGCACCCCAACCAACAAATTACTCTCCCTATACACTGCTATAAATTCTTGGCATCTAGTGGCACCCACGACCTCCAATTCTCTCCATACACCGTTATGCTTCCCGGCATCTAGTGGGCACCCACTACCCTCTAAATTACCCTCCACATACACCGCTCATATTCTTGGCATCTGTGGCACCCACCACCCATGTATTTCTACCCATACATCATTTCATATTCTGAGCATCTAGTGGCACCCCACCCACCAAATTACTGTTCCCATACTACTGTTATGTGTATTCACTGGCATCCCAGTGACACCCCCACCCAACAAATTACCTCCTATACACTGTTACATATTCCTTGGCATCTAGTGGCACTCACCACCTCCAAATTACCCTCCCATACACTATTACATATTTCTGGCATCTAGTGGCACCCACCACCCCAAATTACCTCCCCATACAATCAAGCAGCAAATTTTGACATCAAGTGGCACCCACCACCCCCTCATTACCCTCCCCATACACCACGTTCCGGGCATCTAGTGGCACCTACCCACCAACATATTACCGTCCCCCATACCATTCATGTTCCCTAGCAAATAGTAGCACCCCTCCACCCGCAAATTACCGTCCCCATACACCATTACATGTTCCCTGGCATCTAGTGGCATCCCCACCAAATTACCCTCCCCATGCGCACTGTGCATGCTCTCTGGATTTAGTGGCACTCCATCCGCAAAATACCCTCCCATGCAGCTATTACATGTTCCTGGCATCTGGTGGCACCCCATCACCACATTATCATCCCTTTACACCACTACATGTTCCTGCATCAAGTGGCACCACTACCCACAAAATTACCCTCCCCATACACCATTACATATTCCCTGGCATCTGGTGGCGGCCACCCACCAAATTACCCTCCCCTACATCATTACATATTCCCTGGTCTGGTGACAAACGCACCCATAAATTACCCTGCTCATACATCATTACGTATTCCTGGCATCAAGTGGCAGCCCCACCGCAAAGTGCCACTCATACACCATTACATGTTCTGGCGTCCAGTGGCACCCCACCCGCAAATTACCATCCCCATACCCCTTACATGTTCCATGGCGTCTGGTGCGTAGCCCACAAATTTCCCTCCCCATACACCATTACCTGTTTCCTGGCATCTGGTAGCGCACCCCCACCCGCAAAATACGCTTCCCATACACCGTTACATATTCCTGGCATCGGTGCCACCTCACCCACAAATGCCCTCCCATACACCAATACATATTCCCTGCCATTTTAGTGGCTACACCCACCACCAAGTTACCCTCCTATACCATTACAACCTCCTGGCATCTGGCACCCTCACCGTCCAAATTATCTTCCCCATACACCATTTCAAGTTCCCTGGCATCTAGTGGCACCCCCACCCACCAAATTATCCTCCCCATACACCATTACATGTTATCTGGCATCTAGTGGCACCCACCAGCCATCAATTTACCCTCCCAATAGACCATTACATATTCCCTGGCATCTAGTGGCACCCCCACCAACAAAATTACCCTCCACATAGACCATTACATGTTTCCTGGCATCTAGTGGCACCCCCCCCACCACATTACCCTCCGCATACCCAATTACATTTTCCCTGACATCTAGTGGCACCCCCCACCCACCAAATTACCCTCCCCAAACACCATTGCATGTTCCCTGGCATCTAGTGGCACCCTCCACCAAGCAAGTTACCCTGCTCATACATCATTACATATTCCCTGGCATCAAGTGGCAACCCCCACCCACCAAATTACCCACCCCATACACCATTACATGTTCCCTGGCATCCAGTGGCACCCCCCACCCACCAAATTACCATCCCCATACCCCATTACATGTTCCATGGCATCTAGTGGCAGCCCAACCCACAAATTTCCTCCCATACACCATTATATCTTTCTGGCGTCTGGTGGCACCCCCACCCACAAATGCCTTCCCATACACGTTACATATTCCCTGACATCCAGTGCCACCCCACCCACCAAATTACCCTCCCCATACACCATTACATATTCCCTGCCATTTAGTGGCTGCCTCCACCCACCAAGTTACCCTCCCTATACACTATTACAACTTCCCTGGCATCTAGTGGCACCCTCATCCACCAAATTATCCTCTCCATACACCATTACATGTTCTCAGGCATCTAGTGGCACCCCCACCCACCAAATTATCCTCTCCATACACCATTACATGTTCTCAGGCATCTAGTGGCACCCACCAGCCATCAATTTACCCTCCCCATACACCATTACATGTTCCCTGGCATCCAGTGGCACCCCCCACCCACCAAATTACCCTTCCCATACACCATTACATGTTCCCTGGCATCTGGTGGCACCACCCACCCAAATTCCCTCCCATACACCATTACATGTTCCTGGCATCTAGTGGCACCCCACCACCAAATTACCCTCCCCATACACCATTACATGTTCCTTGGCATCTAGTGGCACCCCACCACCAAATTACCCTCCCTATACACCATTACATGTTCCCTGGCATCTAGTGGCACCCCCACCACCAAATTACCCTCCCCATACACCATTACATGTTCCTGGCATCTAGTGGCACCCCCACCACCAAATTACTCTCCCCATACACCATTACATATTCCTGGCATCTAGTGGCCTCCCACCCTGAATTACCCTCCTATACACCATTACATATTCCCTGGCATCTAGTGGCACCTCACCCACAAATTACCCTCCCCATACACCATTACATGTTCCCTGGCATCTAGTGGCACCCCCACCCACCAAATTATCCTCCCCATACACCATTACATGTTCCCTGGCATCTAGTGGCACCCCCACCCACCAAATTACCCTCCCCATACACCATTACATATTCCTGGCATCTAGTGGCACCCCCACCCACCAAATTACCCTCCCCATACACCATTACATGTTCCTGGCATCTAGTGGCACCCCCACCCACCAAATTACCCTCCCCATACACCATTACATGTTCCCTGGCATCTAGTGGCACCCCCACCCACCAAATTACCCTCCCCATACACCATTACATGTTCCCTGGCATCTAGTGGCACCCCCACCAACAAATTACCCTCCCCATACACCATTACATGTTCCTGGCATCTAGTGGCACCCCACCCACCAAATTACCCTCCCCATACACCATTACATGTTCCTGGCATCTAGTGGCACCCCACCCACCAAATTACCCTCCCCATACACCATTACATGTTTCCTGGCATCTAGTGGCACCCCCACCCACCAAATTACCCTCCCCATACACCATTACATGTTCCTGGCATCTAGTGGCACCCCACCACCAAATTACCCTCCCCATACACCATTACATGTTCCCTGGCATCTAGTGGCACCCCACCCACCAAATTAACCTCCCCATACACCATTACATGTTCCTGGCATCTAGTGCCACCCCCACCCACAAATTACCCTCCCATACACCATTACATATTCCTGGCATCAGTGGCAACCCCCACCCCAAATTACCCTCCCATACACCATTACATGTTCCCTGGCATCTAGTGGCACCCACCCCACCAAATTACCCTCCCCATACACCATTACATGTTCCCTGGCATCTAGTGGCACCCCACCACCAAATTACCCTCCTCATTCACCATTACATGTTCCCTGGCATCTAGTGGCACCCCATCCACCAAATTACCCTCCCCATACACCATTACATGTTCCCTGGCATCTAGTGGCACCCCCCTTACACACATTATCCTCCCGATACACCACTACATGTTCCCTGGCATCAAGTGGCACCCACACCACAATTACCCTCCCATACACCATTACATATTCCCTGGCATCTAGTGGCACCCCCACCCACAAATTACCCTCCCCATACACCATTACATATTCCCTGGCATCTAGTGGCACCCCACCCCAAATTACCCTCCCCATACACCATTACATATTCCCTGGCATCTAGTGGCACCCCACCCACCAAATTACCCTCCCCATACACCATTACATGTTCCTGGCATCTAGTGGCACCCCACCCACAAATTACCCTCCCATACACCATTACATGTTCCTGGCATCTAGTGGCACCCCACCAACCAAATCACTCCCCCATACACCATTACATATTCCTGGCATCAGGTGCATCCCACCCACCAAATTACCCTCCCATACACCATTACATATTCCCTGGCATCTAGTGGCACCCCACCACCAAATTACCCTCCCTAACACCATTACATGTTCCCTGGCATCTAGGCACCCTCACCGCAAATTACCCTCCCCATACACCATTACATGTTCCTGGCATCTAGTGGCACCCACCCAAATTATCCTCCCCATACACCATTACATGTTCCCTGGCATCTAGTGGCACCCCCACCACCAAATTACCCTCCCAATCACCATTACATGTTCCTGGCATCTAGTGCCACCCACCCACCAAATTACCCTCCCCATACACCATTACATGTTTCCTGGCATCTGGTGGCACCCCCCACCCACATACCACTCCCCATACCCAATTACATGTTCCCTGGCATCTAGTGGCACCCTCCACCCAGCAAATTACCTTCCCCATACACCATTACATGTTCTCTGGCAACTAGTGGCACCCTTCACCCTGCAAATTACCCTCCCCATAAACCATTATGTGTTCCCTGGCATCTAGTGGCACCCACACCCACAAAATAACCCTCCACATACATCATTCCATATTCCCTGTCATCGAGTGGCACCCCACCACCAAATTACTCTCCCCACACACCATTACATATTCCTTGGCATCCAGTGACACCCCTCACCCACCAAATTACCTTCCCCATACACCATTACATGTTCCCTGGCGTCTAGTGGGACCCCCACCGACTAAATTACCCTTCCCATACACCATTACATTTTCTCTGGCATCTAGTGGCACCCCCACCCACCAAATTACCCTCCCCATGTACCATAACATATTCCCTGGTATCACGTGGCTCCCCGCACCCACCAAAATATCCTCACCATACATCGTTACATATTCCCTGTCATCCAGTGGCACCCCCACTCACAAATTACCTCCCCATACACCATTGCACATTCCCTGGCATCTTGTGGCTCCCCACCCACAATTTACCCTCCCCATAAACCATTCCATATTACCTGGCATCTAGCAGCACCCCACCCACTAAATTTCCTCCCCACTCACCATTACATGTTCCCAGCATCTAGTGCCACCCCACTGACCAAATTTCCTCCCCATACACCATTACATGTTACCTGGCATCTAATGCCACCTACACCCACTAAATTACCCTCCCCATACACCATTACATGTTCCTTGGCATCTAGTTGCATCCCCACCCACCAAATTACTCTCCCCATACTCCATTCACGTGTTCCCTGGCATCTAGTGGCACCCCAACCCATCAAATCACCTCCCTCCCCATACACCATTACATGTTCCCTGCAATCTAGTGGCACCTCCACCCACCAAATTACCTCCCATACACCATTACATGTTCCCTGCATCTAGTGGCACCCCACCCACCAAATGTCCCTCCCCATATACCAGTACATGTTCCTGGCATCTAGTGGCACCACCCACCCACCAAATTACTCTCCCCATACACCATTACATGTTCCCTGGCATCTAGCGGCACCCCCCACACACCAAATTACCCTCTCCATACACCATTACATGTTCCCTGGCATCTAGTGGCGCCTCCCACCAACCAAATTACCCTCCCCATACAGTATTACATGATGCCTGGCATCAAGTGGCACCCCAACCCACCAAATTATCCTCACCATTCACCATTACATGTTCCCTGGCATCTAGTGGCATCCCTCACCCACCAAATTACCCTCCCCATACATCATTTCATGTTCCCTGGCATCTAGTGTCAGCCCCCACCCACCAAAATACCCTCCCCATACACCATTACATATTCACTGTCATCTAGTTGCACCCCCCACCCAACAAATTACCCTCCCCATGCACCATTACATGTTCCCTGGCATCTAGTGGCACCTCCAGCCACCAAATTACCCTCCCCATACAGCATTACATGTTCCCTGGCATCTGGTGGCACCCCCACCCACCAAATTATCCTCCGCATACACCATTAAAAGTTCCCTGCCATTTAGTGACACCTCCATCCACCAAATTACCTTACCCATACACCATTACATGATCCCTGGCATCTAGTAGCACCCCCCACCACCAAATTACCCTCCCCATACACCATTACATGTTCCTGGCATCTAGTGGCTACTCCCACCACCAAATTACCCTCCCCATACACCATTACATGTTCCCTGGCATCTAGTGGCACCCTCACCCACCAAATTACCCTCCCCATACACCATTACATGTTCCCTGGCATCTAGTGGCACCCCCCACCCACCAAATTACCCTCCCCATACACCATTACATGTTCCTGGCATCTAGTGGCACCCCACCCACCAAATTACCCTCCCCATTCACCATTACATGTTCCCTGGCATCTAGAGGCTACCCCCACCCACCAAATTACCCTCCCCATACACCATTACATATTCCCTGGCATCTAGTGGCACCCACCCACCAAATTACCCTCCCCATACCATTACATGTTCGCTGGCATCTAGTGGCACCCCCACCCAACAAATGACTCTCCCCATACACCATTACTTGTTCCTTGGCATCTAGTGCCACCCCCACCCACCAAATTACCCTCCCCATACACCATTACATGTTCCCTGGGATCTAGTGCCACCCCCACCCACCAAATTACCCTCCCCATACACCATTACATGTTTCCTGGCATCTAGTGCCACCCCTACCCACCAAATTACCCTCCCCATACACCATTACATGTTTGCTGGCATCTAGTGCCACCCCCACCCACCAGATTACTCTTCCCATACTCCATTACATGTTCCCTGGCATCAAGTGGCACCCCCACGTACCATATTACCCTCCCCATACACCATTACATGTTCCCTGGCAACTAGTGGCACCCCCCACCCTCCAAATTACCCTCCTATACACAATTACATGTTCTCTGGCATCTAGTGGCACCCCTACCCACCAAATTACCCTCCCCATGCACCATTACATGTCCCTGGCATCTAGTGACACCCCCACCCACCAAATTACCCTCCCCACACACCATTACATGTTCCCTGGCATCTAGTGGCACCCCCCACCCACCAAATTACCCTCCCCATACACCATTACATATTCCCTGGCATCTAGCGGCAGCCTCCTCCCACCAAATTACCCTCCCCATACACCCTTACCTATTCCCTGGCATCCAGTGCCACCCCACCCACCAAATTCCCTCCCCATACACCATTACATATTCCCTGCCATCTAGTGGCTACCCACACCCACCAAGTTACCCTCCCTATACACCATTACATCTTCCTGGCATCTGGTGGCATCCCTCACCCAGCAATTACCCTCCCCATGCACCATTTCATGTTCCTGGCATCTAGTGTCACCCCACCCACCAAATACCCTCCCATACACCATTACATATTCTCCTGACATCTAGTGCACCCCCATCCAACAAATTACAGTCCGCATACAACATTTCATGTTCCCTGGCATCTAGTGTCACCTCCCACATCCACCAAATTACCATCCCCATACACCATTACATGTTTCCTGGCATCTAGTGGCACCTCCAGCCACCAAATTACCCTCCCCATGCACCACTACATGTTCCCTGGCATCTGGTGGCACCCCCACCCACCAAATTATCCTCCCCATACACCATTACATGTTCTCTGCCATTTAGTGACACCCCCATCCACCAAATTACCCTCCCCATACACAATTACATGTTCCCTGGCATCTAGTGACAACCCCCATCCACCACATTACCCTCCCGATACACCACTACATGTTCCCTGGCATCTAGTGGCACCCACTACCCACCAAATTACCCTCCCCATACACCATTACATATTCCCTGGCATCTAGTGGCAACCCCACCCACCAAATTACCCTCCCCATACACCATTACATATTCCCTGGCATCTAGTGCCCCCCCACCCACCAAATTACCCTCCCCATACACCATTACATGTTCCTGGCATCTAGTGGCACCCCACCCACCAAATTACCCTCCCCATACACCATTACATGTTCCCTGGCATCTAGTGGCACACCCACCAAATTACCCTCCCATACACCATTACATGTTCCTGGCATCTAGTGCCACCCCACCCACCAAATTACCCTCCCCATACACCATTACATGTTCCCTGGCATCTAGTGCCACCCCACCCACCAAATTACCCTCCCCATACACCATTACATGTTCCCTGGCATCTAGTGCCACCCCACCCACCAAATTACCTTCCCATACACCATTACATGTTCCCTGGCATCAAGTGGCACCCCGCACCATATTACCCTCCCAATACACCATTACATGTTCCCTGGCAACCAATGGCACCCCCACCACCAAATTACCCTCCTATACACAATTACATGTTCCTGGCATCTAGATGCACCCCACCCACCAAATTACCCTCCCATGCACCATTACATGTTCTCTGGCATCTAGTGCACCCCACCCACCAAATTACCCTCCCACACACCATTACATGTTCCCTGGCATCTAGTGGCACCCTCCCCCACCAACATTACCTCCCCATTCCCCATTATTTGTTCCTGGCATCTTGTGGTACCCCACCCACCAGATTACCCTCCCATACACGTTACCTGTTCCTGGCATCTGGTGGCACCCCCACCCACCAATTTACCCTCCCATAACACGTTACATATATTCCTGGCATCCAGTGGCACCCCACCCACCAAATTAACCACCCCTATACACCATTACATGTTATTTCCTGCATCTAGTGCCACCCACCCCCAAATTACCCTCCCATACACCATTACATGTTCCCTGGCATCTTGTTCCACCCCACCACCAAATTACTCTTCCATACTCCTGCATGTTCTCTGTCAAATGGCACCCCACCCACCATATCGCCCTCCCATACACCATTACATGTTCCTGGCAGCTAAGTGCACCCCCCACCACCAGGGTGGGTGGTGAGCAACAGGTGGGGTTGGGGCACTAGATGCCTAGAATATGTGATGTGTGCAGGACCTGGCTCGGTGGGTAAAGGGTGCCACTAGATACCAGGGAGTTATTTTTTGATACAGGAGCTGGCAATCGAAGGGCAGGGGGATCCCTAAGCACCAGGAAATGTATTTTCTTATAACGGGGCTGGTGATCAGAGGGTGGAGGGGACCACTAGGCAGCAAGGACTGCATTTTGTATACTGAGATCAACGATCGGAAGGTGGGTGGACCACTGGACACCAAGGACTTACTTTAATGGGGCCAGTGTTTGGAGGGTGCCACTAGCCACCGGGGAGCAGGTGTGCTCCTCCATTGTTGGCTGCAGTTGCTCCACCAGCCACTAGGGTTGCCCGAAGTAAGTTGGCCTTCTTCTCAGTGGTATTTACGCTGTGCAAAGTGACCTCGTAACCCCCCTTTTAGTGCAAGCGCCAAATGCATAATATTGCGCTGTGCCTGTGTTCAGGTCCTGCCCTCCTTTGCCCACCAGATAATTTTTCCTGAATGCGCTTGCTTGCTTTTTAGCATGTGCCACAACCCCCTAAGAATATTGCACACAGGCGCAAACCCTGGGCAAACAGGGCATGATCACTTTGCCCACCGGACAAGGTGTTGAATATCTGGCCCCAGAGAATATATATATATATATATTTTTTTTTTTTTTGTATAATCTTTTTATTAGGACATTTTCTTTTCTTTTATAGACATCACATACTTCTTCTTAACACTATTATTAGACTCCTGTAACATTTGCTTCCATTTATGTCTTACAGTCCTTATAAGCAGGTTTACTCCATCTTTAAAACTTTGTAGTCAGTAATTAGTCAAACACATTGATAACCTTAATAATGTTAACAAAATAAAATATAATCTCTTATATACAACTACTCGTGCACAGTAAATGTCAAATTTCATATAGCATTCTTCACTTAATTAATTGACTTAGTCTAGGATGGCGCTAGGTGTTCCTCATCCTCTTACTTCATCGATCTAGGTTTCTAAGCTTCCAGATGACCTTCAGTTTATCCGTCCTCTAACCCTTCGTGCCGTATTTGCACCTCCACCGTTGATAGTGTTGCCAAAAATGGACTCCAGATGTTGAAAAAGCCCTCCCCCGTCCCCTCACCCTGAGTGATAGTTGTTCCAGTGCCAACATCTGTATAACCAGTGCCCTTCACTGTCCTTTTGTCGGAGCTGCAGTCGATACCCAGGCGTTTTGGATACAGTGCTGGGCTACGCCAACAACACCCTTGCCCATCTGGGCGAGGCTACTTATAAGGGAAGCCTGTTTGGGTGGAAAGGTGCGAGGGCATTGAGTAAGGAGCACGGAATGAATGAGGAGATCGATTGGCAGCCATTGCTTTGACTATAATTTGAAATTATAGGGATCAATATTATGTTTTGGAGAGGGAAATTAGTTCTCTCTGGCTCTCTTATTGTATTACATAGACTGTCCGTGCCTAAAATTTTAAAAGAAAACAGTGGAAAAGCTACAGCTTGCCTTGCTCACTTTTTGCTAATATTTCCATGAGTGAGAGAGGCCCGCGGTTGCCCCTGAGATGTTGGCTGCCGGCAATAGAAAACGGAAGTTGCGGCTAGCAGTTTAAAGCATTTGGAGGTACAGTAATTGTAAAAAAAAATCATTACTGTCTGAAAGCCCTAATTGGGCGTTTTTGTACCAGATGGGAAAAGCTGTGGCTTTTCTACTGTATTCCTTTAAGCAAGTACTTTTTTTCACATTAGGACCATATTGAATATTGTATAAGGATACATTAAAAATGCGTTGGTGTCATATCTGTTTATGTTGTTAAACTGTTTCTTTTGGCACATTGTTTTCATTTTTCGGTATTGTTTATAGACTGACCTCTAGAGTCGAACATTAGTTATTACTGTGAGAAATACAGTACTTGTTATCACCATTAAACAACAGGTTGACGTTGAGCCTCTGATGGGCTGACCTCCCAGAACCCAAAATGTAAGTGGGGTTTTAAATTAATTAGTTTCCAGATATGGTGGATGTGGTGAACAGACATAAAATTGAAAGAAACTTGTACTTCCATTATTAAGTCGACCCCTTTTTCTGAGTCACAGGAAGTTGTGAGAGGGAACCCATTCCCCTCACCTGTGTTTCAAGGTTCCTGGCTGTGTGATGTCTGCGTGTGCTAATAGAGTGATGTCATCATGCTAGGACAGGGGTTCTCAAATGGGGAGGCCAGCCTCCCTGGGGAGGCTCAAGCAAGTCTGAAAAAGTACTGTATTTAAATTTTGAGTTTTATGTATTTTGTGTGAAGAGATGATGCAAACTGAAAGAGGATAATGGTAGGTGAATTTTATGTATTTATTTACTAACAGGTGAGAAGGGAAGGTGAATGAGCCAATGCTCATTTCAGGTGTACCCAGGAAAGGGTAGGGAGTGAATACATTTCGAAAGGTAACTGCAAAACAATCAAGAAATACACAATGAACAATAGTGCAAACAAATATGAACAATAAACTAATAATGAGTGGTG
This sequence comes from Neoceratodus forsteri, assembly GCA_016271365.2. Classification (NCBI taxonomy): domain Eukaryota; kingdom Metazoa; phylum Chordata; order Ceratodontiformes; family Ceratodontidae; genus Neoceratodus; species Neoceratodus forsteri. Next base: position 58,145,091 of record JADMNL010000036.1, on the reverse strand, counting down.
GTAATTGATCAATTTGTAGACTGATGACAGAACAGCCCAAATACAACGGTTGAGTATAGAAGTGCAAAGAGCAATAGCAGGAAGGAACAAAGTAATCCCAGAGCAGTTGCTTAGGAGCAGGGAAGGAGGGGAGAGGCAAAGTACTGCATTTAGGAAGGTTATTTCATATAGAGAGGAACAGAGACAGTAGTCTGACCCATGAAGGTACGGTAACAATGGTTCAAGAATGAAAACAGCGGAACAAGTAGGCTGGCCTGTGAACGGGGGGTTACATTAAGCTGAATAACAATATTTGTTTATTTTATTTGTTATTCAGATAACACCTTTGAGCACAGGAGCTCATTTTCAAATGTTCCACATCAGTTTAAGACAAAGAACTGAATGTGAGCCAAGTACTCAAAGAGGTTTCAATTTATTCATGGTGTACTGTGCAAAGTACAGTATGCTATTTTCCTTTGGGGAGGCCCAAGATTATTTCAATTTGGGGGGAGGCTCAAAATCTTTTACATGGATTTGGGGAGGCTCACTGTGACAAAAGTCTAAGAACTATTGTGCTAGGACATCCAGATCAGCAGCAGGTGGGGGCATGCAGCTAGGTTAGCACTTTTGGTTGCATGTTTGCCTAAGACACACAGTTCTGTGTGTGTCAACCACAAATGTGATTACAACTTGCAAAGCCTTTGATGACTAGGTGAGTTTAATTTTTGTGTTTACTTTTGGAGAATATGTATATTACTAAGCTTAAACCATATTTTGAGAAGAAATACTGCTATTATGTTTAGTGCTGCGTAAATTATATTGAAAATGTGCTGTATATGTTTTTGAATTACAGGACCACTACTCGTTGATAAAGCTAGGTAGGGCGGGGGTCCAAAACATTTGGGTCAGAATTTGGTGGCCAGAGCAATTTAATAAAAAAATGTTGATGAATATGTTTTAAGGAGACGGTGTTCACTGGTGATTCATTCATCTGCTATTTGCAGTAACTGGTCCATTTTGAATTATCTTGGTGCTTGTTTGGGGACTGCTAATTGTTCTTGCATTGTGTGGATCAAATTTCAACTGCCAAACCTTTGAAACACCTCTCTAACTGGTGCAAGTCTCTCTGCATCTGCCTAACCCCCTCCTCCTGGTCCGTTTTCGGTGATCTCTGTGGACTTAAGCCTGCTTTTGAGACTGCTAATTGTTCTCACATCGTTTGGAGTGTTTTCCTGGCTAGGACAGCCCTTGAACACCAGGTGACCCACCCTTATCCTGCAGGAGAAGCAGGGGATGATTCCAGAAACCTGTACAGACTTTTTACAGATTGTTTGTTTTTTGGGGGAATTTAAGTTGCTGTTTGAAATGTTTTCACATTTGAGTGACTTTTACCAGAGAAGCCATTGGTGTTGGGAGACTGGGAGTATTTCTACAGTGACAATTAGAGGGGCATTTGATGCATTATATTCTGTGGAACGTTTTTGTTTGAGCTCTTGTTTGTTTGACCCTCTGATCTTTTTGTACTATCCTTAATATTTCAGTAGACCTTAATCAACAAGTGTACTAACTAGACCTATATTCTTCAGCTGTGCGCCTTTCAAGTGATATCATTTTTTGATTGAAATTAACTTGATTACAACCAACAAGACTAATGTGTTTGGGTACATAGAAAGTGAAGTTGACAAAGTAGTAGAAGACCACAGTAGTAGGAGATCACAGGAGTAATAAACTGAGCCAGAAACCAGCAAGTGAGGAAGTGTTTAATTAAGAAAACTGAAAATCTTAAGGGAAAGGATTTAAAACTAGAGTGGCACATTACAAAGCGTAGTGAGTGTAAGACAGGCACATCCCACGTGGCTTATGTTTTGATAGAACCTAACGTTCCATTTTAATGTGCCATTCTTAAAGAGAGAAGGGATACACTCGGAGGCAAATGCTCCAGTGACCTTATGGTGGCAGTTACAGAAGCAACAGCAAGCGAGAGGAACCAGTTAATAACTGAAATTGATAGCCTGGAGTCTCAACTTTCCACACTACTGGCATTAGATGAGTGTAATAAGTCCTTAAATAAAAGTCTCCTTACTGAAATTTGAGGAAGAACTAAAAACATGCCAGCTCAAAAAATATAGGAGGGATATTATTCAGTTCATCATGCGCGCAAGCGCAGACAAACTCGTCAAAATGAGAGTTGCTATAGAGGGGTGCGGGAGGGGTGCGTCCACTGGAGAGCTCTGTTCTAAGGGGCACATCTGCAGCAGGCGAATCACTAGGCAGACTGCTGATGACTCACTTTCTGCTTTAGGGGCGGAGTTGGCAAAGTTTTCAAAGGACAGAGCTGAAACAGTAGTGGCGCGGCATGGTCCTTTGATGTGTAAACAGCCCTGCATTACATTAACTTTCTGGTTGCGCGTTTACACTGCTGTAGCATATAGTGGCGACAGCTGATGTGAATGCGCTTCGAGATGCGTTAAGACTGTGCGGTAATCTGGGGCTCCGCCCCCAAAAAGCTTACCCTCCGGTTTAGGTTTTCATCTATGAAAGCACTTTTTTCTCATGCCTGAACCAACTTAATTTTATGTAGTAATAGTTCGCGACCCAGAACTATGGTTCCCTTCATGAGGTGGGGTCCCAAAAAGCCCATGTTGCAAATTTGGTGAAAAAATTCTAAAAAATGACCGCATTCCGAGCGTGCATTGTGCAGTTTCTATGCACACTCCTAACTTCACCAGTTTTTAATATTTTCACTCCAGATTTCTAACATTGCCATTATTTCACACCCCCTTATGAACAATATAGCTGTCATTTTTCATATCCTGCCTGAAACATGTTTTCGCACCTATGGTGGCTCTGTGAAATCACCTTTCAGGATGTGAAGAAAATGACAGTGGCACTTTTCATGAGGTGGGATCATAAGAATGCTACATTGAAAATTTTGTGTAAAAAAATATTAACAAAGTTACGAGCATGCACTTAAATTAACAAATGCAGGCTTGTACCTTTGGTACTTTTCAATATTTTGACCCCAAATTTTCATCATAACCATTTCTTCACTGCACCTCATGAATGTGACAGCTGCCATTTTCCAGATCCTGGGTAAAATGTTTTTTTTGCATCGCGAAAGGTGATTTCGCAGCCACTGCATGAAAGTACCTTTCGGACAGGTGCTGGAATTATACTCTTCCTTTCTTCATGAGGTGGCATAATAAGATGGCTATGTTGAAAATGTGGCGTAAAAATATTAAACCATAAAGTTATGAATCTGTGTTGAAATTTGCCAAAACCGGTTCATAACCCCCCCACCCCCAAAATGGCACCAGTACACACGACGAACTTTCAGCGTTGATAATTGCTTGTTGATCATAGGGATGGGAAACATTACAACTGGAGTAGCCAGAAGGGTAGGTGTAGCTTCCCTAAGACAGCCATCTCTGATTCGGTATCCTCATCAGAAGCAGAAAATGTTAGAAACAAAGAAAGGGCCATCCCCAGCAGTTGCTAGGGAAACTGCAGAAATCCACACCTCGGGGAGGACCTCAGAACAGTTTTACAAGCAGAGTCCAGTACAGATTCAACCAGTGGGGCAGAAGTGCAGGGGGAGACTATACAGGAACAACCCCCAAAACAACAGAGGGCTACACAAAGCAAACCAAAAAATCAAAAAAAAAAAAAAACAGAAGACAAAGAACCATAACAGACCTAGAAGCAGAAGAGTGCAAGCATAGGCATGAGCACAAGATGACAAAGATAGGCTAATTGTGGGCCGGCCCGGTAGTGCAGAGGGCTGAGGCTCTGGACTCCTTACCTCTCGCCACACCAGCAACCCATGTTTGGGGAAAAAGCATGGGCCGTTGGAGGCTGGCACGGAGAAGAGGGTGCGGAGCAGGACTGAGCTGCCGACAGATAGCTCTCCTCTCTGAGAAGGGATCTGAGCTTCCCTCGGCCCTTGACTGCCTCGCAGTGTAGGCCAGGAGGCAGTGCAGGCCATGGGAGCCAGGGCGGTAGGCCAATAGGGTGGGAGGAAGGGGCCGTCACCAGAGCAAAAGGGCGTGTGCGCGCCTCCCCGGCGTGCACCACTCTGTCTGGGGCTCTGGGTAATGAGGAGAAAATACCAGTGCAAAATAGCAGGCTTGCAGCAGGATGAAGCCTCCGAGCTGGCTCTGGGGGGTCCGCTGGAACACACATAGTGTCTGAAGTTACCGAACAACCCCTGGTGACTGACAGGTTGGCAGACATGGCAGCTGCAGTGGGAGAGATAAAAACCTTGCTAGGAAAAAAAAAAGATATGGTAGTCATCAACATCTCAAGAAGGGAACGAAGAGATTGTGAGGAGGAAGTATTATCAAAAGCTTGGCCCTGTAGCTACCCCAGTCTTTTTCAGATTAAACTCAATCTGCAGAGGCTCTATAGAAAGTTTGAGGTTAAAATAAAATTTTTTGGATTCTGAGGCTGTTACAGACTTGAAGAAACTAGAACTTTAAACAGAAATTACAGGTTAAATCTGAAGTCTATGCCTCCCAGACCTCTTCCACAATTTGACATCTTTACCAAGGCTGTTGATAAAGAGTTTGAATCATTATTGCATAGGTTAAGAACCAGAAAATGGGGCGATTTGTGAAGATCCACAGCCTGGGTGCACATATTCCTTATCCTTATCCTTCGGGGAGGGATACCAGGGGTGTTTAATACACCTGACGTCCGGGAGAGCCGGTAGAAGCACCGACTCTCGGGGCAATGGCGGCTCCTATTGGGGGGGAGCCGGGGAGAGGGGAGGACGCTGTCAGGCACTTGGCAGGCGTGCGCATGCAAGTTCCTGCCCGAGCCGGCGTCCTCAGCGGGATGGAGGGGAAGGGAACCACAGAAAACCGGAAAACCTCCCTCGGCAGTCCTAGATGACGGCCGCTCCAGCCACCCAGTCTGCAATCACGGGCAGACCCCGCTGTGCAAGGTGCTCCATGGGGGAAAGAAGGCAGGTAGGGGTCACCAGAGGCACTCTAGGGGCAGACTCAGTGAGGGATGGGTGGCATTGAGCAAGCCTGAAGGAGTGGAATGGCAAGGGCGATCAGGAGGGGTAAAAAGAAATTTCAAAAAAAGAAAAAGACAGCACTGAATAAACTGCATGTCTTTACTGACCCGGAGACTGACATGGCCTTTGCAGTGAAACTGCTGAATACGGACACAACTATGGACCAAGAACAGGAGGCTTATCTTGACCAACTTTGAGCTCCTGCTCCTTCTGCTTTTTACTATGGGTTTGGTCTGCCCATTATGTATCTTATGATACTAATTTTTCTTTGTTGTGTTGCTCCGACAGCTGTGTGTACAAACCAGTTTGTTGGTATTTTCCTTTATGCCTAATTATGAATGGTACACAGTTTGGGGTGAATATCAACCCCCTCAGTTTGAGGCCTTGTTATGTACTATTGATACCGCTCCTTATCCCTGTGTGGCAGGGAATTTCTGCCCTTGGATGCAGGGTCAAAGATAATTTAACTGAGTTTCAGAGACCTCAGTTATGCCCTGCATTATTTGTTTAGGTCTCAGCCCTCCTCTGAACTTTTTATTCCTGTGAGGAGCACAGAAGCCAGACCTATAGACTAATCTTGGCTTACAGCCTCTTGAAGTGTAGAGATTTTCCTACGGCTTCATCTGGCTGGACATTTTCAATTGTACTTTGTGACAGTCCCTAGTGGCAGCCGGTTATGTTTTTGTATACATCCACTTTTGTATTGCTCTGCTCGGGGGCTGTTTATCCTGTGTAATATGATATATATCCTAGGGCCGGCCTGCCAGTGCAGCGGTAGTGCTACCACTCATGACGTCATCAACCTAGATTCGGGAACGAGCCCAGGAGATGGAGGGCCGGCTGCGGAGAGGAGACTTTAGCATCCAGGGGACTGCTTGCCTTCTCCGGGAGGGAGGTGGGATTGAGACTCGGCGTTTGGCTGGCCTCTGACAGAGTCTGGAAGCACAGCAAGTGTCTGAGCCATTCAGAGGGGTTTGGGCGTGACAGACATCGGCGTTCACGCCTTGACATCTGGGTGCACATCACGCCCACAGAAAAAGAGAAAATAACTCTCGGAGCACCCGGGAGATGGAGCGCTGGTGCGACCTCGCAAATCCCACTTGCCTGTCCTGTCTTTGGGTGCCCAACAAGACAAGAAGAATCTTGGGGTGATGGGCCCCACCTCTTACCCGCCTGGGGGGTATATCTACGGCTCCATGGGGGATCTCCTACAGGATCAGGTAGGTTGAGGAGGAGCGGGGTAGGCACCATTGGTGATTCCCGAGGAAGTGGGGGCTCTGAGAGCGGGGCAGGAGGTAAAAAAAAATATATATATGTATGCACTCTTTATTTACATGCTTTTAAAATAAACAATTCTTAAAAAAAAACAAAAAAAGGAGCTAGCCTCACTTGCCTTAAAAGAAAACTATTTCAGATTTGATATTTTTTATAAACCATAGGAATGGCAAAGGGGTCCTCGATGGCCTCAACCTTTGCAAATTTATGTATGTATCAGTTCAAGCTGTATTTTATTGCGAATGAGACAAACCCCTTTGAAGGCAAAATTATTGTCTGTAAAAGAAACATAGCTGATTTGTTTTTCTTATGATCGGGCACAGAGCAGGAGGTGAAGCACTTTAACTTTCATGCCTATCTGAATAGTGTGAATTCTAACATACAGTTCACCTTATAAACAAGTGAGGCTTGTATACTGTATCTTTGACTTGGAAATTTTCAAAGATAAGGACAGATTATCCAGCAGACTTTTTAGAAAACCAACTTGGGGGGGGGGGCAACTTTTTTTGAGGTTTGAAAGTTCGCACCCTAAGAGCCTTGTACAAAATATACCCTATGGACAGTCCCTTAGGGTAAAACAAAATTGTTCAAAAGAACCTAACTGTGAGAAGGCAATGGGTGATCTGGAAAATAGGTTTGAGAAATGTGATTATGCACATCCACTTAAAACAGTCACGCCACAGAGCCTCCCTGGTACCAAGAGAGGGCCTATTAAAACCTACGCAGAGGGAAAACATAACTGGGGGGGGGCCTAGTCATTTCTACTTTTTTTTTTTTTTTTTTTAACCCTTGTATTTATACTCCTGATCTTGCCTCCTCCCTCCACTCTTTCTGACGACCTCCGTTCCTGGATCTCCCGGATCCTATCGTGATCTGCCCTAGAGTGCTTCATCCACCTTGCACCTGAGTGCACCCGGTATACCCCAGGGAATGGGGTGGAGAGGGGCAAGGAGTCCCCCTCAGCGTTTTCGTGTGGATGGCCAGCGGGGTCTGTCCAGCGGGGCCTGTCCGGCAGGTCCCGGAGAAGCTCCATGGAGGCGTCTTCGCCTAGGAGGGAGCGAGGTGTTTTTTCCTCCTTTCCTTCATCCCTCCCCAACGTCGGCGTGCAATGAGGGGCTATGAGCTCAGAGGCACGCTGAGACGTGCCTCCTGCTCTGCCCCTCTGTCGATCGCCACCCAATCCACTGGCTGCTTCTCCCCTTGCTACGCTGTCAACCCGGGCTTCCCTAGGTGGCAGCATTGTGGCGGGAGCCTGCAGAACCCCTCCCTGGAGAAGGAGAGCTGCCATTGGGCGCTCTATCCTTCTCCACCCCGGCCGACCCCCGTCGGCCAGCCCGTTCCTGAGCCGGGTCGCCGGTGTGGTGCGAGGTGTGGCGTCCAGCGCTTCAACCCTCAGCGCCACCGGGCCGGCTATTTCTACTTTTAGTAATGCTTTTGGTCACATCAGCAGCATTATTCATAGAAACTAACACATTCTTAAAGCTACAGAATCAGACAAAAGGGCCTTCAGAGTAACATAGATTTTGATGGCAGATAAGGACCACTTGGCCCACCTAGTCTGCTCATTTTCCTACCCATTGAGGGAGGCAGTATAGCGCAGTGGTTTAAGGCTCTAATCTGCAAATCTGGAGACCTGGGTTTGAATCCCATATCCCCCACTTGCATATACTGTGTGACCCTGAGCAAGTCACTTAACTTCCCTGTGCTCCCAGGTTGCACCTGTAAAAAAGCTTTCAGCTTAGTGTGTCTCACCTGGTTAAACAACTGGATAAGCTGCAGATCCTAGTCAACCAGTGGGCTACTTCCTCCTTACACCCACTATAATTGCCTTATGTCGGTCCCATGCATTCTTGAATTCCCCCACTGTTTTTGACCCCATGGCCTCCTCAGAAAGGCTGTTCCCTGCATCCACCACCCTCTCCGTGAAAAAAATACTTCCTCACATTGCCCCTGAGCTATCCCCCCTCTATCTTCAAATTGTGCCCTCTTGTTCTTGCGCATTTCTTTTTCTGAAATATGCTACCTTGTTCATTCCTTTGAGGTACTTGAGGGTTTTTATCATGTCCCCCCTCCCTCAAGGATATACATATTAAGCTTTTTTAGTCTCTTCATATAGCTTCTGGTACAAACCCTGCACCATTTTGGTTGCCCTCCTATGGACTGCCTCCATCCTATGTCCTTGTGGAGATGGGGTCTCCAGAACTGCATGCAGTACTCCAGATGGGGTCTCACCAATTGTCTGTATAGAGGAATAACAACTTCCTGCTTTCTACCGGTGATGCATCTCCCTATGCATCCCAGAGTCCCACCAGCCCTCCTTACTGCCTTCGCACATTGCTTGCCTACCTTAAGGTCATCTGATATGGGTACCCCCAGGTCCCTTTCCATTTTTGTTATTAGTACCTCTCCCCTGGGTTTTTGTTTCCCAGGTGCATTATTCTGCACTTCTTTGCATTGAAACTAAGCTGCCATACTCTTGACCATTGCTCCAACCTCGCCAAGTCCCTTTTCATCCTTTCCACCCCTTCTTGTGCATCAACCCTGTTGCAGATCTTTGTGTTGTCTGCAAAGAGGCATACTTTTCCTTCCAGACCCTCTGCAATGTCACCTATAAAGACATTAAAGAGGACCGGTCCCAGTACTGAACCCTGTGGTACCCCATTAGTAACCCCCCATTCTCCAGAGTGTGCTCCATTTACTATTAACCTCTGCATCCTGTTGTCCAGCCAATTTGTTACCCAGGCTGCTACCCTGGGACCCACTCCCAGGTTGGCTAACTTGCTTATTAATCTTTTGTTTGGGACTGTGTCAAATGTCTTGCTAAAGTCTAAGTAAGCCATATCTACAGCCTCTCCCTGGTCTACTACTTTGGTTGCCCAGTCTAAAAAAATCTATGAGATTCATCTGAAATGGCCTTCCTGCTGTGAATCCATGTTGCCTTGGGTCCTGTGCCCCACTGGCCTCTAGGTGCTCGACAATTCTTTCTTTTAGAAGTGATTCCATCATTTTCCCTACCACTGAGGTCAAATTAACAGGTCTGTAGTTACCTGCCTCTGCCTTGCTCCCACTCTTGTGAAGGAGGAGATCACATCCACCCTCCTCCAGTCCTCAGGTACCACCCCATCCTCCCATGATTTGTTAAAAAGGTGTCACTAGGTTTCACCTTAGTTCTTTTAGAATTCTGGGGTGAATCCCGTCAGGTCCCATTGCTTTGTCCACCATCAGTTTTAAGAGTTCTTCCAAGACGCTCTCTTCTGTGACTGGACTGGTATCAACCCCCCACCCAGAGTGCTTCTACTGTTTGGCTTAGGTACCTCCCCCTCCTCTTCCTTTGTGAATACTTAGCAAAAGTATTCATTCAGTATCTCTGCCTTTTCACTGTTGCTCTCTGCTCACCTCCCCACTATCCCTCCCCTGATCTTTCTGCACTTCCTAATGTACAGTATCTATAAAAGGTTTTATCCCCCTTCTTAACTGAGCTGGCTATGTTTTCCTCAGTTTGGGCCTTTGCTATCCTGTCTTCCCCACTTCCTTCTGCTTTAACTGATAACAGTTCTCTGTCCTGCTCCTTCTGTGATTCCTTATACTCCCTGAATGCTGGAATTGCCATGGGCAGTGGCTAAAAGATGCAATACTCTGAAAGAGCACTTGATGCATTCAGAACACATGACAGAGACAGGGTTTTCTTTTAGTCCAAATTATTCTTGTGGACATTGCACACAATGTAGAAATACACGCAGGTTATTAGAAAAACAAAATCCCTGTAGAAATGAAAACATTTGAATTAGACAATGCATCTCTCGCAGATCTACTTATGTAGTAGATCTTTTATGAGTAAGGTGACAGGATATACACTGAGCAACCAAAAAGGGAGAGAACAATTACATAAAAACTTAACAGAACAGTAGGTCTTCCAGAGAAGATATCAGGCCACACCTCTGGAACTATAATCACACCAGTGCTAGGACCACACAAAACCTTTGCAAGAAGTCAGCCGGGGCCATCCATGACAGCATCAGCGTATAAATGTAGGCAGCCCCTCCTCTTCTCAGTTTCCTGCCAGAGATCAGACTTCGAGGACCTCCCTGTAGGGAACCAGGAGAGAGCCCGGCACTCCACATACCAGGCAAGACACAATGCTGTAAAGGTAGTAATAGAGACAGCAGTACAAGACTCCTTTGTTGTAACCCCAAAAGGGGGAAGGAGGGCAGGACAGTACAGCCTGATGAAAGAGATTCTCTCGAAGATCTACTGTTATGGTAAGTTTTTACATAACTGTTACAAGAAGGCCCACAAAACAGCAAGAAGACAAAACAGCCAAATTGACAGTCGTGAAAACAAATGCAGAAAAACAGTACGATGAGCACAGGCACCCCTGGAATGAAAACCTCAAATTTTGGGTGTCTTTTTATACTTGTTTATGCCCCCTTCAGCACCGCATCTGCCCCTTCCCTCAGTGACTCCCTAGGCAACCTACCTGGCTCCACCAGGCATCTAGGGGCTGCTTCAGAGGACCGCGTCCCGCCCCATCCAGCTGTGTATAACCCCCCCCCAAGCAGGGTAGAAGGGAGACCCCTGGGTCATCCCTCTCCAGCCAATTTCCATCGTGTTGGGTGGTCCAACTGAGCCTCTCCTCCAGATCCTGGTCATGTGTAGCTAAGGTGCCAGGGCCCATCTCCAGGCACAGATGCAGGGTTTTTATATTTTTCTGGTCTCTATCCCTCAGACGATGGCACACAGGGAGGTGCAAGGAGATGTGGGCACGCTGAGATGTGCCGCCACTCCAGACCTCTGTCAACTTCCTCCCCTCCCTGCATTCTATAATCCCAATTTGCACCTCCATCTGCAGTCACCCAGGTGGCAGTATTGCAATGGGACCAGCAGCCCAACCTACCTGGAGAAGAGCAGCCCATCGGGTACTTGATTCTCCTCCCTCAGCCAGTCCTCCTGCAAACCAGGCTCGCTACTGAACCCACATCACTGGCATTGGGAGTGGTAGCTTTACTGCTGCACTGGTGCTAAACAGACTCTATACCCTTAGCAAGTCCGGCCCACAGTTTGCCACTTACAGTCATTTCAGACAAGGTGTGCTGTGCATCTGTGACCAAAGGCATTGCTGATGAGCTGTGATGTGGGCCTAGTTTAATGCTGTTGTGAGGGATGACTAGGCCATGGTCAACAGCTTCTCTCCCCCCCCCCCAAAGTGCTTGTCTGCCTATATTCTGGTGATGAGGGTTATGGCCTAGTCACAGATACGGGTCTGCTTGTCAGTGGCGTCAGGAAGGAGGTTAATGCTATGATGTGTTCTGGTCAGGAGACCCAACTGGCCCCAAATACCTATTCAGGAGGCCCCACAGAACAGTGTGTGTGGTGAAAAGTACCTCCAGACCATCTACCAGTGCAGTACCTCAGGAAGGGATCACTACTGTAACCTTAATGGGCAATGTCTAGAAGCCCAGTGGCAGGGCATTAGGGCTTCTGCCCACTAAACAGCACTAGTTTAGTGCCTTCTGCACCTCCCTCATGAATTGCTGTAAGAGTACATCTACCATGGTCGAGAAGAAAAATAAATTACTCACCTTAGTAATGTTGTTTCTTCTAATGGAGTCTTGCTGTATTCTAACTAATTGCAGTTAGCCCCAGCACTTCAACTGCACCGGAGAAGAAAGAGTTAAAGTCTATGCCAGGCATAGAACGTTCATCTCGCTCTCGGTTTCCAAATCTCTGTCCCAGGTACTCTGAAGCGTAACCGTCAGATTCTTATGAGCACTAAACTAACTGGCTAATAGTCCAGAAATTGTTTTAGAATTCTTGCCAAAAGGTCATACATATGCAAATTTAGGGTATAAAGACTCAAGTCGAAACCCCCAAAAAGAATTCAAGTAGGTAGACAATAATGAGAATAATAACAACAAAGAAAACAACCAGTACACCCCTGGGGTACAGCACTACACCTGCCCACCCACATCCCAAAACAACAAGGTTCTAGGAGAGGAGGCAGGGAGGGAGGTCAGAATACAGCAAGACTCCATTAGAAGAAACAACATTACTAAGGTGAGTCATCTTTTTCTTCAAACAACATGAAAGTCTTGCTATATTCTGACTAACTGCAGACTACCAAGCAGTACCCCCTAGGAGGAGGGAACTACAGAACCTATTTTGGGAACAAGATCTGCAGTACTGCTGTGCCAAACCTAGCATCACTTCTTGACTGGATGTCAAGGGAATAATGCTTGCTAAATGTGTGAACAGTCTTCCAGGTGGCTGCTTTACAGATTTCCATTAAGGGTATATCCCTGGCAGCTGTACCTCTGGTGGAGTGAGCCTTCGGGCCTGATGGAGGCTCCTTCCCCAATTTTGAATAGCAGAACTGTATACAAGAGACAATCCATCGAGCAATGGTTCTCTTAGTGGCAGGTTTACCTTTACCCACCTCTCCATAAGTAAGGAACAACTGGGAACAGTCGTTTCTGTCAGGTTTAGTGGATTCTAAACAGTAACTCAAAACTCTTTTGACATCAAGACTGTGCAACCTCCTCTCTCCAGAAGAGGAATGGTCAGTAAAGAATACAGGCAAAGTCATAGATTGGTTCAGGTGAAAATCTGACACCACCTTGGGAAGGAACTTCCTATTTGTGCGAAGGACCACCTTATCCCTGTGAAATGAAATGAAGTCAGGTTCCACTGATAAGGCCTGTAATTCACTGATTCTTCTGGCAGATGTGATAGCCACCAGGAATACAGCTTTCCAAGACAGGCACTTTAGTTCAGCTGAGGAAAGAGGCTCAAAAGGAGGCTGCATCCGCTGTGCAATACAAATATTCAGGTCCCACAGAGGAGTGGGGTTCCTGAAGGGAGGATTGATATGAATCAGCCCTTTGAAAAATCTTTTAAAAACTGGATGAGTGGCTGAGGAAGAGACTTTCCCTGCTGCAATGAAAGCAGAAACAGCTGCCAAATGCACATTGAGGGTGGTAGGCCTAAGGCCCAAACTATTAAGATACACCATATAATCCAGAACAATGGCAATATCAGCTGAATCCGGTTGGATGTGCCGCTGAGCACACCAAAACCCAAACCTCTTCCATTTGGAGCTGTAAGTCTTTCTGGTGGAAGGTTTTCTACAAGCCTTAAGGATATCCAGAGCTGGCTGGGAAAGATTAAGACCTGCGTACTCTAGCTCTTCAAGAGCCAGGCCTTGAGCCTGAGAGAGGGAAGGTTGGGATACAGAATCCTCCCCTGAGAAGGGGTGAGGAGATTGAACCGTCTGGGAAGGCACAGAGGTATTGTCACTGACAGTGACAACAGAAGAGGATACCGAGGTTGCCTGACCCAGTCCGGGGCTACCAGGATGACTGTGCAAGGTTGGGACCTGATCTTGACCAGCACTCTGAATATCAGAGGAAAGGGCGGAAAAGCATAGAGAAACTTGTTGGTCCAATCTAACAGGAGAGCATCCAGAGGAACAGACCCCAAAAGAGGGGGTCTGCAGCAGAACAAGGGAAGCTGATGGTTGTCCGGGGCTGCAAAGAGATCTATCTCTGGATTGCCCCATCTCTTGAAAATTACTTGAAGAATGAGAGGGTCCAGAGACCACTTGTGGTAACCCTGAGAAATCCTGATGAGAGCATCTGCAAGTACATTGTCCTTTCCTGGGAGAAGCACAGCGATCAGGGAAGCTTGCAGGGAATAAGCTAGAGACCATATTTTCATGGCCTCAGTGCACAGGGCCAAAGACCGAGTGCCCCCCTCCTTGCTGATGTACCACATGGTTGGGGTATTGTCTGTCCTGATCTGCACCACTTTCCCCAGATCATGTTTGAAAATGTCTGAACTGCCAGAAAGACAGCCCTGAGTTTGAGCAGGTTTATATGCAGAAGGGACTCCTGAGGGGACCAAGTCCCATGAGCTGTGTGCTGATCCAGATGAGCTCCCCACCCCAGTAGGGAGGCATCCGTGGTGAATATTACTGTAGGCACCTGACTGAGGAAGGGAACCCCTTGCCTCAAATTGTCATCCTCCAACCACCACTGGAGGGCTTGAACCAGAGTCAGGGACACTGGAGCCAACTTGCAGAGGGAGTCTTTTCTTTGAGACCAAAAAACTCTGAGGTGAAACTGAATATCTCTCATCTGAAACCTTGCACTACTGCCGTGCATGCTGCCATATGGCCCAGCAGCTGTAAAAAGTGTCTGGCTGGCTTAGACACAAGTGGACGAAAAGAAGAGGCCAGACTGATGAGAGATTGGACCCTTGGGGAAGGAAGAAAGGCCTTGGCCTGCACAGTGTCCAGCTCCATGCCTATTAATGTGAGAAGCTGGAAAGGCTTCAGAACTGACTTTAAGATTCAGGATAAACCCTAAAGATTCCAGAAGATCGAGTGACCTTTAGGTGTGACTTGACTTGGTCTGGAGACTGGCCTACTACAAGCCAGTCATCCAGATAAGGGAACAGCAGGATGCCTTGCTTTCTGAGGAAGGCCACCACCACTGCCAGACACTTGGTGAATACCCTTGGTGCAGAGGTCAGTCCGAAAGGCATTGCTCTGAACTGGTAATGGCCTGAGGGCAGTTCGAATCTGAGGTACTTTCTGTGGGACTGCCTGATAGGTATGTTAAAATAGGCATCTTTGCGATCCAGGGATGCTAGCCAGTCTCCTGGTCTCAGAGAGAGAAGAATTAGTCCCAGAGGCAGCATCTTGAACTTTGGCTTTAAGATGTGTTTGTTTAGGTATCGTAGATCTAGGATGGGTTGCCACTCCCCTGTCTTTTTTAGGGTAAGAAAGTACCTGGAGTACAATCCTTTTCCCCTGTGAATGAGAGGGACCTTTTCCACTGCCTGCAGGAGCAGTAGAGATGAGACCTCTGTCTCCAAAGCCTGTGCTTCCTCTGAAGAGGAAGGGGAGAAAAGACCTTTGCCCTCAGCCTTGGGAACCTGGTGAATCTGAGAGCAAGGCCCTGGCTCACCACTTCCAGAACCCATTTATCTAAAGTTACAGACTTCCAGGCCTGGAAGAAGTGAGCCAGCCTGCCCCCTACAGGGATTGGGGAGGCAACCCTGACTGACCCATCAGGGTGTCTGCTTGGCAGGGGGCTTAGACTGAGAAGAGGATGCAGCCCTTGACATCCCCCTTCTGCTTCTTCCCCTAAAGAACCCCCTCTGCTGAAAGGAAGAGGAGGATTGGGCCTGGTAAAAATGCCTTTGAAAAGGCCTGCCCCTGCCAGACCTAGATTGCTGCCTTTGAGGAGTGGTCTGCTTCTCTTTGGCTGCAGCACTCCTGTACGTGGTCCTGTACTCGTCCATCTTTTTTATGTAAGCCTCTGTTTGTTCCCCAAACAGAGTTACCAGAGACAGGAAAATCCATGGCCTTGGTCTGGGTATCCTGAGACAAATTGGTACACCTGAGCCTGGCAAATCTCCGCATGGAAACAGATGTAGCCATAACCCGAGAATGGACATCATTCGAGTCTACAGCAGCATGGAACTGTACCTTGGAAGCTTTGATGCCATCTGCAGCCACCTGCTCCAGCTCACTGGCTAGCTGGGAAGGGGTATTCTTAGCCAGTACCAGAATCGTATCCCACCTAGACTTCTGGTATCTGGCCGTATATGCCATGTAATTAGATTGAGTCCCAAAGAGGATGCCAGGTACTGCTTTTTTTTTGTCATGGCATCCACTTTCCTGGAATCCTTATCTGGGGGGTGAGATGCCAGAGGAATATTAGCCTCATCACAGGCTGCAGCTTGCACTACCCCAACATGGCTGCAGTGAGTAGGAAGGAATTCCGTCCCAGGGCCTGGCATACCGACTGTCCATCTTCTTATCCACAGGGGGTATGGATGTTGGCATTTGTAAGATCTTTTGGTTCTGTTTCCCCAGGGACTTATGCAGAGGGATAGACACCCTTTTGAACTCTGGGACATCCATCATCTCAACATAGTCAGGCTCCTCCTGATCCTGTTCAGCTTCTTCCATAGGGAGCTGAAAAGTGTCAGCCACCTTCCTGTAAAACACGTAGTGGGAGGGGGACTCAGAAAGCTTGGGAGGAGAGACATGGGAAGGCCTGTCTGGGGAGATGTCCCGTTCGATAGGCTCATCCAGATCATCATCTTCCTCCCATTTGCCCTCATAAAAAGCTTCAGAATCATAATCGGAAGCTTGAAAGTCCGACCGTCCTTGAGACGGTGTCTGTTCAGTCGGAACCGAGCGAAGCAACTGCACTATAGCAATCACTTTGGCAATTTCGTCGGTGGTTGGAACATAGAAAGCAGGATCGAACAGAACCCGACTTACGCTTTTTCTTTGTAGGAACTGATTCCGCAGAATTGGCTCTCCTCTTGCCTGAGGGGATAGCGCCCAAGTCAGTAGGCACCCCCTCAGGTTCAGCTGAAACCGAACCGGGCTGGCCATCCGGGTCAGCGGATTTCTCGGCCTCCCTTTCCTTAAGCCTACTCGAGCGTTTTTCAGCAGCAGATTTAGGGAAATTTTTGCAAATTTGGCAGTCTTCCTTGAGGTGGTCAAACCCCAGACAATAAACACAGACGAGGTGGGGGTCAGCCTTGGCAAAGGCCTCCCCACACTCGGTGCAGTGCTGAAACCCCGTAGGTCCAGTTTTCTTTTTGGGTTTCTCAGACATGCCTCAGACAAAAAGTCACCCTTACCAGCGTTCAAGCCAGACGACTATAAAAACTTATCAGTTCCGACCGTGTCATGCCGTTAGGTTGAAAAACCAAGTTAAAGCTTTTCGGGAACCGATAGGTACGGAACACACACTTTTTTTTTTAAAACACACTTCGGTTCCTGACCGGACCGACCAGTGGGGAACAGAAACGTTAAACAATTTCTTTCAGCAATTACACAATTCTATCTACCTACAGTACACTTACTGTACCGGGACAGAGATGTGAAGACCAAAAAATAAGGAAACGGTTGATTAAAAAGACGACCGATTTACTGCTACCGAACCGAAGTGTAGGAGAGGCTCTCCGGAGCCACTTCTCAGTTAGGTGGAGTAAAGAATCTGACGGTTACGCTTCAGAGTACCTGGGACACAGGTTTGAAAACCGAGCTCGAGATGAATGTTCTATGCCTGGCATAGACTTTAATTCTTTCATCTCCGGGGCAGCTGAAGTGCTGGGTCTAACTGGAATTAGTCAAAATACAGCAAGACTTCATGTTGTTTGAAGACATGGATTGAGAATTTGGTATCCGCTGAGAATGTCAAGGAAGAGAGGGCCAGGATCCCACCAGAAGATGGAGCTGGAGGTCATGCTACAAACAGTGTGGGTTAGTCTCTTTGAGCCAGAGATGAACATTCTCCATCCAGAGGGAACTGCTGCTAGGATACCGGGCCAGGAAGACTCAGCCACCCTCTCAAAATGTGGCTGAAGCACTTAAGACAGCAGCCTGAAAGGGATGCTGGTGGACTGATGATCAACTGAACCCATACTCAGTGGCTCACTTGAGAGTCCCTGCTCTACAAGAGCAAGTGAAGACTCCCAACCCAGTAGCAACAACATTGGTGGTGTCTATTGTCCATGGGATGAGCCCTTGAGTGGATGACAACTGGCCAGTCCCCAGAGGGCCATGCTGCAGTGACTGCTCGGGCATCAGTGTCAACATCAGTGGAGGCCATAGCACCAGCACTGAGGCCCACACGGACTCAAACACTGGTACTGCATGATGCATCAATGACAGGCATGACACATTCAGTGTATTTCAGAACAGTGTTTGACAGCAAAGATGGGTTCAACTCTGGTGACAAGGTGGTCCAGTGCCAACAGCTACCAAACCATGATGGGTGCTCCTGCATTCACCCAGATGGGGTCAATGGCTTGGTGTTGGGGGGGGGGAGTTTAGTACCTCAATCATCTCTGAAGAGTGGTGAGGCAATTGGGGGGGGGGGCATGATCCGACAACCTACATTGAGACAGTCTGTGTTGAGGCCTGAAGCCAAAGCAGGGATTAAAAAAGTATTGAATGTATTGAGACTTTAAAAAACATTAAAAGTACCCAGACAATACTCTTAAATCTCAATAAATTTGTTTGCGTTTTAAGGGGGCTTTTTTTCTTTAGTGCTTCATGCTTTTTGCACACCAGCATGTGGCAAGTATCCTGAGTACTGCATGGTTTATGTACTTATCAAAGCCTGCCCTTGAACCTTGGGACAGGTCATCCCATCTTCTGAGCCCAAAGTCCAGCATCCAACATTAAATGCTGCGTAGGTATCCAAGGCAGGAGATACAAAGTGATGTCAGTGCGGGCAATATTTACCTGAACAGACAATGCATGAAATGCATCCCCAAAGATTTCAACAGATTTTGCTTTTTTAGAATTCAACAGTCACACTTTCAGAAAGAAATTGGAATGAGAACTGAGGCAGTTGATATTAACTCTCACAATGTGCACTGGCACAGAATTGAGGCAGTTAGGGTGTTGACGATAGTTGCGACTCAGAAGCAGTGTCCTGCATGCACTGGTGCACACACCACTCCACTGTCAGCACCCAGCAAAATGTTTCAGGTCCCAGCACCTTCAGCCTCAAAACCAGAGTGTCACTCTATGGGAAAGATAACGGCAGGGACTTCTTGGCCAGCCAAGTTTTCCCATTTTTTTCTTTTCTGCCTATTCTGTCACCACAGACACTACAGTCTCCAGCTGTCTTCCCCCCCCCCTTACTTTCCACCAAGTTTCCCATGTGCCTATCCCATGCATGCTTGAAGGCTACCATTGTTTTTGAACTCAACCACCTCCTCTGCTAGACTGTTCCAGGCATCCACCACTCTGTCAATGAAGTACTTCTTCACATCTCTTTTGAATTCACCCCTTCCAGCTTCCTTGCATGTCCACCTGTTTTCATGCATCTTTTTCTCTGAAAAATGCTCCCCTCCTGTACCTTACTTACCCCCATTAAGTATTTATGTTTCCATCATACCAACCCTTTCCTTTCTCTTTTCCAGGGTGTACATAGTGGAGGTCCTACACTCCCTCCTCATAGGACTTCTAATGCAAACACTTCATTTTAGTTGCTCTCCTCTGGACTGCCTCCACTCTGTTCTTCCTGAGATGTAGTGTCCAGAACTAGACAGTATTCGAGGTGGGATCTCACCAGCAATCTATACAGTGGTAACAACCACCTCCCTCCTTCTGCTGGTGATAACACTATGCACCCAAAAATCCCACTGGCCATACCCAATGCCTCATTGCACTGCTTAGCCACCTTGAGGTCATCAGAATGATTACTCCTAAGTCCCTTTCCTGTTCGGTAACCATCAGTACTTCCATTTTGTATTCCACCTGTGGGTTCCTGTGCCACAAGTGCATGATTTCACATTTTTTGCACTGAAACACAGCTGCCATGCCCTTGACCACTCAACTTCTCTCAGGTCCGTGTGTGTCCTTTCCACCCCATCTAGAGTATCCACCCTACTGCAGATTTTGGTGTCATCCACAAGAAAAAAATACTCACCTTAGTATGTGTGTTTCTTCTAGTGGAGGCTTGCTGTATTCTATTGCAGTTAGCCCCAGCACTCAAACTGCCCCAGAGAATAGAGGGTTAATTTCTATGCATAGCATAGAACATTGAGCTCGAGCTCAGTTCAAACCTCTGTTTGCTGCACTTTGAAGTGCAACCATCAGATTCTTATGAGCTAATACTAACTACTATGTAGAAATTGTAAAATATTTACTAGCCAAACAGCAACCAAATATTCTGGATCCCCAAAAGACTCAAGTCAAGAAATCCAAAATCAAAAACGAGGTAGTGAACAACTTAAGACTGTTAAATTAATAATATAACCCTCTCTAAAAGGAGGGAATTCCCAAATGCAGCCCTGGGGTGCAACACTGCACCTGCCAGCTCACTTCCCAAAAACAGGTTCTGAGAAGGGAGGCAGGGATGGAGGTCAGACTACAGCAAGACTACATTAGAAGAAACATAATTACTAAGGCGAGTAATTTTTTTTCTTCAAACAACATGAAGTCTTGCTGTATTCTGACTATTGCAGACTACCAAGCAGTATCTCCATGGAGGAGGGAATCGAACCTACCTTGGGAATAGGCTCTGCAGTACTGCTATACCAAACCGAGCATCACTCCTAGCCTGGATGTCAAGGGAGTAATGCTTGGTAAATGTGTGGACTGTTTTCCAGGGGGCTGCTTTACATATCTGTAGCAAAGGAATATCCCTCACTGCACACAGGGAAGCAGCTGTACCTCTAATCGAATTACCCCTCAGGCCTGAGGGAGGTATTTTGCCTAGCTTCTCATAGCAGAATGGGATACAAGAGACAATCCACCTGGCAATAGTTCTCTTAGTGGCAGGTTTGCACTTCCCCATAAGTGAGAAACAACTGGAGGGAGTCAAACCTGTGAGCCTTAGTACGCTCAATGTAGTATCTAAGGGCTCTTTAACATCCAAACTGTGTAAACTTTTTTCTCCTGAAGAAGAATGATCAGTGAAGAACACAGGGAGAGACATAGATTGGTTCATATGAAAATCTGAAACCACTTTAGGTAAAAAAAAACTCCTATTAGTTCTAAGGACCACCTTATCTCTATGGAATGAGATAAAATCAGGATCCACTGACAGATTGCAGTTCACTGATACACCTGGCAGAGGTAATAGCTACCAGGAACACAGTTTTCCAAGTCAAGTACTTAAGCTCTGCTGAAGGCAAAGGCTCAAAAAGGGGTTGCATGAGCTGAGCAACGCAAACATTAAGATCCCAAGCAGGGATAGGATCCCTAAAGGGGGGATTGGTATGAAGCAATCCCTTGAAAAATTTACAGAATACAGGGTGAAATGACAGTGAGGAAGGCTTTCCCACTGACAGAAAAGCAGAAACAGCTGACAAATGTATTTTTAAGTGTAGCTGGTCTGACGTCTAGGCCATTAAGATGAACCATATAATCCAGAACTGTAGACAATTCAGCAGTGTCTGGGGATATATGCTTCTTGGAACACCAAATGCTGAATCTTTTCCATTTGGAGTTAAGTTTTTGTGGTGGCAGGCTTTCGAGAGGCTTTGAGAATATCCAGAACCCCTTGGGACAGATGCAAATCTGCATACTCTAACTCTCCATGAGCCATGCCTTCAGATTGAGAGACCGAAGACTGGGGTTACCAAATCCTCCCATGAGGAGGTTAACAGGTTGTAATTCCTGGGAAGAGACAGGGGAAGATGGACAGCAACAGGGGGTACCAAGGCTGCCTGGCCCAGTCCGGAGCAATCAGAATCACTTTGCAGGGTTGTGACCTTATCTTGACCAGAACATTGAACAGTAGTGGAAAGGCATATAGAAATGTCCCTTCCCAGTTCAAAATCAGAGCATCCAGAGGGACTGAGCCCAAGACTGGGGGTCTGCAACAAAACAGAGGAAGTTGGTGATTGTCTGGGGCTGCAAAGAGAGCCATCTCTGCAGTGTACCACCTTGAAAAAATCACTTTCAACACCAGAGGGTCCAGGGACCATTCGTGATGGCCCTGGGAGATCCTGCTCAATGCATCTGCTAGCACATTGTCCTTCCCTGGAAGGTGGACTGCTATCAGAGAGGTCTGCAGAGAATAAGCTAGGGACCACAATTTCATGGCTTCCATGCACAAGGCCATGGACAGAGTGCCTCCCTGCTTGTTGATGTACCACACAGTGGTGGTGTCTGTCCTGACCTGAACCTCCTTGTTCTGCACTGACAGAGAAAGCTTGCAGGCCCAGAAAGACCACCCTGAGTTCCAAGAGATTGATATGAAGAAGGGATTCCTGAGGGGACCACAGTCCCTGGGCTGTGAGAGCCCCCAGATGGGTTCCCCACCCCAATAGAGAAGCATCCGTGGTTAGGACCACAGAGTGAGACTGAGTGACGAATGGGACTCCTTGCCTGAGGTTGCCCTGATCCTGCCACCACTGGACAGCCTGGATCAGAGTTCGAGTTACTGGAACTAGTTTGGTTAGAGAATCTTTCTTCTGAGACCAAAAGACCCTCAGGTGAAACTGAATGTCCCTCATCTGAAATCTGGCCCCTTGGACCACTGCTGTAGAAGCTGCCATGTGACCCAGAAGCTGAAGGAAGTGCCTTGCTGGCCATGAGACCAGAAGGTGGCATGAAGAAGCCAGCTCTACAATAGCCCTTGCCCTTTCCAGGGGAAGAAAAGCTCTTGCTTTGACTGTACACAACTCTGCCCCTATGAAGGTGAGGAGCTGTACAGGCTCGAGAACTGACTTAGGAAGATTAAGAAGGAATCCTAGGGAAGTAAGCACTTGCTGGTCTGACTTGACTTGGTCTGGGGACTAAACCACAATGAGCCAGTCGTCCAGGTATGGAAATATTTTTCCTTCTTAATAAGGCCACTACTACTGCTAGGCATTTTGTGAATACCCTTGGAGCTGATGTCAGACCAAAGGGCATAGCTTTGAACTGATAATGACCTGAAGGCAATTCAAACCTGAGGTACTTTCTGTGGGAGCACCTGATGGGAATGTGAAAGTAGGCATCTTTTAAGTCCAGGGAGGCTAGCCAGTCCCCTGGCCTTAGAGAGGGAAGGATTATTCCTAGTCACCATTTTGAATTTTGGATTTAAAAGATGTTTGTTCAGGTATCTTAAGTCTAGGATGGGTCACCACTCCCCTTTTTTGGGGTAAGGAAGTACCTGGAGTACAGACCTTTGCCCCTGTGCAATGTAAGAAAGTACAGTTACGTAAGAATTTACCGTAACAGTAGATCTTCGAGAGAGGCTCTTGCAGTAGGTAATTACATATAGGACTGATGCCAGCGGTAGGACCACATGGAAAATTTTTAGCTAGCAGTCCCTAGCGGGACCGCCCCCGTCAGCCAGGTGACCGCGCCATACGACATCGGGTATGAAGGGGCGTCCCAGACGCCTGCCTTCCAGTTCTTCCCGCACAGGCCCGGACGAGAGAAATACAGGTTACTCACCTGTAACAGGAGTTCTAGGAATGGTATATGTTGTTCATCCACACTCATTGGCAGGTATCCTTGCGCTTTAAATCTTGCGGAAGGTCTTCAAGCTTGCTCCTCCACCCACCGGGTGGTATAACTCGGCTCCACCCATGGCGCCAGATCTGGCCCGCTGGAAGCTCAGGTTGTGTCGAGCCGGGAGGTCGGGTGGAGTGTGTGGATGAACAACATATACCATTCCTAGAACTCCTGTTACAGGTGAGTAACCTGTATTTCTAGGGACATGGATATGTTGTTCATCCACACTCATTGGCAGACTCCTAGCAGTTCTCCGGGAGGAGGGAGGCAAGACTACACCCCAATACTTACTTGGGAAAAGAGACTGGAGAACCGAGGCCCCAAAACCAGCATCCCGGCGTGACTCAAGGTCCGATGTGGTAATGGGTAATGAAGGTGTTTGCTGACTTCCAGGTAGCAGCCCTGCAGATTTCCTGGATAGGGACGTCCCTGGAAGCAGCCACTGCAGTAGTATGGCGGGTAGAATGAGCTCTTATCCTCTGGGAGGCTCCATGCCCGCCAACTTATAGCAGAAGATCTATGCAGGAGGTGACCCACCTGTATAAAGTCGCTTGGCTGCAGGTCTGCCAGATGCAGCTTCAGCGTGGGTGACAAACAGCTGGCGAACCTCTCCCGAATTTCACCGTGCGCTCCTTATAATAAGCGAGCGCCCTTCTAGGGTCCAGAGTATGGAGCCTATATTCGGCCTCCGAGGTGTGATTGGGGTAGAACACCGGCAGAGTCAACACCTGGTTAAGGTGAAACTCCGACACCACCTTCGGAAGGAATTTCGGGTGGGGACGCAGGACAACCTTGTCCCTGTGGAAGACCAGGTAAGGAGACTCTATGGAAAGCGCCTGGAGCTCTCCCATCCTTCTGGCTGACGTGATAGCCACCAAGAAGGCGGTCTTCCACGACAGGTGAGAGAGAGCACACCTGTGCATAGGTTGAATAGCTTGCCGCATGAGCTTTGCCAGTACCAGCAGTAGATCCACGGAGGTGGGGGTTCCCGCACTGGAGGAAATGTGATCAAGGCCTTTGAAAAGCGCCAGACCACCTTCTTCTGCATACGACTGCTTCCCCGGCCGCCCGGCGGTGTACACTAGGGTCGTGCGACCTAAGCCCTTGACTAGAAAGGACCATAAATAGTCCAAGATGCTTGCCAAGGAACAGGAGGAAGGGTCCAAGCCCTTGCCCTGGCACCAAATGGAAAACCTTTTCCATTTGAAGGCATAACATTTTCTGGTCGACTCACTGCAGGGCATACCTCAACTACATTGAGGACCTCGTCGGAAAGACCCAAGGCCTGGAACTCTAGCGCTCAGGAACCAGGCCGTCAGGTGCAGGGATTGAAGGCCGGATGGAACACCTTCCCTGATTGACTGAGAAGCAGGTCAGGCGTAGCTGGAAGCTGCAGGAGTCCTGGAGCTGAGACTGAGGAGATCTGGTACAGAACTAAGCGGAGGCCAGTCTGGGGCTATCAGAATCACCTGCGCCTTGTCCCTCCTCTCCTTGAGAAGCACCTTGTGGATCAAGGGAAATGGGGGAAAGGCGTAAAGAGGCCCGGGGTCCACTGCCTCGAGAAGGCATCCCCCTGCAGCGAGCCCTGCTGAGGGGGCGGGCATGGAACAGACTCAGCAGCGTTCTCCTGGAGGCAAACAGGTCCACCTGAGGTGTGCCCCAATGGGAGAACAGATGCTGTACTACCTCAGCAGGAGAGACCACTGTGGGATGCAGCCCCTATCCGGCTCAGGGCATCGGCCAGGGTGTTGGAGGCTCCTGCCACGTGAATGGCTGAGAGATCCGCCTCCAGGCTGCGTACAGTGACCAAATGCGAGGCTTCCTTGCATAGAAGCATGGGCGCGTCCCGCCCTAGGCGGTTTAGATAAGTACATGATGCGTGGTATTGTCCGTCTGGACTCGGACCACTTGACCCCGGAGGAGCAGACAAGGCGGTGAGAGCTAGGCGGACGCTCGGAGCTCCAGCAGGTTGATGTGGCATCGGGACTCCTGAGGACCAGAGGCCATGAGCCGATGTTCCCCAGATGGCACCCCAACCCATCAGAGAGGCACGGTCGATAGAAGACCGTCGGCTCAGGACGGACCAAGGCGGATACCCTCCTGCAAATGATCTGGAGCGGTCCACCACTGGAGGCGTTCCACATCCCCAATGTCACCGACTAAGCTGGTCAAAAGGATCGCAGCGTTGTGACCACTGGCTGGCCAGTCCCACTGAAGGGAGCGCATGTTCCAGCAGACCCAGCGGACACGCTGGTGCAGGCAGCCATGAGACCCAGGGCGCAGGAAGTCCCGGGCGGGCGCAATTGCCCAGCAGAAATGATCGGGCAAAGGAGGAAGAACCTCGGCCCTGTCCACGCGGAGCCGCGCTCTGGCTCGAAGAGTCGAGGCACAAGCCCCGATGAATAGAATCACCTGCTTCGGCTCGAGTTCGACTTGGCCTCGTTGATAAGGAGGCCCAGTTGAGAGCAGACCTGGAGGCCAGATCTGGACCACTCCGCCTCCTTCCTGGAGGAGCTGCTATCAGCCAGTCGTCCAGGTAAGGGTACACTCGGCGCCGCAGGAATGCTGTCACCACTGCCATGCATTGGTGAAGACCTGGGAGCTGGAGACAGGCAGGGCATGGCTTGGAACCGAAGAGGATCCTTTCCATTTCCGGGCAGAAGGATCTCTGGGTGAGGAGACGGACGGGATGGGGCGGTGACGCGTCCTGCAAGTCAGGGAAGCAGAACCACCGCCCGCGTTCCAAAGATGGTATTATCTGAGCCAGGTGACCATCCTGAAGGTTCAAGACCTTAGGAACTTGTTTAGGTCGTGTGGAGTGAGAATGGGCGCCAGCCCCGTCCGCTTCGAACCAGGAAGTACCTGGACACAAACCCTGGGTCTGAAGGAGGGTCCACCACCTCTCTTATCACCTCCTTCTGGAGGAGGAGGCGATGTCGGCTCGGCGAGCCGCCAGTGAAGCTGGGATCCCGAAGCCCCCAGTGACGGCTCCTGAGGGTGGTGCCTGCTCGAATTCCAGAGGCAGGCCTCTTCCCACCCACCTCCAAGACCTGTCCATGGAAACAGCGGACCAGGCGGGCGAAGTGCAGACCGTCCACAGGGGACCCAGGGAGTAGGTGCGAGATGAGGCGACCCCTCAGCCCGTCACTGGGCAGGCTTGGAGGAGGGACCGGCCGAGGACCTCCTGGGCCTTTCCTCCCTGCCTCCTGTTAGAGGAAGCCGGCGGCTTAGGTTTGGGATGCAAGGCCGAGCCTGCTGGCCCTGACGTTGCTGGGCAGGCGCGCCGAGGCACAGAAGGGCGAAAGGAGCTTAGGCTGTGGTTTCTGGCCTTTGTCCTTCTAGGCGGAAGAGACCGAGTCAAGGTAGCATTGGACTTCTCGATCCTCTGCAGGTGACCTTCCACCCCAGGGCGAAGAGGTCAGTCCCCAAAAGGAACATCCGCCAACTTGGCTGGGTATCCAGTAAAGGTGGATATCCTCAGCCAAGCCATGACCGCCCATAGCCACTGCGGCCGCCACCGATCTGGCACATAGGTCCCTATATCCAAAGCAGTCTGGAACTGCTGTTTGGCCACTGCCCCCTGGTCCCGCACCTGCTTAACCGTAGTCTGCAGATCGGCGGGAAGATGAGGATGACCTCATCAGGGGCTAACAGGGCATGAGAAAAATGTGACATGAGGGCGGCGAACTGGCCCGCGAAGGCCGAAGAGAGGCGCAGTGTAGACTTTTAGCCCGACATAGTCCAATTTCTTGGACTCCTTGTCAGGAGGTTTGTCCACATCCCTGGCGTTGCGTGGCAGCGAGACGCTGTCGGTAACCAACCCCTCAGCAGAGGTGTTCGAAAACGGACAAGGAACCGGTAGGGACCGATACTTCCTGGCCATCCTGGCCGAGCGCGGGGCAGGAAGCAGGGCGCTGCCAAAGCTCAGTGCCGGACCCACTATGGCCTCGGCCACGGAAAGGCCTCGGAGAATCCCCTCGGTCCAGAATCTCCGTGAGGATACCCGGCCCGTTTGGAAGCGGGTTCGAGCTCCATCCGGTGGACTCTGAGATGAGCCGGAAGCAGTCCTAGGAAGGACTGACGGGCTATCATCCATTGACTGACCTCCTGAAGACTCCAAGTCAGTCGCTTGGAAAAAGGAGGAATCATCTTCGGACTGGAAGAGTCCTCGAAAAGCTGCCTCTGGCTCTGAGCCACCCTTCACCTGCGAGGTCGAGTCGGGAGTGAGGGTAACTGACAGCCGATGGGGTAGACCCTTAGCGACCGAGAATCCTTGGTCGAGCCCCAATGGTGGCTGTGGAGCGGAGGTTCCACGAATCGGTGGAGCAGCTGGTTTTGGCGAACAACCGGCCTGGGTATGAGCTCCTCGGATAAGTCGAGGTTGTGTTGGCCGCTCGGTGACAGCCACTTAATGGCGGGGAAGGCGGCGGGGTGGCTTACTCCCGGCCAGAGGAGAACTGTTGCAACATCAGGTCCTCGTACCGTCGACTTAATTCGCCCGAGCCTCCTCATCCGAGGAGGAGGGCGAGGAACGACGGCGACGCCGCTTACACGATGCAGGGACGAGACCGCCTATGACGGTGGGATCGGCTGGACACGAAGGTCCAGACCGAGACCGAGGTCCCGGAATTTCCGAGGTCGGTGCGGGAGGTGTCGGCCGAACCGCACTCCCTTCGGCTCGGATGGTCCATCCGAGGGCTCCGAACCGAGGCACAGGCGAGCCACAGGATCCTCAACTCCTCCCGGGGACGGGAGAGGGAATCTCGGCTGCTAAAGGCGACAGCCCGTCAATGGGTCGAGAAAATCTCGACTTCATCGGTGGGAGTCTCGGTCAACTGACCTGTGACGGGACACCGTGGGCCAGTGACCGAAGCCGGCGGCCGAGGAGAGGACCTTTCCCGCTCCCAAGCGTCGACGGAGGACTTACCCTGTCCCTCTTTTGGACCGAGAATAAAGGTCCATGAGCGTGAAGCCCTTCTCCTTTAGTGGAGAGGGACAGACAAAGCTCCTTAAAGAAGCCGTGTAGAAGAGCCAGAGAGCGGGATAAATGCAGCGGCGAGGGAAGATCGGCCGCGCCGCCTCCTCTTGAGGGCGACCATCCGCTCGAGCTGATCCGCCGAGCCGCCGCAGCGGACACCGCTAACGGGCCTTTCTTGGACTTCACCGAGGAAGCGCTTCGGGACGGCCCAGTTGCAATCGGGCATACGGTCTTCGAGGCGTAGGCCGAGAAAGATGAGCACAGTCGCAAGCCTGCGGTCGTGCTCAAGGCCTAACAGTAGACACACGTGGAGTGTGGATCCGTCCGAGACATCTTCTGCCGCATGGGCATCTCCGAAATCCGGAGTCGATTTGTCCGCCAGCCGAGGGATAGAAGACTGAAGTTTTTTCATAAATTTATTTTTAAATCCATAAGCGGAGAAATAGGAACCAGTCTCAAGCAGAGCGTTAGGAGGAACCTGAGCTTCCAAGCGGTAAGGAAGATCTGGCGTCATGGGGCGGAGCCCAGAGTTATACCACCCGGGTGGGTGGGAGGAGCAAGCTTGAAGACCTTCCGGCAAGATTTAAAGCGGCAAGGATACCTGCCAATGAGTGTGGATAAACAACATATCCATGTCCCTAGAAGCAGACATTTCCCTCAATGGAAAAGGAGCTGAAAAAGCCTAGGGGGATGGAGGGCGGGAAGGTATTACCTACTGCAAGAGCCTCTCTCGAAGATCTACTGTTACGGTAAGTTCTTACGTAACTGTACTATCTTACTTCGAGAGGGCTCGTGCAGTAGGTAATTACATATAGGACAGAATCCCAAGCAGTCTGGAACAAATGGAAGGCACGGGGAGGAGGAACTACTCCAAAAAGTAGCCAATGATGTAGCAGGTCTCAAGAAAGGAGGCCTTGCAAGACAGCTAACCCGAAGCCTGCTCTACGGCGAGAGGCAATGTCCAAACTGTAATGTTTAGTAAAGGTATGGACTGAAGTCCAAGTGGCGGCAGCACAGATGTCTGCCGCAGACACGTTCTTGAAACAAGCCGCAGAGGCTGCTACTCCACGAGTAGAGTGACC
This sequence comes from Neoceratodus forsteri, assembly GCA_016271365.2. Classification (NCBI taxonomy): domain Eukaryota; kingdom Metazoa; phylum Chordata; order Ceratodontiformes; family Ceratodontidae; genus Neoceratodus; species Neoceratodus forsteri. Next base: position 58,115,761 of record JADMNL010000036.1, on the reverse strand, counting down.
TCTGACTTGACCCGGTAGGGTCTTGTTGCACTTGTCATAACAGAAAGTGATGCAATGGGCCAACCATTTTGATAGGCATTACTTAGAGACAGCATTGCCTTCTCTTTTGTGAGCAAGAGAGACAAACAACTGATCAGTCTTTCTGAGATCCTTCGTCCTATCGGTGTAGTATCTCAGGATCCTGTGAACATCCATGGTATGGAGCAGATATTCTCCTTGATTGGAGTACTGTGTGAAGAAGGCAGGTAATTCAATAGATTGATTCAAAGTAGATTCCGCTACCACCTTCGGGAGAAACTTAGGATTCGTGCAAAGAGCTACTCGTTCTTTGTGAAAAATCAGATAAGGATTTTGCACATAAGGGCCTGGAGCTCAGAAATTCTGCGAGCAGAAGTAATGGCCACCAAGAAGAGTGTCTTCCACGATAAAACTTCAAGTCTCTGGAAGCCTGAGGCTCGAAAGGAGGAAGGGTAAGTTTCTCGAGGGGCCAGTTCAAGTCCCATGGGGAGCTAGGATCGGACAGGGGCCTGAGATGAAGGACCCTCTGAGGAAAGTTTTGGATACCTCCAGCTGGGCAAATGCCTTGTCCGTGAAAGGGACATGGTAGGCTGAAATAGCCACCATATGGACTTTCAAAGAGGAGTGGCTAAGACCCAGGTCAAAAAGATGACGCATGTACTCAAGCAGAATGGTCCGGGGCAGAAAAGGTTCCACCTTCCTGGCAGCAGCCCAGATACAAAATTTTTTCCATTTCATGGCGTAGGTGGACCTAGTGGAGGGTTTTCTAGCCTCCACCAGAATCTCTGCCACCTTAGGAGAAACGCCAAAATGAGATTGAGCTAAATCTGCAGGAGCCATGCATGAAGTTGAAGGGACTTGAGTCATGGATGGACCAGGGTCCCCTGATCCTGGATCAGCAATCCTGGAGATAAAGGAAGAGGAAGAGGAGGAACCTCTGAGTATTGTTGTAGAAGAGAGAACCAAATTTGCCTGGGCCAGAAAGGAGCAATCAGAATCATTCTCACTCCTTCTAAGGCCAGCTTCTGTAACACACGAGGTACCAGAGGAATTGGGGAAAAGCATAGATGAATCTGTCCTTCCAGCTTAGAGATAGAGCATTGTTCCAGAAAGCGTCTCGCTCTGGAACGAGCGAGCAAAAGATTGGAAGCTTTGCGTTTTGGGAGGAAGTGAACAGGTCTGAGTCCCCCAAATCTGGAAGATGCTTTTTTGAACTTTTTCATCCAATTCCCACTCGTGTGGTAGAGCCGACGAGCGACAGTCTGTCTGCCAGGACATTGTCGACTCCCGGAACATGGATCGCCGTGAGGTGAAGGTTGTGAAGCATTGCCCAATCCCAAACCCTCAATCGCTTCCCTGCACAGCGGGTAGGACCGAGTCCCTCCCTGCTTGTTGATGTACCACACCACGCACATGTTGTCCGTATGGACAGCTAGGTGACCAGGAAGGATGAATTGGAGAAGGGCCTGGAGAGCATACAGCACTGCTCGAAGCTCGAGCACGTTGATATGGAGAACTATCTCCATCTTTGACCATAGGCCCTGGGTTCGGTGAGGACCCAGATGGGCTCCCCAACCTTCGCCTGAAGCATCCGTGGTCAGAGTCTGATCGGGGGGAGGATGAAAAAAGGGGACCCCCCCCCGGAACAGGTTCTCTGGAACCATCCACCATTGCAAGTCTCTGACCATCGGCGAGGAGATCAGAACTAGATGATCTAGATCGTCTGTCCATTGATCCCACTGAGATCGGAGAGTCCACTGAGATCCTCATGTGGAGGCGCGCACGCTCGCGGAACAGCTGGGATGGCCGCCGCCATAAGCCCCAGTAGACGAAGCACTGACCTCGCCGGGACCCTCCTGCGTTACGATAGGAGGGAAATCTGAGACTAGAGGGAGGCCCCCCTGTCCAGAGGCAGAAAGGCCTTGCACAGTGATGGGTCGAGAATTGCCCCGAAGAACTGGAGCCTCTGTGAAGGCTCCAGGTGAGACTTGGAGTGGTTGATGGTAATACCCAGGCCAGTGAAAACCTGCTGGGTGAAGGAGAGAAAATGCAGGAGTTCCTCCCTGGACGAGGCCGCCAGGAGCCAGTCGTCCAGGTAGGGAAAAACCTGAGCTCCCAAAGAATGCAGGTGGACCGCGACCACCGCCAGGCATTTGCTAAAGACTCGGGGGGCCGAGGAAAAAACAAATAGGAGCGCCCGGAATTGGTAGTGGACCCCCTGGAACGCAAATCTGAGGTACTTTCGGTGCGAAGGGCGAATGGGGATGTGCAGGTATGCATCCTGCATATCTAGTGCACAAAGCCATTGACCCGGCCAAAGCAGGGGCAAAAGGGTTTGAAGGGAAAGCATCCTGAACCTCTTGTATTCCACATACAGGTTCAGAGAGCTGAGATCAAGAATAGGTCTGAGATCTCCTGTCTTCTTTGGTACAAGGAAGAAGTGGGAATAGTAACCCGTCCCGTAGAGGTGAGGGGGGGATGGGTTCTATAGCCTGTTTCACAAGGAGCGCCGAGATTTCGTCCCTGACCAAAGGAAGATGGTCCCTTGAGTAAGCGGAGTTCAGAGGAGGGTGACGCGGAGGTTTCTGTAGAAACTCTATGGAGTGCCCCTCTGCAATGATCTGAAGCACCCATGAATCCGATGTTATCCTCTCCCAATCCAGAAGGTGGAGGGAGAACCTCCCTCCTACCGGTTCCTCCAGGGCTGCCGGAGGCAGTGGGAGAGGGAAGGAGTCAGGTGATGTGAGGCAGCGCCGCAGCTGGGGCACCCGTTGCTTTTTTGGGTGGCGGAGGCCTGGCAGCTGTAGGGGCCCGACATTTAGTGGCCCGCCTTCCCTGAGGTTTCGCTTGAGGCCGGCTGCGTCGGCAAAAGGGACAGCGCTGTGGAGGATGGGGACGGTACATTGAATCGACAGATTTAAGGGCCGTCCCCTTCTCCTGCAGATCAGTGATGATGTCCTTGACATCACCACCGAAAAGCACAGAACCCCTGAAAGGTGCTTCTTGGATCGCTGACTGCACCTCCGGACTAGACCTGACACACGGAGCTAGCGGCCGATCAAGACTGACGGCAAAGGCAGAACTCCATCCTGCGGTGTCCACTGCGCCGTAGGTCGCCCCAAAATATGACGACTCGGGTCAACGAGCAGAACGGACTAGGTCGGCCAACTCCTGCTTGACTTGGGAGTCAGGCAAAGAGTCGATCTTAGATTCCGCCTGGGTAAGGACGGTCTTCTGGTAATCCCCCATATGTGCTACATAGTTCAGAGCCCTAATCCCCAGTGTGGAAGAAGCGTAGATCTTCCTTCCATACTGATCCAGAAGGCAAGATTCCTTATCCGGGGGAGACGAGCTCAAATGTTTTGGGTGTGCTGACCGGCCGTGAGCGGCTCTAATCACAACCGAGTCTGCACGGGGGTGAGAGTCTAAAAAGTCTACACCCTCCAGAGCCTGGTATAGCCTGTTCGACTTCCTTGGAAGTGGGGCTAAAGCCGACGGTTGCTTCCAAATCGTGGAAACAAGGTGGGCGTGAGGCTCGATCCAGGGTGGCACTAGGGTAGGAGCCGTAAGGGGTAAGTCCAGATGTTCGCCGAGTTTAACCCATTGAGGATCTGGCTCTAAGGAGTGCCACTGATGGACCTCCTGGATCTTCCTGAGCAACTCCGTGAAGGAAGGATCCTCTGGAGGAGTCCGCGGCCGGGTTTAGACGGAGAGCGTGGCTCTCGTCTTTCTCGGAACATCCATCGGAAGCCTCCGAGGAGTCCGAGAGAAGAGGAAGAATCTGAAGCAGAGTAAGACTCCTGACTCGACTGGGGTGGGGAAACAGGTTCCTTGGGGAATCCCAGAAGCGCGGTCCTGCCCCTCCTGGGTCCCGAGGGAAGGGCCCGGGAATCCGGAGGAGGAGAGGGAGTGTGCCGTCTGGGGCGTACGGGAGCCGGGGGTGGCACCGTCACCATAAGACGGCTCTCTACTTCCTTGGTCAGCTGAGCCTTGGCCTCAGCCCACCAGGAGGCAAGAGTCTCTTGAAGATCCACCGCCGGCCTAGTGGGCGGTGGAGGAGGAGGAGGGGGATAGGTGTATGGAGGAAATCCGTAGGGGGAGTATCCGTAACCCAGCTGCGGGTATACCGGAGCCGGGTACTGCGGCGTCGCAGGCGTCGGCACCGGGTACTGCGGCGCAGGATACTGTGGACCTGGGAAAACCGGCGTCGGATATGACGGCAGATACCCAGGCACTGGAGGCGCTGCTAGAGCAGACGGCCCAGCCGGGTACTCCACGGGCGGATCAGTCAGGATAGGCCCATGGGGTGGAGGGCCCGATGGAAGAGGAATATCCGGGGTCGGCATCAGGGGAGCCGGTGTCAGATCCGGCTCTTCAGGAAGAGGATTGGATGGTAGCCCAGGGTCAGGAGCCGGCGTCCGATTTCGGGGGTCCCTCGTCAGAGGCAGGCCGAGAATGGGAGGAGGCCCGGTCTGAGGGGGACGCTGCCGTGCACCGCCCCGAAAGGTCGAGCATCTTAGCGGCCTTCTCCCGGCGTACGTCAGAGGAGCCAACGTCCGGCTTAAGGGAGGTGCCTGCACCAGTAGGCCGCTGGCCTGCGGCGATACTGGGGGCTAGAGTCTCCTTTTGGCCGGAGACGCCCAGCGGGCTCAAACGCGAACCCGACGGGCGGGCCGACACCTCTTCCAAAGCCTTGGAGGCTGCCGTTGGGCAATCCCCCGGAGGGGATGTTACTTTGCCCGCGACTCCGGCCGGAGTCGTGGAGGAGAGGGCCTTCTTCCGGTGCCTTTCCTTGTCCCGCTTCTTATGCCCTTCAGGGGAGGTCGACACCTGCCGAAGTTTCTTCAACTCCTTCTCCATCGTGGACATCTTCTTTTTGAGGAGATGGGCTTCGAGGGACTGCTGGCATTGTCTGCGGGTGGCCACGTTGAATCGAAGGCAGTGCGGACAGTGGTCGACCGCGTGGTCGGGGCCTAAGCAGAAAAGGCAGAGGGAGTGACCGTCTTTGTGAAGCAGTTGGGCGCCGCACGAGTCGCACTTATTCTTTGAAGGGGACGACGTAAACCGACGTTCACCTGATGAAAGAAGAATAAAATTCTCTACTGAAAACTTGTTCGGAAAAACCGACAAAGTAACAGGACTGAGTGATAAGAACTTAACCGCGAGGTGCTGCACGAGCTAACGGCGGGAAAGAACTGGAAGGCGGGCGTCTGGGACCGCCCCTTTATACCGACGTCATATGACGCCAGTCACCTGACATGGGGGCGGTCCCCGCCAGGGACTGCTAGCTAGAAATTTTTCCGTGGGGTCCTGCCGCCAGCCGGCGTCAGTCCTATATGTAATTACCTACTGCAAGAGCCCTCTCGAAGTAAGATCTCTCTCTACAGCCTTAAGAGCCATTAGAGATGAAACCTCTGCCTCTAGGGCAATGGTTTTGGAGATGCTTGCAGGTGGAAAAGATCTGGTCCTCAGCTTTGGAAATTTCTTGAAGCTGAGAACCAGCCCCTGGCTTACCACCTCCAGGACCCACTTGTCTGAGGTAACAGTCATCCAGTCCTGGACAAAGTAAGCCAGCCTGCCTCCTACAGGAATTGGGGCGTCGACCCAGGCTAACACATCAGGGTGTCTGCTTGGCAGGAGCCTTGGGTTGAGAGGTGGGTGCAGCCTTGCTCATCCCCCTCTGAAGAACCTTCTCTGAGGAAAGTGAGAAGAGGCCTGTGCTTGGTAGAAAGGCCTATGAAAATGCCTGCCCTTAGCTTGCTGCCATTGAGGAGTTGCCTGCCTTTCCTTGGCCTGTGCATTCCTATAGGTGGTCCTATACTCATCCATCTTTTTCATGTAATTCTCTGTCTGCTCCCCAGAGAATTACCCACCACAGGGAAATCCTTGGCCTTAGCCTGGGTGTCCTGTGAGAGGCTAGTACATCTGAGCCAAGCCATTCTCCGAAGAGCCACAGATGTAGCTATGACTCTAGATGACACATCACTGGAGTCCACAGCAGCATGGAACTGTACCTTAGATGCCTCAATCCCATCAGCAGCCACCCCCTCCAGCTCAGAGGCTAGCTGGGGGGAAGGCCTGCTTAGCCAGTGCCAGTACAGTGTCCCACCTGGACTTCTGGTACCTGGCTGCATAGGCCATATGATTAGCCTGCCTGAGTCCCATATACGGTTTCTTTGCCATGGCATCCAGCTTCCTAGAGTCTTTATCTGGGGTATGTGAAGCCAAGGGTATATTGGCCTTATCACAGGCTGCAGCCTGCACAACCCCAACATGGCTGCATTGTTGATACAAGTACTCTGTACCTGTACCTGAACCTGATAAGGTGTACCTTTTGTCCATCCTTCTGTCGACAGGAGGTACAGAATTTGGGAGTTTTCAAAATCTTTTGTGTCTGTTTCCCAAAAGACTTATGAAGGGGAATAGACAGTCTTTTGGACTCTGGGATGTCCATCATCTCCACGTAATCAGGTTCCTCTTGTTTCTCTACAGCTTCTTCCACAGGGAGTTGGAGGGTTTCTGCCACTTTCCTGTAAAACATGTAATGGGAAGGGGACTCAGGAAGCCTAGGAGGAGAAACACCAGAAGGCCTGTCTGGGGTGATGTCTGGTTCAATGGGCTCATCCAGACCTTCCACACCATCATCATCATAATCTTCAACCCCTCCAAATCCAGTTCACAGAAATCTTCAGGGGCATAATCTTGAACTGGAGGAACCGACCGAACCAAGCGCCTGCCAGAAGGTGCCGGATCAGACGGAACAGGGCAAAGCGATTCTACGACCCTTGTCGCTTTGGCAATCTCTTTGGCGGTCGGAAAATGGGTCTCTGGATCCGAACCGGCCGATTTTTCTTTTCTTTTTGTAGGAACCGATCCCTCAAGATCGGCTCTCCTCTTGCCCGAAGTATCACCCTGGTCAGAGGGCACTCCCTCAGGTTTGGTCGGAACAAAATCGGGCTGGCCATCCAGGTCAGCGGACTTCTTGGCCTCCTAAGCCTACCTAGTCTTTTTTCCAGGGTAGACTTAGGGAATTTTTTTTTTTTTTTTTTTTTTACAGATTTGGCAGTCTGAATCGAGGTGGTCAAACCCCAGACAATAAAACACAGGTGGTGTGGGGATCAGCCTTAGCAAAGACCTCCCCACACACACTGCAGTGTTGAAACCCAATGGGCCCGGTTTTTCTTTTGGGTTTCTCAGACGTAGCCATCCTAACCACAAACTTACCCTTTTTATGGCACCCAACCAGGCAAGACACCCTTATCGGTTTCTAACCGTGTCACGGGTATTGAAAAAAAAAAAAAACACAAGAAAATTTTATTTTTTTTTTTTAACCGATAAGGACCGGTAACCACACTCTAAGTTTAGAAACAAAGACCGAATATATAATTCACTAAACGGCCGGTTCAGCTGAACCAGTCGAAAAATCAATTTTTACAATTTCCACAAGTTTACTATGTCTAGTTCACTACCTAGTACTTACTGTACCACAGACAGAGATCTGAACTGAAACTTGCGAAAAATAATCGGTAAAACAGAGGACTTTGACTTTTGAACAGCGAGCAAAGGAGAAATCTCCGGAGCGACTGTTCAGTTAGGCGGAGTAAAGAATCTGACTGTTGCGCTTCAAAGTGCAGCAGACAGAGGTCTGAACCGAGCTCAAGCTCAACGTTCTATGCACTGCACAGAAATTAACCTACTCTCCGGGGCAGTTTGAGTGCTGGGGCTAACTGCAATAGTCAGAATACAGCAAGACTTCATGTTGTTTGAAAGGGAAAGACCCTTCCTTCCAGATCATCTGCAATGTGTGTATTGAGAGGACTGATCCCAGTGCTGAACACTGTGGCACCCACTTGAGTGAACTCCATCGCCACTCTCTGTCATCTATTCCTTAACTATTTTTTTTACCGTGCTTACCACTTCTGGACCCATCCCAAAACTGCCCAGTTTCTTTATGAGCCTCCTACGTGTAACAGTGTTGAAAGTCTTAGTGAAGTTCAAGTAGACCAAGTCTCCCTCCTCACCCTGATCTATCTCCCTGGTTGCCCAGTCAAAGAAATCTATCAGAGTTGTCTGACATGGTGGTAAACTGGATTAGAAATTGGTAAAGAGATAGACAGCAGAGGGTGGTGGTAAATGGAGTTCACTCAGAGGGAGGGAGGGTGAGTGAGCAGCTAGGTACCTCATAGGTCAGTGCTGGGAACAGCCCTCTTTAATGTCTTTTTAAGTGACACTGCAAAGGAGTTGGAAGGGAAGGTCTGCCTCTTTGTGGATGTCACCAAACCCTGCAACAGAGTAGACGGGGTGGGGTGGAAAGGATTAGCAGTGACATGAGAAAACCAGTAGAGAGACCTAGGGGTGATCATATTGGATGACCAGAAGGCAGCCAGGTAGTGCGACAAAGCAGTTGGGAGGGCGAGTGGGATGCAGGGGTGCATAGGGAGGGGTATCACCAGCAGAGGGTGAGGTGGGGTTACCTCTGTACAGATCACTGGGAAGACCCCCAAGCACGGTGTCCAGTTCTGAAGACCGTATCTCAGAAATGACAATACAGAGTGGAAGCGGTCCAGAGGAGGGTACCTTAAATGGTGCTGGGTCTGCATCAGAAGCTGCCTTATGAGAAGAGATTAAATTACCTAAATATTTACACCCTGAAAGAGAGGGGGGAGGGAGAGAGGGGAGGATATGATAGATACCTTGAAAATACCTCCTCACTGGGCACTGGGGGGGGGGAGGGAGGAGACAAGGTACAAGAGGGGAGTATTTTTCAGAACTCGAAGGTGCTCAAGGACAAGGGGCATGCTAAGAAGCTGAAGAGGGGGTAGATTCAGGAGAGATGTAAGACGTACTTCTCAGAAAGTGGTGGATTCCTGGGTGGGGGCAAAAGTCAGGTTCAAGAATGCATGGGATAGACATAAGGGAATGTTAGGACAAGGAAAGGCAGGAGGGAGTGGTCCAGAGATGTAGTTGACTCTACGGTGATACTATAAACAGGGAAAAATGGGAAGACTTAAGACTAGGTGGGCCAAGCAGTCCTTTTCTGTTGGCACATTCTGTTTCTATTACCTCCTCCCTCCGAAACCGTTTTGCCTTGAGACTTGTAACCTGTTGACTTTAAAATATTCCACAATCCTTTCTTTTAGCAGTGACTGCTTTAGCTTCCCCACTACTGCCATCAGGTTGACTAATCTAGTTGCTAGCCTCCCCTCTGCTACTGCGAAGTAGGACATCTGCCATCCTACAGTCCTGTGGTACCACCCGTTTCCAGTGTGTTGCTAAAAAAGGACGGTCAGAGGTGAAGCCAGTACCACACTGAGCTCAGTCAGTACCCCAGTCCTACAACTTTGTCCACAGGATTTTCTCCTCTGCAAAGGGACTTATTTCTACCCCCGTCCCTATTGTTTTTTGATGTGGCCCATTCCCTCGTCCTTCTTGGAAGATCATGGTCACAGGCATGTCATCCCCTTCTCACACTGTGGATTCAGACATGGGGTGTTCAGGACACAGCACTGTTCCACCACAGGTGCCGTGTGTGGGGGCTGTACAGCTTGGCTGAGTCAAGCGCAATAGTGCCACAGGTCCTGTGGTGGTGGTGGTGGTGGTGGTGGGGGAGTCTACAGGACACATCACAGCACCGTCACAAGTCCCATGCATATGATGTGAGCATGATTATATTGTGCCACCATTGGGTGTGTGTGGGGCTGGGAATGCACTATGCCACTAAAAATCTTAGGTGTGTAAGGGACACTCACTGCCACTTCCAAGTCCCACATGTGAAGGAAGCACTGTCACCACAGGTCCTACAAGTATACGGGGGTTCAGGGAAGTACTTTGCCACTACAGGTTGCATACAATTTTTTTATTTATTGAAATGTTTCACAATTGCCAGCAGGCAAGGACCAACAGGGCCCACCTAGTCTGCCCCATGATGCTCTTATGTATTGAGTATTCCCTTGCCCCCCTCTAATTGTTGCCAGATTTTCCCTTGACCCCCCCCCAATAAGTCCACCCCTTCCCCCGGGCTCTCCCTGTGCCTGTCACATGCATGCTTAAAACCAGAGGCGGTTTCAGCCCCCATTACCTCATCCAGCAAGCCATTCCAGGCATTCACCACCCTCTCCCTGAAAAAGTATTCTTGTTTTTCCCCTAAATTTTCCTCCATCTTCATGCCACGACTCCTAGCTGTTGAGCTCTTTTCCCTTTGAAGTTTCCCTCCTGTGCAACCCCTTTAGATATTTAAAAGTCTCAACAATGTCCCCCCTCTCCCTCATATGCCCTCCCATGCAGTCCATAAATCATTCTGAGGGCCCTGCTTTGGAGAGCCTCCACCCTCTCAACATCTTTTTTCAGATGTGGCCTCCAGTACTGGATGCAGTACTCAAGGAGAGGCCTGACCAACATCTTATACAGGGGCAGAATGACCTCCCTCCCTCCCTCCTTCTGCTAGCAATACCCCACCCCATGTATCTCTGCATTCTGTTGGCCATCCCTACCGCCTTTTGACACTGAAGTCAGTCGTGATGACGACACCGAGGTCCCTAACCTGCTCTGTTACCATTACTTCCCGTCCAAGCACATATTTTGCCCTAGGGTTCTTATGCCCCATGTACATAATTTTACACTTCCCCGTGTTGAACCATCTCCATACCTTGGACCACTGCTCCCGCTTATTAAGGTCCTCCCTCATCTTGCCAACACCCTCCAGAAGATGGTGGTAGATGGGGGTGGGAGGAAGTAGGCTGTTGGTTAACTAGGATCTGCAGCTTATCGTTAGGTAGGGAAATGGGCAGACTAGGTGGGCCAAGTGGTCCTTATCTGCATCAAATTCTATGTTTCTATGTTTCCAGGATATCCACCCTGTTACAAACCTCCATGTCATCTGCGAACAAATCCACCTTCCCCTCCAGCCCTACTGCAATGTCTCCAATGAAGACACTGAATAGGACTTGGCCCAAGATCGACCCCTGTGGTACCCCACTTGTCATCCTCTCCTCACTACAGTACCCTATCTACCACCATCTTCTGGGTTCTACCCAAGAGCCAGTTTTCAACACACACAACTATGGCTGGTCCCACCCCAAGACTGCCCCACAGGTTCTACATGTATAGGGGCGTTTGGGGAACATTGTGCTATCACAAGTCCCTCAACATATTGCCACACATCCCTCATGCAATGGTTTGAGCACATGCCACTACACAAGGTGGTTAACATGTGGAATAGCATACCTGGTGAGGTACTGAAAATAGGTCCCATTCAGTCTTTGAAAAAACAAGCAGAAAAATATCACTGAGGTTTACACAGCATGAACAGGGAACATTCTACTAGTAAGTTTGGGTGTGTGTTAATATTCAAACTGCAGCATAGTCATACTGCAGCTGGTGGAGGTGGCACACAAGACGGAAGTCGAGTCCTTTCTGCCAGCACAATACTGTTACTCCCTGCATCCAGAAGCTGTGGGACTGATCCTCACCACCACTCTCACTTACAACTGTGATTTTACTGACCTAGTCCCAACTCCCAAATGAGCAGGTATGCACTCGTGGATGAACTACTTGCACTACGGGTCTGGTGCAAGCAGCTCTACCTCCCGAGTAACTGACATGCTGCAAAGAGCAGTACTGCAGGAAACTCCATACTATCAAATATACATTTTTTTGTAATAAAACAGACACTTGTTTAGAAAAACAAAACCTTTATTTAAATAAGAAAAAATGCTATACTTAAACAGTTGTAATTCTCATACAATTGAGTCAATGAAATCTTCAACCCATTTTTTTTTCTCACTGTGTAGCACCAGAGTTCTTGAAAAGCTGGCCAGCATCACCTAAAGATACTTCCTTAAATTAATCCTTGATGAACTGCTTAGAAAGGGGTGTACTTGTTCAGAAAACAAATGAATTTTGGACTCCTCTCTGCTGCTGCACGGCTCTAGAGCTGTTCATATAAGTTAGGCGGTCCTCTGCAGACTGTCTCTCATGACATATAGATTCTGTGCACAAGGTCTGAATGAAAGGACCACAAAAACTAAGCTGAACAGCTGTGGCTGTCCAAACCTCACAAGTAGTCCAATACCATAACAGACACGCTGTGTAGGACCTAAACTTATTCTATATCTGTATCCATCTGAGTTAGCTACAGTAATTAATAAGTTTCAAGTCAATTTTTTTTTTTTTATAATTTCAAAAAAATGAATGCAGCCATCTTCTCCCAGCTGTGAAATGGAAAAGTCTACTCTAACGCTGCAGCGGTTGCATGAGAGACCACAGTATGAAGGAGAAGGGCTTTTGCAGTTCCCTATGATTCTGAGCACTGATTTGGCTGCAATCATTCACACAAGTGATTTATAACGTACACAAGTCAGAGTAGGACCCTTGGAACTTTGCCCTGCAAGGCTGTTCTGCAGACTCCCTGGGCACTGCTTTTAGGGGATATTTACCCTCCTTTTCCAAAGTGACGCAATCTGTATTTTTTTCCCACCAAAACTGCAGTTTTATGAGACAGTCTTGATGCAAATCACCAACAGTAGAGGAACTCTGATGTCTTTGCAGCCTGCTTAGATCTTTTCCTACACTGTTCTTTCAGTTAAGGAGAACAAATGCTATGGAGAATGTATGAGGTACAGTTTTTATCGTTTTCTGCAGTCTTGTCTAAATCAGGACCTCACCCAGGTTAGGCCAGATCATGGCAGGATTGCATTAGAAGTGCTCACAGTCTGCATTTCAAGAACACCAATGCAAACAAAAAAAACAGTATAACCTGTTTTTAAATCTACAATATATGAGGTAAGCAGACAGCATTAAACAGAAGGCTCTGTAAGAAAGAGCCTAAACAGATCCACAAGACCTCAGAATTCCTATAGAAAGGACTTCGTTGACTAGTGAGCCAGTATAACAACTTTGTCTGCAGCATCTTTTAACATTCAATGGCCTCTGCACATTTTTGTAAAAATTCTTATCCCCCCACCGAAAGCCCCTGCAAAACCTTGATCACTGATGGCATCATCAGGATCCATTATTAGCTTTTTTTTGAAAAGTTTGTGTCAACAGAGAATATAAAACATTTTTGGGTGCTCTGAACCAGAATCTGCAAACACTTCAGAAATTCAGGCCTTAGTTATTAAAAGAAACAAGACCACTACATATTTCAATAGCTGCTCCAGTTTGAAAAATGAAGCTCATTATTAATCCTAGAATGCACAGACACAATATCAACTGCCATAATGCTGTAATGATGAGCAGCTTATGACAGCAGTTATTATCCCTATGTAGGGATGTCGCGGTAGGAAATGCTGACAGTATAACTGCCATATGTAATAACACAGTAGTACTGCAGTAGTCAGTTTTGTACAAAATAGTAGTCTCCTCAAACCCTTATGTCAGAAACAGTTGGCAAGAAAGGGAGTCTCTACCTCAAAAAACACAAAAATAAAATAAGTGAAAGGCCTGAACTCTGTGGTAAATCGAGCACTGCCAAATAGATCAATGCTACGACTTTTGATACTGCGGAACCGTAACATCCCTATGCCTATTAATTTTCGCAGCAATGTTTATTCTGCTGTAAAAGTGGCAAAAAATCACCCTGAAAGCACTAAATTTACACAAAAACCAAAAATTTAAAAATGCTAATACTGTAGATTAAAATGAAAAAGACAAAATTGATTTCAAAGAGCTAGTGGAGCCAAAAAAGGTAGAAAGGAAAATAAAATTTTAAGAAGTAGTCAGTTGTAACTTTTTATTTCTGAAATATTTTTCTTTTTCCTTTTGCTCATAAGAAAGTATTCTATGTGATAATATTGTGCTTGATGTGTGGAACGGCTCAGCCTGGCAACTGACATATCTAGCTCTACTGCCCCCCCCCACCCCCAACATCATCAGCACTGTGATCACACGGACTGTGACATCACTGCTGAATGACCTGGCAGTCACTCACTGGCTGTTCCTAAGCAGCAGCATCAGTGAAATCACAGTACTAATGATGTAGTGGGGGGGCAGTAGAGTTAGATAGGTGTGATGTGCGGAACAGCTCTTATCCTGGCAGCTGACCTAACAGCAGGTAAACTAACTTATAATTAAAACAAAGGGAAAAGAAAAAGTACCTCAGATATAAAAGGTAATGGCTGACTGATTTTAAAATCTAATGCAAGTTTCAGGCAGTACACTAGCCCTTTAAAACAGCATGGGTCATGAAAGAGATTAAGTGCTGATCTTCCACAAATCAATCTTCTCCAGAGTGTCCCACTCTCTGGTCTTCAAGCCAGAGGCAGTGGGACCCTGTGGAAGGAAATCTGTTAAGCCCAGTATGCCAGCACTGGCTACTGCCGACAGTGCATGTGTGGCACCATGAGGTGATGCGCACTTACCAGTAACCATTGCAGACACCCAAGTTATTTCAGTTCTGTTTTTTTCCTGCCACCTAGTGCATGCTGTGGGATCAGTCTGCTGTACCTCAGTTCGTCTTCTTGCTTTCTTTTATATTTCTTTCCATCGAAATGTCCAGATCTACGAAGAAAGGCAAAAAGAAGGGGCCTCCCTTCCATTGATATTCCAGTGACAATACTACTACCACTACATAGCGGCATTCCATATGCCTGGCCTGTCGTGGGAAGAACACAATATGGACTCCTGCGATACCTGCTTCTCGTCCACCAAACTCTCAAGACCCAATGCCTGAAGATGGGTCACTATGTACCCACCTTCTGTGCAAGTCTTGGACCTGGAGGTCCTAAAGTAGGTCACTGGACCATCCTCTCACCAGTCTTTGGAGTCAGCTGAGGCACCAAGTTACCCCAACCCCCACCGTAATGGGGTCATGACAGAGTTTCCAGTGGTGATGGTGTTAGGCGGACCAGTGTCTCCTTCTAGGCAACTGGTAAAAAAAAAACCCACTGCCCATTTGCCCTCGATAACACACCACCCTAGAGTCGGGACCAACACCTCTGGCAATATGAACCGATGGAGTCACTTTTGCTGTTGTCATTGTTGCAGTGATGTCTCCAAGAACAACACAGACAACAGTGCTAACTCTAGTGGCAACACCACTTCCGGTATTGGTGCTGACCTTGGAGCTGCGAGCGACATTGAGGGCGATGTTAGTGTAGAGGCAGATGGTGCCCTTGACACCCAGTGTCGGGTTTCCCTGCTGGTGCTGCACAGGCAGCCACACCAAACTGGGCCTAGGCCTCAAAGTGGGGCCTACTCAGACTCTGTTGGAGATGCTCATCTGCTCCAGGGCTCTCCCCACTGACTACTGTTATGCAACTTCCTCCAAGATAGCAGCTTTAGACTTGGGAGATTCTCACACTCCTTCCCCAAAGGCTAGGAAGCAGTCAAGAGCTTTGGGGTCCAAGGCAAGGGTGTGGTGACATCCCAGGTCAGTCCTTCCCCTTCTAGGCCTGTGCCTCAGACATAGTTTGAAAGGGCGGCTACAACCATTACCGGCCTTCGCGCTCATTGCTGCATGACAAGTACTACCTCGGGACTAAAATTGTAAAGGTACAGTACATGGAGGCAGACAGGTCCCAATTCCAGGCACCCTTCCCTGGTTCCCAAGGTAGCATCAGGTCCATATGGCGACATGCCATTGTCACCTATGGATGCAGATGCACAATTTGCTCTTTGCGATGCACAATTTTCATCAGGGTTCTCTAGGCAGCCTAGCAGCAGTCGAGGGCATCTTATAACACAGAGTCTGAATTTGAATTCTGATGACCGGGTAAACCCACTGGGCCTCAGTTGGCACCCAGGAT